>JALAZF010000061.1:2400000-4800000 GCA_022829125.1 Lathyrus tuberosus | reverse complement strand
GAATTTACTTGAAAATCATTTCTTAATAAAATCCATGATCATTTTTATATTTATTTGGAGCGTGTTTCTTTTTCTTTATGATAATCAACTCTGAATAGTTAGTTTGATTTGATTATTTCATTTGTACAATTTTGGATTTATGAAAAAATTGATGGTTACTTTATTTTTCTTCTCATTATACTTATTTGAATTCACATTATTTTTACGTTTTAGGTTATTTATTGGAAGAATCTGATAATACTAATGAACTTACAAATATGTTTGCAAATATCAACATTAATAAGGAAGAAAGCATAAACCTTGTTTATGCTCCTAGGCCGGTGGAAAAATATTATTACCATAGATCTTCACCCCAAGATTTGCTTTATGAGGAGCTTGAAACTTACCAGAACTCTTACTCTAGAAAAGTCATTTATGAATGGAACATAGATGGTCTCAATGATAAACAAATTTTAGACATGATTCATAGAATGATCATGTATTGAAATGTCTGTAAACAACAGGGAAATGCAGATAGTACTATTGCTACTTTTATAACTACCGGATTTGTTGGTCAACTTAGAGGTTGGTGGGATCATTATCTAACAGAACTCCAAAAGAAAGAAATATTAACCCATAAGAAAACAGTGAAAGTAGAATCTACTAGTACAACTGTCACGGTTACAGGTACCCCTGTTGTAACCACAGGAGAAAAAGATGCAGTCTATACACTGTGTCTAACGGTCCTACAACATTTTGTAGGAAGTTTTAATCACATTCATTAAAAAAATAGAAAAGAAATGTATTAGTAAAATTCTATTATTTTATTTCATTTTAAATAAAATATAATAAAAATAAATATAATATTAGTCAGAGTACTAATGTGGAGTGGTGAGGTACTTCACCTAATATTTGTTAGTTGGAATAAACTGGTGTGAGGAGTTCGTTCAAAGTTCACCAACTTTTACTTAATAATGATATGCATAAATAAATAAATAATAATAATAATAATAATAAATAACTATATTCAAATAGTATTAGCCTTGTCTATGGATTTCTAGATTTATTAAGCGAAAATAATGTTTAGAAAGATGATAAATAAATACTTCTTTTTATGTGTATTAAGAAATGTAATTAGCAGGAGTTGAAAATTATGGAAACAAATAGTGCGGAAACATTTAAAAGAAATGGTTGAAATGTATAAGATTTTTCCGCATAAATATATTTGAGAAAGTGCAAATATTTATTCAATAACAATCTATATAAGTAAAGCTCCTTTAATGGAACAAGTCGTAATTGTTAAAAGAAAACTAAAGTTAGAGAAAGTAACAAAAGAAAACAAAATGAATCATTTTTCTTCTAAAAGTCTCACTAAAAAAATTAGGAGGATTAAGTCACATTTGATTTTACTTGAAAATCATTTCTTAATAAAATCCATGATCATTTTTATATTTACTTGGAGCGTGTTTCTTTTTCTTTATGAAAATCAACCCTGAATAGTTAGTTTGATTTGATTATTTCATTTGTACAATTTTGGATTTTTGAAAAAATTTATGGTTACTTTATTTTTCTTCTCATTTTACTTGTTTGAATTCACATTATTTTTACGTTTTAGGTTATTTATTGGAAGAATCTGACAATACTAATGAACTTACAAATATGTTTGCAAATATCAACATTAATAAGGAAGAAAGCATAAACCTTGTTTATGCTTCTAGGCCGGTGGAAAAATATTATTACCATAGATCTTCACCCCAAGATTTGCTTTATGAGGAGCTTGAAACTTACCAGAACTCTTACTCTGGAAAAGTCATTTATGAATGGAACATAGATGGTCTCAATGATAAACAAATTTTAGACATGATTCATAGAATGATCATGTATTCAACTGTCTGTAAACAACAAGGAAATGCAGATAGCACTATTGCTACTTTTATAACTACCGGATTTGTTTGTCAACTTAGAGGTTGGTGGGATCATTATCTCACAGTACTCCAAAAGAAAGAAATATTAACCCATAAGAAAACAGTTAAAGTAGAATCTACTAGTACAACTGTCACGGTTACAGGTACCCCTGTTGTAATCACAGGAGAAGAAGATGCAGTCTATACACTGTGTCTAACGGTCCTACAACATTTTGTAGGAAGTTTTAATCACATTCATTAAAAAAATAGAAAAGAAATGTATTAGTAAAATTCTATTATTTTATTTCATTTTAAATAAAATATAATAAAAATAAATATAATATTAGTCAGAGTACTAATGTGGAGTGGTGAGGTACTTCACCTAATATTTGTTAGTTGGAATAAACTGGTGTGAGGAGTTCGTTCAATGTTCACCAACTTTTACTTAATAATAATATGCATAAATAAATAATAATAATAATAATAATAATAATAATAATAATAATAATAATAAATAACTATATTCAAATAGTATTAGCCTTGTCTATGGATTTCTAGATTTATTAAGCGAAAATAATGTTTAGAAAGATGATAAATAAATACCTCTTTTTATGTGTATTAAGAAATGTAATTAGCAGGAGTTGAAAATTATGGAAACAAATAGTGCGGAAACATTTAAAAGAGAGGGTTGAAATGTATAAAAATTTTCCGCATAAATATATTTGAGAAAGTGCAAATATTTATTCAATAACAATCTATATAAGTAAAGCTCCTTTAATGGAACAACTCATAATTGTTAAAAGAAAACTAAAGTTAGACAAAGTAAGCAAAGAAAACAAAATGAATCAATTTTCTTCTAAAAGTCTCACTAAAAAAATTAGGAGGATTAAGTCGAATTTGAATTTACTTGAAAATCATTTCTTAATAAAATCCATGATCATTTTTATATTTATTTGGAGCGTGTTTCTTTTTCTTTATGATAATCAACTCTGAATAGTTAGTTTGATTTGATTATTTCATTTGTACAATTTTGGATTTATGAAAAAATTGATGGTTACTTTATTTTTCTTCTCATTATACTTATTTGAATTCACATTATTTTTACGTTTTAGGTTATTTATTGGAAGAATCTGATAATACTAATGAACTTACAAATATGTTTGCAAATATCAACATTAATAAGGAAGAAAGCATAAACCTTGTTTATGCTCCTAGGCCGGTGGAAAAATATTATTACCATAGATCTTCACCCCAAGATTTGCTTTATGAGGAGCTTGAAACTTACCAGAACTCTTACTCTAGAAAAGTCATTTATGAATGGAACATAGATGGTCTCAATGATAAACAAATTTTAGACATGATTCATAGAATGATCATGTATTGAAATGTCTGTAAACAACAGGGAAATGCAGATAGTACTATTGCTACTTTTATAACTACCGGATTTGTTGGTCAACTTAGAGGTTGGTGGGATCATTATCTAACAGAACTCCAAAAGAAAGAAATATTAACCCATAAGAAAACAGTGAAAGTAGAATCTACTAGTACAACTGTCACGGTTACAGGTACCCCTGTTGTAACCACAGGAGAAAAAGATGCAGTCTATACACTGTGTCTAACGGTCCTACAACATTTTGTAGGAAGTTTTAATCACATTCATTAAAAAAATAGAAAAGAAATGTATTAGTAAAATTCTATTATTTTATTTCATTTTAAATAAAATATAATAAAAATAAATATAATATTAGTCAGAGTACTAATGTGGAGTGGTGAGGTACTTCACCTAATATTTGTTAGTTGGAATAAACTGGTGTGAGGAGTTCGTTCAAAGTTCACCAACTTTTACTTAATAATGATATGCATAAATAAATAAATAATAATAATAATAATAATAAATAACTATATTCAAATAGTATTAGCCTTGTCTATGGATTTCTAGATTTATTAAGCGAAAATAATGTTTAGAAAGATGATAAATAAATACTTCTTTTTATGTGTATTAAGAAATGTAATTAGCAGGAGTTGAAAATTATGGAAACAAATAGTGCGGAAACATTTAAAAGAAATGGTTGAAATGTATAAGATTTTTCCGCATAAATATTTTTGAGAAAGTGCAAATATTTATTCAATAACAATCTATATAAGTAAAGCTCCTTTAATGGAACAAGTCGTAATTGTTAAAAGAAAACTAAAGTTAGAGAAAGTAACAAAAGAAAACAAAATGAATCATTTTTCTTCTAAAAGTCTCACTAAAAAAATTAGGAGGATTAAGTCACATTTGATTTTACTTGAAAATCATTTCTTAATAAAATCCATGATCATTTTTATATTTACTTGGAGCGTGTTTCTTTTTCTTTATGAAAATCAACCCTGAATAGTTAGTTTGATTTGATTATTTCATTTGTACAATTTTGGATTTTTGAAAAAATTTATGGTTACTTTATTTTTCTTCTCATTTTACTTGTTTGAATTCACATTATTTTTACGTTTTAGGTTATTTATTGGAAGAATCTGACAATACTAATGAACTTACAAATATGTTTGCAAATATCAACATTAATAAGGAAGAAAGCATAAACCTTGTTTATGCTTCTAGGCCGGTGGAAAAATATTATTACCATAGATCTTCACCCCAAGATTTGCTTTATGAGGAGCTTGAAACTTACCAGAACTCTTACTCTGGAAAAGTCATTTATGAATGGAACATAGATGGTCTCAATGATAAACAAATTTTAGACATGATTCATAGAATGATCATGTATTCAACTGTCTGTAAACAACAAGGAAATGCAGATAACACTATTGCTACTTTTATAACTACCGGATTTGTTTGTCAACTTAGAGGTTGGTGGGATCATGATCTCACAGTACTCCAAAAGAAAGAAATATTAACCCATAAGAAAACAGTTAAAGTAGAATCTACTAGTACAACTGTCACGGTTACAGGTACCCCTGTTGTAATCACAGGAGAAGAAGATGCAGTCTATACACTGTGTCTAACGGCCCTACAACATTTTGTAGGAAGTTTTAATCACATTCATTAAAAAAATAGAAAATAAATGTATTAGTAAAATTCTATTATTTTATTTCATTTTAAATAAAATATAATAAAAATAAATATAATATTAGTCAGAGTACTAATGTGGAGTGGTGAGGTAATTCACCTAATATTTGTTATTTGGAATAAACTGGTGTGAGGAGTTCGTTCAATGTTCACCAACTTTTACTTAATAATAATATGCATAAATAAATAATAATAATAATAATAATAATAATAATAAATAACTATATTCAAATAGTATTAGCCTTGTCTATGGATTTCTAGATTTATTAAGCGAAAATAATGTTTAGAAAGATGATAAATAAATACTTCTTTTTATGTGTATTAAGAAATGTAATTAGCAGGAGTTGAAAATTATGGAAACAAATAGTGCGGAAACATTTAAAAGAAATGGTTGAAATGTATAAGATTTTTCCGCATAAATATATTTGAGAAAGTGCAAATATTTATTCAATAACAATCTATATAAGTAAAGCTCCTTTAATGGAACAAGTCGTAATTGTTAAAAGAAAACTAAAGTTAGAGAAAGTAACAAAAGAAAACAAAATGAATCATTTTTCTTCTAAAAGTCTCACTAAAAAAATTAGGAGGATTAAGTCACATTTGATTTTACTTGAAAATCATTTCTTAATAAAATCCATGATCATTTTTATATTTACTTGGAGCGTGTTTCTTTTTCTTTATGAAAATCAACCCTGACTAGTTAGTTTGATTTGATTATTTCATTTGTACAATTTTGGATTTATGAAAAAATTTATGGTTACTTTATTTTTCTTCTCATTTTACTTATTTGAATTCACATTATTTTTACGTTTTAGGTTATTTATTGGAAGAATCTGACAATACTAATGAACTTACAAATATGTTTGCAAATATCAACATTAATAAGGAAGAAAGCATAAACCTTGTTTATGCTTCTAGGCCGGTGGAAAAATATTATTACCATAGATCTTCACCCCAAGATTTGCTTTATGAGGAGCTTGAAACTTACCAGAACTCTTACTCTGGAAAAGTCATTTATGAATGGAACATAGATGGTCTCAATGATAAACAAATTTTAGACATGATTCATAGAATGATCATGTATTCAACTGTCTGTAAACAACATGGAAATGCAGATAGCACTATTGCTACTTTTATAACTACCGGATTTGTTTGTCAACTTAGAGGTTGGTGGGATCATTATCTCACAGTACTCCAAAAGAAAGAAATATTAACCCATAAGAAAACAGTTAAAGTAGAATCTACTAGTACAACTGTCACGGTTACAGGTACCCCTGTTGTAATCACAGGAGAAGAAGATGCAGTCTATACACTGTGTCTAACGGCCCTACAACATTTTGTAGGAAGTTTTAATCACATTCATTAAAAAAATAGAAAAGAAATGTATTAGTAAAATTCTATTATTTTATTTCATTTTAAATAAAATATAATAAAAATAAATATAATATTAGTCAGAGTACTAATGTGGAGTGGTGAGGTAATTCACCTAATATTTGTTATTTGGAATAAACTGGTGTGAGGAGTTCGTTCAATGTTCACCAACTTTTACTTAATAATAATATGCATAAATAAATAATAATAATAATAATAATAATAATAATAATAATAAATAACTATATTCAAATAGTATTAGCCTTGTCTATGGATTTCTAGATTTATTAAGCGAAAATAATGTTTAGAAAGATGATAAATAAATACTTCTTTTTATGTGTATTAAGAAATGTAATTAGCAGGAGTTGAAAATTATGGAAACAAATAGTGCGGAAACATTTAAAAGAAATGGTTGAAATGTATAAGATTTTTCCGCATAAATATATTTGAGAAAGTGCAAATATTTATTCAATAACAATCTATATAAGTAAAGCTCCTTTAATGGAACAAGTCGTAATTGTTAAAAGAAAACTAAAGTTAGAGAAAGTAACAAAAGAAAACAAAATGAATCATTTTTCTTCTAAAAGTCTCACTAAAAAAATTAGGAGGATTAAGTCACATTTGATTTTACTTGAAAATCATTTCTTAATAAAATCCATGATCATTTTTATATTTACTTGGAGCGTGTTTCTTTTTCTTTATGAAAATCAACCCTGACTAGTTAGTTTGATTTGATTATTTCATTTGTACAATTTTGGATTTATGAAAAAATTTATGGTTACTTTATTTTTCTTCTCATTTTACTTATTTGAATTCACATTATTTTTACGTTTTAGGTTATTTATTGGAAGAATCTGACAATACTAATGAACTTACAAATATGTTTGCAAATATCAACATTAATAAGGAAGAAAGCATAAACCTTGTTTATGCTTCTAGGCCGGTGGAAAAATATTATTACCATAGATCTTCACCCCAAGATTTGCTTTATGAGGAGCTTGAAACTTACCAGAACTCTTACTCTGGAAAAGTCATTTATGAATGGAACATAGATGGTCTCAATGATAAACAAATTTTAGACATGATTCATAGAATGATCATGTATTCAACTGTCTGTAAACAACAAGGAAATGCAGATAGCACTATTGCTACTTTTATAACTACCGGATTTGTTTGTCAACTTAGAGGTTGGTGGGATCATTATCTCACAGTACTCCAAAAGAAAGAAATATTAACCCATAAGAAAACAGTTAAAGTAGAATCTACTAGTACAACTGTCACGGTTACAGGTACCCCTGTTGTAATCACAGGAGAAGAAGATGCAGTCTATACACTGTGTCTAACGGTCCTACAACATTTTGTAGGAAGTTTTAATCACATTCATTAAAAAAATAGAAAAGAAATGTATTAGTAAAATTCTATTATTTTATTTCATTTTAAATAAAATATAATAAAAATAAATATAATATTAGTCAGAGTACTAATGTGGAGTGGTGAGGTAATTCACCTAATATTTGTTATTTGGAATAAACTGGTGTGAGGAGTTCGTTCAATGTTCACCAACTTTTACTTAATAATAATATGCATAAATAAATAATAATAATAATAATAATAATAATAATAATAATAAATAACTATATTCAAATAGTATTAGCCTTGTCTATGGATTTCTAGATTTATTAAGCGAAAATAATTTTTAGAAAGATGATAAATAAATACTTCTTTTTATGTGTATTAAGAAATGTAATTAGCAGGAGTTGAAAATTATGGAAACAAATAGTGCGGAAACATTTAAAAGAAATGGTTGAAATGTATAAGATTTTTCCGCATAAATATATTTGAGAAAGTGCAAATATTTATTCAATAACAATCTATATAAGTAAAGCTCCTTTAATGGAACAAGTCGTAATTGTTAAAAGAAAACTAAAGTTAGAGAAAGTAACAAAAGAAAACAAAATGAATCATTTTTCTTCTAAAAGTCTCACTAAAAAAATTAGGAGGATTAAGTCACATTTGATTTTACTTGAAAATCATTTCTTAATAAAATCCATGATCATTTTTATATTTACTTGGAGCGTGTTTCTTTTTCTTTATGAAAATCAACCCTGACTAGTTAGTTTGATTTGATTATTTCATTTGTACAATTTTGGATTTATGAAAAAATTTATGGTTACTTTATTTTTCTTCTCATTTTACTTATTTGAATTCACATTATTTTTACGTTTTAGGTTATTTATTGGAAGAATCTGACAATACTAATGAACTTACAAATATGTTTGCAAATATCAACATTAATAAGGAAGAAAGCATAAACCTTGTTTATGCTTCTAGGCCGGTGGAAAAATATTATTACCATAGATCTTCACCCCAAGATTTGCTTTATGAGGAGCTTGAAACTTACCAGAACTCTTACTCTGGAAAAGTCATTTATGAATGGAACATAGATGGTCTCAATGATAAACAAATTTTAGACATGATTCATAGAATGATCATGTATTCAACTGTCTGTAAACAACAAGGAAATGCAGATAGCACTATTGCTACTTTTATAACTACCGGATTTGTTTGTCAACTTAGAGGTTGGTGGGATCATTATCTCACAGTACTCCAAAAGAAAGAAATATTAACCCATAAGAAAACAGTTAAAGTAGAATCTACTAGTACAACTGTCACGGTTACAGGTACCCCTGTTGTAATCACAGGAGAAGAAGATGCAGTCTATACACTGTGTCTAACGGTCCTACAACATTTTGTAGGAAGTTTTAATCACATTCATTAAAAAAATAGAAAAGAAATGTATTAGTAAAATTCTATTATTTTATTTCATTTTAAATAAAATATAATAAAAATAAATATAATATTAGTCAGAGTACTAATGTGGAGTGGTGAGGTAATTCACCTAATATTTGTTATTTGGAATAAACTGGTGTGAGGAGTTCGTTCAATGTTCACCAACTTTTACTTAATAATAATATGCATAAATAAATAATAATAATAATAATAATAATAATAATAATAATAAATAACTATATTCAAATAGTATTAGCCTTGTCTATGGATTTCTAGATTTATTAAGCGAAAATAATGTTTAGAAAGATGATAAATAAATACTTCTTTTTATGTGTATTAAGAAATGTAATTAGCAGGAGTTGAAAATTATGGAAACAAATAGTGCGGAAACATTTAAAAGAAATGGTTGAAATGTATAAGATTTTTCCGCATAAATATATTTGAGAAAGTGCAAATATTTATTCAATAACAATCTATATAAGTAAAGCTCCTTTAATGGAACAAGTCGTAATTGTTAAAAGAAAACTAAAGTTAGAGAAAGTAACAAAAGAAAACAAAATGAATCATTTTTCTTCTAAAAGTCTCACTAAAAAAATTAGGAGGATTAAGTCACATTTGATTTTACTTGAAAATCATTTCTTAATAAAATCCATGATCATTTTTATATTTACTTGGAGCGTGTTTCTTTTTCTTTATGAAAATCAACCCTGACTAGTTAGTTTGATTTGATTATTTCATTTGTACAATTTTGGATTTATGAAAAAATTTATGGTTACTTTATTTTTCTTCTCATTTTACTTATTTGAATTCACATTATTTTTACGTTTTAGGTTATTTATTGGAAGAATCTGACAATACTAATGAACTTACAAATATGTTTGCAAATATCAACATTAATAAGGAAGAAAGCATAAACCTTGTTTATGCTTCTAGGCCGGTGGAAAAATATTATTACCATAGATCTTCACCCCAAGATTTGCTTTATGAGGAGCTTGAAACTTACCAGAACTCTTACTCTGGAAAAGTCATTTATGAATGGAACATAGATGGTCTCAATGATAAACAAATTTTAGACATGATTCATAGAATGATCATGTATTCAACTGTCTGTAAACAACAAGGAAATGCAGATAGCACTATTGCTACTTTTATAACTACCGGATTTGTTTGTCAACTTAGAGGTTGGTGGGATCATTATCTCACAGTACTCCAAAAGAAAGAAATATTAACCCATAAGAAAACAGTTAAAGTAGAATCTACTAGTACAACTGTCACGGTTACAGGTACCCCTGTTGTAATCACAGGAGAAGAAGATGCAGTCTATACACTGTGTCTAACGGTCCTACAACATTTTGTAGGAAGTTTTAATCACATTCATTAAAAAAATAGAAAAGAAATGTATTAGTAAAATTCTATTATTTTATTTCATTTTAAATAAAATATAATAAAAATAAATATAATATTAGTCAGAGTACTAATGTGGAGTGGTGAGGTAATTCACCTAATATTTGTTATTTGGAATAAACTGGTGTGAGGAGTTCGTTCAATGTTCACCAACTTTTACTTAATAATAATATGCATAAATAAATAATAATAATAATAATAATAATAATAATAATAAATAACTATATTCAAATAGTATTAGCCTTGTCTATGGATTTCTAGATTTATTAAGCGAAAATAATGTTTAGAAAGATGATAAATAAATACTTCTTTTTATGTGTATTAAGAAATGTAATTAGCAGGAGTTGAAAATTATGGAAACAAATAGTGCGGAAACATTTAAAAGAAATGGTTGAAATGTATAAGATTTTTCCGCATAAATATATTTGAGAAAGTGCAAATATTTATTCAATAACAATCTATATAAGTAAAGCTCCTTTAATGGAACAAGTCGTAATTGTTAAAAGAAAACTAAAGTTAGAGAAAGTAACAAAAGAAAACAAAATGAATCATTTTTCTTCTAAAAGTCTCACTAAAAAAATTAGGAGGATTAAGTCACATTTGATTTTACTTGAAAATCATTTCTTAATAAAATCCATGATCATTTTTATATTTACTTGGAGCGTGTTTCTTTTTCTTTATGAAAATCAACCCTGACTAGTTAGTTTGATTTGATTATTTCATTTGTACAATTTTGGATTTATGAAAAAATTTATGGTTACTTTATTTTTCTTCTCATTTTACTTATTTGAATTCACATTATTTTTACGTTTTAGGTCATTTATTGGAAGAATCTGACAATACTAATGAACTTACAAATATGTTTGCAAATATCAACATTAATAAGGAAGAAAGCATAAACCTTGTTTATGCTTCTAGGCCGGTGGAAAAATATTATTACCATAGATCTTCACCCCAAGATTTGCTTTATGAGGAGCTTGAAACTTACCAGAACTCTTACTCTGGAAAAGTCATTTATGAATGGAACATAGATGGTCTCAATGATAAACAAATTTTAGACATGATTCATAGAATGATCATGTATTCAACTGTCTGTAAACAACAAGGAAATGCAGATAGCACTATTGCTACTTTTATAACTACCGGATTTGTTTGTCAACTTAGAGGTTGGTGGGATCATTATCTCACAGTACTCCAAAAGAAAGAAATATTAACCCATAAGAAAACAGTTAAAGTAGAATCTACTAGTACAACTGTCACGGTTACAGGTACCCCTGTTGTAATCACAGGAGAAGAAGATGCAGTCTATACACTGTGTCTAACGGTCCTACAACATTTTGTAGGAAGTTTTAATCACATTCATTAAAAAAATAGAAAAGAAATGTATTAGTAAAATTCTATTATTTTATTTCATTTTAAATAAAATATAATAAAAATAAATATAATATTAGTCAGAGTACTAATGTGGAGTGGTGAGGTAATTCACCTAATATTTGTTATTTGGAATAAACTGGTGTGAGGAGTTCGTTCAATGTTCACCAACTTTTACTTAATAATAATATGCATAAATAAATAATAATAATAATAATAATAATAATAATAATAATAAATAACTATATTCAAATAGTATTAGCCTTGTCTATGGATTTCTAGATTTATTAAGCGAAAATAATGTTTAGAAAGATGATAAATAAATACTTCTTTTTATGTGTATTAAGAAATGTAATTAGCAGGAGTTGAAAATTATGGAAACAAATAGTGCGGAAACATTTAAAAGAAATGGTTGAAATGTATAAGATTTTTCCGCATAAATATATTTGAGAAAGTGCAAATATTTATTCAATAACAATCTATATAAGTAAAGCTCCTTTAATGGAACAAGTCGTAATTGTTAAAAGAAAACTAAAGTTAGAGAAAGTAACAAAAGAAAACAAAATGAATCATTTTTCTTCTAAAAGTCTCACTAAAAAAATTAGGAGGATTAAGTCACATTTGATTTTACTTGAAAATCATTTCTTAATAAAATCCATGATCATTTTTATATTTACTTGGAGCGTGTTTCTTTTTCTTTATGAAAATCAACCCTGACTAGTTAGTTTGATTTGATTATTTCATTTGTACAATTTTGGATTTATGAAAAAATTTATGGTTACTTTATTTTTCTTCTCATTTTACTTATTTGAATTCACATTATTTTTACGTTTTAGGTTATTTATTGGAAGAATCTGACAATACTAATGAACTTACAAATATGTTTGCAAATATCAACATTAATAAGGAAGAAAGCATAAACCTTGTTTATGCTTCTAGGCCGGTGGAAAAATATTATTACCATAGATCTTCACCCCAAGATTTGCTTTATGAGGAGCTTGAAACTTACCAGAACTCTTACTCTGGAAAAGTCATTTATGAATGGAACATAGATGGTCTCAATGATAAACAAATTTTAGACATGATTCATAGAATGATCATGTATTCAACTGTCTGTAAACAACAAGGAAATGCAGATAGCACTATTGCTACTTTTATAACTACCGGATTTGTTTGTCAACTTAGAGGTTGGTGGGATCATTATCTCACAGTACTCCAAAAGAAAGAAATATTAACCCATAAGAAAACAGTTAAAGTAGAATCTACTAGTACAACTGTCACGGTTACAGGTACCCCTGTTGTAATCACAGGAGAAGAAGATGCAGTCTATACACTGTGTCTAACGGTCCTACAACATTTTGTAGGAAGTTTTAATCACATTCATTAAAAAAATAGAAAAGAAATGTATTAGTAAAATTCTATTATTTTATTTCATTTTAAATAAAATATAATAAAAATAAATATAATATTAGTCAGAGTACTAATGTGGAGTGGTGAGGTAATTCACCTAATATTTGTTATTTGGAATAAACTGGTGTGAGGAGTTCGTTCAATGTTCACCAACTTTTACTTAATAATAATATGCATAAATAAATAATAATAATAATAATAATAATAATAATAATAAATAACTATATTCAAATAGTATTAGCCTTGTCTATGGATTTCTAGATTTATTAAGCGAAAATAATGTTTAGAAAGATGATAAATAAATACTTCTTTTTATGTGTATTAAGAAATGTAATTAGCAGGAGTTGAAAATTATGGAAACAAATAGTGCGGAAACATTTAAAAGAAATGGTTGAAATGTATAAGATTTTTCCGCATAAATATATTTGAGAAAGTGCAAATATTTATTCAATAACAATCTATATAAGTAAAGCTCCTTTAATGGAACAAGTCGTAATTGTTAAAAGAAAACTAAAGTTAGAGAAAGTAACAAAAGAAAACAAAATGAATCATTTTTCTTCTAAAAGTCTCACTAAAAAAATTAGGAGGATTAAGTCACATTTGATTTTACTTGAAAATCATTTCTTAATAAAATCCATGATCATTTTTATATTTACTTGGAGCGTGTTTCTTTTTCTTTATGAAAATCAACCCTGACTAGTTAGTTTGATTTGATTATTTCATTTGTACAATTTTGGATTTATGAAAAAATTTATGGTTACTTTATTTTTCTTCTCATTTTACTTATTTGAATTCACATTATTTTTACGTTTTAGGTCATTTATTGGAAGAATCTGACAATACTAATGAACTTACAAATATGTTTGCAAATATCAACATTAATAAGGAAGAAAGCATAAACCTTGTTTATGCTTCTAGGCCGGTGGAAAAATATTATTACCATAGATCTTCACCCCAAGATTTGCTTTATGAGGAGCTTGAAACTTACCAGAACTCTTACTCTGGAAAAGTCATTTATGAATGGAACATAGATGGTCTCAATGATAAACAAATTTTAGACATGATTCATAGAATGATCATGTATTCAACTGTCTGTAAACAACAAGGAAATGCAGATAGCACTATTGCTACTTTTATAACTACCGGATTTGTTTGTCAACTTAGAGGTTGGTGGGATCATTATCTCACAGTACTCCAAAAGAAAGAAATATTAACCCATAAGAAAACAGTTAAAGTAGAATCTACTAGTACAACTGTCACGGTTACAGGTACCCCTGTTGTAATCACAGGAGAAGAAGATGCAGTCTATACACTGTGTCTAACGGTCCTACAACATTTTGTAGGAAGTTTTAATCACATTCATTAAAAAAATAGAAAAGAAATGTATTAGTAAAATTCTATTATTTTATTTCATTTTAAATAAAATATAATAAAAATAAATATAATATTAGTCAGAGTACTAATGTGGAGTGGTGAGGTAATTCACCTAATATTTGTTATTTGGAATAAACTGGTGTGAGGAGTTCGTTCAATGTTCACCAACTTTTACTTAATAATAATATGCATAAATAAATAATAATAATAATAATAATAATAATAATAATAATAAATAACTATATTCAAATAGTATTAGCCTTGTCTATGGATTTCTAGATTTATTAAGCGAAAATAATGTTTAGAAAGATGATAAATAAATACTTCTTTTTATGTGTATTAAGAAATGTAATTAGCAGGAGTTGAAAATTATGGAAACAAATAGTGCGGAAACATTTAAAAGAAATGGTTGAAATGTATAAGATTTTTCCGCATAAATATATTTGAGAAAGTGCAAATATTTATTCAATAACAATCTATATAAGTAAAGCTCCTTTAATGGAACAAGTCGTAATTGTTAAAAGAAAACTAAAGTTAGAGAAAGTAACAAAAGAAAACAAAATGAATCATTTTTCTTCTAAAAGTCTCACTAAAAAAATTAGGAGGATTAAGTCACATTTGATTTTACTTGAAAATCATTTCTTAATAAAATCCATGATCATTTTTATATTTACTTGGAGCGTGTTTCTTTTTCTTTATGAAAATCAACCCTGACTAGTTAGTTTGATTTGATTATTTCATTTGTACAATTTTGGATTTATGAAAAAATTTATGGTTACTTTATTTTTCTTCTCATTTTACTTATTTGAATTCACATTATTTTTACGTTTTAGGTTATTTATTGGAAGAATCTGACAATACTAATGAACTTACAAATATGTTTGCAAATATCAACATTAATAAGGAAGAAAGCATAAACCTTGTTTATGCTTCTAGGCCGGTGGAAAAATATTATTACCATAGATCTTCACCCCAAGATTTGCTTTATGAGGAGCTTGAAACTTACCAGAACTCTTACTCTGGAAAAGTCATTTATGAATGGAACATAGATGGTCTCAATGATAAACAAATTTTAGACATGATTCATAGAATGATCATGTATTCAACTGTCTGTAAACAACAAGGAAATGCAGATAGCACTATTGCTACTTTTATAACTACCGGATTTGTTTGTCAACTTAGAGGTTGGTGGGATCATTATCTCACAGTACTCCAAAAGAAAGAAATATTAACCCATAAGAAAACAGTTAAAGTAGAATCTACTAGTACAACTGTCACGGTTACAGGTACCCCTGTTGTAATCACAGGAGAAGAAGATGCAGTCTATACACTGTGTCTAACGGTCCTACAACATTTTGTAGGAAGTTTTAATCACATTCATTAAAAAAATAGAAAAGAAATGTATTAGTAAAATTCTATTATTTTATTTCATTTTAAATAAAATATGATAAAAATAAATATAATATTAGTCAGAGTACTAATGTGGAGTGGTGAGGTACTTCACCTAATATTTGTTAGTTGGAATAAACTGGTGTGAGGAGTTCGTTCAATGTTCACCAACTTTTACTTAATAATAATATGCATAAATAAATAATAATAATAATAATAATAATAATAATAATAATAATAATAAATAACTATATTCAAATAGTATTAGCCTTGTCTATGGATTTCTAGATTTATTAAGCGAAAATAATGTTTAGAAAGATGATAAATAAATACTTCTTTTTATGTGTATTAAGAAATGTAATTAGCAGGAGTTGAAAATTATGGAAACAAATAGTGCGGAAACATTTAAAAGAAATGGTTGAAATGTATAAGATTTTTCCGCATAAATATATTTGAGAAAGTGCAAATATTTATTCAATAACAATCTATATAAGTAAAGCTCCTTTAATGGAACAAGTCGTAATTGTTAAAAGAAAACTAAAGTTAGAGAAAGTAACAAAAGAAAACAAAATGAATCATTTTTCTTCTAAAAGTCTCACTAAAAAAATTAGGAGGATTAAGTCACATTTGATTTTACTTGAAAATCATTTCTTAATAAAATCCATGATCATTTTTATATTTACTTGGAGCGTGTTTCTTTTTCTTTATGAAAATCAACCCTGACTAGTTAGTTTGATTTGATTATTTCATTTGTACAATTTTGGATTTATGAAAAAATTTATGGTTACTTTATTTTTCTTCTCATTTTACTTATTTGAATTCACATTATTTTTACGTTTTAGGTTATTTATTGGAAGAATCTGACAATACTAATGAACTTACAAATATGTTTGCAAATATCAACATTAATAAGGAAGAAAGCATAAACCTTGTTTATGCTTCTAGGACGGTGGAAAAATATTATTACCATAGATCTTCACCCCAAGATTTGCTTTATGAGGAGCTTGAAACTTACCAGAACTCTTACTCTGGAAAAGTCATTTATGAATGGAACATAGATGGTCTCAATGATAAACAAATTTTAGACATGATTCATAGAATGATCATGTATTCAACTGTCTGTAAACAACAAGGAAATGCAGATAGCACTATTGCTACTTTTATAACTACCGGATTTGTTTGTCAACTTAGAGGTTGGTGGGATCATTATCTCACAGTACTCCAAAAGAAAGAAATATTAACCCATAAGAAAACAGTTAAAGTAGAATCTACTAGTACAACTGTCACGGTTACAGGTACCCCTGTTGTAATCACAGGAGAAGAAGATGCAGTCTATACACTGTGTCTAACGGTCCTACAACATTTTGTAGGAAGTTTTAATCACATTCATTAAAAAAATAGAAAAGAAATGTATTAGTAAAATTCTATTATTTTATTTCATTTTAAATAAAATATAATAAAAATAAATATAATATTAGTCAGAGTACTAATGTGGAGTGGTGAGGTACTTCACCTAATATTTGTTAGTTGGAATAAATTGGTGTGAGGAGTTCGTTCAATGTTCACCAACTTTTACTTAATAATAATATGCATAAATAAATAATAATAATAATAATAATAATAATAATAATAATAATAAATAACTATATTCAAATAGTATTAGCCTTGTCTATGGATTTCTAGATTTATTAAGCGAAAATAATGTTTAGAAAGATGATAAATAAATACCTCTTTTTATGTGTATTAAGAAATGTAATTAGCAGGAGTTGAAAATTATGGAAACAAATAGTGCGGAAACATTTAAAAGAGAGGGTTGAAATGTATAAAATTTTTCCGCATAAATATATTTGAGAAAGTGCAAATATTTATTCAATAACAAACTATATAAGTAAAGCTCCTTTAATGGAACAACTCATAATTGTTAAAAGAAAACTAAAGTTAGAGAAAGTAAGCAAAGAAAACAAAATGAATCAATTTTCTTCTAAAAGTCTCACTAAAAATATTAGGAGGATTAAGTCACATTTGATTTTACTTGAAAATCATTTCTTAATAAAATCCATGATCATTTTTATATTTATTTGGAGCGTGTTTCTTTTTCTTTATGAAAATCAACCCTGAATAGTTAGTTTGATTTGATTATTTCATTTGTACAATTTTGGATTTATGAAAAAATTGATGGTTACTTTATTTTTCTTCTCATTATACTTATTTGAATTCACATTATTTTTACGTTTTAGGTTATTTATTGGAAGAATCTGACAATACTAATGAACTTACAAATATGTTTGCAAATATCAACATTAATAAGGAAGAAAGCATAAACCTTGTTTATGCTTCTAGGCCGGTGGAAAAATATTATTACCATAGATCTTCACCCCAAGATTTGCTTTATGAGGAGCTTGAAACTTACCAGAACTCTTACTCTGGAAAAGTCATTTATGAATGGAACATAGATGGTCTCAATGATAAACAAATTTTAGACATGATTCATAGAATGATCATGTATTCAACTGTCTGTAAACAACAAGGAAATGCAGATAGCACTATTGCTACTTTTATAACTACCGGATTTGTTTGTCAACTTAGAGGTTGGTGGGATCATTATCTCACAGTACTCCAAAAGAAAGAAATATTAACCCATAAGAAAACAGTTAAAGTAGAATCTACTAGTACAACTGTCACGGTTACAGGTACCCCTGTTGTAATCACAGGAGAAGAAGATGCAGTCTATACACTATGTCTAACGGTCCTACAACATTTTGTAGGAAGTTTTAATCACATTCATTAAAAAAATAGAAAAGAAATGTATTAGTAAAATTCTATTATTTTATTTCATTTTAAATAAAATATAATAAAAATAAATATAATATTAGTCAGAGTACTAATGTGGAGTGGTGAGGTACTTCACCTAATATGTGTTAGTTGGAATAAACTGGTGTGAGGAGTTCGTTCAATGTTCACCAACTTTTACTTAATAATAATATGCATAAATAAATAATAATAATAATAATAATAATAATAATAATAATAATAAATAACTATATTCAAATAGTATTAGCCTTGTCTATGGATTTCTAGATTTATTAAGCGAAAATAATGTTTAGAAAGATGATAAATAAATACCTCTTTTTATGTGTATTAAGAAATGTAATTAGCAGGAGTTGAAAATTATGGAAACAAATAGTGCGGAAACATTTAAAAGAGAGGGTTGAAATGTATAAAATTTTTCCGCATAAATATATTTGAGAAAGTGCAAATATTTATTCAATAACAAACTATATAAGTAAAGCTCCTTTAATGGAACAACTCATAATTGTTAAAAGAAAACTAAAGTTAGAGAAAGTAAGCAAAGAAAACAAAATGAATCAATTTTCTTCTAAAAGTCTCACTAAAAAAATTAGGAGGATTAAGTCACATTTGATTTTACTTGAAAATCATTTCTTAATAAAATCCATGATCATTTTTATATTTATTTGGAGCGTGTTTCTTTTTCTTTATGAAAATCAACCCTGAATAGTTAGTTTGATTTGATTATTTCATTTGTACAATTTTGGATTTATGAAAAAATTGATGGTTACTTTATTTTTCTTCTCATTATACTTATTTGAATTCACATTATTTTTACGTTTTAGGTTATTTATTGGAAGAATCTGATAATACTAATGAACTTACAAATATGTTTGCAAATATCAACATTAATAAGGAAGAAAGCATAAACCTTGTTTATGCTCCTAGGCCGGTGGAAAAATATTATTACCATAGATCTTCACCCCAAGATTTGCTTTATGAGGAGCTTGAAACTTACCAGAACTCTTACTCTAGAAAAGTCATTTATGAATGGAACATAGATGGTCTCAATGATAAACAAATTTTTGACATGATTCATAGAATGATCATGTATTGAAATGTCTGTAAACAACAGGGAAATGCAGATAGTACTATTGCTACTTTTATAACTACCGGATTTGTTGGTCAACTTAGAGGTTGGTGGGATCATTATCTAACAGAACTCCAAAAGAAAGAAATATTAACCCATAAGAAAACAGTGAAAGTAGAATCTACTAGTACAACTGTCACGGTTACAGGTACCCCTGTTGTAACCACAGGAGAAAAAGATGCAGTCTATACACTGTGTCTAACGGTCCTACAACATTTTGTAGGAAGTTTTAATCACATTCATTAAAAAAATAGAAAAGAAATGTATTAGTAAAATTCTATTATTTTATTTCATTTTAAATAAAATATAATAAAAATAAATATAATATTAGTCAGAGTACTAATGTGGAGTGGTGAGGTACTTCACCTAATATTTGTTAGTTGGAATAAACTGGTGTGAGGAGTTCGTTCAAAGTTCACCAACTTTTACTTAATACTGATATGCATAAATAAATAAATAATAATAATAATAATAATAATAATAATAATAATAATAATAATAATAATAATAAATAACTATATTCAAATAGTATTAGCCTTGTCTATGGATTTCTAGATTTATTAAGCGAAAATAATGTTTAGAAAGATGATAAATAAATACTTCTTTTTATGTGTATTAAGAAATGTAATTAGCAGGAGTTGAAAATTATGGAAACAAATAGTGCGGAAACATTTAAAAGAAATGGTTGAAATGTATAAGACTTTTCCGCATAAATATATTTGAGAAAGTGCAAATATTTATTCAATAACAATCTATATAAGTAAAGCTCCTTTAATGGAACAAGTCGTAATTGTTAAAAGAAAACTAAAGTTAGAGAAAGTAACAAAAGAAAACAAAATGAATCATTTTTCTTCTAAAAGTCTCACTAAAAAAATTAGGAGGATTAAGTCACATTTGATTTTACTTGAAAATCATTTCTTAATAAAATCCATGATCATTTTTATATTTACTTGGAGCGTGTTTCTTTTTCTTTATGAAAATCAACCCTGACTAGTTAGTTTGATTTGATTATTTCATTTGTACAATTTTGGATTTATGAAAAAATTTATGGTTACTTTATTTTTCTTCTCATTTTACTTATTTGAATTCACATTATTTTTACGTTTTAGGTTATTTATTGGAAGAATCTGACAATACTAATGAACTTACAAATATGTTTGCAAATATCAACATTAATAAGGAAGAAAGCATAAACCTTGTTTATGCTTCTAGGCCGGTGGAAAAATATTATTACCATAGATCTTCACCCCAAGATTTGCTTTATGAGGAGCTTGAAACTTACCAGAACTCTTACTCTGGAAAAGTCATTTATGAATGGAACATAGATGGTCTCAATGATAAACAAATTTTAGACATGATTCATAGAATGATCATGTATTCAACTGTCTGTAAACAACAAGGAAATGCAGATAGCACTATTGCTACTTTTATAACTACCGGATTTGTTTGTCAACTTAGAGGTTGGTGGGATCATTATCTCACAGTACTCCAAAAGAAAGAAATATTAACCCATAAGAAAACAGTTAAAGTAGAATCTACTAGTACAACTGTCACGGTTACAGGTACCCCTGTTGTAATCACAGGAGAAGAAGATGCAGTCTATACACTGTGTCTAACGGTCCTACAACATTTTGTAGGAAGTTTTAATCACATTCATTAAAAAAATAGAAAAGAAATGTATTAGTAAAATTCTATTATTTTATTTCATTTTAAATAAAATATAATAAAAATAAATATAATATTAGTCAGAGTACTAATGTGGAGTGGTGAGGTACTTCACCTAATATTTGTTAGTTGGAATAAACTGGTGTGAGGAGTTCGTTCAATGTTCACCAACTTTTACTTAATAATAATATGCATAAATAAATAATAATAATAATAATAATAATAATAATAATAATAATAAATAACTATATTCAAATAGTATTAGCCTTGTCTATGGATTTCTAGATTTATTAAGCGAAAATAATGTTTAGAAAGATGATAAATAAATACCTCTTTTTATGTGTATTAAGAAATGTAATTAGCAGGAGTTGAAAATTATGGAAACAAATAGTGCGGAAACATTTAAAAGAGAGGGTTGAAATGTATAAAATTTTTCCGCATAAATATATTTGAGAAAGTGCAAATATTTATTCAATAACAAACTATATAAGTAAAGCTCCTTTAATGGAACAACTCATAATTGTTAAAAGAAAACTAAAGTTAGAGAAAGTAAGCAAAGAAAACAAAATGAATCAATTTTCTTCTAAACGTCTCACTAAAAAAATTAGGAGGATTAAGTCACATTTGATTTTACTTGAAAATCATTTCTTAATAAAATCCATGATCATTTTTATATTTATTTGGAGCGTGTTTCTTTTTCTTTATGAAAATCAACCCTGAATAGTTAGTTTGATTTGATTATTTCATTTGTACAATTTTGGATTTATGAAAAAATTGATGGTTACTTTATTTTTCTTCTCATTATACTTATTTGAATTCACATTATTTTTACGTTTTAGGTTATTTATTGGAAGAATCTGATAATACTAATGAACTTACAAATATGTTTGCAAATATCAACATTAATAAGGAAGAAAGCATAAACCTTGTTTATGCTCCTAGGCCGGTGGAAAAATATTATTACCATAGATCTTCACCCCAAGATTTGCTTTATGAGGAGCTTGAAACTTACCAGAACTCTTACTCTAGAAAAGTCATTTATGAATGGAACATAGATGGTCTCAATGATAAACAAATTTTAGACATGATTCATAGAATGATCATGTATTGAAATGTCTGTAAACAACAGGGAAATGCAGATAGTACTATTGCTACTTTTATAACTACCGGATTTGTTGGTCAACTTAGAGGTTGGTGGGATCATTATCTAACAGAACTCCAAAAGAAAGAAATATTAACCCATAAGAAAACAGTGAAAGTAGAATCTACTAGTACAACTGTCACGGTTACAGGTACCCCTGTTGTAACCACAGGAGAAAAAGATGCAGTCTATACACTGTGTCTAACGGTCCTACAACATTTTGTAGGAAGTTTTAATCACATTCATTAAAAAAATAGAAAAGAAATGTATTAGTAAAATTCTATTATTTTATTTCATTTTAAATAAAATATAATAAAAATAAATATAATATTAGTCAGAGTACTAATGTGGAGTGGTGAGGTACTTCACCTAATATTTGTTAGTTGGAATAAACTGGTGTGAGGAGTTCGTTCAAAGTTCACCAACTTTTACTTAATACTGATATGCATAAATAAATAAATAATAATAATAATAATAATAATAATAATAATAATAATAATAATAATAAATAACTATATTCAAATAGTATTAGCCTTGTCTATGGATTTCTAGATTTATTAATTGAAAATAATGTTTAGAAAGATGATAAATAAATACTTCTTTTTATGTGTATTAAGAAATGTAATTAGCAGGAGTTGAAAATTATGGAAACAAATAGTGCGGAAACATTTAAAAGAAATGGTTGAAATGTATAAGATTTTTCCGCATAAATATATTTGAGAAAGTGCAAATATTTATTCAATAACAATCTATATAAGTAAAGCTCCTTTAATGGAACAAGTCGTAATTGTTAAAAGAAAACTAAAGTTAGAGAAAGTAACAAAAGAAAACAAAATGAATCATTTTTCTTCTAAAAGTCTCACTAAAAAAATTAGGAGGATTAAGTCACATTTGATTTTACTTGAAAATCATTTCTTAATAAAATCCATGATCATTTTTATATTTACTTGGAGCGTGTTTCTTTTTCTTTATGAAAATCAACCCTGACTAGTTAGTTTGATTTGATTATTTCATTTGTACAATTTTGGATTTATGAAAAAATTTATGGTTACTTTATTTTTCTTCTCATTTTACTTATTTGAATTCACATTATTTTTACGTTTTAGGTTATTTATTGGAAGAATCTGACAATACTAATGAACTTACAAATATGTTTGCAAATATCAACATTAATAAGGAAGAAAGCATAAACCTTGTTTATGCTTCTAGGCCGGTGGAAAAATATTATTACCATAGATCTTCACCCCAAGATTTGCTTTATGAGGAGCTTGAAACTTACCAGAACTCTTACTCTGGAAAAGTCATTTATGAATGGAACATAGATGGTCTCAATGATAAACAAATTTTAGACATGATTCATAGAATGATCATGTATTCAACTGTCTGTAAACAACAAGGAAATGCAGATAGCACTATTGCTACTTTTATAACTACCGGATTTGTTTGTCAACTTAGAGGTTGGTGGGATCATTATCTCACAGTACTCCAAAAGAAAGAAATATTAACCCATAAGAAAACAGTTAAAGTAGAATCTACTAGTACAACTGTCACGGTTACAGGTACCCCTGTTGTAATCACAGGAGAAGAAGATGCAGTCTATACACTGTGTCTAACGGTCCTACAACATTTTGTAGGAAGTTTTAATCACATTCATTAAAAAAATAGAAAAGAAATGTATTAGTAAAATTCTATTATTTTATTTCATTTTAAATAAAATATAATAAAAATAAATATAATATTAGTCAGAGTACTAATGTGGAGTGGTGAGGTACTTCACCTAATATTTGTTAGTTGGAATAAACTGGTGTGAGGAGTTCGTTCAATGTTCACCAACTTTTACTTAATAATAATATGCATAAATAAATAATAATAATAATAATAATAATAATAATAATAATAATAATAAATAACTATATTCAAATAGTATTAGCCTTGTCTATGGATTTCTAGATTTATTAAGCGAAAATAATGTTTAGAAAGATGATAAATAAATACCTCTTTTTATGTGTATTAAGAAATGTAATTAGCAGGAGTTGAAAATTATGGAAACAAATAGTGCGGAAACATTTAAAAGAGAGGGTTGAAATGTATAAAATTTTTCCGCATAAATATATTTGAGAAAGTGCAAATATTTATTCAATAACAAACTATATAAGTAAAGCTCCTTTAATGGAACAACTCATAATTGTTAAAAGAAAACTAAAGTTAGAGAAAGTAAGCAAAGAAAACAAAATGAATCAATTTTCTTCTAAAAGTCTCACTAAAAAAATTAGGAGGATTAAGTCACATTTGATTTTACTTGAAAATCATTTCTTAATAAAATCCATGATCATTTTTATATTTATTTGGAGCGTGTTTCTTTTTCTTTATGAAAATCAACCCTGAATAGTTAGTTTGATTTGATTATTTCATTTGTACAATTTTGGATTTATGAAAAAATTGATGGTTACTTTATTTTTCTTCTCATTATACTTATTTGAATTCACATTATTTTTACGTTTTAGGTTATTTATTGGAAGAATCTGATAATACTAATGAACTTACAAATATGTTTGCAAATATCAACATTAATAAGGAAGAAAGCATAAACCTTGTTTATGCTCCTAGGCCGGTGGAAAAATATTATTACCATAGATCTTCACCCCAAGATTTGCTTTATGAGGAGCTTGAAACTTACCAGAACTCTTACTCTAGAAAAGTCATTTATGAATGGAACATAGATGGTCTCAATGATAAACAAATTTTAGACATGATTCATAGAATGATCATGTATTGAAATGTCTGTAAACAACAGGGAAATGCAGATAGTACTATTGCTACTTTTATAACTACCGGATTTGTTGGTCAACTTAGAGGTTGGTGGGATCATTATCTAACAGAACTCCAAAAGAAAGAAATATTAACCCATAAGAAAACAGTGAAAGTAGAATCTACTAGTACAACTGTCACGGTTACAGGTACCCCTGTTGTAACCACAGGAGAAAAAGATGCAGTCTATACACTGTGTCTAACGGTCCTACAACATTTTGTAGGAAGTTTTAATCACATTCATTAAAAAAATAGAAAAGAAATGTATTAGTAAAATTCTATTATTTTATTTCATTTTAAATAAAATATAATAAAAATAAATATAATATTAGTCAGAGTACTAATGTGGAGTGGTGAGGTACTTCACCTAATATTTGTTAGTT
This sequence comes from Lathyrus tuberosus, assembly GCA_022829125.1. Lineage (NCBI taxonomy): Eukaryota > Viridiplantae > Streptophyta > Magnoliopsida > Fabales > Fabaceae > Lathyrus > Lathyrus tuberosus. The sequence continues at coordinate 4,774,010 of JALAZF010000061.1, read as the reverse complement.
GGAATAAACTGGTGTGAGGAGTTCGTTCAAAGTTCACCAACTTTTACTTAATACTGATATGCATAAATAAATAAATAATAATAATAATAATAATAATAATAATAATAATAATAATAATAATAATAAATAACTATATTCAAATAGTATTAGCCTTGTCTATGGATTTCTAGATTTATTAAGCGAAAATAATGTTTAGAAAGATGATAAATAAATACTTCTTTTTATGTGTATTAAGAAATGTAATTAGCAGGAGTTGAAAATTATGGAAACAAATAGTGCGGAAACATTTAAAAGAAATGGTTGAAATGTATAAGATTTTTCCGCATAAATATATTTGAGAAAGTGCAAATATTTATTCAATAACAATCTATATAAGTAAAGCTCCTTTAATGGAACAAGTCGTAATTGTTAAAAGAAAACTAAAGTTAGAGAAAGTAACAAAAGAAAACAAAATGAATCATTTTTCTTCTAAAAGTCTCACTAAAAAAATTAGGAGGATTAAGTCACATTTGATTTTACTTGAAAATCATTTCTTAATAAAATCCATGATCATTTTTATATTTACTTGGAGCGTGTTTCTTTTTCTTTATGAAAATCAACCCTGACTAGTTAGTTTGATTTGATTATTTCATTTGTACAATTTTGGATTTATGAAAAAATTTATGGTTACTTTATTTTTCTTCTCATTTTACTTATTTGAATTCACATTATTTTTACGTTTTAGGTTATTTATTGGAAGAATCTGACAATACTAATGAACTTACAAATATGTTTGCAAATATCAACATTAATAAGGAAGAAAGCATAAATCTTGTTTATGCTTCTAGGCCGGTGGAAAAATATTATTACCATAGATCTTCACCCCAAGATTTGCTTTATGAGGAGCTTGAAACTTACCAGAACTCTTACTCTGGAAAAGTCATTTATGAATGGAACATAGATGGTCTCAATGATAAACAAATTTTAGACATGATTCATAGAATGATCATGTATTCAACTGTCTGTAAACAACAAGGAAATGCAGATAGCACTATTGCTACTTTTATAACTACCGGATTTGTTTGTCAACTTAGAGGTTGGTGGGATCATTATCTCACAGTACTCCAAAAGAAAGAAATATTAACCCATAAGAAAACAGTTAAAGTAGAATCTACTAGTACAACTGTCACGGTTACAGGTACCCCTGTTGTAATCACAGGAGAAGAAGATGCAGTCTATACACTGTGTCTAACGGTCCTACAACATTTTGTAGGAAGTTTTAATCACATTCATTAAAAAAATAGAAAAGAAATGTATTAGTAAAATTCTATTATTTTATTTCATTTTAAATAAAATATAATAAAAATAAATATAATATTAGTCAGAGTACTAATGTGGAGTGGTGAGGTACTTCACCTAATATTTGTTAGTTGGAATAAACTGGTGTGAGGAGTTCGTTCAATGTTCACCAACTTTTACTTAATAATAATATGCATAAATAAATAATAATAATAATAATAATAATAATAATAATAATAATAAATAACTATATTCAAATAGTATTAGCCTTGTCTATGGATTTCTAGATTTATTAAGCGAAAATAATGTTTAGAAAGATGATAAATAAATACCTCTTTTTATGTGTATTAAGAAATGTAATTAGCAGGAGTTGAAAATTATGGAAACAAATAGTGCGGAAACATTTAAAAGAGAGGGTTGAAATGTATAAAATTTTTCCGCATAAATATATTTGAGAAAGTGCAAATATTTATTCAATAACAATCTATATAAGTAAAGCTCCTTTAATGGAACAACTCATAATTGTTAAAAGAAAACTAAAGTTAGAGAAAGTAAGCAAAGAAAACAAAATGAATCAATTTTCTTCTAAAAGTCTCACTAAAAAAATTAGGAGGATTAAGTCACATTTGATTTTACTTGAAAATCATTTCTTAATAAAATCCATGATCATTTTTATATTTATTTGGAGCGTGTTTCTTTTTCTTTATGAAAATCAACCCTGAATAGTTAGTTTGATTTGATTATTTCATTTGTACAATTTTGGATTTATGAAAAAATTGATGGTTACTTTATTTTTCTTCTCATTATACTTATTTGAATTCACATTATTTTTACGTTTTAGGTTATTTATTGGAAGAATCTGATAATACTAATGAACTTACAAATATGTTTGCAAATATCAACATTAATAAGGAAGAAAGCATAAACCTTGTTTATGCTCCTAGGCCGGTGGAAAAATATTATTACCATAGATCTTCACCCCAAGATTTGCTTTATGAGGAGCTTGAAACTTACCAGAACTCTTACTCTAGAAAAGTCATTTATGAATGGAACATAGATGGTCTCAATGATAAACAAATTTTAGACATGATTCATAGAATGATCATGTATTGAAATGTCTGTAAACAACAGGGAAATGCAGATAGTACTATTGCTACTTTTATAACTACCGGATTTGTTGGTCAACTTAGAGGTTGGTGGGATCATTATCTAACAGAACTCCAAAAGAAAGAAATATTAACCCATAAGAAAACAGTGAAAGTAGAATCTACTAGTACAACTGTCACGGTTACAGGTACCCCTGTTGTAACCACAGGAGAAAAAGATGCAGTCTATACACTGTGTCTAACGGTCCTACAACATTTTGTAGGAAGTTTTAATCACATTCATTAAAAAAATAGAAAAGAAATGTATTAGTAAAATTCTATTATTTTATTTCATTTTAAATAAAATATAATAAAAATAAATATAATATTAGTCAGAGTACTAATGTGGAGTGGTGAGGTACTTCACCTAATATTTGTTAGTTGGAATAAACTGGTGTGAGGAGTTCGTTCAAAGTTCACCAACTTTTACTTAATAATGATATGCATAAATAAATAAATAATAATAATAATAATAATAAATAACTATATTCAAATAGTATTAGCCTTGTCTATGGATTTCTAGATTTATTAAGCGAAAATAATGTTTAGAAAGATGATAAATAAATACTTCTTTTTATGTGTATTAAGAAATGTAATTAGCAGGAGTTGAAAATTATGGAAACAAATAGTGCGGAAACATTTAAAAGAAATGGTTGAAATGTATAAGATTTTTCCGCATAAATATATTTGAGAAAGTGCAAATATTTATTCAATAACAATCTATATAAGTAAAGCTCCTTTAATGGAACAAGTCATAATTGTTAAAAGAAAACTAAAGTTAGAGAAAGTAACAAAAGAAAACAAAATGAATCATTTTTCTTCTAAAAGTCTCACTAAAAAAATTAGGAGGATTAAGTCACATTTGATTTTACTTGAAAATCATTTCTTAATAAAATCCATGATCATTTTTATATTTACTTGGAGCGTGTTTCTTTTTCTTTATGAAAATCAACCCTGAATAGTTAGTTTGATTTGATTATTTCATTTGTACAATTTTGGATTTTTGAAAAAATTTATGGTTACTTTATTTTTCTTCTCATTTTACTTGTTTGAATTCACATTATTTTTACGTTTTAGGTTATTTATTGGAAGAATCTGACAATACTAATGAACTTACAAATATGTTTGCAAATATCAACATTAATAAGGAAGAAAGCATAAACCTTGTTTATGCTTCTAGGCCGGTGGAAAAATATTATTACCATAGATCTTCACCCCAAGATTTGCTTTATGAGGAGCTTGAAACTTACCAGAACTCTTACTCTGGAAAAGTCATTTATGAATGGAACATAGATGGTCTCAATGATAAACAAATTTTAGACATGATTCATAGAATGATCATGTATTCAACTGTCTGTAAACAACAAGGAAATGCAGATAACACTATTGCTACTTTTATAACTACCGGATTTGTTTGTCAACTTAGAGGTTGGTGGGATCATTATCTCACAGTACTCCAAAAGAAAGAAATATTAACCCATAAGAAAACAGTTAAAGTAGAATCTACTAGTACAACTGTCACGGTTACAGGTACCCCTGTTGTAATCACAGGAGAAGAAGATGCAGTCTATACACTGTGTCTAACGGCCCTACAACATTTTGTAGGAAGTTTTAATCACATTCATTAAAAAAATAGAAAAGAAATGTATTCGTAAAATTCTATTATTTTATTTCATTTTAAATAAAATATAATAAAAATAAATATAATATTAGTCAGAGTACTAATGTGGAGTGGTGAGGTAATTCACCTAATATTTGTTATTTGGAATAAACTGGTGTGAGGAGTTCGTTCAATGTTCACCAACTTTTACTTAATAATAATATGCATAAATAAATAATAATAATAATAATAATAATAATAATAATAATAATAATAAATAACTATATTCAAATAGTATTAGCCTTGTCTATGGATTTCTAGATTTATTAAGCGAAAATAATGTTTAGAAAGATGATAAATAAATACTTATTTTTATGTGTATTAAGAAATGTAATTAGCAGGAGTTGAAAATTATGGAAACAAATAGTGCGGAAACATTTAAAAGAGAGGGTTGAAATGTATAAAATTTTTCCGCATAAATATATTTGAGAAAGTGCAAATATTTATTCAATAACAATCTATATAAGTAAAGCTCCTTTAATGGAACAACTCATAATTGTTAAAAGAAAACTAAAGTTAGAGAAAGTAAGCAAAGAAAACAAAATGAATCAATTTTCTTCTAAAAGTCTCACTAAAAAAATTAGGAGGATTAAGTCACATTTGATTTTACTTGAAAATCATTTCTTAATAAAATCCATGATCATTTTTATATTTATTTGGAGCGTGTTTCTTTTTCTTTATGAAAATCAACCCTGAATAGTTTGTTTGATTTGATTATTTCATTTGTACAATTTTGGATTTATGAAAAAATTGATGGTTACTTTATTTTTCTTCTCATTATACTTATTTGAATTCACATTATTTTTACGTTTTAGGTTATTTATTGGAAGAATTTGATAATACTAATGAACTTACAAATATGTTTGCAAATATCAACATTAATAAGGAAGAAAGCATAAACCTTGTTTATGCTCCTAGGCCGGTGGAAAAATATTATTACCATAGATCTTCACCCCAAGATTTGCTTTATGAGGAGCTTGAAACTTACCAGAACTCTTACTCTAGAAAAGTCATTTATGAATGGAACATAGATGGTCTCAATGATAAACAAATTTTAGACATGATTCATAGAATGATCATGTATTGAAATGTCTGTAAACAACAGGGAAATGCAGATAGTACTATTGCTACTTTTATAACTACCGGATTTGTTGGTCAACTTAGAGGTTGGTGGGATCATTATCTAACAGAACTCCAAAAGAAAGAAATATTAACCCATAAGAAAACAGTGAAAGTAGAATCTACTAGTACAACTGTCACGGTTACAGGTACCCCTGTTGTAACCACAGGAGAAAAAGATGCAGTCTATACACTGTGTCTAACGGTCCTACAACATTTTGTAGGAAGTTTTAATCACATTCATTAAAAAAATAGAAAAGAAATGTATTAGTAAAATTCTATTATTTTATTTCATTTTAAATAAAATATAATAAAAATAAATATAATATTAGTCAGAGTACTAATGTGGAGTGGTGAGGTACTTCACCTAATATTTGTTAGTTGGAATAAACTGGTGTGAGGAGTTCGTTCAAAGTTCACCAACTTTTACTTAATACTGATATGCATAAATAAATAAATAATAATAATAATAATAATAATAATAATAATAATAATAATAATAATAATAAATAACTATATTCAAATAGTATTAGCCTTGTCTATGGATTTCTAGATTTATTAAGCGAAAATAATGTTTAGAAAGATGATAAATAAATACTTCTTTTTATGTGTATTAAGAAATGTAATTAGCAGGAGTTGAAAATTATGGAAACAAATAGTGCGGAAACATTTAAAAGAAATGGTTGAAATGTATAAGATTTTTCCGCATAAATATATTTGAGAAAGTGCAAATATTTATTCAATAACAATCTATATAAGTAAAGCTCCTTTAATGGAACAAGTCGTAATTGTTAAAAGAAAACTAAAGTTAGAGAAAGTAACAAAAGAAAACAAAATGAATCATTTTTCTTCTAAAAGTCTCACTAAAAAAATTAGGAGGATTAAGTCACATTTGATTTTACTTGAAAATCATTTCTTAATAAAATCCATGATCATTTTTATATTTACTTGGAGCGTGTTTCTTTTTCTTTATGAAAATCAACCCTGAATAGTTAGTTTGATTTGATTATTTCATTTGTACAATTTTGGATTTATGAAAAAATTTATGGTTACTTTATTTTTCTTCTCATTTTACTTATTTGAATTCACATTATTTTTACGTTTTAGGTTATTTATTGGAAGAATCTGACAATACTAATGAACTTACAAATATGTTTGCAAATATCAACATTAATAAGGAAGAAAGCATAAACCTTGTTTATGCTTCTAGGCCGGTGGAAAAATATTATTACCATAGATCTTCACCCCAAGATTTGCTTTATGAGGAGCTTGAAACTTACCAGAACTCTTACTCTGGAAAAGTCATTTATGAATGGAACATAGATGGTCTCAATGATAAACAAATTTTAGACATGATTCATAGAATGATCATGTATTCAACTGTCTGTAAACAACAAGGAAATGCAGATAGCACTATTGCTACTTTTATAACTACCGGATTTGTTTGTCAACTTAGAGGTTGGTGGGATCATTATCTCACAGTACTCCAAAAGAAAGAAATATTAACCCATAAGAAAACAGTTAAAGTAGAATCTACTAGTACAACTGTCACGGTTACAGGTACCCCTGTTGTAATCACAGGAGAAGAAGATGCAGTCTATACACTGTGTCTAACGGTCCTACAACATTTTGTAGGAAGTTTTAATCACATTCATTAAAAAAATAGAAAAGAAATGTATTAGTAAAATTCTATTATTTTATTTCATTTTAAATAAAATATAATAAAAATAAATATAATATTAGTCAGAGTACTAATGTGGAGTGGTGAGGTACTTCACCTAATATTTGTTAGTTGGAATAAACTGGTGTGAGGAGTTCGTTCAAAGTTCACCAACTTTTACTTAATAATGATATGCATAAATAAATAAATAATAATAATAATAATAATAATAATAATAATAATAATAAATAACTATATTCAAATAGTATTAGCCTTGTCTATGGATTTCTAGATTTATTAAGCGAAAATAATGTTTAGAAAGATGATAAATAAATACTTCTTTTTATGTGTATTAAGAAATGTAATTAGCAGGAGTTGAAAATTATGGAAACAAATAGTGCGGAAACATTTAAAAGAAATGGTTGAAATGTATAAGATTTTTCCGCATAAATATATTTGAGAAAGTGCAAATATTTATTCAATAACAATCTATATAAGTAAAGCTCCTTTAATGGAACAAGTCGTAATTGTTAAAAGAAAACTAAAGTTAGAGAAAGTAACAAAAGAAAACAAAATGAATCATTTTTCTTCTAAAAGTCTCACTAAAAAAATTAGGAGGATTAAGTCACATTTGATTTTACTTGAAAATCATTTCTTAATAAAATCCATGATCATTTTTATATTTACTTGGAGCGTGTTTCTTTTTCTTTATGAAAATCAACCCTGAATAGTTAGTTTGATTTGATTATTTCATTTGTACAATTTTGGATTTATGAAAAAATTTATGGTTACTTTATTTTTCTTCTCATTTTACTTATTTGAATTCACATTATTTTTACGTTTTAGGTTATTTATTGGAAGAATCTGACAATACTAATGAACTTACAAATATGTTTGCAAATATCAACATTAATAAGGAAGAAAGCATAAACCTTGTTTATGCTTCTAGGCCGGTGGAAAAATATTATTACCATAGATCTTCACCCCAAGATTTGCTTTATGAGGAGCTTGAAACTTACCAGAACTCTTACTCTGGAAAAGTCATTTATGAATGGAACATAGATGGTCTCAATTATAAACAAATTTTAGACATGATTCATAGAATGATCATGTATTCAACTGTCTGTAAACAACAAGGAAATGCAGATAGCACTATTGCTACTTTTATAACTACCGGATTTGTTTGTCAACTTAGAGGTTGGTGGGATCATTATCTCACAGTACTCCAAAAGAAAGAAATATTAACCCATAAGAAAACAGTTAAAGTAGAATCTACTAGTACAACTGTCACGGTTACAGGTACCCCTGTTGTAATCACAGGAGAAGAAGATGCAGTCTATACACTGTGTCTAACGGTCCTACAACATTTTGTAGGAAGTTTTAATCACATGCATTAAAAAAATAGAAAAGAAATGTATTAGTAAAATTCTATTATTTTATTTCATTTTAAATAAAATATAATAAAAATAAATATAATATTAGTCAGAGTACTAATGTGGAGTGGTGAGGTACTTCACCTAATATTTGTTAGTTGGAATAAACTGGTGTGAGGAGTTCGTTCAATGTTCACCAACTTTTACTTAATAATAATATGCATAAATAAATAATAATAATAATAATAATAATAATATTAATAATAAATAACTATATTCAAATAGTATTAGCCTTGTCTATGGATTTCTAGATTTATTAAGCGAAAATAATGTTTAGAAAGATGATAAATAAATACCTCTTTTTATGTGTATTAAGAAATGTAATTAGCAGGAGTTGAAAATTATGGAAACAAATAGTGCGGAAACATTTAAAAGAGAGGGTTGAAATGTATAAAATTTTTCCGCATAAATATATTTGAGAAAGTGCAAATATTTATTCAATAACAATCTATATAAGTAAAGCTCCTTTAATGGAACAACTCATAATTGTTAAAAGAAAACTAAAGTTAAAGAAAGTAAGCAAAGAAAACAAAATGAATCAATTTTCTTCTAAAAGTCTCACTAAAAAAATTAGGAGGATTAAGTCACATTTGATTTTACTTGAAAATCATTTCTTAATAAAATCCATGATCATTTTTATATTTATTTGGAGCGTGTTTCTTTTTCTTTATGAAAATCAACCCTGAATAGTTAGTTTGATTTGATTATTTCATTTGTACAATTTTGGATTTATGAAAAAATTGATGGTTACTTTATTTTTCTTCTCATTATACTTATTTGAATTCACATTATTTTTACGTTTTAGGTTATTTATTGGAAGAATCTGATAATACTAATGAACTTACAAATATGTTTGCAAATATCAACATTAATAAGGAAGAAAGCATAAACCTTGTTTATGCTCCTAGGCCGGTGGAAAAATATTATTACCATAGATCTTCACCCCAAGATTTGCTTTATGAGGAGCTTGAAACTTACCAGAACTCTTACTCTAGAAAAGTCATTTATGAATGGAACATAGATGGTCTCAATGATAAACAAATTTTAGACATGATTCATAGAATGATCATGTATTGAAATGTCTGTAAACAACAGGGAAATGCAGATAGTACTATTGCTACTTTTATAACTACCGGATTTGTTGGTCAACTTAGAGGTTGGTGGGATCATTATCTAACAGAACTCCAAAAGAAAGAAATATTAACCCATAAGAAAACAGTGAAAGTAGAATCTACTAGTACAACTGTCACGGTTACAGGTACCCCTGTTGTAACCACAGGAGAAAAAGATGCAGTCTATACACTGTGTCTAACGGTCCTACAACATTTTGTAGGAAGTTTTAATCACATTTATTAAAAAAATAGAAAAGAAATGTATTAGTAAAATTCTATTATTTTATTTCATTTTAAATAAAATATAATAAAAATAAATATAATATTAGTCAGAGTACTAATGTGGAGTGGTGAGGTACTTCACCTAATATTTGTTAGTTGGAATAAACTGGTGTGAGGAGTTCGTTCAAAGTTCACCAACTTTTACTTAATAATGATATGCATAAATAAATAAATAATAATAATAATAATAATAAATAACTATATTCAAATAGTATTAGCCTTGTCTATGGATTTCTAGATTTATTAAGCGAAAATAATGTTTAGAAAGATGATAAATAAATACTTCTTTTTATGTGTATTAAGAAATGTAATTAGCAGGAGTTGAAAATTATGGAAACAAATAGTGCGGAAACATTTAAAAGAAATGGTTGAAATGTATAAGATTTTTCCGCATAAATATATTTGAGAAAGTGCAAATATTTATTCAATAACAATCTATATAAGTAAAGCTCCTTTAATGGAACAAGTCGTAATTGTTAAAAGAAAACTAAAGTTAGAGAAAGTAACAAAAGAAAACAAAATGAATCATTTTTCTTCTAAAAGTCTCACTAAAAAAATTAGGAGGATTAAGTCACATTTGATTTTACTTGAAAATCATTTCTTAATAAAATCCATGATCATTTTTATATTTACTTGGAGCGTGTTTCTTTTTCTTTATGAAAATCAACCCTGAATAGTTAGTTTGATTTGATTATTTCATTTGTACAATTTTGGATTTATGAAAAAATTTATGGTTACTTTATTTTTCTTCTCATTTTACTTATTTGAATTCACATTATTTTTACGTTTTAGGTTATTTATTGGAAGAATCTGACAATACTAATGAACTTACAAATATGTTTGCAAATATCAACATTAATAAGGAAGAAAGCATAAACCTTGTTTATGCTTCTAGGCCGGTGGAAAAATATTATTACCATAGATCTTCACCCCAAGATTTGCTTTATGAGGAGCTTGAAACTTACCAGAACTCTTACTCTGGAAAAGTCATTTATGAATGGAACATAGATGGTCTCAATTATAAACAAATTTTAGACATGATTCATAGAATGATCATGTATTCAACTGTCTGTAAACAACAAGGAAATGCAGATAGCACTATTGCTACTTTTATAACTACCGGATTTGTTTGTCAACTTAGAGGTTGGTGGGATCATTATCTCACAGTACTCCAAAAGAAAGAAATATTAACCCATAAGAAAACAGTTAAAGTAGAATCTACTAGTACAACTGTCACGGTTACAGGTACCCCTGTTGTAATCACAGGAGAAGAAGATGCAGTCTATACACTGTGTCTAACGGTCCTACAACATTTTGTAGGAAGTTTTAATCACATGCATTAAAAAAATAGAAAAGAAATGTATTAGTAAAATTCTATTATTTTATTTCATTTTAAATAAAATATAATAAAAATAAATATAATATTAGTCAGAGTACTAATGTGGAGTGGTGAGGTACTTCACCTAATATTTGTTAGTTGGAATAAACTGGTGTGAGGAGTTCGTTCAATGTTCACCAACTTTTACTTAATAATAATATGCATAAATAAATAATAATAATAATAATAATAATAATATTAATAATAAATAACTATATTCAAATAGTATTAGCCTTGTCTATGGATTTCTAGATTTATTAAGCGAAAATAATGTTTAGAAAGATGATAAATAAATACCTCTTTTTATGTGTATTAAGAAATGTAATTAGCAGGAGTTGAAAATTATGGAAACAAATAGTGCGGAAACATTTAAAAGAGAGGGTTGAAATGTATAAAATTTTTCCGCATAAATATATTTGAGAAAGTGCAAATATTTATTCAATAACAATCTATATAAGTAAAGCTCCTTTAATGGAACAACTCATAATTGTTAAAAGAAAACTAAAGTTAAAGAAAGTAAGCAAAGAAAACAAAATGAATCAATTTTCTTCTAAAAGTCTCACTAAAAAAATTAGGAGGATTAAGTCACATTTGATTTTACTTGAAAATCATTTCTTAATAAAATCCATGATCATTTTTATATTTATTTGGAGCGTGTTTCTTTTTCTTTATGAAAATCAACCCTGAATAGTTAGTTTGATTTGATTATTTCATTTGTACAATTTTGGATTTATGAAAAAATTGATGGTTACTTTATTTTTCTTCTCATTATACTTATTTGAATTCACATTATTTTTACGTTTTAGGTTATTTATTGGAAGAATCTGATAATACTAATGAACTTACAAATATGTTTGCAAATATCAACATTAATAAGGAAGAAAGCATAAACCTTGTTTATGCTCCTAGGCCGGTGGAAAAATATTATTACCATAGATCTTCACCCCAAGATTTGCTTTATGAGGAGCTTGAAACTTACCAGAACTCTTACTCTAGAAAAGTCATTTATGAATGGAACATAGATGGTCTCAATGATAAACAAATTTTAGACATGATTCATAGAATGATCATGTATTGAAATGTCTGTAAACAACAGGGAAATGCAGATAGTACTATTGCTACTTTTATAACTACCGGATTTGTTGGTCAACTTAGAGGTTGGTGGGATCATTATCTAACAGAACTCCAAAAGAAAGAAATATTAACCCATAAGAAAACAGTGAAAGTAGAATCTACTAGTACAACTGTCACGGTTACAGGTACCCCTGTTGTAACCACAGGAGAAAAAGATGCAGTCTATACACTGTGTCTAACGGTCCTACAACATTTTGTAGGAAGTTTTAATCACATTTATTAAAAAAATAGAAAAGAAATGTATTAGTAAAATTCTATTATTTTATTTCATTTTAAATAAAATATAATAAAAATAAATATAATATTAGTCAGAGTACTAATGTGGAGTGGTGAGGTACTTCACCTAATATTTGTTAGTTGGAATAAACTGGTGTGAGGAGTTCGTTCAAAGTTCACCAACTTTTACTTAATAATGATATGCATAAATAAATAAATAATAATAATAATAATAATAAATAACTATATTCAAATAGTATTAGCCTTGTCTATGGATTTCTAGATTTATTAAGCGAAAATAATGTTTAGAAAGATGATAAATAAATACTTCTTTTTATGTGTATTAAGAAATGTAATTAGCAGGAGTTGAAAATTATGGAAACAAATAGTGCGGAAACATTTAAAAGAAATGGTTGAAATGTATAAGATTTTTCCGCATAAATATATTTGAGAAAGTGCAAATATTTATTCAATAACAATCTATATAAGTAAAGCTCCTTTAATGGAACAAGTCGTAATTGTTAAAAGAAAACTAAAGTTAGAGAAAGTAACAAAAGAAAACAAAATGAATCATTTTTCTTCTAAAAGTCTCACTAAAAAAATTAGGAGGATTAAGTCACATTTGATTTTACTTGAAAATCATTTCTTAATAAAATCCATGATCATTTTTATATTTACTTGGAGCGTGTTTCTTTTTCTTTATGAAAATCAACCCTGAATAGTTAGTTTGATTTGATTATTTCATTTGTACAATTTTGGATTTTTGAAAAAATTTATGGTTACTTTATTTTTCTTCTCATTTTACTTATTTGAATTCACATTATTTTTACGTTTTAGGTTATTTATTGGAAGAATCTGACAATACTAATGAACTTACAGATATGTTTGCAAATATCAACATTAATAAGGAAGAAAGCATAAACCTTGTTTATGCTTCTAGGCCGGTGGAAAAATATTATTACCATAGATCTTCACCCCAAGATTTGCTTTATGAGGAGCTTGAAACTTACCAGAACTCTTACTCTGGAAAAGTCATTTATGAATGGAACATAGATGGTCTCAATGATAAACAAATTTTAGACATGATTCATAGAATGATCATGTATTCAACTGTCTGTAAACAACAAGGAAATGCAGATAGCACTATTGCTACTTTTATAACTACCGGATTTGTTTGTCAACTTAGAGGTTGGTGGGATCATTATCTCACAGTACTCCAAAAGAAAGAAATATTAACCCATAAGAAAATAGTTAAAGTAGAATCTACTAGTACAACTGTCACGGTTACAGGTACCCCTGTTGTAATCACAGGAGAAGAAGATGCAGTCTATACACTGTGTCTAACGGTCCTACAACATTTTGTAGGAAGTTTTAATCACATTCATTAAAAAAATAGAAAAGAAATGTATTAGTAAAATTCTATTATTTTATTTCATTTTAAATTAAATATAATAAAAATAAATATAATATTAGTCAGAGTACTAATGTGGAGTGGTGAGGTACTTCACCTAATATTTGTTAGTTGGAATAAACTGGTGTGAGGAGTTCGTTCAAAGTTCACCAACTTTTACTTAATAATGATATGCATAAATAAATAAATAATAATAATAATAATAATAATAATAAATAACTATATTCAAATAGTATTAGCCTTGTCTATGGATTTCTAGATTTATTAAGCGAAAATAATGTTTAGAAAGATGATAAATAAATACTTCTTTTTATGTGTATTAAGAAATGTAATTAGCAGGAGTTGAAAATTATGGAAACAAATAGTGCGGAAACATTTAAAAGAAATGGTTGAAATGTATAAGATTTTTCCGCATAAATATATTTGAGAAAGTGCAAATATTTATTCAATAACAATCTATATAAGTAAAGCTCCTTTAATGGAACAAGTCGTAATTGTTAAAAGAAAACTAAAGTTAGAGAAAGTAACAAAAGAAAACAAAATGAATCATTTTTCTTCTAAAAGTCTCACTAAAAAAATTAGGAGGATTAAGTCACATTTGATTTTACTTGAAAATCATTTCTTAATAAAATCCATGATCATTTTTATATTTACTTGGAGCGTGTTTCTTTTTCTTTATGAAAATCAACCCTGAATAGTTAGTTTGATTTGATTATTTCATTTGTACAATTTTGGATTTATGAAAAAATTTATGGTTACTTTATTTTTCTTCTCATTTTACTTATTTGAATTCACATTATTTTTACGTTTTAGGTTATTTATTGGAAGAATCTGACAATACTAATGAACTTACAAATATGTTTGCAAATATCAACATTAATAAGGAAGAAAGCATAAACCTTGTTTATGCTTCTAGGCCGGTGGAAAAATATTATTACCATAGATCTTCACCCCAAGATTTGCTTTATGAGGAGCTTGAAACTTACCAGAACTCTTACTCTGGAAAAGTCATTTATGAATGGAACATAGATGGTCTCAATGATAAACAAATTTTAGACATGATTCATAGAATGATCATGTATTCAACTGTCTGTAAACAACAAGGAAATGCAGATAGCACTATTGCTACTTTTATAACTACCGGATTTGTTTGTCAACTTAGAGGTTGGTGGGATCATTATCTCACAGTACTCCAAAAGAAAGAAATATTAACCCATAAGAAAACAGTTAAAGTAGAATCTACTAGTACAACTGTCACGGTTACAGGTACCCCTGTTGTAACCACAGGAGAAGAAGATGCAGTCTATACACTGTGTCTAACGGTCCTACAACATTTTGTAGGATGTTTTAATCACATGCATTAAAAAAATAGAAAAGAAATGTATTAGTAAAATTCTATTATTTTATTTCATTTTAAATAAAATATAATAAAAATAAATATAATATTAGTCAGAGTACTAATGTGGAGTGGTGAGGTACTTCACCTAATATTTGTTAGTTGGAATAAACTGGTGTGAGGAGTTCGTTCAATGTTCACCAACTTTTACTTAATAATAATATGCATAAATAAATAATAATAATAATAATAATAATAATAATAATAAATAACTATATTCAAATAGTATTAGCCTTGTCTATGGATTTCTAGATTTATTAAGCGAAAATAATGTTTAGAAAGATGATAAATAAATACCTCTTTTTATGTGTATTAAGAAATGTAATTAGCAGGAGTTGAAAATTATGGAAACAAATAGTGCGGAAACATTTAAAAGAGAGGGTTGAAATGTATAAAATTTTTCCGCATAAATATATTTGAGAAAGTGCAAATATTTATTCAATAACAATCTATATAAGTAAAGCTCCTTTAATGGAACAACTCATAATTGTTAAAAGAAAACTAAAGTTAAAGAAAGTAAGCAAAGAAAACAAAATGAATCAATTTTCTTCTAAAAGTCTCACTAAAAAAATTAGGAGGATTAAGTCACATTTGATTTTACTTGAAAATCATTTCTTAATAAAATCCATGATCATTTTTATATTTATTTGGAGCGTGTTTCTTTTTCTTTATGAAAATCAACCCTGAATAGTTAGTTTGATTTGATTATTTCATTTGTACAATTTTGGATTTATGAAAAAATTGATGGTTACTTTATTTTTCTTCTCATTATACTTATTTGAATTCACATTATTTTTACGTTTTAGGTTATTTATTGGAAGAATCTGATAATACTAATGAACTTACAAATATGTTTGCAAATATCAACATTAATAAGGAAGAAAGCATAAACCTTGTTTATGCTCCTAGGCCGGTGGAAAAATATTATTACCATAGATCTTCACCCCAAGATTTGCTTTATGAGGAGCTTGAAACTTACCAGAACTCTTACTCTAGAAAAGTCATTTATGAATGGAACATAGATGGTCTCAATGATAAACAAATTTTAGACATGATTCATAGAATGATCATGTATTGAAATGTCTGTAAACAACAGGGAAATGCAGATAGTACTATTGCTACTTTTATAACTACCGGATTTGTTGGTCAACTTAGAGGTTGGTGGGATCATTATCTAACAGAACTCCAAAAGAAAGAAATATTAACCCATAAGAAAACAGTGAAAGTAGAATCTACTAGTACAACTGTCACGGTTACAGGTAGCCCTGTTGTAACCACAGGAGAAAAAGATGCAGTCTATACACTGTGTCTAACGGTCCTACAACATTTTGTAGGAAGTTTTAATCACATTTATTAAAAAAATAGAAAAGAAATGTATTAGTAAAATTCTATTATTTTATTTCATTTTAAATAAAATATAATAAAAATAAATATAATATTAGTCAGAGTACTAATGTGGAGTGGTGAGGTACTTCACCTAATATTTGTTAGTTGGAATAAACTGGTGTGAGGAGTTCGTTCAAAGTTCACCAACTTTTACTTAATAATGATATGCATAAATAAATAAATAATAATAAAAATAATAATAAATAACTATATTCAAATAGTATTAGCCTTGTCTATGGATTTCTAGATTTATTAAGCGAAAATAATGTTTAGAAAGATGATAAATAAATACTTCTTTTTATGTGTATTAAGAAATGTAATTAGCAGGAGTTGAAAATTATGGAAACAAATAGTGCGGAAACATTTAAAAGAAATGGTTGAAATGTATAAGATTTTTCCGCATAAATATATTTGAGAAAGTGCAAATATTTATTCAATAACAATCTATATAAGTAAAGCTCCTTTAATGGAACAAGTCGTAATTGTTAAAAGAAAACTAAAGTTAGAGAAAGTAACAAAAGAAAACAAAATGAATCATTTTTCTTCTAAAAGTCTCACTAAAAAAATTAGGAGGATTAAGTCACATTTGATTTTACTTGAAAATCATTTCTTAATAAAATCCATGATCATTTTTATATTTACTTGGAGCGTGTTTCTTTTTCTTTATGAAAATCAACCCTGAATAGTTAGTTTGATTTGATTATTTCATTTGTACAATTTTGGATTTATGAAAAAATTTATGGTTACTTTATTTTTCTTCTCATTTTACTTATTTGAATTCACATTATTTTTACGTTTTAGGTTATTTATTGGAAGAATCTGACAATACTAATGAACTTACAAATATGTTTGCAAATATCAACATTAATAAGGAAGAAAGCATAAACCTTGTTTATGCTTCTAGGCCGGTGGAAAAATATTATTACCATAGATCTTCACCCCAAGATTTGCTTTATGAGGAGCTTGAAACTTACCAGAACTCTTACTCTGGAAAAGTCATTTATGAATGGAACATAGATGGTCTCAATGATAAACAAATTTTAGACATGATTCATAGAATGATCATGTATTCAACTGTCTGTAAACAACAAGGAAATGCAGATAGCACTATTGCTACTTTTATAACTACCGGATTTGTTTGTCAACTTAGAGGTTGGTGGGATCATTATCTCACAGTACTCCAAAAGAAAGAAATATTAACCCATAAGAAAACAGTTAAAGTAGAATCTACTAGTACAACTGTCACGGTTACAGGTACCCCTGTTGTAATCACAGGAGAAGAAGATGCAGTCTATACACTGTGTCTAACGGTCCTACAACATTTTGTAGGATGTTTTAATCACATGCATTAAAAAAATAGAAAAGAAATGTATTAGTAAAATTCTATTATTTTATTTCATTTTAAATAAAATATAATAAAAATAAATATAATATTAGTCAGAGTACTAATGTGGAGTGGTGAGGTACTTCACCTAATATTTGTTAGTTGGAATAAACTGGTGTGAGGAGTTCGTTCAATGTTCACCAACTTTTACTTAATAATAATATGCATAAATAAATAATAATAATAATAATAATAATAATAATAATAATAAATAACTATATTCAAATAGTATTAGCCTTGTCTATGGATTTCTAGATTTATTAAGCGAAAATAATGTTTAGAAAGATGATAAATAAATACCTCTTTTTATGTGTATTAAGAAATGTAATTAGCAGGAGTTGAAAATTATGGAAACAAATAGTGCGGAAACATTTAAAAGAGAGGGTTGAAATGTATAAAATTTTTCCGCATAAATATATTTGAGAAAGTGCAAATATTTATTCAATAACAATCTATATAAGTAAAGCTCCTTTAATGGAACAACTCATAATTGTTAAAAGAAAACTAAAGTTAAAGAAAGTAAGCAAAGAAAACAAAATGAATCAATTTTCTTCTAAAAGTCTCACTAAAAAAATTAGGAGGATTAAGTCACATTTGATTTTACTTGAAAATCATTTCTTAATAAAATCCATGATCATTTTTATATTTATTTGGAGCGTGTTTCTTTTTCTTTATGAAAATCAACCCTGAATAGTTAGTTTGATTTGATTATTTCATTTGTACAATTTTGGATTTATGAAAAAATTGATGGTTACTTTATTTTTCTTCTCATTATACTTATTTGAATTCACATTATTTTTACGTTTTAGGTTATTTATTGGAAGAATCTGATAATACTAATGAACTTACAAATATGTTTGCAAATATCAACATTAATAAGGAAGAAAGCATAAACCTTGTTTATGCTCCTAGGCCGGTGGAAAAATATTATTACCATAGATCTTCACCCCAAGATTTGCTTTATGAGGAGCTTGAAACTTACCAGAACTCTTACTCTAGAAAAGTCATTTATGAATGGAACATAGATGGTCTCAATGATAAACAAATTTTAGACATGATTCATAGAATGATCATGTATTGAAATGTCTGTAAACAACAGGGAAATGCAGATAGTACTATTGCTACTTTTATAACTACCGGATTTGTTGGTCAACTTAGAGGTTGGTGGGATCATTATCTAACAGAACTCCAAAAGAAAGAAATATTAACCCATAAGAAAACAGTGAAAGTAGAATCTACTAGTACAACTGTCACGGTTACAGGTACCCCTGTTGTAACCACAGGAGAAAAAGATGCAGTCTATACACTGTGTCTAACGGTCCTACAACATTTTGTAGGAAGTTTTAATCACATTTATTAAAAAAATAGAAAAGAAATGTATTAGTAAAATTCTATTATTTTATTTCATTTTAAATAAAATATAATAAAAATAAATATAATATTAGTCAGAGTACTAATGTGGAGTGGTGAGGTACTTCACCTAATATTTGTTAGTTGGAATAAACTGGTGTGAGGAGTTCGTTCAAAGTTCACCAACTTTTACTTAATAATGATATGCATAAATAAATAAATAATAATAATAATAATAATAATAATAAATAACTATATTCAAATAGTATTAGCCTTGTCTATGGATTTCTAGATTTATTAAGCGAAAATAATGTTTAGAAAGATGATAAATAAATACTTCTTTTTATGTGTATTAAGAAATGTAATTAGCAGGAGTTGAAAATTATGGAAACAAATAGTGCGGAAACATTTAAAAGAAATGGTTGAAATGTATAAGATTTTTCCGCATAAATATATTTGAGAAAGTGCAAATATTTATTCAATAACAATCTATATAAGTAAAGCTCCTTTAATGGAACAAGTCGTAATTGTTAAAAGAAAACTAAAGTTAGAGAAAGTAACAAAAGAAAACAAAATGAATCATTTTTCTTCTAAAAGTCTCACTAAAAAAATTAGGAGGATTAAGTCACATTTGATTTTACTTGAAAATCATTTCTTAATAAAATCCATGATCATTTTTATATTTACTTGGAGCGTGTTTCTTTTTCTTTATGAAAATCAACCCTGAATAGTTAGTTTGATTTGATTATTTCATTTGTACAATTTTGGATTTATGAAAAAATTTATGGTTACTTTATTTTTCTTCTCATTTTACTTATTTGAATTCACATTATTTTTACGTTTTAGGTTATTTATTGGAAGAATCTGACAATACTAATGAACTTACAAATATGTTTGCAAATATCAACATTAATAAGGAAGAAAGCATAAACCTTGTTTATGCTTCTAGGCCGGTGGAAAAATATTATTACCATAGATCTTCACCCCAAGATTTGCTTTATGAGGAGCTTGAAACTTACCAGAACTCTTACTCTGGAAAAGTCATTTATGAATGGAACATAGATGGTCTCAATGATAAACAAATTTTAGACATGATTCATAGAATGATCATGTATTCAACTGTCTGTAAACAACAAGGAAATGCAGATAGCACTATTGCTACTTTTATAACTACCGGATTTGTTTGTCAACTTAGAGGTTGGTGGGATCATTATCTCACAGTACTCCAAAAGAAAGAAATATTAACCCATAAGAAAACAGTTAAAGTAGAATCTACTAGTACAACTGTCACGGTTACAGGTACCCCTGTTGTAATCACAGGAGAAGAAGATGCAGTCTATACACTGTGTCTAACGGTCCTACAACATTTTGTAGGATGTTTTAATCACATGCATTAAAAAAATAGAAAAGAAATGTATTAGTAAAATTCTATTATTTTATTTCATTTTAAATAAAATATAATAAAAATAAATATAATATTAGTCAGAGTACTAATGTGGAGTGGTGAGGTACTTCACCTAATATTTGTTAGTTGGAATAAACTGGTGTGAGGAGTTCGTTCAATGTTCACCAACTTTTACTTAATAATAATATGCATAAATAAATAATAATAATAATAATAATAATAATAATAATAATAAATAACTATATTCAAATAGTATTAGCCTTGTCTATGGATTTCTAGATTTATTAAGCGAAAATAATGTTTAGAAAGATGATAAATAAATACCTCTTTTTATGTGTATTAAGAAATGTAATTAGCAGGAGTTGAAAATTATGGAAACAAATAGTGCGGAAACATTTAAAAGAGAGGGTTGAAATGTATAAAATTTTTCCGCATAAATATATTTGAGAAAGTGCAAATATTTATTCAATAACAATCTATATAAGTAAAGCTCCTTTAATGGAACAACTCATAATTGTTAAAAGAAAACTAAAGTTAAAGAAAGTAAGCAAAGAAAACAAAATGAATCAATTTTCTTCTAAAAGTCTCACTAAAAAAATTAGGAGGATTAAGTCACATTTGATTTTACTTGAAAATCATTTCTTAATAAAATCCATGATCATTTTTATATTTATTTGGAGCGTGTTTCTTTTTCTTTATGAAAATCAACCCTGAATAGTTAGTTTGATTTGATTATTTCATTTGTACAATTTTGGATTTATGAAAAAATTGATGGTTACTTTATTTTTCTTCTCATTATACTTATTTGAATTCACATTATTTTTACGTTTTAGGTTATTTATTGGAAGAATCTGATAATACTAATGAACTTACAAATATGTTTGCAAATATCAACATTAATAAGGAAGAAAGCATAAACCTTGTTTATGCTCCTAGGCCGGTGGAAAAATATTATTACCATAGATCTTCACCCCAAGATTTGCTTTATGAGGAGCTTGAAACTTACCAGAACTCTTACTCTAGAAAAGTCATTTATGAATGGAACATAGATGGTCTCAATGATAAACAAATTTTAGACATGATTCATAGAATGATCATGTATTGAAATGTCTGTAAACAACAAGGAAATGCAGATAGCACTATTGCTACTTTTATAACTACCGGATTTGTTTGTCAACTTAGAGGTTGGTGGGATCATTATCTCACAGTACTCCAAAAGAAAGAAATATTAACCCATAAGAAAACAGTTAAAGTAGAATCTACTAGTACAACTGTCACGGTTACAGGTACCCCTGTTGTAATCACAGGAGAAGAAGATGCAGTCTATACACTGTGTCTAACGGTCCTACAACATTTTGTAGGAAGTTTTAATCACATTCATTAAAAAAATAGAAAAGAAATGTATTAGTAAAATTCTATTATTTTATTTCATTTTAAATAAAATATAATAAAAATAAATATAATATTAGTCAGAGTACTAATGTGGAGTGGTGAGGTACTTCACCTAATATTTGTTAGTTGGAATAAACTGGTGTGAGGAGTTCGTTCAAAGTTCACCAACTTTTACTTAATAATGATATGCATAAATAAATAAATAATAATAATAATAATAATAATAATAATAATAATAATAAATAACTATATTCAAATAGTATTAGCCTTGTCTATGGATTTCTAGATTTATTAAGCGAAAATAATGTTTAGAAAGATGATAAATAAATACTTCTTTTTATGTGTATTAAGAAATGTAATTAGCAGGAGTTGAAAATTATGGAAACAAATAGTGCGGAAACATTTAAAAGAAATGGTTGAAATGTATAAGATTTTTCCGCATAAATATATTTGAGAAAGTGCAAATATTTATTCAATAACAATCTATATAAGTAAAGCTCCTTTAATGGAACAAGTCGTAATTGTTAAAAGAAAACTAAAGTTAGAGAAAGTAACAAAAGAAAACAAAATGAATCATTTTTCTTCTAAAAGTCTCACTAAAAAAATTAGGAGGATTAAGTCACATTTGATTTTACTTGAAAATCATTTCTTAATAAAATCCATGATCATTTTTATATTTACTTGGAGCGTGTTTCTTTTTCTTTATGAAAATCAACCCTGAATAGTTAGTTTGATTTGATTATTTCATTTGTACAATTTTGGATTTTTGAAAAAATTTATGGTTACTTTATTTTTCTTCTCATTTTACTTGTTTGAATTCACATTATTTTTACGTTTTTGGTTATTTATTGGAAGAATCTGACAATACTAATGAACTTACAAATATGTTTGCAAATATCAACATTAATAAGGAAGAAAGCATAAACCTTGTTTATGCTTCTAGGCCGGTGGAAAAATATTATTACCATAGATCTTCACCCCAAGATTTGCTTTATGAGGAGGTTGAAACTTACCAGAACTCTTACTCTGGAAAAGTCATTTATGAATGGAACATAGATGGTCTCAATGATAAACAAATTTTAGACATGATTCATAGAATGATCATGTATTCAACTGTCTGTAAACAACAAGGAAATGCAGATAACACTATTGCTACTTTTATAACTACCGGATTTGTTTGTCAACTTAGAGGTTGGTGGGATCATTATCTCACAGTACTCCAAAAGAAAGAAATATTAACCCATAAGAAAACAGTTAAAGTAGAATCTACTAGTACAACTGTCACGGTTACAGGTACCCCTGTTGTAATCACAGGAGAAGAAGATGCAGTCTATACACTGTGTCTAATGGCCCTACAACATTTTGTAGGAAGTTTTAATCACATTCATTAAAAAAATAGAAAAGAAATGTATTCGTAAAATTCTATTATTTTATTTCATTTTAAATAAAATATAATAAAAATAAATATAATATTAGTCAGAGTACTAATGTGGAGTGGTGAGGTAATTCACCTAATATTTGTTATTTGGAATAAACTGGTGTGAGGAGTTCGTTCAATGTTCACCAACTTTTACTTAATAATAATATGCATAAATAAATAATAATAATAATAATAATAATAATAATAATAATAAATAACTATATTCAAATAGTATTAGCCTTGTCTATCGATTTCTAGATTTATTAAGCGAAAATAATGTTTAGAAAGATGATAAATAAATACTTCTTTTTATGTGTATTAAGAAATGTAATTAGCAGGAGTTGAAAATTATGGAAACAAATAGTGCGGAAACATTTAAAAGAGAGGGTTGAAATGTATAAAATTTTTCCGCATAAATATATTTGAGAAAGTGCAAATATTTATTCAATAACAATCTATATAAGTAAAGCTCCTTTAATGGAACAACTCATAATTGTTAAAAGAAAACTAAAGTTAGAGAAAGTAAGCAAAGAAAACAAAATGAATCAATTTTCTTCTAAAAGTCTCACTAAAAAAATTAGGAGGATTAAGTCACATTTGATTTTACTTGAAAATCATTTCTTAATAAAATCCATGATCATTTTTATATTTATTTGGAGCGTGTTTCTTTTTCTTTATGAAAATCAACCCTGAATAGTTAGTTTGATTTGATTATTTCATTTGTACAATTTTGGATTTATGAAAAAATTGATGGTTACTTTATTTTTCTTCTCATTATACTTATTTGAATTCACATTATTTTTACGTTTTAGGTTATTTATTGGAAGAATCTGATAATACTAATGAACTTACAAATATGTTTGCAAATATCAACATTAATAAGGAAGAAAGCATAAACCTTGTTTATGCTCCTAGGCCGGTGGAAAAATATTATTACCATAGATCTTCACCCCAAGATTTGCTTTATGAGGAGCTTGAAACTTACCAGAACTCTTACTCTAGAAAAGTCATTTATGAATGGAACATAGATGGTCTCAATGATAAACAAATTTTAGACATGATTCATAGAATGATCATGTATTGAAATGTCTGTAAACAACAGGGAAATGCAGATAGTACTATTGCTACTTTTATAACTACCGGATTTGTTGGTCAACTTAGAGGTTGGTGGGATCATTATCTAACAGAACTCCAAAAGAAAGAAATATTAACCCATAAGAAAACAGTGAAAGTAGAATCTACTAGTACAACTGTCACGGTTACAGGTACCCCTGTTGTAACCACAGGAGAAAAAGATGCAGTCTATACACTGTGTCTAACGGTCCTACAACATTTTGTAGGAAGTTTTAATCACATTTATTAAAAAAATAGAAAAGAAATGTATTAGTAAAATTCTATTATTTTATTTCATTTTAAATAAAATATAATAAAAATAAATATAATATTAGTCAGAGTACTAATGTGGAGTGGTGAGGTACTTCACCTAATATTTGTTAGTTGGAATAAACTGGTGTGAGGAGTTCGTTCAAAGTTCACCAACTTTTACTTAATAATGATATGCATAAATAAATAAATAATAATAATAATAATAATAAATAACTATATTCAAATAGTATTAGCCTTGTCTATGGATTTCTAGATTTATTAAGCGAAAATAATGTTTAGAAAGATGATAAATAAATACTTCTTTTTATGTGTATTAAGAAATGTAATTAGCAGGAGTTGAAAATTATGGAAACAAATAGTGCGGAAACATTTAAAAGAAATGGTTGAAATGTATAAGATTTTTCCGCATAAATATATTTGAGAAAGTGCAAATATTTATTCAATAACAATCTATATAAGTAAAGCTCCTTTAATGGAACAAGTCGTAATTGTTAAAAGAAAACTAAAGTTAGAGAAAGTAACAAAAGAAAACAAAATGAATCATTTTTCTTCTAAAAGTCTCACTAAAAAAATTAGGAGGATTAAGTCACATTTGATTTTACTTGAAAATCATTTCTTAATAAAATCCATGATCATTTTTATATTTACTTGGAGCGTGTTTCTTTTTCTTTATGAAAATCAACCCTGAATAGTTAGTTTGATTTGATTATTTCATTTGTACAATTTTGGATTTTTGAAAAAATTTATGGTTACTTTATTTTTCTTCTCATTTTACTTGTTTGAATTCACATTATTTTTACGTTTTAGGTTATTTATTGGAAGAATCTGACAATACTAATGAACTTACAAATATGTTTGCAAATATCAACATTAATAAGGAAGAAAGCATAAACCTTGTTTATGCTTCTAGGCCGGTGGAAAAATATTATTACCATAGATCTTCACCCCAAGATTTGCTTTATGAGGAGGTTGAAACTTACAAGAACTCTTACTCTGGAAAAGTCATTTATGAATGGAACATAGATGGTCTCAATGATAAACAAATTTTAGACATGATTCATAGAATGATCATGTATTCAACTGTCTGTAAACAACAAGGAAATGCAGATAACACTATTGCTACTTTTATAACTACCGGATTTGTTTGTCAACTTAGAGGTTGGTGGGATCATTATCTCACAGTACTCCAAAAGAAAGAAATATTAACCCATAAGAAAACAGTTAAAGTAGAATCTACTAGTACAACTGTCACGGTTACAGGTACCCCTGTTGTAATCACAGGAGAAGAAGATGCAGTCTATACACTGTGTCTAACGGCCCTACAACATTTTGTAGGAAGTTTTAATCACATTCATTAAAAAAATAGAAAAGAAATGTATTCGTAAAATTCTATTATTTTATTTCATTTTAAATAAAATATAATAAAAATAAATATAATATTAGTCAGAGTACTAATGTGGAGTGGTGAGGTACTTCACCTAATATTTGTTAGTTGGAATAAACTGGTGTGAGGAGTTCGTTCAAAGTTCACCAACTTTTACTTAATAATGATATGCATAAATAAATAAATAATAATAATAATAATAATAAATAACTATATTCAAATAGTATTAGCCTTGTCTATGGATTTCTAGATTTATTAAGCGAAAATAATGTTTAGAAAGATGATAAATAAATACTTCTTTTTATGTGTATTAAGAAATGTAATTAGCAGGAGTTGAAAATTATGGAAACAAATAGTGCGGAAACATTTAAAAGAAATGGTTGAAATGTATAAGATTTTTCCGCATAAATATATTTGAGAAAGTGCAAATATTTATTCAATAACAATCTATATAAGTAAAGCTCCTTTAATGGAACAAGTCGTAATTGTTAAAAGAAAACTAAAGTTAGAGAAAGTAACAAAAGAAAACAAAATGAATCATTTTTCTTCTGAAAGTCTCACTAAAAAAATTAGGAGGATTAAGTCACATTTGATTTTACTTGAAAATCATTTCTTAATAAAATCCATGATCATTTTTATATTTACTTGGAGCGTGTTTCTTTTTCTTTATGAAAATCAACCCTGAATAGTTAGTTTGATTTGATTATTTCATTTGTACAATTTTGGATTTTTGAAAAAATTTATGGTTACTTTATTTTTCTTCTCATTTTACTTGTTTGAATTCACATTATTTTTACGTTTTAGGTTATTTATTGGAAGAATCTGACAATACTAATGAACTTACAAATATGTTTGCAAATATCAACATTAATAAGGAAGAAAGCATAAACCTTGTTTATGCTTCTAGGCCGGTGGAAAAATATTATTACCATAGATCTTCACCCCAAGATTTGCTTTATGAGGAGGTTGAAACTTACAAGAACTCTTACTCTGGAAAAGTCATTTATGAATGGAACATAGATGGTCTCAATGATAAACAAATTTTAGACATGATTCATAGAATGATCATGTATTCAACTGTCTGTAAACAACAAGGAAATGCAGATAACACTATTGCTACTTTTATAACTACCGGATTTGTTTGTCAACTTAGAGGTTGGTGGGATCATTATCTCACAGTACTCCAAAAGAAAGAAATATTAACCCATAAGAAAACAGTTAAAGTAGAATCTACTAGTACAACTGTCACGGTTACAGGTACCCCTGTTGTAATCACAGGAGAAGAAGATGCAGTCTATACACTGTGTCTAACGGCCCTACAACATTTTGTAGGAAGTTTTAATCACATTCATTAAAAAAATAGAAAAGAAATGTATTCGTAAAATTCTATTATTTTATTTCATTTTAAATAAAATATAATAAAAATAAATATAATATTAGTCAGAGTACTAATGTGGAGTGGTGAGGTAATTCACCTAATATTTGTTATTTGGAATAAACTGGTGTGAGGAGTTCGTTCAATGTTCACCAACTTTTACTTAATAATAATATGCATAAATAAATAATAATAATAATAATAATAATAATAATAATAAATAACTATATTCAAATAGTATTAGCCTTGTCTATGGATTTCTAGATTTATTAAGCGAAAATAATGTTTAGAAAGATGATAAATAAATACTTCTTTTGATGTGTATTAAGAAATGTAATTAGCAGGAGTTGAAAATTATGGAAACAAATAGTGCGGAAACATTTAAAAGAGAGGGTTGAAATGTATAAAATTTTTCCGCATAAATATATTTGAGAAAGTGCAAATATTTATTCAATAACAATCTATATAAGTAAAGCTCCTTTAATGGAACAACTCATAATTGTTAAAAGAAAACTAAAGTTAGAGAAAGTAAGCAAAGAAAACAAAATGAATCAATTTTCTTCTAAAAGTCTCACTAAAAAAATTAGGAGGATTAAGTCACATTTGATTTTACTTGAAAATCATTTCTTAATAAAATCCATGATCATTTTTATATTTATTTGGAGCGTGTTTCTTTTTCTTTATGAAAATCAACCCTGAATAGTTAGTTTGATTTGATTATTTCATTTGTACAATTTTGGATTTATGAAAAAATTGATGGTTACTTTATTTTTCTTCTCATTATACTTATTTGAATTCACATTATTTTTACGTTTTAGGTTATTTATTGGAAGAATTTGATAATACTAATGAACTTACAAATATGTTTGCAAATATCAACATTAATAAGGAAGAAAGCATAAACCTTGTTTATGCTCCTAGGCCGGTGGAAAAATATTATTACCATAGATCTTCACCCCAAGATTTGCTTTATGAGGAGCTTGAAACTTACCAGAACTCTTACTCTAGAAAAGTCATTTATGAATGGAACATAGATGGTCTCAATGATAAACAAATTTTAGACATGATTCATAGAATGATCATGTATTGAAATGTCTGTAAACAACAGGGAAATGCAGATAGTACTACTGCTACTTTTATAACTACCGGATTTGTTGGTCAACTTAGAGGTTGGTGGGATCATTATCTAACAGAACTCCAAAAGAAAGAAATATTAACCCATAAGAAAACAGTGAAAGTAGAATCTACTAGTACAACTGTCACGGTTACAGGTACCCCTGTTGTAACCACAGGAGAAAAAGATGCAGTCTATACACTGTGTCTAACGGTCCTACAACATTTTGTAGGAAGTTTTAATCACATTCATTAAAAAAATAGAAAAGAAATGTATTAGTAAAATTCTATTATTTTATTTCATTTTAAATAAAATATAATAAAAATAAATATAATATTAGTCAGAGTACTAATGTGGAGTGGTGAGGTACTTCACCTAATATTTGTTAGTTGGAATAAACTGGTGTGAGGAGTTCGTTCAAAGTTCACCAACTTTTACTTAATACTGATATGCATAAATAAATAAATAAATAATAATAATAATAATAATAATAATAATAATAATAATAATAATAATAATAATAAATAACTATATTCAAATAGTATTAGCCTTGTCTATGGATTTCTAGATTTATTAAGCGAAAATAATGTTTAGAAAGATGATAAATAAATACTTCTTTTTATGTGTATTAAGAAATGTAATTAGCAGGAGTTGAAAATTATGGAAACAAATAGTGCGGAAACATTTAAAAGAAATGGTTGAAATGTATAATATTTTTCCGCATAAATATATTTGAGAAAGTGCAAATATTTATTCAATAACAATCTATATAAGTAAAGCTCCTTTAATGGAACAAGTCGTAATTGTTAAAAGAAAACTAAAGTTAGAGAAAGTAACAAAAGAAAACAAAATGAATCATTTTTCTTCTAAAAGTCTCACTAAAAAAATTAGGAGGATTAAGTCACATTTGATTTTACTTGAAAATCATTTCTTAATAAAATCCATGATCATTTTTATATTTACTTGGAGCGTGTTTCTTTTTCTTTATGAAAATCAACCCTGAATAGTTAGTTTGATTTGATTATTTCATTTGTACAATTTTGGATTTATGAAAAAATTTATGGTTACTTTATTTTTCTTCTCATTTTACTTATTTGAATTCACATTATTTTTACGTTTTAGGTTATTTATTGGAAGAATCTGACAATACTAATGAACTTACAAATATGTTTGCAAATATCAACATTAATAAGGAAGAAAGCATAAACCTTGTTTATGCTTCTAGGCCGGTGGAAAAATATTATTACCATAGATCTTCACCCCAAGATTTGCTTTATGAGGAGCTTGAAACTTACCAGAACTCTTACTCTGGAAAAGTCATTTATGAATGGAACATAGATGGTCTCAATGATACACAAATTTTAGACATGATTCATAGAATGATCATGTATTCAACTGTCTGTAAACAACAAGGAAATGCAGATAGCACTATTGCTACTTTTATAACTACCGGATTTGTTTGTCAACTTAGAGGTTGGTGGGATCATTATCTCACAGTACTCCAAAAGAAAGAAATATTAACCCATAAGAAAACAGTTAAAGTAGAATCTACTAGTACAACTGTCACGGTTACAGGTACCCCTGTTGTAATCACAGGAGAAGAAGATGCAGTCTATACACTGTGTCTAACGGTCCTACAACATTTTGTAGGAAGTTTTAATCACATTCATTAAAAAAATAGAAAAGAAATGTATTAGTAAAATTCTATTATTTTATTTCATTTTAAATAAAATATAATAAAAATAAATATAATATTAGTCAGAGTACTAATGTGGAGTGGTGAGGTACTTCACCTAATATTTGTTAGTTGGAATAAACTGGTGTGAGGAGTTCGTTCAAAGTTCACCAACTTTTACTTAATACTGATATGCATAAATAAATAAATAATAATAATAATAATAATAATAATAATAATAATAATAATAATAATAATAATAATAATAATAATAATAATAATAATAATAATAAATAACTATATTCAAATAGTATTAGCCTTGTCTATGGATTTCTAGATTTATTAAGCGAAAATAATGTTTAGAAAGATGATAAATAAATACTTCTTTTTATGTGTATTAAGAAATGTAATTAGCAGGAGTTGAAAATTATGGAAACAAATAGTGCGGAAACATTTAAAAGAAATGGTTGAAATGTATAATATTTTTCCGCATAAATATATTTGAGAAAGTGCAAATATTTATTCAATAACAATCTATATAAGTAAAGCTCCTTTAATGGAACAAGTCGTAATTGTTAAAAGAAAACTAAAGTTAGAGAAAGTAACAAAAGAAAACAAAATGAATCATTTTTCTTCTAAAAGTCTCACTAAAAAAATTAGGAGGATTAAGTCACATTTGATTTTACTTGAAAATCATTTCTTAATAAAATCCATGATCATTTTTATATTTACTTGGAGCGTGTTTCTTTTTCTTTATGAAAATCAACCCTGAATAGTTAGTTTGATTTGATTATTTCATTTGTACAATTTTGGATTTATGAAAAAATTTATGGTTACTTTATTTTTCTTCTCATTTTACTTATTTGAATTCACATTATTTTTACGTTTTAGGTTATTTATTGGAAGAATCTGATAATACTAATGAACTTACAAATATGTTTGCAAATATCAACATTAATAAAGAAGAAAGCATAAACCTTGTTTATGCTCCTAGGCCGGTGGAAAAATATTATTACCATAGATCTTCGCCCCAAGATTTGCTTTATGAGGAGCTTGAAACTTACCAGAACTCTTACTCTGGAAAAGTCATTTATGAATGGAACATAGATGGTCTCAATGATAAACAAATTTTAGACATGATTCATAGAATGATCATGTATTCAACTGTCTGTAAACAACAAGGAAATGCAGATAGCACTATTGCTACTTTTATAACTACCGGATTTGTTTGTCAACTTAGAGGTTGGTGGGATCATTATCTCACAGTACTCCAAAAGAAAGAAATATTAACCCATAAGAAAACAGTTAAAGTAGAATCTACTAGTACAACTGTCACGGTTACAGGTACCCCTGTTGTAATCACAGGAGAAGAAGATGCAGTCTATACACTGTGTCTAACGGTCCTACAACATTTTGTAGGAAGTTTTAATCACATTCATTAAAAAAATAGAAAAGAAATGTATTAGTAAAATTCTATTATTTTATTTCATTTTAAATAAAATATAATAAAAATAAATATAATATTAGTCAGAGTACTAATGTGGAGTGGTGAGGTACTTCACCTAATATTTGTTAGTTGGAATAAACTGGTGTGAGGAGTTCGTTCAAAGTTCACCAACTTTTACTTAATACTGATATGCATAAATAAATAAATAATAATAATAATAATAATAATAATAATAATAATAATAATAATAATAATAATAATAATAATAATAATAATAATAATAATAATAATAATAAATAACTATATTCAAATAGTATTAGCCTTGTCTATGGATTTCTAGATTTATTAAGCGAAAATAATGTTTAGAAAGATGATAAATAAATACTTCTTTTTATGTGTATTAAGAAATGTAATTAGCAGGAGTTGAAAATTATGGAAACAAATAGTGCGGAAACATTTAAAAGAAATGGTTGAAATGTATAATATTTTTCCGCATAAATATATTTGAGAAAGTGCAAATATTTATTCAATAACAATCTATATAAGTAAAGCTCCTTTAATGGAACAAGTCGTAATTGTTAAAAGAAAACTAAAGTTAGAGAAAGTAACAAAAGAAAACAAAATGAATCATTTTTCTTCTAAAAGTCTCACTAAAAAAATTAGGAGGATTAAGTCACATTTGATTTTACTTGAAAATCATTTCTTAATAAAATCCATGATCATTTTTATATTTACTTGGAGCGTGTTTCTTTTTCTTTATGAAAATCAACCCTGAATAGTTAGTTTGATTTGATTATTTCATTTGTACAATTTTGGATTTATGAAAAAATTTATGGTTACTTTATTTTTCTTCTCATTTTACTTATTTGAATTCACATTATTTTTACGTTTTAGGTTATTTATTGGAAGAATCTGATAATACTAATGAACTTACAAATATGTTTGCAAATATCAACATTAATAAAGAAGAAAGCATAAACCTTGTTTATGCTCCTAGGCCGGTGGAAAAATATTATTACCATAGATCTTCGCCCCAAGATTTGCTTTATGAGGAGCTTGAAACTTACCAGAACTCTTACTCTGGAAAAGTCATTTATGAATGGAACATAGATGGTCTCAATGATAAACAAATTTTAGACATGATTCATAGAATGATCATGTATTCAACTGTCTGTAAACAACAAGGAAATGCAGATAGCACTATTGCTACTTTTATAACTACCGGATTTGTTTGTCAACTTAGAGGTTGGTGGGATCATTATCTCACAGTACTCCAAAAGAAAGAAATATTAACCCATAAGAAAACAGTTAAAGTAGAATCTACTAGTACAACTGTCACGGTTACAGGTACCCCTGTTGTAATCACAGGAGAAGAAGATGCAGTCTATACACTGTGTCTAACGGTCCT
This sequence comes from Lathyrus tuberosus, assembly GCA_022829125.1. Lineage (NCBI taxonomy): Eukaryota > Viridiplantae > Streptophyta > Magnoliopsida > Fabales > Fabaceae > Lathyrus > Lathyrus tuberosus. The sequence goes on along the minus strand of JALAZF010000061.1, from coordinate 4,740,660 downwards.
ACAACATTTTGTAGGAAGTTTTAATCACATTCATTAAAAAAATAGAAAAGAAATGTATTAGTAAAATTCTATTATTTTATTTCATTTTAAATAAAATATAATAAAAATAAATATAATATTAGTCAGAGTACTAATGTGGAGTGGTGAGGTACTTCACCTAATATTTGTTAGTTGGAATAAACTGGTGTGAGGAGTTCGTTCAATGTTCACCAACTTTTACTTAATAATAATATGCATAAATAAATAATAATAATAATAATAATAATAATAATAATAATAATAAATAACTATATTCAAATAGTATTAGCCTTGTCTATGGATTTCTAGATTTATTAAGCGAAAATAATGTTTAGAAAGATGATAAATAAATACCTCTTTTTATGTGTATTAAGAAATGTAATTAGCAGGAGTTGAAAATTATGGAAACAAATAGTGCGGAAACATTTAAAAGAGAGGGTTGAAATGTATAAAATTTTTCCGCATAAATATATTTGAGAAAGTGCAAATATTTATTCAATAACAATCTATATAAGTAAAGCTCCTTTAATGGAACAACTCATAATTGTTAAAAGAAAACTAAAGTTAGAGAAAGTAAGCAAAGAAAACAAAATGAATCAATTTTCTTCTAAAAGTCTCACTAAAAAAATTAGGAGGATTAAGTCACATTTGATTTTACTTGAAAATCATTTCTTAATAAAATCCATGATCATTTTTATATTTATTTGGAGCGTGTTTCTTTTTCTTTATGAAAATCAACCCTGAATAGTTAGTTTGATTTGATTATTTCATTTGTACAATTTTGGATTTATGAAAAAATTGATGGTTACTTTATTTTTCTTCTCATTATACTTATTTGAATTCACATTATTTTTACGTTTTAGGTTATTTATTGGAAGAATCTGATAATACTAATGAACTTACAAATATGTTTGCAAATATCAACATTAATAAAGAAGAAAGCATAAACCTTGTTTATGCTCCTAGGCCGGTGGAAAAATATTATTACCATAGATCTTCACCCCAAGATTTGCTTTATGAGGAGCTTGAAACTTACCAGAACTCTTACTCTGGAAAAGTCATTTATGAATGGAACATAGATGGTCTCAATGATAAACAAATTTTAGACATGATTCATAGAATGATCATGTATTCAACTGTCTGTAAACAACAAGGAAATGCAGATAGCACTATTGCTACTTTTATAACTACCGGATTTGTTTGTCAACTTAGAGGTTGGTGGGATCATTATCTCACAGTACTCCAAAAGAAAGAAATATTAACCCATAAGAAAACAGTTAAAGTAGAATCTACTAGTACAACTGTCACGGTTACAGGTACCCCTGTTGTAATCACAGGAGAAGAAGATGCAGTCTATACACTGTGTCTAACGGTCCTACAACATTTTGTAGGAAGTTTTAATCACATTCATTAAAAAAATAGAAAAGAAATGTATTAGTAAAATTCTATTATTTTATTTCATTTTAAATAAAATATAATAAAAATAAATATAATATTAGTCAGAGTACTAATGTGGAGTGGTGAGGTAATTCACCTAATATTTGTTAGTTGGAATAAACTGGTGTGAGGAGTTCCTTCAATGTTCACCAACTTTTACTTAATAATAATATGCATAAATAAATAATAATAATAATAATAATAATAAATAACTATATTCAAATAGTATTAGCCTTGTCTATGGATTTCTAGATTTATTAAGCGAAAATAATGTTTAGAAAGATGATAAATAAATACTTCTTTTTATGTGTATTAAGAAATGTAATTAGCAGGAGTTGAAAATTATGGAAACAAATAGTGCGGAAACATTTAAAAGAGAGGGTTGAAATGTATAAAATTTTTCCGCATAAATATATTTGAGAAAGTGCAAATATTTATTCAATAACAATCTATATAAGTAAAGCTCCTTTAATGGAACAACTCATAATTGTTAAAAGAAAACTAAAGTTAGAGAAAGTAAGCAAAGAAAACAAAATGAATCAATTTTCTTCTAAAAGTCTCACTAAAAAAATTAGGAGGATTAAGTCACATTTGATTTTACTTGAAAATCATTTCTTAATAAAATCCATGATCATTTTTATATTTATTTGGAGCGTGTTTCTTTTTCTTTATGAAAATCAACCCTGAATAGTTTGTTTGATTTGATTATTTCATTTGTACAATTTTGGATTAATGAAAAAATTGATGGTTACTTTATTTTTCTTCTCATTATACTTATTTGAATTCACATTATTTTTACGTTTTAGGTTATTTATTGGAAGAATCTGATAATACTAATGAACTTACAAATATGTTTGCAAATATCAACATTAATAAGGAAGAAAGCATAAACCTTGTTTATGCTCCTAGGCCGGTGGAAAAATATTATTACCATAGATCTTCACCCCAAGATTTGCTTTATGAGGAGCTTGAAACTTACCAGAACTCTTACTCTGGAAAAGTCATTTATGAATGGAACATAGATGGTCTCAATGATAAACAAATTTTAGACATGATTCATAGAATGATCATGTATTCAACTGTCTGTAAACAACAAGGAAATGCAGATAGCACTATTGCTACTTTTATAACTACCGGATTTGTTTGTCAACTTAGAGGTTGGTGGGATCATTATCTCACAGTACTCCAAAAGAAAGAAATATTAACCCATAAGAAAACAGTTAAAGTAGAATCTACTAGTACAACTGTCACGGTTACAGGTACCCCTGTTGTAATCACAGGAGAAGAAGATGCAGTCTATACACTGTGTCTAACGGTCCTACAACATTTTGTAGGAAGTTTTAATCACATTCATTAAAAAAATAGAAAAGAAATGTATTAGTAAAATTCTATTATTTTATTTCATTTTAAATAAAATATAATAAAAATAAATATAATATTAGTCAGAGTACTAATGTGGAGTGGTGAGGTACTTCACCTAATATTTGTTAGTTGGAATAAACTGGTGTGAGGAGTTCGTTCAATGTTCACCAACTTTTACTTAATAATAATATGCATAAATAAATAATAATAATAATAATAATAATAATAATAATAATAAATAACTATATTCAAATAGTATTAGCCTTGTCTATGGATTTCTAGATTTATTAAGCGAAAATAATGTTTAGAAAGATGATAAATAAATACCTCTTTTTATGTGTATTAAGAAATGTAATTAGCAGGAGTTGAAAATTATGGAAACAAATAGTGCGGAAACATTTAAAAGAGAGGGTTGAAATGTATAAAATTTTTCCGCATAAATATATTTGAGAAAGTGCAAATATTTATTCAATAACAATCTATATAAGTAAAGCTCCTTTAATGGAACAACTCATAATTGTTAAAAGAAAACTAAAGTTAGAGAAAGTAAGCAAAGAAAACAAAATGAATCAATTTTCTTCTAAAAGTCTCACTAAAAAAATTAGGAGGATTAAGTCACATTTGATTTTACTTGAAAATCATTTCTTAATAAAATCCATGATCATTTTTATATTTATTTGGAGCGTGTTTCTTTTTCTTTATGAAAATCAACCCTGAATAGTTAGTTTGATTTGATTATTTCATTTGTACAATTTTGGATTTATGAAAAAATTGATGGTTACTTTATTTTTCTTCTCATTATACTTATTTGAATTCACATTATTTTTACGTTTTAGGTTATTTATTGGAAGAATCTGATAATACTAATGAACTTACAAATATGTTTGCAAATATCAACATTAATAAAGAAGAAAGCATAAACCTTGTTTATGCTCCTAGGCCGGTGGAAAAATATTATTACCATAGATCTTCACCCCAAGATTTGCTTTATGAGGAGCTTGAAACTTACCAGAACTCTTACTCTGGAAAAGTCATTTATGAATGGAACATAGATGGTCTCAATGATAAACAAATTTTAGACATGATTCATAGAATGATCATGTATTCAACTGTCTGTAAACAACAAGGAAATGCAGATAGCACTATTGCTACTTTTATAACTACCGGATTTGTTTGTCAACTTAGAGGTTGGTGGGATCATTATCTCACAGTACTCCAAAAGAAAGAAATATTAACCCATAAGAAAACAGTTAAAGTAGAATCTACTAGTACAACTGTCACGGTTACAGGTACCCCTGTTGTAATCACAGGAGAAGAAGATGCAGTCTATACACTGTGTCTAACGGTCCTACAACATTTTGTAGGAAGTTTTAATCACATTCATTAAAAAAATAGAAAAGAAATGTATTAGTAAAATTCTATTATTTTATTTCATTTTAAATAAAATATAATAAAAATAAATATAATATTAGTCAGAGTACTAATGTGGAGTGGTGAGGTACTTCACCTAATATTTGTTAGTTGGAATAAACTGGTGTGAGGAGTTCGTTCAATGTTCACCAACTTTTACTTAATAATAATATGCATAAATAAATAATAATAATAATAATAATAATAATAATAATAATAAATAACTATATTCAAATAGTATTAGCCTTGTCTATGGATTTCTAGATTTATTAAGCGAAAATAATGTTTAGAAAGATGATAAATAAATACCTCTTTTTATGTGTATTAAGAAATGTAATTAGCAGGAGTTGAAAATTATGGAAACAAATAGTGCGGAAACATTTAAAAGAGAGGGTTGAAATGTATAAAATTTTTCCGCATAAATATATTTGAGAAAGTGCAAATATTTATTCAATAACAATCTATATAAGTAAAGCTCCTTTAATGGAACAACTCATAATTGTTAAAAGAAAACTAAAGTTAGAGAAAGTAAGCAAAGAAAACAAAATGAATCAATTTTCTTCTAAAAGTCTCACTAAAAAAATTAGGAGGATTAAGTCACATTTGATTTTACTTGAAAATCATTTCTTAATAAAATCCATGATCATTTTTATATTTATTTGGAGCGTGTTTCTTTTTCTTTATGAAAATCAACCCTGAATAGTTAGTTTGATTTGATTATTTCATTTGTACAATTTTGGATTTATGAAAAAATTGATGGTTACTTTATTTTTCTTCTCATTATACTTATTTGAATTCACATTATTTTTACGTTTTAGGTTATTTATTGGAAGAATCTGATAATACTAATGAACTTACAAATATGTTTGCAAATATCAACATTAATAAGGAAGAAAGCATAAACCTTGTTTATGCTCCTAGGCCGGTGGAAAAATATTATTACCATAGATCTTCACCCCAAGATTTGCTTTATGAGGAGCTTGAAACTTACCAGAACTCTTACTCTAGAAAAGTCATTTATGAATGGAACATAGATGGTCTCAATGATAAACAAATTTTAGACATGATTCATAGAATGATCATGTATTGAAATGTCTGTAAACAACAGGGAAATGCAGATAGTACTATTGCTACTTTTATAACTACCGGATTTGTTGGTCAACTTAGAGGTTGGTGGGATCATTATCTAACAGAACTCCAAAAGAAAGAAATATTAACCCATAAGAAAACAGTTAAAGTAGAATCTACTAGTACAACTGTCACGGTTACAGGTACCCCTGTTGTAATCACAGGAGAAAAAGATGCAGTCTATACACTGTGTCTAACGGCCCTACAACATTTTGTAGGAAGTTTTAATCACATTCATTAAAAAAATAGAAAAGAAATGTATTCGTAAAATTCTATTATTTTATTTCATTTTAAATAAAATATAATAAAAATAAATATAATATTAGTCAGAGTACTAATGTGGAGTGGTGAGGTACTTCACCTAATATTTGTTAGTTGGAATAAACTGGTGTGAGGAGTTCGTTCAATGTTCACCAAGTTTTACTTAATAATAATATGCATAAATAAATAATAATAATAATAATAATAATAATAATAATAATAATAATAATAATAATAAATAACTATATTCAAATAGTATTAGCCTTGTCTATGGATTTCTAGATTTATTAAGCGAAAATAATGTTTAGAAAGATGATAAATAAATACTTCTTTTTATGTGTATTAAGAAATGTAATTAGCAGGAGTTGAAAATTATGGAAACAAATAGTGCGGAAACATTTAAAAGAAATGGTTGAAATGTATAAGATTTTTCCGCATAAATATATTTGAGAAAGTGCAAATATTTATTCAATAACAATCTATATAAGTAAAGCTCCTTTAATGGAACAAGTCGTAATTGTTAAAAGAAAACTAAAGTTAGAGAAAGTAACAAAAGAAAACAAAATGAATCATTTTTCTTCTAAAAGTCTCACTAAAAAAATTAGGAGGATTAAGTCACATTTGATTTTACTTGAAAATCATTTCTTAATAAAATCCATGATCATTTTTATATTTACTTGGAGCGTGTTTCTTTTTCTTTATGAAAATCAACCCTGAATAGTTAGTTTGATTTGATTATTTCATTTGTACAATTTTGGATTTTTGAAAAAATTTATGGTTACTTTATTTTTCTTCTCATTTTACTTATTTGAATTCACATTATTTTTACGTTTTAGGTAATTTATTGGAAGAATCTGACAATACTAATGAACTTACAAATATGTTTGCAAATATCAACATTAATAAGGAAGAAAGCATAAACCTTGTTTATGCTTCTAGGCCGGTGGAAAAATATTATTACCATAGATCTTCACCCCAAGATTTGCTTTATGAGGAGCTTGAAACTTACCAGAACTCTTACTCTGGAAAAGTCATTTATGAATGGAACATAGATGGTCTCAATGATAAACAAATTTTAGACATGATTCATAGAATGATCATGTATTCAACTGTCTGTAAACAAAAAGGAAATGCAGATAACACTATTGCTACTTTTATAACTACCGGATTTGTTTGTCAACTTAGAGGTTGGTGGGATCATTATCTCACAGTACTCCAAAAGAAAGAAATATTAACCCATAAGAAAACAGTTAAAGTAGAATCTACTAGTACAACTGTCACGGTTACAGGTACCCCTGTTGTAATCACAGGAGAAGAAGATGCAGTCTATACACTGTGTCTAACGGCCCTACAACATTTTGTAGGAAGTTTTAATCACATTCATTAAAAAAATAGAAAAGAAATGTATTCGTAAAATTCTATTATTTTATTTCATTTTAAATAAAATATAATAAAAATAAATATAATATTAGTCAGAGTACTAATGTGGAGTGGTGAGGTAATTCACCTAATATTTGTTAGTTGGAATAAACTGGTGTGAGGAGTTCCTTCAATGTTCACCAACTTTTACTTAATAATAATATGCATAAATAAATAATAATAATAATAATAATAAATAACTATATTCAAATAGTATTAGCCTTGTCTATGGATTTCTAGATTTATTAAGCGAAAATAATGTTTAGAAAGATGATAAATAAATACCTCTTTTTATGTGTATTAAGAAATGTAATTAGCAGGAGTTGAAAATTATGGAAACAAATAGTGCGGAAACATTTAAAAGAGAGGGTTGAAATGTATAAAATTTTTCCGCATAAATATATTTGAGAAAGTGCAAATATTTATTCAATAACAATCTATATAAGTAAAGCTCCTTTAATGGAACAACTCATAATTGTTAAAAGAAAACTAAAGTTAGAGAAAGTAACAAAAGAAAACAAAATGAATCAATTTTCTTCTAAAAGTCTCACTAAAAAAATTAGGAGGATTAAGTCACATTTGATTTTACTTGAAAATCATTTCTTAATAAAATCCATGATCATTTTTATATTTATTTGGAGCGTGTTTCTTTTTCTTTATGAAAATCAACCCTGAATAGTTAGTTTGATTTGATTATTTCATTTGTACAATTTTGGATTTATGAAAAAATTGATGGTTACTTTATTTTTCTTCTCATTATACTTATTTGAATTCACATTATTTTTACGTTTTAGGTTATTTATTGGAAGAATCTGATAATACTAATGAACTTACAAATATGTTTGCAAATATCAACATTAATAAGGAAGAAAGCATAAACCTTGTTTATGCTCCTAGGCCGGTGGAAAAATATTATTACCATAGATCTTCACCCCAAGATTTGCTTTATGAGGAGCTTGAAACTTACCAGAACTCTTACTCTAGAAAAGTCATTTATGAATGGAACATAGATGGTCTCAATGATAAACAAATTTTAGACATGATTCATAGAATGATCATGTATTGAAATGTCTGTAAACAACAGGGAAATGCAGATAGTACTACTGCTACTTTTATAACTACCGGATTTGTTGGTCAACTTAGAGGTTGGTGGGATCATTATCTAACAGAACTCCAAAAGAAAGAAATATTAACCCATAAGAAAACAGTGAAAGTAGAATCTACTAGTACAACTGTCACGGTTACAGGTACCCCTGTTGTAACCACAGGAGAAAAAGATGCAGTCTATACACTGTGTCTAACGGTCCTACAACATTTTGTAGGAAGTTTTAATCACATTCATTAAAAAAATAGAAAAGAAATGTATTAGTAAAATTCTATTATTTTATTTCATTTTAAATAAAATATAATAAAAATAAATATAATATTAGTCAGAGTACTAATGTGGAGTGGTGAGGTACTTCACCTAATATTTGTTAGTTGGAATAAACTGGTGTGAGGAGTTCGTTCAAAGTTCACCAACTTTTACTTAATACTGATATGCATAAATAAATAAATAATAATAATAATAATAATAATAATAATAATAATAATAATAATAATAAATAACTATATTCAAATAGTATTAGCCTTGTCTATGGATTTCTAGATTTATTAAGCGAAAATAATGTTTAGAAAGATGATAAATAAATACTTCTTTTTATGTGTATTAAGAAATGTAATTAGCAGGAGTTGAAAATTATGGAAACAAATAGTGCGGAAACATTTAAAAGAAATGGTTGAAATGTATAAGATTTTTCCGCATAAATATATTTGAGAAAGTGCAAATATTTATTCAATAACAATCTATATAAGTAAAGCTCCTTTAATGGAACAAGTCGTAATTGTTAAAAGAAAACTAAAGTTAGAGAAAGTAACAAAAGAAAACAAAATGAATCATTTTTCTTCTAAAAGTCTCACTAAAAAAATTAGGAGGATTAAGTCACATTTGATTTTACTTGAAAATCATTTCTTAATAAAATCCATGATCATTTTTATATTTACTTGGAGCGTGTTTCTTTTTCTTTAAGAAAATCAACCCTGAATAGTTAGTTTGATTTGATTATTTCATTTGTACAATTTTGGATTTATGAAAAAATTTATGGTTACTTTATTTTTCTTCTCATTTTACTTATTTGAATTCACATTATTTTTACGTTTTAGGTTATTTATTGGAAGAATCTGACAATACTAATGAACTTACAAATATGTTTGCAAATATCAACATTAATAAGGAAGAAAGCATAAACCTTGTTTATGCTTCTAGGCCGGTGGAAAAATATTATTACCATAGATCTTCACCCCAAGATTTGCTTTATGAGGAGCTTGAAACTTACCAGAACTCTTACTCTGGAAAAGTCATTTATGAATGGAACATAGATGGTCTCAATGATAAACAAATTTTAGACATGATTCATAGAATGATCATGTATTCAACTGTCTGTAAACAACAAGGAAATGTAGATAGCACTATTGCTACTTTTATAACTACCGGATTTGTTTGTCAACTTAGAGGTTGGTGGGATCATTATCTAACAGAACTCCAAAAGAAAGAAATATTAACCCATAAGAAAACAGTGAAAGTAGAATCTACTAGTACAAGTGTCACGGTTACAGGTACCCCTGTTGTAACCACAGGAGAAAAAGATGCAGTCTATACACTGTGTCTAACGGTCCTACAACATTTTGTAGGAAGTTTTAATCACATTCATTAAAAAAATAGAAAAGAAATGTATTCGTAAAATTCTATTATTTTATTTCATTTTAAATAAAATATAATAAAAATAAATATAATATTAGTCAGAGTACTAATGTGGAGTGGTGAGGTACTTCACCTAATATTTGTTAGTTGGAATAAACTGGTGTGAGGAGTTCGTTCAAAGTTCACCAACTTTTACTTAATAATGGTATGCATAAATAAATAAATAATAATAATAATAATAATAATAATAATAATAAATAAATAACTATATTCAAATAGTATTAGCCTTGTCTATGGATTTCTAGATTTATTAAGCGAAAATAATGTTTAGAAAGATGATAAATAAATACTTCTTTTTATGTGTATTAAGAAATGTAATTAGCAGGAGTTGAAAATTATGGAAACAAATAGTGCGGAAACATTTAAAAGAAATGGTTGAAATGTATAAGATTTTTCCGCATAAATATATTTGAGAAAGTGCAAATATTTATTCAATAACTATCTATATAAGTAAAGCTCCTTTAATGGAACAAGTCGTAATTGTTAAAAGAAAACTAAAGTTAGAGAAAGTAACAAAAGAAAACAAAATGAATCATTTTTCTTCTAAAAGTCTCACTAAAAAAATTAGGAGGATTAAGTCACATTTGATTTTACTTGAAAATCATTTCTTAATAAAATCCATGATCATTTTTATATTTACTTGGAGCGTGTTTCTTTTTCTTTATGAAAATCAACCCTGAATAGTTAGTTTGATTTGATTATTTCATTTGTACAATTTTGGATTTATGAAAAAATTTATGGTTACTTTATTTTTCTTCTCATTTTACTTATTTGAATTCACATTATTTTTACCTTTTAGGTTATTTATTGGAAGAATCTGACAATACTAATGAACTTACAAATATGTTTGCAAATATCAACATTAATAAGGAAGAAAGCATAAACCTTGTTTATGCTTCTAGGCCGGTTGAAAAATATTATCACCATAGATCTTCACCCCAAGATTTGCTTTATGAGGAGCTTGAAACTTACCAGAACTCTTACTCTGGAAAAGTCATTTATGAATGGAACATAGATGGTCTCAATGATAAACAAATTTTAGACATGATTCATAGAATGATCATGTATTCAACTGTCTGTAAACAACAAGGAAATGCAGATAGCACTATTGCTACTTTTATAACTACCGGATTTGTTTGTCAACTTAGAGGTTGGTGGGATCATTATCTTACAGTACTCCAAAAGAAAGAAATATTAACCCATAAGAAAACAGTTAAAGTAGAATCTACTAGTACAACTGTCACGGTTACAGGTACCCCTGTTGTAATCGCAGGAGAAGAAGATGCAGTCTATACACTGTGTCTAACGGTCCTACAACATTTTGTAGGAAGTTTTAATCACATTCATTAAAAAAATAGAAAAGAAATGTATTAGTAAAATTCTATTATTTTATTTCATTTTAAATAAAATATAATAAAAATAAATATAATATTAGTCAGAGTACTAATGTGGAGTGGTGAGGTACTTCACCTAATATTTGTTAGTTGGAATAAACTGGTGTGAGGAGTTCGTTCAATGTTCACCAACTTTTACTTAATAATAATATGCATAAATAAATAATAATAATAATAATAATAATAATAATAATAATAGTAATAATAATAATAATAAATAACTATATTCAAATAGTATTAGCCTTGTCTATGGATTTCTAGATTTATTAAGCGAAAATAATGTTTAGAAAGATGATAAATAAATACTTCTTTTTATGTGTATTAAGAAATGTAATTAGCAGGAGTTGAAAATTATGGAAACAAATAGTGCGGAAACATTTAAAAGAGAGGGTTGAAATGTATAAAATTTTTCCGCATAAATATATTTGAGAAAGTGCAAATATTTATTCAATAACAATCTATATAAGTAAAGCTCCTTTAATGGAACAACTCATAATTGTTAAAAGAAAACTAAAGTTAGAGAAAGTAAGCAAAGAAAACAAAATGAATCAATTTTCTTCTAAAAGTCTCACTAAAAAAATTAGGAGGATTAAGTCACATTTGATTTTACTTGAAAATCATTTCTTAATAAAATCCATGATCATTTTTATATTTATTTGGAGCGTGTTTCTTTTTCTTTATGAAAATCAACCCTGAATAGTTAGTTTGATTTGATTATTTCATTTGTACAATTTTGGATTTATGAAAAAATTGATGGTTACTTTATTTTTCTTCTCATTATACTTATTTGAATTCACATTATTTTTACGTTTTAGGTTATTTATTGGAAGAATCTGATAATACTAATGAACTTACAAATATGTTTGCAAATATCAACATTAATAAAGAAGAAAGCATAAACCTTGTTTATGCTCCTAGGCCGGTGGAAAAATATTATTACCATAGATCTTCACCCCAAGATTTGCTTTATGAGGAGCTTGAAACTTACCAGAACTCTTACTCTGGAAAAGTCATTTATGAATGGAACATAGATGGTCTCAATGATAAACAAATTTTAGACATGATTCATAGAATGATCATGTATTCAACTGTCTGTAAACAACAAGGAAATGCAGATAGCACTATTGCTACTTTTATAACTACCGGATTTGTTTGTCAACTTAGAGGTTGGTGGGATCATTATCTCACAGTACTCCAAAAGAAAGAAATATTAACCCATAAGAAAACAGTTAAAGTAGAATCTACTAGTACAACTGTCACGGTTACAGGTACCCCTGTTGTAATCACAGGAGAAGAAGATGCAGTCTATACACTGTGTCTAACGGTCCTACAACATTTTGTAGGAAGTTTTAATCACATTCATTAAAAAAATAGAAAAGAAATGTATTAGTAAAATTCTATTATTTTATTTCATTTTAAATAAAATATAATAAAAATAAATATAATATTAGTCAGAGTACTAATGTGGAGTGGTGAGGTAATTCACCTAATATTTGTTAGTTGGAATAAACTGGTGTGAGGAGTTCCTTCAATGTTCACCAACTTTTACTTAATAATAATATGCATAAATAAATAATAATAATAATAATAATAATAAATAACTATATTCAAATAGTATTAGCCTTGTCTATGGATTTCTAGATTTATTAAGCGAAAATAATGTTTAGAAAGATGATAAATAAATACTTCTTTTTATGTGTATTAAGAAATGTAATTAGCAGGAGTTGAAAATTATGGAAACAAATAGTGCGGAAACATTTAAAAGAGAGGGTTGAAATGTATAAAATTTTTCCGCATAAATATATTTGAGAAAGTGCAAATATTTATTCAATAACAATCTATATAAGTAAAGCTCCTTTAATGGAACAACTCATAATTGTTAAAAGAAAACTAAAGTTAGAGAAAGTAAGCAAAGAAAACAAAATGAATCAATTTTCTTCTAAAAGTCTCACTAAAAAAATTAGGAGGATTAAGTCACATTTGATTTTACTTGAAAATCATTTCTTAATAAAATCCATGATCATTTTTATATTTATTTGGAGCGTGTTTCTTTTTCTTTATGAAAATCAACCCTGAATAGTTTGTTTGATTTGATTATTTCATTTGTACAATTTTGGATTAATGAAAAAATTGATGGTTACTTTATTTTTCTTCTCATTATACTTATTTGAATTCACATTATTTTTACGTTTTAGGTTATTTATTGGAAGAATCTGATAATACTAATGAACTTACAAATATGTTTGCAAATATCAACATTAATAAGGAAGAAAGCATAAACCTTGTTTATGCTCCTAGGCCGGTGGAAAAATATTATTACCATAGATCTTCACCCCAAGATTTGCTTTATGAGGAGCTTGAAACTTACCAGAACTCTTACTCTGGAAAAGTCATTTATGAATGGAACATAGATGGTCTCAATGATAAACAAATTTTAGACATGATTCATAGAATGATCATGTATTCAACTGTCTGTAAACAACAAGGAAATGCAGATAGCACTATTGCTACTTTTATAACTACCGGATTTGTTTGTCAACTTAGAGGTTGGTGGGATCATTATCTCACAGTACTCCAAAAGAAAGAAATATTAACCCATAAGAAAACAGTTAAAGTAGAATCTACTAGTACAACTGTCACGGTTACAGGTACCCCTGTTGTAATCACAGGAGAAGAAGATGCAGTCTATACACTGTGTCTAACGGTCCTACAACATTTTGTAGGAAGTTTTAATCACATTCATTAAAAAAATAGAAAAGAAATGTATTAGTAAAATTCTATTATTTTATTTCATTTTAAATAAAATATAATAAAAATAAATATAATATTAGTCAGAGTACTAATGTGGAGTGGTGAGGTACTTCACCTAATATTTGTTAGTTGGAATAAACTGGTGTGAGGAGTTCGTTCAATGTTCACCAACTTTTACTTAATAATAATATGCATAAATAAATAATAATAATAATAATAATAATAATAATAATAATAATAAATAACTATATTCAAATAGTATTAGCCTTGTCTATGGATTTCTAGATTTATTAAGCGAAAATAATGTTTAGAAAGATGATAAATAAATACCTCTTTTTATGTGTATTAAGAAATGTAATTAGCAGGAGTTGAAAATTATGGAAACAAATAGTGCGGAAACATTTAAAAGAGAGGGTTGAAATGTATAAAATTTTTCCGCATAAATATATTTGAGAAAGTGCAAATATTTATTCAATAACAATCTATATAAGTAAAGCTCCTTTAATGGAACAACTCATAATTGTTAAAAGAAAACTAAAGTTAGAGAAAGTAAGCAAAGAAAACAAAATGAATCAATTTTCTTCTAAAAGTCTCACTAAAAAAATTAGGAGGATTAAGTCACATTTGATTTTACTTGAAAATCATTTCTTAATAAAATCCATGATCATTTTTATATTTATTTGGAGCGTGTTTCTTTTTCTTTATGAAAATCAACCCTGAATAGTTAGTTTGATTTGATTATTTCATTTGTACAATTTTGGATTTATGAAAAAATTGATGGTTACTTTATTTTTCTTCTCATTATACTTATTTGAATTCACATTATTTTTACGTTTTAGGTTATTTATTGGAAGAATCTGATAATACTAATGAACTTACAAATATGTTTGCAAATATCAACATTAATAAAGAAGAAAGCATAAACCTTGTTTATGCTCCTAGGCCGGTGGAAAAATATTATTACCATAGATCTTCACCCCAAGATTTGCTTTATGAGGAGCTTGAAACTTACCAGAACTCTTACTCTGGAAAAGTCATTTATGAATGGAACATAGATGGTCTCAATGATAAACAAATTTTAGACATGATTCATAGAATGATCATGTATTCAACTGTCTGTAAACAACAAGGAAATGCAGATAGCACTATTGCTACTTTTATAACTACCGGATTTGTTTGTCAACTTAGAGGTTGGTGGGATCATTATCTCACAGTACTCCAAAAGAAAGAAATATTAACCCATAAGAAAACAGTTAAAGTAGAATCTACTAGTACAACTGTCACGGTTACAGGTACCCCTGTTGTAATCACAGGAGAAGAAGATGCAGTCTATACACTGTGTCTAACGGTCCTACAACATTTTGTAGGAAGTTTTAATCACATTCATTAAAAAAATAGAAAAGAAATGTATTAGTAAA
The DNA here is from genome assembly GCA_022829125.1 of Lathyrus tuberosus. Classification (NCBI taxonomy): domain Eukaryota; kingdom Viridiplantae; phylum Streptophyta; class Magnoliopsida; order Fabales; family Fabaceae; genus Lathyrus; species Lathyrus tuberosus. Next base: position 4,725,262 of record JALAZF010000061.1, on the reverse strand, counting down.
ATTCTATTATTTTATTTCATTTTAAATAAAATATAATAAAAATAAATATAATATTAGTCAGAGTACTAATGTGGAGTGGTGAGGTACTTCACCTAATATTTGTTAGTTGGAATAAACTGGTGTGAGGAGTTCGTTCAATGTTCACCAACTTTTACTTAATAATAATATGCATAAATAAATAATAATAATAATAATAATAATAATAATAATAATAAATAACTATATTCAAATAGTATTAGCCTTGTCTATGGATTTCTAGATTTATTAAGCGAAAATAATGTTTAGAAAGATGATAAATAAATACCTCTTTTTATGTGTATTAAGAAATGTAATTAGCAGGAGTTGAAAATTATGGAAACAAATAGTGCGGAAACATTTAAAAGAGAGGGTTGAAATGTATAAAATTTTTCCGCATAAATATATTTGAGAAAGTGCAAATATTTATTCAATAACAATCTATATAAGTAAAGCTCCTTTAATGGAACAACTCATAATTGTTAAAAGAAAACTAAAGTTAGAGAAAGTAAGCAAAGAAAACAAAATGAATCAATTTTCTTCTAAAAGTCTCACTAAAAAAATTAGGAGGATTAAGTCACATTTGATTTTACTTGAAAATCATTTCTTAATAAAATCCATGATCATTTTTTTATTTATTTGGAGCGTGTTTCTTTTTCTTTATGAAAATCAACCCTGAATAGTTAGTTTGATTTGATTATTTCATTTGTACAATTTTGGATTTATGAAAAAATTGATGGTTACTTTATTTTTCTTCTCATTATACTTATTTGAATTCACATTATTTTTACGTTTTAGGTTATTTATTGGAAGAATCTGATAATACTAATGAACTTACAAATATGTTTGCAAATATCAACATTAATAAGGAAGAAAGCATAAACCTTGTTTATGCTCCTAGGCCGGTGGAAAAATATTATTACCATAGATCTTCACCCCAAGATTTGCTTTATGAGGAGCTTGAAACTTACCAGAACTCTTACTCTAGAAAAGTCATTTATGAATGGAACATAGATGGTCTCAATGATAAACAAATTTTAGACATGATTCATAGAATGATCATGTATTGAAATGTCTGTAAACAACAGGGAAATGCAGATAGTACTATTGCTACTTTTATAACTACCGGATTTGTTGGTCAACTTAGAGGTTGGTGGGATCATTATCTAACAGAACTCCAAAAGAAAGAAATATTAACCCATAAGAAAACAGTTAAAGTAGAATCTACTAGTACAACTGTCACGGTTACAGGTACCCCTGTTGTAATCACAGGAGAAAAAGATGCAGTCTATACACTGTGTCTAACGGCCCTACAACATTTTGTAGGAAGTTTTAATCACATTCATTAAAAAAATAGAAAAGAAATGTATTCGTAAAATTCTATTATTTTATTTCATTTTAAATAAAATATAATAAAAATAAATATAATATTAGTCAGAGTACTAATGTGGAGTGGTGAGGTACTTCACCTAATATTTGTTAGTTGGAATAAACTGGTGTGAGGAGTTCGTTCAATGTTCACCAAGTTTTACTTAATAATAATATGCATAAATAAATAATAATAATAATAATAATAATAATAATAATAATAATAATAATAATAAATAACTATATTCAAATAGTATTAGCCTTGTCTATGGATTTCTAGATTTATTAAGCGAAAATAATGTTTAGAAAGATGATAAATAAATACTTCTTTTTATGTGTATTAAGAAATGTAATTAGCAGGAGTTGAAAATTATGGAAACAAATAGTGCGGAAACATTTAAAAGAAATGGTTGAAATGTATAAGATTTTTCCGCATAAATATATTTGAGAAAGTGCAAATATTTATTCAATAACAATCTATATAAGTAAAGCTCCTTTAATGGAACAAGTCGTAATTGTTAAAAGAAAACTAAAGTTAGAGAAAGTAACAAAAGAAAACAAAATGAATCATTTTTCTTCTAAAAGTCTCACTAAAAAAATTAGGAGGATTAAGTCACATTTGATTTTACTTGAAAATCATTTCTTAATAAAATCCATGATCATTTTTATATTTACTTGGAGCGTGTTTCTTTTTCTTTATGAAAATCAACCCTGAATAGTTAGTTTGATTTGATTATTTCATTTGTACAATTTTGGATTTTTGAAAAAATTTATGGTTACTTTATTTTTCTTCTCATTATACTTATTTGAATTCACATTATTTTTACGTTTTAGGTTATTTATTGGAAGAATCTGATAATACTAATGAACTTACAAATATGTTTGCAAATATCAACATTAATAAGGAAGAAAGCATAAACCTTGTTTATGCTCCTAGGCCGGTGGAAAAATATTATTACCATAGATCTTCACCCCAAGATTTGCTTTATGAGGAGCTTGAAACTTACCAGAACTCTTACTCTAGAAAAGTCATTTATGAATGGAACATAGATGGTCTCAATGATAAACAAATTTTAGACATGATTCATAGAATGATCATGTATTGAAATGTCTGTAAACAACAGGGAAATGCAGATAGTACTATTGCTACTTTTATAACTACCGGATTTGTTGGTCAACTTAGAGGTTGGTGGGATCATTATCTAACAGAACTCCAAAAGAAAGAAATATTAACCCATAAGAAAACAGTTAAAGTAGAATCTACTAGTACAACTGTCACGGTTACAGGTACCCCTGTTGTAATCACAGGAGAAAAAGATGCAGTCTATACACTGTGTCTAACGGCCCTACAACATTTTGTAGGAAGTTTTAATCACATTCATTAAAAAAATAGAAAAGAAATGTATTCGTAAAATTCTATTATTTTATTTCATTTTAAATAAAATATAATAAAAATAAATATAATATTAGTCAGAGTACTAATGTGGAGTGGTGAGGTACTTCACCTAATATTTGTTAGTTGGAATAAACTGGTGTGAGGAGTTCGTTCAATGTTCACCAAGTTTTACTTAATAATAATATGCATAAATAAATAATAATAATAATAATAATAATAATAATAATAATAATAATAATAATAAATAACTATATTCAAATAGTATTAGCCTTGTCTATGGATTTCTAGATTTATTAAGCGAAAATAATGTTTAGAAAGATGATAAATAAATACTTCTTTTTATGTGTATTAAGAAATGTAATTAGCAGGAGTTGAAAATTATGGAAACAAATAGTGCGGAAACATTTAAAAGAAATGGTTGAAATGTATAAGATTTTTCCGCATAAATATATTTGAGAAAGTGCAAATATTTATTCAATAACAATCTATATAAGTAAAGCTCCTTTAATGGAACAAGTCGTAATTGTTAAAAGAAAACTAAAGTTAGAGAAAGTAACAAAAGAAAACAAAATGAATCATTTTTCTTCTAAAAGTCTCACTAAAAAAATTAGGAGGATTAAGTCACATTTGATTTTACTTGAAAATCATTTCTTAATAAAATCCATGATCATTTTTATATTTACTTGGAGCGTGTTTCTTTTTCTTTATGAAAATCAACCCTGAATAGTTAGTTTGATTTGATTATTTCATTTGTACAATTTTGGATTTTTGAAAAAATTTATGGTTACTTTATTTTTCTTCTCATTTTACTTGTTTGAATTCACATTATTTTTACGTTTTAGGTTATTTATTGGAAGAATCTGACAATACTAATGAACTTACAAATATGTTTGCAAATATCAACATTAATAAGGAAGAAAGCATAAACCTTGTTTATGCTTCTAGGCCGGTGGAAAAATATTATTACCATAGATCTTCACCCCAAGATTTGCTTTATGAGGAGGTTGAAACTTACAAGAACTCTTACTCTGGAAAAGTCATTTATGAATGGAACATAGATGGTCTCAATGATAAACAAATTTTAGACATGATTCATAGAATGATCATGTATTCAACTGTCTGTAAACAACAAGGAAATGCAGATAACACTATTGCTACTTTTATAACTACCGGATTTGTTTGTCAACTTAGAGGTTGGTGGGATCATTATCTCACAGTACTCCAAAAGAAAGAAATATTAACCCATAAGAAAACAGTTAAAGTAGAATCTACTAGTACAACTGTCACGGTTACAGGTACCCCTGTTGTAATCACAGGAGAAGAAGATGCAGTCTATACACTGTGTCTAACGGCCCTACAACATTTTGTAGGAAGTTTTAATCACATTCATTAAAAAAATAGAAAAGAAATGTATTCGTAAAATTCTATTATTTTATTTCATTTTAAATAAAATATAATAAAAATAAATATAATATTAGTCAGAGTACTAATGTGGAGTGGTGAGGTAATTCACCTAATATTTGTTATTTGGAATAAACTGGTGTGAGGAGTTCGTTCAATGTTCACCAACTTTTACTTAATAATAATATGCATAAATAAATAATAATAATAATAATAATAATAATAATAATAAATAACTATATTCAAATAGTATTAGCCTTGTCTATGGATTTCTAGATTTATTAAGCGAAAATAATGTTTAGAAAGATGATAAATAAATACTTCTTTTGATGTGTATTAAGAAATGTAATTAGCAGGAGTTGAAAATTATGGAAACAAATAGTGCGGAAACATTTAAAAGAGAGGGTTGAAATGTATAAAATTTTTCCGCATAAATATATTTGAGAAAGTGCAAATATTTATTCAATAACAATCTATATAAGTAAAGCTCCTTTAATGGAACAACTCATAATTGTTAAAAGAAAACTAAAGTTAGAGAAAGTAAGCAAAGAAAACAAAATGAATCAATTTTCTTCTAAAAGTCTCACTAAAAAAATTAGGAGGATTAAGTCACATTTGATTTTACTTGAAAATCATTTCTTAATAAAATCCATGATCATTTTTATATTTATTTGGAGCGTGTTTCTTTTTCTTTATGAAAATCAACCCTGAATAGTTAGTTTGATTTGATTATTTCATTTGTACAATTTTGGATTTATGAAAAAATTGATGGTTACTTTATTTTTCTTCTCATTATACTTATTTGAATTCACATTATTTTTACGTTTTAGGTTATTTATTGGAAGAATTTGATAATACTAATGAACTTACAAATATGTTTGCAAATATCAACATTAATAAGGAAGAAAGCATAAACCTTGTTTATGCTCCTAGGCCGGTGGAAAAATATTATTACCATAGATCTTCACCCCAAGATTTGCTTTATGAGGAGCTTGAAACTTACCAGAACTCTTACTCTAGAAAAGTCATTTATGAATGGAACATAGATGGTCTCAATGATAAACAAATTTTAGACATGATTCATAGAATGATCATGTATTGAAATGTCTGTAAACAACAGGGAAATGCAGATAGTACTACTGCTACTTTTATAACTACCGGATTTGTTGGTCAACTTAGAGGTTGGTGGGATCATTATCTAACAGAACTCCAAAAGAAAGAAATATTAACCCATAAGAAAACAGTGAAAGTAGAATCTACTAGTACAACTGTCACGGTTACAGGTACCCCTGTTGTAACCACAGGAGAAAAAGATGCAGTCTATACACTGTGTCTAACGGTCCTACAACATTTTGTAGGAAGTTTTAATCACATTCATTAAAAAAATAGAAAAGAAATGTATTAGTAAAATTCTATTATTTTATTTCATTTTAAATAAAATATAATAAAAATAAATATAATATTAGTCAGAGTACTAATGTGGAGTGGTGAGGTACTTCACCTAATATTTGTTAGTTGGAATAAACTGGTGTGAGGAGTTCGTTCAAAGTTCACCAACTTTTACTTAATACTGATATGCATAAATAAATAAATAAATAATAATAATAATAATAATAATAATAATAATAATAATAATAATAACAAATAACTATATTCAAATAGTATTAGCCTTGTCTATGGATTTCTAGATTTATTAAGCGAAAATAATGTTTAGAAAGATGATAAATAAATACTTCTTTTTATGTGTATTAAGAAATGTAATTAGCAGGAGTTGAAAATTATGGAAACAAATAGTGCGGAAACATTTAAAAGAAATGGTTGAAATGTATAATATTTTTCCGCATAAATATATTTGAGAAAGTGCAAATATTTATTCAATAACAATCTATATAAGTAAAGCTCCTTTAATGGAACAAGTCGTAATTGTTAAAAGAAAACTAAAGTTAGAGAAAGTAACAAAAGAAAACAAAATGAATCATTTTTCTTCTAAAAGTCTCACTAAAAAAATTAGGAGGATTAAGTCACATTTGATTTTACTTGAAAATCATTTCTTAATAAAATCCATGATCATTTTTATATTTACTTGGAGCGTGTTTCTTTTTCTTTATGAAAATCAACCCTGAATAGTTAGTTTGATTTGATTATTTCATTTGTACAATTTTGGATTTATGAAAAAATTTATGGTTACTTTATTTTTCTTCTCATTTTACTTATTTGAATTCACATTATTTTTACGTTTTAGGTTATTTATTGGAAGAATCTGACAATACTAATGAACTTACAAATATGTTTGCAAATATCAACATTAATAAGGAAGAAAGCATAAACCTTGTTTATGCTTCTAGGCCGGTGGAAAAATATTATTACCATAGATCTTCACCCCAAGATTTGCTTTATGAGGAGCTTGAAACTTACCAGAACTCTTACTCTGGAAAAGTCATTTATGAATGGAACATAGATGGTCTCAATGATAAACAAATTTTAGACATGATTCATAGAATGATCATGTATTCAACTGTCTGTAAACAACAAGGAAATGCAGATAGCACTATTGCTACTTTTATAACTACCGGATTTGTTTGTCAACTTAGAGGTTGGTGGGATCATTATCTCACAGTACTCCAAAAGAAAGAAATATTAACCCATAAGAAAACAGTTAAAGTAGAATCTACTAGTACAACTGTCACGGTTACAGGTACCCCTGTTGTAATCACAGGAGAAGAAGATGCAGTCTATACACTGTGTCTAACGGTCCTACAACATTTTGTAGGAAGTTTTAATCACATTCATTAAAAAAATAGAAAAGAAATGTATTAGTAAAATTCTATTATTTTATTTCATTTTAAATAAAATATAATAAAAATAAATATAATATTAGTCAGAGTACTAATGTGGAGTGGTGAGGTACTTCACCTAATATTTGTTAGTTGGAATAAACTGGTGTGAGGAGTTCGTTCAAAGTTCACCAACTTTTACTTAATACTGATATGCATAAATAAATAAATAATAATAATAATAATAATAATAATAATAATAATAATAATAATAATAATAATAATAATAATAATAATAATAATAATAATAATAATAATAAATAACTATATTCAAATAGTATTAGCCTTGTCTATGGATTTCTAGATTTATTAAGCGAAAATAATGTTTAGAAAGATGATAAATAAATACTTCTTTTTATGTGTATTAAGAAATGTAATTAGCAGGAGTTGAAAATTATGGAAACAAATAGTGCGGAAACATTTAAAAGAAATGGTTGAAATGTATAATATTTTTCCGCATAAATATATTTGAGAAAGTGCAAATATTTATTCAATAACAATCTATATAAGTAAAGCTCCTTTAATGGAACAAGTCGTAATTGTTAAAAGAAAACTAAAGTTAGAGAAAGTAACAAAAGAAAACAAAATGAATCATTTTTCTTCTAAAAGTCTCACTAAAAAAATTAGGAGGATTAAGTCACATTTGATTTTACTTGAAAATCATTTCTTAATAAAATCCATGATCATTTTTATATTTACTTGGAGCGTGTTTCTTTTTCTTTATGAAAATCAACCCTGAATAGTTAGTTTGATTTGATTATTTCATTTGTACAATTTTGGATTTATGAAAAAATTTATGGTTACTTTATTTTTCTTCTCATTTTACTTATTTGAATTCACATTATTTTTACGTTTTAGGTTATTTATTGGAAGAATCTGATAATACTAATGAACTTACAAATATGTTTGCAAATATCAACATTAATAAAGAAGAAAGCATAAACCTTGTTTATGCTCCTAGGCCGGTGGAAAAATATTATTACCATAGATCTTCGCCCCAAGATTTGCTTTATGAGGAGCTTGAAACTTACCAGAACTCTTACTCTGGAAAAGTCATTTATGAATGGAACATAGATGGTCTCAATGATAAACAAATTTTAGACATGATTCATAGAATGATCATGTATTCAACTGTCTGTAAACAACAAGGAAATGCAGATAGCACTATTGCTACTTTTATAACTACCGGATTTGTTTGTCAACTTAGAGGTTGGTGGGATCATTATCTCACAGTACTCCAAAAGAAAGAAATATTAACCCATAAGAAAACAGTTAAAGTAGAATCTACTAGTACAACTGTCACGGTTACAGGTACCCCTGTTGTAATCACAGGAGAAGAAGATGCAGTCTATACACTGTGTCTAACGGTCCTACAACATTTTGTAGGAAGTTTTAATCACATTCATTAAAAAAATAGAAAAGAAATGTATTAGTAAAATTCTATTATTTTATTTCATTTTAAATAAAATATAATAAAAATAAATATAATATTAGTCAGAGTACTAATGTGGAGTGGTGAGGTACTTCACCTAATATTTGTTAGTTGGAATAAACTGGTGTGAGGAGTTCGTTCAAAGTTCACCAACTTTTACTTAATACTGATATGCATAAATAAATAAATAATAATAATAATAATAATAATAATAATAATAATAATAATAATAATAATAATAATAATAATAATAATAATAATAAATAACTATATTCAAATAGTATTAGCCTTGTCTATGGATTTCTAGATTTATTAAGCGAAAATAATGTTTAGAAAGATGATAAATAAATACTTCTTTTTATGTGTATTAAGAAATGTAATTAGCAGGAGTTGAAAATTATGGAAACAAATAGTGCGGAAACATTTAAAAGAAATGGTTGAAATGTATAATATTTTTCCGCATAAATATATTTGAGAAAGTGCAAATATTTATTCAATAACAATCTATATAAGTAAAGCTCCTTTAATGGAACAAGTCGTAATTGTTAAAAGAAAACTAAAGTTAGAGAAAGTAACAAAAGAAAACAAAATGAATCATTTTTCTTCTAAAAGTCTCACTAAAAAAATTAGGAGGATTAAGTCACATTTGATTTTACTTGAAAATCATTTCTTAATAAAATCCATGATCATTTTTATATTTACTTGGAGCGTGTTTCTTTTTCTTTATGAAAATCAACCCTGAATAGTTAGTTTGATTTGATTATTTCATTTGTACAATTTTGGATTTATGAAAGAATTTATGGTTACTTTATTTTTCTTCTCATTTTACTTATTTGAATTCACATTATTTTTACGTTTTAGGTTATTTATTGGAAGAATCTGATAATACTAATGAACTTACAAATATGTTTGCAAATATCAACATTAATAAAGAAGAAAGCATAAACCTTGTTTATGCTCCTAGGCCGGTGGAAAAATATTATTACCATAGATCTTCGCCCCAAGATTTGCTTTATGAGGAGCTTGAAACTTACCAGAACTCTTACTCTGGAAAAGTCATTTATGAATGGAACATAGATGGTCTCAATGATAAACAAATTTTAGACATGATTCATAGAATGATCATGTATTCAACTGTCTGTAAACAACAAGGAAATGCAGATAGCACTATTGCTACTTTTATAACTACCGGATTTGTTTGTCAACTTAGAGGTTGGTGGGATCATTATCTCACAGTACTCCAAAAGAAAGAAATATTAACCCATAAGAAAACAGTTAAAGTAGAATCTACTAGTACAACTGTCACGGTTACAGGTACCCCTGTTGTAATCACAGGAGAAGAAGATGCAGTCTATACACTGTGTCTAACGGTCCTACAACATTTTGTAGGAAGTTTTAATCACATTCATTAAAAAAATAGAAAAGAAATGTATTAGTAAAATTCTATTATTTTATTTCATTTTAAATAAAATATAATAAAAATAAATATAATATTAGTCAGAGTACTAATGTGGAGTGGTGAGGTACTTCACCTAATATTTGTTAGTTGGAATAAACTGGTGTGAGGAGTTCGTTCAATGTTCACCAACTTTTACTTAATAATAATATGCATAAATAAATAATAATAATAATAATAATAATAATAATAATAATAATAAATAACTATATTCAAATAGTATTAGCCTTGTCTATGGATTTCTAGATTTATTAAGCGAAAATAATGTTTAGAAAGATGATAAATAAATACCTCTTTTTATGTGTATTAAGAAATGTAATTAGCAGGAGTTGAAAATTATGGAAACAAATAGTGCGGAAACATTTAAAAGAGAGGGTTGAAATGTATAAAATTTTTCCGCATAAATATATTTGAGAAAGTGCAAATATTTATTCAATAACAATCTATATAAGTAAAGCTCCTTTAATGGAACAACTCATAATTGTTAAAAGAAAACTAAAGTTAGAGAAAGTAAGCAAAGAAAACAAAATGAATCAATTTTCTTCTAAAAGTCTCACTAAAAAAATTAGGAGGATTAAGTCACATTTGATTTTACTTGAAAATCATTTCTTAATAAAATCCATGATCATTTTTATATTTATTTGGAGCGTGTTTCTTTTTCTTTATGAAAATCAACCCTGAATAGTTAGTTTGATTTGATTATTTCATTTGTACAATTTTGGATTTATGAAAAAATTGATGGTTACTTTATTTTTCTTCTCATTATACTTATTTGAATTCACATTATTTTTACGTTTTAGGTTATTTATTGGAAGAATCTGATAATACTAATGAACTTACAAATATGTTTGCAAATATCAACATTAATAAAGAAGAAAGCATAAACCTTGTTTATGCTCCTAGGCCGGTGGAAAAATATTATTACCATAGATCTTCACCCCAAGATTTGCTTTATGAGGAGCTTGAAACTTACCAGAACTCTTACTCTGGAAAAGTCATTTATGAATGGAACATAGATGGTCTCAATGATAAACAAATTTTAGACATGATTCATAGAATGATCATGTATTCAACTGTCTGTAAACAACAAGGAAATGCAGATAGCACTATTGCTACTTTTATAACTACCGGATTTGTTTGTCAACTTATAGGTTGGTGGGATCATTATCTCACAGTACTCCAAAAGAAAGAAATATTAACCCATAAGAAAACAGTTAAAGTAGAATCTACTAGTACAACTGTCACGGTTACAGGTACCCCTGTTGTAATCACAGGAGAAGAAGATGCAGTCTATACACTGTGTCTAACGGCCCTACAACATTTTGTAGGAAGTTTTAATCACATTCATTAAAAAAATAGAAAAGAAATGTATTCGTAAAATTCTATTATTTTATTTCATTTTAAATAAAATATAATAAAAATAAATATAATATTAGTCAGAGTACTAATGTGGAGTGGTGAGGTACTTCACCTAATATTTGTTAGTTGGAATAAACTGGTGTGAGGAGTTCGTTCAATGTTCACCAAGTTTTACTTAATAATAATATGCATAAATAAATAATAATAATAATAATAATAATAATAATAATAATAATAATAATAATAAATAACTATATTCAAATAGTATTAGCCTTGTCTATGGATTTCTAGATTTATTAAGCGAAAATAATGTTTAGAAAGATGATAAATAAATACTTCTTTTTATGTGTATTAAGAAATGTAATTAGCAGGAGTTGAAAATTATGGAAACAAATAGTGCGGAAACATTTAAAAGAAATGGTTGAAATGTATAAGATTTTTCCGCATAAATATATTTGAGAAAGTGCAAATATTTATTCAATAACAATCTATATAAGTAAAGCTCCTTTAATGGAACAAGTCGTAATTGTTAAAAGAAAACTAAAGTTAGAGAAAGTAACAAAAGAAAACAAAATGAATCATTTTTCTTCTAAAAGTCTCACTAAAAAAATTAGGAGGATTAAGTCACATTTGATTTTACTTGAAAATCATTTCTTAATAAAATCCATGATCATTTTTATATTTACTTGGAGCGTGTTTCTTTTTCTTTATGAAAATCAACCCTGAATAGTTAGTTTGATTTGATTATTTCATTTGTACAATTTTGGATTTTTGAAAAAATTTATGGTTACTTTATTTTTCTTCTCATTTTACTTATTTGAATTCACATTATTTTTACGTTTTAGGTAATTTATTGGAAGAATCTGACAATACTAATGAACTTACAAATATGTTTGCAAATATCAACATTAATAAGGAAGAAAGCATAAACCTTGTTTATGCTTCTAGGCCGGTGGAAAAATATTATTACCATAGATCTTCACCCCAAGATTTGCTTTATGAGGAGCTTGAAACTTACCAGAACTCTTACTCTGGAAAAGTCATTTATGAATGGAACATAGATGGTCTCAATGATAAACAAATTTTAGACATGATTCATAGAATGATCATGTATTCAACTGTCTGTAAACAAAAAGGAAATGCAGATAACACTATTGCTACTTTTATAACTACCGGATTTGTTTGTCAACTTAGAGGTTGGTGGGATCATTATCTCACAGTACTCCAAAAGAAAGAAATATTAACCCATAAGAAAACAGTTAAAGTAGAATCTACTAGTACAACTGTCACGGTTACAGGTACCCCTGTTGTAATCACAGGAGAAGAAGATGCAGTCTATACACTGTGTCTAACGGCCCTACAACATTTTGTAGGAAGTTTTAATCACATTCATTAAAAAAATAGAAAAGAAATGTATTCGTAAAATTCTATTATTTTATTTCATTTTAAATAAAATATAATAAAAATAAATATAATATTAGTCAGAGTACTAATGTGGAGTGGTGAGGTAATTCACCTAATATTTGTTAGTTGGAATAAACTGGTGTGAGGAGTTCCTTCAATGTTCACCAACTTTTACTTAATAATAATATGCATAAATAAATAATAATAATAATAATAATAAATAACTATATTCAAATAGTATTAGCCTTGTCTATGGATTTCTAGATTTATTAAGCGAAAATAATGTTTAGAAAGATGATAAATAAATACTTCTTTTTATGTGTATTAAGAAATGTAATTAGCAGGAGTTGAAAATTATGGAAACAAATAGTGCGGAAACATTTAAAAGAGAGGGTTGAAATGTATAAAATTTTTCCGCATAAATATATTTGAGAAAGTGCAAATATTTATTCAATAACAATCTATATAAGTAAAGCTCCTTTAATGGAACAACTCATAATTGTTAAAAGAAAACTAAAGTTAGAGAAAGTAAGCAAAGAAAACAAAATGAATCAATTTTCTTCTAAAAGTCTCACTAAAAAAATTAGGAGGATTAAGTCACATTTGATTTTACTTGAAAATCATTTCTTAATAAAATCCATGATCATTTTTATATTTATTTGGAGCGTGTTTCTTTTTCTTTATGAAAATCAACCCTGAATAGTTTGTTTGATTTGATTATTTCATTTGTACAATTTTGGATTAATGAAAAAATTGATGGTTACTTTATTTTTCTTCTCATTATACTTATTTGAATTCACATTATTTTTACGTTTTAGGTTATTTATTGGAAGAATCTGATAATACTAATGAACTTACAAATATGTTTGCAAATATCAACATTAATAAGGAAGAAAGCATAAACCTTGTTTATGCTCCTAGGCCGGTGGAAAAATATTATTACCATAGATCTTCACCCCAAGATTTGCTTTATGAGGAGCTTGAAACTTACCAGAACTCTTACTCTAGAAAAGTCATTTATGAATGGAACATAGATGGTCTCAATGATAAACAAATTTTAGACATGATTCATAGAATGATCATGTATTGAAATGTCTGTAAACAACAGGGAAATGCAGATAGTACTACTGCTACTTTTATAACTACCGGATTTGTTGGTCAACTTAGAGGTTGGTGGGATCATTATCTAACAGAACTCCAAAAGAAAGAAATATTAACCCATAAGAAAACAGTGAAAGTAGAATCTACTAGTACAACTGTCACGGTTACAGGTACCCCTGTTGTAACCACAGGAGAAAAAGATGCAGTCTATACACTGTGTCTAACGGTCCTACAACATTTTGTAGGAAGTTTTAATCACATTCATTAAAAAAATAGAAAAGAAATGTATTAGTAAAATTCTATTATTTTATTTCATTTTAAATAAAATATAATAAAAATAAATATAATATTAGTCAGAGTACTAATGTGGAGTGGTGAGGTACTTCACCTAATATTTGTTAGTTGGAATAAACTGGTGTGAGGAGTTCGTTCAAAGTTCACCAACTTTTACTTAATACTGATATGCATAAATAAATAAATAATAATAATAATAATAATAATAATAATAATAATAATAATAATAAATAACTATATTCAAATAGTATTAGCCTTGTCTATGGATTTCTAGATTTATTAAGCGAAAATAATGTTTAGAAAGATGATAAATAAATACTTCTTTTTATGTGTATTAAGAAATGTAATTAGCAGGAGTTGAAAATTATGGAAACAAATAGTGCGGAAACATTTAAAAGAAATGGTTGAAATGTATAAGATTTTTCCGCATAAATATATTTGAGAAAGTGCAAATATTTATTCAATAACAATCTATATAAGTAAAGCTCCTTTAATGGAACAAGTCGTAATTGTTAAAAGAAAACTAAAGTTAGAGAAAGTAACAAAAGAAAACAAAATGAATCATTTTTCTTCTAAAAGTCTCACTAAAAAAATTAGGAGGATTAAGTCACATTTGATTTTACTTGAAAATCATTTCTTAATAAAATCCATGATCATTTTTATATTTACTTGGAGCGTGTTTCTTTTTCTTTAAGAAAATCAACCCTGAATAGTTAGTTTGATTTGATTATTTCATTTGTACAATTTTGGATTTATGAAAAAATTTATGGTTACTTTATTTTTCTTCTCATTTTACTTATTTGAATTCACATTATTTTTACGTTTTAGGTTATTTATTGGAAGAATCTGACAATACTAATGAACTTACATATATGTTTGCAAATATCAACATTAATAAGGAAGAAAGCATAAACCTTGTTTATGCTTCTAGGCCGGTGGAAAAATATTATTACCATAGATCTTCACCCCAAGATTTGCTTTATGAGGAGCTTGAAACTTACCAGAACTCTTACTCTGGAAAAGTCATTTATGAATGGAACATAGATGGTCTCAATGATAAACAAATTTTAGACATGATTCATAGAATGATCATGTATTCAACTGTCTGTAAACAACAAGGAAATGTAGATAGCACTATTGCTACTTTTATAACTACCGGATTTGTTTGTCAACTTAGAGGTTGGTGGGATCATTATCTAACAGAACTCCAAAAGAAAGAAATATTAACCCATAAGAAAACAGTGAAAGTAGAATCTACTAGTACAAGTGTCACGGTTACAGGTACCCCTGTTGTAACCACAGGAGAAAAAGATGCAGTCTATACACTGTGTCTAACGGTCCTACAACATTTTGTAGGAAGTTTTAATCACATTCATTAAAAAAATAGAAAAGAAATGTATTCGTAAAATTCTATTATTTTATTTCATTTTAAATAAAATATAATAAAAATAAATATAATATTAGTCAGAGTACTAATGTGGAGTGGTGAGGTACTTCACCTAATATTTGTTAGTTGGAATAAACTGGTGTGAGGAGTTCGTTCAAAGTTCACCAACTTTTACTTAATAATGATATGCATAAATAAATAAATAATAATAATAATAATAATAATAATAATAATAAATAAATAACTATATTCAAATAGTATTAGCCTTGTCTATGGATTTCTAGATTTATTAAGCGAAAATAATGTTTAGAAAGATGATAAATAAATACTTCTTTTTATGTGTATTAAGAAATGTAATTAGCAGGAGTTGAAAATTATGGAAACAAATAGTGCGGAAACATTTAAAAGAAATGGTTGAAATGTATAAGATTTTTCCGCATAAATATATTTGAGAAAGTGCAAATATTTATTCAATAACTATCTATATAAGTAAAGCTCCTTTAATGGAACAAGTCGTAATTGTTAAAAGAAAACTAAAGTTAGAGAAAGTAACAAAAGAAAACAAAATGAATCATTTTTCTTCTAAAAGTCTCACTAAAAAAATTAGGAGGATTAAGTCACATTTGATTTTACTTGAAAATCATTTCTTAATAAAATCCATGATCATTTTTATATTTACTTGGAGCGTGTTTCTTTTTCTTTATGAAAATCAACCCTGAATAGTTAGTTTGATTTGATTATTTCATTTGTACAATTTTGGATTTATGAAAAAATTTATGGTTACTTTATTTTTCTTCTCATTTTACTTATTTGAATTCACATTATTTTTACCTTTTAGGTTATTTATTGGAAGAATCTGACAATACTAATGAACTTACAAATATGTTTGCAAATATCAACATTAATAAGGAAGAAAGCATAAACCTTGTTTATGCTTCTAGGCCGGTTGAAAAATATTATCACCATAGATCTTCACCCCAAGATTTGCTTTATGAGGAGCTTGAAACTTACCAGAACTCTTACTCTGGAAAAGTCATTTATGAATGGAACATAGATGGTCTCAATGATAAACAAATTTTAGACATGATTCATAGAATGATCATGTATTCAACTGTCTGTAAACAACAAGGAAATGCAGATAGCACTATTGCTACTTTTATAACTACCGGATTTGTTTGTCAACTTAGAGGTTGGTGGGATCATTATCTTACAGTACTCCAAAAGAAAGAAATATTAACCCATAAGAAAACAGTTAAAGTAGAATCTACTAGTACAACTGTCACGGTTACAGGTACCCCTGTTGTAATCGCAGGAGAAGAAGATGCAGTCTATACACTGTGTCTAACGGTCCTACAACATTTTGTAGGAAGTTTTAATCACATTCATTAAAAAAATAGAAAAGAAATGTATTAGTAAAATTCTATTATTTTATTTCATTTTAAATAAAATATAATAAAAATAAATATAATATTAGTCAGAGTACTAATGTGGAGTGGTGAGGTACTTCACCTAATATTTGTTAGTTGGAATAAACTGGTGTGAGGAGTTCGTTCAATGTTCACCAACTTTTACTTAATAATAATATGCATAAATAAATAATAATAATAATAATAATAATAATAATAATAATAGTAATAATAATAATAATAAATAACTATATTCAAATAGTATTAGCCTTGTCTATGGATTTCTAGATTTATTAAGCGAAAATAATGTTTAGAAAGATGATAAATAAATACTTCTTTTTATGTGTATTAAGAAATGTAATTAGCAGGAGTTGAAAATTATGGAAACAAATAGTGCGGAAACATTTAAAAGAGAGGGTTGAAATGTATAAAATTTTTCCGCATAAATATATTTGAGAAAGTGCAAATATTTATTCAATAACAATCTATATAAGTAAAGCTCCTTTAATGGAACAACTCATAATTGTTAAAAGAAAACTAAAGTTAGAGAAAGTAAGCAAAGAAAACAAAATGAATCAATTTTCTTCTAAAAGTCTCACTAAAAAAATTAGGAGGATTAAGTCACATTTGATTTTACTTGAAAATCATTTCTTAATAAAATCCATGATCATTTTTATATTTATTTGGAGCGTGTTTCTTTTTCTTTATGAAAATCAACCCTGAATAGTTAGTTTGATTTGATTATTTCATTTGTACAATTTTGGATTTATGAAAAAATTGATGGTTACTTTATTTTTCTTCTCATTATACTTATTTGAATTCACATTATTTTTACGTTTTAGGTTATTTATTGGAAGAATCTGATAATACTAATGAACTTACAAATATGTTTGCAAATATCAACATTAATAAAGAAGAAAGCATAAACCTTGTTTATGCTCCTAGGCCGGTGGAAAAATATTATTACCATAGATCTTCACCCCAAGATTTGCTTTATGAGGAGCTTGAAACTTACCAGAACTCTTACTCTGGAAAAGTCATTTATGAATGGAACATAGATGGTCTCAATGATAAACAAATTTTAGACATGATTCATAGAATGATCATGTATTCAACTGTCTGTAAACAACAAGGAAATGCAGATAGCACTATTGCTACTTTTATAACTACCGGATTTGTTTGTCAACTTAGAGGTTGGTGGGATCATTATCTCACAGTACTCCAAAAGAAAGAAATATTAACCCATAAGAAAACAGTTAAAGTAGAACTACTAGTACAACTGTCACGGTTACAGGTACCCCTGTTGTAATCACAGGAGAAGAAGATGCAGTCTATACACTGTGTCTAACGGTCCTACAACATTTTGTAGGAAGTTTTAATCACATTCATTAAAAAAATAGAAAAGAAATGTATTAGTAAAATTCTATTATTTTATTTCATTTTAAATAAAATATAATAAAAATAAATATAATATTAGTCAGAGTACTAATGTGGAGTGGTGAGGTAATTCACCTAATATTTGTTAGTTGGAATAAACTGGTGTGAGGAGTTCCTTCAATGTTCACCAACTTTTACTTAATAATAATATGCATAAATAAATAATAATAATAATAATAATAATAAATAACTATATTCAAATAGTATTAGCCTTGTCTATGGATTTCTAGATTTATTAAGCGAAAATAATGTTTAGAAAGATGATAAATAAATACTTCTTTTTATGTGTATTAAGAAATGTAATTAGCAGGAGTTGAAAATTATGGAAACAAATAGTGCGGAAACATTTAAAAGAGAGGGTTGAAATGTATAAAATTTTTCCGCATAAATATATTTGAGAAAGTGCAAATATTTATTCAATAACAATCTATATAAGTAAAGCTCCTTTAATGGAACAACTCATAATTGTTAAAAGAAAACTAAAGTTAGAGAAAGTAAGCAAAGAAAACAAAATGAATCAATTTTCTTCTAAAAGTCTCACTAAAAAAATTAGGAGGATTAAGTCACATTTGATTTTACTTGAAAATCATTTCTTAATAAAATCCATGATCATTTTTATATTTATTTGGAGCGTGTTTCTTTTTCTTTATGAAAATCAACCCTGAATAGTTTGTTTGATTTGATTATTTCATTTGTACAATTTTGGATTAATGAAAAAATTGATGGTTACTTTATTTTTCTTCTCATTATACTTATTTGAATTCACATTATTTTTACGTTTTAGGTTATTTATTGGAAGAATCTGATAATACTAATGAACTTACAAATATGTTTGCAAATATCAACATTAATAAGGAAGAAAGCATAAACCTTGTTTATGCTCCTAGGCCGGTGGAAAAATATTATTACCATAGATCTTCACCCCAAGATTTGCTTTATGAGGAGCTTGAAACTTACCAGAACTCTTACTCTGGAAAAGTCATTTATGAATGGAACATAGATGGTCTCAATGATAAACAAATTTTAGACATGATTCATAGAATGATCATGTATTCAACTGTCTGTAAACAACAAGGAAATGCAGATAGCACTATTGCTACTTTTATAACTACCGGATTTGTTTGTCAACTTAGAGGTTGGTGGGATCATTATCTCACAGTACTCCAAAAGAAAGAAATATTAACCCATAAGAAAACAGTTAAAGTAGAATCTACTAGTACAACTGTCACGGTTACAGGTACCCCTGTTGTAATCACAGGAGAAGAAGATGCAGTCTATACACTGTGTCTAACGGTCCTACAACATTTTGTAGGAAGTTTTAATCACATTCATTAAAAAAATAGAAAAGAAATGTATTAGTAAAATTCTATTATTTTATTTCATTTTAAATAAAATATAATAAAAATAAATATAATATTAGTCAGAGTACTAATGTGGAGTGGTGAGGTACTTCACCTAATATTTGTTAGTTGGAATAAACTGGTGTGAGGAGTTCGTTCAATGTTCACCAACTTTTACTTAATAATAATATGCATAAATAAATAATAATAATAATAATAATAATAATAATAATAATAATAAATAACTATATTCAAATAGTATTAGCCTTGTCTATGGATTTCTAGATTTATTAAGCGAAAATAATGTTTAGAAAGATGATAAATAAATACCTCTTTTTATGTGTATTAAGAAATGTAATTAGCAGGAGTTGAAAATTATGGAAACAAATAGTGCGGAAACATTTAAAAGAGAGGGTTGAAATGTATAAAATTTTTCCGCATAAATATATTTGAGAAAGTGCAAATATTTATTCAATAACAATCTATATAAGTAAAGCTCCTTTAATGGAACAACTCATAATTGTTAAAAGAAAACTAAAGTTAGAGAAAGTAAGCAAAGAAAACAAAATGAATCAATTTTCTTCTAAAAGTCTCACTAAAAAAATTAGGAGGATTAAGTCACATTTGATTTTACTTGAAAATCATTTCTTAATAAAATCCATGATCATTTTTATATTTATTTGGAGCGTGTTTCTTTTTCTTTATGAAAATCAACCCTGAATAGTTAGTTTGATTTGATTATTTCATTTGTACAATTTTGGATTTATGAAAAAATTGATGGTTACTTTATTTTTCTTCTCATTATACTTATTTGAATTCACATTATTTTTACGTTTTAGGTTATTTATTGGAAGAATCTGATAATACTAATGAACTTACAAATATGTTTGCAAATATCAACATTAATAAAGAAGAAAGCATAAACCTTGTTTATGCTCCTAGGCCGGTGGAAAAATATTATTACCATAGATCTTCACCCCAAGATTTGCTTTATGAGGAGCTTGAAACTTACCAGAACTCTTACTCTGGAAAAGTCATTTATGAATGGAACATAGATGGTCTCAATGATAAACAAATTTTAGACATGATTCATAGAATGATCATGTATTCAACTGTCTGTAAACAACAAGGAAATGCAGATAGCACTATTGCTACTTTTATAACTACCGGATTTGTTTGTCAACTTAGAGGTTGGTGGGATCATTATCTCACAGTACTCCAAAAGAAAGAAATATTAACCCATAAGAAAACAGTTAAAGTAGAATCTACTAGTACAACTGTCACGGTTACAGGTACCCCTGTTGTAATCACAGGAGAAGAAGATGCAGTCTATACACTGTGTCTAACGGTCCTACAACATTTTGTAGGAAGTTTTAATCACATTCATTAAAAAAATAGAAAAGAAATGTATTAGTAAAATTCTATTATTTTATTTCATTTTAAATAAAATATAATAAAAATAAATATAATATTAGTCAGAGTACTAATGTGGAGTGGTGAGGTAATTCACCTAATATTTGTTAGTTGGAATAAACTGGTGTGAGGAGTTCCTTCAATGTTCACCAACTTTTACTTAATAATAATATGCATAAATAAATAATAATAATAATAATAATAATAAATAACTATATTCAAATAGTATTAGCCTTGTCTATGGATTTCTAGATTTATTAAGCGAAAATAATGTTTAGAAAGATGATAAATAAATACTTCTTTTTATGTGTATTAAGAAATGTAATTAGCAGGAGTTGAAAATTATGGAAACAAATAGTGCGGAAACATTTAAAAGAGAGGGTTGAAATGTATAAAATTTTTCCGCATAAATATATTTGAGAAAGTGCAAATATTTATTCAATAACAATCTATATAAGTAAAGCTCCTTTAATGGAACAACTCATAATTGTTAAAAGAAAACTAAAGTTAGAGAAAGTAAGCAAAGAAAACAAAATGAATCAATTTTCTTCTAAAAGTCTCACTAAAAAAATTAGGAGGATTAAGTCACATTTGATTTTACTTGAAAATCATTTCTTAATAAAATCCATGATCATTTTTATATTTATTTGGAGCGTGTTTCTTTTTCTTTATGAAAATCAACCCTGAATAGTTTGTTTGATTTGATTATTTCATTTGTACAATTTTGGATTAATGAAAAAATTGATGGTTACTTTATTTTTCTTCTCATTATACTTATTTGAATTCACATTATTTTTACGTTTTAGGTTATTTATTGGAAGAATCTGATAATACTAATGAACTTACAAATATGTTTGCAAATATCAACATTAATAAGGAAGAAAGCATAAACCTTGTTTATGCTCCTAGGCCGGTGGAAAAATATTATTACCATAGATCTTCACCCCAAGATTTGCTTTATGAGGAGCTTGAAACTTACCAGAACTCTTACTCTGGAAAAGTCATTTATGAATGGAACATAGATGGTCTCAATGATAAACAAATTTTAGACATGATTCATAGAATGATCATGTATTCAACTGTCTGTAAACAACAAGGAAATGCAGATAGCACTATTGCTACTTTTATAACTACCGGATTTGTTTGTCAACTTAGAGGTTGGTGGGATCATTATCTCACAGTACTCCAAAAGAAAGAAATATTAACCCATAAGAAAACAGTTAAAGTAGAATCTACTAGTACAACTGTCACGGTTACAGGTACCCCTGTTGTAATCACAGGAGAAGAAGATGCAGTCTATACACTGTGTCTAACGGTCCTACAACATTTTGTAGGAAGTTTTAATCACATTCATTAAAAAAATAGAAAAGTAATGTATTAGTAAAATTCTATTATTTTATTTCATTTTAAATAAAATATAATAAAAATAAATATAATATTAGTCAGAGTACTAATGTGGAGTGGTGAGGTACTTCACCTAATATTTGTTAGTTGGAATAAACTGGTGTGAGGAGTTCGTTCAATGTTCACCAACTTTTACTTAATAATAATATGCATAAATAAATAATAATAATAATAATAATAATAATAATAATAATAATAAATAACTATATTCAAATAGTATTAGCCTTGTCTATGGATTTCTAGATTTATTAAGCGAAAATAATGTTTAGAAAGATGATAAATAAATACCTCTTTTATGTGTATTAAGAAATGTAATTAGCAGGAGTTGAAAATTATGGAAACAAATAGTGCGGAAACATTTAAAAGAGAGGGTTGAAATGTATAAAATTTTTCCGCATAAATATATTTGAGAAAGTGCAAATATTTATTCAATAACAATCTATATAAGTAAAGCTCCTTTAATGGAACAACTCATAATTGTTAAAAGAAAACTAAAGTTAGAGAAAGTAAGCAAAGAAAACAAAATGAATCAATTTTCTTCTAAAAGTCTCACTAAAAAAATTAGGAGGATTAAGTCACATTTGATTTTACTTGAAAATCATTTCTTAATAAAATCCATGATCATTTTTATATTTATTTGGAGCGTGTTTCTTTTTCTTTATGAAAATCAACCCTGAATAGTTAGTTTGATTTGATTATTTCATTTGTACAATTTTGGATTTATGAAAAAATTGATGGTTACTTTATTTTTCTTCTCATTATACTTATTTGAATTCACATTATTTTTACGTTTTAGGTTATTTATTGGAAGAATCTGATAATACTAATGAACTTACAAATATGTTTGCAAATATCAACATTAATAAAGAAGAAAGCATAAACCTTGTTTATGCTCCTAGGCCGGTGGAAAAATATTATTACCATAGATCTTCACCCCAAGATTTGCTTTATGAGGAGCTTGAAACTTACCAGAACTCTTACTCTGGAAAAGTCATTTATGAATGGAACATAGATGGTCTCAATGATAAACAAATTTTAGACATGATTCATAGAATGATCATGTATTCAACTGTCTGTAAACAACAAGGAAATGCAGATAGCACTATTGCTACTTTTATAACTACCGGATTTGTTTGTCAACTTAGAGGTTGGTGGGATCATTATCTCACAGTACTCCAAAAGAAAGAAATATTAACCCATAAGAAAACAGTTAAAGTAGAATCTACTAGTACAACTGTCACGGTTACAGGTACCCCTGTTGTAATCACAGGAGAAGAAGATGCAGTCTATACACTGTGTCTAACGGTCCTACAACATTTTGTAGGAAGTTTTAATCACATTCATTAAAAAAATAGAAAAGAAATGTATTAGTAAAATTCTATTATTTTATTTCATTTTAAATAAAATATAATAAAAATAAATATAATATTAGTCAGAGTACTAATGTGGAGTGGTGAGGTACTTCACCTAATATTTGTTAGTTGGAATAAACTGGTGTGAGGAGTTCGTTCAATGTTCACCAACTTTTACTTAATAATAATATGCATAAATAAATAATAATAATAATAATAATAATAATAATAATAAATAACTATATTCAAATAGTATTAGCCTTGTCTATGGATTTCTAGATTTATTAAGCGAAAATAATGTTTAGAAAGATGATAAATAAATACCTCTTTTTATGTGTATTAAGAAATGTAATTAGCAGGAGTTGAAAATTATGGAAACAAATAGTGCGGAAACATTTAAAAGAGAGGGTTGAAATGTATAAAATTTTTCCGCATAAATATATTTGAGAAAGTGCAAATATTTATTCAATAACAATCTATATAAGTAAAGCTCCTTTAATGGAACAACTCATAATTGTTAAAAGAAAACTAAAGTTAGAGAAAGTAAGCAAAGAAAACAAAATGAATCAATTTTCTTCTAAAAGTCTCACTAAAAAAATTAGGAGGATTAAGTCACATTTGATTTTACTTGAAAATCATTTCTTAATAAAATCCATGATCATTTTTTTATTTATTTGGAGCGTGTTTCTTTTTCTTTATGAAAATCAACCCTGAATAGTTAGTTTGATTTGATTATTTCATTTGTACAATTTTGGATTTATGAAAAAATTGATGGTTACTTTATTTTTCTTCTCATTATACTTATTTGAATTCACATTATTTTTACGTTTTAGGTTATTTATTGGAAGAATCTGATAATACTAATGAACTTACAAATATGTTTGCAAATATCAACATTAATAAGGAAGAAAGCATAAACCTTGTTTATGCTCCTAGGCCGGTGGAAAAATATTATTACCATAGATCTTCACCCCAAGATTTGCTTTATGAGGAGCTTGAAACTTACCAGAACTCTTACTCTAGAAAAGTCATTTATGAATGGAACATAGATGGTCTCAATGATAAACAAATTTTAGACATGATTCATAGAATGATCATGTATTGAAATGTCTGTAAACAACAGGGAAATGCAGATAGTACTATTGCTACTTTTATAACTACCGGATTTGTTGGTCAACTTAGAGGTTGGTGGGATCATTATCTAACAGAACTCCAAAAGAAAGAAATATTAACCCATAAGAAAACAGTTAAAGTAGAATCTACTAGTACAACTGTCACGGTTACAGGTACCCCTGTTGTAATCACAGGAGAAAAAGATGCAGTCTATACACTGTGTCTAACGGCCCTACAACATTTTGTAGGAAGTTTTAATCACATTCATTAAAAAAATAGAAAAGAAATGTATTCGTAAAATTCTATTATTTTATTTCATTTTAAATAAAATATAATAAAAATAAATATAATATTAGTCAGAGTACTAATGTGGAGTGGTGAGGTACTTCACCTAATATTTGTTAGTTGGAATAAACTGGTGTGAGGAGTTCGTTCAATGTTCACCAAGTTTTACTTAATAATAATATGCATAAATAAATAATAATAATAATAATAATAATAATAATAATAATAATAATAATAAATAACTATATTCAAATAGTATTAGCCTTGTCTATGGATTTCTAGATTTATTAAGCGAAAATAATGTTTAGAAAGATGATAAATAAATACTTCTTTTTATGTGTATTAAGAAATGTAATTAGCAGGAGTTGAAAATTATGGAAACAAATAGTGCGGAAACATTTAAAAGAAATGGTTGAAATGTATAAGATTTTTCCGCATAAATATATTTGAGAAAGTGCAAATATTTATTCAATAACAATCTATATAAGTAAAGCTCCTTTAATGGAACAAGTCGTAATTGTTAAAAGAAAACTAAAGTTAGAGAAAGTAACAAAAGAAAACAAAATGAATCATTTTTCTTCTAAAAGTCTCACTAAAAAAATTAGGAGGATTAAGTCACATTTGATTTTACTTGAAAATCATTTCTTAATAAAATCCATGATCATTTTTATATTTACTTGGAGCGTGTTTCTTTTTCTTTATGAAAATCAACCCTGAATAGTTAGTTTGATTTGATTATTTCATTTGTACAATTTTGGATTTTTGAAAAAATTTATGGTTACTTTATTTTTCTTCTCATTTTACTTATTTGAATTCACATTATTTTTACGTTTTAGGTAATTTATTGGAAGAATCTGACAATACTAATGAACTTACAAATATGTTTGCAAATATCAACATTAATAAGGAAGAAAGCATAAACCTTGTTTATGCTTCTAGGCCGGTGGAAAAATATTATTACCATAGATCTTCACCCCAAGATTTGCTTTATGAGGAGCTTGAAACTTACCAGAACTCTTACTCTGGAAAAGTCATTTATGAATGGAACATAGATGGTCTCAATGATAAACAAATTTTAGACATGATTCATAGAATGATCATGTATTCAACTGTCTGTAAACAAAAAGGAAATGCAGATAACACTATTGCTACTTTTATAACTACCGGATTTGTTTGTCAACTTAGAGGTTGGTGGGATCATTATCTCACAGTACTCCAAAAGAAAGAAATATTAACCCATAAGAAAACAGTTAAAGTAGAATCTACTAGTACAACTGTCACGGTTACAGGTACCCCTGTTGTAATCACAGGAGAAGAAGATGCAGTCTATACACTGTGTCTAACGGCCCTACAACATTTTGTAGGAAGTTTTAATCACATTCATTAAAAAAATAGAAAAGAAATGTATTCGTAAAATTCTATTATTTTATTTCATTTTAAATAAAATATAATAAAAATAAATATAATATTAGTCAGAGTACTAATGTGGAGTGGTGAGGTAATTCACCTAATATTTGTTAGTTGGAATAAACTGGTGTGAGGAGTTCCTTCAATGTTCACCAACTTTTACTTAATAATAATATGCATAAATAAATAATAATAATAATAATAATAATAAATAACTATATTCAAATAGTATTAGCCTTGTCTATGGATTTCTAGATTTATTAAGCGAAAATAATGTTTAGAAAGATGATAAATAAATACTTCTTTTTATGTGTATTAAGAAATGTAATTAGCAGGAGTTGAAAATTATGGAAACAAATAGTGCGGAAACATTTAAAAGAGAGGGTTGAAATGTATAAAATTTTTCCGCATAAATATATTTGAGAAAGTGCAAATATTTATTCAATAACAATCTATATAAGTAAAGCTCCTTTAATGGAACAACTCATAATTGTTAAAAGAAAACTAAAGTTAGAGAAAGTAAGCAAAGAAAACAAAATGAATCAATTTTCTTCTAAAAGTCTCACTAAAAAAATTAGGAGGATTAAGTCACATTTGATTTTACTTGAAAATCATTTCTTAATAAAATCCATGATCATTTTTATATTTATTTGGAGCGTGTTTCTTTTTCTTTATGAAAATCAACCCTGAATAGTTTGTTTGATTTGATTATTTCATTTGTACAATTTTGGATTAATGAAAAAATTGATGGTTACTTTATTTTTCTTCTCATTATACTTATTTGAATTCACATTATTTTTACGTTTTAGGTTATTTATTGGAAGAATCTGATAATACTAATGAACTTACAAATATGTTTGCAAATATCAACATTAATAAGGAAGAAAGCATAAACCTTGTTTATGCTCCTAGGCCGGTGGAAAAATATTATTACCATAGATCTTCACCCCAAGATTTGCTTTATGAGGAGCTTGAAACTTACCAGAACTCTTACTCTAGAAAAGTCATTTATGAATGGAACATAGATGGTCTCAATGATAAACAAATTTTAGACATGATTCATAGAATGATCATGTATTGAAATGTCTGTAAACAACAGGGAAATGCAGATAGTACTACTGCTACTTTTATAACTACCGGATTTGTTGGTCAACTTAGAGGTTGGTGGGATCATTATCTAACAGAACTCCAAAAGAAAGAAATATTAACCCATAAGAAAACAGTGAAAGTAGAATCTACTAGTACAACTGTCACGGTTACAGGTACCCCTGTTGTAACCACAGGAGAAAAAGATGCAGTCTATACACTGTGTCTAACGGTCCTACAACATTTTGTAGGAAGTTTTAATCACATTCATTAAAAAAATAGAAAAGAAATGTATTAGTAAAATTCTATTATTTTATTTCATTTTAAATAAAATATAATAAAAATAAATATAATATTAGTCAGAGTACTAATGTGGAGTGGTGAGGTACTTCACCTAATATTTGTTAGTTGGAATAAACTGGTGTGAGGAGTTCGTTCAAAGTTCACCAACTTTTACTTAATACTGATATGCATAAATAAATAAATAATAATAATAATAATAATAATAATAATAATAATAATAATAATAATAATAAATAACTATATTCAAATAGTATTAGCCTTGTCTATGGATTTCTAGATTTATTAAGCGAAAATAATGTTTAGAAAGATGATAAATAAATACTTCTTTTTATGTGTATTAAGAAATGTAATTAGCAGGAGTTGAAAATTATGGAAACAAATAGTGCGGAAACATTTAAAAGAAATGGTTGAAATGTATAAGATTTTTCCGCATAAATATATTTGAGAAAGTGCAAATATTTATTCAATAACAATCTATATAAGTAAAGCTCCTTTAATGGAACAAGTCGTAATTGTTAAAAGAAAACTAAAGTTAGAGAAAGTAACAAAAGAAAACAAAATGAATCATTTTTCTTCTAAAAGTCTCACTAAAAAAATTAGGAGGATTAAGTCACATTTGATTTTACTTGAAAATCATTTCTTAATAAAATCCATGATCATTTTTATATTTACTTGGAGCGTGTTTCTTTTTCTTTAAGAAAATCAACCCTGAATAGTTAGTTTGATTTGATTATTTCATTTGTACAATTTTGGATTTATGAAAAAATTTATGGTTACTTTATTTTTCTTCTCATTTTACTTATTTGAATTCACATTATTTTTACGTTTTAGGTTATTTATTGGAAGAATCTGACAATACTAATGAACTTACAAATATGTTTGCAAATATCAACATTAATAAGGAAGAAAGCATAAACCTTGTTTATGCTTCTAGGCCGGTGGAAAAATATTATTACCATAGATCTTCACCCCAAGATTTGCTTTATGAGGAGCTTGAAACTTACCAGAACTCTTACTCTGGAAAAGTCATTTATGAATGGAACATAGATGGTCTCAATGATAAACAAATTTTAGACATGATTCATAGAATGATCATGTATTCAACTGTCTGTAAACAACAAGGAAATGTAGATAGCACTATTGCTACTTTTATAACTACCGGATTTGTTTGTCAACTTAGAGGTTGGTGGGATCATTATCTAACAGAACTCCAAAAGAAAGAAATATTAACCCATAAGAAAACAGTGAAAGTAGAATCTACTAGTACAAGTGTCACGGTTACAGGTACCCCTGTTGTAACCACAGGAGAAAAAGATGCAGTCTATACACTGTGTCTAACGGTCCTACAACATTTTGTAGGAAGTTTTAATCACATTCATTAAAAAAATAGAAAAGAAATGTATTCGTAAAATTCTATTATTTTATTTCATTTTAAATAAAATATAATAAAAATAAATATAATATTAGTCAGAGTACTAATGTGGAGTGGTGAGGTACTTCACCTAATATTTGTTAGTTGGAATAAACTGGTGTGAGGAGTTCGTTCAAAGTTCACCAACTTTTACTTAATAATGATATGCATAAATAAATAAATAATAATAATAATAATAATAATAATAATAATAAATAAATAACTATATTCAAATAGTATTAGCCTTGTCTATGGATTTCTAGATTTATTAAGCGAAAATAATGTTTAGAAAGATGATAAATAAATACTTCTTTTTATGTGTATTAAGAAATGTAATTAGCAGGAGTTGAAAATTATGGAAACAAATAGTGCGGAAACATTTAAAAGAAATGGTTGAAATGTATAAGATTTTTCCGCATAAATATATTTGAGAAAGTGCAAATATTTATTCAATAACTATCTATATAAGTAAAGCTCCTTTAATGGAACAAGTCGTAATTGTTAAAAGAAAACTAAAGTTAGAGAAAGTAACAAAAGAAAACAAAATGAATCATTTTTCTTCTAAAAGTCTCACTAAAAAAATTAGGAGGATTAAGTCACATTTGATTTTACTTGAAAATCATTTCTTAATAAAATCCATGATCATTTTTATATTTACTTGGAGCGTGTTTCTTTTTCTTTATGAAAATCAACCCTGAATAGTTAGTTTGATTTGATTATTTCATTTGTACAATTTTGGATTTATGAAAAAATTTATGGTTACTTTATTTTTCTTCTCATTTTACTTATTTGAATTCACATTATTTTTACCTTTTAGGTTATTTATTGGAAGAATCTGACAATACTAATGAACTTACAAATATGTTTGCAAATATCAACATTAATAAGGAAGAAAGCATAAACCTTGTTTATGCTTCTAGGCCGGTTGAAAAATATTATCACCATAGATCTTCACCCCAAGATTTGCTTTATGAGGAGCTTGAAACTTACCAGAACTCTTACTCTGGAAAAGTCATTTATGAATGGAACATAGATGGTCTCAATGATAAACAAATTTTTGACATGATTCATAGAATGATCATGTATTCAACTGTCTGTAAACAACAAGGAAATGCAGATAGCACTATTGCTACTTTTATAACTACCGGATTTGTTTGTCAACTTAGAGGTTGGTGGGATCATTATCTTACAGTACTCCAAAAGAAAGAAATATTAACCCATAAGAAAACAGTTAAAGTAGAATCTACTAGTACAACTGTCACGGTTACAGGTACCCCTGTTGTAATCGCAGGAGAAGAAGATGCAGTCTATACACTGTGTCTAACGGTCCTACAACATTTTGTAGGAAGTTTTAATCACATTCATTAAAAAAATAGAAAAGAAATGTATTAGTAAAATTCTATTATTTTATTTCATTTTAAATAAAATATAATAAAAATAAATATAATATTAGTCAGAGTACTAATGTGGAGTGGTGAGGTACTTCACCTAATATTTGTTAGTTGGAATAAACTGGTGTGAGGAGTTCGTTCAATGTTCACCAACTTTTACTTAATAATAATATGCATAAATAAATAATAATAATAATAATAATAATAATAATAATAATAGTAATAATAATAATAATAAATAACTATATTCAAATAGTATTAGCCTTGTCTATGGATTTCTAGATTTATTAAGCGAAAATAATGTTTAGAAAGATGATAAATAAATACTTCTTTTTATGTGTATTAAGAAATGTAATTAGCAGGAGTTGAAAATTATGGAAACAAATAGTGCGGAAACATTTAAAAGAGAGGGTTGAAATGTATAAAATTTTTCCGCATAAATATATTTGAGAAAGTGCAAATATTTATTCAATAACAATCTATATAAGTAAAGCTCCTTTAATGGAACAACTCATAATTGTTAAAAGAAAACTAAAGTTAGAGAAAGTAAGCAAAGAAAACAAAATGAATCAATTTTCTTCTAAAAGTCTCACTAAAAAAATTAGGAGGATTAAGTCACATTTGATTTTACTTGAAAATCATTTCTTAATAAAATCCATGATCATTTTTATATTTATTTGGAGCGTGTTTCTTTTTCTTTATGAAAATCAACCCTGAATAGTTTGTTTGATTTGATTATTTCATTTGTACAATTTTGGATTAATGAAAAAATTGATGGTTACTTTATTTTTCTTCTCATTATACTTATTTGAATTCACATTATTTTTACGTTTTAGGTTATTTATTGGAAGAATCTGATAATACTAATGAACTTACAAATATGTTTGCAAATATCAACATTAATAAGGAAGAAAGCATAAACCTTGTTTATGCTCCTAGGCCGGTGGAAAAATATTATTACCATAGATCTTCACCCCAAGATTTGCTTTATGAGGAGCTTGAAACTTACCAGAACTCTTACTCTGGAAAAGTCATTTATGAATGGAACATAGATGGTCTCAATGATAAACAAATTTTAGACATGATTCATAGAACGATCATGTATTGAAATGTCTGTAAACAACAGGGAAATGCAGATAGTACTACTGCTACTTTTATAACTACCGGATTTGTTGGTCAACTTAGAGGTTGGTGGGATCATTATCTAACAGAACTCCAAAAGAAAGAAATATTAACCCATAAGAAAACAGTGAAAGTAGAATCTACTAGTACAACTGTCACGGTTACAGGTACCCCTGTTGTAACCACAGGAGAAAAAGATGCAGTCTATACACTGTGTCTAACGGTCCTACAACATTTTGTAGGAAGTTTTAATCACATTCATTAAAAAAATAGAAAAGAAATGTATTAGTAAAATTCTATTATTTTATTTCATTTTAAATAAAATATAATAAAAATAAATATAATATTAGTCAGAGTACTAATGTGGAGTGGTGAGGTACTTCACCTAATATTTGTTAGTTGGAATAAACTGGTGTGAGGAGTTCGTTCAAAGTTCACCAACTTTTACTTAATACTGATATGCATAAATAAATAAATAATAATAATAATAATAATAATAATAATAATAATAATAATAATAATAATAATAATAATAAATAACTATATTCAAATAGTATTAGCCTTGTCTATGGATTTCTAGATTTATTAAGCGAAAATAATGTTTAGAAAGATGATAAATAAATACTTCTTTTTATGTGTATTAAGAAATGTAATTAGCAGGAGTTGAAAATTATGGAAACAAATAGTGCGGAAACATTTAAAAGAAATGGCTGAAATGTATAAGATTTTTCCGCATAAATATATTTGAGAAAGTGCAAATATTTATTCAATAACAATCTATATAAGTAAAGCTCCTTTAATGGAACAAGTCGTAATTGTTAAAAGAAAACTAAAGTTAGAGAAAGTAACAAAAGAAAACAAAATGAATCATTTTTCTTCTAAAAGTCTCACTAAAAAAATTAGGAGGATTAAGTCACATTTGATTTTACTTGAAAATCATTTCTTAATAAAATCCATGATCATTTTTATATTTACTTGGAGCGTGTTTCTTTTTCTTTAAGAAAATCAACCCTGAATAGTTAGTTTGATTTGATTATTTCATTTGTACAATTTTGGATTTATGAAAAAATTTATGGTTACTTTATTTTTCTTCTCATTTTACTTATTTGAATTCACATTATTTTTACGTTTTAGGTTATTTATTGGAAGAATCTGACAATACTAATGAACTTACAAATATGTTTGCAAATATCAACATTAATAAGGAAGAAAGCATAAACCTTGTTTATGCTTCTAGGCCGGTGGAAAAATATTATTACCATAGATCTTCACCCCAAGATTTGCTTTATGAGGAGCTTGAAACTTACCAGAACTCTTACTCTGGAAAAGTCATTTATGAATGGAACATAGATGGTCTCAATGATAAACAAATTTTAGACATGATTCATAGAATGATCATGTATTCAACTGTCTGTAAACAACAAGGAAATGCAGATAGCACTATTGCTACTTTTATAACTACCGGATTTGTTTGTCAACTTAGAGGTTGGTGGGATCATTATCTCACAGTACTCCAAAAGAAAGAAATATTAACCCATAAGAAAACAGTTAAAGTAGAATCTACTAGTACAACTGTCACGGTTACGGGTACCCCCGTTGTAATCACAGGAGAAGAAGATGCAGTCTATACACTGTGTCTAACGACCCTACAACATTTTGTAGGAAGTTTTAATCACATTCATTAAAAAAATAGAAAAGAAATGTATTCGTAAAATTCTATTATTTTATTTCATTTTAAATAAAATATAATAAAAATAAATATAATATTAGTCAGAGTACTAATGTGGAGTGGTGAGGTACTTCACCTAATATTTGTTAGTTGGAATAAACTGGTGTGAGGAGTTCGTTCAAAGTTCACCAACTTTTACTTAATAATAATATGCATAAATAAATAATAATAATAATAATAATAATAATAATAATAATAAATAACTATATTCAAATAGTATTAGCCTTGTCTATGGATTTCTAGATTTATTAAGCGAAAATAATGTTTAGAAAGATGATAAATAAATACCTCTTTTTATGTGTATTAAGAAATGTAATTAGCAGGAGTTGAAAATTATGGAAACAAATAGTGCGGAAACATTTAAAAGAGAGGGTTGAAATGTATAAAATTTTTCCGCATAAATATATTTGAGAAAGTGCAAATATTTATTCAATAACAATCTATATAAGTAAAGCTCCTTTAATGGAACAACTCATAATTGTTAAAAGAAAACTAAAGTTAGAGAAAGTAAGCAAAGAAAATAAAATGAATCAATTTTCTTCTAAAAGTCTCACTAAAAAAATTAGGAGGATTAAGTCACATTTGATTTTACTTGAAAATCATTTCTTAATAAAATCCATGATCATTTTTATATTTATTTGGAGCGTGTTTCTTTTTCTTTATGAAAATCAACCCTGAATAGTTTGTTTGATTTGATTATTTCATTTGTACAATTTTGGATTTATGAAAAAATTGATGGTTACTTTATTTTTCTTCTCATTATACTTATTTGAATTCACATTATTTTTACGTTTTAGGTTATTTATTGGAAGAATCTGATAATACTAATGAACTTACAAATATGTTTGCAAATATCAACATTAATAAGGAAGAAAGCATAAACCTTGTTTATGCTCCTAGGCC
Source organism: Lathyrus tuberosus (assembly GCA_022829125.1). NCBI lineage: Eukaryota > Viridiplantae > Streptophyta > Magnoliopsida > Fabales > Fabaceae > Lathyrus > Lathyrus tuberosus. The sequence continues at coordinate 4,690,713 of JALAZF010000061.1, read as the reverse complement.
GGTGGAAAAATATTATTACCATAGATCTTCACCCCAAGATTTGCTTTATGAGGAGCTTGAAACTTACCAGAACTCTTACTCTGGAAAAGTCATTTATGAATGGAACATAGATGGTCTCAATGATAAACAAATTTTAGACATGATTCATAGAATGATCATGTATTGAAATGTCTGTAAACAACAGGGAAATGCAGATAGTACTACTGCTACTTTTATAACTACCGGATTTGTTGGTCAACTTAGAGGTTGGTGGGATCATTATCTAACAGAACTCCAAAAGAAAGAAATATTAACCCATAAGAAAACAGTGAAAGTAGAATCTACTAGTACAACTGTCACGGTTACAGGTACCCCTGTTGTAACCACAGGAGAAAAAGATGCAGTCTATACACTGTGTCTAACGGTCCTACAACATTTTGTAGGAAGTTTTAATCACATTCATTAAAAAAATAGAAAAGAAATGTATTAGTAAAATTCTATTATTTTATTTCATTTTAAATAAAATATAATAAAAATAAATATAATATTAGTCAGAGTACTAATGTGGAGTGGTGAGGTACTTCACCTAATATTTGTTAGTTGGAATAAACTGGTGTGAGGAGTTCGTTCAAAGTTCACCAACTTTTACTTAATACTGATATGCATAAATAAATAAATAATAATAATAATAATAATAATAATAATAATAATAATAATAATAATAATAATAAATAACTATATTCAAATAGTATTAGCCTTGTCTATGGATTTCTAGATTTATTAAGCGAAAATAATGTTTAGAAAGATGATAAATAAATACTTCTTTTTATGTGTATTAAGAAATGTAATTAGCAGGAGTTGAAAATTATGGAAACAAATAGTGCGGAAACATTTAAAAGAAATGGTTGAAATGTATAAGATTTTTCCGCATAAATATATTTGAGAAAGTGCAAATATTTATTCAATAACAATCTATATAAGTAAAGCTCCTTTAATGGAACAAGTCGTAATTGTTAAAAGAAAACTAAAGTTAGAGAAAGTAACAAAAGAAAACAAAATGAATCATTTTTCTTCTAAAAGTCTCACTAAAAAAATTAGGAGGATTAAGTCACATTTGATTTTACTTGAAAATCATTTCTTAATAAAATCCATGATCATTTTTATATTTACTTGGAGCGTGTTTCTTTTTCTTTAAGAAAATCAACCCTGAATAGTTAGTTTGATTTGATTATTTCATTTGTACAATTTTGGATTTATGAAAAAATTTATGGTTACTTTATTTTTCTTCTCATTTTACTTATTTGAATTCACATTATTTTTACGTTTTAGGTTATTTATTGGAAGAATCTGACAATACTAATGAACTTACAAATATGTTTGCAAATATCAACATTAATAAGGAAGAAAGCATAAACCTTGTTTATGCTTCTAGGCCGGTGGAAAAATATTATTACCATAGATCTTCACCCCAAGATTTGCTTTATGAGGAGCTTGAAACTTACCAGAACTCTTACTCTGGAAAAGTCATTTATGAATGGAACATAGATGGTCTCAATGATAAACAAATTTTAGACATGATTCATAGAATGATCATGTATTCAACTGTCTGTAAACAACAAGGAAATGCAGATAGCACTATTGCTACTTTTATAACTACCGGATTTGTTTGTCAACTTAGAGGTTGGTGGGATCATTATCTCACAGTACTCCAAAAGAAAGAAATATTAACCCATAAGAAAACAGTTAAAGTAGAATCTACTAGTACAACTGTCACGGTTACAGGTACCCCCGTTGTAATCACAGGAGAAGAAGATGCAGTCTATACACTGTGTCTAACGGCCCTACAACATTTTGTAGGAAGTTTTAATCACATTCATTAAAAAAATAGAAAAGAAATGTATTCGTAAAATTCTATTATTTTATTTCATTTTAAATAAAATATAATAAAAATAAATATAATATTAGTCAGAGTACTAATGTGGAGTGGTGAGGTACTTCACCTAATATTTGTTAGTTGGAATAAACTGGTGTGAGGAGTTCGTTCAAAGTTCACCAACTTTTACTTAATAATAATATGCATAAATAAATAATAATAATAATAATAATAATAATAATAATAATAATAAATAACTATATTCAAATAGTATTAGCCTTGTCTATGGATTTCTAGATTTATTAAGCGAAAATAATGTTTAGAAAGATGATAAATAAATACCTCTTTTTATGTGTATTAAGAAATGTAATTAGCAGGAGTTGAAAATTATGGAAACAAATAGTGCGGAAACATTTAAAAGAGAGGGTTGAAATGTATAAAATTTTTCCACATAAATATATTTGAGAAAGTGCAAATATTTATTCAATAACAATCTATATAAGTAAAGCTCCTTTAATGGAATAACTCATAATTGTTAAAAGAAAACTAAAGTTAGAGAAAGTAAGCAAAGAAAACAAAATGAATCAATTTTCTTCTAAAAGTCTCACTAAAAAAATTAGGAGGATTAAGTCACATTTGATTTTACTTGAAAATCATTTCTTAATAAAATCCATGATCATTTTTATATTTATTTGGAGCGTGTTTCTTTTTCTTTATGAAAATCAACCCTGAATAGTTTGTTTGATTTGATTATTTCATTTGTACAATTTTGGATTTATGAAAAAATTGATGGTTACTTTATTTTTCTTCTCATTATACTTATTTGAATTCACATTATTTTTACGTTTTAGGTTATTTATTGGAAGAATCTGATAATACTAATGAACTTACAAATATGTTTGCAAATATCAACATTAATTAGGAAGAAAGCATAAACCTTGTTTATGCTCCTAGGCCGGTGGAAAAATATTATTACCATAGATCTTCACCCCAAGATTTGCTTTATGAGGAGCTTGAAACTTACCAGAACTCTTACTCTAGAAAAGTCATTTATGAATGGAACATAGATGGTCTCAATGATAAACAAATTTTAGACATGATTCATAGAATGATCATGTATTGAAATGTCTGTAAACAACAGGGAAATGCAGATAGTACTACTGCTACTTTTATAACTACCGGATTTGTTGGTCAACTTAGAGGTTGGTGGGATCATTATCTAACAGAACTCCAAAAGAAAGAAATATTAACCCATAAGAAAACAGTGAAAGTAGAATCTACTAGTACAACTGTCACGGTTACAGGTACCCCTGTTGTAACCACAGGAGAAAAAGATGCAGTCTATACACTGTGTCTAACGGCCCTACAACATTTTGTAGGAAGTTTTAATCACATTCATTAAAAAAATAGAAAAGAAATGTATTCGTAAAATTCTATTATTTTATTTCATTTTAAATAAAATATAATAAAAATAAATATAATATTAGTCAGAGTACTAATGTGGAGTGGTGAGGTACTTCACCTAATATTTGTTAGTTGGAATAAACTGGTGTGAGGAGTTCGTTCAAAGTTCACCAACTTTTACTTAATAATAATATGCATAAATAAATAATAATAATAATAATAATAATAATAATAATAATAATAAATAACTATATTCAAATAGTATTAGCCTTGTCTATGGATTTCTAGATTTATTAAGCGAAAATAATGTTTAGAAAGATGATAAATAAATACCTCTTTTTATGTGTATTAAGAAATGTAATTAGCAGGAGTTGAAAATTATGGAAACAAATAGTGCGGAAACATTTAAAAGAGAGGGTTGAAATGTATAAAATTTTTCCGCATAAATATATTTGAGAAAGTGCAAATATTTATTCAATAACAATCTATATAAGTAAAGCTCCTTTAATGGAACAACTCATAATTGTTAAAAGAAAACTAAAGTTAGAGAAAGTAAGCAAAGAAAACAAAATGAATCAATTTTCTTCTAAAAGTCTCACTAAAAAAATTAGGAGGATTAAGTCACATTTGATTTTACTTGAAAATCATTTCTTAATAAAATCCATGATCATTTTTATATTTATTTGGAGCGTGTTTCTTTTTCTTTATGAAAATCAACCCTGAATAGTTAGTTTGATTTGATTATTTCATTTGTACAATTTTGGATTTATGAAAAAATTGATGGTTACTTTATTTTTCTTCTCATTATACTTATTTGAATTCACATTATTTTTACGTTTTAGGTTATTTATTGGAAGAATCTGATAGTACTAATGAACTTACAAATATGTTTGCAAATATCAACATTAATAAGGAAGAAAGCATAAACCTTGTTTATGCTCCTAGGCCGGTGGAAAAATATTATTACCATAGATCTTCACCCCAAGATTTACTTTATGAGGAGCTTGAAACTTACCAGAACTCTTACTCTAGAAAAGTCATTTATGAATGGAACATAGATGGTCTCAATGATAAACAAATTTTAGACATGATTCATAGAATGATCATGTATTGAAATGTCTGTAAACAACAGGGAAATGCAGATAGTACTATTGCTACTTTTATAACTACCGGATTTGTTGGTCAACTTAGAGGTTGGTGGGATCATTATCTAACAGAACTCCAAAAGAAAGAAATATTAACCCATAAGAAAACAGTGAAAGTAGAATCTACTAGTACAACTGTCACGGTTACAGGTACCCCTGTTGTAACCAAAGGAGAAAAAGATGCAGTCTATACACTGTGTCTAACGGTCCTACAACATTTTGTAGGAAGTTTTAATCACATTCATTAAAAAAATAGAAAAGAAATGTATTATTAAAATTCTATTATTTTATTACATTTTAAATAAAATATAATAAAAATAAATATAATATTAGTCAGAGTACTAATGTGGAGTGGTGAGGTACTTCACCCAATATTTGTTAGTTGGAATAAACTGGTGTGAGGAGTTCGTTCAATGTTCACCAACTTTTACTTAATAATGATATGCATAAATAAATAAATAAATAATAATAATAATAATAATAATAATAATAATAATAATAATAATAAATAACTATATTCAAATAGTATTAGCCTTGTCTATGGATTTCTAGATTTATTAAGCGAAAATAATGTTTAGAAAGATGATAAATAAATACTTCTTTTTATGTGTATTAAGAAATGTAATTAGCAGGAGTTGAAAATTATGGAAACAAATAGTGCGGAAACATTTAAAAGAAATGGTTGAAATGTATAAGATTTTTCCGCATAAATATATTTGAGAAAGTGCAAATATTTATTCAATAACAATCTATATAAGTAAAGCTCCTTTAATGGAACAAGTCGTAATTGTTAAAAGAAAACTAAAGTTAGAGAAAGTAACAAAAGAAAACAAAATGAATCATTTTTCTTCTAAAAGTCTCACTAAAAAAATTAGGAGGATTAAGTCACATTTGATTTTACTTGAAAATCATTTCTTAATAAAATCCATGATCATTTTTATATTTACTTGGAGCGTGTTTCTTTTTCTTTATGAAAATCAACCCTGAATAGTTAGTTTGATTTGATTATTTCATTTGTACAATTTTGGATTTATGAAAAAATTGATGGTTACTTTATTTTTCTTCTCATTTTACTTATTTGAATTCCCATTATTTTTATGTTTTAGGTTATTTATTGGAAGAATCTGACAATACTAATGAACTTACAAATATGTTTGCAAATATCAACATTAATAAGGAAGAAAGCATAAACCTTGTTTATGCTCCTAGGCCGGTGGAAAAATATTATTACCATAGATCTTCACCCCAAGATTTACTTTATGAGGAGCTTGAAACTTACCAGAACTCTTACTCTAGAAAAGTCATTTATGAATGGAACATAGATGGTCTCAATGATAAACAAATTTTAGACATGATTCATAGAATGATCATGTATTGAAATGTCTGTAAACAACAGGGAAATGCAGATAGTACTATTGCTACTTTTATAACTACCAGATTTGTTGGTCAACTTAGAGGTTGGTGGGATCATTATCTAACAGAACTCCAAAAGAAAGAAATATTAACCCATAAGAAAACAGTGAAAGTAGAATCTACTAGTACAACTGTCACGGTTACAGGTACCCCTGTTGTAACCAAAGGAGAAAAAGATGCAGTCTATACACTGTGTCTAACGGTCCTACAACATTTTGTAGGAAGTTTTAATCACATTCATTAAAAAAATAGAAAAGAAATGTATTAGTAAAATTCTATTATTTTATTTCATTTTAAATAAAATATAATAAAAATAAATATAATATTAGTCAGAGTACTAATGTGGAGTGGTGAGGTACTTCACCTAATATTTGTTAGTTGGAATAAACTGGTGTGAGGAGTTCGTTCAATGTTCACCAACTTTTACTTAATAATGATATGCATAAATAAATAAATAAATAATAATAATAATAATAATAATAATAATAATAATAATAATAAATAACTATATTCAAATAGTATTAGCCTTGTCTATGGATTTCTAGATTTATTAAGCGAAAATAATGTTTAGAAAGATGATAAATAAATACTTCTTTTTATGTGTATTAAGAAATGTAATTAGCAGGAGTTGAAAATTATGGAAACAAATAGTGCGGAAACATTTAAAAGAAATGGTTGAAATGTATAAGATTTTTCCGCATAAATATATTTGAGAAAGTGCAAATATTTATTCAATAACAATCTATATAAGTAAAGCTCCTTTAATGGAACAAGTCGTAATTGTTAAAAGAAAACTAAAGTTAGAGAAAGTAACAAAAGAAAACAAAATGAATCATTTTTCTTCTAAAAGTCTCACTAAAAAAATTAGGAGGATTAAGTCACATTTGATTTTACTTGAAAATCATTTCTTAATAAAATCCATGATCATTTTTATATTTACTTGGAGCGTGTTTCTTTTTCTTTATGAAAATCAACCCTGAATAGTTAGTTTGATTTGATTATTTCATTTGTACAATTTTGGATTTATGAAAAAATTGATGGTTACTTTATTTTTCTTCTCATTTTACTTATTTGAATTCCCATTATTTTTATGTTTTAGGTTATTTATTGGAAGAATCTGACAATACTAATGAACTTACAAATATGTTTGCAAATATCAACATTAATAAGGAAGAAAGCATAAACCTTGTTTATGCTCCTAGGCCGGTGGAAAAATATTATTACCATAGATCTTCACCCCAAAATTTGCTTTATGAGGAGCTTGAAACTTACCATAACTCTTACTCTGGAAAAGTCATTTATGAATGGAACATAGATGGTCTCAATGATAAACAAATTTTAGACATGATTCATAGAATGATCATGTATTTAAATGTCTGTAAACAACAGGGAAATGCAGATAGTACTATTGCTACTTTTATATCTACCGGATTTGTTGATCGACTTAGAGGTTGGTGGGATCATTATTTCACAGAACTCCAAAAGAAAGAAATATTAACGCATAAGAAAACAGTGAAAGTAGAATTTACTAGTACAACTGTCACGGTTACAGGTACCCCTGTTGTAACCACAGGAGAAGAAGATGCAGTCTATACACTGTGTCTAACGGTCCTACAAAATTTTGTAGGAAGTTTTAATCACATTCTATAAAAAAATAGAAAAGATATGTATTAGTAAAATTCTATTATTTTATTTCATTTTAAATAAAATATAATAAAAATAAATATAATATTAGTCAGAGTACTAATGTGGAGTGGTGAGGTACTTCACCTAATATTTGTTAGTTGGAATAAACTGGTGTGAGGAGTTCGTTCAAAGTTCACCAACTTTTACTTAATAATGATATGCATAAATAAATAAATAATAATAATAATAATAATAATAATAATAATAATAAATAACTATATTCAAATAGTATTAGCCTTGTCTATGGATTTCTAGATTTATTAAGCGAAAATAATGTTTAGAAAGATGATAAATAAATACTTCTTTTTATGTGTATTAAGAAATGTAATTAGCAGGAGTTGAAAATTATGGAAACAAATAGTGCGGAAACATTTAAAAGAAATGGTTGAAATGTATAAGATTTTTCCGCATAAATATATTTGAGAAAGTGCAAATATTTATTCAATAACAATCTATATAAGTAAATGTTGTACCCTAAATTTTTACCCTTAGATGTCATCCAGCTTTTGTGCATCTTAGGAACATCTCTGCATTTGTTTGAGCTAACCCATATCTTGTAATTTGTTTATTTGTGTTCAAGTTAGGTTTACCTATCATCGTGAGGCTCCACAAGTTGTCTGAAGTAAGCCAAGTCAACAAAAGATCACCAGTGCAGGAACTTTGGAATTAGGGTTTTTTCCTGAAGAAATCATTAAGAGAAGTTTGAGCCTCAATCCCACTATGTCTCAGAATTAGGGCTTCTGTGACACCTATCGACCAACAGCTTCGAGTTTTCATCAAAATGATCTCCTAAACCCTAATTATCAATTCTATGGTTTACCAACATCCTCAAGAGTCTCCTAAGACCTTTAGTCGGGAAGGAAGAAACAAACTCACAAGGTTTGACCTCGGTGCGCTCACAGTCAGAATTAGGGTTCGACTGAAACCCTAATCTTTTGGAATCGGGGACTAAATGAAGTATTATTGGTTTTAATCATCATATCCTATCTCATGAAGTATTCAAAACATCCATACCAAGTTTCATGAAGTTTCTTGCAAGATAAGTAGGGTTTTGGTCGCGAACGACTTCGTATACGACGTTTTTCCCCTAATAGCCCGATTTGAAATAACCATAACTCCTAAACCGTGCACTCAAATTAAACGACTCAAAGCTCATTGGAAAGCTCTCATCAAGATATTTAATTCATTCCATATGACTTTTTGTCTAAAAATGCTTAGATTTTGAGTTATGGAGCTTACAAGACGTTTTGGCCAAACACTTAGAAAAATTTTCAGCACTTTTCACCACCTATTTTCCCAACTTTGACACGACTTTTCACCCCTTTCCATTTGGGTTCAGGTCTTGCGTCCCAAATGAAAGTTGTAGGGCTTGTTGAGAGCTTTCCAACCATATGTGGAACATCTCAAGGGGATAAACCAAACTCATGTTATGGTGCGTTGAAGTTAGGTGTATTAAAATGTCAAAATTCAATAACTTAGAATTTTTTCTAAGTCCTTTTCCACCTTCTCATGTGCGCGACTTTATGGTCCATTTTCTCAGTGTTACGAGCCTCATCTCAAGCAACTTTCCACATGAGATTTAATCTATCAAATGTCCACTCTCCAAAGAATCAAAAACCGTGAGATTTGATGGAATAGTTATCAAGTTATTGCACACCAAAGATGACATATTGAAACATGTATCCACTTGAAAATTTCAGATTTTATCTCTTTGGTACATCAAACATTGTCACGATTTGTCTCACATGTTCTAAACCCAATCTCAATCTGTCAGAAACATCAAAATCACTCTACCTTGTACTAGCTTTCCAAGGGTTCAAGAGTCATTTCATTTGGTGCATTAAACCAAGAATTATCGTGTGGCAAATCTCACCTCACCAATGCATGTCTCACTGACAAGAAAAAGCCTACACCATAGCTGCTGCTTCTGTCCCAAAGCATGCAAGAGAGGACAGATTTGCATGGCCAGCTTTTACTTGGCTCAAGAATGATTCAATGCGTGTAGTATCCATTACTGCATTTAAGACAGCAACACATCAGCTCACCTATAAAAGGAGCTTTGTTCTCCTTCATTAGGGAGGGGGGAAAATCATCAGCAAGAAAAAAACAACACAAAGTCTCTAGAAAATCTTGATTCCCTTGGAGCACGAATTGAGTTGAGGAAAGAAGAGAAATCTTTGCTGCTTGCTTAGGAACCAGGTAAGTTCCTCAAACTTCTATTTATCATGAGTATCATGCCATGTTGCATACATTCTGTTTCATGTTAGAGATTACATGCTATGCATCACATATATATTATCATGAACCTCTGTTTGAATTTGTTTTAGAGGTTCATACCTCTCCACGGTCGCCTTAGTGAATAGTTTTGTTCTGATAAAGCTTGTTCGCCCTGTTAACATGGATATACATGCTCTAAAAGTCTATCATGTTGTGGTTGGTTCTTAATGATATTTTGAAATAATGCTGAAATTACTTTGAACTTCTTTTCGACTCATTTGAGTTCTAATCACTGATCTTATGAGTGTCTAGGCTCTAACTTGCTCCTATTGTATGTTGCTGTTAAGTTCTGAAACAAGCATGTTGGTTTAGATTTGAAACAGAACCTGTTCTTAAATTGATTTTCAGTTTTATACCTCGGTTTGCTCTTGCTTTTACTTATGTTATGGCCACCATCTTGTTCAAGTGAGGGTTTCATCATGTTCTACGTTTGAAGCACTTCAGTTTAGCACTTTATTTCATGATGTTTGGTTTTGATTTGAAAGATTTATATTTGATTGAAGCTTCATGTTCATTTTGATGTTTCGAGTTTTCACGATGGATGAATTGTGTTGCTGCATGTTCACTTACCATGCGCGTTTCTGATTGGCCATGGAAAAATTTTGTCATGTAGTGTCATTTAAATATGCAGTGACCCATTGATATTAAAAGGTTTCAGCGTCTGCGCATGTGTTTTCATTTCATGGTTTTCATGATTTATTTTGGGTTCATATATTTATCCAAGCATATTATTCACGGATGAAACAGCCGTCCCAACGGTATCACACTTGCCTTTAAATGCCTAGAAACCATTGAGACGGGGGTTCGAATCCCCCTCGCCCCCAGTCTCTGGTTTTCTCATTTTTTTGCTCATCACTATTCATCCTGGGCCTGGGGCTTCTTTCCTATCCACACCCCCAGTCTTTGGGCCCAAATTGATTTTCATGTGTTAATAACTGAACCAACATCACTAAATACACCCCCTGCATTTTAATTTTAAATTTTAAATCTTTTCCCTTAAAACCTTTTATTTATTTTGCTTAACCAAAAAACTCTAAACTATTTTATTTTGTTATTTATTTTATCATTAATCAATATGTGACATATTTTTTAATTGATAATTTGCTAATCACTTTGTTAATTATAATTGTGATAATTGTCTTTTTAGCATGTTATTAATTCTTAAATTATCAATTTGTGTCTTAAATTTGCATTTTGCTAATTGTATGACTAATTGTTAATTTCTATGTGTTAACTATCCATGTGTAGTTAATTATAATTACCTTGTGTGTCAATTATCAATTTTAATTGCTTTGCCAATTAATTATCAATGGTTGTTTTCAAATATTAATATCAACTATGAGTATTCCCTTGACATGTCATATCATTAAATGGACTTGTTTAATTCTTAAGATAATATATCCACGTTGATTTGGTCACATGCTTGACTTTTATATGAATATCATCCTTCTTTAAACAATATCATTTCTATATGTTTGTCTTCATAAAGATTGAAGCATATTGATTTGTTCTTTAATATCATTCTACATGTTTGTCTTCCTAAAGATTGAAGCATGTTAATTATCATCCTTTAATATCATGTTTGTCTTCATAAGGATTTAAACATGTTGATATCATCCTTAATCATTCTACTTGGGGCATATTCATCTTATCCATATCTTATCATGGAACATATTGTCATCTTCATGCTTATGTTACTTCCATCACATTATCCCATATCAATGTTGTAACTTATATTATGCCTTACCTTGTCATTTTATCATGTATCTGTTTATTATATCTTACTTCTATCTGTATGTTTATTTACTACTGTCCACACCTTTTCAAACTCATAAAAATTCTCGATCCAACGTCGAGCCCATTTTCTACCCATGTAAGTCGATCGCCTTCGTGCATCGCATTCAACCTTTTGGTCACCAGACACAAGTCTAGCATCACTCTGCTAGCACCATCGCCTAAATAACGTAACTTAATCGTATTAATATCCAAAGGAAAATCCCATGCATGATAACCATGTTATTGTGCATGGTGCATATCATTCGCATTCATAATCGTTTCTTTAAGATAAGTCATGACCCCCATCTTAACCTAAGTAACCTCTTAGGAAGAAACTTCGTTTCTTGGCCTCATCAGAGCCATAGAAACCATAATTAGCTTTAGGAAGAGTTCTTCGACTCTTAGTGATATTCATCATAATGAATTTATCACTTCCCCTACTGATTAAACTTCAACATAGGTCCATTTCAACTAGATCTAGAGAGTTCTTAAACTCTACAATGAGCTTGTACTCATTTCCCCTCTGAATATTGACCATAGTCAATAGATCAGTAGAAGTAGAACTACGCATACTCTGATTCTATTCCCGAGGATACGTAGGCGTAAAGTGCGATGCTTTATCGAGTATACTTAGATACTAACCCCTAGGGTTTTCCAACCTTTAGAATAGAACCTTTAGCAAACAGATAACAAATAACATAATTGAATCAAGAGGTTCCTGTAGAGTACTACAGATATCTAGGATGCTAACACCTTCCCTAGGTATAACCAACCCCCGAACTTAGAATCTTAGTGCATTTGCATTGCATTGTGGGAATTCGGTTTTTTCTCCCTTCCTTTGGATAAATCAAAGACCGGTGGTGACATTAAAAATACGATACAAGTTAATCAATAATTTGTTATCCAATTTTCACCGCGACAGTAAAGCTCCTTTAATGGAACAAGTCGTAATTGTTAAAAGAAAACTAAAGTTAGAGAAAGTAACAAAAGAAAACAAAATGAATCATTTTTCTTCTAAAAGTCTCACTAAAAAAATTAGGAGGATTAAGTCACATTTGATTTTACTTGAATATCATTTCTTAATAAAATCCATGATCATTTTTATATTTACTTGGAGCGTGTTTCTTTTTCTTTATGAAAATCAACTCTGAATAGTTAGTTTGATTTGATTATTTCATTTGTACAATTTTGGATTTATGAAAAAATTGATGGTTACTTTATTTTTCTTCTCATTTTACTTATTTGAATTCCCATTATTTTTATGTTTTAGGTTATTTATTGGAAGAATCTGACAATACTAATGAACTTACAAATATGTTTGCAAATATCAACATTAATAAGGAAGAAAGCATAAACCTTGTTTATGCTCCAAGGCCGGTGGAAAAATATTATTACCATAGATCTTCACCCCAAGATTTACTTTATGAGGAGCTTGAAACTTACCAGAACTCTTACTCTAGAAAAGTCATTTATGAATGGAACATAGATGGTCTCAATGATAAACAAATTTTAGACATGATTCATAGAATGATCATGTATTAAAATGTCTGTAAACAACAGGGAAATGCAGATAGTACTATTGCTACTTTTATAACTACCGGATTTGTTGGTCAACTTAGAGGTTGGTGGGATCATTATCTAACAGAACTCCAAAAGAATGAAATATTAACCCATAAGAAAACAGTGAAAGTAGAATCTACTAGTACAACTGTCACGGTTACAGGTACCCCTGTTGTAACCAAAGGAGAAAAAGATGCAGTCTATACACTGTGTCTAACGGTCCTACAACATTTTGTAGGAAGTTTTAATCACATTCATTAAAAAAATAGAAAAGAAATGTATTATTAAAATTCTATTATTTTATTTCATTTTAAATAAAATATAATAAAAATAAATATAATATTAGTCAGAGTACTAATGTGGAGTGGTGAGGTACTTCACCTAATATTTGTTAGTTGGAATAAACTGGTGTGAGGAGTTCGTTCAATGTTCACCAACTTTTACTTAATAATGATATGCATAAATAAATAAATAAATAATAATAATAATAATAATAATAATAATAATAATAATAATAATAATAAATAACTATATTCAAATAGTATTAGCCTTGTCTATGGATTTCTAGATTTATTAAGCGAAAATAATGTTTAGAAAGATGATAAATAAATACTTCTTTTTATGTGTATTAAGAAATGTAATTAGCAGGAGTTGAAAATTATGGAAACAAATAGTGCGGAAACATTTAAAAGAAATGGTTGAAATGTATAAGATTTTTCCGCATAAATATATTTGAGAAAGTGCAAATATTTATTCAATAACAATCTATATAAGTAAAGCTCCTTTAATGGAACAAGTCGTAATTGTTAAAAGAAAACTAAAGTTAGAGAAAGTAACAAAAGAAAACAAAATGAATCATTTTTCTTCTAAAAGTCTCACTAAAAAAATTAGGAGGATTAAGTCACATTTGATTTTACTTGAAAATCATTTCTTAATAAAATCCATGATCATTTTTATATTTACTTGGAGCGTGTTTCTTTTTCTTTATGAAAATCAACCCTGAATAGTTAGTTTGATTTGATTATTTCATTTGTACAATTTTGGATTTATGAAAAAATTGATGGTTACTTTATTTTTCTTCTCATTTTACTTATTTGAATTCCCATTATTTTTATGTTTTAGGTTATTTATTGGAAGAATCTGACAATACTAATGAACTTACAAATATGTTTGCAAATATCAACATTAATAAGGAAGAAAGCATAAACCTTGTTTATGCTCCTAGGCCGGTGGAAAAATATTATTACCATAGATCTTCACCCCAAGATTTACTTTATGAGGAGCTTGAAACTTACCAGAACTCTTACTCTAGAAAAGTCATTTATGAATGGAACATAGATGGTCTCAATGATAAACAAATTTTAGACATGATTCATAGAATGATCATGTATTGAAATGTCTGTAAACAACAGGGAAATGCAGATAGTACTATTGCTACTTTTATAACTACCGGATTTGTTGGTCAACTTAGAGGTTGGTGGGATCATTATCTAACAGAACTCCAAAAGAAAGAAATATTAACCCATAAGAAAACAGTGAAAGTAGAATCTACTAGTACAACTGTCACGGTTACAGGTACCCCTGTTGTAACCAAAGGAGAAAAAGATGCAGTCTATACACTGTGTCTAACGGTCCTACAACATTTTGTAGGAAGTTTTAATCACATTCATTAAAAAAATAGAAAAGAAATGTATTAGTAAAATTCTATTATTTTATTTCATTTTAAATAAAATATAATAAAAATAAATATAATATTAGTCAGAGTACTAATGTGGAGTGGTGAGGTACTTCACCTAATATTTGTTAGTTGGAATAAACTGGTGTGAGGAGTTCGTTCAATGTTCACCAACTTTTACTTAATAATGATATGCATAAATAAATAAATAAATAATAATAATAATAATAATAATAATAATAATAATAATAATAATAAATAACTATATTCAAATAGTATTAGCCTTGTCTATGGATTTCTAGATTTATTAAGCGAAAATAATGTTTAGAAAGATGATAAATAAATACTTCTTTTTATGTGTATTAAGAAATGTAATTAGCAGGAGTTGAAAATTATGGAAACAAATAGTGCGGAAACATTTAAAAGAAATGGTTGAAATGTATAAGATTTTTCCGCATAAATATATTTGAGAAAGTGCAAATATTTATTCAATAACAATCTATATAAGTAAAGCTCCTTTAATGGAACAAGTCGTAATTGTTAAAAGAAAACTAAAGTTAGAGAAAGTAACAAAAGAAAACAAAATGAATCATTTTTCTTCTAAAAGTCTCACTAAAAAAATTAGGAGGATTAAGTCACATTTGATTTTACTTGAAAATCATTTCTTAATAAAATCCATGATCATTTTTATATTTACTTGGAGCGTGTTTCTTTTTCTTTATGAAAATCAACCCTGAATAGTTAGTTTGATTTGATTATTTCATTTGTACAATTTTGGATTTATGAAAAAATTGATGGTTACTTTATTTTTCTTCTCATTTTACTTATTTGAATTCCCATTATTTTTATGTTTTAGGTTATTTATTGGAAGAATCTGACAATACTAATGAACTTACAAATATGTTTGCAAATATCAACATTAATAAGGAAGAAAGCATAAACCTTGTTTATGCTCCTAGGCCGGTGGAAAAATATTATTACCATAGATCTTCACCCCAAAATTTGCTTTATGAGGAGCTTGAAACTTACCATAACTCTTACTCTGGAAAAGTCATTTATGAATGGAACATAGATGGTCTCAATGATAAACAAATTTTAGACATGATTCATAGAATGATCATGTATTTAAATGTCTGTAAACAACAGGGAAATGCAGATAGTACTATTGCTACTTTTATATCTACCGGATTTGTTGATCGACTTAGAGGTTGGTGGGATCATTATTTCACAGAACTCCAAAAGAAAGAAATATTAACGCATAAGAAAACAGTGAAAGTAGAATTTACTAGTACAACTGTCACGGTTACAGGTACCCCTGTTGTAACCACAGGAGAAGAAGATGCAGTCTATACACTGTGTCTAACGGTCCTACAAAATTTTGTAGGAAGTTTTAATCACATTCTATAAAAAAATAGAAAAGATATGTATTAGTAAAATTCTATTATTTTATTTCATTTTAAATAAAATATAATAAAAATAAATATAATATTAGTCAGAGTACTAATGTGGAGTGGTGAGGTACTTCACCTAATATTTGTTAGTTGGAATAAACTGGTGTGAGGAGTTCGTTCAAAGTTCACCAACTTTTACTTAATAATGATATGCATAAATAAATAAATAATAATAATAATAATAATAATAATAATAATAATAAATAACTATATTCAAATAGTATTAGCCTTGTCTATGGATTTCTAGATTTATTAAGCGAAAATAATGTTTAGAAAGATGATAAATAAATACTTCTTTTTATGTGTATTAAGAAATGTAATTAGCAGGAGTTGAAAATTATTTAAACAAATAGTGCGGAAACATTTAAAAGAAATGGTTGAAATGTATAAGATTTTTCCGCATAAATATATTTGAGAAAGTGCAAATATTTATTCAATAACAATCTATATAAGTAAAGCTCCTTTAATGGAACAAGTCGTAATTGTTAAAAGAAAACTAAAGTTAGAGAAAGTAACAAAAGAAAACAAAATGAATCATTTTTCTTCTAAAAGTCTCACTAAAAAAATTAGGAGGATTAAGTCACATTTGATTTTACTTGAAAATCATTTCTTAATAAAATCCATGATCATTTTTATATTTACTTGGAGCGTGTTTCTTTTTCTTTATGAAAATCAACCCTGAATAGTTAGTTTGATTTGATTATTTCATTTGTACAATTTTGGATTTATGAAAAAATTGATGGTTACTTTATTTTTCTTCTCATTTTACTTATTTGAATTCCCATTATTTTTATGTTTTAGGTTATTTATTGGAAGAATCTGACAATACTAATGAACTTACAAATATGTTTGCAAATATCAACATTAATAAGGAAGAAAGCATAAACCTTGTTTATGCTCCTAGGCCGGTGGAAAAATATTATTACCATAGATCTTCACCCCAAAATTTGCTTTATGAGGAGCTTGAAACTTACCATAACTCTTACTCTGGAAAAGTCATTTATGAATGGAACATAGATTGTCTCAATGATAAACAAATTTTAGACATGATTCATAGAATGATCATGTATTTAAATGTCTGTAAACAACAGGGAAATGCAGATAGTACTATTGCTACTTTTATATCTACCGGATTTGTTGATCGACTTAGAGGTTGGTGGGATCATTATTTCACAGAACTCCAAAAGAAAGAAATATTAACGCATAAGAAAACAGTGAAAGTAGAATTTACTAGTACAACTGTCACGGTTACAGGTACCCCTGTTGTAACCACAGGAGAAGAAGATGCAGTCTATACACTGTGTCTAACGGTCCTACAAAATTTTGTAGGAAGTTTTAATCACATTCTATAAAAAAATAGAAAAGATATGTATTAGTAAAATTCTATTATTTTATTTCATTTTAAATAAAATATAATAAAAATAAATATAATATTAGTCAGAGTACTAATGTGGAGTGGTGAGGTACTTCACCTAATATTTGTTAGTTGGAATAAACTGGTGTGAGGAGTTCGTTCAAAGTTCACCAACTTTTACTTAATAATGATATGCATAAATAAATAAATAATAATAATAATAATAATAATAATAATAATAATAAATAACTATATTCAAATAGTATTAGCCTTGTCTATGGATTTCTAGATTTATTAAGCGAAAATAATGTTTAGAAAGATGATAAATAAATACTTCTTTTTATGTGTATTAAGAAATGTAATTAGCAGGAGTTGAAAATTATGGAAACAAATAGTGCGGAAACATTTAAAAGAAATGGTTGAAATGTATAAGCTTTTTCCGCATAAATATATTTGAGAAAGTGCAAATATTTATTCAATAACAATCTATATAAGTAAAGCTCCTTTAATGGAACAAGTCGTAATTGTTAAAAGAAAACTAAAGTTAGAGAAAGTAACAAAAGAAAACAAAATGAATCATTTTTCTTCTAAAAGTCTCACTAAAAAAATTAGGAGGATTAAGTCACATTTGATTTTACTTGAAAATCATTTCTTAATAAAATCCATGATCATTTTTATATTTACTTGGAGCGTGTTTCTTTTTCTTTATGAAAATCAACCCTGAATAGTTAGTTTGATTTGATTATTTCATTTGTACAATTTTGGATTTATGAAAAAATTGATGGTTACTTTATTTTTCTTCTCATTTTACTTATTTGAATTCCCATTATTTTTATGTTTTAGGTTATTTATTGGAAGAATCTGACAATACTAATGAACTTACAAATATGTTTGCAAATATCAACATTAATAAGGAAGAAAGCATAAACCTTGTTTATGCTCCTAGGCCGGTGGAAAAATATTATTACCATAGATCTTCACCCCAAAATTTGCTTTATGAGGAGCTTGAAACTTACCATAACTCTTACTCTGGAAAAGTCATTTATGAATGGAACATAGATGGTCTCAATGATAAACAAATTTTAGACATGATTCATAGAATGATCATGTATTTAAATGTCTGTAAACAACAGGGAAATGCAGATAGTACTATTGCTACTTTTATATCTACCGGATTTGTTGATCGACTTAGAGGTTGGTGGGATCATTATTTCACAGAACTCCAAAAGAAAGAAATATTAACGCATAAGAAAACAGTGAAAGTAGAATTTACTAGTACAACTGTCACGGTTACAGGTACCCCTGTTGTAACCACAGGAGAAGAAGATGCAGTCTATACACTGTGTCTAACGGTCCTACAACATTTTGTAGGAAGTTTTAATCACATTCAATAAAAAAATAGAAAAGATATGTACTAGTAAAATTCTATTATTTTATTTCATTTTAAATAAAATATAATAAAAATAAATATAATATTAGTCAGAGTACTAATGTGGAGTGGTGAGGTACTTCACCTAATATTTGTTAGTTGGAATAAACTGGTGTGAGGAGTTCGTTCAAAGTTCACCAACTTTTACTTAATAATGATATGCATAAATAAATAAATAATAATAATAATAATAATAATAATAATAATAATAAATAACTATATTCAAATAGTATTAGCCTTGTCTATGGATTTCTAGATTTATTAAGCGAAAATAATGTTTAGAAAGATGATAAATAAATACTTCTTTTTATGTGTATTAAGAAATGTAATTAGCAGGAGTTGAAAATTATGGAAACAAATAGTGCGGAAACATTTAAAAGAAATGGTTGAAATGTATAAGATTTTTCCGCATAAATATATTTGAGAAAGTGCAAATATTTATTCAATAACAATCTATATAAGTAAAGCTCCTTTAATGGAACAAGTCGTAATTGTTAAAAGAAAACTAAAGTTAGAGAAAGTAACAAAAGAAAACAAAATGAATCATTTTTCTTCTAAAAGTCTCACTAAAAAAATTAGGAGGATTAAGTCACATTTGATTTTACTTGAATATCATTTCTTAATAAAATCCATGATCATTTTTATATTTACTTGGAGCGTGTTTCTTTTTCTTTATGAAAATCAACTCTGAATAGTTAGTTTGATTTGATTATTTCATTTGTACAATTTTGGATTTATGAAAAAATTGATGGTTACTTTATTTTTCTTCTCATTTTACTTATTTGAATTCCCATTATTTTTATGTTTTAGGTTATTTATTGGAAGAATCTGACAATACTAATGAACTTACAAATATGTTTGCAAATATCAACATTAATAAGGAAGAAAGCATAAACCTTGTTTATGCTCCTAGGCCGGTGGAAAAATATTATTACCATAGATCTTCACCCCAAAATTTGCTTTATGAGGAGCTTGAAACTTACCATAACTCTTACTCTGGAAAAGTCATTTATGAATGGAACATAGATGGTCTCAATGATAAACAAATTTTAGACATGATTCATAGAATGATCATGTATTTAAATGTCTGTAAACAACAGGGAAATGCAGATAGTACTATTGCTACTTTTATATCTACCGGATTTGTTGATCGACTTAGAGGTTGGTGGGATCATTATCTCACAGAACTCCAAAAGAAAGAAATATTAACCCATAAGAAAACAGTGAAAGTAGAATTTACTAGTACAACTGTCACGGTTACAGGTACCCCTGTTGTAACCACAGGAGAAGAAGATGCAGTCTATACACTGTGTCTAACGGTCCTACAAAATTTTGTAGGAAGTTTTAATCACATTCAATAAAAAAATAGAAAAGATATGTATTAGTAAAATTCTATTATTTTATTTCATTTTAAATAAAATATAATAAAAATAAATATAATATTAGTCAGAGTACTAATGTGGAGTGGTGAGGTACTTCACCTAATATTTGTTAGTTGGAATAAACTGGTGTGAGGAGTTCGTTCAAAGTTCACCAACTTTTACTTAATAATGATATGCATAAATAAATAAATAAATAATAATAATAATAATAATAATAATAATAAATAACTATATTCAAATAGTATTAGCCTTGTCTATGGATTTCTAGATTTATTAAGCGAAAATAATGTTTAGAAAGATGATAAATAAATACTTCTTTTTATGTGTATTAAGAAATGTAATTAGCAGGAGTTGAAAATTATGGAAAAAAATAGTGCGGAAACATTTAAAAGAAATGGTTGAAATGTATAAGATTTTTCCGCATAAATATATTTGAGAAAGTGCAAATATTTATTCAATAACAATCTATATAAGTAAAGCTCCTTTAATGGAACAAGTCGTAATTGTTAAAAGAAAACTAAAGTTAGAGAAAGTAACAAAAGAAAACAAAATGAATCATTTTTCTTCTAAAAGTCTCACTAAAAAAATTAGGAGGATTAAGTCACATTTGATTTTACTTGAATATCATTTCTTAATAAAATCCATGATCATTTTTATATTTACTTGGAGCGTGTTTCTTTTTCTTTATGAAAATCAACCCTGAATAGTTAGTTTGATTTGATTATTTCATTTGTACAATTTTGGATTTATGAAAAAATTGATGGTTACTTTATTTTTCTTCTCATTTTACTTATTTGAATTCCCATTATTTTTATGTTTTAGGTTATTTATTGGAAGAATCTGACAATACTAATGAACTTACAAATATGTTTGCAAATATCAACATTAATAAGGAAGAAAGCATAAACCTTGTTTATGCTCCTAGGCCGGTGGAAAAATATTATTACCATAGATCTTCACCCCAAAATTTGCTTTATGAGGAGCTTGAAACTTACCATAACTCTTACTCTGGAAAAGTCATTTATGAATGGAACATAGATGGTCTCAATGATAAACAAATTTTAGACATGATTCATAGAATGATCATGTATTTAAATGTCTGTAAACAACAGGGAAATGCAGATAGTACTATTGCTACTTTTATAACTACCGGATTTGTTGGTCAACTTAGAGGTTGGTGGGATCATTATCTAACAGAACTCCAAAAGAAAGAAATATTAACCCATAAGAAAACAGTGAAAGTAGAATCTACTAGTACAACTGTCACGGTTACAGGTACCCCTGTTGTAACCAAAGGAGAAAAAGATGCAGTCTATACACTGTGTCTAACGGTCCTACAAAATTTTGTAGGAAGTTTTAATCACATTCAATAAAAAAATAGAAAAGATATGTATTAGTAAAATTCTATTATTTTATTTCATTTTAAATAAAATATAATAAAAATAAATATAATATTAGTCAGAGTACTAATGTGGAGTGGTGAGGTACTTCACCTAATATTTGTTAGTTGGAATAAACTGGTGTGAGGAGTTCGTTCAAAGTTCACCAACTTTTACTTAATAATGATATGCATAAATAAATAAATAAATAATAATAATAATAATAATAATAATAATAAATAACTATATTCAAATAGTATTAGCCTTGTCTATGGATTTCTAGATTTATTAAGCGAAAATAATGTTTAGAAAGATGATAAATAAATACTTCTTTTTATGTGTATTAAGAAATGTAATTAGCAGGAGTTGAAAATTATGGAAAAAAATAGTGCGGAAACATTTAAAAGAAATGGTTGAAATGTATAAGATTTTTCCGCATAAATATATTTGAGAAAGTGCAAATATTTATTCAATAACAATCTATATAAGTAAAGCTCCTTTAATGGAACAAGTCGTAATTGTTAAAAGAAAACTAAAGTTAGAGAAAGTAACAAAAGAAAACAAAATGAATCATTTTTCTTCTAAAAGTCTCACTAAAAAAATTAGGAGGATTAAGTCACATTTGATTTTACTTGAATATCATTTCTTAATAAAATCCATGATCATTTTTATATTTACTTGGAGCGTGTTTCTTTTTCTTTATGAAAATCAACCCTGAATAGTTAGTTTGATTTGATTATTTCATTTGTACAATTTTGGATTTATGAAAAAATTGATGGTTACTTTATTTTTCTTCTCATTTTACTTATTTGAATTCCCATTATTTTTATGTTTTAGGTTATTTATTGGAAGAATCTGACAATACTAATGAACTTACAAATATGTTTGCAAATATCAACATTAATAAGGAAGAAAGCATAAACCTTGTTTATGCTCCTAGGCCGGTGGAAAAATATTATTACCATAGATCTTCACCCCAAAATTTGCTTTATGAGGAGCTTGAAACTTACCATAACTCTTACTCTGGAAAAGTCATTTATGAATGGAACATAGATGGTCTCAATGATAAACAAATTTTAGACATGATTCATAGAATGATCATGTATTTAAATGTCTGTAAACAACAGGGAAATGCAGATAGTACTATTGCTACTTTTATAACTACCGGATTTGTTGGTCAACTTAGAGGTTGGTGGGATCATTATCTAACAGAACTCCAAAAGAAAGAAATATTAACCCATAAGAAAACAGTGAAAGTAGAATCTACTAGTACAACTGTCACGGTTACAGGTACCCCTGTTGTAACCAAAGGAGAAAAAGATGCAGTCTATACACTGTGTCTAACGGTCCTACAACATTTTGTAGGAAGTTTTAATCACATTCATTAAAAAAATAGAAAAGAAATGTATTAGTAAAATTCTATTATTTTATTTCTTTTTAAATAAAATATAATAAAAATAAATATAATATTAGTCAGAGTACTAATGTGGAGTGGTGAGGTACTTCACCTAATATTTGTTAGTTGGAATAAACTGGTGTGAGGAGTTCGTTCAATGTTCACCAACTTTTACTTAATAATGATATGCATAAATAAATAAATAAATAATAATAATAATAATAATAATAATAATAATAATAATAAATAACTATATTCAAATAGTATTAGCCTTGTCTATGGATTTCTAGATTTATTAAGCGAAAATAATGTTTAGAAAGATGATAAATAAATACTTCTTTTTATGTGTATTAAGAAATGTAATTAGCAGGAGTTGAAAATTATGGAAACAAATAGTGCGGAAACATTTAAAAGAAATGGTTGAAATGTATAAGATTTTTCCGCATAAATATATTTGAGAAAGTGCAAATATTTATTCAATAACAATCTATATAAGTAAAGCTCCTTTAATGGAACAAGTCGTAATTGTTAAAAGAAAACTAAAGTTAGAGAAAGTAACAAAAGAAAACAAAATGAATCATTTTTCTTCTAAAAGTCTCACTGAAAAAATTAGGAGGATTAAGTCACATTTGATTTTACTTGAATATCATTTCTTAATAAAATCCATGATCATTTTTATATTTACTTGGAGCGTGTTTCTTTTTCTTTATGAAAATCAACCCTGAATAGTTAGTTTGATTTGATTATTTCATTTGTACAATTTTGGATTTATGAAAAAATTGATGGTTACTTTATTTTTCTTCTCATTTTACTTATTTGAATTCCCATTATTTTTATGTTTTAGGTTATTTATTGGAAGAATCTGACAATACTAATGAACTTACAAATATGTTTGCAAATATCAACATTAATAAGGAAGAAAGCATAAACCTTGTTTATGCTCCTAGGCCGGTGGAAAAATATTATTACCATAGATCTTCACCCCAAAATTTGCTTTATGAGGAGCTTGAAACTTACCATAACTCTTACTCTGGAAAAGTCATTTATGAATGGAACATAGATGGTCTCAATGATAAACAAATTTTAGACATGATTCATAGAATGATCATGTATTTAAATGTCTGTAAACAACAGGGAAATGCAGATAGTACTATTGCTACTTTTATATCTACCGGATTTGTTGATCAACTTAGAAGTTGGTGGGATCATTATCTCACAGAACTCCAAAAGAAAGAAATATTAACCCATAAGAAAACAGTGAAAGTAGAATTTACTAGTACAACTGTCACGGTTACAGGTACCCCTGTTGTAACCACAGGAGAAGAAGATGCAGTCTATACACTGTGTCTAACGGTCCTACAACATTTTGTAGGAAGTTTTAATCACATTTAATAAAAAAATAGAAAAGATATGTATTAGTAAAATTCTATTATTTTATTTCATTTTAAATAAAATATAATAAAAATAAATATAATATTAGTCAGAGTACTAATGTGGAGTGGTGAGGTACTTCAGCTAATATTTATTAGTTGGAATAAACTGGTGTGAGGAGTTCGTTCAAAGTTCACCAACTTTTACTTAATAATGATAAGCATAAATAATAATAATAATAATAATAATAATAATAATAATAATAATAATAATAATAATAAATAACTATATTCCAATAGTATTAGCCTTGTCTATGGATTTCTAGATTTATTAAGCGAAACTAATGTTTAGAAAGATGATAAATAAATACCTCTTTTTATGTGTATTAAGAAATGTAATTAGCAGGAGTTGAAAATTATGGAAACAAATAGTGCGGAAACATTTAAAAGAAAGGGTTGAAATGTATAAGATTCTTCCGCATAAATATATTTGAGAAAGTGCAAATATTTATTCAATAACAATCTATATAAGTAAAGCTCCTTTAATGGAACAACTCATAATTGTTAAAAGAAAACTAAAGTTAGAGAAAGTAACAAAAGAAAACAAAATGAATCATTTTTCTTCTAAAAGTCTCACTGAAAAAATTAGGAGGATTAAGTCACATTTGATTTTACTTGAATATCATTTCTTAATAAAATCCATGATCATTTTTATATTTACTTGGAGCGTGTTTCTTTTTCTTTATGAAAATCAACCCTGAATAGTTAGTTTGATTTGATTATTTCATTTGTACAATTTTGGATTTATGAAAAAATTGATGGTTACTTTATTTTTCTTCTCATTTTACTTATTTGAATTCCCATTATTTT
The DNA here is from genome assembly GCA_022829125.1 of Lathyrus tuberosus. Classification (NCBI taxonomy): domain Eukaryota; kingdom Viridiplantae; phylum Streptophyta; class Magnoliopsida; order Fabales; family Fabaceae; genus Lathyrus; species Lathyrus tuberosus. The sequence continues at coordinate 4,665,294 of JALAZF010000061.1, read as the reverse complement.
TATGTTTTAGGTTATTTATTGGAAGAATCTGACAATACTAATGAACTTACAAATATGTTTGCAAATATCAACATTAATAAGGAAGAAAGCATAAACCTTGTTTATGCTCCTAGGCCGGTGGAAAAATATTATTACCATAGATCTTCACCCCAAGATTTGCTTTATGAGGAGCTTGAAACTTACCAGAACTCTTACTCTGGAAAAGTCATTTATGAATGGAACATAGATGGTCTCAATGATAAACAAATTTTAGACATGATTCATAGAATGATCATGTATTCAACTGTCTGTAAACAACAGGGAAATGCAGATAGCACTTTTGCTACATTTATAACTACCGGATTTGTTTGTCAACTTAGAGGTTGGTGGGATCATTATCTCACAGTACTCCAAAAGAAAGAAATATTAACCCATAAGAAAATAGTTAAAGTAGAATCTATTAGTACAACTGTCACGGTTACAGGAACCCTGTTGTAACCACAGGAGAAGAAGATGCAGTCTATACACTGTGTCTAACGGTCCTACAACATTTTGTAGGAAGTTTTAATCACATTCATTAAAAAAATAGAAAAGAAATGTATTCGTAAAATTCTATTATTTTATTTCATTTTAAATAAAATATAATAAAAATAAATATAATATTAGTCAGAGTACTAATGTGGAGTGGTGAGGTACTTCAGCTAATATTTATTAGTTGGAATAAACTGGTGTGAGGAGTTCGTTCAAAGTTCACCAACTTTTACTTAATCATGATAAGCATAAATAATAATAATAATAATAATAATAATAATAATAATACTAATAATAATAATAAATAACTATATTCCAATAGTATTAGCCTTGTCTATGGATTTCTAGATTTATTAAGCGAAACTAATGTTTAGAAAGATGATAAATAAATACCTCTTTTTATGTGTATTAAGAAATGTAATTAGCAGGAGTTGAAAATTATGGAAACAAATAGTGCGGAAACATTTAAAAGAAAGGGTTGAAATGTATAAGATTTTTCCGCATAAATATATTTGAGAAAGTGCAAATATTTATTCAATAACAATCTATATAAGTAAAGCTCCTTTAATGGAACAACTCATAATTGTTAAAAGAAAACTAAAGTTAGAGAAAGTAACAAAAGAAAACAAAATGAATCAATTTTCTTCTAAAAGTCTCACTAAAAAAGTCAGGAGGATTAAGTCACATTTGATTTTACTTGAAAATCATTTCTTAATAAAATCCATGATCATTTTTATATTTATTTGGAGCGTGTTTCTTTTTCTTTATGAAAATCAACCCTGAATAGTTAGTTTGATTTGATTATTTCATTCGTACAATTTTGGATTTATGAAAAAATTGATGGTTACCTTATTTTTCTTCTCATTTTACTTATTTGAATTCACATTATTTTTACGTTTTAGGTTATTTATTTGAAGAATCTGACAATACTAATGAACTTACAAATATGTTTGCAAATATCAACATTAATAAGGAAGAAAGCATAAACCTTGTTTATGCTCCTAGGCCGGTGGAAAAATATTATTACCATAGATCTTCACCCCAAGATTTGCTTTATGAGGAGCTTGAAACTTACCAGAACTCTTACTCTGGAAAAGTCATTTATGAATGGAACATAGATGGTCTCAATGATAAACAAATTTTAGACATGATTCATAGAATGATCATGTATTCAACTGTCTGTAAACAACAGGGAAATGCAGATAGCACTATTGCTACATTTATAACTACCGGATTTGTTTGTCAACTTAGAGGTTGGTGGGATCATTATCTCACAGTACTCCAAAAGAAAGAAATATTAACCCATAAGAAAATAGTTAAAGTAGAATCTATTAGTACAACTGTCACGGTTACAGGAACCCTGTTGTAACCACAGGAGAAGAAGATGCAGTCTATACACTGTGTCTAACGGTCCTACAACATTTTGTAGGAAGTTTTAATCACATTCATTAAAAAAATAGAAAAGAAATGTATTCGTAAAATTCTATTATTTTATTTCATTTTAAATAAAATATAATAAAAATAAATATAATATTAGTCAGAGTACTAATGTGGAGTGGTGAGGTACTTCAGCTAATATTTATTAGTTGGAATAAACTGGTGTGAGGAGTTCGTTCAAAGTTCACCAACTTTTACTTAATCATGATAAGCATAAATAATAATAATAATAATAATAATAATAATAATAATAATACTAATAATAATAATAAATAACTATATTCCAATAGTATTAGCCTTGTCTATGGATTTCTAGATTTATTAAGCGAAACTAATGTTTAGAAAGATGATAAATAAATACCTCTTTTTATGTGTATTAAGAAATGTAATTAGCAGGAGTTGAAAATTATGGAAACAAATAGTGCGGAAACATTTAAAAGAAAGGGTTGAAATGTATAAGATTTTTCCGCATAAATATATTTGAGAAAGTGCAAATATTTATTCAATAACAATCTATATAAGTAAAGCTCCTTTAATGGAACAACTCATAATTGTTAAAAGAAAACTAAAGTTAGAGAAAGTAACAAAAGAAAACAAAATGAATCAATTTTCTTCTAAAAGTCTCACTAAAAAAATTAGGAGGATTAAGTCACATTTGATTTTACTTGAAAATCATTTCTTAATAAAATCCATGATCATTTTTATATTTATTTGGAGCGTGTTTCTTTTTCTTTATGAAAATCAACCCTGAATAGTTAGTTTGATTTGATTATTTCATTCGTACAATTTTGGATTTATGAAAAAATTTATGGTTACCTTATTTTTCTTCTCATTTTACTTATTTGAATTCACATTATTTTTACGTTTTAGGTTATTTATTGGAAGAATCTGACAATACTAATGAACTTACAAATATGTTTGCAAATATCAACATTAATAAGGAAGAAAGCATAAACCTTGTTTATGCTCCTAGGCCGGTGGAAAAATATTATTACCATAGATCTTCACCCCAAGATTTGCTTTATGAGGAGCTTGAAACTTACCAGAACTCTTACCCTGGAAAAGTCATTTATGAATGGAACATAGATGGTCTCAATGATAAACAAATTTTAGACATGATTCATAGAATGATCATGTATTCAACTGTCTGTAAACAACAAGGAAATGCAGATAGCACTATTGCTACTTTTATAACTACCGGATTTGTTTGTCAACTTAGAGGTTGGTGGGATCATTATCTCACAGTACTCCAAAAGAAAGAAATATTAACCCATAAGAAAATAGTTAAAGTAGAATCTATTAGTACAACTGTCACGGTTACAGGAACCCTGTTGTAACCACAGGAGAAGAAGATGCAGTCTATACACTGTGTCTAACGGTCCTACAACATTTTGTAGGAAGTTTTAATCACATTCATTAAAAAAATAGAAAAGAAATGTATTCGTAAAATTCTATTATTTTATTTCATTTTAAATAAAATATAATAAAAATAAATATAATATTAGTCAGAGTACTAATGTGGAGTGGTGAGGTACTTCAGCTAATATTTATTAGTTGGAATAAACTGGTGTGAGGAGTTCGTTCAAAGTTCACCAACTTTTACTTAATAATGATAAGCATAAATAATAATAATAATAATAATAATAATAATAATAATAATACTAATAATAATAATAAATAACTATATTCCAATAGTATTAGCCTTGTCTATGGATTTCTAGATTTATTAAGGGAAACTAATGTTTAGAAAGATGATAAATAAATACCTCTTTTTATGTGTATTAAGAAATGTAATTAGCAGGAGTTGAAAATTATGGAAACAAATAGTGCGGAAACATTTAAAAGAAAGGGTTGAAATGTACAAGATTTTTCCGCATAAATATATTTGAGAAAGTGCAAATATTTATTCAATAACAATCTATATAAGTAAAGCTCCTTTAATGGAACAACTCATAATTGTTAAAAGAAAACTAAAGTTAGAGAAAGTAACAAAAGAAAACAAAATGAATCAATTTTCTTCTAAAAGTCTCACTTAAAAAATTAGGAGGATTAAGTCACATTTGATTTTACTTGAAAATCATTTCTTAATAAAATCCATGATCATTTTTATATTTATTTGGAGCGTGTTTCTTTTTCTTTATGAAAATCAACCCTGAATAGTTAGTTTGATTTGATTATTTCATTCGTACAATTTTGGATTTATGAAAAAATTGATGGTTACTTTATTTTTCTTCTCATTTTACTTATTTGAATTCACATTATTTTTACGTTTTAGGTTATTTATTGGAAGAATCTGACAATACTAATGAACTTACAAATATGTTTGCAAATATCAACATTAATAAGGAAGAAAGCATAAACCTTGTTTATGCTCCTAGGCCGGTGGAAAAATATTATTACCATAGATCTTCACCCCAAGATTTGCTTTATGAGGAGCTTGAAACTTACCAGAACTCTTACTCTGGAAAAGTCATTTATGAATGGAACATAGATGGTCTCAATGATAAACAAATTTTAGACATGATTCATAGAATGATCATGTATTCAACTGTCTGTAAACAACAAGGAAATGCAGATAGCACTATTGCTACTTTTATAACTACCGGATTTGTTTGTCAACTTAGAGGTTGGTGGGATCGTTATCTCACAGTACTCCAAAAGAAAGAAATATTAACCCATAAGAAAATAGTTAAAGTAGAATCTACTAGTACAAATGTCACGGTTACAGGAACCCCTGTTGTAACCACAGGAGAAGAAGATGCAGTCTATACACTGTGTCTAACGGTCCTACAACATTTTGTAGGAAGTTTTAATCACATTCATTAAAAAAATAGAAAAGAAATGTATTCGTAAAATTCTATTATTTTATTTCATTTTAAATAAAATATAATAAAAATAAATATAATATTAGTCAGAGTACTAATGTGGAGTGGTGAGGTACTTCAGCTAATATTTATTAGTTGGAATAAACTGGTGTGAGGAATTCGTTCAAAGTTCACCAACTTTTACTTAATAATGATAAGCATAAATAATAATAATAATAATAATAATAATAATAATAATACTAATAATAATAATAAATAACTATATTACAATAGTATTAGCCTTGTCTATGGATTTCTAGATTTATTAAGCGAAACTAATGTTTAGAAAGATGATAAATAAATACCTCTTTTTATGTGTATTAAGAAATGTAATTAGCAGGAGTTGAAAATTATGGAAACAAATAGTGCGGAAACATTTAAAAGAAAGGGTTGAAATGTATAAGATTTTTCCGCATAAATATATTTGAGAAAGTGCAAATATTTATTCAATAACAATCTATATAAGTAAAGCTCCTTTAATGGAACAACTCATAATTGTTAAAAGAAAACAAAAGTTAGAGAAAGTAACAAAAGAAAACAAAATGAATCAATTTTCTTCTAAAAGTCTCACTAAAAAAATTAGGAGGATTAAGTCACATTTGATTTTACTTGAAAATCATTTCTTAATAAAATCCATGATCATTTTTATATTTATTTGGAGCGTGTTTCTTTTTCTTTATGAAAATCAACCCTGAATAGTTAGTTTGATTTGATTATTTCATTCGTACAATTTTGGATTTATGAAAAAATTTATGGTTACCTTATTTTTCTTCTCATTTTACTTATTTGAATTCACATTATTTTTACGTTTTAGGTTATTTATTGGAAGAATCTGACAATACTAATGAACTTACAAATATGTTTGCAAATATCAACATTAATAAGGAAGAAAGCATAAACCTTGTTTATGCTCCTAGGCCGGTGGAAAAATATTATTACCATAGATCTTCACCCCAAGATTTGCTTTATGAGGAGCTTGAAACTTACCAGAACTCTTACCCTGGAAAAGTCATTTATGAATGGAACATAGATGGTCTCAATGATAAACAAATTTTAGACATGATTCATAGAATGATCATGTATTCAACTGTCTGTAAACAACAAGGAAATGCAGATAGCACTATTGCTACTTTTATAACTACCGGATTTGTTTGTCAACTTAGAGGTTGGTGGGATCATTATCTCACAGTACTCCAAAAGAAAGAAATATTAACCCATAAGAAAATAGTTAAAGTAGAATCTATTAGTACAACTGTCACGGTTACAGGAACCCTGTTGTAACCACAGGAGAAGAAGATGCAGTCTATACACTGTGTCTAACGGTCCTACAACATTTTGTAGGAAGTTTTAATCACATTCATTAAAAAAATAGAAAAGAAATGTATTCGTAAAATTCTATTATTTTATTTCATTTTAAATAAAATATAATAAAAATAAATATAATATTAGTCAGAGTACTAATGTGGAGTGGTGAGGTACTTCAGCTAATATTTATTAGTTGGAATAAACTGGTGTGAGGAGTTCGTTCAAAGTTCACCAACTTTTACTTAATAATGATAAGCATAAATAATAATAATAATAATAATAATAATAATAATAATAATACTAATAATAATAATAAATAACTATATTCCAATAGTATTAGCCTTGTCTATGGATTTCTAGATTTATTAAGGGAAACTAATGTTTAGAAAGATGATAAATAAATACCTCTTTTTATGTGTATTAAGAAATGTAATTAGCAGGAGTTGAAAATTATGGAAACAAATAGTGCGGAAACATTTAAAAGAAAGGGTTGAAATGTACAAGATTTTTCCGCATAAATATATTTGAGAAAGTGCAAATATTTATTCAATAACAATCTATATAAGTAAAGCTCCTTTAATGGAACAACTCATAATTGTTAAAAGAAAACTAAAGTTAGAGAAAGTAACAAAAGAAAACAAAATGAATCAATTTTCTTCTAAAAGTCTCACTTAAAAAATTAGGAGGATTAAGTCACATTTGATTTTACTTGAAAATCATTTCTTAATAAAATCCATGATCATTTTTATATTTATTTGGAGCGTGTTTCTTTTTCTTTATGAAAATCAACCCTGAATAGTTAGTTTGATTTGATTATTTCATTCGTACAATTTTGGATTTATGAAAAAATTGATGGTTACTTTATTTTTCTTCTCATTTTACTTATTTGAATTCACATTATTTTTACGTTTTAGGTTATTTATTGGAAGAATCTGACAATACTAATGAACTTACAAATATGTTTGCAAATATCAACATTAATAAGGAAGAAAGCATAAACCTTGTTTATGCTCCTAGGCCGGTGGAAAAATATTATTACCATAGATCTTCACCCCAAGATTTGCTTTATGAGGAGCTTGAAACTTACCAGAACTCTTACTCTGGAAAAGTCATTTATGAATGGAACATAGATGGTCTCAATGATAAACAAATTTTAGACATGATTCATAGAATGATCATGTATTCAACTGTCTGTAAACAACAAGGAAATGCAGATAGCACTATTGCTACTTTTATAACTACCGGATTTGTTTGTCAACTTAGAGGTTGGTGGGATCGTTATCTCACAGTACTCCAAAAGAAAGAAATATTAACCCATAAGAAAATAGTTAAAGTAGAATCTACTAGTACAAATGTCACGGTTACAGGAACCCCTGTTGTAACCACAGGAGAAGAAGATGCAGTCTATACACTGTGTCTAACGGTCCTACAACATTTTGTAGGAAGTTTTAATCACATTCATTAAAAAAATAGAAAAGAAATGTATTCGTAAAATTCTATTATTTTATTTCATTTTAAATAAAATATAATAAAAATAAATATAATATTAGTCAGAGTACTAATGTGGAGTGGTGAGGTACTTCAGCTAATATTTATTAGTTGGAATAAACTGGTGTGAGGAATTCGTTCAAAGTTCACCAACTTTTACTTAATAATGATAAGCATAAATAATAATAATAATAATAATAATAATAATAATAATACTAATAATAATAATAAATAACTATATTACAATAGTATTAGCCTTGTCTATGGATTTCTAGATTTATTAAGCGAAACTAATGTTTAGAAAGATGATAAATAAATACCTCTTTTTATGTGTATTAAGAAATGTAATTAGCAGGAGTTGAAAATTATGGAAACAAATAGTGCGGAAACATTTAAAAGAAAGGGTTGAAATGTATAAGATTTTTCCGCATAAATATATTTGAGAAAGTGCAAATATTTATTCAATAACAATCTATATAAGTAAAGCTCCTTTAATGGAACAACTCATAATTGTTAAAAGAAAACAAAAGTTAGAGAAAGTAACAAAAGAAAACAAAATGAATCAATTTTCTTCTAAAAGTCTCACTAAAAAAATTAGGAGGATTAAGTCACATTTGATTTTACTTGAAAATCATTTCTTAATAAAATCCATGATCATTTTTATATTTATTTGGAGCGTGTTTCTTTTTCTTTATGAAAATCAACCCTGAATAGTTAGTTTGATTTGATTATTTCATTCGTACAATTTTGGATTTATGAAAAAATTTATGGTTACCTTATTTTTCTTCTCATTTTACTTATTTGAATTCACATTATTTTTACGTTTTAGGTTATTTATTGGAAGAATCTGACAATACTAATGAACTTACAAATATGTTTGCAAATATCAACATTAATAAGGAAGAAAGCATAAACCTTGTTTATGCTCCTAGGCCGGTGGAAAAATATTATTACCATAGATCTTCACCCCAAGATTTGCTTTATGAGGAGCTTGAAACTTACCAGAACTCTTACTCTGGAAAAGTCATTTATGAATGGAACATAGATGGTCTCAATGATAAACAAATTTTAGACATGATTCATAGAATGATCATGTATTCAACTGTCTGTAAACAACAAGGAAATGCAGATAGCACTATTGCTACTTTTATAACTACCGGATTTGTTTGTCAACTTAGAGGTTGGTGGGATCATTATCTCACAGTACTCCAAAAGAAAGAAATATTAACCCATAAGAAAATAGTTAAAGTAGAATCTATTAGTACAACTGTCACGGTTACAGGAACCCTGTTGTAACCACAGGAGAAGAAGATGCAGTCTATACACTGTGTCTAACGGTCCTACAACATTTTGTAGGAAGTTTTAATCACATTCATTAAAAAAATAGAAAAGAAATGTATTCGTAAAATTCTATTATTTTATTTCATTTTAAATAAAATATAATAAAAATAAATATAATATTAGTCAGAGTACTAATGTGGAGTGGTGAGGTACTTCAGCTAATATTTATTAGTTGGAATAAACTGGTGTGAGGAGTTCGTTCAAAGTTCACCAACTTTTACTTAATAATGATAAGCATAAATAATAATAATAATAATAATAATAATAATAATAATAATACTAATAATAATAATAAATAACTATATTACAATAGTATTAGCCTTGTCTATGGATTTCTAGATTTATTAAGCGAAACTAATGTTTAGAAAGATGATAAATAAATACCTCTTTTTATGTGTATTAAGAAATGTAATTAGCAGGAGTTGAAAATTATGGAAACAAATAGTGCGGAAACATTTAAAAGAAAGGGTTGAAATGTATAAGATTTTTCCGCATAAATATATTTGAGAAAGTGCAAATATTTATTCAATAACAATCTATATAAGTAAAGCTCCTTTAATGGAACAACTCATAATTGTTAAAAGAAAACTAAAGTTAGAGAAAGTAACAAAAGAAAACAAAATGAATCAATTTTCTTCTAAAAGTCTCACTAAAAAAATTAGGAGGATTAAGTCACATTTGATTTTACTTGAAAATCATTTCTTAATAAAATCCATGATCATTTTTATATTTATTTGGAGCGTGTTTCTTTTTCTTTATGAAAATCAACCCTGAATAGTTAGTTTGATTTGATTATTTCATTCGTACAATTTTGGATTTATGAAAAAATTTATGGTTACCTTATTTTTCTTCTCATTTTACTTATTTGAATTCACATTATTTTTACGTTTTAGGTTATTTATTGGAAGAATCTGACAATACTAATGAACTTACAAATATGTTTGCAAATATCAACATTAATAAGGAAGAAAGCATAAACCTTGTTTATGCTCCTAGGCCGGTGGAAAAATATTATTACCATAGATCTTCACCCCAAGATTTGCTTTATGAGGAGCTTGAAACTTACCAGAACTCTTACTCTGGAAAAGTCATTTATGAATGGAACATAGATGGTCTCAATGATAAACAAATTTTAGACATGATTCATAGAATGATCATGTATTCAACTGTCTGTAAACAACAAGGAAATGCAGATAGCACTATTGCTACTTTTATAACTACCGGATTTGTTTGTCAACTTAGAGGTTGGTGGGATCATTATCTCACAGTACTCCAAAAGAAAGAAATATTAACCCATAAGAAAATAGTTAAAGTAGAATCTATTAGTACAACTGTCACGGTTACAGGAACCCTGTTGTAACCACAGGAGAAGAAGATGCAGTCTATACACTGTGTCTAACGGTCCTACAACATTTTGTAGGAAGTTTTAATCACATTCATTAAAAAAATAGAAAAGAAATGTATTCGTAAAATTCTATTATTTTATTTCATTTTAAATAAAATATAATAAAAATAAATATAATATTAGTCAGAGTACTAATGTGGAGTGGTGAGGTACTTCAGCTAATATTTATTAGTTGGAATAAACTGGTGTGAGGAGTTCGTTCAAAGTTCACCAACTTTTACTTAATAATGATAAGCATAAATAATAATAATAATAATAATAATAATAATAATAATAATACTAATAATAATAATAAATAACTATATTCCAATAGTATTAGCCTTGTCTATGGATTTCTAGATTTATTAAGCGAAACTAATGTTTAGAAAGATGATAAATAAATACCTCTTTTTATGTGTATTAAGAAATGTAATTAGCAGGAGTTGAAAATTATGGAAACAAATAGTGCGGAAACATTTAAAAGAAAGGGTTGAAATGTACAAGATTTTTCCGCATAAATATATTTGAGAAAGTGCAAATATTTATTCAATAACAATCTATATAAGTAAAGCTCCTTTAATGGAACAACTCATAATTGTTAAAAGAAAACTAAAGTTAGAGAAAGTAACAAAAGAAAACAAAATGAATCAATTTTCTTCTAAAAGTCTCACTTAAAAAATTAGGAGGATTAAGTCACATTTGATTTTACTTGAAAATCATTTCTTAATAAAATCCATGATCATTTTTATATTTATTTGGAGCGTGTTTCTTTTTCTTTATGAAAATCAACCCTGAATAGTTAGTTTGATTTGATTATTTCATTCGTACAATTTTGGATTTATGAAAAAATTGATGGTTACTTTATTTTTCTTCTCATTTTACTTATTTGAATTCACATTATTTTTACGTTTTAGGTTATTTATTGGAAGAATCTGACAATACTAATGAACTTACAAATATGTTTGCAAATATCAACATTAATAAGGAAGAAAGCATAAACCTTGTTTATGCTCCTAGGCCGGTGGAAAAATATTATTACCATAGATCTTCACCCCAAGATTTGCTTTATGAGGAGCTTGAAACTTACCAGAACTCTTACTCTGGAAAAGTCATTTATGAATGGAACATAGATGGTCTCAATGATAAACAAATTTTAGACATGATTCATAGAATGATCATGTATTCAACTGTCTGTAAACAACAAGGAAATGCAGATAGCACTATTGCTACTTTTATAACTACCGGATTTGTTTGTCAACTTAGAGGTTGGTGGGATCGTTATCTCACAGTACTCCAAAAGAAAGAAATATTAACCCATAAGAAAATAGTTAAAGTAGAATCTACTAGTACAAATGTCACGGTTACAGGAACCCCTGTTGTAACCACAGGAGAAGAAGATGCAGTCTATACACTGTGTCTAACGGTCCTACAACATTTTGTAGGAAGTTTTAATCACATTCATTAAAAAAATAGAAAAGAAATGTATTCGTAAAATTCTATTATTTTATTTCATTTTAAATAAAATATAATAAAAATAAATATAATATTAGTCAGATTACTAATGTGGAGTGGTGAGGTACTTCAGCTAATATTTATTAGTTGGAATAAACTGGTGTGAGGAGTTCGTTCAAAGTTCACCAACTTTTACTTAATAATGATAAGCATAAATAATAATAATAATAATAATAATAATAATAATAATACTAATAATAATAATAAATAACTATATTACAATAGTATTAGCCTTGTCTATGGATTTCTAGATTTATTAAGCGAAACTAATGTTTAGAAAGATGATAAATAAATACCTCTTTTTATGTGTATTAAGAAATGTAATTAGCAGGAGTTGAAAATTATGGAAACAAATAGTGCGGAAACATTTAAAAGAAAGGGTTGAAATGTATAAGATTTTTCCGCATAAATATATTTGAGAAAGTGCAAATATTTATTCAATAACAATCTATATAAGTAAAGCTCCTTTAATGGAACAACTCATAATTGTTAAAAGAAAACTAAAGTTAGAGAAAGTAACAAAAGAAAACAAAATGAATCAATTTTCTTCTAAAAGTCTCACTAAAAAAATTAGGAGGATTAAGTCACATTTGATTTTACTTGAAAATCATTTCTTAATAAAATCCATGATCATTTTTATATTTATTTGGAGCGTGTTTCTTTTTCTTTATGAAAATCAACCCTGAATAGTTAGTTTGATTTGATTATTTCATTCGTACAATTTTGGATTTATGAAAAAATTTATGGTTACCTTATTTTTCTTCTCATTTTACTTATTTGAATTCACATTATTTTTACGTTTTAGGTTATTTATTGGAAGAATCTGACAATACTAATGAACTTACAAATATGTTTGCAAATATCAACATTAATAAGGAAGAAAGCATAAACCTTGTTTATGCTCCTAGGCCGGTGGAAAAATATTATTACCATAGATCTTCACCCCAAGATTTGCTTTATGAGGAGCTTGAAACTTACCAGAACTCTTACTCTGGAAAAGTCATTTATGAATGGAACATAGATGGTCTCAATGATAAACAAATTTTAGACATGATTCATAGAATGATCATGTATTCAACTGTCTGTAAACAACAAGGAAATGCAGATAGCACTATTGCTACTTTTATAACTACCGGATTTGTTTGTCAACTTAGAGGTTGGTGGGATCATTATCTCACAGTACTCCAAAAGAAAGAAATATTAACCCATAAGAAAATAGTTAAAGTAGAATCTATTAGTACAACTGTCACGGTTACAGGAACCCTGTTGTAACCACAGGAGAAGAAGATGCAGTCTATACACTGTGTCTAACGGTCCTACAACATTTTGTAGGAAGTTTTAATCACATTCATTAAAAAAATAGAAAAGAAATGTATTCGTAAAATTCTATTATTTTATTTCATTTTAAATAAAATATAATAAAAATAAATATAATATTAGTCAGAGTACTAATGTGGAGTGGTGAGGTACTTCAGCTAATATTTATTAGTTGGAATAAACTGGTGTGAGGAGTTCGTTCAAAGTTCACCAACTTTTACTTAATAATGATAAGCATAAATAATAATAATAATAATAATAATAATAATAATAATAATACTAATAATAATAATAAATAACTATATTACAATAGTATTAGCCTTGTCTATGGATTTCTAGATTTATTAAGCGAAACTAATGTTTAGAAAGATGATAAATAAATACCTCTTTTTATGTGTATTAAGAAATGTAATTAGCAGGAGTTGAAAATTATGGAAACAAATAGTGCGGAAACATTTAAAAGAAAGGGTTGAAATGTATAAGATTTTTCCGCATAAATATATTTGAGAAAGTGCAAATATTTATTCAATAACAATCTATATAAGTAAAGCTCCTTTAATGGAACAACTCATAATTGTTAAAAGAAAACTAAAGTTAGAGAAAGTAACAAAAGAAAACAAAATGAATCAATTTTCTTCTAAAAGTCTCACTAAAAAAATTAGGAGGATTAAGTCACATTTGATTTTACTTGAAAATCATTTCTTAATAAAATCCATGATCATTTTTATATTTATTTGGAGCGTGTTTCTTTTTCTTTATGAAAATCAACCCTGAATAGTTAGTTTGATTTGATTATTTCATTCGTACAATTTTGGATTTATGAAAAAATTTATGGTTACCTTATTTTTCTTCTCATTTTACTTATTTGAATTCACATTATTTTTACGTTTTAGGTTATTTATTGGAAGAATCTGACAATACTAATGAACTTACAAATATGTTTGCAAATATCAACATTAATAAGGAAGAAAGCATAAACCTTGTTTATGCTCCTAGGCCGGTGGAAAAATATTATTACCATAGATCTTCACCCCAAGATTTGCTTTATGAGGAGCTTGAAACTTACCAGAACTCTTACTCTGGAAAAGTCATTTATGAATGGAACATAGATGGTCTCAATGATAAACAAATTTTAGACATGATTCATAGAATGATCATGTATTCAACTGTCTGTAAACAACAAGGAAATGCAGATAGCACTATTGCTACTTTTATAACTACCGGATTTGTTTGTCAACTTAGAGGTTGGTGGGATCATTATCTCACAGTACTCCAAAAGAAAGAAATATTAACCCATAAGAAAATAGTTAAAGTAGAATCTATTAGTACAACTGTCACGGTTACAGGAACCCTGTTGTAACCACAGGAGAAGAAGATGCAGTCTATACACTGTGTCTAACGGTCCTACAACATTTTGTAGGAAGTTTTAATCACATTCATTAAAAAAATAGAAAAGAAATGTATTCGTAAAATTCTATTATTTTGTTTCATTTTAAATAAAATATAATAAAAATAAATATAATATTAGTCAGAGTACTAATGTGGAGTGGTGAGGTACTTCAGCTAATATTTATTAGTTGGAATAAACTGGTGTGAGGAGTTCGTTCAAAGTTCACCAACTTTTACTTAATAATGATAAGCATAAATAATAATAATAATAATAATAATAATAATAATAATAATAATAATAATAATAATAAATAACTATATTACAATAGTATTAGCCTTGTCTATGGATTTCTAGATTTATTAAGCGAAACTAATGTTTAGAAAGATGATAAATAAATACCTCTTTTTATGTGTATTAAGAAATGTAATTAGCAGGAGTTGAAAATTATGGAAACAAATAGTGCGGAAACATTTAAAAGAAAGGGTTGAAATGTATAAGATTTTTCCGCATAAATATATTTGAGAAAGTGCAAATATTTATTCAATAACAATCTATATAAGTAAAGCTCCTTTAATGGAACAACTCATAATTGTTAAAAGAAAACTAAAGTTAGAGAAAGTAACAAAAGAAAACAAAATGAATCAATTTTCTTCTAAAAGTCTCACTAAAAAAATTAGGAGGATTAAGTCACATTTCATTTTACTTGAAAATCATTTCTTAATAAAATCCATGATCATTTTTATATTTATTTGGAGCGTGTTTCTTTTTCTTTATGAAAATCAACCCTGAATAGTTAGTTTGATTTGATTATTTCATTCGTACAATTTTGGATTTATGAAAAAATTTATGGTTACCTTATTTTTCTTCTCATTTTACTTATTTGAATTCACATTATTTTTACGTTTTAGGTTATTTATTGGAAGAATCTGACAATACTAATGAACTTACAAATATGTTTGCAAATATCAACATTAATAAGGAAGAAAGCATAAACCTTGTTTATGCTCCTAGGCCGGTGGAAAAATATTATTACCATAGATCTTCACCCCAAGATTTGCTTTATGAGGAGCTTGAAACTTACCAGAACTCTTACTCTTGAAAAGTCATTTATGAATGGAACATAGATGGTCTCAATGATAAACAAATTTTAGACATGATTCATAGAATGATCATGTATTCAACTGTCTGTAAACAACAAGGAAATGCAGATAGCACTATTGCTACTTTTATAACTACCGGATTTGTTTGTCAACTTAGAGGTTGGTGGGATCGTTATCTCACAGTACTCCAAAAGAAAGAAATATTAACCCATAAGAAAATAGTTAAAGTAGAATCTATTAGTACAACTGTCACGATTACAGGAACCCTGTTGTAACCACAGGAGAAGAAGATGCAGTCTATACACTGTGTCTAACGGTCCTACAACATTTTGTAGGAAGTTTTAATCACATTCATTAAAAAAATAGAAAAGAAATGTATTCGTAAAATTCTATTATTTTATTTCATTTTAAATAAAATATAATAAAAATAAATATAATATTAGTCAGAGTACTAATGTGGAGTGGTGAGGTACTTCAGCTAATATTTATTAGTTGGAATAAACTGGTGTGAGGAGTTCGTTCAAAGTTCACCAACTTTTACTTAATAATGATAAGCATAAATAATAATAATAATAATAATAATAATAATAATAATACTAATAATAATAATAAATAACTATATTCCAATAGTATTAGCCTTGTCTATGGATTTCTAGATTTATTAAGCGAAACTAATGTTTAGAAAGATGATAAATAAATACTTCTTTTTATGTGTATTAAGAAATGTAATTAGCAGGAGTTGAAAATTATGGAAACAAATAGTGCGGAAACATTTAAAAGAAATGGTTGAAATGTATAAGATTTTTCCGCATAAATATATTTGAGAAAGTGCAAATATTTATTCAATAACAATCTATATAAGTAAAGCTCCTTTAATGGAACAAGTCGTAATTGTTAAAAGAAAACTAAAGTTAGAGAAAGTAACAAAAGAAAACAAAATGAATCATTTTTCTTCTAAAAGTCTCACTAATAAAATTAGGAGGATTAAGTCACATTTGATTTTACTTGAAAATAATTTCTTAATAAAATCCATGATCATTTTTATATTTATTTGGAGCGTGTTTCTTTTTCTTTATGAAAATCAACCCTGAATAGTTAGTTTGATTTGATTATTTCATTCGTACAATTTTGGATTTATGAAAAAATTGATGGTTACTTTATTTTTCTTCTCATTTTACTTATTTGAATTCACATTATTTTTACGTTTTAGGTTATTTATTGGAAGAATCTGACAATACTAATGAACTTACAAATATGTTTGCAAATATCAACATTAATAAGGAAGAAAGCATAAACCTTGTTTATGCTCCTAGGCCGGTGGAAAAATATTATTACCATAGATCTTCACCCCAAGATTTGCTTTATGAGGAGCTTGAAACTTACCAGAACTCTTACTCTGGAAAAGTCATTTATGAATGGAACATAGATGGTCTCAATGATAAACAAATTTTAGACATGATTCATAGAATGATCATGTATTCAACTGTCTGTAAACAACAAGGAAATGCAGATAGCACTATTGCTACTTTTATAACTACCGGATTTGTTTGTCAACTTAGAGGTTGGTGGGATCATTATCTCACAGTACTCCAAAAGAAAGAAATATTAACCCATAAGAAAATAGTTAAAGTAGAATCTACTAGTACAACTGTCACGTTTACAGGAACCCCTGTTGTAACCACAGGAGAAGAAGATGCAGTCTATACACTGTGTCTAACGGTCCTACAACATTTTGTAGGAAGTTTTAATCACATTCATTAAAAAAATAGAAAAGAAATGTATTCGTAAAATTCTATTATTTTATTTCATTTTAAATAAAATATAATAAAAATAAATATAATATTAGTCAGAGTACTAATGTGGAGTGGTGAGGTACTTCAGCTAATATTTATTAGTTGGAATAAACTGGTGTGAGGAGTTCGTTCAAAGTTCACCAACTTTTACTTAATAATGATAAGCATAAATAATAATAATAATAATAATAATAATAATAATAATAATAATACTAATAATAATAATAAATAACTATATTCCAATAGTATTAGCCTTGTCTATGGATTTCTAGATTTATTAAGCGAAACTAATGTTTAGAAAGATGATAAATAAATACCTCTTTTTATGTGTATTAAGAAATGTAATTAGCAGGAGTTGAAAATTATGGAAACAAATAGTGCGGAAACATTTAAAAGAAAGGGTTGAAATGTATAAGATTTTTCCGCATAAATATATTTGAGAAAGTGCAAATATTTATTCAATAACAATCTATATAAGTAAAGCTCCTTTAATGGAACAACTCATAATTGTTAAAAGAAAACTAAAGTTAGAGAAAGTAACAAAAGAAAACAAAATGAATCAATTTTCTTCTAAAAGTCTCACTAAAAAAATTAGGAGGATTAAGTCACATTTGATTTTACTTGAAAATAATTTCTTAATAAAATCCATGATCATTTTTATATTTATTTGGAGCGTGTTTCTTTTTCTTTATGAAAATCAACCCTGAATAGTTAGTTTGATTTGATTATTTCATTTGTTCAATTTTGGATTTACGAAAAAATTGATGGTTACTTTATTTTTCTTCTCATTATACTTATTAGAATTCACATTATTTTTACGTTTTAGGTTGTTTATTGGAAGAATCTGACAATACTAATGAACTTACAAATATGTTTGCAAATATCAACATTAATAAGGAAGAAAGATAAACCTTGTTTATGCTCCTAGGCCGGTGGAAAAATATTATTACCATAGATCTTCACCCCAAGATTTTCTTTATGAGGAGCTTGAAACTTACCAGAACTCTTACTCTAGAAAAGTCATTTATGAATGGAACATAGATGGTCTCAATGATAAACAAATTTTAGACATGATTCATAGAATGATCATGTATTAAAATGTCTGTAAACAACAGGGAAATACAGATAGCACTATTGCTACTTTTATAACTACCGGATTTGTTTGTCAACTTAGAGGTTGGTGGGATCATTATCTCACAGTACTCCGAAAGAAAGAAATATTAACCCATAAGAAAACAGTTAAAGTAGAATCTACTAGTACAACTGTCACGGTTACAGGTACCCCTGTTGTAATCACAGGAGAAGAAGATGCAGTCTATACACTGTGTCTAACGGTCCTACAACATTTTGTAGGAAGTTTTAATCACATTCATTAAAAAAATAGAAAAGAAATGTATTCGTAAAATTCTATTATTTTATTTCATTTTAAATAAAATATAATAAAAATAAATATAATATTAGTCAGAGTACTAATGTGGAGTGGTGAGGTACTTCAGCTAATATTTATTAGTTGGAATAAACTGGTGTGAGGAGTTCGTTCAAAGTTCACCAACTTTTACTTAATAATGATAAGCATAAATAATAATAATAATAATAATAATAATAATAATAATAATAATACTAATAATAATAATAAATAACTATATTCCAATAGTATTAGCCTTGTCTATGGATTTCTAGATTTATTAAGCGAAACTAATGTTTAGAAAGATGATAAATAAATACCTCTTTTTATGTGTATTAAGAAATGTAATTAGCAGGAGTTGAAAATTATGGAAACAAATAGTGCGGAAACATTTAAAAGAAAGGGTTGAAATGTATAAGATTTTTCCGCATAAATATATTTGAGAAAGTGCAAATATTTATTCAATAACAATCTATATAAGTAAAGCTCCTTTAATGGAACAACTCATAATTGTTAAAAGAAAACTAAAGTTAGAGAAAGTAACAAAAGAAAACAAAATGAATCAATTTTCTTCTAAAAGTCTCACTAAAAAAATTAGGAGGATTAAGTCACATTTGATTTTACTTGAAAATAATTTCTTAATAAAATCCATGATCATTTTTATATTTATTTGGAGCGTGTTTCTTTTTCTTTATGAAAATCAACCCTGAATAGTTAGTTTGATTTGATTATTTCATTTGTTCAATTTTGGATTTACGAAAAAATTGATGGTTACTTTATTTTTCTTCTCATTATACTTATTAGAATTCACATTATTTTTACGTTTTAGGTTGTTTATTGGAAGAATCTGACAATACTAATGAACTTACAAATATGTTTGCAAATATCAACATTAATAAGGAAGAAAGATAAACCTTGTTTATGCTCCTAGGCCGGTGGAAAAATATTATTACCATAGATCTTCACCCCAAGATTTTCTTTATGAGGAGCTTGAAACTTACCAGAACTCTTACTCTAGAAAAGTCATTTATGAATGGAACATAGATGGTCTCAATGATAAACAAATTTTAGACATGATTCATAGAATGATCATGTATTAAAATGTCTGTAAACAACAGGGAAATACAGATAGCACTATTGCTACTTTTATAACTACCGGATTTGTTTGTCAACTTAGAGGTTGGTGGGATCATTATCTCACAGTACTCCGAAAGAAAGAAATATTAACCCATAAGAAAACAGTTAAAGTAGAATCTACTAGTACAACTGTCACGGTTACAGGTACCCCTGTTGTAATCACAGGAGAAGAAGATGCAGTCTATACACTGTGTCTAACGGTCCTACAACATTTTGTAGGAAGTTTTAATCACATTCATTAAGAAAATAGAAAAGAAATGTATTCGTAAAATTCTATTATTTTATTTCATTTTAAATAAAATATAATAAAAATAAATATAATATTAGTCAGAGTACTAATGTGGAGTGGTGAGGTACTTCACCTAATATTTGTTAGTTGGAATAAACTGGTGTGAGGAGTTCGTTCAAAGTTCACCAACTTTTACTTAATAATAATATGCATAAATAAATAATAATAATAATAATAATAATAATAAATAACTATATTCAAATAGTATTAGCCTTGTCTATGGATTTCTAGATTTATTAAGCGAAAATAATGTTTAGAAAGATGATAAATAAATACCTCTTTTTATGTGTATTAAGAAATGTAATTAGCAGGAGTTGAAAATTATGGAAACAAATAGTGCGGAAACATTTAAAAGAGAGGGTTGAAATGTATAAAAATTTTCCGCATAAATATATTTGAGAAAGTGCAAATATTTATTCAATAACAATCTATATAAGTAAAGCTCCTTTGATGGAACAACTCAAAATTGTTAAAAGAAAACTAAAGTTAGAGAAAGTAAGCAAAGAAAACAAAATGAATCAATTTTCTTCTAAAAGTCTCACTAAAAAAATTAGGAGGATTAAGTCACATTTGATTTTACTTGAAAATCATTTCTTAATAAAATCCATGATCATTTTTATATTTATTTGGAGCGTGTTTCTTTTTCTTTATGAAAATCAACCCTGAATAGTTAGTTTGATTTGATTATTTCATTTGTACAATTTTGGATTTATGAAAAAATTGATGGTTACTTTATTTTTCTTCTCATTATACTTATTTGAATTCACATTATTTTTACGTTTTAGGTTATTTATTGGAAGAACCTGATAATACTAATGAACTTACAAATATGTTTGCAAATATCAACATTAATAAGGAAGAAAGCATAAACCTTGTTTATGCTCCTAGGCCGGTGGAAAAATATTATTACCATAGATCTTCACCCCAAGATTTGCTTTATGAGGAGCTTGAAACTTACCAGAACTCTTACTCTAGAAAAGTCATTTATGAATGGAACATAGATGGTCTCAATGATAAACAAATTTTAGACATGATTCATAGAATGATCATGTATTGAAATGTCTGTAAACAACAGGGAAATGCAGATAGTACTATTGCTACTTTTATAACTACCGGATTTGTTGGTCAACTTAGAGGTTGGTGGGATCATTATCTAACAGAACTCCAAAAGAAAGAAATATTAACCCATAAGAAAACAGTGAAAGTAGAATCTACTAGTACAACTGTCACGGTTACAGGTACCCCTGTTGTAACCACAGGAGAAAAAGATGCAGTCTATACACTGTGTCTAACAGTCCTACAACATTTTGTAGGAAGTTTTAATCACATTCATTAAAAAAATAGAAAAGAAATGTATTAGTAAAATTCTATTATTTTATTTCATTTTAAATAAAATATAATAAAAATAAATATAATATTAGTCAGAGTACTAATGTGGAGTGGTGAGGTACTTCACCTAATATTTGTTAGTTGGAATAAACTGGTGTGAGGAGTTCGTTCAAAGTTCACCAACTTTTACTTAATAATGATATGCATAAATAAATAAATAATAATAATAATAATAATAATAATAATAATAATAATAATAATAAATAACTATATTCAAATAGTATTAGCCTTGTCTATGGATTTCTAGATTTATTAAGCGAAAATAATGTTTAGAAAGATGATAAATAAATACTTCTTTTTATGTGTATTAAGAAATGTAATTAGCAGGAGTTGAAAATTATGGAAACAAATAGTGCGGAAACATTTAAAAGAAATGGTTGAAATGTATAAGATTTTTCCGCATAAATATATTTGAGAAAGTGCAAATATTTATTCAATAACAATCTATATAAGTAAAGCTCCTTTAATGGAACAAGTCGTAATTGTTAAAAGAAAACTAAAGTTAGAGAAAGTAACAAAAGAAAACAAAATGAATCATTTTTCTTCTAAAAGTCTCACTAATAAAATTAGGAGGATTAAGTCACATTTGATTTTACTTGAAAATCATTTCTTAATAAAATCCATGATCATTTTTATATTTACTTGGAGCTTGTTTCTTTTTCTTTATGAAAATCAACCCTAAATAGTTAGTTTGATTTGATGTACAATTTTGGATTTATGAAAAAATTTATGGTTACTTTATTTTTCTTCTCATTTTACTTATTTGAATTCACATTATTTTTACGTTTTAGGTTATTTATTGGAAGAATCTGACAATACTAATGAACTTACAAATATGTTTGCAAATATCAACATTAATAAGGAAGAAAGCATAAACCTTGTTTATGCTTCTAGGCCGGTGGAAAAATATTATTACCATAGATCTTCACCCCAAGATTTGCTTTATGAGGAGCTTGAAACTTACCAGAACTCTTACTCTGGAAAAGTCATTTATGAATGGAACATAGATGGTCTCAATGATAAACAAATTTTAGACATGATTCATAGAATGATCATGTATTCAACTGTCTGTCAACAACAAGGAAATGCAGATAGCACTATTGCTACTTTTATAACTACCGGATTTGTTTGTCAACTTAGAGGTTGGTGGGATCATTATCTCACAGTACTCCAAAAGAAAGAAATATTAACCCATAAGAAAACAGTTAAAGTAGAATCTACTAGTACAACTGTCACGGTTACAGGTACCCCTGTTGTAATCACAGGAGAAGAAGATGCAGTCTATACACTGTGTCTAACGGTCCTACAACATTTTGTAGGAAGTTTTAATCACATTCATTAAAAAAACTAGAAAAGAAATGTATTCGTAAAATTCTATTATTTTATTTCATTTTAAATAAAATATAATAAAAATAAATATAATATTAGTCAGAGTACTAATGTGGAGTGGTGAGGTACTTCACCTAATATTTGTTAGTTGGAATAAACTGGTGTGAGGAGTTCGTTCAAAGTTCACCAACTTTTACTTAATAATAATATGCATAAATAAATAATAATAATAATAATAATAATAATAAATAACTATATTCAAATAGTATTAGCCTTGTCTATGGATTTCTAGATTTATTAAGCGAAAATAATGTTTAGAAAGATGATAAATAAATACCTCTTTTTATGTGTATTAAGAAATGTAATTAGCAGGAGTTGAAAATTATGGAAACAAATAGTGCGGAAACATTTAAAAGAGAGGGTTGAAATGTATAAAAATATTCCGCATAAATATATTTGAGAAAGTGCAAATATTTATTCAATAACAATCTATATAAGTAAAGCTCCTTTGATGGAACAACTCATAATTGTTAAAAGAAAACTAAAGTTAGAGAAAGTAAGCAAAGAAAACAAAATGAATCAATTTTCTTCTAAAAGTCTCACTAAAAAAATTAGGAGGATTAAGTCACATTTGATTTTACTTGAAAATCATTTCTTAATAAAATCCATGATCATTTTTATATTTATTTGGAGCGTGTTTCTTTTTCTTTATGAAAATCAACCCTGAATAGTTAGTTTGATTTGATTATTTCATTTGTACAATTTTGGATTTATGAAAAAATTGATGGTTACTTTATTTTTCTTCTCATTATACTTATTTGAATTCACATTATTTTTACGTTTTAGGTTATTTATTGGAAGAATCTGATAATACTAATGAACTTACAAATATGTTTGCAAATATCAACATTAATAAGGAAGAAAGCATAAACCTTGTTTATGCTCCTAGGCCGGTGGAAAAATATTATTACCATAGATCTTCACCCCAAGATTTGCTTTATGAGGAGCTTGAAACTTACCAGAACTCTTACTCTAGAAAAGTCATTTATGAATGGAACATAGATGGTCTCAATGATAAACAAATTTTAGACATGATTCATAGAATGATCATGTATTGAAATGTCTGTAAACAACAGGGAAATGCAGATAGTACTATTGCTACTTTTATAACTACCGGATTTGTTGGTCAACTTAGAGGTTGGTGGGATCATTATCTAACAGAACTCCAAAAGAAAGAAATATTAACCCATAAGAAAACAGTGAAAGTAGAATCTACTAGTACAACTGTCACGGTTACAGGTACCCCTGTTGTAACCACAGGAGAAAAAGATGCAGTCTATACACTGTGTCTAACAGTCCTACAACATTTTGTAGGAAGTTTTAATCACATTCATTAAAAAAATAGAAAAGAAATGTATTAGTAAAATTCTATTATTTTATTTCATTTTAAATAAAATATAATAAAAATAAATATAATATTAGTCAGAGTACTAATGTGGAGTGGTGAGGTACTTCACCTAATATTTGTTAGTTGGAATAAACTGGTGTGAGGAGTTCGTTCAAAGTTCACCAACTTTTACTTAATAATGATATGCATAAATAAATAAATAATAATAATAATAATAATAATAATAATAATAATAATAATAAATAACTATATTCAAATAGTATTAGCCTTGTCTATGGATTTCTAGATTTATTAAGCGAAAATAATGTTTAGAAAGATGATAAATAAATACTTCTTTTTATGTGTATTAAGAAATGTAATTAGCAGGAGTTGAAAATTATGGAAACAAATAGTGCGGAAACATTTAAAAGAAATGGTTGAAATGTATAAGATTTTTCCGCATAAATATATTTGAGAAAGTGCAAATATTTATTCAATAACAATCTATATAAGTAAAGCTCCTTTAATGGAACAAGTCGTAATTGTTAAAAGAAAACTAAAGTTAGAGAAAGTAACAAAAGAAAACAAAATGAATCATTTTTCTTCTAAAAGTCTCACTAATAAAATTAGGAGGATTAAGTCACATTTGATTTTACTTGAAAATCATTTCTTAATAAAATCCATGATCATTTTTATATTTACTTGGAGCTTGTTTCTTTTTCTTTATGAAAATCAACCCTAAATAGTTAGTTTGATTTGATGTACAATTTTGGATTTATGAAAAAATTTATGGTTACTTTATTTTTCTTCTCATTTTACTTATTTGAATTCACATTATTTTTACGTTTTAGGTTATTTATTGGAAGAATCTGACAATACTAATGAACTTACAAATATGTTTGCAAATATCAACATTAATAAGGAAGAAAGCATAAACCTTGTTTATGCTTCTAGGCCGGTGGAAAAATATTATTACCATAGATCTTCACCCCAAGATTTGCTTTATGAGGAGCTTGAAACTTACCAGAACTCTTACTCTGGAAAAGTCATTTATGAATGGAACATAGATGGTCTCAATGATAAACAAATTTTAGACATGATTCATAGAATGATCATGTATTCAACTGTCTGTCAACAACAAGGAAATGCAGATAGCACTATTGCTACTTTTATAACTACCGGATTTGTTTGTCAACTTAGAGGTTGGTGGGATCATTATCTCACAGTACTCCAAAAGAAAGAAATATTAACCCATAAGAAAACAGTTAAAGTAGAATCTACTAGTACAACTGTCACGGTTACAGGTACCCCTGTTGTAATCACAGGAGAAGAAGATGCAGTCTATACACTGTGTCTAACGGTCCTACAACATTTTGTAGGAAGTTTTAATCACATTCATTAAAAAAACTAGAAAAGAAATGTATTCGTAAAATTCTATTATTTTATTTCATTTTAAATAAAATATAATAAAAATAAATATAATATTAGTCAGAGTACTAATGTGGAGTGGTGAGGTACTTCACCTAATATTTGTTAGTTGGAATAAACTGGTGTGAGGAGTTCGTTCAAAGTTCACCAACTTTTACTTAATAATAATATGCATAAATAAATAATAATAATAATAATAATAATAATAAATAACTATATTCAAATAGTATTAGCCTTGTCTATGGATTTCTAGATTTATTAAGCGAAAATAATGTTTAGAAAGATGATAAATAAATACCTCTTTTTATGTGTATTAAGAAATGTAATTAGCAGGAGTTGAAAATTATGGAAACAAATAGTGCGGAAACATTTAAAAGAGAGGGTTGAAATGTATAAAAATATTCCGCATAAATATATATGAGAAAGTGCAAATATTTATTCAATAACAATC
The DNA here is from genome assembly GCA_022829125.1 of Lathyrus tuberosus. Classification (NCBI taxonomy): domain Eukaryota; kingdom Viridiplantae; phylum Streptophyta; class Magnoliopsida; order Fabales; family Fabaceae; genus Lathyrus; species Lathyrus tuberosus. Next base: position 4,639,038 of record JALAZF010000061.1, on the reverse strand, counting down.
TATATAAGTAAAGCTCCTTTAATGGAACAACTCATAATTGTTAAAAGAAAACTAAAGTTAGAGAAAGTAAGCAAAGAAAACAAAATGAATCAATTTTCTTCTAAAAGTCTCACTAAAAAAATTAGGAGGATTAAGTCACATTTGATTTTACTTGAAAATCATTTCTTAATAAAATCCATGATCATTTTTATATTTATTTGGAGCGTGTTTCTTTTTCTTTATGAAAATCAACCCTGAATAGTTAGTTTGATTTGATTATTTCATTTGTACAATTTTGGATTTATGAAAAAATTGATGGTTACTTTATTTTTCTTCTCATTATACTTATTTGAATTCACATTATTTTTACGTTTTAGGTTATTTATTGGAAGAATCTGATAATACTAATGAACTTACAAATATGTTGGCAAATATCAACATTAATAAGGAAGAAAGCATAAACCTTGTTTATGCTCCTAGGCCGGTGGAAAAATATTATTACCATAGATCTTCACCCCAAGATTTGCTTTATGAGGAGCTTGAAATTTACCAGAACTCTTACTCTAGAAAAGTCATTTATGAATGGAACATAGATGGTCTCAATGATAAACAAATTTTAGACATGATTCATAGAATGATCATGTATTGAAATGTCTGTAAACAACAGGGAAATGCAGATAGTACTATTGCTACTTTTATAACTACCGGATTTGTTGGTCAACTTAGAGGTTGGTGGGATCATTATCTAACAGAACTCCAAAAGAAAGAAATATTAACCCATAAGAAAAAAGTGAAAGTAAAATCTACTAGTACAACTGTCACGGTTACAGGTACCCCTGTTGTAACCACAGGAGAAAAAGATGCAGTCTATACACTGTGTCTAACGGTCCTACAACATTTTGTAGGAAGTTTTAATCATATTCATTAAAAAAATAGAAAACAAATGTATTAGTAAAATTCTATTATTTTATTTCATTTTAAATAAAATATAATAAAAATAAATATAATAATAGTCAGAGTACTAATGTGGAGTGGTGAGGTACTTCACCTAATATTTGTTAGTTGGAATAAACTGGTGTGAGGAGTTCGTTCAAAGTTCACCAACTTTTACTTAATAATGATATGCATAAATAAATAAATAAATAATAATAATAATAATAATAATAATAATAAATAACTATATTCAAATAGTATTAGCCTTGTCTATGGATTTCTAGATTTATTAAGCGAAAATAATGTTTAGAAAGATGATAAATAAATACTTCTTTTTATGTGTATTAAGAAATGTAATTAGCAGGAGTTGAAAATTATGGAAACAAATAGTGCGGAAACATTTAAAAGAAATGGTTGAAATGTATAAGATTTTTCCGCATAAATATATTTGAGAAAGTGCAAATATTTATTCAATAACAATCTATATAAGTAAAGCTCCTTTAATGGAACAAGTCGTAATTGTTAAAAGAAATCTAAAGTTAGAGAAATTAACAAAAGAAAACAAAATGAATCATTTTTCTTCTAAAAGTCTCACTAAAAAAATTAGGAGGATTAAGTCACATTTGATTTTACTTGAAAATCATTTCTTAATAAAATCCATGATCATTTTTATATTTACTTGGAGCGTGTTTCTTTTTCTTTATGAAAATCAACCCTGAATAGTTAGTTTGATTTGATTATTTCATTTGTACAATTTTGGATTTATGAAAAAATTGATGGTTACTTTATTTTTCTTCTCATTTTACTTATTTGAATTCCCATTATTTTTACGTTTTAGGTTATTTATTGGAAGAATCTGACAATACTAATGAACTTACAAATATGTTTGCAAATATCAACATTAATAAGGAAGAAAGCATAAACCTTGTTTATGCTCCTAGGCCGGTGGAAAAATATTATTACCATAGATCTTCACCCCAAAATTTGCTTTATGAGGAGCTTGAAACTTACCATAACTCTTACTCTGGAAAAGTCATTTATGAATGGAACATAGATGGTCTCAATGATAAACAAATTTTAGACATGATTCATAGAATGATCATGTATTTAAATGTCTGTAAACAACAGGGAAATGCAGATAGTACTATTGCTACTTTTATATCTACCGGATTTGTTGATCGACTTAGAGGTTGGTGGGATCATTATCTCACAGAACTCCAAAAGAAAGAAATATTAACCCATAAGAAAACAGTGAAAGTAGAATTTACTAGTACAATTGTCACGGTTACAGGTACCCCTGTTGTAACCACAGGAGAAGAAGATGCAGTCTATACACTGTGTCTAACGGTCCTACAACATTTTGTAGGAAGTTTTAATCACATTCAATAAAAAAATAGAAAAGATATGTACTAGTAAAATTCTATTATTTTATTTCATTTTAAATAAAATATAATAAAAATAAATATAATATTAGTCAGAGTACTAATGTGGAGTGGTGAGGTACTTCACCTAATATTTGTTAGTTGGAATAAACTGGTGTGAGGAGTTCGTTCAAAGTTCACCAACTTTTACTTAATAATAATATGCATAAATAAATAATAATAATAATAATAACAATAATAATAATAATAATAATAATAAATAACTATATTCAAATAGTATTAGCCTTGTCTATGGATTTCTAGATTTATTAAGCGAAAATAATGTTTAGAAAGATGATAAATAAATACCTCTTTTTATGTGTATTAAGAAATGTAATTAGCAGGAGTTGAAAATTATGGAAACAAATAGTGCGGAAACATTTAAAAGAAATGGTTGAAATGTATAAGATTTTTCCGGATAAATATATTTGAGAAAGTGCAAATGTTTATTCAATAACAATCTATATAAGTAAAGCTCCTTTAATGGAACAAGTCGTAATTGTTAAAAGAAAACTAAAGTTAGAGAAAGTAACAAAAGAAAACAAAATGAATCATTTTTCTTCTAAAAGTCTCACTAAAAAAATTAGGAGGATTAAGTCACATTTGATTTTACTTGAAAATCATTTCTTAATAAAATCCATGATCATTTTTATATTTACTTGGAGCGTGTTTCTTTTTCTTTATGAAAATCAACCCTGAATAGTTAGTTTGATTTGATTATTTCATTTGTACAATTTTGGATTTATGAAAAAATTGATGGTTACTTTATTTTTCTTCTCATTTTACTTATTTGAATTCCCATTATTTTTACGTTTTAGGTTATTTATTGGAAGAATCTGACAATACTAATGAACTTACAAATATGTTTGCAAATATCAATATTTAATAAGGAAGAAAGCATAAACCTTGTTTATGCTCCTAGGCCGGTGGAAAAATATTATTACCATAGATCTTCACCCCAAAATTTGCTTTATGAGGAGCTTGAAACTTACCATAACTCTTACTCTGGAAAAGTCATTTATGAATGGAACATAGATGGTCTCAATGATAAACAAATTTTAGACATGATTCATAGAATGATCATGTATTTAAATGTCTGTAAACAACAGGGAAATGCAGATAGTACTATTGCTACTTTTATATCTACCGGATTTGTTGATCGACTTAGAGGTTGGTGGGATCATTATCTCACAGAACTCCAAAAGAAAGAAATATTAACCCATAAGAAAACAGTGAAAGTAGAATTTACTAGTACAATTGTCACGGTTACAGGTACCCCTGTTGTAACCACAGGAGAAGAAGATGCAGTCTATACACTGTGTCTAACGGTCCTACAACATTTTGTAGGAAGTTTTAATCACATTCAATAAAAAAATAGAAAAGATATGTACTAGTAAAATTCTATTATTTTATTTCATTTTAAATAAAATATAATAAAAATAAATATAATATTAGTCAGAGTACTAATGTGGAGTGGTGAGGTACTTCACCTAATATTTGTTAGTTGGAATAAACTGGTGTGAGGAGTTCGTTCAAAGTTCACCAACTTTTACTTAATAATGATATGCATAAATAAATAAATAAATAATAATAATAACAATAATAATAATAATAATAATAATAATAAATAACTATATTCAAATAGTATTAGCCTTGTCTATGGATTTCTAGATTTATTAAGCGAAAATAATGTTTAGAAAGATGATAAATAAATACTTCTTTTTATGTGTATTAAGAAATGTAATTAGCAGGAGTTGAAAATAATGGAAACAAATAGTGCGGAAACATTTAAAAGAAATGGTTGAAATGTATAAGATTTTTCCGCATAAATATATTTGAGAAAGTGCAAATATTTATTCAATAACAATCTATATAAGTAAAGCTCCTTTAATGGAACAAGTCGTAATTGTTAAAAGAAAACTAAAGTTAGAGAAAGTAACAAAAGAAAACAAAATGAATCATTTTTCTTCTAAAAGTCTCACTAAAAAAATTAGGAGGATTAAGTCACATTTGATTTTACTTGAAAATCATTTCTTAATAAAATCCATGATCATTTTTATATTTACTTGGAGCGTGTTTCTTTTTCTTTATGAAAATCAACCCTGAATAGTTAGTTTGATTTGATTATTTCATTTGTACAATTTTGGATTTATGAAAAAATTGATGGTTACTTTATTTTTCTTCTCATTTTACTTATTTGAATTCCCATTATTTTTACGTTTTAGGTTATTTATTGGAAGAATCTGACAATACTAATGAACTTACAAATATGTTTGCAAATATCAATATTTAATAAGGAAGAAAGCATAAACCTTGTTTATGCTCCTAGGCCGATGGAAAAATATTATTACCATAGATCTTCACCCCAAAATTTGCTTTATGAGGAGCTTGAAACTTACCATAACTCTTACTCTGGAAAAGTCATTTATGAATGGAACATAGATGGTCTCAATGATAAACAAATTTTAGACATGATTCATAGAATGATCATGTATTTAAATGTCTGTAAACAACAGGGAAATGCAGATAGTACTATTGCTACTTTTATATCTACCGGATTTGTTGATCGACTTAGAGGTTGGTGGGATCATTATCTCACAGAACTCCAAAAGAAAGAAATATTAACCCATAAGAAAACAGTGAAAGTAGAATTTACTAGTACAATTGTCACGGTTACAGGTACCCCTGTTGTAACCACAGGAGAAGAAGATGCAGTCTATACACTGTGTCTAACGGTCCTACAACATTTTGTAGGAAGTTTTAATCACATTCAATAAAAAAATAGAAAAGATATGTACTAGTAAAATTCTATTATTTTATTTCATTTTAAATAAAATATAATAAAAATAAATATAATATTAGTCAGAGTACTAATGTGGAGTGGTGAGGTACTTCACCTAATATTTGTTAGTTGGAATAAACTGGTGTGAGGAGTTCGTTCAAAGTTCACCAACTTTTACTTAATAATGATATGCATAAATAAATAAATAAATAATAATAATAACAATAATAATAATAATAATAATAAATAACTATATTCAAATAGTATTAGCCTTGTCTATGGATTTCTAGATTTATTAAGCGAAAATAATGTTTAGAAAGATGATAAATAAATACTTCTTTTTATGTGTATTAAGAAATGTAATTAGCAGGAGTTGAAAATTATGGAAACAAATAGTGCGGAAACATTTAAAAGAAATGGTTGAAATGTATAAGATTTTCCCGCATAAATATATTTGAGAAAGTGCAAATATTTATTCAATAACAATCTATATAAGTAAAGCTCCTTTAATGGAACAAGTCGTAATTGTTAAAAGAAAACTAAAGTTAGAGAAAGTAACAAAAGAAAACAAAATGAATCATTTTTCTTCTAAAATTCTCACTAAAAAAATTAGGAGGATTAAGTCACATTTGATTTTACTTGAAAATCATTTCTTAATAAAATCCATGATCATTTTTATATTTACTTGGAGCGTGTTTCTTTTTCTTTATGAAAATCAACCCTGAATAGTTAGTTTGATTTGATTATTTCATTTGTACAATTTTGGATTTATGAAAAAATTGATGGTTACTTTATTTTTCTTCTCATTTTACTTATTTGAATTCCCATTATTTTTACGTTTTAGGTTATTTATTGGAAGAATCTGACAATACTAATGAACTTACAAATATGTTTGCAAATATCAATATTTAATAAGGAAGAAAGCATAAACCTTGTTTATGCTCCTAGGCCGATGGAAAAATATTATTACCATAGATCTTCACCCCAAAATTTGCTTTATGAGGAGCTTGAAACTTACCATAACTCTTACTCTGGAAAAGTCATTTATGAATGGAACATAGATGGTCTCAATGATAAACAAATTTTAGACATGATTCATAGAATGATCATGTATTTAAATGTCTGTAAACAACAGGGAAACGCAGATAGTACTATTGCTACTTTTATATCTACCGGATTTGTTGATCGACTTAGAGGTTGGTGGGATCATTATCTCACAGAACTCCAAAAGAAAGAAATATTAACCCATAAGAAAACAGTGAAAGTAGAATTTACTAGTACAATTGTCACGGTTACAGGTACCCCTGTTGTAACCACAAGAGAAGAAGATGCAGTCTATACACTGTGTCTAACGGTCCTACAACATTTTGTAGGAAGTTTTAATCACATTCAATAAAAAAATAGAAAAGATATGTACTAGTAAAATTCTATTATTTTATTTCATTTTAAATAAAATAAAATAAAAATAAATATAATATTAGTCAGAGTACTAATGTGGAGTGGTGAGGTACTTCACCTAATATTTGTTAGTTGGAATAAACTGGTGTGAGGAGTTCGTTCAAAGTTCACCAACTTTTACTTAATAATGATAAGCATAAATAATAATAATAATAATAATAATAATAATAATACTAATAATAATAATAAATAACTATATTCCAATAGTATTAGCCTTGTCTATGGATTTCTAGATTTATTAAGCGAAACTAATGTTTAGAAAGATGATAAATAAATACCTCTTTTTATGTGTATTAAGAAATGTAATTAGCAGGAGTTGAAAATTATGGAAACAAATAGTGCGGAAACATTTAAAAGAAAGGGTTTAAATGTATAAGATTTTTCCGCATAAATATATTTGAGAAAGTGCAAATATTTATTCAATAACAATCTATATAAGTAAAGTTCCTTTAATGGAACAACTCATAATTGTTAAAAGAAAACTAAAGTTAGAGAAAGTATCAAAAGAAAACAAAATGAATCAATTTTCTTCTAAAAGTCTCACTAAAAAAATTAGGAGGATTAAGTCACATTTGATTTTACTTGAAAATCATTTCTTAATAAAATCCATGATCATTTTTATCTTTATTTGGAGCGTGTTTCTTTTTCTTTATGAAAATCAACCCTGAATAGTTAGTTTGATTTGATTATTTCATTCGTACAATTTTGGATTTATGAAAAAATTGATGGTTACTTTATTTTTCTTCTCATTTTACTTATTTGAATTCACATTATTTTTACATTTTAGGTTATTTATTGGAAGAATCTGACAATACTAATGAACTTACAAATATGTTTGCAAATATCAACATTAATAAGGAAGAAAGCATAAACCTTGTTTATGCTCCTAGGCCGGTGGAAAAATATTATTACCATAGATCTTCACCCCAAGATTTGCTTTATGAGGAGCTTGAAACTTACCAGAACTCTTACTCTGGAAAAGTCATTTATGAATGGAACATAGATGGTCTCAATGATAAACAAATTTTAGACATGATTCATAGAATGATCATGTATTCAACTGTCTGTAAACAACAAGGAAATGCAGATAGCACTATTGCTACTTTTATAACTACCGGATTTGTTTGTCAACTTAGAGGTTGGTGGGATCGTTATCTCACAGTACTCCAAAAGAAAGAAATATTAACCCATAAGAAAATAGTTAAAGTAGAATCTACTAGTACAACTGTCACGGTTATAGGAACCCCTGTTGTAACCACAGGAGAAGAAGATGCAGCCTATACACTGTGTCTAACGGTCCTACAACATTTTGTAGGAAGTTTTAATCACATTCATTAAAAAAATAGAAAAGAAATGTATTCGTAAAATTCTATAATTTTATTTCATTTTAAATAAAATATAATAAAAATAAATATAATATTAGTCAGAGTACTAATGTGGAGTGGTGAGGTACTTCACCTAATATTTGTTAGTTGGAATAAACTGGTGTGAGGAGTTCGTTCAAAGTTCACCAACTTTTACTTAATAATAATATGCATAAATAAATAATAATAATAATAATAATAATAATAATAATAATAATAAATAACTATATTCAAATAGTATTAGCCTTGTCTATGGATTTCTAGATTTATTAAGCGAAAATAATGTTTAGAAAGATGATAAATAAATACCTCTTTTTATGTGTATTAAGAAATGTAATTAGCAGGAGTTGAAATTTATGGAAACAAATAGTGCGGAAACATTTAAAAGAGAGGGTTGAAATGTATAAAAATTTTCCGCATAAATATATTTGAGAAAGTGCAAATATTTATTCAATAACAATCTATATAAGTAAAGCTCCTTTAATGGAACAACTCATAATTGTTAAAAGAAAACTAAAGTTAGAGAAAGTAAGCAAAGAAAACAAAATGAATCAATTTTCTTCTAAAAGTCTCACTAAAAAAATTAGGAGGATTAAGTCACATTTGATTTTACTTGAAAATCATTTCTTAATAAAATCCATGATCATTTTTATATTTATTTGGAGCGTGTTTCTTTTTCTTTATGAAAATCAACCCTGAATAGTTAGTTTGATTTGATTATTTCACTTGTACAATTTTGGATTTATGAAAAAATTGATGGTTACTTTATTTTTCTTCTCATTATACTTATTTGAATTCACATTATTTTTACGTTTTAGGTTATTTATTGGAAGAATCTGACAATACTAATGAACTTACAAATATATTTGCAAATATCAACATTAATAAGGAAGAAAGCATAAACCTTGTTTATGCTCCTAGGCCGGTGGAAAAATATTATTACCATAGATCTTCACCCCAAGATTTGCTTTATGAGGTGCTTGAAACTTACCAGAACTCTTACTCTGGAAAAATCATTTATGAATGGAACATAGATGGTCTCAATGATAAACAAATTTTAGGCATGATTCATAGAATGATCATGTATTCAACTGTCTGTAAACAACAAGGAAATGCAGATAGCACTATTGCTACTTTTATAACTACCGGATTTGTTTGTCAACTTAGAGGTTGGTGGGATCGTTATCTCACAGTACTCCAAAAGAAAGAAATATTAACCCATAAGAAAATAGTTAAAGTAGAATCTACTAGTACAACTGTTACGGTTACAGGAACCCCTGTTGTAACCACAGGAGAAGAGGATGCAGTCTATACACTGTGTCTAACGGTCCTACAACATTTTGTAGGAAGTTTTAATCACATTCATTAAAAAAATAGAAAAGAAATGTATTCGTAAAATTCTATTATTTTATTTCATTTTAAATAAAATATAATAAAAATAAATATAATATTAGTCAGAGTACTAATGTGGAGTGGTGAGGTACTTCACCTAATATTTGTTAGTTGGAATAAACTGGTGTGAGGAGTTCGTTCAAAGTTCACCAACTTTTACTTAATAATAATATGCATAAATAAATAATAATAATAATAATAATAAATAACTATATTCAAATAGTATTAGCCTTGTCTATGGATTTCTAGATTTATTAAGCGAAAATAATTTTTAGAAAGATGATAAATAAATACCTCTTTTTATGTGTATTAAGAAATGTAATTAGCAGGAGTTGAAAATTATGGAAACAAATAGTGCGGAAACATTTAAAAGAGAGGGTTGAAATGTATAAAAATTTTCCGCATAAATATATTTGAGAAAGTGCAAATATTTATTCAATAACAATCTATATAAGTAAAGCTCCTTTAATGGAACAACTCATAATTGTTAAAAGAAAACTAAAGTTAGAGAAAGTAAGCAAAGAAAACAAAATGAATCAATTTTCTTCTAAAAGTCTCACTAAAAAGATTAGGAGGATTAAGTCACATTTGATTTTACTTGAAAATAATTTCTTAATAAAATCCATGATCATTTTTATATTTATTTGGAGCGTGTTTCTTTTTCTTTATGAAAATCAACCCTGAATAGTTAGTTTGATTTGATTATTTCATTTGTACACTTTTGGATTTACGAAAAAATGGATGGTTACTTTATTTTTCTTCTCATTATACTTATTTGAATTCACATTATTTTTACGTTTTAGGTTATTTATTGGAAGAATCTGACAATACTAATGAACTTACAAATATGTTTGCAAATATCAACATTAATAAGGAAGAAAGCATAAACCTTGTTTATGCTCCTAGGCCGGTGGAAAAATATTATTACCATAGATCTTCACCCCAAGATTTGCTTTATGAGGAGCTTGAAACTTACCAGAACTCTTACTCTGGAAAAGTCATTTATGAATGGAACATAGATGGTCTCAATGATAAACAAATTTTAGACATGATTCATAGAATGATCGTGTATTGAAATGTCTGTAAACAACAGGGAAATGCAGATAGTACTATTGCTACTTTTATAACTACCGGATTTGTTGGTCAACTTAGAGGTTGGTGGGATCATTATCTAACAGAACTCCAAAAGAAAGAAATATTAACCCATAAGAAAACAGTGAAAGTAGAATCTAATAGTACAACTGTCACGGTTACAGGTACCCCTGTTGTAACCACAGGAGAAAAAGATGCAGTCTATACACTGTGTCAAACGGTCCTACAACATTTTGTAGGCAGTTTTAATCACATTCATTAAAAAAATAGAAAAGAAATGTATTAGTAAAATTCTATTATTTTATTTCATTTTAAATAAAATATAATAAAAATAAATATAATATTAGTCAGAGTACTAATGTGGAGTGGTGAGGTACTTCACCTAATATTTGTTAGTTGGAATAAACTGGTGTGAGGAGTTCGTTCAAAGTTCACCAACTTTTACTTAATAATGATATGCATAAATAAATAAATAATAATAATAATAATAATAATAATAATAAATAACTATATTCCAATAGTATTAGCCTTGTCTATGGATTTCTAGATTTATTAAGCGAAACTAATGTTTAGAAAGATGATAAATAAATACCTCTTTTTATGTGTATTAAGAAATGTAATTAGCAGGAGTTGAAAATTATGGAAACAAATAGTGCGGAAACATTTAAAAGAAAGGGTTGAAATGTATAAGATTTTTCCGCATAAATATCTTTGAGAAAGTGCAAATAATTATTCAATAACAATCTATATAAGTAAAGCTCCTTTAATGGAACAACTCGTAATTGTTAAAAGAAAACTAAAGTTAGAGAAAGTAACAAAAGAAAACAAAATGAATCAATTTTCTTCTAAAAGTCTCACTAAAAAAATTAGGAGGATTAAGTCACATTTGATTTTACTTGAAAATCATTTCTTAATAAAATCCATGATCATTTTTATATTTACTTGGAGCGGTATTCTTTTTCTTTATGAAAATCAACCCTGAATAGTTAGTTTGATTTGATTATTTCATTTGTACAATTTTGGATTTATGAAAAAATTGATGGTTACTTTATTTTTCTTCTCATTTTACTTATTTGAATTCCCATTATTTTTATGTTTTAGGTTATTTATTGGAAGAATCTGACAATACTAATGAACTTACAAATATGTTTGCAAATATCAACATTAATAAGGAAGAAAGCATAAACCTTGTTTATGCTCCTAGGCCGGTGGAAAAATATTATTACCATAGATCTTCACCCCAAAATTTGCTTTATGAGGAGCTTGAAACTTACCAGAACTCTTACTCTGGAAAAGTCATTTATGAATGGAACATAGATGGTCTCAATGATAAACAAATTTTAGACATGATTCATAGAATGATCATGTATTTAAATGTCTGTAAACAACAGGGAAATACAGATAGTACTATTGCTACTTTTATATCTACCGGATTTGTTGATCGACTTAGAGGTTGGTGGGATCATTATTCACAGAACTCCAAAAGAAAGAAATATTAACCCATAAGAAAACAGTGAAAGTAGAATCTACTAGTACAACTGTCACGGTTACAGGTACCCCTGTTGTAACCACAGGAGAAGAAGATGCAGTCTATACACTGTGTCTAACGGTCCTACAACATTTTGTAGGAAGTTTTAATCACATTCAATAAAAAAATAGAAAAGATATGTATTAGTAAAATTCTATTATTTTATTTCATTTTAAATAAAATATAATAAAAATAAATATAATATTAGTCAGAGTACTAATGTGGAGTGGTGAGGTACTTCAGTTAATATTTATTAGTTGGAATAAACTGGTGTGAGGAGTTCATTCAAAGTTCACCAAATTTTACTAAATAATGATAAGCATAAATAAATAATAATAATAATAATAATAATAATAATAATAATAATAATAATACTAATAATAATAATAAATAACTATATTCCAATAGTATTAGCCTTGTCTATAGATTTCTAGATTTATTAAGCGAAACTAATGTTTAGAAAGATGATAAATAAATACCTCTTTTTATGTGTATTAAGAAATGTAATTAGCAGGAGTTGAAAATTATGGAAACAAATAGTGCGGAAACATTTAAAAGAAAGGGTTGAAATGTATAAGATTTTTCCGCATAAATATATTTGAGAAAGTGCAAATATTTATTCAATAACAATCTATATAAGTAAAGCTCCTTTAATGGAACAACTCATAATTGTTAAAAGAAAACTAAAGTTAGAGAAAGTAACAAAAGAAAACAAAATGAATCATTTTTCTTCTAAAAGTCTCACTAAAAAAATTAGGAGGATTAAGTCACATTTGATTTTACTTGAAAATCATTTCTTAATAAAATCCATGATCATTTTTATATTTATTTGGAGCGTGTTTCTTTTTCTTTATGAAAATCAACCCTGAATAGTTAGTTTGATTTGATTATTTCATTTGTACAATTTTGGATTTATGAAAAAATTGATGGTTACTTTATTTTTCTTCTCATTTTACTTATTTGAATTCATATAATTTTTACGTTTTAGGTTATTTATTGGAAGAATCTGACAATACTAATGAACTTACAAATATGTTTGCAAATATCAACATTAATAAGGAAGAAAGCATAAACCTTGTTTATGCTTCTAGGCCGGTGGAAAAATATTATTACCATAGATCTTCACCCCAAGATTTGCTTTATGAGGAGCTTGAAACTTACCAGAACTCTTACTCTGGAAAAGTCATTTATGAATGGAACATAGATGGTCTCAATGATAAACAAATTTTAGACATGATTCATAGAATGATCATGTATTCAACTGTCTGTAAACAACAAGGAAATGCAGATATCACTATTGCTACTTTTATAACTACCGGATTTGTTTGTCAACTTAGAGGTTGGTGGGATCATTATCTCACAGTACTCCAAAAGAAAGAAATATTAACCCATAAGAAAACAGTTAAAGTAGAATCTACTAGTACAACTGTCACGGTTACAGGTACCCCTGTTGTAATCACAGGAGAAGAAGATGCAGTCTATACACTGTGTCTAACGGTCCTACAACATTTTGTAGGAAGTTTTAATCACATTCATTAAAAAAATAGAAAAGAAATGTATTCGTAAAATTCTATTATTTTATTTCATTTTAAATAAAATATAATAAAAAGAAATATAATATTAGTCAGAGTACTAATGTGGAGTGGTGAGGTACTTCACCTAATATTTGTTAGTTGGAATAAACTGGTGTGAGGAGTTCGTTCAAAGTTCACCAACTTTTACTTAATAATAATATGCATAAATAAATAATAATAATAATAATAATAATAATAATAATAATAATAATAATAATAAATAACTATATTCAAATAGTATTAGCCTTGTCTATGGATTTCTAGATTTATTAAGCGAAAATAATGTTTAGAAAGATGATAAATAAATACCTCTTTTTATGTGTATTAAGAAATGTAATTAGCAGGAGTTGAAAATTATGGAAACAAATAGTGCGGAAACATTTAAAAGAGAGGGTTGAAATGTATAAAATATTTCCGCATAAATATATTTGAGAAAGTGCAAATATTTATTCAATAACAATCTATATAAGTAAAGCTCCTTTGATGGAACAACTCATAATTGTTAAAAGAAAACTAAAGTTAGAGAAAGTAAGCAAAGAAAACAAAATGAATCAATTTTCTTCTAAAAGTCTCACAAAAAAAATTAGGAGGATTAAGTCACATTTGATTTTACTTGAAAATCATTTCTTAATAAAATAATTGATCATTTTTATATTTACTTGGAGCGTGTTTCTTTTTCTTTATGAAAATCAACCCTGAATAGTTAGTTTGATTTCATTATTTCATTTGTACAATTTTGGATTTATGAAAAAATTGATGGTTACTTTATTTTTCTTCTCATTTTACTTATTTGAATTCACATTATTTTTACGTTTTAGGTTATTTATTGGAAGAATCTGACAATACTAATGAACTTACAAATATGTTTGCAAATATCAACATTAATAAGGAAGAAAGCATAAACCTTGTTTATGCTTTTAGGCCGGTGGAAAAATATTATTACCATAGATCTTCACCCCAAGATTTGCTTTATGAGGAGCTTGAAACTTACCAGAACTCTTACTCTGGAAAAGTCATTTATGAATGGAACATAGATGGTCTCAATGATAAACAAATTTTAGACATGATTCATAGAATGATCATGTATTCAACTGTCTGTAAACAACAAGGAAATGCAGATAGCACTATTGCTACTTTTATAACTACCGGATTTGTTTGTCAACTTAGAGGTTGGTGGGATCATTATCTCACAGTACTCCAAGAGAAAGAAATATTAACCCATAAGAAAACAGTTAAAGTAGAATCTACTAGTACAACTGTCACGGTTACAGGTACCCCTGTTGTAATCACAGGAGAAGAAGATGCAGTCTATACACTGTGTCTAACGGTCCTACAACATTTTGTAGGAAGTTTTAATCACATTCATTAAAAAAATAGAAAAGAAATGTATTCGTAAAATTCTATTATTTTATTTCATTTTAAATAAAATATAATAAAAATAAATATAATATTAGTCAGAGTACTAATGTGGAGTGGTGAGGTACTTCACCTAATATTTGTTAGTTGGAATAAACTAGTGTGAGGAGTTCGTTCAAAGTTCACCAACTTTTACTTAATAATAATATGCATAAATAAATAATAATAATAATAATAATAATAATAATAATAATTATTATTATTATTATAAATAACTATATTCAAATAGTATTAGCCTTGTCTATGGATTTCTAGATTTATTAAGCGAAAATAATGTTTAGAAAGATGATAAATAAATACCTCTTTTTATGTGTATTAAGAAATGTAATTAGCAGGAGTTGAAAATTATGGAAACAAATAGTGCGGAAACATTTAAAAGAGAGGGTTGAAATGTATAAAATATTTCCGCATAAATATATTTGAGAAAGTGCAAATATTTATTCAATAACAATCTATATAAGTAAAGCTCCTTTGATGGAACAACTCATAATTGTTAAAAGAAAACTAAAGTTAGAGAAAGTAAGCAAAGAAAACAAAATGAATCAATTTTCTTCTAAAAGTCTCACTAAAAAAATTAGGAGGATTAAGTCACATTTGATTTTACTTGAAAATCATTTCTTAATAAAATCCATGATCATTTTTATATTTATTTGGAGCGTGTTTCTTTTTCTTTATGAAAATCAACCCTGAATAGTTAGTTTGATTTGATTATTTCATTTGTACAATTTTGGATTTATGAAAAAATTGATGGTTACTTTATTTTTCTTCTCATTATACTTATTCGAATTCACATTATTTTTACGTTTTAGGTTATTTATTGGAAGAATCTGATAATACTAATGAACTTACAAATATGTTTGCAAATATCAACATTAATAAGGAAGAAAGCATAAACCTTGTTTATGCTCCTAGGCCGGTGGAAAAATATTATTACCATAGATCTTCACCCCAAGATTTGCTTTATGAGGAGCTTGAAACTTACCAGAACTCTTACTCTGGAAAAGTCATTTATGAATGGAACATAGATGGTCTCAATGATAAACAAATTTTAGACATGATTCATAGAATGATCGTGTATTGAAATGTCTGTAAACAACAGGGAAATGCAGATAGTACTATTGCTACTTTTATAACTACCGGATTTGTTGGTCAACTTAGAGGTTGGTGGGATCATTATCTAACAGAACTCCAAAAGAAAGAAATATTAACCCATAAGAAAACAGTGAAAGTAGAATCTACTAGTACAACTGTCACGGTTACAGGTACCCCTGTTGTAACCAAAGGAGAAAAAGATGCAGTCTATACACTGTGTCAAACGGTCCTACAACATTTTGTAGGAAGTTTTAATCACATTCATTAAAAAAATAGAAAAGAAATGTATTAGTAAAATTCTATTATTTTATTTCATTTTAAATAAAATATAATAAAAATAAATATAATATTAGTCAGAGTACTAATGTGGAGTGGTGAGGTACTTCACCTAATATTTGTTAGTTGGAATAAACTGGTGTGAGGAGTTCGTTCAAAGTTCACCAACTTTTACTTAATAATGATATGCATAAATAAATAAATAATAATAATAATAATAATAATAATAATAAATAACTATATTCCAATAGTATTAGCCTTGTCTATGGATTTCTAGATTTATTAAGCGAAACTAATGTTTAGAAAGATGATAAATAAATACCTCTTTTTATGTGTATTAAGAAATGTAATTAGCAGGAGTTGAAAATTATGGAAACAAATAGTGCGGAAACATTTAAAAGAAAGGGTTGAAATGTATAAGATTTTTCCGCATAAATATCTTTGAGAAAGTGCAAATAATTATTCAATAACAATCTATATAAGTAAAGCTCCTTTAATGGAACAACTCGTAATTGTTAAAAGAAAACTAAAGTTAGAGAAAGTAACAAAAGAAAACAAAATGAATCAATTTTCTTCTAAAAGTCTCACTAAAAAAATTAGGAGGATTAAGTCACATTTGATTTTACTTGAAAATCATTTCTTAATAAAATCCATGATCATTTTTATATTTACTTGGAGCGGTATTCTTTTTCTTTATGAAAATCAACCCTGAATAGTTAGTTTGATTTGATTATTTCATTTGTACAATTTTGGATTTATGAAAAAATTGATGGTTACTTTATTTTTCTTCTCATTTTACTTATTTGAATTCCCATTATTTTTATGTTTTAGGTTATTTATTGGAAGAATCTGACAATACTAATGAACTTACAAATATGTTTGCAAATATCAACATTAATAAGGAAGAAAGCATAAACCTTGTTTATGCTCCTAGGCCGGTGGAAAAATATTATTACCATAGATCTTCACCCCAAAATTTGCTTTATGAGGAGCTTGAAACTTACCAGAACTCTTACTCTGGAAAAGTCATTTATGAATGGAACATAGATGGTCTCAATGATAAACAAATTTTAGACATGATTCATAGAATGATCATGTATTTAAATGTCTGTAAACAACAGGGAAATACAGATAGTACTATTGCTACTTTTATATCTACCGGATTTGTTGATCGACTTAGAGGTTGGTGGGATCATTATTCACAGAACTCCAAAAGAAAGAAATATTAACCCATAAGAAAACAGTGAAAGTAGAATCTACTAGTACAACTGTCACGGTTACAGGTACCCCTGTTGTAACCACAGGAGAAGAAGATGCAGTCTATACACTGTGTCTAACGGTCCTACAACATTTTGTAGGAAGTTTTAATCACATTCAATAAAAAAATAGAAAAGATATGTATTAGTAAAATTCTATTATTTTATTTCATTTTAAATAAAATATAATAAAAATAAATATAATATTAGTCAGAGTACTAATGTGGAGTGGTGAGGTACTTCAGTTAATATTTATTAGTTGGAATAAACTGGTGTGAGGAGTTCATTCAAAGTTCACCAAATTTTACTAAATAATGATAAGCATAAATAAATAATAATAATAATAATAATAATAATAATAATAATAATAATAATACTAATAATAATAATAAATAACTATATTCCAATAGTATTAGCCTTGTCTATAGATTTCTAGATTTATTAAGCGAAACTAATGTTTAGAAAGATGATAAATAAATACCTCTTTTTATGTGTATTAAGAAATGTAATTAGCAGGAGTTGAAAATTATGGAAACAAATAGTGCGGAAACATTTAAAAGAAAGGGTTGAAATGTATAAGATTTTTCCGCATAAATATATTTGAGAAAGTGCAAATATTTATTCAATAACAATCTATATAAGTAAAGCTCCTTTAATGGAACAACTCATAATTGTTAAAAGAAAACTAAAGTTAGAGAAAGTAACAAAAGAAAACAAAATGAATCATTTTTCTTCTAAAAGTCTCACTAAAAAAATTAGGAGGATTAAGTCACATTTGATTTTACTTGAAAATCATTTCTTAATAAAATCCATGATCATTTTTATATTTATTTGGAGCGTGTTTCTTTTTCTTTATGAAAATCAACCCTGAATAGTTAGTTTGATTTGATTATTTCATTTGTACAATTTTGGATTTATGAAAAAATTGATGGTTACTTTATTTTTCTTCTCATTTTACTTATTTGAATTCATATAATTTTTACGTTTTAGGTTATTTATTGGAAGAATCTGACAATACTAATGAACTTACAAATATGTTTGCAAATATCAACATTAATAAGGAAGAAAGCATAAACCTTGTTTATGCTTCTAGGCCGGTGGAAAAATATTATTACCATAGATCTTCACCCCAAGATTTGCTTTATGAGGAGCTTGAAACTTACCAGAACTCTTACTCTGGAAAAGTCATTTATGAATGGAACATAGATGGTCTCAATGATAAACAAATTTTAGACATGATTCATAGAATGATCATGTATTCAACTGTCTGTAAACAACAAGGAAATGCAGATATCACTATTGCTACTTTTATAACTACCGGATTTGTTTGTCAACTTAGAGGTTGGTGGGATCATTATCTCACAGTACTCCAAAAGAAAGAAATATTAACCCATAAGAAAACAGTTAAAGTAGAATCTACTAGTACAACTGTCACGGTTACAGGTACCCCTGTTGTAATCACAGGAGAAGAAGATGCAGTCTATACACTGTGTCTAACGGTCCTACAACATTTTGTAGGAAGTTTTAATCACATTCATTAAAAAAATAGAAAAGAAATGTATTCGTAAAATTCTATTATTTTATTTCATTTTAAATAAAATATAATAAAAAGAAATATAATATTAGTCAGAGTACTAATGTGGAGTGGTGAGGTACTTCACCTAATATTTGTTAGTTGGAATAAACTGGTGTGAGGAGTTCGTTCAAAGTTCACCAACTTTTACTTAATAATAATATGCATAAATAAATAATAATAATAATAATAATAATAATAATAATAATAATAATAATAATAAATAACTATATTCAAATAGTATTAGCCTTGTCTATGGATTTCTAGATTTATTAAGCGAAAATAATGTTTAGAAAGATGATAAATAAATACCTCTTTTTATGTGTATTAAGAAATGTAATTAGCAGGAGTTGAAAATTATGGAAACAAATAGTGCGGAAACATTTAAAAGAGAGGGTTGAAATGTATAAAATATTTCCGCATAAATATATTTGAGAAAGTGCAAATATTTATTCAATAACAATCTATATAAGTAAAGCTCCTTTGATGGAACAACTCATAATTGTTAAAAGAAAACTAAAGTTAGAGAAAGTAAGCAAAGAAAACAAAATGAATCAATTTTCTTCTAAAAGTCTCACAAAAAAAATTAGGAGGATTAAGTCACATTTGATTTTACTTGAAAATCATTTCTTAATAAAATAATTGATCATTTTTATATTTACTTGGAGCGTGTTTCTTTTTCTTTATGAAAATCAACCCTGAATAGTTAGTTTGATTTCATTATTTCTTTTGTACAATTTTGGATTTATGAAAAAATTGATGGTTACTTTATTTTTCTTCTCATTTTACTTATTTGAATTCACATTATTTTTACGTTTTAGGTTATTTATTGGAAGAATCTGACAATACTAATGAACTTACAAATATGTTTGCAAATATCAACATTAATAAGGAAGAAAGCATAAACCTTGTTTATGCTTTTAGGCCGGTGGAAAAATATTATTACCATAGATCTTCACCCCAAGATTTGCTTTATGAGGAGCTTGAAACTTACCAGAACTCTTACTCTGGAAAAGTCATTTATGAATGGAACATAGATGGTCTCAATGATAAACAAATTTTAGACATGATTCATAGAATGATCATGTATTCAACTGTCTGTAAACAACAAGGAAATGCAGATAGCACTATTGCTACTTTTATAACTACCGGATTTGTTTGTCAACTTAGAGGTTGGTGGGATCATTATCTCACAGTACTCCAAAAGAAAGAAATATTAACCCATAAGAAAACAGTTAAAGTAGAATCTACTAGTACAACTGTCACGGTTACAGGTACCCCTGTTGTAATCACAGGAGAAGAAGATGCAGTCTATACACTGTGTCTAACGGTCCTACAACATTTTGTAGGAAGTTTTAATCACATTCATTAAAAAAATAGAAAAGAAATGTATTCGTAAAATTCTATTATTTTATTTCATTTTAAATAAAATATAATAAAAATAAATATAATATTAGTCAGAGTACTAATGTGGAGTGGTGAGGTACTTCACCTAATATTTGTTAGTTGGAATAAACTAGTGTGAGGAGTTCGTTCAAAGTTCACCAACTTTTACTTAATAATAATATGCATAAATAAATAATAATAATAATAATAATAATAATAATAATAATAATTATTATTATTATAAATAACTATATTCAAATAGTATTAGCCTTGTCTATGGATTTCTAGATTTATTAAGCGAAAATAATGTTTAGAAAGATGATAAATAAATACCTCTTTTTATGTGTATTAAGAAATGTAATTAGCAGGAGTTGAAAATTATGGAAACAAATAGTGCGGAAACATTTAAAAGAGAGGGTTGAAATGTATAAAATATTTCCGCATAAATATATTTGAGAAAGTGCAAATATTTATTCAATAACAATCTATATAAGTAAAGCTCCTTTGATGGAACAACTCATAATTGTTAAAAGAAAACTAAAGTTAGAGAAAGTAAGCAAAGAAAACAAAATGAATCAATTTTCTTCTAAAAGTCTCACTAAAAAAATTAGGAGGATTAAGTCACATTTGATTTTACTTGAAAATCATTTCTTAATAAAATCCATGATCATTTTTATATTTATTTGGAGCGTGTTTCTTTTTCTTTATGAAAATCAACCCTGAATAGTTAGTTTGATTTGATTATTTCATTTGTACAATTTTGGATTTATGAAAAAATTGATGGTTACTTTATTTTTCTTCTCATTATACTTATTCGAATTCACATTATTTTTACGTTTTAGGTTATTTATTGGAAGAATCTGATAATACTAATGAACTTACAAATATGTTTGCAAATATCAACATTAATAAGGAAGAAAGCATAAACCTTGTTTATGCTCCTAGGCCGGTGGAAAAATATTATTACCATAGATCTTCACCCCAAGATTTGCTTTATGAGGAGCTTGAAACTTACCAGAACTCTTACTCTGGAAAAGTCATTTATGAATGGAACATAGATGGTCTCAATGATAAACAAATTTTAGACATGATTCATAGAATGATCGTGTATTGAAATGTCTGTAAACAACAGGGAAATGCAGATAGTACTATTGCTACTTTTATAACTACCGGATTTGTTGGTCAACTTAGAGGTTGGTGGGATCATTATCTAACAGAACTCCAAAAGAAAGAAATATTAACCCATAAGAAAACAGTGAAAGTAGAATCTACTAGTACAACTGTCACGGTTACAGGTACCCCTGTTGTAACCACAGGAGAAAAAGATGCAGTCTATACACTGTGTCAAACGGTCCTACAACATTTTGTAGGAAGTTTTAATCACATTCATTAAAAAAATAGAAAAGAAATGTATTAGTAAAATTCTATTATTTTATTTCATTTTAAATAAAATATAATAAAAATAAATATAATATTAGTCAGAGTACTAATGTGGAGTGGTGAGGTACTTCACCTAATATTTGTTAGTTGGAATAAACTGGTGTGAGGAGTTCGTTCAAAGTTCACCAACTTTTACTTAATAATGATATGCATAAATAAATAAATAATAATAATAATAATAATAATAATAATAAATAACTATATTCCAATAGTATTAGCCTTGTCTATGGATTTCTAGATTTATTAAGTGAAACTAATGTTTAGAAAGATGATAAATAAATACCTCTTTTTATGTGTATTAAGAAATGTAATTAGCAGGAGTTGAAAATTATGGAAACAAATAGTGCGGAAACATTTAAAAGAAAGGGTTGAAATGTATAAGATTTTTCCGCATAAATATCTTTGAGAAAGTGCAAATATTTATTCAATAACAATCTATATAAGTAAAGCTCCTTTAATGGAACAACTCGTAATTGTTAAAAGAAAACTAAAGTTAGAGAAAGTAACAAAAGAAAACAAAATGAATCAATTTTCTTCTAAAAGTCTCACTAAAAAAATTAGGAGGATTAAGTCACATTTGATTTTACTTGAAAATCATTTCTTAATAAAATCCATGATCATTTTTATATTTACTTGGAGCGGTATTCTTTTTCTTTATGAAAATCAACCCTGAATAGTTAGTTTGATTTGATTATTTCATTTGTACAATTTTGGATTTATGAAAAAATTGATGGTTACTTTATTTTTCTTCTCATTTTACTTATTTGAATTCCCATTATTTTTATGTTTTAGGTTATTTATTGGAAGAATCTGACAATACTAATGAACTTACAAATATGTTTGCAAATATCAACATTAATAAGGAAGAAAGCATAAACCTTGTTTATGCTCCTAGGCCGGTAGAAAAATATTATTACCATAGATCTTCACCCCAAAATTTGCTTTATGAGGAGCTTGAAACTTACCAGAACTCTTACTCTGGAAAAGTCATTTATGAATGGAACATAGATGGTCTCAATGATAAACAAATTTTAGACATGATTCATAGAATGATCATGTATTTAAATGTCTGTAAACAACAGGGAAATGCAGATAGTACTATTGCTACTTTTATATCTACCGGAGTTGTTGATCGACTTAGAGGTTGGTGGGATCATTATCTCACAGAACTCCAAAAGAAAGAAATATTAACCCATAAGAAAACAGTGAAAGTAGAACCTACTAGTACAACTGTCACGGTTACAGGTACCCCTGTTGTAACCACAGGAGAAGAAGATGCAGTCTGTACACTGTGTTTAACGGTCCTACAACATTTTGTAGGAAGTTTTAATCACATTCATTAAAAAAATAGAAAACAAATGTATTAGTAAAATTCTATTATTTTATTTCATTTTAAATAAAATATAATAAAAATAAATATAATATTAGTCAGAGTACTAATGTGGAGTGGTGAGGTACTTCACCTAATATTTGTTAGTTGGAATAAACTGGTGTGAGGAGTTCGTTCAAAGTTCACCAACTTTTACTTAATAATGATATGCATAAATAAATAAATAAATAATAATAATAATAATAATAATAATAATAAATAACTATATTCAAATAGTATTAGCCTTGTCTATGGATTTCTAGATTTATTAAGCGAAAATAATGTTTAGAAAGATGATAAATAAATACTTCTTTTTATGTGTATTAAGAAATGTAATTAGCAGGAGTTGAAAATTATGGAAACAAATAGTGCGGAAACATTTAAAAGAAATGGTTGAAATGTATAAGATTTTTCCGCATAAATATATTTGAGAAAGTGCAAATATTTATTCAATAACAATCTATATAAGTAAAGCTCCTTTAATGGAACAAGTCGTAATTGTTAAAAGAAAACTAAAGTTAGAGAAAGTAACAAAAGAAAACAAAATGAATCATTTTTCTTCTAAAAGTCTCACTAAAAAAATTAGGAGGATTAAGTCACATTTGATTTTACTTGAAAATCATTTCTTAATAAAATCCATGATCATTTTTATATTTACTTGGAGCGTGTTTCTTTTTCTTTATGAAAATCAACCCTGAATAGTTAGTTTGATTTGATTATTTCATTTGTACAATTTTGGATTTATGAAAAAATTGATGGTTACTTTATTTTTCTTCTCATTTTACTTATTTGAATTCACATTATTTTTACGTTTTAGGTTATTTATTGGAAGAATCTGACAATACTAATGAACTTACAAATATGTTTGCAAATATCAACATTAATAAGGAAGAAAGCATAAACCTTGTTTATGCTTCTAGGCCGGTGGAAAAATATTATTACCATAGATCTTCACCCCAAGATTTGCTTTATGAGGAGCTTGAAACTTACCAGAACTCTTACTCTGGAAAAGTCATTTATGAATGGAACATAGATGGTCTCAATGATAAACAAATTTTAGACATGATTCATAGAATGATCATGTATTCAACTGTCTGTAAACAACAAGGAAATGCAGATAGCACTATTGCTACTTTTATAACTACCGGATTTGTTGGTCAACTTAGAGGTTGGTGGGATCATTATCTCACAGTACTCCAAAAGAAAGAAATATTAACCCATAAGAAAACAGTTAAAGTAGAATCTACTAGTACAACTGTCACGGTTACAGGTACCCCTGTTGTAATCACAGGAGAAGAAGATGCAGTCTATACACTGTGTCTAACGGTCCTACAACATTTTGTAGGAAGTTTTAATCACATTCATTAAAAAAATAGAAAAGAAATGTATTCGTAAAATTCAATTATTTTATTTCATTTTAAATAAAATATAATAAAAATAAATATAATATTAGTCAGAGTACTAATGTGGAGTGGTGAGGTACTTCACCTAATATTTGTTAGTTGGAATAA
This sequence comes from Lathyrus tuberosus, assembly GCA_022829125.1. NCBI lineage: Eukaryota > Viridiplantae > Streptophyta > Magnoliopsida > Fabales > Fabaceae > Lathyrus > Lathyrus tuberosus. The sequence goes on along the minus strand of JALAZF010000061.1, from coordinate 4,614,196 downwards.
ACTGGTGTGAGGAGTTCGTTCAAAGTTCACCAACTTTTACTTAATAATAATATGCATAAATAAATAATAATAATAATAATAATAATAATAATAATAATAATAATAAATAACTATATTCAAATAGTATTAGCCTTGTCTATGGATTTCTAGATTTATTAAGCGAAAATAATGTTTAGAAAGATGATAAATAAATACCTCTTTTTATGTGTATTAAGAAATGTAATTAGCAGGAGTTGAAATTTATGGAAACAAATAGTGCGGAAACATTTAAAAGAGAGGGTTGAAATGTATAAAAATTTTCCGCATAAATATATTTGAGAAAGTGCAAATATTTATTCAATAACAATCTATATAAGTAAAGCTCCTTTAATGGAACAACTCATAATTGTTAAAAGAAAACTAAAGTTAGAGAAAGTAAGCAAAGAAAACAAAATGAATCAATTTTCTTTTAAAAGTCTCACTAAAAAAATTAGGAGGATTAAGTCACATTTGATTTTACTTGAAAATCATTTCTTAATAAAATCCATGATCATTTTTATATTTACTTGGAGCGTGTTTCTTTTTCTTTATGAAAATCAACCCTGAATAGTTAGTTTGATTTGATTATTTCATTTGTACAATTTTGGATTTATGAAAAAATTGATGGTTAATTTATTTTTCTTCTCATTATACTTATTTGAATTCACATTATTTTTACGTTTTAGGTTATTTATTGGAAGAATCTGACAATACTAATGAACTTACAAATATGTTTGCAAATATCAACATTAATAAGGAAGAAAGCATAAACCTTGTTTATGCTCCTAGGTCGGTGGAAAAATATTATTACCCTAGATCTTCACCCCAAAATTTGCTTTATGAGGAGCTTGAAACTTACCATAACTCTTACTCTGAAAAAGTCATTTATGAATGGAACATAGATGGTCTCAATGATAAACAAATTTTAGACATGATTCATAGAATGATCATGTATTTAAATGTCTGTAAACAACAGGGAAATGCAGATAGTACTATTGCTACTTTTATATCTACCGGATTTGTTGATCGACTTAGAGGTTGGTGGGATCATTATCTCACAGAACTCCAAAAGAAAGAAATATTAACCCATAAGAAAACAGTGAAAGTAGAATTTACTAGTACAACTGTCACGGTTACAGGTACCCCTGTTGTAACCACAGGAGAAGAAGATGCAGTCTATACACTGTGTCTAACGGTCGTACAACATTTTGTAGGAAGTTTTAATCACATTCAATAAAAAAATAGAAAAGATATGTATTAGTAAAATTCTATTATTTTATTTCATTTTAAATAAAATATAATAAAAATAAATATAATATTAGTCAGAGTACTAATGTGGAGTGGTGAGGTACTTCAGCTAATATTTATTAGTTGGAATAAACTGGTGTGAGGAGTTCGTTCAAAGTTCACCAACTTTTACATAATAATAATATGCATAAATAAATAATAATAATAATAATAATAATAATAATAATAATAATAAATAACTATATTCAAATAGTATTAGCCTTGTCTATGGATTTCTAGATTTATTAAGCGAAAATAATGTTTAGAAAGATGATAAATAAATACCTCTTTTTATGTGTATTAAGAAATGTAATTAGCAGGAGTTGAAATTTATGGAAACAAATAGTGCGGAAACATTTAAAAGAGAGGGTTGAAATGTATAAAAATTTTCCGCATAAATATATTTGAGAAAGTGCAAATATTTATTCAATAACAATCTATATAAGTAAAGCTCCTTTAATGGAACAACTCATAATTGTTAAAAGAAAACTAAAGTTAGAGAAAGTAAGCAAAGAAAACAAAATGAATCAATTTTCTTCTAAAAGCCTCACTAAAAAAATTAGGAGGATTAAGTCACATTTGATTTTACTTGAAAATCATTTCTTAATAAAATCCATGATCATTTTTATATTTATTTGGAGCGTGTTTCTTTTTCTTTATGAAAATCAACCCTGAATAGTTAGTTTGATTTGATTATTTCATTTGTACAATTTTGGATTTATGAAAAAATTGATGGTTAATTTATTTTTCTTCTCATTATACTTATTTGAATTCACATTATTTTTACGTTTTAGGTTATTTATTGGAAGAATCTGACAATACTAATGAACTTACAAATATGTTTGCAAATATCAACATTAATAAGGAAGAAAGCATAAACCTTGTTTATGCTCCTAGGTCGGTGGAAAAATATTATTACCCTAGATCTTCACCCCAAAATTTGCTTTATGAGGAGCTTGAAACTTACCATAACTCTTACTCTGAAAAAGTCATTTATGAATGGAACATAGATGGTCTCAATGATAAACAAATTTTAGACATGATTCATAGAATGATCATGTATTTAAATGTCTGTAAACAACAGGGAAATGTAGATAGTACTATTGCTACTTTTATATCTACCGGATTTGTTGATCGACTTAGAGGTTGGTGGGATCATTATCTCACAGAACTCCAAAAGAAAGAAATATTAACCCATAAGAAAACAGTGAAAGTAGAATTTACTAGTACAACTGTCACGGTTACAGGTACCCCTGTTGTAACCACAGGAGAAGAAGATGCAGTCTATACACTGTGTCTAACGGTCCTACAACATTTTGTAGGAAGTTTTAATCACATTCAATAAAAAAATAGAAAAGATATGTATTAGTAAAATTCTATTATTTTATTTCATTTTAAATAAAATATAATAAAAATAAATATAATATTAGTCAGAGTACTAATGTGGAGTGGTGAGGTACTTCAGCTAATATTTATTAGTTGGAATAAACTGGTGTGAGGAGTTCGTTCAAAGTTCACCAACTTTTACTTAATAATAATATGCATAAATAAATAATAATAATAATAATAATAATAATAATAATAATAATAATAATAAATAACTATATTCAAATAGTATTAGCCTTGTCTATGGATTTCTAGATTTATTAAGCGAAAATAATGTTTAGAAAGATGATAAATAAATACCTCTTTTTATGTGTATTAAGAAATGTAATTAGCAGGAGTTGAAATTTATGGAAACAAATAGTGCGGAAACATTTAAAAGAGAGGGTTGAAATGTATAAAAGTTTTCCGCATAAATATATTTGAGAAAGTGCAAATATTTATTCAATAACAATCTATATAAGTAAAGCTCCTTTAATGGAACAACTCATAATTGTTAAAAGAAAACTAAAGTTAGAGAAAGTAAGCAAAGAAAACAAAATGAATCAATTTTCTTCTAAAAGTCTCACTAAAAAAATTAGGAGGATTAAGTCACATTTGATTTTACTTGAAAATCATTTCTTAATAAAATCCATGATCATTTTTATATTTATTTGGAGCGTGTTTCTTTTTCTTTATGAAAATCAACCCTGAATAGTTAGTTTGATTTGATTATTTCATTTGTACAATTTTGGATTTATGAAAAAATTGATGGTTAATTTATTTTTCTTCTCATTATACTTATTTGAATTCACATTATTTTTACGTTTTAGGTTATTTATTGGAAGAATCTGACAATACTAATGAACTTACAAATATGTTTGCAAATATCAACATTAATAAGGAAGAAAGCATAAACCTTGTTTATGCTCCTAGGTCGGTGGAAAAATATTATTACCCTAGATCTTCACCCCAAAATTTGCTTTATGAGGAGCTTGAAACTTACCATAACTCTTACTCTGAAAAAGTCATTTATGAATGGAACATAGATGGTCTCAATGATAAACAAATTTTAGACATGATTCATAGAATGATCATGTATTTAAATGTCTGTAAACAACAGGGAAATGTAGATAGTACTATTGCTACTTTTATATCTACCGGATTTGTTGATCGACTTAGAGGTTGGTGGGATCATTATCTCACAGAACTCCAAAAGAAAGAAATATTAACCCATAAGAAAACAGTGAAAGTAGAATTTACTAGTACAACTGTCACGGTTACAGGTACCCCTGTTGTAACCACAGGAGAAGAAGATGCAGTCTATACACTGTGTCTAACGGTCCTACAACATTTTGTAGGAAGTTTTAATCACATTCAATAAAAAAATAGAAAAGATATGTATTAGTAAAATTCTATTATTTTATTTCATTTTAAATAAAATATAATAAAAATAAATATAATATTAGTCAGAGTACTAATGTGGAGTGGTGAGGTACTTCAGCTAATATTTATTAGTTGGAATAAACTGGTGTGAGGAGTTCGTTCAAAGTTCACCAACTTTTACTTAATAATAATATGCATAAATAAATAATAATAATAATAATAATAATAATAATAATAATAAATAACTATATTCAAATAGTATTAGCCTTGTCTATGGATTTCTAGATTTATTAAGCGAAAATAATGTTTAGAAAGATGATAAATAAATACCTCTTTTTATGTGTATTAAGAAATGTAATTAGCAGGAGTTGAAATTTATGGAAACAAATAGTGCGGAAACATTTAAAAGAGAGGGTTGAAATGTATAAAAATTTTCCGCATAAATATATTTGAGAAAGTGCAAATATTTATTCAATAACAATCTATATAAGTAAAGCTCCTTTAATGGAACAACTCATAATTGTTAAAAGAAAACTAAAGTTAGAGAAAGTAAGCAAAGAAAACAAAATGAATCAATTTTCTTCTAAAAGTCTCACTAAAAAAATTAGGAGGATTAAGTCACATTTGATTTTACTTGAAAATCATTTCTTAATAAAATCCATGATCATTTTTATATTTATTTGGAGCGTGTTTCTTTTTCTTTATGAAAATCAACCCTGAATAGTTAGTTTGATTTGATTATTTCATTTGTACAATTTTGGATTTATGACAAAATTGATGGTTAATTTATTTTTCTTCTCATTATACTTATTTGAATTCACATTATTTTTACGTTTTAGGTTATTTATTGGAAGAATCTGACAATACTAATGAACTTACAAATATGTTTGCAAATATCAACATTAATAAGGAAGAAAGCATAAACCTTGTTTATGCTTCTAGGCCGGTGGAAAAATATTATTACCATAGATCTTCACCCCAAGATTTGCTTTATGAGGAGCTTGAAACTTACCAGAACTCTTACTCTGGAAAAGTCATTTATGAATGGAACATAGATGGTCTCAATGATAAACAAATTTTAGACATGATTCATAGAATGATCATGTATTCAACTGTCTGTAAACAACAAGGAAATGCAGATAGCACTATTGCTACTTTTATAACTACCGGATTTGTTGGTCAACTTAGAGGTTGGTGGGATCATTATCTCACAGTACTCCAAAAGAAAGAAATATTAACCCATAAGAAAACAGTTAAAGTAGAATCTACTAGTACAACTGTCACGGTTACAGGTACCCCTGTTGTAATCACAGGAGAAGAAGATGCAGTCTATACACTGTGTCTAACGGTCCTACAACATTTTGTAGGAAGTTTTAATCACATTCAATAAAAAAATAGAAAAGATATGTATTAGTAAAATTCTATTATTTTATTTCATTTTAAATAAAATATAATAAAAATAAATATAATATTAGTCAGAGTACTAATGTGGAGTGGTGAGGTACTTCACCTAATATTTGTTAGTTGGAATAAACTGGTGTGAGGAGTTCGTTCAAAGTTCACCAACTTTTACTTAATAATGATATGCATAAATAAATAAATAAATAATAATAATAATAATAATAATAATAATAATAAATAACTATATTCAAATAGTATTAGCCTTGTCTATGGATTTCTAGATTTATTAAGCGAAAATAATGTTTAGAAAGATGATAAATAAATACTTCTTTTTATGTGTATTAAGAAATGTAATTAGCAGGAGTTGAAAATTATGGAAACAAATAGTGCGGAAACATTTAAAAGAAATGGTTGAAATGTATAAGATTTTTCCGCATAAATATATTTGAGAAAGTGCAAATATTTATTCAATAACAATCTATATAAGTAAAGCTCCTTTAATGGAACAAGTCGTAATTGTTAAAAGAAAACTAAAGTTAGAGAAAGTAACAAAAGAAAACAAAATGAATCATTTTTCTTCTAAAAGTCTCACTAAAAAAATTAGGAGGATTAAGTCACATTTGATTTTACTTGAAAATCATTTCTTAATAAAATCCATGATCATTTTTATATTTACTTGGAGCGTGTTTCTTTTTCTTTATGAAAATCAACCCTGAATAGTTAGTTTGATTTGATTATTTCATTTGTACAATTTTGGATTTATGAAAAAATTGATGGTTACTTTATTTTTCTTCTCATTTTACTTATTTGAATTCACATTATTTTTACGTTTTAGGTTATTTATTGGAAGAATCTGACAATACTAATGAACTTACAAATATGTTTGCAAATATCAACATTAATAAGGAAGAAAGCATAAACCTTGTTTATGCTTCTAGGCCGGTGGAAAAATATTATTACCATAGATCTTCACCCCAAGATTTGCTTTATGAGGAGCTTGAAACTTACCAGAACTCTTACTCTGGAAAAGTCATTTATGAATGGAACATAGATGGTCTCAATGATAAACAAATTTTAGACATGATTCATAGAATGATCATGTATTCAACTGTCTGTAAACAACAAGGAAATGCAGATAGCACTATTGCTACTTTTATAACTACCGGATTTGTTGGTCAACTTAGAGGTTGGTGGGATCATTATCTCACAGTACTCCAAAAGAAAGAAATATTAACCCATAAGAAAACAGTTAAAGTAGAATCTACTAGTACAACTGTCACGGTTACAGGTACCCCTGTTGTAATCACAGGAGAAGAAGATGCAGTCTATACACTGTGTCTAACGGTCCTACAACATTTTGTAGGAAGTTTTAATCACATTCATTAAAAAAATAGAAAAGAAATGTATTCGTAAAATTCAATTATTTTATTTCATTTTAAATAAAATATAATAAAAATAAATATAATATTAGTCAGAGTACTAATGTGGAGTGGTGAGGTACTTCACCTAATATTTGTTAGTTGGAATAAACTGGTGTGAGGAGTTCGTTCAAAGTTCACCAACTTTTACATAATAATAATATGCATAAATAAATAATAATAATAATAATAATAATAAATAACTATATTCAAATAGTATTAGCCTTGTCTATGGATTTCTAGATTTATTAAGCGAAAATAATGTTTAGAAAGATGATAAATAAATACCTCTTTTTATGTGTATTAAGAAATGTAATTAGCAGGAGTTGAAATTTATGGAAACAAATAGTGCGGAAACATTTAAAAGAGAGGGTTGAAATGTATAAAAATTTTCCGCATAAATATATTTGAGAAAGTGCAAATATTTATTCAATAACAATCTATATAAGTAAAGCTCCTTTAATGGAACAACTCATAATTGTTAAAAGAAAACTAAAGTTAGAGAAAGTAAGCAAAGAAAACAAAATGAATCAATTTTCTTCTAAAAGTCTCACTAAAAAAATTAGGAGGATTAAGTCACATTTGATTTTACTTGAAAATCATTTCTTAATAAAATCCATGATCATTTTTATATTTATTTGGAGCGTGTTTCTTTTTCTTTATGAAAATCAACCCTGAATAGTTAGTTTGATTTGATTATTTCATTTGTACAATTTTGGATTTATGAAAAAATTGATGGTTAATTTATTTTTCTTCTCATTATACTTATTTGAATTCACATTATTTTTACGTTTTAGGTTATTTATTGGAAGAATCTGACAATACTAATGAACTTACAAATATGTTTGCAAATATCAACATTAATAAGGAAGAAAGCATAAACCTTGTTTATGCTCCTAGGTCGGTGGAAAAATATTATTACCCTAGATCTTCACCCCAAAATTTGCTTTATGAGGAGCTTGAAACTTACCATAACTCTTACTCTGAAAAAGTCATTTATGAATGGAACATAGATGGTCTCAATGATAAACAAATTTTAGACATGATTCATAGAATGATCATGTATTTAAATGTCTGTAAACAACAGGGAAATGCAGATAGTACTATTGCTACTTTTATATCTACCGGATTTGTTGATCGACTTAGAGGTTGGTGGGATCATTATCTCACAGAACTCCAAAAGAAAGAAATATTAACCCATAAGAAAACAGTGAAAGTAGAATTTACTAGTACAACTGTCACGGTTACAGGTACCCCTGTTGTAACCACAGGAGAAGAAGATGCAGTCTATACACTGTGTCTAACGGTCCTACAACATTTTGTAGGAAGTTTTAATCACATTCAATAAAAAAATAGAAAAGATATGTATTAGTAAAATTCTATTATTTTATTTCATTTTAAATAAAATATAATAAAAATAAATATAATATTAGTCAGAGTACTAATGTGGAGTGGTGAGGTACTTCAGCTAATATTTATTAGTTGGAATAAACTGGTGTGAGGAGTTCGTTCAAAGTTCACCAACTTTTACTTAATAATAATATGCATAAATAAATAATAATAATAATAATAATAATAATAATAATAAATAACTATATTCAAATAGTATTAGCCTTGTCTATGGATTTCTAGATTTATTAAGCGAAAATAATGTTTAGAAAGATGATAAATAAATACCTCTTTTTATGTGTATTAAGAAATGTAATTAGCAGGAGTTGAAATTTATGGAAACAAATAGTGCGGAAACATTTAAAAGAGAGGGTTGAAATGTATAAAAATTTTCCGCATAAATATATTTGAGAAAGTGCAAATATTTATTCAATAACAATCTATATAAGTAAAGCTCCTTTAATGGAACAACTCATAATTGTTAAAAGAAAACTAAAGTTAGAGAAAGTAAGCAAAGAAAACAAAATGAATCAATTTTCTTCTAAAAGTCTCACTAAAAAAATTAGGAGGATTAAGTCACATTTGATTTTACTTGAAAATCATTTCTTAATAAAATCCATGATCATTTTTATATTTATTTGGAGCGTGTTTCTTTTTCTTTATGAAAATCAACCCTGAATAGTTAGTTTGATTTGATTATTTCATTTGTACAATTTTGGATTTATGAAAAAATTGATGGTTAATTTATTTTTCTTCTCATTATACTTATTTGAATTCACATTATTTTTACGTTTTAGGTTATTTATTGGAAGAATCTGACAATACTAATGAACTTACAAATATGTTTGCAAATATCAACATTAATAAGGAAGAAAGCATAAACCTTGTTTATGCTCCTAGGTCGGTGGAAAAATATTATTACCCTAGATCTTCACCCCAAAATTTGCTTTATGAGGAGCTTGAAACTTACCATAACTCTTACTCTGAAAAAGTCATTTATGAATGGAACATAGATGGTCTCAATGATAAACAAATTTTAGACATGATTCATAGAATGATCATGTATTTAAATGTCTGTAAACAACAGGGAAATGCAGATAGTACTATTGCTACTTTTATATCTACCGGATTTGTTGATCGACTTAGAGGTTGGTGGGATCATTATCTCACAGAACTCCAAAAGAAAGAAATATTAACCCATAAGAAAACAGTGAAAGTAGAATTTACTAGTACAACTGTCACGGTTACAGGTACCCCTGTTGTAACCACAGGAGAAGAAGATGCAGTCTATACACTGTGTCTAACGGTCCTACAACATTTTGTAGGAAGTTTTAATCACATTCAATAAAAAAATAGAAAAGATATGTATTAGTAAAATTCTATTATTTTATTTCATTTTAAATAAAATATAATAAAAATAAATATAATATTAGTCAGAGTACTAATGTGGAGTGGTGAGGTACTTCAGCTAATATTTATTAGTTGGAATAAACTGGTGTGAGGAGTTCGTTCAAAGTTCACCAACTTTTACTTAATAATAATATGCATAAATAAATAATAATAATAATAATAATAATAATAATAATAATAAATAACTATATTCAAATAGTATTAGCCTTGTCTATGGATTTCTAGATTTATTAAGCGAAAATAATGTTTAGAAAGATGATAAATAAATACCTCTTTTTATGTGTATTAAGAAATGTAATTAGCAGGAGTTGAAATTTATGGAAACAAATAGTGCGGAAACATTTAAAAGAGAGGGTTGAAATGTATAAAAATTTTCCGCATAAATATATTTGAGAAAGTGCAAATATTTATTCAATAACAATCTATATAAGTAAAGTTCCTTTAATGGAACAACTCATAATTGTTAAAAGAAAACTAAAGTTAGAGAAAGTAAGCAAAGAAAACAAAATGAATCAATTTTCTTCTAAAAGTCTCACTAAAAAAATTAGGAGGATTAAGTCACATTTGATTTTACTTGAAAATCATTTCTTAATAAAATCCATGATCATTTTTATATTTATTTGGAGCGTGTTTCTTTTTCTTTATGAAAATCAACCCTGAATAGTTAGTTTGATTTGATTATTTCATTTGTACAATTTTGGATTTATGAAAAAATTGATGGTTAATTTATTTTTCTTCTCATTATACTTATTTGAATTCACATTATTTTTACGTTTTAGGTTATTTATTGGAAGAATCTGACAATACTAATGAACTTACAAATATGTTTGCAAATATAAACATTAATAAGGAAGAAAGCATAAACCTTGTTTATGCTCCTAGGTCGGTGGAAAAATATTATTACCCTAGATCTTCACCCCAAAATTTGCTTTATGAGGAGCTTGAAACTTACCATAACTCTTACTCTGAAAAAGTCATTTATGAATGGAACATAGATGGTCTCAATGATAAACAAATTTTAGACATGATTCATAGAATGATCATGTATTTAAATGTCTGTAAACAACAGGGAAATGCAGATAGTACTATTGCTACTTTTATATCTACCGGATTTGTTGATCGACTTAGAGGTTGGTGGGATCATTATCTCACAGAACTCCAAAAGAAAGAAATATTAACCCATAAGAAAACAGTGAAAGTAGAATTTACTAGTACAACTGTCACGGTTACAGGTACCCCTGTTGTAACCACAGGAGAAGAAGATGCAGTCTATACACTGTGTCTAACGGTCCTACAACATTTTGTAGGAAGTTTTAATCACATTCAATAAAAAAATAGAAAAGATATGTATTAGTAAAATTCTATTATTTTATTTCATTTTAAATAAAATATAATAAAAATAAATATAATATTAGTCAGAGTACTAATGTGGAGTGGTGAGGTACTTCAGCTAATATTTATTAGTTGGAATAAACTGGTGTGAGGAGTTCGTTCAAAGTTCACCAACTTTTACTTAATAATGATAAGCATAAATAATAATAATAATAATAATAATAATAATAATAATAATACTAATAATAATAATAATAAATAACTATATTCCAATAGTATTAGCCTTGTCTATGGATTTCTAGATTTATTAAGCGAAACTAATGTTTAGAAAGATGATAAATAAATACCTCTTTTTATGTGTATTAAGAAATGTAATTAGCAGAAGTTGAAAATTATGGAAACAAATAGTGCGGAAACATTTAAAAGAAAGGGTTGAAATGTATAAGATTTTTCCGCATAAATATATTTGAGAAAGTGCAAATATTTATTCAATAACAATCTATATAAGTAAAGCTCCTTTAATGGAACAACTCATAATTGTTAAAAGAAAACTAAAGTTAGAGAAAGTAACAAAAGAAAACAAAATGAATCAATTTTCTTCTAAAAGTCTCACTAAAAAAATTATGAGGATTAAGTCACATTTGATTTTACTTGAAAATCATTTCTTAATAAAATCCATGATCATTTTTATATTTATTTGGAGCGTGTTTCTTTTTCTTTATGAAAATCAACCCTGAATAGTTAGTTTGATTTGATTATTTCATTCGTACAATTTTGGATTTACGAAAAAATTGATGGTTACTTTATTTGTCTTCTCATTATACTTATTTGAATACACATTATTTTTACGTTTTAGGTTATTTATTGGAAGAATCTAACAATACTAATGAACTTACAAATATGTTTGCAAATATCAACATTAATAAGGAAGAAAGCATAAACCTTGTTTATGCTCCTAGGCCGGTGGAAAAATATTATTACCATAGATCTTCACCCCAAGATTTGCTTTATGAGGAGCTTGAAACTTACCAGAACTCTTACTCTAGAAAAGTCATTTATGAATGGAACATAGATGGTCTCAATGATAAACAAATTTTAGACATGATTCATAGAATGATCGTTTATTGAAATGTCTGTAAACAACAGGGAAATGCAGATAGTACTATTGCTACTTTTATAACTACCGGATTTGTTGGTCAACTTAGAGGTTGGTGGGATCATTATCTAACAGAACTCCAAAAGAAAGAAATATTAACCCATAAGAAAACAGTGAAAATAGAATCTACTAGTACAACTGTCACGGTTACAGGTACCCCTGTTGTAACCACAGGAGAAAAAGATGCAGTCTATACACTGTGTCAAACGGTCCTACAACATTTTGTAGGAAGTTTTAATCACATTCATTAAAAAAATAGAAAAGAAATGTATTAGTAAAATTCTATTATTTTATTTCATTTTAAATAAAATATAATAAAAATAAATATAATATTAGTCAGAGTACTAATGTGGAGTGGTGAGGTACTTCACCTAATATTTGTTAGTTGGAATAAACTGGTGTGAGGAGTTCGTTCAAAGTTCACCAACTTTTACTTAATAATGATATGCATAAATAAATAAATAATAATAATAATAAATAACTATATTCCAATAGTATTAGCCTTGTCTATGGATTTCTAGATTTATTAAGCGAAACTAATGTTTAGAAAGATGATAAATAAATACCTCTTTTTATGTGTATTAAGAAATGTAATTAGCAGGAGTTGAAAATTATGGAAACAAATAGTGCGGAAACATTTAAAAGAAAGGGTTGAAATGTATAAGATTTTTCCGCATAAATATATTTGAGAAAGTGCAAATATTTATTCAATAACAATCTATATAAGTAAAGCTCCTTTAATGGAACAACTCATAATTGTTAAAAGAAAACTAAAGTTAGAGAAAGTAACAAAAGAAAACAAAATGAATCAATTTTCTTCTAAAAGTCTCACTAAAAAAATTAGGAGGATTAAGTCACATTTGATTTTACTTGAAAATCATTTCTTAATAAAATCCATGATCATTTTTATATTTACTTGGAGCGGTATTCTTTTTCTTTATGAAAATCAACCCTGAATAGTTAGTTTGATTTGATTATTTCATTTGTACAATTTTGGATTTATGAAAAAATTGATGGTTACTTTATTTTTCTTCTCATTTTACTTATTTGAATTCCCATTATTTTTATGTTTTAGGTTATTTATTGGAAGAATCTGACAATACTAATGAACTTACAAATATGTTTGCAAATATCAACATTAATAAGGAAGAAAGCATAAACCTTGTTTATGCTCCTAGGCCGGTAGAAAAATATTATTACCATAGATCTTCACCCCAAAATTTGCTTTATGAGGAGCTTGAAACTTACCAGAACTCTTACTCTGGAAAAGTCATTTATGAATGGAACATAGATGGTCTCAATGATAAACAAATTTTAGACATGATTCATAGAATGATCATGTATTTAAATGTCTGTAAACAACAGGGAAATGCAGATAGTACTATTGCTACTTTTATATCTACCGGATTTGTTGATCGACTTAGAGGTTGGTGGGATCATTATCTCACAGAACTCCAAAAGAAAGAAATATTAACCCATAAGAAAACAGTGAAAGTAGAACCTACTAGTACAACTGTCACGGTTACAGGTACCCCTGTTGTAACCACAGGAGAAGAAGATGCAGTCTGTACACTGTGTCTAACGGTCCTACAACATTTTGTAGGATGTTTTAATCACATTCATTAAAAAAATAGAAAAGAAATGTATTAGTAAAATTCTATTATTTTATTTCATTTTAAATAAAATATAATAAAAATAAATATAATATTAGTCAGAGTACTAATGTTGAGTGGTGAGGTACTTCACCTAATATTTGTTAGTTGGAATAAACTGGTGTGAGGAGTTCGTTCAAAGTTCACCAACTTTTACTTAATAATGATATGCATAAATAAATAAATAAATAATAATAATAATAATAATAATAATAATAATAATAATAATAAATAACTATATTCAAATAGTATTAGCCTTGTCTATGGATTTCTAGATTTATTAAGCGAAAATAATGTTTAGAAAGATGATAAATAAATACTTCTTTTTATGTGTATTAAGAAATGTAATTAGCAGGAGTTGAAAATTATGGAAACAAATAGTGAGGAAACATTTAAAAGAAATGGTTGAAATGTATAAGATTTTTCCGCATAAAAATATTTGAGAAAGTGCAAATATTTATTCAATAACAATCTATATAAGTAAAGCTCCTTTAATGGAACAAGTCGTAATTGTTAAAAGAAAACTAAAGTTAGAGAAAGTAACAAAAGAAAACAAAATGAATCATTTTTCTTCTAAAAGTCTCACTAAAAAAATTAGGAGGATTAAGTCACATTTGATTTTACTTGAAAATCATTTCTTAATAAAATCCATGATCATTTTTATATTTACTTGGAGCGTGTTTCTTTTTCTTTATGAAAATCAACCCTGAATAGTTAGTTTGATTTGATTATTTCATTTGTACAATTTTGGATTTATGAAAAAATTGATGGTTACTTTATTTTTCTTCTCATTTTACTTATTTGAATTCACATTATTTTTACGTTTTAGGTTATTTATTGGAAGAATCTGATAATACTAATGAACTTACAAATATGTTTGCAAATATCAACATTAATAAGGAAGAAAGCATAAACCTTGTTTATGCTCCTAGGCCGGTGGAAAAATATTATTACCATAGATCTTCACCCCAAGATTTGCTTTATGAGGAGCTTGAAATTTACCAGAACTCTTACTCTAGAAAAGTCATTTATGAATGGAACATAGATGGTCTCAATGATAAACAAATATTAGACATGATTCATAGAATGATCATGTATTGAAATGTCTGTAAACAACAGGGAAATGCAGATAGTACTATTGCTACTTTTATAACTACCGGATTTGTTGGTCAACTTAGAGGTTGGTGGGATCATTATCTAACAGAACTCCAAAAGAAAGAAATATTAACCCATAAGAAAACAGTGAAAGTAGAATCTACTAGTACAACTGTCACGGTTACAGGTACCCCTGTTGTAACCACAGGAGAAAAAGATGCAGTCTATACACTGTGTCTAACGGTCCTACAACATTTTGTAGGAAGTTTTAATCACATTCATTAAAAAAATAGAAAAGAAATGTATTAGTAAAATTATATTATTTTATTTCATTTTAAATAAAATATAATAAAAATAAATATAATATTAGTCAGAGTACTAATGTGGAGTGGTGAGGTACTTCACCTAATATTTGTTAGTTGGAATAAACTGGTGTGAGGAGTTCGTTCAAAGTTCACCAACTTTTACTTAATAATGATATGCATAAATAAATAAATAAATAATAATAATAATAATAATAATAATAATAATAATAATAAATAACTATATTCAAATAGTATTAGCCTTGTCTATGGATTTCTAGATTTATTAAGCGAAAATAATGTTTAGAAAGATGATAAATAAATACCTCTTTTTATGTGTATTAAGAAATGTAATTAGCAGGAGTTGAAATTTATGGAAACAAATAGTGCGGAAACATTTAAAAGAGAGGGTTGAAATGTATAAAAATTTTCCGCATAAATATATTTGAGAAAGTGCAAATATTTATTCAATAACAATCTATATAAGTAAAGCTCCTTTAATGGAACAACTCATAATTGTTAAAAGAAAACTAAAGTTAGAGAAAGTAAGCAAAGAAAACAAAATGAATCAATTTTCTTCTAAAAGCCTCACTAAAAAAATTAGGAGGATTAAGTCACATTTGATTTTACTTGAAAATCATTTCTTAATAAAATCCATGATCATTTTTATATTTATTTGGAGCGTGTTTCTTTTTCTTTATGAAAATCAACCCTGAATAGTTAGTTTGATTTGATTATTTCATTCGTACAATTTTGGATTTACGAAAAAATTGATGGTTAATTTATTTTTCTTCTCATTATACTTATTTGAATTCACATTATTTTTACGTTTTAGGTTATTTATTGGAAGAATCTGACAATACTAATGAACTTACAAATATGTTTGCAAATATCAACATTAATAAGGAAGAAAGCATAAACCTTGTTTATGCTCCTAGGTCGGTGGAAAAATATTATTACCCTAGATCTTCACCCCAAAATTTGCTTTATGAGGAGCTTGAAACTTACCATAACTCTTACTCTGAAAAAGTCATTTATGAATGGAACATAGATGGTCTCAATGATAAACAAATTTTAGACATGATTCATAGAATGATCATGTATTTAAATGTCTGTAAACAACAGGGAAATGTAGATAGTACTATTGCTACTTTTATATCTACCGGATTTGTTGATCGACTTAGAGGTTGGTGGGATCATTATCTCACAGAACTCCAAAAGAAAGAAATATTAACCCATAAGAAAACAGTGAAAGTAGAATTTACTAGTACAACTGTCACGGTTACAGGTACCCCTGTTGTAACCACAGGAGAAGAAGATGCAGTCTATACACTGTGTCTAACGGTCCTACAACATTTTGTAGGAAGTTTTAATCACATTCAATAAAAAAATAGAAAAGATATGTATTAGTAAAATTCTATTATTTTATTTCATTTTAAATAAAATATAATAAAAATAAATATAATATTAGTCAGAGTACTAATGTGGAGTGGTGAGGTACTTCAGCTAATATTTATTAGTTGGAATAAACTGGTGTGAGGAGTTCGTTCAAAGTTCACCAACTTTTACTTAATAATAATATGCATAAATAAATAATAATAATAATAATAATAATAATAATAATAATAATAATAATAAATAACTATATTCAAATAGTATTAGCCTTGTCTATGGATTTCTAGATTTATTAAGCGAAAATAATGTTTAGAAAGATGATAAATAAATACCTCTTTTTATGTGTATTAAGAAATGTAATTAGCAGGAGTTGAAATTTATGGAAACAAATAGTGCGGAAACATTTAAAAGAGAGGGTTGAAATGTATAAAAGTTTTCCGCATAAATATATTTGAGAAAGTGCAAATATTTATTCAATAACAATCTATATAAGTAAAGCTCCTTTAATGGAACAACTCATAATTGTTAAAAGAAAACTAAAGTTAGAGAAAGTAAGCAAAGAAAACAAAATGAATCAATTTTCTTCTAAAAGTCTCACTAAAAAAATTAGGAGGATTAAGTCACATTTGATTTTACTTGAAAATCATTTCTTAATAAAATCCATGATCATTTTTATATTTATTTGGAGCGTGTTTCTTTTTCTTTATGAAAATCAACCCTGAATAGTTAGTTTGATTTGATTATTTCATTTGTACAATTTTGGATTTATGAAAAAATTGATGGTTAATTTATTTTTCTTCTCATTATACTTATTTGAATTCACATTATTTTTACGTTTTAGGTTATTTATTGGAAGAATCTGACAATACTAATGAACTTACAAATATGTTTGCAAATATCAACATTAATAAGGAAGAAAGCATAAACCTTGTTTATGCTCCTAGGTCGGTGGAAAAATATTATTACCCTAGATCTTCACCCCAAAATTTGCTTTATGAGGAGCTTGAAACTTACCATAACTCTTACTCTGAAAAAGTCATTTATGAATGGAACATAGATGGTCTCAATGATAAACAAATTTTAGACATGATTCATAGAATGATCATGTATTTAAATGTCTGTAAACAACAGGGAAATGTAGATAGTACTATTGCTACTTTTATATCTACCGGATTTGTTGATCGACTTAGAGGTTGGTGGGATCATTATCTCACAGAACTCCAAAAGAAAGAAATATTAACCCATAAGAAAACAGTGAAAGTAGAATTTACTAGTACAACTGTCACGGTTACAGGTACCCCTGTTGTAACCACAGGAGAAGAAGATGCAGTCTATACACTGTGTCTAACGGTCCTACAACATTTTGTAGGAAGTTTTAATCACATTCAATAAAAAAATAGAAAAGATATGTATTAGTAAAATTCTATTATTTTATTTCATTTTAAATAAAATATAATAAAAATAAATATAATATTAGTCAGAGTACTAATGTGGAGTGGTGAGGTACTTCAGCTAATATTTATTAGTTGGAATAAACTGGTGTGAGGAGTTCGTTCAAAGTTCACCAACTTTTACTTAATAATAATATGCATAAATAAATAATAATAATAATAATAATAATAATAATAATAATAAATAACTATATTCAAATAGTATTAGCCTTGTCTATGGATTTCTAGATTTATTAAGCGAAAATAATGTTTAGAAAGATGATAAATAAATACCTCTTTTTATGTGTATTAAGAAATGTAATTAGCAGGAGTTGAAATTTATGGAAACAAATAGTGCGGAAACATTTAAAAGAGAGGGTTGAAATGTATAAAAATTTTCCGCATAAATATATTTGAGAAAGTGCAAATATTTATTCAATAACAATCTATATAAGTAAAGCTCCTTTAATGGAACAACTCATAATTGTTAAAAGAAAACTAAAGTTAGAGAAAGTAAGCAAAGAAAACAAAATGAATCAATTTTCTTCTAAAAGTCTCACTAAAAAAATTAGGAGGATTAAGTCACATTTGATTTTACTTGAAAATCATTTCTTAATAAAATCCATGATCATTTTTATATTTATTTGGAGCGTGTTTCTTTTTCTTTATGAAAATCAACCCTGAATAGTTAGTTTGATTTGATTATTTCATTTGTACAATTTTGGATTTATGAAAAAATTGATGGTTAATTTATTTTTCTTCTCATTATACTTATTTGAATTCACATTATTTTTACGTTTTAGGTTATTTATTGGAAGAATCTGACAATACTAATGAACTTACAAATATGTTTGCAAATATCAACATTAATAAGGAAGAAAGCATAAACCTTGTTTATGCTTCTAGGCCGGTGGAAAAATATTATTACCATAGATCTTCACCCCAAGATTTGCTTTATGAGGAGCTTGAAACTTACCAGAACTCTTACTCTGGAAAAGTCATTTATGAATGGAACATAGATGGTCTCAATGATAAACAAATTTTAGACATGATTCATAGAATGATCATGTATTCAACTGTCTGTAAACAACAAGGAAATGCAGATAGCACTATTGCTACTTTTATAACTACCGGATTTGTTGGTCAACTTAGAGGTTGGTGGGATCATTATCTCACAGTACTCCAAAAGAAAGAAATATTAACCCATAAGAAAACAGTTAAAGTAGAATCTACTAGTACAACTGTCACGGTTACAGGTACCCCTGTTGTAATCACAGGAGAAGAAGATGCAGTCTATACACTGTGTCTAACGGTCCTACAACATTTTGTAGGAAGTTTTAATCACATTCAATAAAAAAATAGAAAAGATATGTATTAGTAAAATTCTATTATTTTATTTCATTTTAAATAAAATATAATAAAAATAAATATAATATTAGTCAGAGTACTAATGTGGAGTGGTGAGGTACTTCACCTAATATTTGTTAGTTGGAATAAACTGGTGTGAGGAGTTCGTTCAAAGTTCACCAACTTTTACTTAATAATGATATGCATAAATAAATAAATAAATAATAATAATAATAATAATAATAATAATAATAAATAACTATATTCAAATAGTATTAGCCTTGTCTATGGATTTCTAGATTTATTAAGCGAAAATAATGTTTAGAAAGATGATAAATAAATACTTCTTTTTATGTGTATTAAGAAATGTAATTAGCAGGAGTTGAAAATTATGGAAACAAATAGTGCGGAAACATTTAAAAGAAATGGTTGAAATGTATAAGATTTTTCCGCATAAATATATTTGAGAAAGTGCAAATATTTATTCAATAACAATCTATATAAGTAAAGCTCCTTTAATGGAACAAGTCGTAATTGTTAAAAGAAAACTAAAGTTAGAGAAAGTAACAAAAGAAAACAAAATGAATCATTTTTCTTCTAAAAGTCTCACTAAAAAAATTAGGAGGATTAAGTCACATTTGATTTTACTTGAAAATCATTTCTTAATAAAATCCATGATCATTTTTATATTTACTTGGAGCGTGTTTCTTTTTCTTTATGAAAATCAACCCTGAATAGTTAGTTTGATTTGATTATTTCATTTGTACAATTTTGGATTTATGAAAAAATTGATGGTTACTTTATTTTTCTTCTCATTTTACTTATTTGAATTCACATTATTTTTACGTTTTAGGTTATTTATTGGAAGAATCTGACAATACTAATGAACTTACAAATATGTTTGCAAATATCAACATTAATAAGGAAGAAAGCATAAACCTTGTTTATGCTTCTAGGCCGGTGGAAAAATATTATTACCATAGATCTTCACCCCAAGATTTGCTTTATGAGGAGCTTGAAACTTACCAGAACTCTTACTCTGGAAAAGTCATTTATGAATGGAACATAGATGGTCTCAATGATAAACAAATTTTAGACATGATTCATAGAATGATCATGTATTCAACTGTCTGTAAACAACAAGGAAATGCAGATAGCACTATTGCTACTTTTATAACTACCGGATTTGTTGGTCAACTTAGAGGTTGGTGGGATCATTATCTCACAGTACTCCAAAAGAAAGAAATATTAACCCATAAGAAAACAGTTAAAGTAGAATCTACTAGTACAACTGTCACGGTTACAGGTACCCCTGTTGTAATCACAGGAGAAGAAGATGCAGTCTATACACTGTGTCTAACGGTCCTACAACATTTTGTAGGAAGTTTTAATCACATTCATTAAAAAAATAGAAAAGAAATGTATTCGTAAAATTCAATTATTTTATTTCATTTTAAATAAAATATAATAAAAATAAATATAATATTAGTCAGAGTACTAATGTGGAGTGGTGAGGTACTTCACCTAATATTTGTTAGTTGGAATAAACTGGTGTGAGGAGTTCGTTCAAAGTTCACCAACTTTTACATAATAATAATATGCATAAATAAATAATAATAATAATAATAATAATAAATAACTATATTCAAATAGTATTAGCCTTGTCTATGGATTTCTAGATTTATTAAGCGAAAATAATGTTTAGAAAGATGATAAATAAATACCTCTTTTTATGTGTATTAAGAAATGTAATTAGCAGGAGTTGAAATTTATGGAAACAAATAGTGCGGAAACATTTAAAAGAGAGGGTTGAAATGTATAAAAATTTTCCGCATAAATATATTTGAGAAAGTGCAAATATTTATTCAATAACAATCTATATAAGTAAAGCTCCTTTAATGGAACAACTCATAATTGTTAAAAGAAAACTAAAGTTAGAGAAAGTAAGCAAAGAAAACAAAATGAATCAATTTTCTTCTAAAAGTCTCACTAAAAAAATTAGGAGGATTAAGTCACATTTGATTTTACTTGAAAATCATTTCTTAATAAAATCCATGATCATTTTTATATTTATTTGGAGCGTGTTTCTTTTTCTTTATGAAAATCAACCCTGAATAGTTAGTTTGATTTGATTATTTCATTTGTACAATTTTGGATTTATGAAAAAATTGATGGTTAATTTATTTTTCTTCTCATTATACTTATTTGAATTCACATTATTTTTACGTTTTAGGTTATTTATTGGAAGAATCTGACAATACTAATGAACTTACAAATATGTTTGCAAATATCAACATTAATAAGGAAGAAAGCATAAGCCTTGTTTATGCTCCTAGGTCGGTGGAAAAATATTATTACCCTAGATCTTCACCCCAAAATTTGCTTTATGAGGAGCTTGAAACTTACCATAACTCTTACTCTGAAAAAGTCATTTATGAATGGAACATAGATGGTCTCAATGATAAACAAATTTTAGACATGATTCATAGAATGATCATGTATTTAAATGTCTGTAAACAACAGGGAAATGCAGATAGTACTATTGCTACTTTTATATCTACCGGATTTGTTGATCGACTTAGAGGTTGGTGGGATCATTATCTCACAGAACTCCAAAAGAAAGAAATATTAACCCATAAGAAAACAGTGAAAGTAGAATTTACTAGTACAACTGTCACGGTTACAGGTACCCCTGTTGTAACCACAGGAGAAGAAGATGCAGTCTATACACTGTGTCTAACGGTCCTACAACATTTTGTAGGAAGTTTTAATCACATTCAATAAAAAAATAGAAAAGATATGTATTAGTAAAATTCTATTATTTTATTTCATTTTAAATAAAATATAATAAAAATAAATATAATATTAGTCAGAGTACTAATGTGGAGTGGTGAGGTACTTCAGCTAATATTTATTAGTTGGAATAAACTGGTGTGAGGAGTTCGTTCAAAGTTCACCAACTTTTACTTAATAATAATATGCATAAATAAATAATAATAATAATAATAATAATAATAATAATAAATAACTATATTCAAATAGTATTAGCCTTGTCTATGGATTTCTAGATTTATTAAGCGAAAATAATGTTTAGAAAGATGATAAATAAATACCTCTTTTTATGTGTATTAAGAAATGTAATTAGCAGGAGTTGAAATTTATGGAAACAAATAGTGCGGAAACATTTAAAAGAGAGGGTTGAAATGTATAAAAATTTTCCGCATAAATATATTTGAGAAAGTGCAAATATTTATTCAATAACAATCTATATAAGTAAAGCTCCTTTAATGGAACAACTCATAATTGTTAAAAGAAAACTAAAGTTAGAGAAAGTAAGCAAAGAAAACAAAATGAATCAATTTTCTTCTAAAAGTCTCACTAAAAAAATTAGGAGGATTAAGTCACATTTGATTTTACTTGAAAATCATTTCTTAATAAAATCCATGATCATTTTTATATTTATTTGGAGCGTGTTTCTTTTTCTTTATGAAAATCAACCCTGAATAGTTAGTTTGATTTGATTATTTCATTTGTACAATTTTGGATTTATGAAAAAATTGATGGTTAATTTATTTTTCTTCTCATTATACTTATTTGAATTCACATTATTTTTACGTTTTAGGTTATTTATTGGAAGAATCTGACAATACTAATGAACTTACAAATATGTTTGCAAATATCAACATTAATAAGGAAGAAAGCATAAACCTTGTTTATGCTCCTAGGTCGGTGGAAAAATATTATTACCCTAGATCTTCACCCCAAAATTTGCTTTATGAGGAGCTTGAAACTTACCATAACTCTTACTCTGAAAAAGTCATTTATGAATGGAACATAGATGGTCTCAATGATAAACAAATTTTAGACATGATTCATAGAATGATCATGTATTTAAATGTCTGTAAACAACAGGGAAATGCAGATAGTACTATTGCTACTTTTATATCTACCGGATTTGTTGATCGACTTAGAGGTTGGTGGGATCATTATCTCACAGAACTCCAAAAGAAAGAAATATTAACCCATAAGAAAACAGTGAAAGTAGAATTTACTAGTACAACTGTCACGGTTACAGGTACCCCTGTTGTAACCACAGGAGAAGAAGATGCAGTCTATACACTGTGTCTAACGGTCCTACAACATTTTGTAGGAAGTTTTAATCACATTCAATAAAAAAATAGAAAAGATATGTATTAGTAAAATTCTATTATTTTATTTCATTTTAAATAAAATATAATAAAAATAAATATAATATTAGTCAGAGTACTAATGTGGAGTGGTGAGGTACTTCAGCTAATATTTATTAGTTGGAATAAACTGGTGTGAGGAGTTCGTTCAAAGTTCACCAACTTTTACTTAATAATAATATGCATAAATAAATAATAATAATAATAATAATAATAATAATAATAAATAACTATATTCAAATAGTATTAGCCTTGTCTATGGATTTCTAGATTTATTAAGCGAAAATAATGTTTAGAAAGATGATAAATAAATACCTCTTTTTATGTGTATTAAGAAATGTAATTAGCAGGAGTTGAAATTTATGGAAACAAATAGTGCGGAAACATTTAAAAGAGAGGGTTGAAATGTATAAAAATTTTCCGCATAAATATATTTGAGAAAGTGCAAATATTTATTCAATAACAATCTATATAAGTAAAGTTCCTTTAATGGAACAACTCATAATTGTTAAAAGAAAACTAAAGTTAGAGAAAGTAAGCAAAGAAAACAAAATGAATCAATTTTCTTCTAAAAGTCTCACTAAAAAAATTAGGAGGATTAAGTCACATTTGATTTTACTTGAAAATCATTTCTTAATAAAATCCATGATCATTTTTATATTTATTTGGAGCGTGTTTCTTTTTCTTTATGAAAATCAACCCTGAATAGTTAGTTTGATTTGATTATTTCATTTGTACAATTTTGGATTTATGAAAAAATTGATGGTTAATTTATTTTTCTTCTCATTATACTTATTTGAATTCACATTATTTTTACGTTTTAGGTTATTTATTGGAAGAATCTGACAATACTAATGAACTTACAAATATGTTTGCAAATATCAACATTAATAAGGAAGAAAGCATAAACCTTGTTTATGCTCCTAGGTCGGTGGAAAAATATTATTACCCTAGATCTTCACCCCAAAATTTGCTTTATGAGGAGCTTGAAACTTACCATAACTCTTACTCTGAAAAAGTCATTTATGAATGGAACATAGATGGTCTCAATGATAAACAAATTTTAGACATGATTCATAGAATGATCATGTATTTAAATGTCTGTAAACAACAGGGAAATGCAGATAGTACTATTGCTACTTTTATATCTACCGGATTTGTTGATCGACTTAGAGGTTGGTGGGATCATTATCTCACAGAACTCCAAAAGAAAGAAATATTAACCCATAAGAAAACAGTGAAAGTAGAATTTACTAGTACAACTGTCACGGTTACAGGTACCCCTGTTGTAACCACAGGAGAAGAAGATGCAGTCTATACACTGTGTCTAACGGTCCTACAACATTTTGTAGGAAGTTTTAATCACATTCAATAAAAAAATAGAAAAGATATGTATTAGTAAAATTCTATTATTTTATTTCATTTTAAATAAAATATAATAAAAATAAATATAATATTAGTCAGAGTACTAATGTGGAGTGGTGAGGTACTTCAGCTAATATTTATTAGTTGGAATAAACTGGTGTGAGGAGTTCGTTCAAAGTTCACCAACTTTTACTTAATAATGATAAGCATAAATAATAATAATAATAATAATAATAATAATAATAATAATACTAATAATAATAATAATAAATAACTATATTCCAATAGTATTAGCCTTGTCTATGGATTTCTAGATTTATTAAGCGAAACTAATGTTTAGAAAGATGATAAATAAATACCTCTTTTTATGTGTATTAAGAAATGTAATTAGCAGAAGTTGAAAATTATGGAAACAAATAGTGCGGAAACATTTAAAAGAAAGGGTTGAAATGTATAAGATTTTTCCGCATAAATATATTTGAGAAAGTGCAAATATTTATTCAATAACAATCTATATAAGTAAAGCTCCTTTAATGGAACAACTCATAATTGTTAAAAGAAAACTAAAGTTAGAGAAAGTAACAAAAGAAAACAAAATGAATCAATTTTCTTCTAAAAGTCTCACTAAAAAAATTATGAGGATTAAGTCACATTTGATTTTACTTGAAAATCATTTCTTAATAAAATCCATGATCATTTTTATATTTATTTGGAGCGTGTTTCTTTTTCTTTATGAAAATCAACCCTGAATAGTTAGTTTGATTTGATTATTTCATTCGTACAATTTTGGATTTACGAAAAAATTGATGGTTACTTTATTTGTCTTCTCATTATACTTATTTGAATACACATTATTTTTACGTTTTAGGTTATTTATTGGAAGAATCTAACAATACTAATGAACTTACAAATATGTTTGCAAATATCAACATTAATAAGGAAGAAAGCATAAACCTTGTTTATGCTCCTAGGCCGGTGGAAAAATATTATTACCATAGATCTTCACCCCAAGATTTGCTTTATGAGGAGCTTGAAACTTACCAGAACTCTTACTCTAGAAAAGTCATTTATGAATGGAACATAGATGGTCTCAATGATAAACAAATTTTAGACATGATTCATAGAATGATCGTTTATTGAAATGTCTGTAAACAACAGGGAAATGCAGATAGTACTATTGCTACTTTTATAACTACCGGATTTGTTGGTCAACTTAGAGGTTGGTGGGATCATTATCTAACAGAACTCCAAAAGAAAGAAATATTAACCCATAAGAAAACAGTGAAAATAGAATCTACTAGTACAACTGTCACGGTTACAGGTACCCCTGTTGTAACCACAGGAGAAAAAGATGCAGTCTATACACTGTGTCAAACGGTCCTACAACATTTTGTAGGAAGTTTTAATCACATTCATTAAAAAAATAGAAAAGAAATGTATTAGTAAAATTCTATTATTTTATTTCATTTTAAATAAAATATAATAAAAATAAATATAATATTAGTCAGAGTACTAATGTGGAGTGGTGAGGTACTTCACCTAATATTTGTTAGTTGGAATAAACTGGTGTGAGGAGTTCGTTCAAAGTTCACCAACTTTTACTTAATAATGATATGCATAAATAAATAAATAATAATAATAATAAATAACTATATTCCAATAGTATTAGCCTTGTCTATGGATTTCTAGATTTATTAAGCGAAACTAATGTTTAGAAAGATGATAAATAAATACCTCTTTTTATGTGTATTAAGAAATGTAATTAGCAGGAGTTGAAAATTATGGAAACAAATAGTGCGGAAACATTTAAAAGAAAGGGTTGAAATGTATAAGATTTTTCCGCATAAATATATTTGAGAAAGTGCAAATATTTATTCAATAACAATCTATATAAGTAAAGCTCCTTTAATGGAACAACTCATAATTGTTAAAAGAAAACTAAAGTTAGAGAAAGTAACAAAAGAAAACAAAATGAATCAATTTTCTTCTAAAAGTCTCACTAAAAAAATTAGGAGGATTAAGTCACATTTGATTTTACTTGAAAATCATTTCTTAATAAAATCCATGATCATTTTTATATTTACTTGGAGCGTTATTCTTTTTCTTTATGAAAATCAACCCTGAATAGTTAGTTTGATTTGATTATTTCATTTGTACAATTTTGGATTTATGAAAAAATTGATGGTTACTTTATTTTTCTTCTCATTTTACTTATTTGAATTCCCATTATTTTTATGTTTTAGGTTATTTATTGGAAGAATCTGACAATACTAATGAACTTACAAATATGTTTGCAAATATCAACATTAATAAGGAAGAAAGCATAAACCTTGTTTATGCTCCTAGGCCGGTAGAAAAATATTATTACCATAGATCTTCACCCCAAAATTTGCTTTATGAGGAGCTTGAAACTTACCAGAACTCTTACTCTGGAAAAGTCATTTATGAATGGAACATAGATGGTCTCAATGATAAACAAATTTTAGACATGATTCATAGAATGATCATGTATTTAAATGTCTGTAAACAACAGGGAAATGCAGATAGTACTATTGCTACTTTTATATCTACCGGATTTGTTGATCGACTTAGAGGTTGGTGGGATCATTATCTCACAGAACTCCAAAAGAAAGAAATATTAACCCATAAGAAAACAGTGAAAGTAGAACCTACTAGTACAACTGTCACGGTTACAGGTACCCCTGTTGTAACCACAGGAGAAGAAGATGCAGTCTGTACACTGTGTCTAACGGTCCTACAACATTTTGTAGGATGTTTTAATCACATTCATTAAAAAAATAGAAAAGAAATGTATTAGTAAAATTCTATTATTTTATTTCATTTTAAATAAAATATAATAAAAATAAATATAATATTAGTCAGAGTACTAATGTTGAGTGGTGAGGTACTTCACCTAATATTTGTTAGTTGGAATAAACTGGTGTGAGGAGTTCGTTCAAAGTTCACCAACTTTTACTTAATAATGATATGCATAAATAAATAAATAAATAATAATAATAATAATAATAATAATAATAATAATAATAATAAATAACTATATTCAAATAGTATTAGCCTTGTCTATGGATTTCTAGATTTATTAAGCGAAAATAATGTTTAGAAAGATGATAAATAAATACTTCTTTTTATGTGTATTAAGAAATGTAATTAGCAGGAGTTGAAAATTATGGAAACAAATAGTGCGGAAACATTTAAAAGAAATGGTTGAAATGTATAAGATTTTTCCGCATAAAAATATTTGAGAAAGTGCAAATATTTATTCAATAACAATCTATATAAGTAAAGCTCCTTTAATGGAACAAGTCGTAATTGTTAAAAGAAAACTAAAGTTAGAGAAAGTAACAAAAGAAAACAAAATGAATCATTTTTCTTCTAAAAGTCTCACTAAAAAAATTAGGAGGATTAAGTCACATTTGATTTTACTTGAAAATCATTTCTTAATAAAATCCATGATCATTTTTATATTTACTTGGAGCGTGTTTCTTTTTCTTTATGAAAATCAACCCTGAATAGTTAGTTTGATTTGATTATTTCATTTGTACAATTTTGGATTTATGAAAAAATTGATGGTTACTTTATTTTTCTTCTCATTTTACTTATTTGAATTCACATTATTTTTACGTTTTAGGTTATTTATTGGAAGAATCTGATAATACTAATGAACTTACAAATATGTTTGCAAATATCAACATTAATAAGGAAGAAAGCATAAACCTTGTTTATGCTCCTAGGCCGGTGGAAAAATATTATTACCATAGATCTTCACCCCAAGATTTGCTTTATGAGGAGCTTGAAATTTACCAGAACTCTTACTCTAGAAAAGTCATTTATGAATGGAACATAGATGGTCTCAATGATAAACAAATATTAGACATGATTCATAGAATGATCATGTATTGAAATGTCTGTAAACAACAGGGAAATGCAGATAGTACTATTGCTACTTTTATAACTACCGGATTTGTTGGTCAACTTAGAGGTTGGTGGGATCATTATCTAACAGAACTCCAAAAGAAAGAAATATTAACCCATAAGAAAACAGTGAAAGTAGAATCTACTAGTACAACTGTCACGGTTACAGGTACCCCTGTTGTAACCACAGGAGAAAAAGATGCAGTCTATACACTGTGTCTAACGGTCCTACAACATTTTGTAGGAAGTTTTAATCACATTCATTAAAAAAATAGAAAAGAAATGTATTAGTAAAATTATATTATTTTATTTCATTTTAAATAAAATATAATAAAAATAAATATAATATTAGTCAGAGTACTAATGTGGAGTGGTGAGGTACTTCACCTAATATTTGTTAGTTGGAATAAACTGGTGTGAGGAGTTCGTTCAAAGTTCACCAACTTTTACTTAATAATGATATGCATAAATAAATAAATAAATAATAATAATAATAATAATAATAATAATAATAATAATAAATAACTATATTCAAATAGTATTAGCCTTGTCTATGGATTTCTAGATTTATTAAGCGAAAATAATGTTTAGAAAGATGATAAATAAATACTTCTTTTTATGTGTATTAAGAAATGTAATTAGCAGGAGTTGAAAATTATGGAAACAAATAGTGCGGAAACATTTAAAAGAAATGGTTGAAATGTATAAGATTTTTCCTCATAAATATATTTGAGAAAGTGCTAATATTTATTCAATAACAATCTATATAAGTAAAGCTCCTTTAATGGAACAACTCATAATTGTTAAAAGAAAACTAAAGTTAGAGAAAGTAACAAAAGAAAACAAAATGAATCAATTTTCTTCTAAAAGTCTCACTAAAAAAATTATGAGGATTAAGTCACATTTGATTTTACTTGAAAATCATTTCTTAATAAAATCCATGATCATTTTTATATTTATTTGGAGCGTGTTTCTTTTTCTTTATGAAAATCAACCCTGAATAGTTAGTTTGATTTGATTATTTCATTCGTACAATTTTGGATTTACGAAAAAATTGATGGTTACTTTATTTGTCTTCTCATTATACTTATTTGAATACACATTATTTTTACGTTTTAGGTTATTTATTGGAAGAATCTAACAATACTAATGAACTTACAAATATGTTTGCAAATATCAACATTAATAAGGAAGAAAGCATAAACCTTGTTTATGCTCCTAGGCCGGTGGAAAAATATTATTACCATAGATCTTCACCCCAAGATTTGCTTTATGAGGAGCTTGAAACTTACCAGAACTCTTACTCTAGAAAAGTCATTTATGAATGGAACATAGATGGTCTCAATGATAAACAAATTTTAGACATGATTCATAGAATGATCGTTTATTGAAATGTCTGTAAACAACAGGGAAATGCAGATAGTACTATTGCTACTTTTATAACTACCGGATTTGTTGGTCAACTTAGAGGTTGGTGGGATCATTATCTAACAGAACTCCAAAAGAAAGAAATATTAACCCATAAGAAAACAGTGAAAATAGAATCTACTAGTACAACTGTCACGGTTACAGGTACCCCTGTTGTAACCACAGGAGAAAAAGATGCAGTCTATACACTGTGTCAAACGGTCCTACAACATTTTGTAGGAAGTTTTAATCACATTCATTAAAAAAATAGAAAAGAAATGTATTAGTAAAATTCTATTATTTTATTTCATTTTAAATAAAATATAATAAAAATAAATATAATATTAGTCAGAGTACTAATGTGGAGTGGTGAGGTACTTCACCTAATATTTGTTAGTTGGAATAAACTGGTGTGAGGAGTTCGTTCAAAGTTCACCAACTTTTACTTAATAATGATATGCATAAATAAATAAATAATAATAATAATAAATAACTATATTCCAATAGTATTAGCCTTGTCTATGGATTTCTAGATTTATTAAGCGAAACTAATGTTTAGAAAGATGATAAATAAATACCTCTTTTTATGTGTATTAAGAAATGTAATTAGCAGGAGTTGAAAATTATGGAAACAAATAGTGCGGAAACATTTAAAAGAAAGGGTTGAAATGTATAAGATTTTTCCGCATAAATATATTTGAGAAAGTGCAAATATTTATTCAATAACAATCTATATAAGTAAAGCTCCTTTAATGGAACAACTCATAATTGTTAAAAGAAAACTAAAGTTAGAGAAAGTAACAAAAGAAAACAAAATGAATCAATTTTCTTCTAAAAGTCTCACTAAAAAAATTAGGAGGATTAAGTCACATTTGATTTTACTTGAAAATCATTTCTTAATAAAATCCATGATCATTTTTATATTTACTTGGAGCGGTATTCTTTTTCTTTATGAAAATCAACCCTGAATAGTTAGTTTGATTTGATTATTTCATTTGTACAATTTTGGATTTATGAAAAAATTGATGGTTACTTTATTTTTCTTCTCATTTTACTTATTTGAATTCCCATTATTTTTATGTTTTAGGTTATTTATTGGAAGAATCTGACAATACTAATGAACTTACAAATATGTTTGCAAATATCAACATTAATAAGGAAGAAAGCATAAACCTTGTTTATGCTCCTAGGCCGGTAGAAAAATATTATTACCATAGATCTTCACCCCAAAATTTGCTTTATGAGGAGCTTGAAACTTACCAGAACTCTTACTCTGGAAAAGTCATTTATGAATGGAACATAGATGGTCTCAATGATAAACAAATTTTAGACATGATTCATAGAATGATCATGTATTTAAATGTCTGTAAACAACAGGGAAATGCAGATAGTACTATTGCTACTTTTATATCTACCGGATTTGTTGATCGACTTAGAGGTTGGTGGGATCATTATCTCACAGAACTCCAAAAGAAAGAAATATTAACCCATAAGAAAACAGTGAAAGTAGAACCTACTAGTACAACTGTCACGGTTACAGGTACCCCTGTTGTAACCACAGGAGAAGAAGATGCAGTCTGTACACTGTGTCTAACGGTCCTACAACATTTTGTAGGATGTTTTAATCACATTCATTAAAAAAATAGAAAAGAAATGTATTAGTAAAATTCTATTATTTTATTTCATTTTAAATAAAATATAATAAAAATAAATATAATATTAGTCAGAGTACTAATGTTGAGTGGTGAGGTACTTCACCTAATATTTGTTAGTTGGAATAAACTGGTGTGAGGAGTTCGTTCAAAGTTCACCAACTTTTACTTAATAATGATATGCATAAATAAATAAATAAATAATAATAATAATAATAATAATAATAATAATAATAATAATAAATAACTATATTCAAATAGTATTAGCCTTGTCTATGGATTTCTAGATTTATTAAGCGAAAATAATGTTTAGAAAGATGATAAATAAATACTTCTTTTTATGTGTATTAAGAAATGTAATTAGCAGGAGTTGAAAATTATGGAAACAAATAGTGCGGAAACATTTAAAAGAAATGGTTGAAATGTATAAGATTTTTCCGCATAAAAATATTTGAGAAAGTGCAAATATTTATTCAATAACAATCTATATAAGTAAAGCTCCTTTAATGGAACAAGTCGTAATTGTTAAAAGAAAACTAAAGTTAGAGAAAGTAACAAAAGAAAACAAAATGAATCATTTTTCTTCTAAAAGTCTCACTAAAAAAATTAGGAGGATTAAGTCACATTTGATTTTACTTGAAAATCATTTCTTAATAAAATCCATGATCATTTTTATATTTACTTGGAGCGTGTTTCTTTTTCTTTATGAAAATCAACCCTGAATAGTTAGTTTGATTTGATTATTTCATTTGTACAATTTTGGATTTATGAAAAAATTGATGGTTACTTTATTTTTCTTCTCATTTTACTTATTTGAATTCACATTATTTTTACGTTTTAGGTTATTTATTGGAAGAATCTGATAATACTAATGAACTTACAAATATGTTTGCAAATATCAACATTAATAAGGAAGAAAGCATAAACCTTGTTTATGCTCCTAGGCCGGTGGAAAAATATTATTACCATAGATCTTCACCCCAAGATTTGCTTTATGAGGAGCTTGAAATTTACCAGAACTCTTACTCTAGAAAAGTCATTTATGAATGGAACATAGATGGTCTCAATGATAAACAAATATTAGACATGATTCATAGAATGATCATGTATTGAAATGTCTGTAAACAACAGGGAAATGCAGATAGTACTATTGCTACTTTTATAACTACCGGATTTGTTGGTCAACTTAGAGGTTGGTGGGATCATTATCTAACAGAACTCCAAAAGAAAGAAATATTAACCCATAAGAAAACAGTGAAAGTAGAATCTACTAGTACAACTGTCACGGTTACAGGTACCCCTGTTGTAACCACAGGAGAAAAAGATGCAGTCTATACACTGTGTCTAACGGTCCTACAACATTTTGTAGGAAGTTTTAATCACATTCATTAAAAAAATAGAAAAGAAATGTATTAGTAAAATTATATTATTTTATTTCATTTTAAATAAAATATAATAAAAATAAATATAATATTAGTCAGAGTACTAATGTGGAGTGGTGAGGTACTTCACCTAATATTTGTTAGTTGGAATAAACTGGTGTGAGGAGTTCGTTCAAAGTTCACCAACTTTTACTTAATAATGATATGCATAAATAAATAAATAAATAATAATAATAATAATAATAATAATAATAATAATAATAAATAACTATATTCAAATAGTATTAGCCTTGTCTATGGATTTCTAGATTTATTAAGCGAAAATAATGTTTAGAAAGATGATAAATAAATACTTCTTTTTATGTGTATTAAGAAATGTAATTAGCAGGAGTTGAAAATTATGGAAACAAATAGTGCGGAAACATTTAAAAGAAATGGTTGAAATGTATAAGATTTTTCCTCATAAATATATTTGAGAAAGTGCTAATATTTATTCAATAACAATCTATATAAGTAAAGCTCCTTTAATGGAACAAGTCGTAATTGTTAAAAGAAAACTAAAGTTAGAGAAAGTAACAAAAGAAAACAAAATGAATCATTTTTCTTCTAAAAGTCTCACTAAAAAAATTAGGAGGATTAAGTCACATTTGATTTTACTTGAAAATCATTTCTTAATAAAATCCATGATCATTTTTATATTTACTTGGAGCGTGTTTCTTTTTCTTTATGAAAATCAACCCTGAATAGTTAGTTTGATTTGATTATTTCATTTGTACAATTTTGGATTTATGAAAAAATTGATGGTTACTTTATTTTTCTTCTCATTTTACTTATTTGAATTCACATTATTTTTACGTTTTAGGTTATTTATTGGAAGAATCTGACAATACTAATGAACTTACAAATATGTTTGCAAATATCAACATTAATAAGGAAGAAAGCATAAACCTTGTTTATGCTCCTAGGTCGGTGGAAAAATATTATTACCCTAGATCTTCACCCCAAAATTTGCTTTATGAGGAGCTTGAAACTTACCATAACTCTTACTCTGAAAAAGTCATTTATGAATGGAACATAGATGGTCTCAATGATAAACAAATTTTAGACATGATTCATAGAATGATCATGTATTTAAATGTCTGTAAACAACAGGGAAATGCAGATAGTACTATTGCTACTTTTATATCTACCAGATTTGTTGATCGACTTAGAGGTTGGTGGGATCATTATCTCACAGAACTCCAAAAGAAAGAAATATTAACCCATAAGAAAACAGTGAAAGTAGAATTTACTAGTACAACTGTCACGGTTACAGGTACCCCTGTTGTAACCACAGGAGAAGAAGATGCAGTCTATACACTGTGTCTAACGGTCCTACAACATTTTGTAGGAAGTTTTAATCACATTCAATAAAAAAATAGAAAAGATATGTATTAGTAAAATTCTATTATTTTATTTCATTTTAAATAAAATATAATAAAAATAAATATAATATTAGTCAGAGTACTAATGTGGAGTGGTGAGGTACTTCAGCTAATATTTATTAGTTGGAATAAACTGGTGTGAGGAGTTCGTTCAAAGTTCACCAACTTTTACTTAATAATGATAAGCATAAATAATAATAATAATAATAATAATAATAATAATAATAATACTAATAATAATAATAATAAATAACTATATTCCAATAGTATTAGCCTTGTCTATGGATTTCTAGATTTATTAAGCGAAACTAATGTTTAGAAAGATGATAAATAAATACCTCTTTTTATGTGTATTAAGAAATGTAATTAGCAGAAGTTGAAAATTATGGAAACAAATAGTGCGGAAACATTTAAAAGAAAGGGTTGAAATGTATAAGATTTTTCCGCATAAATATATTTGAGAAAGTGCAAATATTTATTCAATAACAATCTATATAAGTAAAGCTCCTTTAATGGAACAACTCATAATTGTTAAAAGAAAACTAAAGTTAGAGAAAGTAACAAAAGAAAACAAAATGAATCAATTTTCTTCTAAAAGTCTCACTAAAAAAATTATGAGGATTAAGTCACATTTGATTTTACTTGAAAATCATTTCTTAATAAAATCCATGATCATTTTTATATTTATTTGGAGCGTGTTTCTTTTTCTTTATGAAAATCAACCCTGAATAGTTAGTTTGATTTGATTATTTCATTCGTACAATTTTGGATTTACGAAAAAATTGATGGTTACTTTATTTGTCTTCTCATTATACTTATTTGAAT
Organism: Lathyrus tuberosus; assembly: GCA_022829125.1. Taxonomy (NCBI): domain Eukaryota; kingdom Viridiplantae; phylum Streptophyta; class Magnoliopsida; order Fabales; family Fabaceae; genus Lathyrus; species Lathyrus tuberosus. The sequence continues at coordinate 4,578,641 of JALAZF010000061.1, read as the reverse complement.
ACACATTATTTTTACGTTTTAGGTTATTTATTGGAAGAATCTAACAATACTAATGAACTTACAAATATGTTTGCAAATATCAACATTAATAAGGAAGAAAGCATAAACCTTGTTTATGCTCCTAGGCCGGTGGAAAAATATTATTACCATAGATCTTCACCCCAAGATTTGCTTTATGAGGAGCTTGAAACTTACCAGAACTCTTACTCTAGAAAAGTCATTTATGAATGGAACATAGATGGTCTCAATGATAAACAAATTTTAGACATGATTCATAGAATGATCGTTTATTGAAATGTCTGTAAACAACAGGGAAATGCAGATAGTACTATTGCTACTTTTATAACTACCGGATTTGTTGGTCAACTTAGAGGTTGGTGGGATCATTATCTAACAGAACTCCAAAAGAAAGAAATATTAACCCATAAGAAAACAGTGAAAATAGAATCTACTAGTACAACTGTCACGGTTACAGGTACCCCTGTTGTAACCACAGGAGAAAAAGATGCAGTCTATACACTGTGTCAAACGGTCCTACAACATTTTGTAGGAAGTTTTAATCACATTCATTAAAAAAATAGAAAAGAAATGTATTAGTAAAATTCTATTATTTTATTTCATTTTAAATAAAATATAATAAAAATAAATATAATATTAGTCAGAGTACTAATGTGGAGTGGTGAGGTACTTCACCTAATATTTGTTAGTTGGAATAAACTGGTGTGAGGAGTTCGTTCAAAGTTCACCAACTTTTACTTAATAATGATATGCATAAATAAATAAATAATAATAATAATAAATAACTATATTCCAATAGTATTAGCCTTGTCTATGGATTTCTAGATTTATTAAGCGAAACTAATGTTTAGAAAGATGATAAATAAATACCTCTTTTTATGTGTATTAAGAAATGTAATTAGCAGGAGTTGAAAATTATGGAAACAAATAGTGCGGAAACATTTAAAAGAAAGGGTTGAAATGTATAAGATTTTTCCGCATAAATATATTTGAGAAAGTGCAAATATTTATTCAATAACAATCTATATAAGTAAAGCTCCTTTAATGGAACAACTCATAATTGTTAAAAGAAAACTAAAGTTAGAGAAAGTAACAAAAGAAAACAAAATGAATCAATTTTCTTCTAAAAGTCTCACTAAAAAAATTAGGAGGATTAAGTCACATTTGATTTTACTTGAAAATCATTTCTTAATAAAATCCATGATCATTTTTATATTTACTTGGAGCGGTATTCTTTTTCTTTATGAAAATCAACCCTGAATAGTTAGTTTGATTTGATTATTTCATTTGTACAATTTTGGATTTATGAAAAAATTGATGGTTACTTTATTTTTCTTCTCATTTTACTTATTTGAATTCCCATTATTTTTATGTTTTAGGTTATTTATTGGAAGAATCTGACAATACTAATGAACTTACAAATATGTTTGCAAATATCAACATTAATAAGGAAGAAAGCATAAACCTTGTTTATGCTCCTAGGCCGGTAGAAAAATATTATTACCATAGATCTTCACCCCAAAATTTGCTTTATGAGGAGCTTGAAACTTACCAGAACTCTTACTCTGGAAAAGTCATTTATGAATGGAACATAGATGGTCTCAATGATAAACAAATTTTAGACATGATTCATAGAATGATCATGTATTTAAATGTCTGTAAACAACAGGGAAATGCAGATAGTACTATTGCTACTTTTATATCTACCGGATTTGTTGATCGACTTAGAGGTTGGTGGGATCATTATCTCACAGAACTCCAAAAGAAAGAAATATTAACCCATAAGAAAACAGTGAAAGTAGAACCTACTAGTACAACTGTCACGGTTACAGGTACCCCTGTTGTAACCACAGGAGAAGAAGATGCAGTCTGTACACTGTGTCTAACGGTCCTACAACATTTTGTAGGATGTTTTAATCACATTCATTAAAAAAATAGAAAAGAAATGTATTAGTAAAATTCTATTATTTTATTTCATTTTAAATAAAATATAATAAAAATAAATATAATATTAGTCAGAGTACTAATGTTGAGTGGTGAGGTACTTCACCTAATATTTGTTAGTTGGAATAAACTGGTGTGAGGAGTTCGTTCAAAGTTCACCAACTTTTACTTAATAATGATATGCATAAATAAATAAATAAATAATAATAATAATAATAATAATAATAATAATAATAATAATAAATAACTATATTCAAATAGTATTAGCCTTGTCTATGGATTTCTAGATTTATTAAGCGAAAATAATGTTTAGAAAGATGATAAATAAATACTTCTTTTTATGTGTATTAAGAAATGTAATTAGCAGGAGTTGAAAATTATGGAAACAAATAGTGCGGAAACATTTAAAAGAAATGGTTGAAATGTATAAGATTTTTCCGCATAAAAATATTTGAGAAAGTGCAAATATTTATTCAATAACAATCTATATAAGTAAAGCTCCTTTAATGGAACAAGTCGTAATTGTTAAAAGAAAACTAAAGTTAGAGAAAGTAACAAAAGAAAACAAAATGAATCATTTTTCTTCTAAAAGTCTCACTAAAAAAATTAGGAGGATTAAGTCACATTTGATTTTACTTGAAAATCATTTCTTAATAAAATCCATGATCATTTTTATATTTACTTGGAGCGTGTTTCTTTTTCTTTATGAAAATCAACCCTGAATAGTTAGTTTGATTTGATTATTTCATTTGTACAATTTTGGATTTATGAAAAAATTGATGGTTACTTTATTTTTCTTCTCATTTTACTTATTTGAATTCACATTATTTTTACGTTTTAGGTTATTTATTGGAAGAATCTGATAATACTAATGAACTTACAAATATGTTTGCAAATATCAACATTAATAAGGAAGAAAGCATAAACCTTGTTTATGCTCCTAGGCCGGTGGAAAAATATTATTACCATAGATCTTCACCCCAAGATTTGCTTTATGAGGAGCTTGAAATTTACCAGAACTCTTACTCTAGAAAAGTCATTTATGAATGGAACATAGATGGTCTCAATGATAAACAAATATTAGACATGATTCATAGAATGATCATGTATTGAAATGTCTGTAAACAACAGGGAAATGCAGATAGTACTATTGCTACTTTTATAACTACCGGATTTGTTGGTCAACTTAGAGGTTGGTGGGATCATTATCTAACAGAACTCCAAAAGAAAGAAATATTAACCCATAAGAAAACAGTGAAAGTAGAATCTACTAGTACAACTGTCACGGTTACAGGTACCCCTGTTGTAACCACAGGAGAAAAAGATGCAGTCTATACACTGTGTCTAACGGTCCTACAACATTTTGTAGGAAGTTTTAATCACATTCATTAAAAAAATAGAAAAGAAATGTATTAGTAAAATTATATTATTTTATTTCATTTTAAATAAAATATAATAAAAATAAATATAATATTAGTCAGAGTACTAATGTGGAGTGGTGAGGTACTTCACCTAATATTTGTTAGTTGGAATAAACTGGTGTGAGGAGTTCGTTCAAAGTTCACCAACTTTTACTTAATAATGATATGCATAAATAAATAAATAAATAATAATAATAATAATAATAATAATAATAATAATAATAAATAACTATATTCAAATAGTATTAGCCTTGTCTATGGATTTCTAGATTTATTAAGCGAAAATAATGTTTAGAAAGATGATAAATAAATACTTCTTTTTATGTGTATTAAGAAATGTAATTAGCAGGAGTTGAAAATTATGGAAACAAATAGTGCGGAAACATTTAAAAGAAATGGTTGAAATGTATAAGATTTTTCCTCATAAATATATTTGAGAAAGTGCTAATATTTATTCAATAACAATCTATATAAGTAAAGCTCCTTTAATGGAACAAGTCGTAATTGTTAAAAGAAAACTAAAGTTAGAGAAAGTAACAAAAGAAAACAAAATGAATCATTTTTCTTCTAAAAGTCTCACTAAAAAAATTAGGAGGATTAAGTCACATTTGATTTTACTTGAAAATCATTTCTTAATAAAATCCATGATCATTTTTATATTTACTTGGAGCGTGTTTCTTTTTCTTTATGAAAATCAACCCTGAATAGTTAGTTTGATTTGATTATTTCATTTGTACAATTTTGGATTTATGAAAAAATTGATGGTTACTTTATTTTTCTTCTCATTTTACTTATTTGAATTCCCATTATTTTTATGTTTTAGGTTATTTATTGGAAGAATCTGACAATACTAATGAACTTACAAATATGTTTGCAAATATCAACATTAATAAGGAAGAAAGCATAAACCTTGTTTATGCTCCTAGGCCGGTGGAAAAATATTATTACCATAGATCTTCACCCCAAAATTTGCTTTATGAGGAGCTTGAAACTTACCATAACTCTTACTCTGGAAAAGTCATTTATGAATGGAACATAGATGGTCTCAATGATAAACAAATTTTAGACATGATTCATAGAATGATCGTGTATTGAAATGTCTGTAAACAACAGGGAAATGCAGATAGTACTATTGCTACTTTTATAACTACCGGATTTGTTGGTCAACTTAGAGGTTGGTGGGATCATTATCTAACAGAACTCCAAAAGAAAGAAATATTAACCCATAAGAAAACAGTGAAAGTAGAATCTACTAGTACAACTGTCACGGTTACAGGTACCCCTGTTGTAACCACAGGAGAAAAAGATGCAGTCTATACAGTGTGTCAAACGGTCCTACAACATTTTGTAGGAAGTTTTAATCACATTCATTAAAAAAATAGAAAAGAAATGTATTAGTAAAATTCTATTATTTTATTTCATTTTAAATAAAATATAATAAAAATAAATATAATATTAGTCAGAGTACTAATGTGGAGTGGTGAGGTACTTCACCTAATATTTGTTAGTTGGAATAAACTGGTGTGAGGAGTTCGTTCAAAGTTCACCAACTTTTACTTAATAATGATATGCATAAATAAATAAATAATAATAATAATAACAATAATAATAATAAATAACTATATTCCAATAGTATTAGCCTTGTCTATGGATTTCTAGATTTATTAAGCGAAACTAATGTTTAGAAAGATGATAAATAAATACCTCTTTTTATGTGTATTAAGAAATGTAATTAGCAAGAGTTGAAAATTATGGAAACAAATAGTGCGGAAACATTTAAAAGAAAGGGTTGAAATGTATAAGATTTTTCCGCATAAATATATTTGAGAAAGTGCAAATATTTATTCAATAACAATCTATATAAGTAAAGCTCCTTTAATGGAACAACTCATAATTGTTAAAAGAAAACTAAAGTTAGAGAAAGTAACAAAAGAAAACAAAATGAATCAATTTTCTTCTAAAAGTCTCACTAAAAAAATTAGGAGGATTAAGTCACATTTGATTTTACTTGAAAATCATTTCTTAATAAAATCCATGATCATTTTTATATTTACTTGGAGCGGTATTCTTTTTCTTTATGAAAATCAACCCTGAATAGTTAGTTTGATTTGATTATTTCATTTGTACAATTTTGGATTTATGAAAAAATTGATGGTTACTTTATTTTTCTTCTCATTTTACTTATTTGAATTCCCATTATTTTTATGTTTTAGGTTATTTATTGGAAGAATCTGACAATACTAATGAACTTACAAATATGTTTGCAAATATCAACATTAATAAGGAAGAAAGCATAAACCTTGTTTATGCTCCTAGGCCGGTAGAAAAATATTATTACCATAGATCTTCACCCCAAAATTTGCTTTATGAGGAGCTTGAAACTTACCAGAACTCTTACTCTGGAAAAGTCATTTATGAATGGAACATAGATGGTCTCAATGATAAACAAATTTTAGACATGATTCATAGAATGATCATGTATTTAAATGTCTGTAAACAACAGGGAAATGCAGATAGTACTATTGCTACTTTTATATCTACCGGATTTGTTGATCGACTTAGAGGTTGGTGGGATCATTATCTCACAGAACTCCAAAAGAAAGAAATATTAACCCATAAGAAAACAGTGAAAGTAGAACCTACTAGTACAACTGTCACGGTTACAGGTACCCCTGTTGTAACCACAAGAGAAGAAGATGCAGTCTGTACACTGTGTCTAACGGTCCTACAACATTTTGTAGGATGTTTTAATCACATTCATTAAAAAAATAGAAAAGAAATGTATTAGTAAAATTCTATTATTTTATTTCATTTTAAATAAAATATAATAAAAATAAATATAATATTAGTCAGAGTACTAATGTGGAGTGGTGAGGTACTTCACCTAATATTTGTTAGTTGGAATAAACTGGTGTGAGGAGTTCGTTCAAAGTTCACCAACTTTTACTTAATAATGATATGCATAAATAAATAAATAATAATAATAATAATAATAATAATAATAATAATAATAAATAACTATATTCAAATAGTATTAGCCTTGTCTATGGATTTCTAGATTTATTAAGCGAAAATAATGTTTAGAAAGATGATAAATAAATACTTCTTTTTATGTGTATTAAGAAATGTAATTAGCAGGAGTTGAAAATTATGGAAACAAATAGTGCGGAAACATTTAAAAGAAATGGTTGAAATGTATAAGATTTTTCCGCATAAATATATTTGAGAAAGTGCAAATATTTATTCAATAACAATCTATATAAGTAAAGCTCCTTTAATGGAACAAGTCGTAATTGTTAAAAGAAAACTAAAGTTAGAGAAAGTAACAAAAGAAAACAAAATGAATCATTTTTCTTCTAAAAGTCTCACTAAAAAAATTAGGAGGATTAAGTCACATTTGATTTTACTTGAAAATCATTTCTTAATAAAATCCATGATCATTTTTATATTTACTTGGAGCGTGTTTCTTTTTCTTTATGAAAATCAACCCTGAATAGTTAGTTTGATTTGATTATTTCATTTGTACAATTTTGGATTTATGAAAAAATTGATGGTTACTTTATTTTTCTTCTCATTTTACTTATTTGAATTCACATTATTTTTACGTTTTAGGTTATTTATTGGAAGAATCTGACAATACTAATGAACTTACAAATATGTTTGCAAATATCAACATTAATAAGGAAGAAAGCATAAACCTTGTTTATGCTTCTAGGCCGGTGGAAAAATATTATTACCATAGATCTTCACCCCAAGATTTGCTTTATGAGGAGCTTGAAACTTACCAGAACTCTTACTCTGGAAAAGTCATTTATGAATGGAACATAGATGGTCTCAATGATAAACAAATTTTAGACATGATTCATAGAATGATCATGTATTCAACTGTCTGTAAACAACAAGGAAATGCAGATAGCACTATTGCTACTTTTATAACTACCGGATTTGTTTGTCAACTTAGAGGTTGGTGGGATCATTATCTCACAGTACTCCAAAAGAAAGAAATATTAACCCATAAGAAAACAGTTAAAGTAGAATCTACTAGTACAACTGTCACGGTTACAGGAACCCCTGTTGTAACCACAGGAGAAGAAGATGCAGTCTATACACTGTGTCTAACGGTCCTACAACATTTTGTAGGAAGTTTTACTCACATTCATTAAAAAAATAGAAAAGAAATGTATTCGTAAAATTCTATTATTTTATTTCATTTTAAATAAAATAAAATAAAAATAAATATAATATTAGTCAGAGTACTAATGTGGAGTGGTGAGGTACTTCACCTAATATTTGTTAGTTGGAATAAACTGGTGTGAGGAGTTCGTTCAAAGTTCACCAACTTTTACTTAATAATAATATGCATAAATAAATAATAATAATAATAATAATAATAATAATAATAAATAACTATATTCAAATAGTATTAGCCTTGTCTATGGATTTCTAGATTTATTAAGCGAAAATAATGTTTAGAAAGATGATAAATAAATACCTCTTTTTATGTGTATTAAGAAATGTAATTAGCAGGAGTTGAAATTTATGGAAACAAATAGTGCGGAAACATTTAAAAGAGAGGGTTGAAATGTATAAAAATTTTCCGCATAAATATATTTGAGAAAGTGCAAATATTTATTCAATAACAATCTATATAAGTAAAGCTCCTTTAATGGAACAACTCATAATTGTTAAAAGAAAACTAAAGTTAGAGAAAGTAAGCAAAGAAAACAAAATGAATCAATTTTCTTCTAAAAGTCTCACTAAAAAAATTAGGAGGATTAAGTCACATTTGATTTTACTTGAAAATCATTTCTTAATAAAATCCATGATCATTTTTATATTTATTTGGAGCGTGTTTCTTTTTCTTTATGAAAATCAACCCTGAATAGTTAGTTTGATTTGATTATTTCATTTGTACAATTTTGGATTTATGAAAAAATTGATGGTTACTTTATTTTTCTTCTCATTTTACTTATTTGAATTCACATTATTTTTACGTTTTAGGTTATTTATTGGAAGAATCTGATAATACTAATGAACTTACAAATATGTTTGCAAATATCAACATTAATAAGGAAGAAAGCATAAACCTTGTTTATGCTCCTAGGCCGGTGGAAAAATATTATTACCATAGATCTTCACCCCAAGATTTGCTTTATGAGGAGCTTGAAATTTACCAGAACTCTTACTCTAGAAAAGTCATTTATGAATGGAACATAGATGGTCTCAATGATAAACAAATATTAGACATGATTCATAGAATGATCATGTATTGAAATGTCTGTAAACAACAGGGAAATGCAGATAGTACTATTGCTACTTTTATAACTACCGGATTTGTTGGTCAACTTAGAGGTTGGTGGGATCATTATCTAACAGAACTCCAAAAGAAAGAAATATTAACCCATGTGAAAACAGTGAAAGTAGAATCTACTAGTACAACTGTCACGGTTACAGGTACCCCTGTTGTAACCACAGGAGAAAAAGATGCAGTCTATACAGTGTGTCAAACGGTCCTACAACATTTTGTAGGAAGTTTTAATCACATTCATTAAAAAAATAGAAAAGAAATGTATTAGTAAAATTCTATTATTTTATTTCATTTTAAATAAAATATAATAAAAATAAATATAATATTAGTCAGAGTACTAATGTGGAGTGGTGAGGTACTTCACCTAATATTTGTTAGTTGGAATAAACTGGTGTGAGGAGTTCGTTCAAAGTTCACCAACTTTTACTTAATAATGATATGCATAAATAAATAAATAATAATAATAATAACAATAATAATAATAAATAACTATATTCCAATAGTATTAGCCTTGTCTATGGATTTCTAGATTTATTAAGCGAAACTAATGTTTAGAAAGATGATAAATAAATACCTCTTTTTATGTGTATTAAGAAATGTAATTAGCAAGAGTTGAAAATTATGGAAACAAATAGTGCGGAAACATTTAAAAGAAAGGGTTGAAATGTATAAGATTTTTCCGCATAAATATATTTGAGAAAGTGCAAATATTTATTCAATAACAATCTATATAAGTAAAGCTCCTTTAATGGAACAACTCATAATTGTTAAAAGAAAACTAAAGTTAGAGAAAGTAACAAAAGAAAACAAAATGAATCAATTTTCTTCTAAAAGTCTCACTAAAAAAATTAGGAGGATTAAGTCACATTTGATTTTACTTGAAAATCATTTCTTAATAAAATCCATGATCATTTTTATATTTACTTGGAGCGGTATTCTTTTTCTTTATGAAAATCAACCCTGAATAGTTAGTTTGATTTGATTATTTCATTTGTACAATTTTGGATTTATGAAAAAATTGATGGTTACTTTATTTTTCTTCTCATTTTACTTATTTGAATTCCCATTATTTTTATGTTTTAGGTTATTTATTGGAAGAATCTGACAATACTAATGAACTTACAAATATGTTTGCAAATATCAACATTAATAAGGAAGAAAGCATAAACCTTGTTTATGCTCCTAGGCCGGTAGAAAAATATTATTACCATAGATCTTCACCCCAAAATTTGCTTTATGAGGAGCTTGAAACTTACCAGAACTCTTACTCTGGAAAAGTCATTTATGAATGGAACATAGATGGTCTCAATGATAAACAAATTTTAGACATGATTCATAGAATGATCATGTATTTAAATGTCTGTAAACAACAGGGAAATGCAGATAGTACTATTGCTACTTTTATATCTACCGGATTTGTTGATCGACTTAGAGGTTGGTGGGATCATTATCTCACAGAACTCCAAAAGAAAGAAATATTAACCCATAAGAAAACAGTGAAAGTAGAACCTACTAGTACAACTGTCACGGTTACAGGTACCCCTGTTGTAACCACAAGAGAAGAAGATGCAGTCTGTACACTGTGTCTAACGGTCCTACAACATTTTGTAGGATGTTTTAATCACATTCATTAAAAAAATAGAAAAGAAATGTATTAGTAAAATTCTATTATTTTATTTCATTTTAAATAAAATATAATAAAAATAAATATAATATTAGTCAGAGTACTAATGTGGAGTGGTGAGGTACTTCACCTAATATTTGTTAGTTGGAATAAACTGGTGTGAGGAGTTCGTTCAAAGTTCACCAACTTTTACTTAATAATGATATGCATAAATAAATAAATAATAATAATAATAATAATAATAATAATAATAATAATAAATAACTATATTCAAATAGTATTAGCCTTGTCTATGGATTTCTAGATTTATTAAGCGAAAATAATGTTTAGAAAGATGATAAATAAATACTTCTTTTTATGTGTATTAAGAAATGTAATTAGCAGGAGTTGAAAATTATGGAAACAAATAGTGCGGAAACATTTAAAAGAAATGGTTGAAATGTATAAGATTTTTCCGCATAAATATATTTGAGAAAGTGCAAATATTTATTCAATAACAATCTATATAAGTAAAGCTCCTTTAATGGAACAAGTCGTAATTGTTAAAAGAAAACTAAAGTTAGAGAAAGTAACAAAAGAAAACAAAATGAATCATTTTTCTTCTAAAAGTCTCACTAAAAAAATTAGGAGGATTAAGTCACATTTGATTTTACTTGAAAATCATTTCTTAATAAAATCCATGATCATTTTTATATTTACTTGGAGCGTGTTTCTTTTTCTTTATGAAAATCAACCCTGAATAGTTAGTTTGATTTGATTATTTCATTTGTACAATTTTGGATTTATGAAAAAATTGATGGTTACTTTATTTTTCTTCTCATTTTACTTATTTGAATTCACATTATTTTTACGTTTTAGGTTATTTATTGGAAGAATCTGACAATACTAATGAACTTACAAATATGTTTGCAAATATCAACATTAATAAGGAAGAAAGCATAAACCTTGTTTATGCTTCTAGGCCGGTGGAAAAATATTATTACCATAGATCTTCACCCCAAGATTTGCTTTATGAGGAGCTTGAAACTTACCAGAACTCTTACTCTGGAAAAGTCATTTATGAATGGAACATAGATGGTCTCAATGATAAACAAATTTTAGACATGATTCATAGAATGATCATGTATTCAACTGTCTGTAAACAACAAGGAAATGCAGATAGCACTATTGCTACTTTTATAACTACCGGATTTGTTTGTCAACTTAGAGGTTGGTGGGATCATTATCTCACAGTACTCCAAAAGAAAGAAATATTAACCCATAAGAAAACAGTTAAAGTAGAATCTACTAGTACAACTGTCACGGTTACAGGAACCCCTGTTGTAACCACAGGAGAAGAAGATGCAGTCTATACACTGTGTCTAACGGTCCTACAACATTTTGTAGGAAGTTTTACTCACATTCATTAAAAAAATAGAAAAGAAATGTATTCGTAAAATTCTATTATTTTATTTCATTTTAAATAAAATAAAATAAAAATAAATATAATATTAGTCAGAGTACTAATGTGGAGTGGTGAGGTACTTCACCTAATATTTGTTAGTTGGAATAAACTGGTGTGAGGAGTTCGTTCAAAGTTCACCAACTTTTACTTAATAATAATATGCATAAATAAATAATAATAATAATAATAATAATAATAATAATAAATAACTATATTCAAATAGTATTAGCCTTGTCTATGGATTTCTAGATTTATTAAGCGAAAATAATGTTTAGAAAGATGATAAATAAATACCTCTTTTTATGTGTATTAAGAAATGTAATTAGCAGGAGTTGAAATTTATGGAAACAAATAGTGCGGAAACATTTAAAAGAGAGGGTTGAAATGTATAAAAATTTTCCGCATAAATATATTTGAGAAAGTGCAAATATTTATTCAATAACAATCTATATAAGTAAAGCTCCTTTAATGGAACAACTCATAATTGTTAAAAGAAAACTAAAGTTAGAGAAAGTAAGCAAAGAAAACAAAATGAATCAATTTTCTTCTAAAAGTCTCACTAAAAAAATTAGGAGGATTAAGTCACATTTGATTTTACTTGAAAATCATTTCTTAATAAAATCCATGATCATTTTTATATTTATTTGGAGCGTGTTTCTTTTTCTTTATGAAAATCAACCCTGAATAGTTAGTTTGATTTGATTATTTCATTTGTACAATTTTGGATTTATGAAAAAATTGATGGTTACTTTATTTTTCTTCTCATTTTACTTATTTGAATTCACATTATTTTTACGTTTTAGGTTATTTATTGGAAGAATCTGATAATACTAATGAACTTACAAATATGTTTGCAAATATCAACATTAATAAGGAAGAAAGCATAAACCTTGTTTATGCTCCTAGGCCGGTGGAAAAATATTATTACCATAGATCTTCACCCCAAGATTTGCTTTATGAGGAGCTTGAAATTTACCAGAACTCTTACTCTAGAAAAGTCATTTATGAATGGAACATAGATGGTCTCAATGATAAACAAATATTAGACATGATTCATAGAATGATCATGTATTGAAATGTCTGTAAACAACAGGGAAATGCAGATAGTACTATTGCTACTTTTATAACTACCGGATTTGTTGGTCAACTTAGAGGTTGGTGGGATCATTATCTAACAGAACTCCAAAAGAAAGAAATATTAACCCATGTGAAAACAGTGAAAGTAGAATCTACTAGTACAACTGTCACGGTTACAGGTACCCCTGTTGTAACCACAGGAGAAAAAGATGCAGTCTATACAGTGTGTCAAACGGTCCTACAACATTTTGTAGGAAGTTTTAATCACATTCATTAAAAAAATAGAAAAGAAATGTATTAGTAAAATTCTATTATTTTATTTCATTTTAAATAAAATATAATAAAAATAAATATAATATTAGTCAGAGTACTAATGTGGAGTGGTGAGGTACTTCACCTAATATTTGTTAGTTGGAATAAACTGGTGTGAGGAGTTCGTTCAAAGTTCACCAACTTTTACTTAATAATGATATGCATAAATAAATAAATAATAATAATAATAACAATAATAATAATAAATAACTATATTCCAATAGTATTAGCCTTGTCTATGGATTTCTAGATTTATTAAGCGAAACTAATGTTTAGAAAGATGATAAATAAATACCTCTTTTTATGTGTATTAAGAAATGTAATTAGCAGGAGTTGAAAATTATGGAAACAAATAGTGCGGAAACATTTAAAAGAAAGGGTTGAAATGTATAAGATTTTTCCGCATAAATATATTTGAGAAAGTGCAAATATTTATTCAATAACAATCTATATAAGTAAAGCTCCTTTAATGGAACAACTCATAATTGTTAAAAGAAAACTAAAGTTAGAGAAAGTAACAAAAGAAAACAAAATGAATCAATTTTCTTCTAAAAGTCTCACTAAAAAAATTAGGAGGATTAAGTCACATTTGATTTTACTTGAAAATCATTTCTTAATAAAATCCATGATCATTTTTATATTTACTTGGAGCGGTATTCTTTTTCTTTATGAAAATCAACCCTGAATAGTTAGTTTGATTTGATTATTTCATTTGTACAATTTTGGATTTATGAAAAAATTGATGGTTACTTTATTTTTCTTCTCATTTTACTTATTTGAATTCCCATTATTTTTATGTTTTAGGTTATTTATTGGAAGAATCTGACAATACTAATGAACTTACAAATATGTTTGCAAATATCAACATTAATAAGGAAGAAAGCATAAACCTTGTTTATGCTCCTAGGCCGGTAGAAAAATATTATTACCATAGATCTTCACCCCAAAATTTGCTTTATGAGGAGCTTGAAACTTACCAGAACTCTTACTCTGGAAAAGTCATTTATGAATGGAACATAGATGGTCTCAATGATAAACAAATTTTAGACATGATTCATAGAATGATCATGTATTTAAATGTCTGTAAACAACAGGGAAATGCAGATAGTACTATTGCTACTTTTATATCTACCGGATTTGTTGATCGACTTAGAGGTTGGTGGGATCATTATCTCACAGAACTCCAAAAGAAAGAAATATTAACCCATAAGAAAACAGTGAAAGTAGAACCTACTAGTACAACTGTCACGGTTACAGGTACCCCTGTTGTAACCACAAGAGAAGAAGATGCAGTCTGTACACTGTGTCTAACGGTCCTACAACATTTTGTAGGATGTTTTAATCACATTCATTAAAAAAATAGAAAAGAAATGTATTAGTAAAATTCTATTATTTTATTTCATTTTAAATAAAATATAATAAAAATAAATATAATATTAGTCAGAGTACTAATGTGGAGTGGTGAGCTACTTCACCTAATATTTGTTAGTTGGAATAAACTGGTGTGAGGAGTTCGTTCAAAGTTCACCAACTTTTACTTAATAATGATATGCATAAATAAATAAATAATAATAATAATAATAATAATAATAATAATAATAATAAATAACTATATTCAAATAGTATTAGCCTTGTCTATGGATTTCTAGATTTATTAAGCGAAAATAATGTTTAGAAAGATGATAAATAAATACTTCTTTTTATGTGTATTAAGAAATGTAATTAGCAGGAGTTGAAAATTATGGAAACAAATAGTGCGGAAACATTTAAAAGAAATGGTTGAAATGTATAAGATTTTTCCGCATAAGTATATTTGAGAAAGTGCAAATATTTATTCAATAACAATCTATATAAGTAAAGCTCCTTTAATGGAACAAGTCGTAATTGTTAAAAGAAAACTAAAGTTAGAGAAAGTAACAAAAGAAAACAAAATGAATCATTTTTCTTCTAAAAGTCTCACTAAAAAAATTAGGAGGATTAAGTCACATTTGATTTTACTTGAAAATCATTTCTTAATAAAATCCATGATCATTTTTATATTTACTTGGAGCGTGTTTCTTTTTCTTTATGAAAATCAACCCTGAATAGTTAGTTTGATTTGATTATTTCATTTGTACAATTTTGGATTTATGAAAAAATTGATGGTTACTTTATTTTTCTTCTCATTTTACTTATTTGAATTCACATTATTTTTACGTTTTAGGTTATTTATTGGAAGAATCTGACAATACTAATGAACTTACAAATATGTTTGCAAATATCAACATTAATAAGGAAGAAAGCATAAACCTTGTTTATGCTTCTAGGCCGGTGGAAAAATATTATTACCATAGATCTTCACCCCAAGATTTGCTTTATGAGGAGCTTGAAACTTACCAGAACTCTTACTCTGGAAAAGTCATTTATGAATGGAACATAGATGGTCTCAATGATAAACAAATTTTAGACATGATTCATAGAATGATCATGTATTCAACTGTCTGTAAACAACAAGGAAATGCAGATAGCACTATTGCTACTTTTATAACTACCGGATTTGTTTGTCAACTTAGAGGTTGGTGGGATCATTATCTCACAGTACTCCAAAAGAAAGAAATATTTACCCATAAGAAAACAGTTAAAGTAGAATCTACTAGTACAACTGTCACGGTTACAGGAACCCCTGTTGTAACCACAGGAGAAGAAGATGCAGTCTATACACTGTGTCTAACGGTCCTACAACATTTTGTAGGAAGTTTTACTCACATTCATTAAAAAAATAGAAAAGAAATGTATTCGTAAAATTCTATTATTTTATTTCATTTTAAATAAAATAAAATAAAAATAAATATAATATTAGTCAGAGTACTAATGTGGAGTGGTGAGGTACTTCACCTAATATTTGTTAGTTGGAATAAACTGGTGTGAGGAGTTCGTTCAAAGTTCACCAACTTTTACTTAATAATAATATGCATAAATAAATAATAATAATAATAATAATAATAATAATAATAAATAACTATATTCAAATAGTATTAGCCTTGTCTATGGATTTCTAGATTTATTAAGCGAAAATAATGTTTAGAAAGATGATAAATAAATACCTCTTTTTATGTGTATTAAGAAATGTAATTAGCAGGAGTTGAAATTTATGGAAACAAATAGTGCGGAAACATTTAAAAGAGAGGGTTGAAATGTATAAAAATTTTCCGCATAAATATATTTGAGAAAGTGCAAATATTTATTCAATAACAATCTATATAAGTAAAGCTCCTTTAATGGAACAACTCATAATTGTTAAAAGAAAACTAAAGTTAGAGAAAGTAAGCAAAGAAAACAAAATGAATCAATTTTCTTCTAAAAGTCTCACTAAAAAAATTAGGAGGATTAAGTCACATTTGATTTTACTTGAAAATCATTTCTTAATAAAATCCATGATCATTTTTATATTTATTTGGAGCGTGTTTCTTTTTCTTTATGAAAATCAACCCTGAATAGTTAGTTTGATTTGATTATTTCATTTGTACAATTTTGGATTTATGAAAAAATTGATGGTTACTTTATTTTTCTTCTCATTTTACTTATTTGAATTCACATTATTTTTACGTTTTAGGTTATTTATTGGAAGAATCTGATAATACTAATGAACTTACAAATATGTTTGCAAATATCAACATTAATAAGGAAGAAAGCATAAACCTTGTTTATGCTCCTAGGCCGGTGGAAAAATATTATTACCATAGATCTTCACCCCAAGATTTGCTTTATGAGGAGCTTGAAATTTACCAGAACTCTTACTCTAGAAAAGTCATTTATGAATGGAACATAGATGGTCTCAATGATAAACAAATATTAGACATGATTCATAGAATGATCATGTATTGAAATGTCTGTAAACAACAGGGAAATGCAGATAGTACTATTGCTACTTTTATAACTACCGGATTTGTTGGTCAACTTAGAGGTTGGTGGGATCATTATCTAACAGAACTCCAAAAGAAAGAAATATTAACCCATAAGAAAACAGTGAAAGTAGAATCTACTAGTACAACTGTCACGGTTACAGGTACCCCTGTTGTAACCACAGGAGAAAAAGATGCAGTCTATACAGTGTGTCAAACGGTCCTACAACATTTTGTAGGAAGTTTTAATCACATTCATTAAAAAAATAGAAAAGAAATGTATTAGTAAAATTCTATTATTTTATTTCATTTTAAATAAAATATAATAAAAATAAATATAATATTAGTCAGAGTACTAATGTGGAGTGGTGAGGTACTTCACCTAATATTTGTTAGTTGGAATAAACTGGTGTGAGGAGTTCGTTCAAAGTTCACCAACTTTTACTTAATAATGATATGCATAAATAAATAAATAATAATAATAATAACAATAATAATAATAAATAACTATATTCCAATAGTATTAGCCTTGTCTATGGATTTCTAGATTTATTAAGCGAAACTAATGTTTAGAAAGATGATAAATAAATACCTCTTTTTATGTGTATTAAGAAATGTAATTAGCAGGAGTTGAAAATTATGGAAACAAATAGTGCGGAAACATTTAAAAGAAAGGGTTGAAATGTATAAGATTTTTCCGCATAAATATATTTGAGAAAGTGCAAATATTTATTCAATAACAATCTATATAAGTAAAGCTCCTTTAATGGAACAACTCATAATTGTTAAAAGAAAACTAAAGTTAGAGAAAGTAACAAAAGAAAACAAAATGAATCAATTTTCTTCTAAAAGTCTCACTAAAAAAATTAGGAGGATTAAGTCACATTTGATTTTACTTGAAAATCATTTCTTAATAAAATCCATGATCATTTTTATATTTACTTGGAGCGGTATTCTTTTTCTTTATGAAAATCAACCCTGAATAGTTAGTTTGATTTGATTATTTCATTTGTACAATTTTGGATTTATGAAAAAATTGATGGTTACTTTATTTTTCTTCTCATTTTACTTATTTGAATTCCCATTATTTTTATGTTTTAGGTTATTTATTGGAAGAATCTGACAATACTAATGAACTTACAAATATGTTTGCAAATATCAACATTAATAAGGAAGAAAGCATAAACCTTGTTTATGCTCCTAGGCCGGTAGAAAAATATTATTACCATAGATCTTCACCCCAAAATTTGCTTTATGAGGAGCTTGAAACTTACCAGAACTCTTACTCTGGAAAAGTCATTTATGAATGGAACATAGATGGTCTCAATGATAAACAAATTTTAGACATGATTCATAGAATGATCATGTATTTAAATGTCTGTAAACAACAGGGAAATGCAGATAGTACTATTGCTACTTTTATATCTACCGGATTTGTTGATCGACTTAGAGGTTGGTGGGATCATTATCTCACAGAACTCCAAAAGAAAGAAATATTAACCCATAAGAAAACAGTGAAAGTAGAACCTACTAGTACAACTGTCACGGTTACAGGTACCCCTGTTGTAACCACAAGAGAAGAAGATGCAGTCTGTACACTGTGTCTAACGGTCCTACAACATTTTGTAGGATGTTTTAATCACATTCATTAAAAAAATAGAAAAGAAATGTATTAGTAAAATTCTATTATTTTATTTCATTTTAAATAAAATATAATAAAAATAAATATAATATTAGTCAGAGTACTAATGTGGAGTGGTGAGGTACTTCACCTAATATTTGTTAGTTGGAATAAACTGGTGTGAGGAGTTCGTTCAAAGTTCACCAACTTTTACTTAATAATGATATGCATAAATAAATAAATAATAATAATAATAATAATAATAATAATAATAATAATAATAATAATAAATAACTATATTCAAATAGTATTAGCCTTGTCTATGGATTTCTAGATTTATTAAGCGAAAATAATGTTTAGAAAGATGATAAATAAATACTTCTTTTTATGTGTATTAAGAAATGTAATTAGCAGGAGTTGAAAATTATGGAAACAAATAGTGCGGAAACATTTAAAAGAAATGGTTGAAATGTATAAGATTTTTCCGCATAAATATATTTGAGAAAGTGCAAATATTTATTCAATAACAATCTATATAAGTAAAGCTCCTTTAATGGAACAAGTCGTAATTGTTAAAAGAAAACTAAAGTTAGAGAAAGTAACAAAAGAAAACAAAATGAATCATTTTTCTTCTAAAAGTCTCACTAAAAAAATTAGGAGGATTAAGTCACATTTGATTTTACTTGAAAATCATTTCTTAATAAAATCCATGATCATTTTTATATTTACTTGGAGCGTGTTTCTTTTTC
Source organism: Lathyrus tuberosus (assembly GCA_022829125.1). NCBI lineage: Eukaryota > Viridiplantae > Streptophyta > Magnoliopsida > Fabales > Fabaceae > Lathyrus > Lathyrus tuberosus. The sequence continues at coordinate 4,559,242 of JALAZF010000061.1, read as the reverse complement.
TTTATGAAAATCAACCCTGAATAGTTAGTTTGATTTGATTATTTCATTTGTACAATTTTGGATTTATGAAAAAATTGATGGTTACTTTATTTTTCTTCTCATTTTACTTATTTGAATTCACATTATTTTTACGTTTTAGGTTATTTATTGGAAGAATCTGACAATACTAATGAACTTACAAATATGTTTGCAAATATCAACATTAATAAGGAAGAAAGCATAAACCTTGTTTATGCTTCTAGGCCGGTGGAAAAATATTATTACCATAGATCTTCACCCCAAGATTTGCTTTATGAGGAGCTTGAAACTTACCAGAACTCTTACTCTGGAAAAGTCATTTATGAATGGAACATAGATGGTCTCAATGATAAACAAATTTTAGACATGATTCATAGAATGATCATGTATTCAACTGTCTGTAAACAACAAGGAAATGCAGATAGCACTATTGCTACTTTTATAACTACCGGATTTGTTTGTCAACTTAGAGGTTGGTGGGATCATTATCTCACAGTACTCCAAAAGAAAGAAATATTAACCCATAAGAAAACAGTTAAAGTAGAATCTACTAGTACAACTGTCACGGTTACAGGAACCCCTGTTGTAACCACAGGAGAAGAAGATGCAGTCTATACACTGTGTCTAACGGTCCTACAACATTTTGTAGGAAGTTTTACTCACATTCATTAAAAAAATAGAAAAGAAATGTATTCGTAAAATTCTATTATTTTATTTCATTTTAAATAAAATAAAATAAAAATAAATATAATATTAGTCAGAGTACTAATGTGGAGTGGTGAGGTACTTCACCTAATATTTGTTAGTTGGAATAAACTGGTGTGAGGAGTTCGTTCAAAGTTCACCAACTTTTACTTAATAATAATATGCATAAATAAATAATAATAATAATAATAATAATAATAATAATAAATAACTATATTCAAATAGTATTAGCCTTGTCTATGGATTTCTAGATTTATTAAGCGAAAATAATGTTTAGAAAGATGATAAATAAATACCTCTTTTTATGTGTATTAAGAAATGTAATTAGCAGGAGTTGAAATTTATGGAAACAAATAGTGCGGAAACATTTAAAAGAGAGGGTTGAAATGTATAAAAATTTTCCGCATAAATATATTTGAGAAAGTGCAAATATTTATTCAATAACAATCTATATAAGTAAAGCTCCTTTAATGGAACAACTCATAATTGTTAAAAGAAAACTAAAGTTAGAGAAAGTAAGCAAAGAAAACAAAATGAATCAATTTTCTTCTAAAAGTCTCACTAAAAAAATTAGGAGGATTAAGTCACATTTGATTTTACTTGAAAATCATTTCTTAATAAAATCCATGATCAATTTTATATTTATTTGGAGCGTGTTTCTTTTTCTTTATGAAAATCAACCCTGAATAGTTAGTTTGATTTGATTATTTCATTTGTACAATTTTGGATTTATGAAAAAATTGATGGTTACTTTATTTTTCTTCTCATTTTACTTATTTGAATTCACATTATTTTTACGTTTTAGGTTATTTATTGGAAGAATCTGATAATACTAATGAACTTACAAATATGTTTGCAAATATCAACATTAATAAGGAAGAAAGCATAAACCTTGTTTATGCTCCTAGGCCGGTGGAAAAATATTATTACCATAGATCTTCACCCCAAGATTTGCTTTATGAGGAGCTTGAAATTTACCAGAACTCTTACTCTAGAAAAGTCATTTATGAATGGAACATAGATGGTCTCAATGATAAACAAATATTAGACATGATTCATAGAATGATCATGTATTGAAATGTCTGTAAACAACAGGGAAATGCAGATAGTACTATTGCTACTTTTATAACTACCGGATTTGTTGGTCAACTTAGAGGTTGGTGGGATCATTATCTAACAGAACTCCAAAAGAAAGAAATATTAACCCATAAGAAAACAGTGAAAGTAGAATCTACTAGTACAACTGTCACGGTTACAGGTACCCCTGTTGTAACCATAGGAGAAAAAGATGCAGTCTATACACTGTGTCTAACGGTCCTACAACATTTTGTAGGAAGTTTTAATCACATTCATTAAAAAAATAGAAAAGAAATGTATTAGTAAAATTATATTATTTTATTTCATTTTAAATAAAATATAATAAAAATAAATATAATATTAGTCAGAGTACTAATGTGGAGTGGTGAGGTACTTCACCTAATATTTGTTAGTTGGAATAAACTGGTGTGAGGAGTTCGTTCAAAGTTCACCAACTTTTACTTAATAATGATATGCATAAATAAATAAATAAATAATAATAATAATAATAATAATAATAATAATAATAATAATAAATAACTATATTCAAATAGTATTAGCCTTGTCTATGGATTTCTAGATTTATTAAGCGAAAATAATGTTTAGAAAGATGATAAATAAATACTTCTTTTTATGTGTATTAAGAAATGTAATTAGCAGGAGTTGAAAATTATGGAAACAAATAGTGCGGAAACATTTAAAAGAAATGGTTGAAATGTATAAGATTTTTCCTCATAAATATATTTGAGAAAGTGCAAATATTTATTCAATAACAATCTATATAAGTAAAGCTCCTTTAATGGAACAAGTCGTAATTGTTAAAAGAAAACTAAAGTTAGAGAAAGTAACAAAAGAAAACAAAATGAATCATTTTTCTTCTAAAAGTCTCACTAAAAAAATTAGGAGGATTAAGTCACATTTGATTTTACTTGAAAATCATTTCTTAATAAAATCCATGATCATTTTTATATTTACTTGGAGCGTGTTTCTTTTTCTTTATGAAAATCAACCCTGAATAGTTAGTTTGATTTGATTATTTCATTTGTACAATTTTGGATTTATGAAAAAATTGATGGTTACTTTATTTTTCTTCTCATTTTACTTATTTGAATTCCCATTATTTTTATGTTTTAGGTTATTTATTGGAAGAATCTGACAATACTAATGAACTTACAAATATGTTTGCAAATATCAACATTAATAAGGAAGAAAGCATAAACCTTGTTTATGCTCCTAGGCCGGTGGAAAAATATTATTACCATAGATCTTCACCCCAAAATTTGCTTTATGAGGAGCTTGAAACTTACCATAACTCTTACTCTGGAAAAGTCATTTATGAATGGAACATAGATGGTCTCAATGATAAACAAATTTTAGACATGATTCATAGAATGATCGTGTATTGAAATGTCTGTAAACAACAGGGAAATGCAGATAGTACTATTGCTACTTTTATAACTACCGGATTTGTTGGTCAACTTAGAGGTTGGTGGGATCATTATCTAACAGAACTCCAAAAGAAAGAAATATTAACCCATAAGAAAACAGTGAAAGTAGAATCTACTAGTACAACTGTCACGGTTACAGGTACCCCTGTTGTAACCACAGGAGAAAAAGATGCAGTCTATACAGTGTGTCAAACGGTCCTACAACATTTTGTAGGAAGTTTTAATCACATTCATTAAAAAAATAGAAAAGAAATGTATTAGTAAAATTCTATTATTTTATTTCATTTTAAATAAAATATAATAAAAATAAATATAATATTAGTCAGAGTACTAATGTGGAGTGGTGAGGTACTTCACCTAATATTTGTTAGTTGGAATAAACTGGTGTGAGGAGTTCGTTCAAAGTTCACCAACTTTTACTTAATAATGATATGCATAAATAAATAAATAATAATAATAATAATAATAATAATAATAAATAACTATATTCCAATAGTATTAGCCTTGTCTATGGATTTCTAGATTTATTAAGCGAAACTAATGTTTAGAAAGATGATAAATAAATACCTCTTTTTATGTGTATTAAGAAATGTAATTAGCAGGAGTTGAAAATTATGGAAACAAATAGTGCGGAAACATTTAAAAGAAAGGGTTGAAATGTATAAGATTTTTCCGCATAAATATATTTGAGAAAGTGCAAATATTTATTCAATAACAATCTATATAAGTAAAGCTCCTTTAATGGAACAACTCATAATTGTTAAAAGAAAACTAAAGTTAGAGAAAGTAACAAAAGAAAACAAAATGAATCAATTTTCTTCTAAAAGTCTCACTAAAAAAATTAGGAGGATTAAGTCACATTTGATTTTACTTGAAAATCATTTCTTAATAAAATCCATGATCATTTTTATATTTACTTGGAGCGGTATTCTTTTTCTTTATGAAAATCAACCCTGAATAGTTAGTTTGATTTGATTATTTCATTTGTACAATTTTGGATTTATGAAAAAATTGATGGTTACTTTATTTTTCTTCTCATTTTACTTATTTGAATTCCCATTATTTTTATGTTTTAGGTTATTTATTGGAAGAATCTGACAATACTAATGAACTTACAAATATGTTTGCAAATATCAACATTAATAAGGAAGAAAGCATAAACCTTGTTTATGCTCCTAGGCCGGTAGAAAAATATTATTACCATAGATCTTCACCCCAAAATTTGCTTTATGAGGAGCTTGAAACTTACCAGAACTCTTACTCTGGAAAAGTCATTTATGAATGGAACATAGATGGTCTCAATGATAAACAAATTTTAGACATGATTCATAGAATGATCATGTATTTAAATGTCTGTAAACAACAGGGAAATGCAGATAGTACTATTGCTACTTTTATATCTACCGGATTTGTTGATCGACTTAGAGGTTGGTGGGATCATTATCTCACAGAACTCCAAAAGAAAGAAATATTAACCCATAAGAAAACAGTGAAAGTAGAACCTACTAGTACAACTGTCACGGTTACAGGTACCCCTGTTGTAACCACAGGAGAAGAAGATGCAGTCTGTACACTGTGTCTAACGGTCCTACAACATTTTGTAGGATGTTTTAATCACATTCATTAAAAAAATAGAAAAGAAATGTATTAGTAAAATTCTATTATTTTATTTCATTTTAAATAAAATATAATAAAAATAAATATAATATTAGTCAGAGTACTAATGTGGAGTGGTGAGGTACTTCACCTAATATTTGTTAGTTGGAATAAACTGGTGTGAGGAGTTCGTTCAAAGTTCACCAACTTTTACTTAATAATGATATGCATAAATAAATAAATAAATAATAATAATAATAATAATAATAATAATAATAATAAATAACTATATTCAAATAGTATTAGCCTTGTCTATGGATTTCTAGATTTATTAAGCGAAAATAATGTTTAGAAAGATGATAAATAAATACTTCTTTTTATGTGTATTAAGAAATGTAATTAGCAGGAGTTGAAAATTATGGAAACAAATAGTGCGGAAACATTTAAAAGAAATGGTTGAAATGTATAAGATTTTTCCGCATAAATATATTTGAGAAAGTGCAAATATTTATTCAATAACAATCTATATAAGTAAAGCTCCTTTAATGGAACAAGTCGTAATTGTTAAAAGAAAACTAAAGTTAGAGAAAGTAACAAAAGAAAACAAAATGAATCATTTTTCTTCTAAAAGTCTCACTAAAAAAATTAGGAGGATTAAGTCACATTTGATTTTACTTGAAAATCATTTCTTAATAAAATCCATGATCATTTTTATATTTACTTGGAGCGTGTTTCTTTTTCTTTATGAAAATCAACCCTGAATAGTTAGTTTGATTTGATTATTTCATTTGTACAATTTTGGATTTATGAAAAAATTGATGGTTACTTTATTTTTCTTCTCATTTTACTTATTTGAATTCACATTATTTTTACGTTTTAGGTTATTTATTGGAAGAATCTGACAATACTAATAAACTTACAAATATGTTTGCAAATATCAACATTAATAAGGAAGAAAGCATAAACCTTGTTTATGCTTCTAGGCCGGTGGAAAAATATTATTACCATAGATCTTCACCCCAAGATTTGCTTTATGAGGAGCTTGAAACTTACCAGAACTCTTACTCTGGAAAAGTCATTTATGAATGGAACATAGATGGTCTCAATGATAAACAAATTTTAGACATGATTCATAGAATGATCGTGTATTCAACTGTCTGTAAACAACAAGGAAATGCAGATAGCACTATTGCTACTTTTATAACTACCGGATTTGTTTGTCAACTTAGAGGTTGGTGGGATCATTATCTCACAGTACTCCAAAAGAAAGAAATATTAACCCATAAGAAAACAGTTAAAGTAGAATCTACTAGTACAACTGTCACGGTTACAGGAACCCCTGTTGTAACCACAGGAGAAGAAGATGCAGTCTATACACTGTGTCTAACGGTCCTACAACATTTTGTAGGAAGTTTTACTCACATTCATTAAAAAAATAGAAAAGAAATGTATTCGTAAAATTCTATTATTTTATTTCATTTTAAATAAAATAAAATAAAAATAAATATAATATTAGTCAGAGTACTAATGTGGAGTGGTGAGGTACTTCACCTAATATTTGTTAGTTGGAATAAACTGGTGTGAGGAGTTCGTTCAAAGTTCACCAACTTTTACTTAATAATAATATGCATAAATAAATAATAATAATAATAATAATAATAATAATAAATAACTATATTCAAATAGTATTAGCCTTGTCTATGGATTTCTAGATTTATTAAGCGAAAATAATGTTTAGAAAGATGATAAATAAATACCTCTTTTTATGTGTATTAAGAAATGTAATTAGCAGGAGTTGAAATTTATGGAAACAAATAGTGCGGAAACATTTAAAAGAGAGGGTTGAAATGTATAAAAATTTTCCGCATAAATATATTTGAGAAAGTGCAAATATTTATTCAATAACAATCTATATAAGTAAAGCTCCTTTAATGGAACAACTCATAATTGTTAAAAGAAAACTAAAGTTAGAGAAAGTAAGCAAAGAAAACAAAATGAATCAATTTTCTTCTAAAAGTCTCACTAAAAAAATTAGGAGGATTAAGTCACATTTGATTTTACTTGAAAATCATTTCTTAATAAAATCCATGATCATTTTTATATTTACTTGGAGCGTGTTTCTTTTTCTTTATGAAAATCAACCCTGAATAGTTAGTTTGATTTGATTATTTCATTTGTACAATTTTGGATTTATGAAAAAATTGATGGTTACTTTATTTTTCTTCTCATTTTACTTATTTGAATTCACATTATTTTTACGTTTTAGGTTATTTATTGGAAGAATCTGACAATACTAATAAACTTACAAATATGTTTGCAAATATCAACATTAATAAGGAAGAAAGCATAAACCTTGTTTATGCTTCTAGGCCGGTGGAAAAATATTATTACCATAGATCTTCACCCCAAGATTTGCTTTATGAGGAGCTTGAAACTTACCAGAACTCTTACTCTGGAAAAGTCATTTATGAATGGAACATAGATGGTCTCAATGATAAACAAATTTTAGACATGATTCATAGAATGATCATGTATTCAACTGTCTGTAAACAACAAGGAAATGCAGATAGCACTATTGCTACTTTTATAACTACCGGATTTGTTTGTCAACTTAGAGGTTGGTGGGATCATTATCTCACAGTACTCCAAAAGAAAGAAATATTAACCCATAAGAAAACAGTTAAAGTAGAATCTACTAGTACAACTGTCACGGTTACAGGAACCCCTGTTGTAACCACAGGAGAAGAAGATGCAGTCTATACACTGTGTCTAACGGTCCTACAACATTTTGTAGGAAGTTTTACTCACATTCATTAAAAAAATAGAAAAGAAATGTATTCGTAAAATTCTATTATTTTATTTCATTTTAAATAAAATAAAATAAAAATAAATATAATATTAGTCAGAGTACTAATGTGGAGTGGTGAGGTACTTCACCTAATATTTGTTAGTTGGAATAAACTGGTGTGAGGAGTTCGTTCAAAGTTCACCAACTTTTACTTAATAATAATATGCATAAATAAATAATAATAATAATAATAATAATAATAATAATAATAAATAACTATATTCAAATAGTATTAGCCTTGTCTATGGATTTCTAGATTTATTAAGCGAAAATAATGTTTAGAAAGATGATAAATAAATACCTCTTTTTATGTGTATTAAGAAATGTAATTAGCAGGAGTTGAAATTTATGGAAACAAATAGTGCGGAAACATTTAAAAGAGAGGGTTGAAATGTATAAAAATTTTCCGCATAAATATATTTGAGAAAGTGCAAATATTTATTCAATAACAATCTATATAAGTAAAGCTCCTTTAATGGAACAACTCATAATTGTTAAAAGAAAACTAAAGTTAGAGAAAGTAAGCAAAGAAAACAAAATGAATCAATTTTCTTCTAAAAGTCTCACTAAAAAAATTAGGAGGATTAAGTCACATTTGATTTTACTTGAAAATCATTTCTTAATAAAATCCATGATCATTTTTATATTTATTTGGAGCGTGTTTCTTTTTCTTTATGAAAATCAACCCTGAATAGTTAGTTTGATTTGATTATTTCATTTGTACAATTTTGGATTTATGAAAAAATTGATGGTTACTTTATTTTTCTTCTCATTATACTTATTTGAATTCACATTATTTTTACCTTTTAGGTTATTTATTGGAAGAATCTGATAATACTAATGAACTTACAAATATGTTTGCAAATATCAACATTAATAAGGAAGAAAGCATAAACCTTGTTTATGCTCCTAGGCCGGTGGAAAAATATTATTACCATAGATCTTCACCCCAAGATTTGCTTTATGAGGAGCTTGAAATTTACCAAAACTCTTACTCTAGAAAAGTCATTTATGAATGGAACATAGATGGTCTCAATGATAAACAAATTTTAGACATGATTCATAGAATGATCATGTATTGAAATGTCTGTAAACAACAGGGAAATGCAGATAGTACTATTGCTACTTTTATAACTACCGGATTTGTTGGTCAACTTAGAGGTTGGTGGGATCATTATCTCACAGAACTCCAAAAGAAAGAAATATTAACCCATAAGAAAACAGTGAAAGTAGAATTTACTAGTACAACTGTCACGGTTACAGGTACCCCTGTTGTAACCACAGGAGAAGAAGATGCAGTCTATACACTGTGTCTAACGGTCCTACAACATTTTGTAGGAAGTTTTAATCACATTCAAAAAAAAAATAGAAAAGATATGTATTCGTAAAATTCTATTATTTTATTTCATTTTAAATAAAATATAATAAAAATAAATATAATATTAGTCAGAGTACTAATGTGGAGTGGTGAGGTACTTCACCTAATATTTGTTAGTTGGAATAAACTGGTGTGAGGAGTTCGTTCAAAGTTCACCAACTTTTACTTAATAATGATATGCATAAATAAATAAATAAATAATAATAATAATAATAATAATAATAATAATAATAATAAAAAATAACTATATTCAAATAGTATTTGCCTTGTCTATGGATTTCTAGAATTATTAAGCGAAAATAATGTTTAGAAAGATGATAAATAAATACTTCTTTTTATGTGTATTAAGAAATGTAATTAGCAGGAGTTGAAAATTATGGAAACAAATAGTGCGGAAACATTTAAAAGAAATGGTTGAAATGTATAAGATTTTTCCGCATAAATATATTTGAGAAAGTGCAAATATTTATTCAATAACAATCTATATAAGTAAAGCTCCTTTAATGGAACAAGTCGTAATTGTTAAAACAAAACTAAAGTTAGAGAAAGTAACAAAAGAAAACAAAATGAAACATTTTTCTTCTAAAAGTCTCACTAAAAAAATTAGGAGGATTAAGTCACATTTGATTTTACTTGGAAATCATTTCTTAATAAAATCCATGATCATTTTTATATTTACTTGGAGCGTGTTTCTTTTTCTTTATGAAAATCAACCCTGAATAGTTAGTTTGATTTGATTATTTCATTTGTACAATTTTGGATTTATGAAAAAATTGATGGTTACTTTATTTTTCTTCTCATTTTACTTATTTGAATTCCCATTATTTTTATGTTTTAGGTTATTTATTGGAAGAATCTGACAATACTAATGAACTTACAAATATGTTTGCAAATATCAACATTAATAAGGAAGAAAGCATAAACCTTGTTTATGCTCCTAGGCCGGTGGAAAAATATTATTACCATAGATCTTCACCCCAAAATTGGCTTTATGAGGAGCTTGAAACTTACCATAACTCTTACTCTGGAAAAGTCATTTATGAATGGAACATAGATGGTCTCAATGATAAACAAATTTTAGACATGATTCATAGAAGGATCATGTATTTAAATGTCTGTAAACAACAGGGAAATGCAGATAGTACTATTGCTACTTTTATATCTACCGGATTTGTTGATCGACTTAGAGGTTGGTGGGATCATTATCTCACAGAACTCCAAAAGAAAGAAATATTAACCAATAAGAAAACAGTGAAAGTAGAATTTACTAGTACAACTGTCACGGTTACAGGTACCCCTGTTGTAACCACAGGAGAAGAAGATGCAGTCTATACACTGTGTCTAACGGTCCTACAACATTTTGTAGGAAGTTTTAATCACATTCAATAAAAAAATAGAAAAGATATGTATTAGTAAAATTCTATTATTTTATTTCATTTTAAATAAAATATAATAAAAATAAATATAATATTAGTCAGAGTACTAATGTGGAGTGGTGAGGTACTTCAGCTAATATTTATTAGTTGGAATAAACTGGTGTGAGGAGTTCGTTCAAAGTTCACCAACTTTTACTTAATAATGATAAGCATAAATAATAATAATAATAATAATAATAATAATAATAATAATAATAATAATAATAATAATAATAATAATAAATTACTATATTCCAATAGTATTAGCCTTGTCTATGGATTTCTAGATTTATTAAGTGAAACTAATGTTTAGAAAGATGATAAATAAATACCTCTTTTTATGTGTATTAAGAAATGTAATTAGCAGGAGTTGAAAATTATGGAAACAAATAGTGCGGAAACATTTAAAAGAAAGGGTTGAAATGTATAAGATTTTTCCGCATAAATATATTTGAGAAAGTGCAAATATTTATTCAATAACAATCTATATAAGTAAAGCTCCTTTAATGGAACAACTCATAATTGTTAAAAGAAAACTAAAGTTAGAGAAAGTAACAAAAGAAAACAAAATGAATCAATTTTCTTCTAAAAGTCTCACTAAAAAAATTAGGAGGATTAAGTCACATTTGATTTTACTTGAAAATCATTTCTTAATAAAATCCATGATCATTTTTATATTTATTTGGAGCGTGTTTCTTTTCTTTATGAAAATCAACCCTGAATAGTTAGTTTGATTTGATTATTTCATTCGTACAATTTTGGATTTATGAAAAAATTGATGGTTACTTTATTTTTCTTCTCATTTTACTTATTTGAATTCACATTATTTTTACATTTTAGGTTATTTATTGGAAGAATCTGACAATACTAATGAACTTACAAATATGTTTGCAAATATCAACATTAATAAGGAAGAAAGCATAAACCTTGTTTATGCTCCTAGGCCGGTGGAAAAATATTATTACTATAGATCTTCACCCCAAGATTTGCTTTATGAGGAGCTTGAAACTTACCAGAACTCTTACTCTGGAAAAGTCATTTATGAATGGAACATAGATGGTCTCAATGATAAACAAATTTTAGACATGATTCATAGAATGATCATGTATTCAACTGTCTGTAAACAACAAGGAAATGCAGATAGCACTATTGCTACTTTTATAACTACCGGATTTGTTTGTCAACTTAGAGGTTGGTGGGATCGTTATCTCACAGTACTCCAAATGAAAGAAATATTAACCCATAAGAAAATAGTTAAAGAAGAATCTACTAGTACAACTGTCACGGTTACAGGAACCCCTGTTGTAACCACAGGAGAAGAAGATGCAGTATATACACTGTGTCTAACGGTCCTACAACATTTTGTAGGAAGTTTTAATCACATTCATTAAAAAAATAGAAAAGAAATGTATTCGTCAAATTCTATTATTTTATTTCATTTTAAATAAAATATAATAAAAATAAATATAATATTAGTCAGAGTACTAATGTGGAGTGGTGAGGTTCTTCACCAAATATTTGTTAGTTGGAATAAACTGGTGTGAGGAGTTCGTTCAAAGTTCACCAACTTTTACTTAATAATAATATGCATAAATAAATAATAATAATAATAATAATAATAATAATAATAATAATAATAATAATAATAATAAATAACTATATTCAAATAATATTAGCCTTGTCTATGGATTTCTAGATTTATTAAGCGAAAATAATGTTTAGAAAGATGATAAATAAATACCTCTTTTTATGTGTATTAAGAAATGTAATTAGTAGGAGTTGAAAATTAAGGAAACAAATAGTGCGGAAACATTTAAAAGAGAGGGTTGAAATGTATAAAAATTTTCCACATAAATATATTTGAGAAAGTGCAAATATTTATTCAATAACAATCTATATAAGTAAAGCTCCTTTAATGGAACAACTCATAATTGTTAAAAGAAAACTAAAGTTAGAGAAAGTAAGCAAAGAAAACAAAATGAATCAATTTTCTTCTAAAAGTCTCACTAAAAAGATTAGGAGGATTAAGTCACATTTGATTTTACTTGAAAATAATTTCTTAATAAAATCCATGATCATTTTTATATTTATTTGGAGCGTGTTTCTTTTTCTTTATGAAAATCAACCCTGAATAGTTAGTTTGATTTGATTATTTCATTTGTATACTTTTGGATTTAAGAAAAAATTGATGGTTACTTTATTTTTCTTCTCATTATACTTATTTGAATTCACATTATTTTTACGTTTTAGGTTATTTATTGGAAGAATCTGACAATACTAATGAACTTACAAATATGTTTGCAAATATCAACATTAATAAGGAAGAAAGCATAAACCTTGTTTATGCTCCTAGGCCGGTGGAAAAATATTATTACTATAGATCTTCACCCCAAGATTTGCTTTATGAGGAGCTTGAAACTTACCAGAACTCTTACTCTGGAAAAGTCATTTATGAATGGAACATAGATGGTCTCAATGATAAACAAATTTTAGACATGATTCATAGAATGATCATGTATTCAACTGTCTGTAAACAACAAGGAAATGCAGATAGCACTATTGCTACTTTTATAACTATCGGATTTGTTTGTCAACTTAGAGGTTGGTGGGATCGTTATCTCACAGTACTCCAAATGAAAGAAATATTAACCCATAAGAAAATAGTTAAAGAAGAATCTACTAGTACAACTGTCACGGTTACAGGAACCCCTGTTGTAACCACAGGAGAAGAAGATGCAGTATATACACTGTGTCTAACGGTCCTACAACATTTTGTAGGAAGTTTTAATCACATTCATTAAAAAAATAGAAAAGAAATGTATTCGTCAAATTCTATTATTTTATTTCATTTTAAATAAAATATAATAAAAATAAATATAATATTAGTCAGAGTACTAATGTGGAGTGGTGAGGTTCTTCACCTAATATTTGTTAGTTGGAATAAACTGGTGTGAGGAGTTCGTTCAAAGTTCACCAACTTTTACTTAATAATAATATGCATAAATAAATAATAATAATAATAATAATAATAATAATAATAATAATAATAATAATAATAAATAACTATATTCAAATAATATTAGCCTTGTCTATGGATTTCTAGATTTATTAAGCGAAAATAATGTTTAGAAAGATGATAAATAAATACCTCTTTTTATGTGTATTAAGAAATGTAATTAGTAGGAGTTGAAAATTAAGGAAACAAATAGTGCGGAAACATTTAAAAGAGAGGGTTGAAATGTATAAAAATTTTCCGCATAAATATATTTGAGAAAGTGCAAATATTTATTCAATAACAATCTATATAAGTAAAGCTCCTTTAATGGAACAACTCATAATTGTTAAAAGAAAACTAAAGTTAGAGAAAGTAAGCAAAGAAAACAAAATGAATCAATTTTCTTCTAAAAGTCTCACTAAAAAGATTAGGAGGATTAAGTCACATTTGATTTTACTTGAAAATAATTTCTTAATAAAATCCATGATCATTTTTATATTTATTTGGAGCGTGTTTCTTTTTCTTTATGAAAATCAACCCTGAATAGTTAGTTTGATTTGATTATTTCATTTGTACACTTTTGGATTTAAGAAAAAATTGATGGTTACTTTATTTTTCTTCTCATTATACTTATTTGAATTCACATTATTTTTACGTTTTAGGTTATTTATTGGAAGAATCTGACAATACTAATGAACTTACAAATATGTTTGCAAATATCAACATTAATAAGGAAGAAAGCATAAACCTTGTTTATGCTCCTAGGCCGGTGGAAAAATATTATTACCATAGATCTTCACCCCAAGATTTGCTTTATGAGGAGCTTGAAATTTACCAAAACTCTTACTCTAGAAAAGTCATTTATGAATGGAACATAGATGGTCTCAATGATAAACAAATTTTAGATATGATTCATAGAATGATCATGTATTGAAATGTCTGTAAACAACAGGGAAATGCAGATAGTACTATTGCTACTTTTATAACTACCGGATTTGTTGGTCAACTTAGAGGTTGGTGGGATCATTATCTAACAGAACTCCAAAAGAAAGAAATATTAACCCATAAGAAAACAGTGAAAGTAGAATCTACTAGTACAACTGTCACGGTTACAGGTACCCCTGTTGTAACCACAGGAGAAAAAGATGCAGTCTATACACTGTGTCTAACGGTCCTACAACATTTTGTAGGAAGTTTTAATCACATTCATTAAAAAAATAGAAAAGAAATGTATTAGTAAAATTCTATTATTTTATTTCATTTTAAATAAAATATAATAAAAATAAATATAATATTAGTCAGAGTACTAATGTGGAGTGGTGAGGTACTTCACCTAATATTTGTTAGTTGGAATAAACTGGTGTGAGGAGTTCGTTCAAAGTTCACCAACTTTTACTTAATAATGATATGCATAAATAAATAAATAAATAATAATAATAATAATAATAACAATAATAATAATAATAAATAACTATATTCAAATAGTATTAGCCTTGTCTATGGATTTCTAGATTTATTAAGCGAAAATAATGTTTAGAAAGATGATAAATAAATACTTCTTTTTATGTGTATTAAGAAATGTAATTTGCAGGAGTTGAAAATTATGGAAACAAATAGTGCGGAAACATTTAAAAGAAATGGTTGAAATGTATAAGATTTTTCCTCATAAATATATTTGAGAAAGTGCAAATATTTATTCAATAACAATCTATATAAGTAAAGCTCCTTTAATGGAACAAGTCGTAATTGTTAAAAGAAAACTAAAGTTAGAGAAAGTAACAAAAGAAAACAAAATGAATCATTTTTCTTCTAAAAGTCTCACTAAAAAAATTAGGAGGATTAAGTCACATTTGATTTTACTTGAAAATCATTTCTTAATAAAATCCATGATCATTTTTATATTTACTTGGAGCGTGTTTCTTTTTCTTTATGAAAATCAACCCTGAATAGTTAGTTTGATTTGATTATTTCATTTGTACAATTTTGGATTTATGAAAAAATTGATGGTTACTTTATTTTTCTTCTCATTTTACTTATTTGAATTCCCATTATTTTTATGTTTTAGGTTATTTATTGGAAGAATCTGACAATACTAATGAACTTACAAATATGTTTGCAAATATCAACATTAATAAGGAAGAAAGCATAAACCTTGTTTATGCTCCTAGGCCGGTGGAAAAATATTATTACCATAGATCTTCACCCCAAAATTTGCTTTATGAGGAGCTTGAAACTTACCATAACTCTTAATCTGGAAAAGTCATTTATGAATGGAACATAGATGGTCTCAATGATAAACAAATTTTAGACATGATTCATAGAATGATCATGTATTTAAATGTCTGTAAACAACAGGGAAATGCAGATAGTACTATTGCTACTTTTATATCTACCGGATTTGTTGATCGACTTAGAGGTTGGTGGGATCATTATCTCACAGAACTCCAAAAGAATGAAATATTAACCCATAAGAAAACAATGAAAGTAGAATTTACTAGTACAACTGTCACGGTTACAGGTACCCCTGTTGTAACCACAGGAGAAGAAGATGCAGTCTATACACTGTGTCTAACGGTCCTACAACATTTTGTAGGAAGTTTTAATCACATTCAAAAAAAAAATAGAAAAGATATGTATTCCTAAAATTCTATTATTTTATTTCATTTTAAATAAAATATAATAAAAATAAATATAATATTAGTCAGAGTACTAATGTGGAGTGGTGAGGTACTTCACCTAATATTTGTTAGTTGGAATAAACTGGTGTGAGGAGTTCGTTCAAAGTTCACCAACTTTTACTTAATAATGATATGCATAAATAAATAAATAAATAATAATAATAATAATAATAATAATAATAATAATAATAAATAACTATATTCAAATAGTATTTGCCTTGTCTATGGATTTCTAGAATTATTAAGCGAAAATAATGTTTAGAAAGATGATAAATAAATACTTCTTTTTATGTGTATTAAGAAATGTAATTAGCAGGAGTTGAAAATTATGGAAACAAATAGTGCGGAAACATTTAAAAGAAATGGTTGAAATGTATAAGATTTTTCCGCATAAATATATTTGAGAAAGTGCAAATATTTATTCAATAACAATCTATATAAGTAAAGCTCCTTTAATGGAACAAGTCGTAATTGTTAAAACAAAACTAAAGTTAGAGAAAGTAACAAAAGAAAACAAAATGAATCATTTTTCTTCTAAAAGTCTCACTAAAAAAATTAGGAGGATTAAGTCACATTTGATTTTACTTGGAAATCATTTCTTAATAAAATCCATGATCATTTTTATATTTACTTGGAGCGTGTTTCTTTTTCTTTATGAAAATCAACCCTGAATAGTTAGTTTGATTTGATTATTTCATTTGTACAATTTTGGATTTATGAAAAAATTGATGGTTACTTTATTTTTCTTCTCATTTTACTTATTTGAATTCCCATTATTTTTATGTTTTAGGTTATTTATTGGAAGAATCTGACAATACTAATGAACTTACAAATATGTTTGCAAATATCAACATTAATAAGGAAGAAAGCAAAAACCTTGTTTATGCTCCTAGGCCGGTGGAAAAATATTATTACCATAGATCTTCACCCCAAAATTTGCTTTATGAGGAGCCTGAAACTTACCATAACTCTTACTCTGGAAAAGTCATTTATGAATGGAACATAGATGGTCTCAATGATAAACAAATTTTAGACATGATTCATAGAATGATCATGTATTTAAATGTCTGTAAACAACAGGGAAATGCATATAGTACTATTGCTACTTTTATATCTACCGGATTTGTTGATCGACTTAGAGGTTGGTGGGATCATTATCTCACAGAACTCCAAAAGAAAGAAATATTAACCCATAAGAAAACAGTGAAAGTAGAATTTACTAGTACAACTGTCACGGTTACAGGTACCCCTGTTGTAACCACAGGAGAAGAAGATGCAGTCTATACACTGTGTCTAACGGTCCTACAACATTTTGTAGGAAGTTTTAATCACATTCAATAAAAAAATAGAAAAGATATGTATTAGTAAAATTCTATTATTTTATTTCATTTTAAATAAAATATAATAAAAATAAATATAATATTAGTCAGAGTACTAATGTGGAGTGGTGAGGTACTTCAGCTAATATTTATTAGTTGGAATAAACTGGTTCGAGGAGTTCGTTCAAAGTTCACCAACTTTTACTTAATAATGATAAGCATAAATAATAATAATAATAATAATAATAATAATAATAATAATAATAATAATAATAATAATAATAATAATAAATAACTATATTCCAATAGTATTAGCCTTGTCTATGGATTTCTAGATTTATTAAGTGAAACTAATGTTTAGAAAGATGATAAATAAATACCTCTTTTTATGTGTATTAAGAAATGTAATTAGCAGGAGTTGAAAATTATGGAAACAAATAGTGCGGAAACATTTAAAAGAAAGGGTTGAAATGTATAAGATTTTTCCGCATAAATATATTTGAGAAAGTGCAAATATTTATTCAATAACAATCTATATAAGTAAAGCTCCTTTAATGGAACAACTCATAATTGTTAAAAGAAAACTAAAGTTAGAGAAAGTAATAAAAGAAAACAAAATGAATCAATTTTCTTCTAAAAGTCTCACTAAAAAAATTAGGAGGATTAAGTCACATTTGATTTTACTTGAAAATCATTTCTTAATAAAATCCATGATCATTTTTATATTTATTTGGAGCGTGTTTCTTTTCTTTATGAAAATCAACCCTGAATAGTTAGTTTGATTTGATTATTTCATTCGTACAATTTTGGATTTATGAAAAAATTGATGGTTACTTTATTTTTCTTCTCATTTTACTTATTTGAATTCACATTATTTTTAGATTTTAGGTTATTTATTGGAAGAATCTGACAATACTAATGAACTTACAAATATGTTTGCAAATATCAACATTAATAAGGAAGAAAGCATAAACCTTGTTTATGCTCCTAGGCCGGTGGAAAAATATTATTACTATAGATCTTCACCCCAAGATTTGCTTTATGAGGAGCTTGAAACTTACCAGAACTCTTACTCTGGAAAAGTCATTTATGAATGGAACATAGATGGTCTCAATGATAAACAAATTTTAGACATGATTCATAGAATGATCATGTATTCAACTGTCTGTAAACAACAAGGAAATGCAGATAGCACTATTGCTACTTTTATAACTACCGGATTTGTTTGTCAACTTAGAGGTTGGTGGGATCGTTATCTCACAGTACTCCAAATGAAAGAAATATTAACCCATAAGAAAATAGTTAAAGAAGAATCTACTAGTACAACTGTCACGGTTACAGGAACCCCTGTTGTAACCACAGGAGAAGAAGATGCAGTATATACACTGTGTCTAACGGTCCTACAACATTTTGTAGGAAGTTTTAATCACATTCATTAAAAAAATAGAAAAGAAATGTATTCGTCAAATTCTATTATTTTATTTCATTTTAAATAAAATATAATAAAAATAAATATAATATTAGTCAGAGTACTAATGTGGAGTGGTGAGGTTCTTCACCTAATATTTGTTAGTTGGAATAAACTGGTGTGAGGAGTTCGTTCAAAGTTCACCAACTTTTACTTAATAATAATATGCATAAATAAATAATAATAATAATAATAATAATAATAATAATAATAATAATAATAATAAATAACTATATTCAAATAGTATTAGCCTTGTCTATGGATTTCTAGATTTATTAAGAGAAAATAATGTTTAGAAAGATGATAAATAAATACCTCTTTTTATGTGTATTAAGAAATGTAATTAGCAGGAGTTGAAAATTATGGAAACAAATAGTGCGGAAACATTTAAAAGAGAGGGTTGAAATGTATAAGATTTTTCCGCATAAATATATTTGAGAAAGTGCAAATATTTATTCAATAACAATCTATATAAGTAAAGCTCCTTTAATGGAACAAGTCGTAATTGTTAAAACAAAACTAAAGTTAGAGAAAGTAACAAAAGAAAACAAAATGAATCATTTTTCTTCTAAAAGTCTCACTAAAAAAATTAGGAGGATTAAGTCACATTTGATTTTACTTGGAAATCATTTCTTAATAAAATCCATGATCATTTTTATATTTACTTGGAGCGTGTTTCTTTTTCTTTATGAAAATCAACCCTGAATAGTTAGTTTGATTTGATTATTTCATTTGTACACTTTTGGATTTAAGAAAAAATTGATGGTTACTTTATTTTTCTTCTCATTATACTTATTTGAATTCACATTATTTTTACGTTTTAGGTTATTTATTGGAAGAATCTGACAATACTAATGAACTTACAAATATGTTTGCAAATATCAACATTAATAAGGAAGAAAGCATAAACCTTGTTTATGCTCCTAGGCCGGTGGAAAAATATTATTACCATAGATCTTCACCCCAATATTTGCTTTATGAGGAGCTTGAAACTTACCAGAACTCTTACTCTAGAAAAGTCATTTATGAATGGAACATAGATGGTCTCAATGATAAACAAATTTTAGACATGATTCATAGAATGATCGTGTATTGAAATGTCTGTAAACAACAGGGAAATGCAGATAGTACTATTGCTACTTTTATAACTACCGGATTTGTTTGTCAACTTAGAGGTTGGTGGGATCGTTATCTCACAGTACTCCAAATGAAAGAAATATTAACCCATAAGAAAATAGTTAAAGAAGAATCTACTAGTACAACTGTCACGGTTACAGGAACCCCTGTTGTAACCACAGGAGAAGAAGATGCAGTATATACACTGTGTCTAACGGTCCTACAACATTTTGTAGGAAGTTTTAATCACATTCATTAAAAAAATAGAAAAGAAATGTATTCGTCAAATTCTATTATTTTATTTCATTTTAAATAAAATATAATAAAAATAAATATAATATTAGTCAGAGTACTAATGTGGAGTGGTGAGGTACTTCACCTAATATTTGTTAGTTGGAATAAACTGGTGTGAGGAGTTCGTTCAAAGTTCACCAACTTTTGCTTAATAATAATATGCATAAATAAATAATAATAATAATAATAATAATAATAATAATAAATAACTATATTCAAATAGTATTAGCCTTGTCTATGGATTTCTAGATTTATTAAGCGAAAATAATGTTTAGAAAGATGATAAATAAATACCTCTTTTTATGTGTATTAAGAAATGTAATTAGTAGGAGTTGAAAATTATGGAAACAAATAGTGCGGAAACATTTAAAAGAGAGGGTTGAAATGTATAAAAATTTTCCGCATAAATATATTTGATAAAGTGCAAATATTTATTCAATAACAATCTATATAAGTAAAGCTCCTTTAATGGAACAACTCATAATTGTTAAAAGAAAACTAAAGTTAGAGAAAGTAAGCAAAGAAAACAAAATGAATCAATTTTCTTCTAAAAGTCTCACTAAAAAGATTAGGAGGATTAAGTCACATTTGATTTTACTTGAAAATAATTTCTTAATAAAATCCATGATCATTTTTATATTTATTTGGAGCGTGTTTCTTTTTCTTTATGAAAATCAACCCTGAATAGTTAGTTTGATTTGATTATTTCATTTGTACACTTTTGGATTTAAGAAAAAATTGATGGTTACTTTATTTTTCTTCTCATTATACTTATTTAAATTCACATTATTTTTACGTTTTAGGTTATTTATTGGAAGAATCTGACAATACTAATGAACTTACAAATATGTTTGCAAATATCAACATTAATAAGGAAGAAAGCATAAACCTTGTTTATGCTCCTAGGCCGGTGGAAAAATATTATTACCATAGATCTTCACCCCAATATTTGCTTTATGAGGAGCTTGAAACTTACCAGAACTCTTACTCTAGAAAAGTCATTTATGAATGGAACATAGATGGTCTCAATGATAAACAAATTTTAGACATAATTCATAGAATGATCGTGTATTGAAATGTCTGTAAACAACAGGGAAATGCAGATAGTACTATTGCTACTTTTATAACTACCGAATTTGTTGGTCAACTTAGAGGTTGGTGGGATCATTATCTAACAGAACTCCAAAAGAAAGAAATATTAACCCATAAGAAAACAGTGAAAGTAGAATCTACTAGTACAACTGTCACGGTTACAGGTACCCCTGTTGTAACCACAGGAGAAAAAGATGCAGTCTATACACTGTGTCAAACGGTCCTACAACATTTTGTAGGAAGTTTTAATCACATTCATTAAAAAAATAGAAAAGAAATGTATTAGTAAAATTCTATTATTTTATTTCATTTTAAATAAAATATAATAAAAATAAATATAATATTAGTCAGAGTACTAATGTGGAGTGGTGAGGTACTTCACCTAATATTTGTTAGTTGGAATAAACTAGTGTGAGGAGTTCGTTCAAAGTTCACCAACTTTTACTTAATAATGATATGCATAAATAAATAAATAATAATAATAATAATAATAATAATAATAATAATAAATAACTATATTCCAATAGTATTAGCCTTGTCTATGGATTTCTAGATTTATTAAGCGAAACTAATGTTTAGAAAGATGATAAATAAATACCTCTTTTTATGTGTATTAAGAAATGTAATTAGCAGGAGTTGAAAATTATGGAAACAAATAGTGCGGAAACATTTAAAAGAAAGGGTTGAAATGTATAAGATTTTTCCGCATAAATATCTTTGAGAAAGTGCAAATATTTATTCAATAACAATCTATATAAGTAAAGCTCCTCTAATGGAACAACTCGTAATTGTTAAAAGAAAACTAAAGTTAGAGAAAGTAACAAAAGAAAACAAAATGAATCAATTTTCTTCTAAAAGTCTCACTAAAAAAATTAGGAGGATTAAGTCACATTTGATTTTACTTGAAAATCATTTCTTAATAAAATCCATGATCATTTTTATATTTATTTGGAGCGTGTTTCTTTTTCTTTATGAAAATCAACCCTGAATAGTTAGTTTGATTTGATTATTTCATTTGTACAATTTTGGATTTATGAAAAAATTGATGGTTACTTTATTTTTCTTCTCATTATACTTATTTGAATTCACATTATTTTTACGTTTTAGGTTATTTATTGGAAGAATCTGACAATACTAATGAACTTACAAATATGTTTGCAAATATCAACATTAATAAGGAAGAAAGCATAAACCTTGTTTATGCTCCTAGGCCGGTAGAAAAATATTATTACCATAGATCTTCACCCCAAAATTTGCTTTATGAGGAGCTTGAAACTTAACAGAACTCTTACTCTGGAAATGTCATTTATGAATGGAACATAGATGGTCTCAATGATAAACAAATTTTAGACATGATTCATAGAATGATCATGTATTTAAATGTCTGTAAACAACAGGGAAATGCAGATAGTACTATTGCTACTTTTATATCTACCGAATTTGTTGATCGACTTAGAGGTTGGTGGGATCATTATCCTACAGAACTCCAAAAGAAAGAAATATTAACCCATAAGAAAACAGTGAAAGTAGAACCTACTAGTACAACTGTCACGGTTACAGGTACCCCTGTTGTAACCACAGGAGAAGAAGATGCAGTCTATACACTGTGTCTAACGGTCCTACAACATTTTGTAGGAAGTTTTAATCACATTCAATAAAAAAATAGAAAAGATATGTATTAGTAAAATTCTATTATTTTATTTCATGTTAAATAAAATATAATAAAAATAAATATAATATTAGTCAGAGTACTAATGTGGAGTGGTGAGGTACTTCAGCTAATATTTATTAGTTGGAATAAACAGGTGTGAGGAGTTCGTTCAAAGTTCACCAACGTTTACTTAATAATGATAAGCATAAATAAATAATAATAATAATAATAATAATAATACAAATAATAATAAAAAATAACTATATTCCAATAGTATTAGCCTTGTCTATGGATTTCTAGATTTATTAAGCGAAACTAATGTTTAGAAAGATGATAAATAAATACCTCTTTTTATGTGTATTAAGAAATGTAATTAGCAGGAGTTAAAAATTATGGAAACAAATAGTGCGGAAACATTTAAAAGAAATGGTTGAAATGTATAAGATTTTTCCGCATAAATATCTTTGAGAAAGTGCAAATATTTATTCAATAACAATCTATATAAGTAAAGCTCCTTTAATGGAACAACTCGTAATTGTTAAAAGAAAACTAAAGTTAGAGAAAGTAACAAAAGAAAACAAAATGAATCAATTTTCTTCTAAAAGTCTCACTAAAAAAATTAGGAGGATTAAGTCACATTTGATTTTACTTGAAAATCATTTCTTAATAAAATCCATGATCATTTTTATATTTACTTGGAGCGGTATTCTTTTTCTTTATGAAAATCAACCCTGAATAGTTAGTTTGATTTGATTATTTCATTTGTACAATTTTGGATTTATGAAAAAATTGATGGTTACTTTATTTTTCTTCTCATTTTACTTATTTGAATTCCCATTATTTTTATGTTTTAGGTTATTTATTGGAAGAATCTGACAATACTAATTAACTTACAAATATGTTTGCAAATATCAACATTAATAAGGAAGAAAGCATAAACCATGTTTATGCTCCTAGGCCGGTAGAAAAATATTATTACCATAGATCTTCACCCCAAAATTTGCTTTATGAGGAGCTTGAAACTTAACAGAACTCTTACTCTGGAAAAGTCATTTATGAATGGAACATAGATGGTCTCAATGATAAACAAATTTTAGACATGATTCATAGAATGATCATGTATTTAAATATCTCTAAACAACAGGGAAATGCAGATAGTACTATTGCTACTTTTATATTTACCGGATTTGTTGATCGACTTAGAGGTTGGTGGGATCATTATCTCACAGAACTCCAAAAGAAAGAAATATTAACCCATAAGAAAATAGTGAAAGTAGAACCTACTAGTACAACTGTCACGGTTACAGGTACCCCTGTTGTAACCACAGGAGAAGAAGATGCAGTCTATACACTGTGTCTAACGGTCCTACAACATTTTGTAGGAAGTTTTAATCACATTCAATAAAAAAATAGAAAAGATATGTATTAGTAAAATTCTATTATTTTCTTTCATTTTAAATAAAATATAATAAAAATAAATATAATATTAGTCAGAGTACTAATGTGGAGTGGTGAGGTACTTCAGCTAATATTTATTAGTTGGAATAAACTGGTGTGAGGAGTTCGTTCAAAGTTCACCAACGTTTACTTAATAATGATAAGCATAAATAAATAATAATAATAATAATAATAATAATAATAATAATACAAATAATAATAATAAATAACTATATTCCAATAGTAATAGCCTTGTCTATGGATTTCTAGATTTATTAAGCGAAACTAATGTTTAGAAAGATGATAAATAAATACCTCTTTTTATGTGTATTAAGAAATGTAATTAGCAGGAGTTGAAAATTATGGAAACAAATAGTGCGGAAACATTTAAAATAAAGGGTTGAAATGTATAAGATTTTTCCGCATAAATATCTTTGAGAAAGTGCAAATATTTATTCAGTAACAATCTATATAAGTAAAGCTCCTTTAATGGAACAACTCGTAATTGTTAAAAGAAAACTAAAGTTAGAGAAAGTAACAAAAGAAACCAAGTGAATCAATTTTCTTCTAAAAGTCTCACTAAAAAAATTAGGAGGATTAAGTCACATTTGATTTTACTTGAAAATCATTTCTTAATAAAATCCATGATCATTTTTATATTTACTTGGAGCGGTATTCTTTTTCTTTATGAAAATCAACCCTGAATAGTTAGTTTGATTTGATTATTTCATTTGTACAATTTTGGATTTATGAAAAAATTGATGGTTACTTTATTTTTCTTCTCATTTTACTTATTTGAATTCCCATTATTTTTATGTTTTAGGTTATTTATTGGAAGAATCTGACAATACTAATGAACTTACAAATATGTTTGCAAATGTCAACATTAATAAGGAAAAAAGCATAAACCTTGTTTATGCTCCTAGGCCGGTAGAAAAATATTATTACCATAGATCTTCACCCCAAAATTTGCTTTATGAGGAGCTTGAAACTTACCAGAACTCTTACTCTGGAAAAGTCATTTATGAATGGAACATAGATGGTCTCAATGATAAACAAATTTTAGACATGATTCATAGAATGATCATGTATTTAAATGTCTGTAAACAACAGGGAAATGCAGATAGTACTATTGCTACTTTTATATCTACCGGATTTGTTGATCGACTTAGAGGTTGGTGGGATCATTATCTCACAGAACTCCAAAAGAAAGAAATATTAACCCATAAGAAAACAGTGAAAGTAGAACCTACTAGTACAACTGTCACGGTTACAGGTACCCCTGTTGTAACCACAGGAGAAGAAGATGCAGTCTATACACTGTGTCTAACGGTCCTACAACATTTTGTAGGAAGTTTTAATCACATTCAATAAAAAAATAGAAAAGATATGTATTTGTAAAATTCTATTATTTTATTTCATTTTAAATAAAATATAATAAAAATAAATATAATATTAGTCAGAGTACTAATGTGGAGTGGTGAGGTACTTCAGCTAATATTTCTTAGTTGGAATAAACTGGTGTGAGGAGTTCGTTCAAAGTTCCCCAACTTTTACTTAATAATGATAAGCATAAATAAATAATAATAATAATAATAATAATAATAATAATAATACAAATAATAATAATAAATAACTATATTCCAATAGTATTAGCCTTGTCTATGGATTTCTAGATTTATTAAGCGAAACTAATGTTTAGAAAGATGATAAATAAATACCTCTTTTTATGTGTATTAAGAAATGTAATTAGCAGGAGTTGAAAATTATGGAAACAAATAGTGCGGAAACATTTAAAAGAAAGGGTTGAAATGTATAAGATTTTTCCGCATAAATATCTTTGAGAAAGTGCAAATATTTATTCAATAACAGTCTATATAAGTAAAGCTCCTCTAATGGAACAACTCGTAATTGTTAAAAGAAAACTAAAGTTAGAGAAAGTAACAAAAGAAAACAAAATGAATCAATTTTCTTCTAAAAGTCTCACTAAAAAAATTAGGAGGATTAAGTCACATTTGATTTTACTTGAAAATCATTTCTTAATAAAATCCATGATCATTTTTATATTTATTTGGAGCGTGTTTCTTTTTCTTTATGAAAATCAACCCTGAATAGTTAGTTTGATTTGATTATTTCATTTGTACAATTTTGGATTTATGAAAAAATTGATGGTTACTTTATTTTTCTTCTCATTATACTTATTTGAATTCACATTATTTTTACGTTTTAGGTTATTTATTGGAAGAATCTGACAATACTAATGAACTTACAAATATGTTTGCAAATATCAACATTAATAAGGAAGAAAGCATAAACCTTGTTTATGCTCCTAGGCCGGTAGAAAAATATTATTACCATAGATCTTCACCCCAAAATTTGCTTTATGAGGAGCTTGAAACTTAACAGAACTCTTACTCTGGAAATGTCATTTATGAATGGAACATAGATGGTCTCAATGATAAACAAATTTTAGACATGATTCATAGAATGATCATGTATTTAAATGTCTGTAAACAACAGGGAAATGCAGATAGTACTATTGCTACTTTTATATCTACCGAATTTGTTGATCGACTTAGAGGTTGGTGGGATCATTATCCTACAGAACTCCAAAAGAAAGAAATATTAACCCATAAGAAAACAGTGAAAGTAGAACCTACTAGTACAACTGTCACGGTTACAGGTACCCCTGTTGTAACCACAGGAGAAGAAGATGCAGTCTATACACTGTGTCTAACGGTCCTACAACATTTTGTAGGAAGTTTTAATCACATTCAATAAAAAAATAGAAAAGATATGTATTAGTAAAATTCTATTATTTTATTTCATGTTAAATAAAATATAATAAAAATAAATATAATATTAGTCAGAGTACTAATGTGGAGTGGTGAGGTACTTCAGCTAATATTTATTAGTTGGAATAAACAGGTGTGAGGAGTTCGTTCAAAGTTCACCAACGTTTACTTAATAATGATAAGCATAAATAAATAATAATAATAATAATAATAATAATAATACAAATAATAATAATAAATAACTATATTCCAATAGTATTAGCCTTGTCTATGGATTTCTAGATTTATTAAGCGAAACTAATGTTTAGAAAGATGATAAATAAATACCTCTTTTTATGTGTATTAAGAAATGTAATTAGCAGGAGTTAAAAATTATGGAAACAAATAGTGCGGAAACATTTAAAAGAAATGGTTGAAATGTATAAGATTTTTCCGCATAAATATCTTTGAGAAAGTGCAAATATTTATTCAATAACAATCTATATAAGTAAAGCTCCTTTAATGGAACAACTCGTAATTGTTAAAAGAAAACTAAAGTTAGAGAAAGTAACAAAAGAAAACAAAATGAATCAATTTTCTTCTAAAAGTCTCACTAAAAAAATTAGGAGGATTAAGTCACATTTGATTTTACTTGAAAATCATTTCTTAATAAAATCCATGATCATTTTTATATTTACTTGGAGCGGTATTCTTTTTCTTTATGAAAATCAACCCTGAATAGTTAGTTTGATTTGATTATTTCATTTGTACAATTTTGGATTTATGAAAAAATTGATGGTTACTTTATTTTTCTTCTCATTTTACTTATTTGAATTCCCATTATTTTTATGTTTTAGGTTATTTATTGGAAGAATCTGACAATACTAATTAACTTACAAATATGTTTGCAAATATCAACATTAATAAGGAAGAAAGCATAAACCATGTTTATGCTCCTAGGCCGGTAGAAAAATATTATTACCATAGATCTTCACCCCAAAATTTGCTTTATGAGGAGCTTGAAACTTACCAGAACTCTTACTCTGGAAAAGTCATTTATGAATGGAACATAGATGGTCTCAATGATAAACAAATTTTAGACATGATTCATAGAATGATCATGTATTTAAATATCTCTAAACAACAGGGAAATGCAGATAGTACTATTGCTACTTTTATATTTACCGGATTTGTTGATCGACTTAGAGGTTGGTGGGATCATTATCTCACAGAACTCCAAAAGAAAGAAATATTAACCCATAAGAAAATAGTGAAAGTAGAACCTACTAGTACAACTGTCACGGTTACAGGTACCCCTGTTGTAACCACAGGAGAAGAAGATGCAGTCTATACACTGTGTCTAACGGTCCTACAACATTTTGTAGGAAGTTTTAATCACATTCAATAAAAAAATAGAAAAGATATGTATTAGTAAAATTCTATTATTTTCTTTCATTTTAAATAAAATATAATAAAAATAAATATAATATTAGTCAGAGTACTAATGTGGAGTGGTGAGGTACTTCAGCTAATATTTATTAGTTGGAATAAACTAGTGTGAGGAGTTCGTTCAAAGTTCACCAACGTTTACTTAATAATGATAAGCATAAATAAATAATAATAATAATAATAATAATAATAATAATAATACAAATAATAATAATAAATAACTATATTCCAATAGTATTAGCCTTGTCTATGGATTTCTAGATTTATTAAGCGAAACTAATGTTTAGAAAGATGATAAATAAATACCTCTTTTTATGTGTATTAAGAAATGTATTTAGCAGGAGTTGAAAATTATGGAAACAAATAGTGCGGAAACATTTAAAATAAAGGGTTGAAATGTATAAGATTTTTCCGCATAAATATCTTTGAGAAAGTGCAAATATTTATTCAGTAACAGTCTATATAAGTAAAGCTCCTTTAATGGAACAACTCGTAATTGTTAAAAGAAAACTAAAGTTAGAGAAAGTAACAAAAGAAACCAAGTGAATCAATTTTCTTCTAAAAGTCTCACTAAAAAAATTAGGAGGATTAAGTCACATTTGATTTTACTTGAAAATCATTTCTTAATAAAATCCATGATCATTTTTATATTTACTTGGAGCGGTATTCTTTTTCTTTATGAAAATCAACCCTGAATAGTTAGTTTGATTTGATTATTTCATTTGTACAATTTTGGATTTATGAAAAAATTGATGGTTACTTTATTTTTCTTCTCATTTTACTTATTTGAATTCCCATTATTTTTATGTTTTAGGTTATTTATTGGAAGAATCTGACAATACTAATGAACTTACAAATATGTTTGCAAATGTCAACATTAATAAGGAAAAAAGCATAAACCTTGTTTATGCTCCTAGGCCGGTAGAAAAATATTATTACCATAGATCTTCACCCCAAAATTTGCTTGATGAGGAGCTTGAAACTTACCAGAACTCTTACTCTGGAAAAGTCATTTATGAATGGAACATAGATGGTCTCAATGATAAACAAATTTTAGACATGATTCATAGAATGATCATGTATTTAAATGTCTGTAAACAACAGGGAAATGCAGATAGTACTATTGCTACTTTTATATCTACCGGATTTGTTGATCGACTTAGAGGTTGGTGGGATCATTATCTCACAGAACTCCAAAAGAAAGAAATATTAACCCATAAGAAAACAGTGAAAGTAGAACCTACTAGTACAACTGTCACGGTTACTGGTACCCCTGTTATAACCACAGGAGAAGAAGATGCAGTCTATACACTGTGTCTAACGGTCCTACAACATTTTGTAGGAAGTTTTAATCACATTCAATAAAAAAATAGAAAAGATATGTATTAGTAAAATTCTATTATTTTATTTCATGTTAAATAAAATATAATAAAAATAAATATAATATTAGTCAGAGTACTAATGTGGAGTGGTGAGGTACTTCAGCTAATATTTATTAGTTGGAATAAACAGGTGTGAGGAGTTCGTTCAAAGTTCACCAACGTTTACTTAATAATGATAAGCATAAATAAATAATAATAATAATAATAATAATAATAATACAAATAATAATAATAAATAACTATATTCCAATAGTATTAGCCTTGTCTATGGATTTCTAGATTTATTAAGCGAAACTAATGTTTAGAAAGATGATAAATAAATACCTCTTTTTATGTGTATTAAGAAATGTAATTAGCAGGAGTTAAAAATTATGGAAACAAATAGTGCGGAAACATTTAAAAGAAATGGTTGAAATGTATAAGATTTTTCCGCATAAATATCTTTGAGAAAGTGCAAATATTTATTCAATAACAATCTATATAAGTAAAGCTCCTTTAATGGAACAACTCGTAATTGTTAAAAGAAAACTAAAGTTAGAGAAAGTAACAAAAGAAACCAAGTGAATCAATTTTCTTCTAAAAGTCTCACTAAAAAAATTAGGAGGATTAAGTCACATTTGATTTTACTTGAAAATCATTTCTTAATAAAATCCATGATCATTTTTATATTTACTTGGAGCGGTATTCTTTTTCTTTATGAAAATCAACCCTGAATAGTTAGTTTGATTTGATTATTTCATTTGTACAATTTTGGATTTATGAAAAAATTGATGGTTACTTTATTTTTCTTCTCATTTTACTTATTTGAATTCCCATTATTTTTATGTTTTAGGTTATTTATTGGAAGAATCTGACAATACTAATGAACTTACAAATATGTTTGCAAATGTCAACATTAATAAGGAAAAAAGCATAAACCTTGTTTATGCTCCTAGGCCGGTAGAAAAATATTATTACCATAGATCTTCACCCCAAAATTTGCTTGATGAGGAGCTTGAAACTTACCAGAACTCTTACTCTGGAAAAGTCATTTATGAATGGAACATAGATGGTCTCAATGATAAACAAATTTTAGACATGATTCATAGAATGATCATGTATTTAAATGTCTGTAAACAACAGGGAAATGCAGATAGTACTATTGCTACTTTTATATCTACCGGATTTGTTGATCGACTTAGAGGTTGGTGGGATCATTATCTCACAGAACTCCAAAAGAAAGAAATATTAACCCATAAGAAAACAGTGAAAGTAGAACCTACTAGTACAACTGTCACGGTTACAGGTACCCCTGTTATAACCACAGGAGAAGAAGATGCAGTCTATACACTGTGTCTAACGGTCCTACAACATTTTGTAGGAAGTTTTAATCACATTCAATAAAAAAATAGAAAAGATATGTATTAGTAAAATTCTATTATTTTATTTCATGTTAAATAAAATATAATAAAAATAAATATAATATTAGTCAGAGTACTAATGTGGAGTGGTGAGGTACTTCAGCTAATATTTATTAGTTGGAATAAACAGGTGTGAGGAGTTCGTTCAAAGTTCACCAACGTTTACTTAATAATGATAAGCATAAATAAATAATAATAATAATAATAATAATAATAATACAAATAATAATAATAAATAACTATATTCCAATAGTATTAGCCTTGTCTATGGATTTCTAGATTTATTAAGCGAAACTAATGTTTAGAAAGATGATAAATAAATACCTCTTTTTATGTGTATTAAGAAATGTAATTAGCAGGAGTTAAAAATTATGGAAACAAATAGTGCGGAAACATTTAAAAGAAATGGTTGAAATGTATAAGATTTTTCCGCATAAATATCTTTGAGAAAGTGCAAATATTTATTCAATAACAATCTATATAAGTAAAGCTCCTTTAATGGAACAACTCGTAATTGTTAAAAGAAAACTAAAGTTAGAGAAAGTAACAAAAGAAAACAAAATGAATCAATTTTCTTCTAAAAGTCTCACTAAAAAAATTAGGAGGATTAAGTCACATTTGATTTTACTTGAAAATCATTTCTTAATAAAATCCATGATCATTTTTATATTTACTTGGAGCGGTATTCTTTTTCTTTATGAAAATCAACCCTGAATAGTTAGTTTGATTTGATTATTTCATTTGTACAATTTTGGATTTATGAAAAATTTGATGGTTACTTTATTTTTCTTCTCATTTTACTTATTTGAATTCCCATTATTTTTATGTTTTAGGTTATTTATTGGAAGAATCTGACAATACTAATTAACTTACAAATATGTTTGCAAATATCAACATTAATAAGGAAGAAAGCATAAACCATGTTTATGCTCCTAGGCCGGTAGAAAAATATTATTACCATAGATCTTCACCCCAAAATTTGCTTTATGAGGAGCTTGAAACTTACCAGAACTCTTACTCTGGAAAAGTCATTTATGAATGGAACATAGATGGTCTCAATGATAAACAAATTTTAGACATGATTCATAGAATGATCATGTATTTAAATATCTCTAAACAACAGGGAAATGCAGATAGTACTATTGCTACTTTTATATTTACCGGATTTGTTGATCGACTTAGAGGTTGGTGGGATCATTATCTCACAGAACTCCAAAAGAAAGAAATATTAACCCATAAGAAAATAGTGAAAGTAGAACCTACTAGTACAACTGTCACGGTTACAGGTACCCCTGTTGTAACCACAGGAGAAGAAGATGCAGTCTATACACTGTGTCTAACGGTCCTACAACATTTTGTAGGAAGTTTTAATCACATTCAATAAAAAAATAGAAAAGATATGTATTAGTAAAATTCTATTATTTTCTTTCATTTTAAATAAAATATAATAAAAATAAATATAATATTAGTCAGAGTACTAATGTGGAGTGGTGAGGTACTTCAGCTAATATTTATTAGTTGGAATAAACTGGTGTGAGGAGTTCGTTCAAAGTTCACCAACGTTTACTTAATAATGATAAGCATAAATAAATAATAATAATAATAATAATAATAATAATAATAATACAAATAATAATAATAAATAACTATATTCCAATAGTATTAGCCTTGTCTATGGATTTCTAGATTTATTAAGCGAAACTAATGTTTAGAAAGATGATAAATAAATACCTCTTTTTATGTGTATTAAGAAATGTAATTAGCAGGAGTTGAAAATTATGGAAACAAATAGTGCGGAAACATTTAAAATAAAGGGTTGAAATGTATAAGATTTTTCCGCATAAATATCTTTGAGAAAGTGCAAATATTTATTCAGTAACAATCTATATAAGTAAAGCTCCTTTAATGGAACAACTCGTAATTGTTAAAAGAAAACTAAAGTTAGAGAAAGTAACAAAAGAAACCAAGTGAATCAATTTTCTTCTAAAAGTCTCACTAAAAAAATTAGGAGGATTAAGTCACATTTGATTTTACTTGAAAATCATTTCTTAATAAAATCCATGATCATTTTTATATTTACTTGGAGCGGTATTCTTTTTCTTTATGAAAATCAACCCTGAATAGTTAGTTTGATTTGATTATTTCATTTGTACAATTTTGGATTTATGAAAAAATTGATGGTTACTTTATTTTTCTTCTCATTTTACTTATTTGAATTCCCATTATTTTTATGTTTTAGGTTATTTATTGGAAGAATCTGACAATACTAATGAACTTACAAATATGTTTGCAAATGTCAACATTAATAAGGAAAAAAGCATAAACCTTGTTTATGCTCCTAGGCCGGTAGAAAAATATTATTACCATAGATCTTCACCCCAAAATTTGCTTTATGAGGAGCTTGAAACTTACCAGAACTCTTACTCTGGAAAAGTCATTTATGAATGGAACATAGATGGTCTCAATGATAAACAAATTTTAGACATGATTCATAGAATGATCATGTATTTAAATGTCTGTAAACAACAGGGAAATGCAGATAGTACTATTGCTACTTTTATATCTACCGGATTTGTTGATCGACTTAGAGGTTGGTGGGATCATTATCTCACAGAACTCCAAAAGAAAGAAATATTAACCCATAAGAAAACAGTGAAAGTAGAACCTACTAGTACAACTGTCACGGTTACAGGTACCCCTGTTGTAACCACAGGAGAAGAAGATGCAGTCTATACACTGTGTCTAACGGTCCTACAACATTTTGTAGGAAGTTTTAATCACATTCAATAAAAAAATAGAAAAGATATGTATTTGTAAAATTCTATTATTTTATTTCATTTTAAATAAAATATAATAAAAATAAATATAATATTAGTCAGAGTACTAATGTGGAGTGGTGAGGTACTTCAGCTAATATTTCTTAGTTGGAATAAACTGGTGTGAGGAGTTCGTTCAAAGTTCACCAACTTTTACATAATAATGATAAGCATAAATAAATAATAATAATAATAATAATAATAATAATAATAATAATAATACAAATAATAATAATAAATAACTATATTCCAATAGTATTAGCCTTGTCTATGGATTTCTAGATTTATTAAGCGAAACTAATGTTTAGAAAGATGATAAATAAATACCTCTTTTTATGTGTATTAAGAAATGTAATTAGCAGGAGTTAAAAATTATGGAAACAAATAGTGCGGAAACATTTAAAAGAAAGGGTTGAAATGTATAAGATTTTTCCGCATAAATATCTTTGAGAAAGTGCAAATATTTATTCAATAACAATCTATATAAGTAAAGCTCCTCTAATGGAACAACTCGTAATTGTTAAAAGAAAACTAAAGTTAGAGAAAGTAACAAAAGAAAACAAAATGAATCAATTTTCTTCTAAAAGTCTCACTAAAAAAATTAGGAGGATTAAGTCACATTTGATTTTACTTGAAAATCATTTCTTAATAAAATCCATGATCATTTTTATATTTATTTGGAGCGTGTTTCTTTTTCTTTATGAAAATCAACCCTGAATAGTTAGTTTGATTTGATTATTTCATTTGTACAATTTTGGATTTATGAAAAAATTGATGGTTACTTTATTTTTCTTCTCATTATACTTATTTGAATTCACATTATTTTTACGTTTTAGGTTATTTATTGGAAGAATCTGACAATACTAATGAACTTACAAATATGTTTGCAAATATCAACATTAATAAGGAAGAAAGCATAAACCTTGTTTATGCTCCTAGGCCGGTAGAAAAATATTATTACCATAGATCTTCACCCCAAAATTTGCTTTATGAGGAGCTTGAAACTTAACAGAACTCTTACTCTGGAAATGTCATTTATGAATGGAACATAGATGGTCTCAATGATAAACAAATTTTAGACATGATTCATAGAATGATCATGTATTTAAATGTCTGTAAACAACAGGGAAATGCAGATAGTACTATTGCTACTTTTATATCTACCGAATTTGTTGATCGACTTAGAGGTTGGTGGGATCATTATCCTACAGAACTCCAAAAGAAAGAAATATTAACCCATAAGAAAACAGTGAAAGTAGAACCTACTAGTACAACTGTCACGGTTACAGGTACCCCTGTTGTAACCACAGGAGAAGAAGATGCAGTCTATACACTGTGTCTAACGGTCCTACAACATTTTGTAGGAAGTTTTAATCACATTCAATAAAAAAATAGAAAAGATATGTATTAGTAAAATTCTATTATTTTATTTCATGTTAAATAAAATATAATAAAAATAAATATAATATTAGTCAGAGTACTAATGTGGAGTGGTGAGGTACTTCAGCTAATATTTATTAGTTGGAATAAACAGGTGTGAGGAGTTCGTTCAAAGTTCACCAACGTTTACTTAATAATGATAAGCATAAATAAATAATAATAATAATAATAATAATAATAATACAAATAATAATAATAAATAACTATATTCCAATAGTATTAGCCTTGTCTATGGATTTCTAGATTTATTAAGCGAAACTAATGTTTAGAAAGATGATAAATAAATACCTCTTTTTATGTGTATTAAGAAATGTAATTAGCAGGAGTTAAAAATTATGGAAACAAATAGTGCGGAAACATTTAAAAGAAATGGTTGAAATGTATAAGATTTTTCCGCATAAATATCTTTGAGAAAGTGCAAATATTTATTCAATAACAATCTATATAAGTAAAGCTCCTTTAATGGAACAACTCGTAATTGTTAAAAGAAAACTAAAGTTAGAGAAAGTAACAAAAGAAAACAAAATGAATCAATTTTCTTCTAAAAGTCTCACTAAAAAAATTAGGAGGATTAAGTCACATTTGATTTTACTTGAAAATCATTTCTTAATAAAATCCATGATCATTTTTATATTTACTTGGAGCGGTATTCTTTTTCTTTAGGAAAATCAACCCTGAATAGTTAGTTTGATTTGATTATTTCATTTGTACAATTTTGGATTTATGAAAAAATTGATGGTTACTTTATTTTTCTTCTCATTTTACTTATTTGAATTCCCATTATTTTTATGTTTTAGGTTATTTATTGGAAGAATCTGATAATACTAATTAACTTACAAATATGTTTGCAAATATCAACATTAATAAGGAAGAAAGCATAAACCATGTTTATGCTCCTAGGCCGGTAGAAAAATATTATTACCATAGATCTTCACCCCAAAATTTGCTTTATGAGGAGCTTGAAACTTACCAGAACTCTTACTCTGGAAAAGTCATTTATGAATGGAACATAGATGGTCTCAATGATAAACAAATTTTAGACATGATTCATAGAATGATCATGTATTTAAATATCTCTAAACAACAGGGAAATGCAGATAGTACTATTGCTACTTTTATATTTACCGGATTTGTTGATCGACTTAGAGGTTGGTGGGATCATTATCTCACAGAACTCCAAAAGAAAGAAATATTAACCCATAAGAAAACAGTGAAAGTAGAACCTACTAGTACAACTGTCACGGTTACAGGTACCCCTGTTATAACCACAGGAGAAGAAGATGCAGTCTATACACTGTGTCTAACGGTCCTACAACATTTTGTAGGAAGTTTTAATCACATTCAATAAAAAAATAGAAAAGATATGTATTTGTAAAATTCTATTATTTTATTTCATTTTAAATAAAATATAATAAAAATAAATATAATATTAGTCAGAGTACTAATGTGGAGTGGTGAGGTACTTCAGCTAATATTTCTTAGTTGGAATAAACTGGTGTGAGGAGTTCGTTCAAAGTTCACCAACTTTTACTTAATAATGATAAGCATAAATAAATAATAATAATAATAATAATAATAATAATAATACAAATAATAATAATAAATAACTATATTCCAATAGTATTAGCCTTGTCTATGGATTTCTAGATTTATTAAGCGAAACTAATGTTTAGAAAGATGATAAATAAATACCTCTTTTTATGTGTATTAAGAAATGTAATTAGCAGGAGTTGAAAATTATGGAAACAAATAGTGCGGAAACATTTAAAAGAAAGGGTTGAAATGTATAAGATTTTTCCGCATAAATATATTTGAGAAAGTGCAAATATTTATTCAATAACAATCTATATAAGTAAAGCTCCTTTAATGGAACAACTCATAATTGTTAAAAGAAAACTAAAGTTAGAGAAAGTAACAAAAGAAAACAAAATGAATCAATTTTCTTCTAAAAGTCTCACTAAAAAAATTAGGAGGATTAAGTCACATTTGATTTTACTTGTAAATCATTTCTTAATAAAATACATGATCATTTTTATATTTACTTGGAGCGGTATTCTTTTTCTTTATGAAAATCAACCCTGAATAGTTAGTTTGATTTGATTATTTCATTTGTACAATTTTGGATTTATGAAAAAATTGATGGTTACTTTATTTTTCTTCTCATTTTACTTATTTGAATTCACATTATTTTTACGTTTTAGGTTATTTATTGGAAGAATCTGACAATACTAATGAACTTACAAATATGTTTGCAAATATCAACATTAATAAGGAAGAAATCATAAACCTTGTTTATGCTCCTAGGCCGGTAGAAAAATATTATTACCATAGATCTTCACCCCAAAATTTGCTTTATGAGGAGCTTGAAACTTACCAGAACTCTTACTCAGGAAAAGTCATTTATGAATGGAACATAGATGGTCTCAATGATAAACAAATTTTAGACATGATTCATAGAATGATCATGTATTGAAATGTCTGTAAACAACAGGGAAATGCAGATAGTGCTATTGCTACTTTTATATCTACCGGATTTGTTGATCGACTTTGAGATTGGTGGGATCATTATCTCACAGAACTCCAAAAGAAAGAAATATTAACCCATAAGAAAATAGTGAAAGTAGAACCTACTAGTACAACTGTCACGGTTACAGGTACCCCTGTTGTAACCACAGGAGAAGAAGATGCAGTCTATACACTGTGTCTAACGGTCCTACAACATTTTGTAGGAAGTTTTAATCACATTCAATAAAAAAATAGAAAAGATATGTATTAGTAAAATTCTATTATTTTCTTTCATTTTAAATAAAATATAATAAAAATAAATATAATATTAGTCAGAGTACTAATGTGGAGTGGTGAGGTACTTCAGCTAATATTTATTAGTTGGAATAAACTGGTGTGAGGAGTTCGTTCAAAGTTCACCAACGTTTACTTAATAATGATAAGCATAAATAAATAATAATAATAATAATAATAATAATAATAATAATAATAATAATAATACAAATAATAATAATAAATAACTATATTCCAATAGTATTAGCCTTGTCTATGGATTTCTAGATTTATTAAGCGAAACTAATGTTTAGAAAGATGATAAATAAATACCTCTTTTTATGTGTATTAAGAAATGTAATTAGCAGGAGTTGAAAATTATGGAAACAAATAGTGCGGAAACATTTAAAATAAAGGGTTGAAATGTATAAGATTTTTCCGCATAAATATCTTTGAGAAAGTGCAAATATTTATTCAGTAATAATCTATATAAGTAAAGCTCCTTTAATGGAACAACTCGTAATTGTTAAAAGAAAACTAAAGTTAGAGAAAGTAACAAAAGAAACCAAGTGAATCAATTTTCTTCTAAAAGTCTCACTAAAAAAATTAGGAGGATTAAGTCACATTTGATTTTACTTGAAAATCATTTCTTAATAAAATCCATGATCATTTTTATATTTACTTGGAGCGGTATTCTTTTTCTTTATGAAAATCAACCCTGAATAGTTAGTTTGATTTGATTATTTCATTTGTACAATTTTGGATTTATGAAAAAATTGATGGTTACTTTATTTTTCTTCTCATTTTACTTATTTGAATTCCCATTATTTTTATGTTTTAGGTTATTTATTGGAAGAATCTGACAATACTAATGAACTTACAAATATGTTTGCAAATATCAACATTAATAAGGAAGAAAGCATAAACCTTGTTTATGCTCCTAGGCCGGTAGAAAAATATTATTACCATAGATCTTCACCCCAAAATTTGCTTTATGAGGAGCTTGAAACTTACCAGAACTCTTACTCTGGAAAAGTCATTTATGAATGGAACATAGATGGTCTCAATGATAAACAAATTTTAGACATGATTCATAGAATGATCATGTATTTAAATGTCTGTAAACAACAGGGAAATGCAGATAGTACTATTGCTACTTTTATATCTACCGGATTTGTTGATCGACTTAGAGGTTGGTGGGATCATTATCTCACAGAACTCCAAAAGAAAGAAATATTAACCCATAAGAAAACAGTGAAAGTAGAACCTACTAGTACAACTGTCACGGTTACAGGTACCCCTGTTATAACCACAGGAGAAGAAGATGCAGTCTATACACTGTGTCTAACGGTCCTACAACATTTTGTAGGAAGTTTTAATCACATTCAATAAAAAAATAGAAAAGATATGTATTTGTAAAATTCTATTATTTTATTTCATTTTAAATAAAATATAATAAAAATAAATATAATATTAGTCAGAGTACTAATGTGGAGTGGTGAGGTACTTCAGCTAATATTTCTTAGTTGGAATAAACTGGTGTGAGGAGTTCGTTCAAAGTTCACCAACTTTTACTTAATAATGATAAGCATAAATAAATAATAATAATAATAATAATAATAATAATAATACAAATAATAATAATAAATAACTATATTCCAATAGTATTAGCCTTGTCTATGGATTTCTAGATTTATTAAGCGAAACTAATGTTTAGAAAGATGATAAATAAATACCTCTTTTTATGTGTATTAAGAAATGTAATTAGCAGGAGTTGAAAATTATGGAAACAAATAGTGCGGAAACATTTAAAAGAAAGGGTTGAAATGTATAAGATTTTTCCGCATAAATATATTTGAGAAAGTGCAAATATTTATTCAATAACAATCTATATAAGTAAAGCTCCTTTAATGGAACAACTCATAATTGTTAAAAGAAAACTAAAGTTAGAGAAAGTAACAAAAGAAAACAAAATGAATCAATTTTCTTCTAAAAGTCTCACTAAAAAAATTAGGAGGATTAAGTCACATTTGATTTTACTTGTAAATCATTTCTTAATAAAATACATGATCATTTTTATATTTATTTGGAGCGTGTTTCTTTTTCTTTATGAAATTCAACCCTGAATAGTTAGTTTGATTTGATTATTTCATTTGTACAATTTTGGATTTATGAAAAAATTGATGGTTACTTTATTTTTCTTCTCATTTTACTTATTTGAATTCACATTATTTTTACGTTTTAGGTTATTTATTGGAAGAATCTGACAATACTAATGAACTTACAAATATGTTTGCAAATATCAACATTAATAAGGAAGAAATCATAAACCTTGTTTATGCTCCTAGGCCGGTAGAAAAATATTATTACCATAGATCTTCACCCCAAAATTTGCTTTATGAGGAGCTTGAAACTTACCAGAACTCTTACTCAGGAAAAGTCATTTATGAATGGAACATAGATGGTCTCAATGATAAACAAATTTTAGACATGATTCATAGAATGATCATGTATTGAAATGTCTGTAAACAACAGGGAAATGCAGATAGTGCTATTGCTACTTTTATATCTACCGGATTTGTTGATCGACTTTGAGATTGGTGGGATCATTATCTCACAGAACTCCAAAAGAAAGAAATATTAACCCATAAGAAAACATTGAAAGTAGAACCTACTAGTACAACTGTCACGGTTACAGGTACCCCTGTTGTAACCACAGGAGAAGAAGATGCAGTCTATACACTGTGTCTAACGGTCCTACAACATTTTGTAGGAAGTTTTAATCACATTCAATAAAAAAATAGAAAAGATATGTATTAGTAAAATTCTATTATTTTATTTCATTTAAAATAAAATATAATAAAAATAAATATAATATTAGTCAGAGTACTAATGTGGAGTGGTGAGGTACTTCAGCTAATATTTATTAGTTGGAATAAACTGGTGTGAGGAGTTCGTTCAACGTTCACCAACTTTTACTTAATAATGATAAGCATAAATAAATAATAATAATAATAATAATAATAATAATAATAATACAAATAATAATAATAAATAACTATATTCCAATAGTATTAGCCTTGTCTATGGATTTCTAGATTTATTAAGCGAAACTAATGTTTAGAAAGATGATAAATAAATACCTCTTTTTATGTGTATTAAGAAATGTAATTAGCAGGAGTTGAAAATTATGGAAACAAATAGTGCGGAAACATTTAAAAGAAAGGGTTGAAATGTATAAGATTTTTCCGCATAAATATATTTGAGAAAGTGCAAATATTTATTCAATAACAATCTATATAAGTAAAGCGCCTTTAATGGAACAACTCATAATTGTTAAAAGAAAACAAAAGTTAGAGAAAGTAACAAAAGAAAACAAAATGAATCAATTTTCTTCTAAAAGTCTCACTAAAAAAATTAGGAGGATTAAGTCACATTTGATTTTACTTGAAAATCATTTCTTAATAAAATCCATGATCATTTTTATATTTATTTGGAGCGTGTTTCTTTTTCTTTATGAAAATCAACCCTGAATAGTTAGTTTGATTTGATTATTTCATTTGTACAATTTTGGATTTATGAAAAAATTGATGGTTACTTTATTTTTCTTCTCATTTTACTTATTTGAATTCACATTATTTTTACGTTTTAGGTTATTTATTGGAAGAATCTGACAATACTAATGAACTTACAAATATGTTTGCAAATATCAACATTAATAAGGAAGAAAGCATAAACCTTGTTTATGCTCCTAGTCAGGTGGAAAAGTATTATTACCATAGATCTTCACCCCAAGATTTGCTTTATGAGGAGCTTGAAACTTACCAGAACTCTTACTCTAGAAAAGTCATTTACGAATGGAACATAGATGGTCTCAATGATAAACAAATTTTAGACATGATTCATAGAATGATCATGTATTCAACTGTCTGTAAACAACAAGGAAATGCAAATAGCACTATTGCTACTTTTATAACTACCGGATTTGTTGGTCAACTTAGAGGTTGGTGAGATCATTATCTCACAGTACTCCAAAAGAAAGAAATATTAACCCATAAGAAAACAGTTAAAGTAGAATCTACTAGTACAACTGTCACGGTTACAGGTACCCCTGTTGTAACCACAGGAGAAGAAGATGCAGTCTATACACTGTGTCTAACGGTCCTACAACATTTTGTAGGAAGTTTTAATCACATTCATTAAAAAAATAGAAAAGAAATGTATTCGTAAAATTCTATTATTTTATTTCATTTTAAATAAAATATAATAAAAATAAATATAATATTAGTCAGAGTACTAATTTGGAGTGGTGAGGTACTTCACCTAATATTTGTTAGTTGGAATAAACTGGTGTGAGGAGTTCGTTCAAAGTTCACCAACTTTTACTTAATAATAATATGCATAAATAAATAATAATAATAATAATAATAATAATAATAATAATAAATAACTATATTCAAATAGTACTAGCCTTGTCTATGGATTTCTAGATTTATTAAGCGAAAATAATGTTTAAAAAGATGATAAATAAATACCTCTTTTTATGTGTATTAAGAAATGTAATTAGCAGGAGTTGAAAATTATGGAAACAAATAGTGCGGAAACATTTATAAGAGAGGGTTGAAATGTATAAGATTTTTCCGCATAAATATATTTGAGAAAGTGCAAATATTTATTCAATAACAATCTATATAAGTAAAGCTCCTTTAATGGAACAACTCATAATTGTTAAAAGAAAACTAAAGTTAGAGAAAGTAAGCAAAGAAAACAAAATGAATCAATTTTCTTCAAAAAGTCTCACTAAAAAAATTTGGAGGATTAAGTCACATTTGATTTTACTTGAAAATCATTTCTTAATAAAATCCATGATCATTTTTATATTTATTTGGAGCGTGTTTCTTTTTCTTTATGAAAATCAACCCTGAATAGTTAGTTTGATATGATTATTTCATTTGTACAATTTTGGATTTATGAAAAAATTGATGGTTACTTTATTTTTCTTCTCATATTACTTATTTGAATTCCCATTATTTTTATGTTTTAGGTTATTTATTGGAAGAATCTGACAATACTAATTAACTTACAAATATGTTTGCAAATATCAACATTAATAAGGAAGAAAGCATAAACCTTGTTTATGCTCCTAGGCCGGTAGAAAAATATTATTACCATAGATCTTCACCCCAAAATTTGCTTTATGAGGAGCTTGAAACTTACCAGAACTCTTACTCTGGAAAAGTCATTTATGAATGGAACATAGATGGTCTCAATGATAAACAAATTTTAGACATGATTCATAGAATGATCATGTATTTAAATATCTCTAAACAACAGGGAAATGCAGATAGTACTATTGCTACTTTTATATCTACCGGATTTGTTGATCGACTTAGAGGTTGGTGGGATCATTATCTAACAGAACTCCAAAAGAAAGAAATATTAACCCATAAGAAAACAGTGAAAGTAGAATCTACTAGTACAACTGTCACGGTTACAGGTACCCCAGTTGTAACCACAGGAGAAAAAGATGCAGTCTATACACTGTGTCTAACGGTCCTACAACATTTTGTAGGATGTTTTAATCACATTCATTAAAAAAATAGAAAAGAAATGTATTAGTAAAA
This sequence comes from Lathyrus tuberosus, assembly GCA_022829125.1. NCBI lineage: Eukaryota > Viridiplantae > Streptophyta > Magnoliopsida > Fabales > Fabaceae > Lathyrus > Lathyrus tuberosus. The sequence goes on along the minus strand of JALAZF010000061.1, from coordinate 4,515,044 downwards.
TTCTATTATTTTATTTCATTTTAAATAAAATATAATAAAAATAAATATAATATTAGTCAGAGTACTAATGTGGAGTGGTGAGGTACTTCACCTAATATTTGTTAGTTGGAATAAACTGGTGTGAGGAGTTCGTTCAAAGTTCACCAACTTTTACTTAATAATGATATGCATAAATAAATATATAAATAATAATAATAATTATTATTATAATAATAATAATAATAATAATAATAATAATAATAATAATAATAATAAATAACTATATTCAAATAGTATTAGCCTTGTCTATGGATTTCTAGATTTATTAAGCGAAAATAATGTTTAGAAAGATGATAAATAAATACTTCTTTTTATGTGTATTAAGAAATGTAATTAGCAGGAGTTGAAAATTATGGAAAGAAATAGTGCGGAAACATTTAAAAGAAAGGGTTGACATGTATAAGATTTTTCCGCATAAATATATTTGAGAAAGTGCAAATATTTATTCAATAACAATCTATATAAGTAAAGCTCCTTTAATGGAACAACTCGTAATTGTTAAAAGAAAACTAAAGTTAGAGAAAGTAACAAAAGAAAACAAAAGAATCAATTTTCTTCTAAAAGTCTCACTAAAAAAATTAGGAGGATTAAGTTACATTTGATTTTACTTGAAAATCATTTCTTAATAAAATCCATGATCATTTTTATATTTACTTGGAGCGTGTTTCTTTTTCTTTATGAAAATCAACCCTGAATAGTTAGTTTGATTTGCTTATTTCATTTGTACAATTTTGGATTTATGAAAAAATTGATGGTTACTTTATTTTTCTTCTCATTTTACGTATTTGAATTCCCATTATTTTTATGTTTTAGGTTATTTATTGGAAGAATCTGACAATACTAATGAACTTACAAATATGTTTGCAAATATCAACATTAATAAGGAAGAAAGCATAAACCTTGTTTATGCTCCTAGTCAGGTGGAAAAGTATTATTACCATAGATCTTCACCCCAAGATTTGCTTTATGAGGAGCTTGAAACTTACCAGAACTCTTACTCTAGAAAAGTCATTTATGAATGGAACATAGATGGTCTCAATGATAAACAAATTTTAGACATGATTCATAGAATGATCATGTATTTAAATGTCTGTAAACAACAGGGAAATGCAGATAGTACTATTGCTACTTTTATATCTACCGGATTTGTTGATCGACTTTGAGATTGGTGGGATCATTATCTCACAGAACTCCAAAAGAAAGAAATATTAACCCATAAGAAAACATTGAAAGTAGAACCTACTAGTACAACTGTCACGGTTACAGGTACCCCTGTTATAACCACAGGAGAAGAAGATGCAGTCTATACACTGTGTCTAACGGTCCTACAACATTTTGTAGGAAGTTTTAATCACATTCAATAAAAAAATAGAAAAGATATGTATTAGTAAAATTCTATTATTTTATTTCATGTTAAATAAAATATAATAAAAATAAATATAATATTAGTCAGAGTACTAATGTGGAGTGGTGAGGTACTTCAGCTAATATTTATTAGTTGGAATAAACAGGTGTGAGGAGTTCGTTCAAAGTTCACCAACGTTTACTTAATAATGATAAGCATAAATAAATAATAATAATAATAATAATAATAATAATACAAATAATAATAATAAATAACTATATTCCAATAGTATTAGCCTTGTCTATGGATTTCTAGATTTATTAAGCGAAACTAATGTTTAGAAAGATGATAAATAAATACCTCTTTTTATGTGTATTAAGAAATGTAATTAGCAGGAGTTAAAAATTATGGAAACAAATAGTGCGGAAACATTTAAAAGAAATGGTTGAAATGTATAAGATTTTTCCGCATAAATATCTTTGAGAAAGTGCAAATATTTATTCAATAACAATCTATATAAGTAAAGCTCCTTTAATGGAACAACTCGTAATTGTTAAAAGAAAACTAAAGTTAGAGAAAGTAACAAAAGAAAACAAAATGAATCAATTTTCTTCTAAAAGTCTCACTAAAAAAATTAGGAGGATTAAGTCACATTTGATTTTACTTGAAAATCATTTCTTTATAAAATCCATGATCATTTTTATATTTATTTGGAGCGTGTTTCTTTTTCTTTATGAAAATCAACCCTGAATAGTTAGTTTGATTTGATTATTTCATTTGTACAATTTTGGATTTATGAAAAAATTGATGGTTATTTTATTTTTCTTCTCATTTTACTTATTTGAATTCACATTATTTTTACGTTTTAGGTTATTTATTGGAAGAATCTGACAATACTAATGAACTTACAAATATGTTTGCAAATATCAACATTAATAAGGAAGAAAGCATAAACCTTGTTTATGCTCCTAGTCAGGTGGAAAAGTATTATTACCATAGATCTTCACCCCAAGATTTGCTTTATGAGGAGCTTGAAACTTACCAGAACTCTTACTCTAGAAAAGTCATTTATGAATGGAACATAGATGGTCTCAATGATAAACAAATTTTAGACATGATTCATAGAATGATCATGTATTTAAATGTCTGTAAACAACAGGGAAATGCAGATAGTACTATTGCTACTTTTATATCTACCGGATTTGTTGATCGACTTTGAGATTGGTGGGATCATTATCTCACAGAACTCCAAAAGAAAGAAATATTAACCCATAAGAAAACATTGAAAGTAGAACCTACTAGTACAACTGTCACGGTTATAGGTACCCCTGTTATAACCACAGGAGAAGAAGATGCAGTCTATACACTGTGTCTAACGGTCCTACAACATTTTGTAGGAAGTTTTAATCACATTCAATAAAAAAATAGAAAAGATATGTATTAGTAAAATTCTATTATTTTATTTCATTTTAAATAAAATATAATAAAAATAAATATAATATTAGTCAGAGTACTAATGTGGAGTGGTGAGGTACTTCACCTAATATTTGTTAGTTGGAATAAACTGGTGTGAGGAGTTCGTTCAAAGTTCACCAACTTTTACTTAATAATGATATGCATAAATAAATAAATAATAATAATAATAATAATAATAATAATAATAATATAAATAATAATAATAAATAACTATATTCCAATAGTATTAGCCTTGTCTATGGATTTCTAGATTTATTAAGCGAAACTAATGTTTAGAAAGATGATAAATAAATACCTCTTTTTATGTGTATTAAGAAATGTAATTAGCAGGAGTTGAAAATTATGGAAACAAATAGTGCGGAAACATTTAAAAGAAAGGGTTGAAATGTATAAGATTTTTGCGCATAAATATATTTGAGAAAGTGCAAATATTTATTCAATAACAATCTATATAAGTAAAGCTCCTTTAATAGAACAACTCGTAATTGTTTAAAGAAAACTAAAGTTAGAGAAAGTAACAAAAGAAAACAAAATGAATCAATTTTCTTCTAAAAGTCTCACTAAAAAAATTAGGAGGATTAAGTCACATTTGATTTTACTTGAAAATCATTTCTTTATAAAATCCATGATCATTTTTATATTTATTTGGAGCGTGTTTCTTTTTCTTTATGAAAATCAACCCTGAATAGTTAGTTTGATTTGATTATTTCATTTGTACAATTTTGGATTTATGAAAAAATTGATGGTTACTTTATTTTTCTTCTCATTTTACTTATTTGAATTCACATTATTTTTACGTTTTAGGTTATTTATTGGAAGAATCTGACAATACTAATGAACTTACAAATATGTTTGCAAATATCAACATTAATAAGGAAGAAAGCATAAACCTTGTTTATGCTCCTAGTCAGGTGGAAAAGTATTATTACCATAGATCTTCACCCCAAGATTTGCTTTATGAGGAGCTTGAAACTTACCAGAACTCTTACTCTAGAAAAGTCATTTATGAATGGAACATAGATGGTCTCAATGATAAACAAATTTTAGACATGATTCATAGAATGATCATGTATTTAAATGTCTGTAAACAACAGGGAAATGCAGATAGTACTATTGCTACTTTTATATCTACCGGATTTGTTGATCGACTTTGAGATTGGTGGGATCATTATCTCACAGAACTCCAAAAGAAAGAAATATTAACCCATAAGAAAACATTGAAAGTAGAACCTACTAGTACAACTGTCACGGTTACAGGTACCCCTGTTATAACCACAGGAGAAGAAGATGCAGTCTATACACTGTGTCTAACGGTCCTACAACATTTTGTAGGAAGTTTTAATCACATTCAATAAAAAAATAGAAAAGATATGTATTAGTAAAATTCTGTTATTTTATTTCATTTTAAATAAAATATAATATTAGTCAGAGTACTAATGTGGAGTGGTGAGGTACTTCAGCTAATATTTATTAGTTGGAATAAACTGGTGTGAGGAGTTCGTACAAAGTTCACCAACTTTTACTTAATAATGATAAGCATAAATAAATAATAATAATAATAATAATAATAATAATAATAATACAAATAATAATAATAAATAACTATATTCCAATAGTATTAGCCTTGTCTATGGATTTCTAGATTTATTAAGCGAAACTAATGTTTAGAAAGATGATAAATAAATACCTCTTTTTATGTGTATTAAGAAATGTAATTAGCAGGAGTTGAAAATTATGGAAACAAATAGTGCGGAAACATTTAAAAGAAAGGGTTGAAATGTATAAGATTTTTCCGCATAAATATATTTGAGAAAGTGCAAATATTTATTCAATAACAATCTATATAAGTAAAGCTCCTTTAATGGAACAACTCATAATTGTTAAAAGAAAACTAAAGTTAGAGAAAGTAACAAAAGAAAACAAAATGAATCAATTTTCTTCTAAAAGTCTCACTAAAAAAATTAGGAGGATTAAGTCACATTTGATTTTACTTGAAAATCATTTCTTAATAAAATCCATGATCATTTCTATATTTATTTGGAGCGTGTTTCTTTTTCTTTATGAAAATCAACCCTGAATAGTTAGTTTGATTTGATTATTTCATTTGTACAATTTTGGATTTATGAAAAAATTGATGGTTACTTTATTTTTCTTCTCATTTTACTTATTTGAATTCACATTATTTTTACGTTTTAGGTTATTTATTGGAAGAATCTGACAATACTAATGAACTTACAAATATGTTTGCAAATATCAACATTAATAAGGAAGAAAGTATAAACCTTGTTTATGCTCCTAGTCAGGTGGAAAAGTATTATTACCATAGATCTTCACCCCAAGATTTGCTTTATGAGGAGCTTGAAACTTACCAGAACTCTTACTCTAGAAAAGTCATTTATGAATGGAACATAGATGGTCTCAATGATAAACAAATTTTAGACATGATTCATAGAATGATCATGTATTCAACTGTCTGTAAACAACAAGGAAATGCAAATAGCACTATTGCTACTTTTATAACTACCGAATTTGTTGGTCAACTTAGAGGTTGGTGAGATCATTATCTCACAGTACTCCAAAAGAAAGAAATATTAACCCATAAGAAAACAGTTAAAGTAGAATCTACTAGTACAACTGTCACGGTTACAGGTACCCCTGTTGTAACCACAGGAGAAGAAGATGCAGTCTATACACTGTGTCTAACGGTCCTACAACATTTTGTAGGAAGTTTTAATCACATTCAATAAAAAAATAGAAAAGATATGTATTAGTAAAATTCTATTATTTTATTTCATTTTAAATAAAATATAATAAAAATAAATATAATATTAGTCAGAGTACTAATGTGGAGTGGTGAGGTACTTCAGCTAATATTTCTTAGTTGGAATAAACTGGTGTGAGGAGTTCGTTCAAAGTTCACCAACTTTTACTTAATAATGATAAGCATAAATAAATAATAATAATAATAATAATAATAATAATAATAATAATACAAATAATAATAATAAATAACTATATTCCAATAGTATTAGCCTTGTCTATGGATTTCTAGATTTATTAAGCGAAACTAATGTTTAGAAAGATGATAAATAAATACCTCTTTTTATGTGTATTAAGAAATGTAATTAGCAGGAGTTGAAAATTATGGAAACAAATAGTGCGGAAACATTTAAAAGAAAGGGTTGAAATGTATAAGATTTTTCCGCATAAATATATTTGAGAAAGTGCAAATATTTATTCAATAACAATCTATATAAGTAAAGCTCCTTTAATGGAACAACTCATAATTGTTAAAAGAAAACTAAAGTTAGAGAAAGTAACAAAAGAAAACAAAATGAATCAATTTTCTTCTAAAAGTCTCACTAAAAAAATTAGGAGGATTAAGTCACATTTGATTTTACTTGAAAATCATTTCTTAATAAAATCCATGATCATTTTTATATTTATTTGGAGCGTGTTTCTTTTTCTTTATGAAAATCAACCCTGAATAGTTAGTTTGATTTGATTATTTCATTTGTACAATTTTGGATTTATGAAAAAATTGATGGTTACTTTATTTTTCTTCTCATTTTACTTATTTGAATTCACATTATTTTTACGTTTTAGGTTATTTATTGGAAGAATCTGACAATACTAATGAACTTACAAATATGTTTGCAAATATCAACATTAATAAGGAAGAAAGCATAAACTTTGTTTATGCTCCTAGGCCGGTAGAAAAATATTATTACCATAGATCTTCACCCCAAAATTTGCTTTATGAGGAGCTTGAAACTTACCAGAACTCTTACTCAGGAAAAGTCATTTATGAATGGAACATAGATGGTCTCAATGATAAACAAATTTTAGACATGATTCATAGAATGATCATGTATTGAAATGTCTGTAAACAACAGGGAAATGCAGATAGTACTATTGCTACTTTTATATCTACCGGATTTGTTGATCGACTTTGAGATTGGTGGGATCATTATCTCACAGAACTCCAAAAGAAAGAAATATTAACCCATAAGAAAACATTGAAAGTAGAACCTACTAGTACAACTGTCACGGTTACAGGTACCCCTGTTGTAACCACAGGAAAAGAAGATGCAGTCTATACACTGTGTCTAACGGTCCTACAACATTTTATAGGAAGTTTTAATCACATTCAATAAAAAAATAGAAAAGATATGTATTAGTAAAATTCTATTATTTTATTTCATTTTAAATAAAATATAATAAAAATAAATATAATATTAGTCAGAGTACTAATGTGGAGTGGTGAGGTACTTCAGCTAATATTTATTAGTTGGAATAAACTGGTGTGAGGAGTTCGTTCAAAGTTCACCAACTTTTACTTAATAATGATAAGCATAAATAAATAATAATAATAATAATAATAATAATAATAATACAAATAATAATAATAAATAACTATATTCCAATAGTATTAGCCTTGTCTATGGATTTCTAGATTTATTAAGCGAAACTAATGTTTAGAAAGATGATAAATAAATACCTCTTTTTATGTGTATTAAGAAATGTAATTAGCAGGAGTTGAAAATTATGGAAACAAATAGTGCGGAAACATTTAAAAGAAAGGGTTGAAATGTATAAGATTTTTCCGCATAAATATATTTGAGAAAGTGCAAATATTTATTCAATAACAATCTATATAAGTAAAGCTCCTTTAATGGAACAACTCATAATTGTTAAAAGAAAACTAAAGTTAGAGAAAGTAACAAAAGAAAACAAAATGAATCAATTTTCTTCTAAAAGTCTCACTAAAAAAATTAGGAGGATTAAGTCACATTTGATTTTACTTGAAAATCATTTCTTAATAAAATCCATGATCATTTTTATATTTATTTGGAGCGTGTTTCTTTTTCTTTATGAAAATCAACCCTGAATAGTTAGTTTGATTTGATTATTTCATTTGTACAATTTTGGATTTATGAAAAAATTGATGGTTACTTTATTTTTCTTCTCATTTTACTTATTTGAATTCACATTATTTTTACGTTTTAGGTTATTTATTGGAAGAATCTGACAATACTAATGAACTTACAAATATGTTTGCAAATATCAACATTAATAAGGAAGAAAGCATAAACTTTGTTTATGCTCCTAGGCCGGTAGAAAAATATTATTACCATAGATCTTCACCCCAAAATTTGCTTTATGAGGAGCTTGAAACTTACCAGAACTCTTACTCAGGAAAAGTCATTTATGAATGGAACATAGATGGTCTCAATGATAAACAAATTTTAGACATGATTCATAGAATGATCATGTATTGAAATGTCTGTAAACAACAGGGAAATGCAGATAGTACTATTGCTACTTTTATATCTACCGGATTTGTTGATCGACTTTGAGATTGGTGGGATCATTATCTCACAGAACTCCAAAAGAAAGAAATATTAACCCATAAGAAAACATTGAAAGTAGAACCTACTAGTACAACTGTCACGGTTACAGGTACCCCTGTTGTAACCACAGGAAAAGAAGATGCAGTCTATACACTGTGTCTAACGGTCCTACAACATTTTATAGGAAGTTTTAATCACATTCAATAAAAAAATAGAAAAGATATGTATTAGTAAAATTCTATTATTTTATTTCATTTTAAATAAAATATAATAAAAATAAATATAATATTAGTCAGAGTACTAATGTGGAGTGGTGAGGTACTTCAGCTAATATTTATTAGTTGGAATAAACTGGTGTGAGGAGTTCGTTCAAAGTTCACCAACTTTTACTTAATAATGATAAGCATAAATAAATAATAATAATAATAATAATAATAATAATAATACAAATAATAATAATAAATAACTATATTCCAATAGTATTAGCCTTGTCTATGGATTTCTAGATTTATTAAGCGAAACTAATGTTTAGAAAGATGATAAATAAATACCTCTTTTTATGTGTATTAAGAAATGTAATTAGCAGAAGTTGAAAATTATGGAAACAAATAGTGCGGAAACATTTAAAAGAAAGGGTTGAAATGTATAAGATTTTTCCGCATAAATATATTTGAGAAAGTGCAAATATTTATTCAATAACAATCTATATAAGTAAAGCTCCTTTAATGGAACAACTCATAATTGTTAAAAGAAAACTAAAGTTAGAGAAAGTAACAAAAGAAAACAAAATGAATCAATTTTCTTCTAAAAGTCTCACTAAAAAAATTAGGAGGATTAAGTCACATTTGATTTTACTTGAAAATCATTTCTTAATAAAATCCATGATCATTTTTATATTTATTTGGAGCGTGTTTCTTTTTCTTTATGAAAATCAACCCTGAATAGTTAGTTTGATTTGATTATTTCATTTGTACAATTTTGGATTTATGAAAAAATTGATGGTTACTTTATTTTTCTTCTCATTTTACTTATTTGAATTCACATTATTTTTACGTTTTAGGTTATTTATTGGAAGAATCTGACAATACTAATGAACTTACAAATATGTTTACAAATATCAACATTAATAAGGAAGAAAGCATAAACCTTGTTTATGCTCCTAGTCAGGTGGAAAAGTATTATTACCATAGATCTTCACCCCAAGATTTGCTTTATGAGGAGCTTGAAACTTACCAGAACTCTTACTCTAGAAAAGTCATTTATGAATGGAACATAGATGGTCTCAATGATAAACAAATTTTAGACATGATTCATAGAATGATCATGTATTCAACTGTCTGTAAACAACAAGGAAATGCAAATAGCACTATTGCTACTTTTATAACTACCGGATTTGTTGGTCAACTTAGAGGTTGGTGAGATCATTATCTCACAGTACTCCAAAAGAAAGAAATATTAACCCATAAGAAAACAGTTAAAGTAGAATCTACTAGTACAACTGTCACGGTTACAGGTACCCCTGTTGTAACCACAGGAGAAGAAGATGCAGTCTATACACTGTGTCTAACGGTCCTACAACATTTTGTAGGAAGTTTTAATCACATTCATTAAAAAAATAGAAAAGAAATGTATTCGTAAAATTCTATTATTTTATTTCATTTTAAATAAAATATAATAAAAATAAATATAATATTAGTCAGAGTACTAATTTGGAGTGGTGAGGTACTTCACCTAATATTTGTTAGTTGGAATAAACTGGTGTGAGGAGTTCGTTCAAAGTTCACCAACTTTTACTTAATAATAATATGCATAAATAAATAATAATAATAATAATAATAATAATAATAATAATAATAAATAATTATATTCAAATAGTATTAGCCTTGCCTATGGATTTCTAGATTTATTAAGCGAAAATAATGTTTAAAAAGATGATAAATAAATACCTCTTTTTATGTGTATTAAGAAATGTAATTAGCAGGAGTTGAAAATTATGGAAACAAATAGTGCGGAAACATTTAAAAGAGAGGGTTGAAATGTATAAGATTTTTCCGCATAAATATATTTGAGAAAGTGCAAATATTTATTCAATAACAATCTATTTAAGTAAAGCTCCTTTAATGGAACAACTCATAATTGTTAAACGAAAACTAAAGTTAGAGAAAGTAAGCAAAGAAAACAAAATGAATCAATTTTCTTCAAAAAGTCTCACTAAAAAAATTTGGAGGATTAAGTCACATTTGATTTTACTTGAAAATCATTTCTTAATAAAATCCATGATCATTTTTATATTTATTTGGAGCGTGTTTCTTTTTCTTTATGAAAATCAACCCTGAATAGTAAGTTTGATTTGATTATTTCATTTGTACAATTTTGGATTTATGAAAAAATTGATGGTTACTTTATTTTTCTTCTCATTTTACTTATTTGAATTCCCATTATTTTTATGTTTTAGGTTATTTATTGGAAGAATCTGACAATACTAATTAACTTACAAATATGTTTGCAAATATCAACATTAATAAGGAAGAAAGCATAAACCTTGTTTATGCTCCTAGGCCGGTAGAAAAATATTATTACCATAGATCTTCACCCCAAAATTTGCTTTATGAGGAGCTTGAAACTTACCAGAACTCTTACTCTGGAAAAGTCATTTATGAATGGAACATAGATGGTCTCAATGATAAACAAATTTTAGACATGATTCATAGAATGATCATGTATTGAAATGTCTGTAAACAACAGGGAAATGCAGATAGTACTATTGCTACTTTTATAACTATCGGATTTGTTGATCGACTTTGAGATTGGTGGGATCATTATCTCACAGAACTCCAAAAGAAAGAAATATTAACCCATAAGAAAACATTGAAAGTAGAACCTACTAGTACAACTGTCAGGGTTACAGGTACCCCTGTTGTAACCACAGGAGAAGAAGATGCAGTCTATACACTGTGTCTAACGGTCCTACAACATTTTGTAGGAAGTTTTAATCACATTCAATAAAAAAATAGAAAAGATATGTATTAGTAAAATTCTATTATTTTATTTCATTTTAATTAAAATATAATAAAAATAAATATAATATTAGTCAGAGTACTAATGTGGAGTGGTGAGGTACTTCAGCTAATATTTATTAGTTGGAATAAACTGGTGTGAGGAGTTCGTTCAAAGTTCACCAACTTTTACTTAATAATGATAAGCATAAATAAATAATAATAATAATAATAATAATAATAATAATAATAATACAAATAATAATAATAAATAACTATATTCCAATAGTATTAGCCTTGTCTATGGATTTCTAGATTTATTAAGCGAAACTAATATTTAGAAAGATGATAAATAAATACCTCTTTTTATGTGTATTAAGAAATGTAATTAGCAGGAGTTGAAAATTATGGAAACAAATAGTGCGGAAACATTTAAAAGAAAGGGTTGAAATGTATAAGATTTTTCCGCATAAATATATTTGAGAAAGTGCAAATATTTATTCAATAACAATCTATATAAGTAAAGCTCCTTTAATGGAACAACTCATAATTGTTAAAAGAAAACTAAAGTTAGAGAAAGTAACAAAAGAAAACAAAATGAATCAATTTTCTTCTAAAAGTCTCACTAAAAAAATTAGGAGGATTAAGTCACATTTAATTTTACTTGAAAATCATTTCTTAATAAAATCCATGATCATTTTTATATTTATTTGGAGCGTGTTTCTTTTTCTTTATGAAAATCAACCCTGAATAGTTAGTTTGATTTGATTATTTCATTTGTACAATTTTGGATTTATGAAAAAATTGATGGTTACTTTATTTTTCTTCTCATTTTACTTATTTGAATTCACATTATTTTTACGTTTTAGGTTATTTATTGGAAGAATCTGACAATACTAATGAACTTACAAATATGTTTGCAAATATCAACATTAATAAGGAAGAAAGCATAAACCTTGTTTATGCTCCTAGTCAGGTGGAAAAGTATTATTACCATAGATCTTCACCCCAAGATTTGCTTTATGAGGAGCTTGAAACTTACCAGAACTCTTACTCTAGAAAAGTCATTTATGAATGGAACATAGATGGTCTCAATGATAAACAAATTTTAGACATGATTCATAGAATGATCATGTATTCAACTGTCTGTAAACAACAAGGAAATGCAAATAGCACTATTGCTACTTTTATAACTACCGGATTTGTTGGTCAACTTAGAGGTTGGTGAGATCATTATCTCACAGTACTCCAAAAGAAAGAAATATTAACCCATAAGAAAACAGTTAAAGTAGAATCTACTAGTACAACTGTCACGGTTATAGGTACCCCTGTTGTAACCACAGGAGAAGAAGATGCAGTCTATACACTGTGTCTAACGGTCCTACAACATTTTGTAGGAAGTTTTAATCACATTCATTAAAAAAATAGAAAAGAAATGTATTCGTAAAATTCTATTATTTTATTTCATTTTAAATAAAATATAATAAAAATAAATATAATATTAGTCAGAGTACTAATTTGGAGTGGTGAGGTACTTCACCTAATATTTGTTAGTTGGAATAAACTGGTGTGAGGAGTTCGTTCAAAGTTCACCAACTTTTACTTAATAATAATATGCATAAATAAATAATAATAATAATAATAATAATAATAATAAATAATAATTATATTCAAATAGTATTAGCCTTGTCTATGGATTTCTAGATTTATTAAGCGAAAATAATGTTTAAAAAGATGATAAATAAATACCTCTTTTTATGTGTATTAAGAAATGTAATTAGCAGGAGTTGAAAATTATGGAAACAAATAGTGCGGAAACATTTAAAAGAGAGGGTTGAAATGTATAAGATTTTTCCGCATAAATATATTTGAGAAAGTGCAAATATTTATTCAATAACAATCTATTTAAGTAAAGCTCCTTTAATGGAACAACTCATAATTGTTTAACGAAAACTAAAGTTAGAGAAAGTAAGCAAAGAAAACAAAATGAATCAATTTTCTTCAAAAAGTCTCACTAAAAAAATTTGGAGGATTAAGTCACATTTGATTTTACTTGAAAATCATTTCTTAATAAAATCCATGATCATTTTTATATTTATTTGGAGCGTGTTTCTTTTTCTTTATGAAAATCAACCCTGAATAGTTAGTTTGATTTGATTATTTCATTTGTACAATTTTGGATTTATGAAAAAATTGATGGTTACTTTATTTTTCTTCTCATTTTACTTATTTGAATTCCCATTATTTTTATGTTTTAGGTTATTTATTGGAAGAATCTGACAATACTAATTAACTTACAAATATGTTTGCAAATATCAACATTAATAAGGAAGAAAGCATAAACCTTGTTTATGCTCCTAGGCCGGTAGAAAAATATTATTACCATAGATCTTCACCCCAAAATTTGCTTTATGAGGAGCTTGAAACTTACCAGAACTCTTACTCAGGAAAAGTCATTTATGAATGGAACATAGATGGTCTCAATGATAAACAAATTTTAGACATGATTCATAGAATGATCATGTATTGAAATGTCTGTAAACAACAGGGAAATGCAGATAGTACTATTGCTACTTTTATAACTACCGGATTTGTTGATCGACTTTGAGATTGGTGGGATCATTATCTCACAGAACTCCAAAAGAAAGAAATATTAACCCATAAGAAAACATTGAAAGTAGAACCTACTAGTACAACTGTCACGGTTACAGGTACCCCTGTTGTAACCACAGGAGAAGAAGATGCAGTCTATACACTGTGTCTAACGGTCCTACAACATTTTGTAGGAAGTTTTAATCACATTCAATAAAAAAATAGAAAAGATATGTATTAGTAAAATTCTATTATTTTATTTCATTTTAATTAAAATATAATAAAAATAAATATAATATTAGTCAGAGTACTAATGTGGAGTGGTGAGGTACTTCAGCTAATATTTATTAGTTGGAATAAACTGGTGTGAGGAGTTCGTTCAAAGTTCACCAACTTTTACTTAATAATGATAAGCATAAATAAATAATAATAATAATAATAATAATAATAATAATAATAATACAAATAATAATAATAAATAACTATATTCCAATAGTATTAGCCTTGTCTATGGATTTCTAGATTTATTAAGCGAAACTAATATTTAGAAAGATGATAAATAAATACCTCTTTTTATGTGTATTAAGAAATGTAATTAGCAGGAGTTGAAAATTATGGAAACAAATAGTGCGGAAACATTTAAAAGAAAGGGTTGAAATGTATAAGATTTTTCCGCATAAATATATTTGAGAAAGTGCAAATATTTATTCAATAAAAATCTATATAAGTAAAGCTCCTTTAATGGAACAACTCATAATTGTTAAAAGAAAACTAAAGTTAGAGAAAGTAACAAAAGAAAATAAAATGAATCAATTTTCTTCTAAAAGTCTCACTAAAAAAATTAGGAGGATTAAGTCACATTTAATTTTACTTGAAAATCATTTCTTAATAAAATCCATGATCATTTTTATATTTATTTGTAGCGCGTTTCTTTTTCTTTATGAAAATCAACCCTGAATAGTTAGTTTGATTTGATTATTTCATTTGTACAATTTTGGATTTATGAAAAAATTGATGGTTACTTTATTTTTCTTCTCATTTTACTTATTTGAATTCACATTATTTTTACGTTTTAGGTTATTTATTGGAAGAATCTGACAATACTAATGAACTTACAAATATGTTTGCAAATATCAACATTAATAAGGAAGAAAGCATAAACCTTGTTTATGCTCCTAGTCAGGTGGAAAAGTATTATTACCATAGATCTTCACCCCAAGATTTGCTTTATGAGGAGCTTGAAACTTACCAGAACTCTTACTCTAGAAAAGTCATTTATGAATGGAACATAGATGGTCTCAATGATAAACAAATTTTAGACATGATTCATAGAATGATCATGTATTCAACTGTCTGTAAACAACAAGGAAATGCAAATAGCACTATTGCTACTTTTATAACTACCGGATTTGTTGGTCAACTTAGAGGTTGGTGAGATCATTATCTCACAGTACTCCAAAAGAAAGAAATATTAACCCATAAGAAAACAGTTAAAGTAGAATCTACTAGTACAACTGTCACGGTTATAGGTACCCCTGTTGTAACCACAGGAGAAGAAGATGCAGTCTATACACTGTGTCTAACGGTCCTACAACATTTTGTAGGAAGTTTTAATCACATTCATTAAAAAAATAGAAAAGAAATGTATTCGTAAAATTCTATTATTTTATTTCATTTTAAATAAAATATAATAAAAATAAATATAATATTAGTCAGAGTACTAATTTGGAGTGGTGAGGTACTTCACCTAATATTTGTTAGTTGGAATAAACTGGTGTGAGGAGTTCGTTCAAAGTTCACCAACTTTTACTTAATAATAATATGCATAAATAAATAATAATAATAATAATAATAATAATAATAATAAATAATTATATTCAAATAGTATTAGCCTTGTCTATGGATTTCTAGATTTATTAAGCGAAAATAATGTTTAAAAAGATGATAAATAAATACCTCTTTTTATGTGTATTAAGAAATGTAATTAGCAGGAGTTGAAAATTATGGAAACAAATAGTGCGGAAACATTTAAAAGAGAGGGTTGAAATGTATAAGATTTTTCCGCATAAATATATTTGAGAAAGTGCAAATATTTATTCAATAACAATCTATTTAAGTAAAGCTCCTTTAATGGAACAACTCATAATTGTTTAACGAAAACTAAAGTTAGAGAAAGTAAGCAAAGAAAACAAAATGAATCAATTTTCTTCAAAAAGTCTCACTAAAAAAATTTGGAGGATTAAGTCACATTTGATTTTACTTGAAAATCATTTCTTAATAAAATCCATGATCATTTTTATATTTATTTGGAGCGTGTTTCTTTTTCTTTATGAAAATCAACCCTGAATAGTTAGTTTGATTTGATTATTTCATTTGTACAATTTTGGATTTATGAAAAAATTGATGGTTACTTTATTTTTCTTCTCATTTTACTTATTTGAATTCCCATTATTTTTATGTTTTAGGTTATTTATTGGAAGAATCTGACAATACTAATTAACTTACAAATATGTTTGCAAATATCAACATTAATAAGGAAGAAAGCATAAACCTTGTTTATGCTCCTAGGCCGGTAGAAAAATATTATTACCATAGATCTTCACCCCAAAATTTGCTTTATGAGGAGCTTGAAACTTACCAGAACTCTTACTCAGGAAAAGTCATTTATGAATGGAACATAGATGGTCTCAATGATAAACAAATTTTAGACATGATTCATAGAATGATCATGTATTGAAATGTCTGTAAACAACAGGGAAATGCAGATAGTACTATTGCTACTTTTATAACTACCGGATTTGTTGATCGACTTTGAGATTGGTGGGATCATTATCTCACAGAACTCCAAAAGAAAGAAATATTAACCCATAAGAAAACATTGAAAGTAGAACCTACTAGTACAACTGTCACGGTTACAGGTACCCCTGTTGTAACCACAGGAGAAGAAGATGCAGTCTATACACTGTGTCTAACGGTCCTACAACATTTTGTAGGAAGTTTTAATCACATTCAATAAAAAAATAGAAAAGATATGTATTAGTAAAATTCTATTATTTTATTTCATTTTAATTAAAATATAATAAAAATAAATATAATATTAGTCAGAGTACTAATGTGGAGTGGTGAGGTACTTCAGCTAATATTTATTAGTTGGAATAAACTGGTGTGAGGAGTTCGTTCAAAGTTCACCAACTTTTACTTAATAATGATAAGCATAAATAAATAATAATAATAATAATAATAATAATAATACAAATAATAATAATAAATAACTATATTCCAATAGTATTAGCCTTGTCTATGGATTTCTAGATTTATTAAGCGAAACTAATATTTAGAAAGATGATAAATAAATACCTCTTTTTATGTGTATTAAGAAATGTAATTAGCAGGAGTTGAAAATTATGGAAACAAATAGTGCGGAAACATTTAAAAGAAAGGGTTGAAATGTATAAGATTTTTTCGCATAAATATATTTGAGAAAGTGCAAATATTTATTCAATAACAATCTATATAAGTAAAGCTCCTTTAATGGAACAACTCATAATTGTTAAAAGAAAACTAAAGTTAGAGAAAGTAACAAAAGAAAATAAAATGAATCAATTTTCTTCTAAAAGTCTCACTAAAAAAATTAGGAGGATTAAGTCACATTTAATTTTACTTGAAAATCATTTCTTAATAAAATCCATGATCATTTTTATATTTATTTGGAGCGCGTTTCTTTTTCTTTATGAAAATCAACCCTGAATAGTTAGTTTGATTTGATTATTTCATTTGTACAATTTTGGATTTATGAAAAAATTGATGGTTACTTTATTTTTCTTCTCATTTTACTTATTTGAATTCACATTATTTTTACGTTTTAGGTTATTTATTGGAAGAATCTGACAATACTAATGAACTTACAAATATGTTTGCAAATATCAACATTAATAAGGAAGAAAGCATAAACCTTGTTTATGCTCCTAGTCAGGTGGAAAAGTATTATTACCATAGATCTTCACCCCAAGATTTGCTTTATGAGGAGCTTGAAACTTACCAGAACTCTTACTCTAGAAAAGTCATTTATGAATGGAACATAGATGGTCTCAATGATAAACAAATTTTAGACATGATTCATAGAATGATCATGTATTCAACTGTCTGTAAACAACAAGGAAATGCAAATAGCACTATTGCTACTTTTATAACTACCGGATTTGTTGGTCAACTTAGAGGTTGGTGAGATCATTATCTCACAGTACTCCAAAAGAAAGAAATATTAACCCATAAGAAAACAGTTAAAGTAGAATCTACTAGTACAACTGTCACGGTTACAGGTACCCCTGTTGTAACCACAGGAGAAGAAGATGCAGTCTATACACTGTGTCTAACGGTCCTACAACATTTTTTAGGAAGTTTTAATCACATTCATTAAAAAAATAGAAAAGAAATGTATTCGTAAAATTCTATTATTTTATTTCATTTTAAATAAAATATAATAAAAATAAATATAATATTAGTCAGAGTACTAATTTGGAGTGGTGAGGTACTTCACCTAATATTTGTTAGTTGGAATAAACTGGTGTGAGGAGTTCGTTCAAAGTTCACCAACTTTTACTTAATAATAATATGCAGAAATAAATAATAATAATAATAATAATAATAATAATAATAATAAATAATTATATTCAAATAGTATTAGCCTTGTCTATGGATTTCTAGATTTATTAAGCGAAAATAATGTTTAAAAAGATGATAAATAAATACCTCTTTTTATGTGTATTAAGAAATGTAATTAACAGGAGTTGAAAATTATGGAAACAAATAGTGCGGAAACATTTAAAAGAGAGGGTTGAAATGTATAAGATTTTTCCGCATAAATATATTTGAGAAAGTGCAAATATTTATTCAATAACAATCTATATAAGTAAAGCTCCTTTAATGGAACAACTCATAATTGTTAAACGAAAACTAAAGTTGGAGAAAGTAAGCAAAGAAAACAAAATGAATCAATTTTCTTCAAAAAGTCTCACTAAAAAAATTTGGAGGATTAAGTCACATTTGATTTTACTTGAAAATCATTTCTTAATAAAATCCATGATCATTTTTATATTTATTTGGAGCGTGTTTCTTTTTCTTTATGAAAATCAACCCTGAATAGTTAGTTTGATTTGATTATTTCATTTGTACAATTTTGGATTTATGAAAAAATTGATGGTTACTTTATTTTTCTTCTCATTTTACTTATTTGAATTCCCATTATTTTTATGTTTTAGGTTATTTATTGGAAGAATCTGACAATACTAATTAACTTACAAATATGTTTGCAAATATCAACATTAATAAGGAAGAAAGCATAAACCTTGTTTATGCTCCTAGGCCGGTAGAAAAATATTATTACCATAGATCTTCACCCCAAAATTTGCTTTATGAGGAGCTTGAAACTTACCAGAACTCTTACTCTGGAAAAGTCATTTATGAATGGAACATAGATGGTCTCAATGATAAACAAATTTTAGACATGATTCATAGAATGATCATGTATTGAAATGTCTGTAAACAACAGGGAAATGCAGATAGTACTATTGCTACTTTTATAACTACCGGATTTGTTGGTCAACTTAGAGGTTGGTGGGATCATTATCTAACAGAACTCCAAAAGAAAGAAATATTAACCCATAAGAAAACAGTAAAAGTAGAATCTACTAGTACAACTGTCATGGTTACAGGTACCCCAGTTGTAACCACAGGAGAAAAAGATGCAGTCTATACACTGTGTCTAACGGTCCTACAACATTTTGTAGGATGTTTTAATCACATTCATTAAAAAAATAGAAAAGAAATGTATTAGTAAAATTCTATTATTTTATTTCATTTTAAATAAAATATAATAAAAATAAATATAATATTAGTCAGAGTACTAATGTGGAGTGGTGAGGTACTTCACCTAATATTTGTTAGTTGGAATAAACTGGTGTGAGGAGTTCGTTCAAAGTTCACCAACTTTTACTTAATAATGATATGCATAAATAAATAAATAAATTATTATTATTATTATTATTATTATAATAATAATAATAATAATAATAATAATAATAATAATAATAATAAATAACTATATTCAAATAGTATTAGCCTTGTCTATGGATTTTTAGATTTATTAAGCGAAAATAATGTTTAGAAAGATGATAAATAAATACTTCTTTTTATGTGTATTAAGAAATGTAATTAGCAGGAGTTCAAAATTATGGAAAGAAATAGTGCTGAAACATTTAAAAGAAAGGGTTGAAATGTATAAAATTTTTCCGCATAAATATATTTGAGAAAGTGCAAATATTTATTCAATAACAATCTATATAAGTAAAGCTCCTTTAATGGAACAACTCGTAATTGTTAAAAGAAAACTAAAGTTAGAGAAAGTAACAAAAGAAAACAAAAGAATCAATTTTCTTCTAAAAGTCTCACTAAAAAAATTAGGAGGATTAAGTTACATTTGATTTTACTTGAAAATCATTTCTTAATAAAATCCATGATCATTTTTATATTTACTTGGAGCGTGTTTCTTTTTCTTTATGAAAATCAACCCTGAATAGTTAGTTTGATTTGCTTATTTCATTTGTACAATTTTGGATTTATGAAAAAATTGATGGTTACTTTATTTTTCTTCTCATTTTACGTATTTGAATTCCCATTATTTTTATGTTTTAGGTTATTTATTGGAAGAATCTGACAATACTAATGAACTTACAAATATGTTTGCAAATTTCAACATTAATAAGGAAGAAAGCATAAACCTTGTTTATGCTCCTAGGCCGGTGGAAAAATATTATTACCATAGATCTTCACCCCAAAATTTGCTTTATGAGGAGCTTGAAACTTACCAGAACTCTTACTCTGGAAAAGTCATTTATGAATGGAACATAGATGGTCTCAATGATAAACAAATTTTAGACATGATTCATAGAATGATCATGTATTGAAATGTCTGTAAACAACAGGGAAATGCAGATAGTACTATTGCTACTTTTATAACTACCGGATTTGTTGGTCAACTTAGAGGTTGGTGGGATCATTATCTAACAGAACTCCAAAAGAAAGAAATATTAACCCATAAGAAAACAGTGAAAGTAGAATCTACTAGTACAACTGTCACGGTTACAGGTACCCCTGTTGTAACCACAGGAAAAAAAGATGCAGTCTATACACTGTGTCTAACGGTCCTACAACATTTTGTAGGAAGTTTTAATCACATTCATTAAAAAAATAGAAAAGAAATGTATTAGTAAAATTCTATTATTTTATTTCATTTTAAATAAAATATAATAAAAATAAATATAATATTAGTCAGAGTACTAATGTGGAGTGGTGAGGTACTTCACCTAATATTTGTTAGTTGGAATAAACTGGTGTGAGGAGTTCGTTCAAAGTTCACCAACTTTTACTTAATAATGATATGCATAAATAAATAAATATATAATAATAATAATAATAATAATAATAAATAACTATATTCAAATAGTATTAGCCTTGTCTATGGATTTCTAGATTTATTAAGCGAAAATAATGTTTAGAAAGATGATAAATAAATACTTCTTTTTATGTGTATTAAGAAATGTAATTAGCAGGAGTTGAAAATTATGGAAACAAATAGTGCGGAAACATTTAAAAGAAAGGGTTGAAATGTATAAGATTTTTGCGCATAAATATATTTGAGAAAGTGCAAATATTTATTCAATAACAATCTATATAAGTAAAGCTCCTTTAATGGAACAACTCGTAATTGTTAAAAGAAAACTAAAGTTAGAGAAAGTAACAAAAGAAAACAAAATGAATCAATTTTCTTCTAAAAGTCTCACTAAAAAAATTAGGAGGATTAAGTTACATTTGATTTTACTTGAAAATCATTTCTTAATAAAATCCAAGATCATTTTTATATTTACTTGGAGCGTGTTTCTTTTTCTTTATGAAAATCAACCCTGAATTGTTAGTTTGATTTGATTATTTCATTTGTACAATTTTGGATTTATGAAAAAATTGATGGTTACTTTATTTTTCTTCTCATTTTACGTATTTGAATTCCCATTATTTTTATGTTTTAGGTTATTTATTGGAAGAATCTGACAATACTAATGAACTTACAAATATGTTTGCAAATATCAACATTAATAAGGAAGAAAGCATAAACCTTGTTTATGCTCCTAGGCCGGTGGAAAAATATTATTACCATAGATCTTCACCCCAAAATTTGCTTTATGAGGAGCTTGAAACTTACCAGAACTCTTACTCTAGAAAAGTCATTTATGAATGGAACATAGATGGTCTCAATGATAAACAAATTTTAGACATGATTCATAGAATGATCATGTATTCAACTGTCTGTAAACAACAAGGAAATGCAAATAGCACTATTGCTACTTTTATAACTACCGGATTTGTTGGTCAACTTAGAGGTTGGTGAGATCATTATCTCACAGTACTCCAAAAGAAAGAAATATTAACCCATAAGAAAACAGTTAAAGTAGAATCTACTAGTACAACTGTCACGGTTACAGGTACCCCTGTTGTAACCACAGGAGAAGAAGATGCAGTCTATACACTGTGTCTAACGGTCCTACAACATTTTGTAGGAAGTTTTAATCACATTCATTAAAAAAATAGAAAAGAAATGTATTCGTAAAATTCTATTATTTTATTTCATTTTAAATAAAATATAATAAAAATAAATATAATATTAGTCAGAGTACTAATTTGGAGTGGTGAGGTACTTCACCTAATATTTGTTAGTTGAAATAAACTGGTGTGAGGAGTTCGTTCAAAGTTCACCAACTTTTACTTAATAATAATATGCATAAATAAATAATAATAATAATAATAATAATAATAATAATAATAATAAATAATTATATTCAAATAGTATTAGCCTTGTCTATGGATTTCTAGATTTATTAAGCGAAAATAATGTTTAAAAAGATGATAAATAAATACCTCTTTTTATGTGTATTAAGAAATGTAATTAGCAGGAGTTGAAAATTATGGAAACAAATAGTGCGGAAACATATAAAAGAGAGGGTTGAAATGTATAAGATTTTTCCGCATAAATATATTTGAGAAAGTGCAAATATTTATTCAATAACAATCTATATAAGTAAAGCTCCTTTAATGGAACAACTCATAATTGTTAAAAGAAAACTAAAGTTAGAGAAAGTAAGCAAAGAAAACAAAATGAATCAATTTTCTTCAAAAAGTCTCACTAAAAAAATTTGGAGGATTAAGTCACATTTGATTTTACTTGAAAATCATTTCTTAATAAAATCCAAGATCATTTTTATATTTATTTGGAGCGTGTTTCTTTTTCTTTATGAAAATCAACCCTGAATAGTTAGTTTGATTTGATTATTTCATTTGTACAATTTTGGATTTATGAAAAAATTGATGGTTACTTTATTTTTCTTCTCATTTTACTTATTTGAATTCCCATTATTTTTATGTTTTAGGTTATTTATTGGAAGAATCTGACAATACTAATTAACTTACAAATATGTTTGCAAATATCAACATTAATAAGGAAGAAAGCATAAACCTTGTTTATGCTCCTAGGCCGGTAGAAAAATATTATTACCATAGATCTTCACCCCAAAATTTGCTTTATGAGGAGCTTGAAACTTACCAGAACTCTTACTCTGGAAAAGTCATTTATGAATGGAACATAGATGGTCTCAATGATAAACAAATTTTAGACATGATTCATAGAATGATCATGTATTGAAATGTCTGTAAACAACAGGGAAATGCAGATAGTACTATTGCTACTTTTATAACTACCGGAATTGTTGGTCAACTTAGAGGTTGGTGGGATCATTATCTAACAGAACTCCAAAAGAAAGAAATATTAACCCATAAGAAAACAGTGAAAGTAGAATCTACTAGTACAACTGTCATGGTTACAGGTACCCTAGTTGTAACCACAGGAGAAAAAGATGCAGTCTATACACTGTGTCTAACGGTCCTACAACATTTTGTAGGATGTTTTAATAACATTCATTAAAAAAATAGAAAAGAAATGTATTAGTAAAATTCTATTATTTTATTTCATTTTAAATAAAATATAATAAAAATAAATATAATATTAGTCAGAGTACTAATGTGGAGTGGTGAGGTACTTCACCTAATATTTGTTAGTTGGAATAAACTGGTGTGAGGAGTTCGTTCAAAGTTCACCAACTTTTACTTAATAATGATATGCATAAATAAATAAATAAATAATAATTATTATTATTATTATTATTATAATAATAATAATAATAATAATAATAATAAATAACTATATTCAAATAGTATTAGCCTTGTCTATGGATTTCTAGATTTATTAAGCAAAAATAATGTTTAGAAAGATGATAAATAAATACTTCTTTTTATGTGTATTAAGAAATGTAATTAGCAGGAGTTCAAAATTATGGAAAGAAATAGTGCGGAAACATTTAAAAGAAAGGGTTGAAATGTATAAAATTTTTCCGCATAAATATATTTGAGAAAGTGCAAATATTTATTCAATAACAATCTATATAAGTAAAGCTCCTTTAATGGAACAACTCGTAATTGTTAAAAGAAAACTAAAGTTAGAGAAAGTAACAAAAGAAAACAAAAGAATCAATTTTCTTCTAAAAGTCTCACTAAAAAAATTAGGAGGATTAAGTTACATTTGATTTTACTTGAAAATCATTTCTTAATAAAATCCATGATCATTTTTATATTTACTTGGAGCGTGTTTCTTTTTCTTTATGAAAATCAACCCTGAATAGTTAGTTTGATTTGCTTATTTCATTTGTACAATTTTGGATTTATGAAAAAATTGATGGTTACTTTATTTTTCTTCTCATTTTACGTATTTGAATTCCCATTATTTTTATGTTTTAGGTTATTTATTGGAAGAATCTGACAATACTAATGAACTTACAAATATGTTTGCAAATATCAACATTAATAAGGAAGAAAGCATAAACCTTGTTTATGCTCCTAGGCCGGTGGAAAAATATTATTACCATAGATCTTCACCCCAAAATTTGCTTTATGAGGAGCTTGAAACTTACCAGAACTCTTACTCTGGAAAAGTCATTTATGAATGGAACATAGATGGTCTCAATGATAAACAAATTTTAGACATGATTCATAGAATGATCATGTATTGAAATGTCTGTAAACAACAGGGAAATGCAGATAGTACTATTGCTACTTTTATAACTACCGGATTTGTTGGTCAACTTAGAGGTTGGTGGGATCATTATCTAACAGAACTCCAAAAGAAAGAAATATTAACCCATAAGAAAACAGTGAAAGTAGAATCTACTAGTACAACTGTCATGGTTACAGGTACCCCTGTTGTAACCACAGGAAAAAAAGATGCAGTCTATACACTGTGTCTAACGGTCCTACAACATTTTGTAGGAAGTTTTAATCACATTCATTAAAAAAATAGAAAAGAAATGTATTAGTAAAATTCTATTATTTTATTTCATTTTAAATAAAATATAATAAAAATAAATATAATATTAGTCAGAGTACTAATGTGGAGTGGTGAGGTACTTCACCTAATATTTGTTAGTTGGAATAAACTGGTGTGAGGAGTTCGTTCAAAGTTCACCAACTTTTACTTAATAATGATATGCATAAATAAATAAATAAATAATTATTATTATTATTATTATTATAATAATAATAATAATAATAATAATAATAATAATAATAATAATAATAATAAATAACTATATTCAAATAGTATTAGCCTTGTCTATGGATTTCTAGATTTATTAAGCGAAAATAATGTTTAGAAAGATGATAAATAAATACTTCTTTTTATGTGTATTAAGAAATGTAATTAGCAGGAGTTCAAAATTATGGAAAGAAATAGTGCGGAAACATTTAAAAGAAAGGGTTGAAATGTATAAAATTTTTTCGCATAAATATATTTGAGAAAGTGCAAATATTTATTCAATAACAATCTATATAAGTAAAGCTCCTTTAATGGAACAACTCGTAATTGTTAAAAGAAAACTAAAGTTAGAGAAAGTAACAAAAGAAAACAAAAGAATCAATTTTCTTCTAAAAGTCTCACTAAAAAAATTAGGAGGATTAAGTTACATTTGATTTTACTTGAAAATCATTTCTTAATAAA
This sequence comes from Lathyrus tuberosus, assembly GCA_022829125.1. Lineage (NCBI taxonomy): Eukaryota > Viridiplantae > Streptophyta > Magnoliopsida > Fabales > Fabaceae > Lathyrus > Lathyrus tuberosus. Next base: position 4,489,091 of record JALAZF010000061.1, on the reverse strand, counting down.
ATCCATGATCATTTTTATATTTACTTGGAGCGTGTTTCTTTTTCTTTATGAAAATCAACCCTGAATAGTTAGTTTGATTTGCTTATTTCATTTGTACAATTTTGGATTTATGAAAAAATTGATGGTTACTTTATTTTTCTTCTCATTTTACGTATTTGAATTCCCATTATTTTTATGTTTTAGGTTATTTATTGGAAGAATCTGACAATACTAATGAACTTACAAATATGTTTGCAAATTTCAACATTAATAAGGAAGAAAGCATAAACCTTGTTTATGCTCCTAGGCCGGTGGAAAAATATTATTACCATAGATCTTCACCCCAAAATTTGCTTTATGAGGAGCTTGAAACTTACCAGAACTCTTACTCTGGAAAAGTCATTTATGAATGGAACATAGATGGTCTCAATGATAAACAAATTTTAGACATGATTCATAGAATGATCATGTATTGAAATGTCTGTAAACAACAGGGAAATGCAGATAGTACTATTGCTACTTTTATAACTACCGGATTTGTTGGTCAACTTAGAGGTTGGTGGGATCATTATCTAACAGAACTCCAAAAGAAAGAAATATTAACCCATAAGAAAACAGTGAAAGTAGAATCTACTAGTACAACTGTCACGGTTACAGGTACCCCTGTTGTAACCACAGGAAAAAAAGATGCAGTCTATACACTGTGTCTAACGGTCCTACAACATTTTGTAGGAAGTTTTAATCACATTCATTAAAAAAATAGAAAAGAAATGTATTAGTAAAATTCTATTATTTTATTTCATTTTAAATAAAATATAATAAAAATAAATATAATATTAGTCAGAGTACTAATGTGGAGTGGTGAGGTACTTCACCTAATATTTGTTAGTTGGAATAAACTGGTGTGAGGAGTTCGTTCAAAGTTCACCAACTTTTACTTAATAATGATATGCATAAATAAATAAATATATAATAATAATAATAATAATAATAATAAATAACTATATTCAAATAGTATTAGCCTTGTCTATGGATTTCTAGATTTATTAAGCGAAAATAATGTTTAGAAAGATGATAAATAAATACTTCTTTTTATGTGTATTAAGAAATGTAATTAGCAGGAGTTGAAAATTATGGAAACAAATAGTGCGGAAACATTTAAAAGAAAGGGTTGAAATGTATAAGATTTTTGCGCATAAATATATTTGAGAAAGTGCAAATATTTATTCAATAACAATCTATATAAGTAAAGCTCCTTTAATGGAACAACTCGTAATTGTTAAAAGAAAACTAAAGTTAGAGAAAGTAACAAAAGAAAACAAAATGAATCAATTTTCTTCTAAAAGTCTCACTAAAAAAATTAGGAGGATTAAGTTACATTTGATTTTACTTGAAAATCATTTCTTAATAAAATCCAAGATCATTTTTATATTTACTTGGAGCGTGTTTCTTTTTCTTTATGAAAATCAACCCTGAATTGTTAGTTTGATTTGATTATTTCATTTGTACAATTTTGGATTTATGAAAAAATTGATGGTTACTTTATTTTTCTTCTCATTTTACGTATTTGAATTCCCATTATTTTTATGTTTTAGGTTATTTATTGGAAGAATCTGACAATACTAATGAACTTACAAATATGTTTGCAAATATCAACATTAATAAGGAAGAAAGCATAAACCTTGTTTATGCTCCTAGGCCGGTGGAAAAATATTATTACCATAGATCTTCACCCCAAAATTTGCTTTATGAGGAGCTTGAAACTTACCAGAACTCTTACTCTGGAAAAGTCATTTATGAATGGAACATAGATGGTCTCAATGATAAACAAATTTTAGACATGATTCATAGAATGATCATGTATTGAAATGTCTGTAAACAACAGGGAAATGCAGATAGTACTATTGCTACTTTTATAACTACCGGATTTGTTGGTCAACTTAGAGGTTGGTGGGATCATTATCTAACAGAACTCCAAAAGAAAGAAATATTAACCCATAAGAAAACAGTGAAAGTAGAATCTACTAGTACAACTGTCATGGTTACAGGTACCCCTGTTGTAACCACAGGAAAAAAAGATGCAGTCTATACACTGTGTCTAACGGTCCTACAACATTTTGTAGGAAGTTTTAATCACATTCATTAAAAAAATAGAAAAGAAATGTATTAGTAAAATTCTATTATTTTATTTCATTTTAAATAAAATATAATAAAAATAAATATAATATTAGTCAGAGTACTAATGTGGAGTGGTGAGGTACTTCACCTAATATTTGTTAGTTGGAATAAACTGGTGTGAGGAGTTCGTTCAAAGTTCACCAACTTTTACTTAATAATGATATGCATAAATAAATAAATAAATAATAATTATTATTATTATTATTATTATAATAATAATAATAATAATAATAATAATAAATAACTATATTCAAATAGTATTAGCCTTGTCTATGGATTTCTAGATTTATTAAGCAAAAATAATGTTTAGAAAGATGATAAATAAATACTTCTTTTTATGTGTATTAAGAAATGTAATTAGCAGGAGTTCAAAATTATGGAAAGAAATAGTGCGGAAACATTTAAAAGAAAGGGTTGAAATGTATAAAATTTTTCCGCATAAATATATTTGAGAAAGTGCAAATATTTATTCAATAACAATCTATATAAGTAAAGCTCCTTTAATGGAACAACTCGTAATTGTTAAAAGAAAACTAAAGTTAGAGAAAGTAACAAAAGAAAACAAAAGAATCAATTTTCTTCTAAAAGTCTCACTAAAAAAATTAGGAGGATTAAGTTACATTTGATTTTACTTGAAAATCATTTCTTAATAAAATCCATGATCATTTTTATATTTACTTGGAGCGTGTTTCTTTTTCTTTATGAAAATCAACCCTGAATAGTTAGTTTGATTTGCTTATTTCATTTGTACAATTTTGGATTTATGAAAAAATTGATGGTTACTTTATTTTTCTTCTCATTTTACGTATTTGAATTCCCATTATTTTTATGTTTTAGGTTATTTATTGGAAGAATCTGACAATACTAATGAACTTACAAATATGTTTGCAAATATCAACATTAATAAGGAAGAAAGCATAAACCTTGTTTATGCTCCTAGGCCGGTGGAAAAATATTATTACCATAGATCTTCACCCCAAAATTTGCTTTATGAGGAGCTTGAAACTTACCAGAACTCTTACTCTGGAAAAGTCATTTATGAATGGAACATAGATGGTCTCAATGATAAACAAATTTTAGACATGATTCATAGAATGATCATGTATTGAAATGTCTGTAAACAACAGGGAAATGCAGATAGTACTATTGCTACTTTTATAACTACCGGATTTGTTGGTCAACTTAGAGGTTGGTGGGATCATTATCTAACAGAACTCCAAAAGAAAGAAATATTAACCCATAAGAAAACAGTGAAAGTAGAATCTACTAGTACAACTGTCATGGTTACAGGTACCCCTGTTGTAACCACAGGAAAAAAAGATGCAGTCTATACACTGTGTCTAACGGTCCTACAACATTTTGTAGGAAGTTTTAATCACATTCATTAAAAAAATAGAAAAGAAATGTATTAGTAAAATTCTATTATTTTATTTCATTTTAAATAAAATATAATAAAAATAAATATAATATTAGTCAGAGTACTAATGTGGAGTGGTGAGGTACTTCACCTAATATTTGTTAGTTGGAATAAACTGGTGTGAGGAGTTCGTTCAAAGTTCACCAACTTTTACTTAATAATGATATGCATAAATAAATAAATAAATAATTATTATTATTATTATTATTATAATAATAATAATAATAATAATAATAATAATAATAATAATAATAATAATAAATAACTATATTCAAATAGTATTAGCCTTGTCTATGGATTTCTAGATTTATTAAGCGAAAATAATGTTTAGAAAGATGATAAATAAATACTTCTTTTTATGTGTATTAAGAAATGTAATTAGCAGGAGTTCAAAATTATGGAAAGAAATAGTGCGGAAACATTTAAAAGAAAGGGTTGAAATGTATAAAATTTTTTCGCATAAATATATTTGAGAAAGTGCAAATATTTATTCAATAACAATCTATATAAGTAAAGCTCCTTTAATGGAACAACTCGTAATTGTTAAAAGAAAACTAAAGTTAGAGAAAGTAACAAAAGAAAACAAAAGAATCAATTTTCTTCTAAAAGTCTCACTAAAAAAATTAGGAGGATTAAGTTACATTTGATTTTACTTGAAAATCATTTCTTAATAAAATCCATGATCATTTTTATATTTACTTGGAGCGTGTTTCTTTTTCTTTATGAAAATCAACCCTGAATAGTTAGTTTGATTTGCTTATTTCATTTGTACAATTTTGGATTTATGAAAAAATTGATGGTTACTTTATTTTTCTTCTCATTTTACGTATTTGAATTCCCATTATTTTTATGTTTTAGGTTATTTATTGGAAGAATCTGACAATACTAATGAACTTACAAATATGTTTGCAAATTTCAACATTAATAAGGAAGAAAGCATAAACCTTGTTTATGCTCCTAGGCCGGTGGAAAAATATTATTACCATAGATCTTCACCCCAAAATTTGCTTTATGAGGAGCTTGAAACTTACCAGAACTCTTACTCTGGAAAAGTCATTTATGAATGGAACATAGATGGTCTCAATGATAAACAAATTTTAGACATGATTCATAGAATGATCATGTATTGAAATGTCTGTAAACAACAGGGAAATGCAGATAGTACTATTGCTACTTTTATAACTACCGGATTTGTTGGTCAACTTAGAGGTTGGTGGGATCATTATCTAACAGAACTCCAAAAGAAAGAAATATTAACCCATAAGAAAACAGTGAAAGTAGAATCTACTAGTACAACTGTCACGGTTACAGGTACCCCTGTTGTAACCACAGGAAAAAAAGATGCAGTCTATACACTGTGTCTAACGGTCCTACAACATTTTGTAGGAAGTTTTAATCACATTCATTAAAAAAATAGAAAAGAAATGTATTAGTAAAATTCTATTATTTTATTTCATTTTAAATAAAATATAATAAAAATAAATATAATATTAGTCAGAGTACTAATGTGGAGTGGTGAGGTACTTCACCTAATATTTGTTAGTTGGAATAAACTGGTGTGAGGAGTTCGTTCAAAGTTCACCAACTTTTACTTAATAATGATATGCATAAATAAATAAATATATAATAATAATAATAATAATAATAATAAATAACTATATTCAAATAGTATTAGCCTTGTCTATGGATTTCTAGATTTATTAAGCGAAAATAATGTTTAGAAAGATGATAAATAAATACTTCTTTTTATGTGTATTAAGAAATGTAATTAGCAGGAGTTGAAAATTATGGAAACAAATAGTGCGGAAACATTTAAAAGAAAGGGTTGAAATGTATAAGATTTTTGCGCATAAATATATTTGAGAAAGTGCAAATATTTATTCAATAACAATCTATATAAGTAAAGCTCCTTTAATGGAACAACTCGTAATTGTTAAAAGAAAACTAAAGTTAGAGAAAGTAACAAAAGAAAACAAAATGAATCAATTTTCTTCTAAAAGTCTCACTAAAAAAATTAGGAGGATTAAGTTACATTTGATTTTACTTGAAAATCATTTCTTAATAAAATCCAAGATCATTTTTATATTTACTTGGAGCGTGTTTCTTTTTCTTTATGAAAATCAACCCTGAATTGTTAGTTTGATTTGATTATTTCATTTGTACAATTTTGGATTTATGAAAAAATTGATGGTTACTTTATTTTTCTTCTCATTTTACGTATTTGAATTCCCATTATTTTTATGTTTTAGGTTATTTATTGGAAGAATCTGACAATACTAATGAACTTACAAATATGTTTGCAAATATCAACATTAATAAGGAAGAAAGCATAAACCTTGTTTATGCTCCTAGGCCGGTGGAAAAATATTATTACCATAGATCTTCACCCCAAAATTTGCTTTATGAGGAGCTTGAAACTTACCAGAACTCTTACTCTAGAAAAGTCATTTATGAATGGAACATAGATGGTCTCAATGATAAACAAATTTTAGACATGATTCATAGAATGATCATGTATTCAACTGTCTGTAAACAACAAGGAAATGCAAATAGCACTATTGCTACTTTTATAACTACCGGATTTGTTGGTCAACTTAGAGGTTGGTGAGATCATTATCTCACAGTACTCCAAAAGAAAGAAATATTAACCCATAAGAAAACAGTTAAAGTAGAATCTACTAGTACAACTGTCACGGTTACAGGTACCCCTGTTGTAACCACAGGAGAAGAAGATGCAGTCTATACACTGTGTCTAACGGTCCTACAACATTTTGTAGGAAGTTTTAATCACATTCATTAAAAAAATAGAAAAGAAATGTATTCGTAAAATTCTATTATTTTATTTCATTTTAAATAAAATATAATAAAAATAAATATAATATTAGTCAGAGTACTAATTTGGAGTGGTGAGGTACTTCACCTAATATTTGTTAGTTGAAATAAACTGGTGTGAGGAGTTCGTTCAAAGTTCACCAACTTTTACTTAATAATAATATGCATAAATAAATAATAATAATAATAATAATAATAATAATAATAAATAACTATATTCAAATAGTATTAGCCTTGTCTATGGATTTCTAGATTTATTAAGCGAAAATAATGTTTAGAAAGATGATAAATAAATACTTCTTTTTATGTGTATTAAGAAATGTAATTAGCAGGAGTTCAAAATTATGGAAAGAAATAGTGCGGAAACATTTAAAAGAAAGGGTTGAAATGTATAAAATTTTTCCGCATAAATATATTTGAGAAAGTGCAAATATTTATTCAATAACAATCTATATAAGTAAAGCTCCTTTAATGGAACAACTCGTAATTGTTAAAAGAAAACTAAAGTTAGAGAAAGTAAGCAAAGAAAACAAAATGAATCAATTTTCTTCAAAAAGTCTCACTAAAAAAATTTGGAGGATTAAGTCACATTTGATTTTACTTGAAAATCATTTCTTAATAAAATCCATGATCATTTTTATATTTATTTGGAGCGTGTTTCTTTTTCTTTATGAAAATCAACCCTGAATAGTTAGTTTGATTTGATTATTTCATTTGTACAATTTTGGATTTATGAAAAAATTGATGGTTACTTTATTTTTCTTCTCATTTTACTTATTTGAATTCCCATTATTTTTATGTTTTAGGTTATTTATTGGAAGAATCTGACAATACTAATTAACTTACAAATATGTTTGCAAATATCAACATTAATAAGGAAGAAAGCATAAACCTTGTTTATGCTCCTAGGCCGGTAGAAAAATATTATTACCATAGATCTTCACCCCAAAATTTGCTTTATGAGGAGCTTGAAACTTACCAGAACTCTTACTCTGGAAAAGTCATTTATGAATGGAACATAGATGGTCTCAATGATAAACAAATTTTAGACATGATTCATAGAATGATCATGTATTGAAATGTCTGTAAACAACAGGGAAATGCAGATAGTACTATTGCTACTTTTATAACTACCGGAATTGTTGGTCAACTTAGAGGTTGGTGGGATCATTATCTAACAGAACTCCAAAAGAAAGAAATATTAACCCATAAGAAAACAGTGAAAGTAGAATCTACTAGTACAACTGTCATGGTTACAGGTACCCCAGTTGTAACCACAGGAGAAAAAGATGCAGTCTATACACTGTGTCTAACGGTCCTACAACATTTTGTAGGATGTTTTAATCACATTCATTAAAAAAATAGAAAAGAAATGTATTAGTAAAATTCTATTATTTTATTTCATTTTAAATAAAATATAATAAAAATAAATATAATATTAGTCAGAGTACTAATGTGGAGTGGTGAGGTACTTCACCTAATATTTGTTAGTTGGAATAAACTGGTGTGAGGAGTTCGTTCAAAGTTCACCAACTTTTACTTAATAATGATATGCATAAATAAATAAATAAATAATTATTATTATTATTATTATTATAATAATAATAATAATAATAATAATAATAATAATAAATAACTATATTCAAATAGTATTAGCCTTGTCTATGGATTTCTAGATTTATTAAGCGAAAATAATGTTTAGAAAGATGATAAATAAATACTTCTTTTTATGTGTATTAAGAAATGTAATTAGCAGGAGTTCAAAATTATGGAAAGAAATAGTGCGGAAACATTTAAAAGAAAGGGTTGAAATGTATAAAATTTTTCCGCATAAATATATTTGAGAAAGTGCAAATATTTATTCAATAACAATCTATATAAGTAAAGCTCCTTTAATGGAACAACTCGTAATTGTTAAAAGAAAACTAAAGTTAGAGAAAGTAACAAAAGAAAACAAAAGAATCAATTTTCTTCTAAAAGTCTCACTAAAAAAATTAGGAGGATTAAGTTACATTTGATTTTACTTGAAAATCATTTCTTAATAAAATCCATGATCATTTTTATATTTACTTGGAGCGTGTTTCTTTTTCTTTATGAAAATCAACCCTGAATAGTTAGTTTGATTTGCTTATTTCATTTGTACAATTTTGGATTTATGAAAAAATTGATGGTTACTTTATTTTTCTTCTCATTTTACGTATTTGAATTCCCATTATTTTTATGTTTTAGGTTATTTATTGGAAGAATCTGACAATACTAATGAACTTACAAATATGTTTGCAAATATCAACATTAATAAGGAAGAAAGCATAAACCTTGTTTATGCTCCTAGGCCGGTGGAAAAATATTATTACCATAGATCTTCACCCCAAAATTTGCTTTATGAGGAGCTTGAAACTTACCAGAACTCTTACTCTGGAAAAGTCATTTATGAATGGAACATAGATGGTCTCAATGATAAACAAATTTTAGACATGATTCATAGAATGATCATGTATTGAAATGTCTGTAAACAACAGGGAAATGCAGATAGTACTATTGCTACTTTTATAACTACCGGATTTGTTGGTCAACTTAGAGGTTGGTGGGATCATTATCTAACAGAACTCCAAAAGAAAGAAATATTAACCCATAAGAAAACAGTGAAAGTAGAATCTACTAGTACAACTGTCACGGTTACAGGTACCCCTGTTGTAACCACAGGAAAAAAAGATGCAGTCTATACACTGTGTCTAACGGTCCTACAACATTTTGTAGGAAGTTTTAATCACATTCATTAAAAAAATAGAAAAGAAATGTATTAGTAAAATTCTATTATTTTATTTCATTTTAAATAAAATATAATAAAAATAAATATAATATTAGTCAGAGTACTAATGTGGAGTGGTGAGGTACTTCACCTAATATTTGTTAGTTGGAATAAACTGGTGTGAGGAGTTCGTTCAAAGTTCACCAACTTTTACTTAATAATGATATGCATAAATAAATAAATATATAATAATAATAATAATAATAATAATAAATAACTATATTCAAATAGTATTAGCCTTGTCTATGGATTTCTAGATTTATTAAGCGAAAATAATGTTTAGAAAGATGATAAATAAATACTTCTTTTTATGTGTATTAAGAAATGTAATTAGCAGGAGTTGAAAATTATGGAAACAAATAGTGCGGAAACATTTAAAAGAAAGGGTTGAAATGTATAAGATTTTTGCGCATAAATATATTTGAGAAAGTGCAAATATTTATTCAATAACAATCTATATAAGTAAAGCTCCTTTAATGGAACAACTCGTAATTGTTAAAAGAAAACTAAAGTTAGAGAAAGTAACAAAAGAAAACAAAATGAATCAATTTTCTTCTAAAAGTCTCACTAAAAAAATTAGGAGGATTAAGTTACATTTGATTTTACTTGAAAATCATTTCTTAATAAAATCCAAGATCATTTTTATATTTACTTGGAGCGTGTTTCTTTTTCTTTATGAAAATCAACCCTGAATTGTTAGTTTGATTTGATTATTTCATTTGTACAATTTTGGATTTATGAAAAAATTGATGGTTACTTTATTTTTCTTCTCATTTTACGTATTTGAATTCCCATTATTTTTATGTTTTAGGTTATTTATTGGAAGAATCTGACAATACTAATGAACTTACAAATATGTTTGCAAATATCAACATTAATAAGGAAGAAAGCATAAACCTTGTTTATGCTCCTAGGCCGGTGGAAAAATATTATTACCATAGATCTTCACCCCAAAATTTGCTTTATGAGGAGCTTGAAACTTACCAGAACTCTTACTCTAGAAAAGTCATTTATGAATGGAACATAGATGGTCTCAATGATAAACAAATTTTAGACATGATTCATAGAATGATCATGTATTCAACTGTCTGTAAACAACAAGGAAATGCAAATAGCACTATTGCTACTTTTATAACTACCGGATTTGTTGGTCAACTTAGAGGTTGGTGAGATCATTATCTCACAGTACTCCAAAAGAAAGAAATATTAACCCATAAGAAAACAGTTAAAGTAGAATCTACTAGTACAACTGTCACGGTTACAGGTACCCCTGTTGTAACCACAGGAGAAGAAGATGCAGTCTATACACTGTGTCTAACGGTCCTACAACATTTTGTAGGAAGTTTTAATCACATTCATTAAAAAAATAGAAAAGAAATGTATTCGTAAAATTCTATTATTTTATTTCATTTTAAATAAAATATAATAAAAATAAATATAATATTAGTCAGAGTACTAATTTGGAGTGGTGAGGTACTTCACCTAATATTTGTTAGTTGAAATAAACTGGTGTGAGGAGTTCGTTCAAAGTTCACCAACTTTTACTTCATAATAATATGCATAAATAAATAATAATAATAATAATAATAATAATAATAATAAATAATTATATTCAAATAGTATTAGCCTTGTCTATGGATTTCTAGATTTATTAAGCGAAAATAATGTTTAAAAAGATGATAAATAAATACCTCTTTTTATGTGTATTAAGAAATGTAATTAGCAGGAGTTGAAAATTATGGAAACAAATAGTGCGGAAACATTTAAAAGAGAGGGTTGAAATGTATAAGATTTTTCCGCATAAATATATTTGAGAAAGTGCAAATATTTATTCAATAACAATCTATATAAGTAAAGCTCCTTTAATGGAACAACTCCTAATTGTTAAAAGAAAACTAAAGTTAGAGAAAGTAAGCAAAGAAAACAAAATGAATCAATTTTCTTCAAAAAGTCTCACTAAAAAAATTTGGAGGATTAAGTCACATTTGATTTTACTTGAAAATCATTTCTTAATAAAATCCATGATCATTTTTATATTTATTTGGAGCGTGTTTCTTTTTCTTTATAAAAATCAACCCTGAATAGTAAGTTTGATTTGATTATTTCATTTGTACAATTTTGGATTTATGAAAAAATTGATGGTTACTTTATTTTTCTTCTCATTTTACTTATTTGAATTCCCATTATTTTTATGTTTTAGGTTATTTATTGGAAGAATCTGACAATACTAATTAACTTACAAATATGTTTGCAAATATCAACATTAATAAGGAAGAAAGCATAAACCTTGTTTATGCTCCTAGGCCGGTAGAAAAATATTATTACCATAGATCTTCACCCCAAAATTTGCTTTATGAGGAGCTTAAAACTTACCAGAACTCTTACTCTGGAAAAGTCATTTATGAATGGAACATAGATGGTCTCAATGATAAACAAATTTTAGACATGATTCATAGAATGATCATGTATTGAAATGTCTGTAAACAACAGGGAAATGCAGATAGTACTATTGCTACTTTTATAACTACCGGAATTGTTGGTCAACTTAGAGGTTGGTGGGATCATTATCTAACAGAACTCCAAAAGAAAGAAATATTAACCCATAAGAAAACAGTGAAAGTAGAATCTACTAGTACAACTGTCATGGTTACAGGTACCCCAGTTGTAACCACAGGAGAAAAAGATGCAGTCTATACACTGTGTCTAACGGTCCTACAACATTTTGTAGGATGTTTTAATCACATTCATTAAAAAAATAGAAAAGAAATGTATTAGTAAAATTCTATTATTTTATTTCATTTTAAATAAAATATAATAAAAATAAATATAATATTAGTCAGAGTACTAATGTGGAGTGGTGAGGTACTTCACCTAATATTTGTTAGTTGGAATAAACTGGTGTGAGGAGTTCGTTCAAAGTTCACCAACTTTTACTTAATAATGATATGCATAAATAAATAAATAAATAATAATTATTATTATTATTATTATAATAATAATAATAATAATAATAATAATAATAATAAATAACTATATTCAAATAGTATTAGCCTTGTCTATGGATTTCTAGATTTATTAAGCGAAAATAATGTTTAGAAAGATGATAAATAAATACTTCTTTTTATGTGTATTAAGAAATGTAATTAGCAGGAGTTCAAAATTATGGAAAGAAATAGTGCGGAAACATTTAAAAGAAAGGGTTGAAATGTATAAAATTTTTTCGCATAAATATATTTGAGAAAGTGCAAATATTTATTCAATAACAATCTATATAAGTAAAGCTCCTTTAATGGAACAACTCGTAATTGTTAAAAGAAAACTAAAGTTAGAGAAAGTAACAAAAGAAAACAAAAGAATCAATTTTCTTCTAAAAGTCTCACTAAAAAAATTAGGAGGATTAAGTTACATTTGATTTTACTTGAAAATCATTTCTTAATAAAATCCATGATCATTTTTATATTTACTTGGAGCGTGTTTCTTTTTCTTTATGAAAATCAACCCTGAATAGTTAGTTTGATTTGCTTATTTCATTTGTACAATTTTGGATTTATGAAAAAATTGATGGTTACTTTATTTTTCTTCTCATTTTACGTATTTGAATTCCCATTATTTTTATGTTTTAGGTTATTTATTGGAAGAATCTGACAATACTAATGAACTTACAAATATGTTTGCAAATTTCAACATTAATAAGGAAGAAAGCATAAACCTTGTTTATGCTCCTAGGCCGGTGGAAAAATATTATTACCATAGATCTTCACCCCAAAATTTGCTTTATGAGGAGCTTGAAACTTACCAGAACTCTTACTCTGGAAAAGTCATTTATGAATGGAACATAGATGGTCTCAATGATAAACAAATTTTAGACATGATTCATAGAATGATCATGTATTGAAATGTCTGTAAACAACAGGGAAATGCAGATAGTACTATTGCTACTTTTATAACTACCGGATTTGTTGGTCAACTTAGAGGTTGGTGGGATCATTATCTAACAGAACTCCAAAAGAAAGAAATATTAACCCATAAGAAAACAGTGAAAGTAGAATCTACTAGTACAACTGTCACGGTTACAGGTACCCCTGTTGTAACCACAGGAGAAAAAGATGCAGTCTATACACTGTGTCTAACGGTCCTACAACATTTTGTAGGAAGTTTTAATCACATTCATTAAAAAAATAGAAAAGAAATGTATTAGTAAAATTCTATTATTTTATTTCATTTTAAATAAAATATAATAAAAATAAATATAATATTAGTCAGAGTACTAATGTGGAGTGGTGAGGTACTTCACCTAATATTTGTTAGTTGGAATAAACTGGTGTGAGGAGTTCGTTCAAAGTTCACCAACTTTTACTTAATAATGATATGCATAAATAAATAAATATATAATAATAATAATAATAATAATAATAAATAACTATATTCAAATAGTATTAGCCTTGTCTATGGATTTCTAGATTTATTAAGCGAAAATAATGTTTAGAAAGATGATAAATAAATACTTCTTTTTATGTGTATTAAGAAATGTAATTAGCAGGAGTTGAAAATTATGGAAACAAATAGTGCGGAAACATTTAAAAGAAAGGGTTGAAATGTATAAGATTTTTGCGCATAAATATATTTGAGAAAGTGCAAATATTTATTCAATAACAATCTATATAAGTAAAGCTCCTTTAATGGAACAACTCGTAATTGTTAAAAGAAAACTAAAGTTAGAGAAAGTAACAAAAGAAAACAAAATGAATCAATTTTCTTCTAAAAGTCTCACTAAAAAAATTAGGAGGATTAAGTTACATTTGATTTTACTTGAAAATCATTTCTTAATAAAATCCAAGATCATTTTTATATTTACTTGGAGCGTGTTTCTTTTTCTTTATGAAAATCAACCCTGAATTGTTAGTTTGATTTGATTATTTCATTTGTACAATTTTGGATTTATGAAAAAATTGATGGTTACTTTATTTTTCTTCTCATTTTACGTATTTGAATTCCCATTATTTTTATGTTTTAGGTTATTTATTGGAAGAATCTGACAATACTAATGAACTTACAAATATGTTTGCAAATATCAACATTAATAAGGAAGAAAGCATAAACCTTGTTTATGCTCCTAGGCCGGTGGAAAAATATTATTACCATAGATCTTCACCCCAAAATTTGCTTTATGAGGAGCTTGAAACTTACCAGAACTCTTACTCTAGAAAAGTCATTTATGAATGGAACATAGATGGTCTCAATGATAAACAAATTTTAGACATGATTCATAGAATGATCATGTATTCAACTGTCTGTAAACAACAAGGAAATGCAAATAGCACTATTGCTACTTTTATAACTACCGGATTTGTTGGTCAACTTAGAGGTTGGTGAGATCATTATCTCACAGTACTCCAAAAGAAAGAAATATTAACCCATAAGAAAACAGTTAAAGTAGAATCTACTAGTACAACTGTCACGGTTACAGGTACCCCTGTTGTAACCACAGGAGAAGAAGATGCAGTCTATACACTGTGTCTAACGGTCCTACAACATTTTGTAGGAAGTTTTAATCACATTCATTAAAAAAATAGAAAAGAAATGTATTCGTAAAATTCTATTATTTTATTTCATTTTAAATAAAATATAATAAAAATAAATATAATATTAGTCAGAGTACTAATTTGGAGTGGTGAGGTACTTCACCTAATATTTGTTAGTTGAAATAAACTGGTGTGAGGAGTTCGTTCAAAGTTCACCAACTTTTACTTAATAATAATATGCATAAATAAATAATAATAATAATAATAATAATAATAATAATAAATAACTATATTCAAATAGTATTAGCCTTGTCTATGGATTTCTAGATTTATTAAGCGAAAATAATGTTTAGAAAGATGATAAATAAATACTTCTTTTTATGTGTATTAAGAAATGTAATTAGCAGGAGTTCAAAATTATGGAAAGAAATAGTGCGGAAACATTTAAAAGAAAGGGTTGAAATGTATAAAATTTTTCCGCATAAATATATTTGAGAAAGTGCAAATATTTATTCAATAACAATCTATATAAGTAAAGCTCCTTTAATGGAACAACTCGTAATTGTTAAAAGAAAACTAAAGTTAGAGAAAGTAAGCAAAGAAAACAAAATGAATCAATTTTCTTCAAAAAGTCTCACTAAAAAAATTTGGAGGATTAAGTCACATTTGATTTTACTTGAAAATCATTTCTTAATAAAATCCATGATCATTTTTATATTTATTTGGAGCGTGTTTCTTTTTCTTTATGAAAATCAACCCTGAATAGTTAGTTTGATTTGATTATTTCATTTGTACAATTTTCGATTTATGAAAAAATTGATGGTTACTTTATTTTTCTTCTCATTTTACTTATTTGAATTCCCATTATTTTTATGTTTTAGGTTATTTATTGGAAGAATCTGACAATACTAATTAACTTACAAATATGTTTGCAAATATCAACATTAATAAGGAAGAAAGCATAAACCTTGTTTATGCTCCTAGGCCGGTAGAAAAATATTATTACCATAGATCTTCACCCCAAAATTTGCTTTATGAGGAGCTTGAAACTTACCAGAACTCTTACTCTGGAAAAGTCATTTATGAATGGAACATAGATGGTCTCAATGATAAACAAATTTTAGACATGATTCATAGAATGATCATGTATTGAAATGTCTGTAAACAACAGGGAAATGCAGATAGTACTATTGCTACTTTTATAACTACCGGAATTGTTGGTCAACTTAGAGGTTGGTGGGATCATTATCTAACAGAACTCCAAAAGAAAGAAATATTAACCCATAAGAAAACAGTGAAAGTAGAATCTACTAGTACAACTGTCATGGTTACAGGTACCCCAGTTGTAACCACAGGAGAAAAAGATGCAGTCTATACACTGTGTCTAACGGTCCTACAACATTTTGTAGGATGTTTTAATCACATTCATTAAAAAAATAGAAAAGAAATGTATTAGTAAAATTCTATTATTTTATTTCATTTTAAATAAAATATAATAAAAATAAATATAATATTAGTCAGAGTACTAATGTGGAGTGGTGAGGTACTTCACCTAATATTTGTTAGTTGGAATAAACTGGTGTGAGGAGTTCGTTCAAAGTTCACCAACTTTTACTTAATAATGATATGCATAAATAAATAAATAAATAATTATTATTATTATTATTATTATAATAATAATAATAATAATAATAATAATAATAATAAATAACTATATTCAAATAGTATTAGCCTTGTCTATGGATTTCTAGATTTATTAAGCGAAAATAATGTTTAGAAAGATGATAAATAAATACTTCTTTTTATGTGTATTAAGAAATGTAATTAGCAGGAGTTCAAAATTATGGAAAGGAATAGTGCGGAAACATTTAAAAGAAAGGGTTGAAATGTATAAAATTTTTCCGCATAAATATATTTGAGAAAGTGCAAATATTTATTCAATAACAATCTATATAAGTAAAGCTCCTTTAATGGAACAACTCGTAATTGTTAAAAGAAAACTAAAGTTAGAGAAAGTAACAAAAGAAAACAAAAGAATCAATTTTCTTCTAAAAGTCTCACTAAAAAAATTAGGAGGATTAAGTTACATTTGATTTTACTTGAAAATCATTTCTTAATAAAATCCATGATCATTTTTATATTTACTTGGAGCGTGTTTCTTTTTCTTTATGAAAATCAACCCTGAATAGTTAGTTTGATTTGCTTATTTCATTTGTACAATTTTGGATTTATGAAAAAATTGATGGTTACTTTATTTTTCTTCTCATTTTACGTATTTGAATTCCCATTATTTTTATGTTTTAGGTTATTTATTGGAAGAATCTGACAATACTAATGAACTTACAAATATGTTTGCAAATATCAACATTAATAAGGAAGAAAGCATAAACCTTGTTTATGCTCCTAGGCCGGTGGAAAAATATTATTACCATAGATCTTCACCCCAAAATTTGCTTTATGAGGAGCTTGAAACTTACCAGAACTCTTACTCTGGAAAAGTCATTTATGAATGGAACATAGATGGTCTCAATGATAAACAAATTTTAGACATGATTCATAGAATGATCATGTATTGAAATGTCTGTAAACAACAGGGAAATGCAGATAGTACTATTGCTACTTTTATAACTACCGGATTTGTTGGTCAACTTAGAGGTTGGTGGGATCATTATCTAACAGAACTCCAAAAGAAAGAAATATTAACCCATAAGAAAACAGTGAAAGTAGAATCTACTAGTACAACTGTCACGGTTACAGGTACCCCTGTTGTAACCACAGGAAAAAAAGATGCAGTCTATACACTGTGTCTAACGGTCCTACAACATTTTGTAGGAAGTTTTAATCACATTCATTAAAAAAATAGAAAAGAAATGTATTAGTAAAATTCTATTATTTTATTTCATTTTAAATAAAATATAATAAAAATAAATATAATATTAGTCAGAGTACTAATGTGGAGTGGTGAGGTACTTCACCTAATATTTGTTAGTTGGAATAAACTGGTGTGAGGAGTTCGTTCAAAGTTCACCAACTTTTACTTAATAATGATATGCATAAATAAATAAATATATAATAATAATAATAATAATAATAATAAATAACTATATTCAAATAGTATTAGCCTTGTCTATGGATTTCTAGATTTATTAAGCGAAAATAATGTTTAGAAAGATGATAAATAAATACTTCTTTTTATGTGTATTAAGAAATGTAATTAGCAGGAGTTGAAAATTATGGAAACAAATAGTGCGGAAACATTTAAAAGAAAGGGTTGAAATGTATAAGATTTTTGCGCATAAATATATTTGAGAAAGTGCAAATATTTATTCAATAACAATCTATATAAGTAAAGCTCCTTTAATGGAACAACTCGTAATTGTTAAAAGAAAACTAAAGTTAGAGAAAGTAACAAAAGAAAACAAAATGAATCAATTTTCTTCTAAAAGTCTCACTAAAAAAATTAGGAGGATTAAGTTACATTTGATTTTACTTGAAAATCATTTCTTAATAAAATCCAAGATCATTTTTATATTTACTTGGAGCGTGTTTCTTTTTCTTTATGAAAATCAACCCTGAATTGTTAGTTTGATTTGATTATTTCATTTGTACAATTTTGGATTTATGAAAAAATTGATGGTTACTTTATTTTTCTTCTCATTTTACGTATTTGAATTCCCATTATTTTTATGTTTTAGGTTATTTATTGGAAGAATCTGACAATACTAATGAACTTACAAATATGTTTGCAAATATCAACATTAATAAGGAAGAAAGCATAAACCTTGTTTATGCTCCTAGGCCGGTGGAAAAATATTATTACCATAGATCTTCACCCCAAAATTTGCTTTATGAGGAGCTTGAAACTTACCAGAACTCTTACTCTAGAAAAGTCATTTATGAATGGAACATAGATGGTCTCAATGATAAACAAATTTTAGACATGATTCATAGAATGATCATGTATTCAACTGTCTGTAAACAACAAGGAAATGCAAATAGCACTATTGCTACTTTTATAACTACCGGATTTGTTGGTCAACTTAGAGGTTGGTGAGATCATTATCTCACAGTACTCCAAAAGAAAGAAATATTAACCCATAAGAAAACAGTTAAAGTAGAATCTACTAGTACAACTGTCACGGTTACAGGTACCCCTGTTGTAACCACAGGAGAAGAAGATGCAGTCTATACACTGTGTCTAACGGTCCTACAACATTTTGTAGGAAGTTTTAATCACATTCATTAAAAAAATAGAAAAGAAATGTATTCGTAAAATTCTATTATTTTATTTCATTTTAAATAAAATATAATAAAAATAAATATAATATTAGTCAGAGTACTAATTTGGAGTGGTGAGGTACTTCACCTAATATTTGTTAGTTGAAATAAACTGGTGTGAGGAGTTCGTTCAAAGTTCACCAACTTTTACTTAATAATAATATGCATAAATAAATAATAATAATAATAATAATAATAATAATAATAAATAACTATATTCAAATAGTATTAGCCTTGTCTATGGATTTCTAGATTTATTAAGCGAAAATAATGTTTAGAAAGATGATAAATAAATACTTCTTTTTATGTGTATTAAGAAATGTAATTAGCAGGAGTTCAAAATTATGGAAAGAAATAGTGCGGAAACATTTAAAAGAAAGGGTTGAAATGTATAAAATTTTTCCGCATAAATATATTTGAGAAAGTGCAAATATTTATTCAATAACAATCTATATAAGTAAAGCTCCTTTAATGGAACAACTCGTAATTGTTAAAAGAAAACTAAAGTTAGAGAAAGTAAGCAAAGAAAACAAAATGAATCAATTTTCTTCAAAAAGTCTCACTAAAAAAATTTGGAGGATTAAGTCACATTTGATTTTACTTGAAAATCATTTCTTAATAAAATCCATGATCATTTTTATATTTATTTGGAGCGTGTTTCTTTTTCTTTATGAAAATCAACCCTGAATAGTTAGTTTGATTTGATTATTTCATTTGTACAATTTTGGATTTATGAAAAAATTGATGGTTACTTTATTTTTCTTCTCATTTTACTTATTTGAATTCCCATTATTTTTATGTTTTAGGTTATTTATTGGAAGAATCTGACAATACTAATTAACTTACAAATATGTTTGCAAATATCAACATTAATAAGGAAGAAAGCATAAACCTTGTTTATGCTCCTAGGCCGGTAGAAAAATATTATTACCATAGATCTTCACCCCAAAATTTGCTTTATGAGGAGCTTGAAACTTACCAGAACTCTTACTCTGGAAAAGTCATTTATGAATGGAACATAGATGGTCTCAATGATAAACAAATTTTAGACATGATTCATAGAATGATCATGTATTGAAATGTCTGTAAACAACAGGGAAATGCAGATAGTACTATTGCTACTTTTATAACTACCGGAATTGTTGGTCAACTTAGAGGTTGGTGGGATCATTATCTAACAGAACTCCAAAAGAAAGAAATATTAACCCATAAGAAAACAGTGAAAGTAGAATCTACTAGTACAACTGTCATGGTTACAGGTACCCCAGTTGTAACCACAGGAGAAAAAGATGCAGTCTATACACTGTGTCTAACGGTCCTACAACATTTTGTAGGATGTTTTAATCACATTCATTAAAAAAATAGAAAAGAAATGTATTAGTAAAATTCTATTATTTTATTTCATTTTAAATAAAATATAATAAAAATAAATATAATATTAGTCAGAGTACTAATGTGGAGTGGTGAGGTACTTCACCTAATATTTGTTAGTTGGAATAAACTGGTGTGAGGAGTTCGTTCAAAGTTCACCAACTTTTACTTAATAATGATATGCATAAATAAATAAATAAATAATTATTATTATTATTATTATTATAATAATAATAATAATAATAATAATAATAATAATAATAATAAATAACTATATTCAAATAGTATTAGCCTTGTCTATGGATTTCTAGATTTATTAAGCGAAAATAATGTTTAGAAAGATGATAAATAAATACTTCTTTTTATGTGTATTAAGAAATGTAATTAGCAGGAGTTCAAAATTATGGAAAGAAATAGTGCGGAAACATTTAAAAGAAAGGGTTGAAATGTATAAAATTTTTCCGCATAAATATATTTGAGAAAGTGCAAATATTTATTCAATAACAATCTATATAAGTAAAGCTCCTTTAATGGAACAACTCGTAATTGTTAAAAGAAAACTAAAGTTAGAGAAAGTAACAAAAGAAAACAAAAGAATCAATTTTCTTCTAAAAGTCTCACTAAAAAAATTAGGAGGATTAAGTTACATTTGATTTTACTTGAAAATCATTTCTTAATAAAATCCATGATCATTTTTATATTTACTTGGAGCGTGTTTCTTTTTCTTTATGAAAATCAACCCTGAATAGTTAGTTTGATTTGCTTATTTCATTTGTACAATTTTGGATTTATGAAAAAATTGATGGTTACTTTATTTTTCTTCTCATTTTACGTATTTGAATTCCCATTATTTTTATGTTTTAGGTTATTTATTGGAAGAATCTGACAATACTAATGAACTTACAAATATGTTTGCAAATATCAACATTAATAAGGAAGAAAGCATAAACCTTGTTTATGCTCCTAGGCCGGTGGAAAAATATTATTACCATAGATCTTCACCCCAAAATTTGCTTTATGAGGAGCTTGAAACTTACCAGAACTCTTACTCTGGAAAAGTCATTTATGAATGGAACATAGATGGTCTCAATGATAAACAAATTTTAGACATGATTCATAGAATGATCATGTATTGAAATGTCTGTAAACAACAGGGAAATGCAGATAGTACTATTGCTACTTTTATAACTACCGGATTTGTTGGTCAACTTAGAGGTTGGTGGGATCATTATCTAACAGAACTCCAAAAGAAAGAAATATTAACCCATAAGAAAACAGTGAAAGTAGAATCTACTAGTACAACTGTCATGGTTACAGGTACCCCTGTTGTAACCACAGGAAAAAAAGATGCAGTCTATACACTGTGTCTAACGGTCCTACAACATTTTGTAGGAAGTTTTAATCACATTCATTAAAAAAATAGAAAAGAAATGTATTAGTAAAATTCTATTATTTTATTTCATTTTAAATAAAATATAATAAAAATAAATATAATATTAGTCAGAGTACTAATGTGGAGTGGTGAGGTACTTCACCTAATATTTGTTAGTTGGAATAAACTGGTGTGAGGAGTTCGTTCAAAGTTCACCAACTTTTACTTAATAATGATATGCATAAATAAATAAATATATAATAATAATAATAATAATAATAAATAACTATATTCAAATAGTATTAGCCTTGTCTATGGATTTCTAGATTTATTAAGCGAAAATAATGTTTAGAAAGATGATAAATAAATACTTCTTTTTATGTGTATTAAGAAATGTAATTAGCAGGAGTTCAAAATTATGGAAACAAATAGTGCGGAAACATTTAAAAGAAAGGGTTGAAATGTATAAGATTTTTGCGCATAAATATATTTGAGAAAGTGCAAATATTTATTCAATAACAATCTATATAAGTAAAGCTCCTTTAATGGAACAACTCGTAATTGTTAAAAGAAAACTAAAGTTAGAGAAAGTAACAAAAGAAAACAAAATGAATCAATTTTCTTCTAAAAGTCTCACTAAAAAAATTAGGAGGATTAAGTTACATTTGATTTTACTTGAAAATCATTTCTTAATAAAATCCAAGATCATTTTTATATTTACTTGGAGCGTGTTTCTTTTTCTTTATGAAAATCAACCCTGAATTGTTAGTTTGATTTGATTATTTCATTTGTACAATTTTGGATTTATGAAAAAATTGATGGTTACTTTATTTTTCTTCTCATTTTACGTATTTGAATTCCCATTATTTTTATGTTTTAGGTTATTTATTGGAAGAATCTGACAATACTAATGAACTTACAAATATGTTTGCAAATATCAACATTAATAAGGAAGAAAGCATAAACCTTGTTTATGCTCCTAGGCCGGTGGAAAAATATTATTACCATAGATCTTCACCCCAAAATTTGCTTTATGAGGAGCTTGAAACTTACCAGAACTCTTACTCTGGAAAAGTCATTTATGAATGGAACATAGATGGTCTCAATGATAAACAAATTTTAGACATGATTCATAGAATGATCATGTATTGAAATGTCTGTAAACAACAGGGAAATGCAGATAGTACTATTGCTACTTTTATAACTACCGGATTTGTTGGTCAACTTAGAGGTTGGTGGGATCATTATCTAACAGAACTCCAAAAGAAAGAAATATTAACCCATAAGAAAACAGTGAAAGTAGAATCTACTAGTACAACTGTCATGGTTACAGGTACCCCTGTTGTAACCACAGGAAAAAAAGATGCAGTCTATACACTGTGTCTAACGGTCCTACAACATTTTGTAGGAAGTTTTAATCACATTCATTAAAAAAATAGAAAAGAAATGTATTAGTAAAATTCTATTATTTTATTTCATTTTAAATAAAATATAATAAAAATAAATATAATATTAGTCAGAGTACTAATGTGGAGTGGTGAGGTACTTCACCTAATATTTGTTAGTTGGAATAAACTGGTGTGAGGAGTTCGTTCAAAGTTCACCAACTTTTACTTAATAATGATATGCATAAATAAATAAATATATAATAATAATAATAATAATAATAAATAACTATATTCAAATAGTATTAGCCTTGTCTATGGATTTCTAGATTTATTAAGCGAAAATAATGTTTAGAAAGATGATAAATAAATACTTCTTTTTATGTGTATTAAGAAATGTAATTAGCAGGAGTTGAAAATTATGGAAACAAATAGTGCGGAAACATTTAAAAGAAAGGGTTGAAATGTATAAGATTTTTGCGCATAAATATATTTGAGAAAGTGCAAATATTTATTCAATAACAATCTATATAAGTAAAGCTCCTTTAATGGAACAACTCGTAATTGTTAAAAGAAAACTAAAGTTAGAGAAAGTAACAAAAGAAAACAAAATGAATCAATTTTCTTCTAAAAGTCTCACTAAAAAAATTAGGAGGATTAAGTTACATTTGATTTTACTTGAAAATCATTTCTTAATAAAATCCAAGATCATTTTTATATTTACTTGGAGCGTGTTTCTTTTTCTTTATGAAAATCAACCCTGAATTGTTAGTTTGATTTGATTATTTCATTTGTACAATTTTGGATTTATGAAAAAATTGATGGTTACTTTATTTTTCTTCTCATTTTACGTATTTGAATTCCCATTATTTTTATGTTTTAGGTTATTTATTGGAAGAATCTGACAATACTAATGAACTTACAAATATGTTTGCAAATATCAACATTAATAAGGAAGAAAGCATAAACCTTGTTTATGCTCCTAGGCCGGTGGAAAAATATTATTACCATAGATCTTCACCCCAAAATTTGCTTTATGAGGAGCTTGAAACTTACCAGAACTCTTACTCTAGAAAAGTCATTTATGAATGGAACATAGATGGTCTCAATGATAAACAAATTTTAGACATGATTCATAGAATGATCATGTATTCAACTGTCTGTAAACAACAAGGAAATGCAAATAGCACTATTGCTACTTTTATAACTACCGGATTTGTTGGTCAACTTAGAGGTTGGTGAGATCATTATCTCACAGTACTCCAAAAGAAAGAAATATTAACCCATAAGAAAACAGTTAAAGTAGAATCTACTAGTACAACTGTCACGGTTACAGGTACCCCTGTTGTAACCACAGGAGAAGAAGATGCAGTCTATACACTGTGTCTAACGGTCCTACAACATTTTGTAGGAAGTTTTAATCACATTCAATAAAAAAATAGAAAAGATATGTATTAGTAAAATTCTATTATTTTATTTCATTTTAAATAAAATATAATAAAAATAAATATAATATTAGTCAGAGTACTAATGTGGAGTGGTGAGGTACTTCACCTAATATTTGTTAGTTGGAATAAACTGGTGTGAGGAGTTCGTTCAAAGTTCACCAACTTTTACTTAATAATAATATGCATAAATAAATAAATAATAATAATAATAATAATAATAATAATAATAATAATAATAATAATAAATAACTATATTCAAATAGTATTAGCCTTGTCTATGGATTTCTAGATTTATTAAGCGAAAATAATGTTTAAAAAGATGATAAATAAATACCTCTTTTTATGTGTATTAAGAAATGTAATTAGCAGGAGTTGAAAATTATGGAAACAAATAGTGCGGAAACATTTAAAAGAGAGGGTTGAAATGTATAAGATTTTTCCGCATAAATATATTTGAGAAAGTGCAAATATTTATTCAATAACAATCTATATAAGTAAAGCTCCTTTAATGGAACAACTCATAATTGTTAAAAGAAAACTAAAGTTAGAGAAAGTAAGCAAAGAAAACAAAATGAATCAATTTTCTTTAAAAAGTCTCACTAAAAAAATTTGGAGGATTAAGTCACATTTGATTTTACTTGAAAATCATTTCTTAATAAAATCCATGATCATTTTTATATTTATTTGGAGCGTGTTTCTTTTTCTTTATGAAAATCAACCCTGAATAGTTAGTTTGATTTGATTATTTCATTTGTACAATTTTGGATTTATGAAAAAATTGATGGTTACTTTATTTTTCTTCTCATTTTACTTATTTGAATTCCCATTATTTTTATGTTTTAGGTTATTTATTGGAAGAATCTGACAATACTAATTAACTTACAAATATGTTTGCAAATATCAACATTAATAAGGAAGAAAGCATAAACCTTGTTTATGCTCCTAGGCCGGTAGAAAAATATTATTACCATAGATCTTCACCCCAAAATTTGCTTTATGAGGAGCTTGAAACTTACCAGAACTCTTACTCTGGAAAAGTCATTTATGAATGGAACATAGATGGTCTCAATGATAAACAAATTTTAGACATGATTCATAGAATGATCATGTATTGAAATGTCTGTAAACAACAGGGAAATGCAGATAGTACTATTGCTACTTTTATAACTACCGGATTTGTTGGTCAACTTAGAGGTTGGTGGGATCATTATCTAACAGAACTCCAAAAGAAAGAAATATTA
The DNA here is from genome assembly GCA_022829125.1 of Lathyrus tuberosus. Classification (NCBI taxonomy): domain Eukaryota; kingdom Viridiplantae; phylum Streptophyta; class Magnoliopsida; order Fabales; family Fabaceae; genus Lathyrus; species Lathyrus tuberosus. The sequence continues at coordinate 4,463,259 of JALAZF010000061.1, read as the reverse complement.
ACCCATAAGAAAACAGTGAAAGTAGAATCTACTAGTACAACTGTCACGGTTACAGGTACCCCAGTTGTAACCATAGGAGAAAAAGATGCAGTCTATACACTGTGTCTAACGGTCCTACAACATTTTGTAGGATGTTTTAATCACATTCATTAAAAAAATAGAAAAGAAATGAATTAGTAAAATTCTATTATTTTATTTCATTTTAAATAAAATATAATAAAAATAAATATAATATTAGTCAGAGTACTAATGTGGAGTGGTGAGGTACTTCACCTAATATTTGTTAGTTGGAATAAACTGGTGTGAGGAGTTCGTTCAAAGTTCACCAACTTTTACTTAATAATGATATGCATAAATAAATAAATAAATAATTATTATTATTATTATTATAATAATAATAATAATAATAATAATAATAATAATAATAATAATAATAAATAACTATATTCAAATAGTATTAGCCTTGTCTATGGATTTCTAGATTTATTAAGCGAAAATAATGTTTAGAAAGATGATAAATAAATACTTCTTTTTATGTGTATTAAGAAATGTAATTAGCAGGAGTTCAAAATTATGGAAAGAAATAGTGCGGAAACATTTAAAAGAAAGGGTTGAAATGTATAAAATTTTTCCGCATAAATATATTTGAGAAAGTGCAAATATTTATTCAATAACAATCTATATAAGTAAAGCTCCTTTAATGGAACAACTCGTAATTGTTAAAAGAAAACTAAAGTTAGAGAAAGTAACAAAAGAAAACAAAAGAATCAATTTTCTTCTAAAAGTCTCACTAAAAAAATTAGGAGGATTAAGTTACATTTGATTTTACTTGAAAATCATTTCTTAATAAAATCCATGATCATTTTTATATTTACTTGGAGCGTGTTTCTTTTTCTTTATGAAAATCAACCCTGAATAGTTAGTTTGATTTGCTTATTTCATTTGTACAATTTTGGATTTATGAAAAAATTGATGGTTACTTTATTTTTCTTCTCATTTTACGTATTTGAATTCCCATTATTTTTATGTTTTAGGTTATTTATTGGAAGAATCTGACAATACTAATGAACTTACAAATATGTTTGCAAATATCAACATTAATAAGGAAGAAAGCATAAACCTTGTTTATGCTCCTAGGCCGGTGGAAAAATATTATTACCATAGATCTTCACCCCAAAATTTGCTTTATGAGGAGCTTGAAACTTACCAGAACTCTTACTCAGGAAAAGTCATTTATGAATGGAACATAGATGCTCTCAATGATAAACAAATTTTAGACATGATTCATAGAATGATCATGTATTGAAATGTCTGTAAACAACAGGGAAATGCAGATAGTACTATTGCTACTTTTATAACTACCGGATTTGTTGGTCAACTTAGAGGTTGGTGGGATCATTATCTAACAGAACTCCAAAAGAAAGAAATATTAACCCATAAGAAAACAGTGAAAGTAGAATCTACTAGTACAACTGTCACGGTTACAGGTACCCCTGTTGTAACCACAGGAAAAAAAGATGCAGTCTATACACTGTGTCTAACGGTCCTACAACATTTTGTAGGAAGTTTTAATCACATTCATTAAAAAAATAGAAAAGAAATGTATTAGTAAAATTCTATTATTTTATTTCATTTTAAATAAAATATAATAAAAATAAATATAATATTAGTCAGAGTACTAATGTGGAGTGGTGAGGTACTTCACCTAATATTTGTTAGTTGGAATAAACTGGTGTGAGGAGTTCGTTCAAAGTTCACCAACTTTTACTTAATAATGATATGCATAAATAAATAAATATATAATAATAATAATAATAATAATAAATAACTATATTCAAATAGTATTAGCCTTGTCTATGGATTTCTAGATTTATTAAGCGAAAATAATGTTTAGAAAGATGATAAATAAATACTTCTTTTTATGTGTATTAAGAAATGTAATTAGCAGGAGTTGAAAATTATGGAAACAAATAGTGCGGAAACATTTAAAAGAAAGGGTTGAAATGTATAAGATTTTTGCGCATAAATATATTTGAGAAAGTGCAAATATTTATTCAATAACAATCTATATAAGTAAAGCTCCTTTAATGGAACAACTCGTAATTGTTAAAAGAAAACTAAAGTTAGAGAAAGTAACAAAAGAAAACAAAATGAATCAATTTTCTTCTAAAAGTCTCACTAAAAAAATTAGGAGGATTAAGTTACATTTGATTTTACTTGAAAATCATTTCTTAATAAAATCCATGATCATTTTTATATTTACTTGGAGCGTGTTTCTTTTTCTTTATGAAAATCAACCCTGAATTGTTAGTTTGATTTGACTATTTCATTTGTACAATTTTGGATTTATGAAAAAATTGATGGTTACTTTATTTTTCTTCTCATTTTACGTATTTGAATTCCCATTATTTTTATGTTTTAGGTTATTTATTGGAAGAATCTGACAATACTAATGAACTTACAAATATGTTTGCAAATATCATCATTAATAAGGAAGAAAGCATAAACCTTGTTTATGCTCCTAGGCCGGTGGAAAAATATTATTACCATAGATCTTCACCCCAAAATTTGCTTTATGAGGAGCTTGAAACTTACCAGAACTCTTACTCTAGAAAAGTCATTTATGAATGGAACATAGATGGTCTCAATGATAAACAAATTTTAGACATGATTCATAGAATGATCATGTATTCAACTGTCTGTAAACAACAAGGAAATGGAAATAGCACTATTGCTACTTTTATAACTACCGGATTTGTTGGTCAACTTAGAGGTTGGTGAGATCATTATCTCACAGTACTCCAAAAGAAAGAAATATTAACCCATAAGAAAACAGTTAAAGTAGAATCTACTAGTACAACTGTCACGGTTACAGGTACCTCTGTTGTAACCACAGGAGAAGAAGATGCAGTCTATACACTGTGTCTAACGGTCCTACAACATTTTGCAGGAAGTTTTAATCACATTCAATAAAAAAATAGAAAAGATATGTATTAGTAAAATTCTATTATTTTATTTCATTTTAAATAAAATATAATAAAAATAAATATAATATTAGTCAGAGTACTGATGTGGAGTGGTGAGGTACTTCAGCTAATATTTCTTAGTTGGAATAAACTGGTGTGAGGAGTTCGTTCAAAGTTCACCAACTTTTACTTAATAATGATAAGCATAAATAAATAATAATAATAATAATAATAATAATAATAATAATAATAATACAAATAATAATAATACAAATAATAATAATAAATAACTATATTCCAATAGTATTAGCCTTGTCTATGGATTTCTAGATTTATTAAGCGAAACTAATGTTTAGAAAGATGATAAATAAATACCTCTTTTTATGTGTATTAAGAAATGTAATTAGCAGGAGTTGAAAATTATGGAAACAAATAGTGCGGAAACATTTAAAAGAAAGGGTTGAAATGTATAAGATTTTTCCGCATAAATATATTTGAGAAAGTGCAAATATTTATTCAATAACAATCTGTATAAGTAAAGCTCCTTTAATGGAACAACTCATAATTGTTAAAAGAAAACTAAAGTTAGAGAAAGTAACAAAAGAAAACAAAATGAATCAATTTTCTTCTAAAAGTCTCACTAAAAAAATTAGGAGGATTAAGTTACATTTGATTTTACTTGAAAATCATTTCTTAATAAAATCCATGATCATTTTTATATTTACTTGGAGCGTGTTTCTTTTTCTTTATGAAAATCAACCCTGAATTGTTAGTTTGATTTGACTATTTCATTTGTACAATTTTGGATTTATGAAAAAATTGATGGTTACTTTATTTTTCTTCTCATTTTACGTATTTGAATTCCCATTATTTTTATGTTTTAGGTTATTTATTGGAAGAATCTGACAATACTAATGAACTTACAAATATGTTTGCAAATATCATCATTAATAAGGAAGAAAGCATAAACCTTGTTTATGCTCCTAGGCCGGTGGAAAAATATTATTACCATAGATCTTCACCCCAAAATTTGCTTTATGAGGAGCTTGAAACTTACCAGAACTCTTACTCTAGAAAAGTCATTTATGAATGGAACATAGATGGTCTCAATGATAAACAAATTTTAGACATGATTCATAGAATGATCATGTATTCAACTGTCTGTAAACAACAAGGAAATGGAAATAGCACTATTGCTACTTTTATAACTACCGGATTTGTTGGTCAACTTAGAGGTTGGTGAGATCATTATCTCACAGTACTCCAAAAGAAAGAAATATTAACCCATAAGAAAACAGTTAAAGTAGAATCTACTAGTACAACTGTCACGGTTACAGGTACCTCTGTTGTAACCACAGGAGAAGAAGATGCAGTCTATACACTGTGTCTAACGGTCCTACAACATTTTGCAGGAAGTTTTAATCACATTCAATAAAAAAATAGAAAAGATATGTATTAGTAAAATTCTATTATTTTATTTCATTTTAAATAAAATATAATAAAAATAAATATAATATTAGTCAGAGTACTGATGTGGAGTGGTGAGGTACTTCAGCTAATATTTCTTAGTTGGAATAAACTGGTGTGAGGAGTTCGTTCAAAGTTCACCAACTTTTACTTAATAATGATAAGCATAAATAAATAATAATAATAATAATAATAATAATAATAATAATAATACAAATAATAATAATACAAATAATAATAATAAATAACTATATTCCAATAGTATTAGCCTTGTCTATGGATTTCTAGATTTATTAAGCGAAACTAATGTTTAGAAAGATGATAAATAAATACCTCTTTTTATGTGTATTAAGAAATGTAATTAGCAGGAGTTGAAAATTATGGAAACAAATAGTGCGGAAACATTTAAAAGAAAGGGTTGAAATGTATAAGATTTTTCCGCATAAATATATTTGAGAAAGTGCAAATATTTATTCAATAACAATCTGTATAAGTAAAGCTCCTTTAATGGAACAACTCATAATTGTTAAAAGAAAACTAAAGTTAGAGAAAGTAACAAAAGAAAACAAAATGAATCAATTTTCTTCTAAAAGTCTCACTAAAAAAATTAGGAGGATTAAGTCACATTTGATTTTACTTGAAAATCATTTCTTAATAAAATCCATGATCATTTTTATATTTATTTGGAGCGTGTTTCTTTTTCTTTATGAAAATCAACCCTGAATAGTTAGTTTGATTTGATTATTTCATTTGTACAATTTTGGATTTATGAAAAAATTGATGGTTACTTTATTTTTCTTCTCATTTTACTTATTTGAATTCACATTATTTTTACGTTTTAGGTTATTTATTTGAAGAATCTGACAATACTAATGAACTTACAAATATGTTTGCAAATATCAACATTAATAAGGAAGAAAGCATAAACCTTGTTTATGCTCCTAGTCAGGTGGAAAAGTATTATTACCATAGATCTTCACCCCAAGATTTGCTTTATGAGGAGCTTGAAACTTACCAGAACTCTTACTCTAGAAAAGTCATTTATGAATGGAACATAGATGGTCTCAATGATAAACAAATTTTAGACATGATTCATAGAATGATCATGTATTCAACTGTCTGTAAACAACAAGGAAATGCAAATAGCACTATTGCTACTTTTATAACTACCGGATTTGTTGGTCAACTTAGAGGTTGGTGAGATCATTATCTCACAGTACTCCAAAAGAAAGAAATATTAACCCATAAGAAAACAGTTAAAGTAGAATCTACTAGTACAACTGTCATGGTTACAGGTACCCCTGTTGTAACCACAGGAGAAGAAGATGCAGTCTATACACTGTGTCTAACGGTCCTACAACATTTTGTAGGAAGTTTTAATCACATTCAATAAAAAAATAGAAAAGATATGTATTAGTAAAATTCTATTATTTTATTTCATTTTAAATAAAATATAATAAAAATAAATATAATATTAGTCAGAGTACTAATGTGGAGTGGTGAGGTACTTCAGCTAATATTTCTTAGTTGGAATAAACTGGTGTGAGGAGTTCGTTCAAAGTTCACCAACTTTTACTTAATAATGATAAGCATAAATAAATAATAATAATAATAATAATAATAATAATAATACAAATAATAATAATAAATAACTATATTCCAATAGTATTAGCCTTGTCTATGGATTTCTAGATTTATTAAGCGAAACTAATGTTTAGAAAGATGATAAATAAATACCTCTTTTTATGTGTATTAAGAAATGTAATTAGCAGGAGTTGAAAATTATGGAAACAAATAGTGAGGAAACTTTTAAAAGAAAGGGTTGAAATGTATAAGATTTTTCCGCATAAATATATTTGAGAAAGTGCAAATATTTATTCAATAACAATCTATATAAGTAAAGCTCCTTTAATGGAACAACTCATAATTGTTAAAAGAAAACTAAAGTTAGAGAAAGTAACAAAAGAAAACAAAATGAATCAATTTTCTTCTAAAAGTCTCAGTAAAAAAATTAGGAGGATTAAGTCACATTTGATTTTACTTGAAAATCATTTCTTAATAAAATCCATGATCATTTTTATATTTATTTGGAGCGTGTTTCTTTTTCTTTATGAAAATCAACCCTAAATAGTTAGTTTGATTTGATTATTTCATTTGTACAATTTTGGATTTATGAAAAAATTGATGGTTACTTTATTTTTCTTCTCATTTTACTTATTTGAATTCACATTATTTTTACGTTTTAGGTTATTTATTGGAAGAATCTGACAATACTAATGAACTTACAAATATGTTTGCAAATATCAATATTAATAAGGAAGAAAGCATAAACCTTGTTTATGCTCCTAGTCAGGTGGAAAAGTATTATTACCATAGATCTTCACCCCAAGATTTGCTTTATGAGGAGCTTGAAACTTACCAGAACTCTTACTCTAGAAAAGTCATTTATGAATGGAACATAGATGGTCTCAATGATAAACAAATTTTAGACATGATTCATAGAATGATCATGTATTCAACTGTCTGTAAACAACAAGGAAATGCAAATAGCACTATTGCTACTTTTATAACTACCGGATTTGTTGGTCAACTTAGAGGTTGGTGAGATCATTATCTCACAGTACTCCAAAAGAAAGAAATATTAACCCATAAGAAAACAGTTAAAGTAGAATCTACTAGTACAACTGTCACGGTTACAGGTACCCCTGTTGTAACCACAGGAGAAGAAGATGCAGTCTATACACTGTGTCTAACGGTCCTACAACATTTTGTAGGAAGTTTTAATCACATTCATTAAAAAAATAGAAAAGAAATGTATTCGTAAAATTCTATTATTTTATTTCATTTTAAATAAAATATAATAAAAATAAATATAATATTAGTCAGAGTACTAATTTGGAGTGGTGAGGTACTTCACCTAATATTTGTTAGTTGGAATAAACTGGTGTGAGGAGTTCGTTCAAAGTTCACCAACTTTTACTTAATAATAATATGCATAAATAAATAATAATAATAATAATAATAATAATAATAAATAACTATATTCAAATAGTACTAGCCTTGTCTATGGATTTCTAGATTTATTAAGCGAAAATAATGTTTAAAAAGATGATAAATAAATACCTCTTTTTATGTGTATTAAGAAATGTAATTAGCAGGAGTTGAAAATTATGGAAACAAATAGTGCGGAAACATTTAAAAGAAAGGGTTGAAATGTATAAGATTTTTCCGCATAAATATATTTGAGAAAGTGCAAATATTTATTCAATAACAATCTATATAAGTAAAGCTCCTTTAATGGAACAACTCATAATTGTTAAAAGAAAACTAAAGTTAGAGAAAGTAAGCAAAGAAAACAAAATGAATCAATTTTCTTCAAAAAGTCTCACTAAAAAAATTTGGAGGATTAAGTCACATTTGATTTTACTTGAAAATCATTTCTTAATAAAATCCATGATCATTTTTATATTTATTTGGAGCGTGTTTCTTTTTCTTTATGAAAATCAACCCTGAATAGTTAGTTTGATTTGATTATTTCATTTGTACAATTTTGGATTTATGAAAAAATTGATGGTTACTTTATTTTTCTTCTCATTTTACTTATTTGAATTCCCATTATTTTTATGTTTTAGGTTATTTATTGGAAGAATCTGACAATACTAATTAACTTACAAATATGTTTGCAAATATCATAATTAATAAGGAAGAAAGCATAAACCTTGTTTATGCTCCTAGGCCGGTAGAAAAATATTATTACCATAGATCTTCACCCCAAAATTTGCTTTATGAGGAGCTTGAAACTTACCAGAACTCTTACTCTGGAAAAGTCATTTATGAATGGAACATAGATGGTCTCAATGATAAACAAATTTTAGACATGATTCATAGAATGATCATGTATTGAAATGTCTGTAAACAACAGGGAAATGCATATAGTACTATTGCTACTTTTATAACTTCCGGATTTGTTGGTCAACTTAGAGGTTGGTGGGATCATTATCTAACAGAACTCCAAAAGAAAGAAATATTAACCCATAAGAAAACAGTGAAAGTAGAATCTACTAGTACAACTGTCACGGTTACAGGTACCCCAGTTGTAACCACAGGAGAAAAAGATGCAGTCTATACACTGTGTCTAACGGTCCTACAACATTTTGTAGGATGTTTTAATCACATTCATTAAAAAAATAGAAAAGAAATGTATTAGTAAAATTCTATTATTTTATTTCATTTTAAATAAAATATAATAAAAATAAATATAATATTAGTCAGAGTACTAATGTGGAGTGGTGAGGTACTTCACCTAATATTTGTTAGTTGGAATAAACTGGTGTGAGGAGTTCGTTCAAAGTTCACCAACTTTTACTTAATAATGATATGCATAAATAAATAAATAAATTATTATTATTATTATTATAATAATAATAATAATAATAATAATAATAATAATAATAAATAACTATATTCAAATAGTATTAGCCTTGTCTATGGATTTCTAGATTTATTAAGCGAAAATAATGTTTAGAAAGATGATAAATAAATACTTCTTTTTATGTGTATTAAGAAATGTAATTAGCAGGAGTTGAAAATTATGGAAAGAAATAGTGCGGAAACATTTAAAAGAAAGGGTTGAAATGTATAAAATTTTTCCGCATAAATATATTTGAGAAAGTGCAAATATTTATTCAATAACAATCTATATAAGTAAAGCTCCTTTAGTGGAACAACTCGTAATTGTTAAAAGAAAACTAAAGTTAGAGAAAGTAACAAAAGAAAACAAAAGAATCAATTTTCTTCTAAAAGTCTCACTAAAAAAATTAGGAGGATTAAGTTACATTTGATTTTACTTGAAAATCATTTCTTAATAAAATCCATGATCATTTTTATATTTACTTGGAGCGTGTTTCTTTTTCTTTATGAAAATCAACCCTGAATAGTTAGTTTGATTTGCTTATTTCATTTGTACAATTTTGGATTTATGAAAAAATTGATGGTTACTTTATTTTTCTTCTCATTTTACGTATTTGAATTCCCATTATTTTTATGTTTTAGGTTATTTATTGGAAGAATCTGACAATACTAATGAACTTACAAATATGTTTGCAAATATCAACATTAATAAGGAAGAAAGCATAAACCTTGTTTATGCTCCTAGGCCGGTGGAAAAATATTATTACCATAGATCTTCACCCCAAAGTTTGCTTTATGAGGAGCTTGAAACTTACCAGAGCTCTTACTCCGGAAAAGTCATTTATGAATGGAACATAGATGGTCTCAATGATAAACAAATTTTAGACATGATTCATAGAATGATCATGTATTGAAATGTCTGTAAACAACAGGGAAATGCAGATAGTACTATTGCTACTTTTATAACTACCGGATTTGTTGGTCAACTTAGAGGTTGGTGGGATCATTATCTAACAGAACTCCAAAAGAAAGAAATATTAACCCATAAGAAAACAGTGAAAGTAGAATCTACTAGTACAACTGTCACGGTTACAGGTACCCCTGTTGTAACCACAGGAAAAAAAGATGCAGTCTATACACTGTGTCTAACGGTCCTACAACATTTTGTAGGAAGTTTTAATCACATTCATTAAAAAAATAGAAAAGAAATGTATTAGTAAAATTCTATTATTTTATTTCATTTTAAATAAAATATAATAAAAATAAATATAATATTAGTCAGAGTACTAATGTGGAGTGGTGAGGTACTTCACCTAATATTTGTTAGTTGGAATAAACTGGTGTGAGGAGTTCGTTCAAAGTTCACCAACTTTTAGTTAATAATGATATGCATAAATAAATAAATATATAATAATAATAATAATAATAATAAATAACTATATTCAAATAGTATTAGCCTTGTCTATGGATTTCTAGATTTATTAAGCGAAAATAATGTTTAGAAAGATGATAAATAAATACTTCTTTTTATGTGTATTAAGAAATGTAATTAGCAGGAGTTGAAAATTATGGAAACAAATAGTGCGGAAACATTTAAAAGAAAGGGTTGAAATGTATAAGATTTTTGCGCATAAATATATTTGAGAAAGTGCAAATATTTATTCAATAACAATCTATATAAGTAAAGCTCCTTTAATGGAACAACTCGTAATTGTTAAAAGAAAACTAAAGTTAGAGAAAGTAACAAAAGAAAACAAAATGAATCAATTTTCTTCTAAAAGTCTCACTAAAAAAATTAGGAGGATTAAGTTACATTTGATTTTACTTGAAAATCATTTCTTAATAAAATCCATGATCATTTTTATATTTACTTGGAGCGTGTTTCTTTTTCTTTATGAAAATCAACCCTGAATTGTTAGTTTGATTTGATTATTTCATTTGTACAATTTTGGATTTATGAAAAAATTGATGGTTACTTTATTTTTCTTCTCATTTTACGTATTTGAATTCCCATTATTTTTATGTTTTAGGTTATTTATTGGAAGAATCTGACAATACTAATGAACTTACAAATATGTTTGCAAATATCAACATTAATAAGGAAGAAAGCATAAACCTTGTTTATGCTCCTAGGCCGGTGGAAAAATATTATTACCATAGATCTTCACCCCAAAATTTGCTTTATGAGGAGCTTGAAACTTACCAGAACTCTTACTCTGGAAAAGTCATTTATGAATGGAACATAGATGGTCTCAATGATAAACAAATTTTAGACATGATTCATAGAATGATCATGTATTGAAATGTCTGTAAACAACAGGGAAATGCAGATAGTACTATTGCTACTTTTACATCTACCGAATTTGTTGATCGACTTAGAGGTTGGTGGGATCATTATCGCACAGAACTCCAAAAGAAAGAAATATTAACCCATAAGAAAACTGTGAAACTAGAATCTACTAGTACAACTGTCACGGTTACAGGTACGCCTGTTGTAACCACAGGAGAAGAAGATGCAGTCTGTACACTGTGTCTAACGGTTCTACAACGTTTTGTAGGAAGTTTTAATCACATTCATTAAAAAAATAGAAAAGAAATGTATTAGTAAAATTCTATTATTTTATTTCATTTTAAATAAAATATAATAAAAATAAATATAATATTAGTCAGAGTACTAATTTGGAGTGGTGAGGTACTTCACCTAATATTTGTTAGTTGGAATAAACTGGTGTGAGGAGTTCGTTCAAAGTTCACCAACTTTTACTTAATAATAATATGCATAAATAAATAATAATAATAATAATAATAATAATAATAAATAACTATATTCAAATAGTACTAGCCTTGTCTATGGATTTCTAGATTTATTAAGCGAAAATAATGTTTAAAAAGATGATAAATAAATACCTCTTTTTATGTGTATTAAGAAATGTAATTAGCAGGAGTTGAAAATTATGGAAACAAATAGTGCGGAAACATTTAAAAGAAAGGGTTGAAATGTATAAGATTTTTCCGCATAAATATATTTGAGAAAGTGCAAATATTTATTCAATAACAATCTATATAAGTAAAGCTCCTTTAATGGAACAACTCATAATTGTTAAAAGAAAACTAAAGTTAGAGAAAGTAAGCAAAGAAAACAAAATGAATCAATTTTCTTCAAAAAGTCTCACTAAAAAAATTTGGAGGATTAAGTCACATTTGATTTTACTTGAAAATCATTTCTTAATAAAATCCATGATCATTTTTATATTTATTTGGAGCGTGTTTCTTTTTCTTTATGAAAATCAACCCTGAATAGTTAGTTTGATTTGATTATTTCATTTGTACAATTTTGGATTTATGAAAAAATTGATGGTTACTTTATTTTTCTTCTCATTTTACTTATTTGAATTCCCATTATTTTTATGTTTTAGGTTATTTATTGGAAGAATCTGACAATACTAATTAACTTACAAATATGTTTGCAAATATCATAATTAATAAGGAAGAAAGCATAAACCTTGTTTATGCTCCTAGGCCGGTAGAAAAATATTATTACCATAGATCTTCACCCCAAAATTTGCTTTATGAGGAGCTTGAAACTTACCAGAACTCTTACTCTGGAAAAGTCATTTATGAATGGAACATAGATGGTCTCAATGATAAACAAATTTTAGACATGATTCATAGAATGATCATGTATTGAAATGTCTGTAAACAACAGGGAAATGCATATAGTACTATTGCTACTTTTATAACTTCCGGATTTGTTGGTCAACTTAGAGGTTGGTGGGATCATTATCTAACAGAACTCCAAAAGAAAGAAATATTAACCCATAAGAAAACAGTGAAAGTAGAATCTACTAGTACAACTGTCACGGTTACAGGTACCCCAGTTGTAACCACAGGAGAAAAAGATGCAGTCTATACACTGTGTCTAACGGTCCTACAACATTTTGTAGGATGTTTTAATCACATTCATTAAAAAAATAGAAAAGAAATGTATTAGTAAAATTCTATTATTTTATTTCATTTTAAATAAAATATAATAAAAATAAATATAATATTAGTCAGAGTACTAATGTGGAGTGGTGAGGTACTTCACCTAATATTTGTTAGTTGGAATAAACTGGTGTGAGGAGTTCGTTCAAAGTTCACCAACTTTTACTTAATAATGATATGCATAAATAAATAAATAAATTATTATTATTATTATTATTATAATAATAATAATAATAATAATAATAATAATAATAATAATAATAATAAATAACTATATTCAAATAGTATTAGCCTTGTCTATGGATTTCTAGATTTATTAAGCGAAAATAATGTTTAGAAAGATGATAAATAAATACTTCTTTTTATGTGTATTAAGAAATGTAATTAGCAGGAGTTGAAAATTATGGAAAGAAATAGTGCGGAAACATTTAAAAGAAAGGGTTGAAATGTATAAAATTTTTCCGCATAAATATATTTGAGAAAGTGCAAATATTTATTCAATAACAATCTATATAAGTAAAGCTCCTTTAGTGGAACAACTCGTAATTGTTAAAAGAAAACTAAAGTTAGAGAAAGTAACAAAAGAAAACAAAAGAATCAATTTTCTTCTAAAAGTCTCACTAAAAAAATTAGGAGGATTAAGTTACATTTGATTTTACTTGAAAATCATTTCTTAATAAAATCCATGATCATTTTTATATTTACTTGGAGCGTGTTTCTTTTTCTTTATGAAAATCAACCCTGAATAGTTAGTTTGATTTGCTTATTTCATTTGTACAATTTTGGATTTATGAAAAAATTGATGGTTACTTTATTTTTCTTCTCATTTTACGTATTTGAATTCCCATTATTTTAATGTTTTAGGTTATTTATTGGAAGAATCTGACAATACTAATGAACTTACAAATATGTTTGCAAATATCAACATTAATAAGGAAGAAAGCATAAACCTTGTTTATGCTCCTAGGCCGGTGGAAAAATATTATTACCATAGATCTTCACCCCAAAGTTTGCTTTATGAGGAGCTTGAAACTTACCAGAGCTCTTACTCCGGAAAAGTCATTTATGAATGGAACATAGATGGTCTCAATGATAAACAAATTTTAGACATGATTCATAGAATGATCATGTATTGAAATGTCTGTAAACAACAGGGAAATGCAGATAGTACTATTGCTACTTTTATAACTACCGGATTTGTTGGTCAACTTAGAGGTTGGTGGGATCATTATCTAACAGAACTCCAAAAGAAAGAAATATTAACCCATAAGAAAACAGTGAAAGTAGAATCTACTAGTACAACTGTCACGGTTACAGGTACCCCTGTTGTAACCACAGGAAAAAAAGATGCAGTCTATACACTGTGTCTAACGGTCCTACAACATTTTGTAGGAAGTTTTAATCACATTCATTAAAAAAATAGAAAAGAAATGTATTAGTAAAATTCTATTATTTTATTTCATTTTAAATAAAATATAATAAAAATAAATATAATATTAGTCAGAGTACTAATGTGGAGTGGTGAGGTACTTCACCTAATATTTGTTAGTTGGAATAAACTGGTGTGAGGAGTTCGTTCAAAGTTCACCAACTTTTAGTTAATAATGATATGCATAAATAAATAAATATATAATAATAATAATAATAATAAATAACTATATTCAAATAGTATTAGCCTTGTCTATGGATTTCTAGATTTATTAAGCGAAAATAATGTTTAGAAAGATGATAAATAAATACTTCTTTTTATGTGTATTAAGAAATGTAATTAGCAGGAGTTGAAAATTATGGAAACAAATAGTGCGGAAACATTTAAAAGAAAGGGTTGAAATGTATAAGATTTTTGCGCATAAATATATTTGAGAAAGTGCAAATATTTATTCAATAACAATCTATATAAGTAAAGCTCCTTTAATGGAACAACTCGTAATTGTTAAAAGAAAACTAAAGTTAGAGAAAGTAACAAAAGAAAACAAAATGAATCAATTTTCTTCTAAAAGTCTCACTAAAAAAATTAGGAGGATTAAGTTACATTTGATTTTACTTGAAAATCATTTCTTAATAAAATCCATGATCATTTTTATATTTACTTGGAGCGTGTTTCTTTTTCTTTATGAAAATCAACCCTGAATTGTTAGTTTGATTTGATTATTTCATTTGTACAATTTTGGATTTATGAAAAAATTGATGGTTACTTTATTTTTCTTCTCATTTTACGTATTTGAATTCCCATTATTTTTATGTTTTAGGTTATTTATTGGAAGAATCTGACAATACTAATGAACTTACAAATATGTTTGCAAATATCAACATTAATAAGGAAGAAAGCATAAACCTTGTTTATGCTCCTAGGCCGGTGGAAAAATATTATTACCATAGATCTTCACCCCAAAATTTGCTTTATGAGGAGCTTGAAACTTACCAGAACTCTTACTCTGGAAAAGTCATTTATGAATGGAACATAGATGGTCTCAATGATAAACAAATTTTAGACATGATTCATAGAATGATCATGTATTGAAATGTCTGTAAACAACAGGGAAATGCAGATAGTACTATTGCTACTTTTACATCTACCGAATTTGTTGATCGACTTAGAGGTTGGTGGGATCATTATCGCACAGAACTCCAAAAGAAAGAAATATTAACCCATAAGAAAACAGTGAAACTAGAATCTACTAGTACAACTGTCACGGTTACAGGTACGCCTGTTGTAACCACAGGAGAAGAAGATGCAGTCTGTACACTGTGTCTAACGGTTCTACAACGTTTTGTAGGAAGTTTTAATCACATTCATTAAAAAAATAGAAAAGAAATGTATTAGTAAAATTCTATTATTTTATTTCATTTTAAATAAAATATAATAAAAATAAATATAATATTAGTCAGAGTACTAATGTGGAGTGGTGAGGTACTTCACCTAATATTTGTTAGTTGGAATAAACTGGTGTGAGGAGTTCGTTCAAAGTTCACCAACTTTAACTTAATAATAATATGCATAAATAAATAAATAAATAAATAATAATAATAATAATAATAATAATAATAATAATAATAATAAATAACTATATTCAAATAGTATTAGCCTTGTCTATGGATTTCTAGATTTATTAAGCGAAAATAATGTTTAGAAAGATGATAAATAAATACCTCTTTTTATGTGTATTAAGAAATGTAATTAGCAGGAGTTGAAAATTATGGAAACAAATAGTGCGGAAACATTTAAAAGAGAGGGTTGAAATGTATAAGATTTTTCCACATAAATATATTTGAGAAAGTGCAAATATTTATTCAATAACAATCTATATAAGTAAAGCTCCTTTAATGGAACAACTCATAATTGTTAAAAGAAAACTAAAGTTAGAGAAAGTAACCAAAGAAAACAAAATGAATCAATTTTCTTCTAAAAGTCTCACTAAAAAAATTAGGAGGATTAAGTCACATTTGATTTTACTTGAAAATCATTTCTTAATAAAATCCATGATCATTTTTATATTTATTTGGAGCGTGTTTCTTTTTCTTTATGAAAATCAACCCTGAATAGTTAGTTTGATTTGATTATTTCATTTGTACAATTTTGGATTTAGGAAAAAATTGATGGTTAATTTATTTTTCTTCTCATTATACTTATTTGAATTCACATTATTTTTACGTTTTAGGTTATTTATTGGAAGAATCTGACAATACTAATGAACTTACAAATATGTTTGTAAATATCAACATTAATAAGGAAGAAAGCATAAACCTTGTTTATGCTCCTAGGCCGGTTGTAATACTCCATATTATTTAAATACTCAATTTGATATCAGATGAGATCAGATGAGTATCTATGTTGTCTATCTTGGATAAATTGGATTAATGGAATCCTCTAAGAACTTTAAGTATTGACAATTGGGATCAATAGAGCAACTAATGAACTCTGAAGAGATCAATTATTTAATAAAGAGACATATCAATTATTTTAACTCGAGAAAGGATTTTAAGGTAACTCTAATAATTGATCAATTGGTGTTAGACGATAAATTATCAATTGGAGATATTTTACCCTATTGGATTATATTATATAATATTGGTATATATATATATATATATTTGTTGGAAAGAGAAAGAGAAAGTGGTGAGAAGAAAGAAGAAAAACAGAAAAAAGAAGAAGAAGAGGAAAAGAGAGGAAAAAGAGAGAAAGAAGAAGAAACCATGGAAGAAGAAGAAAAGCTTATGGATCATCTTCAAGATTCATCATCTTCTTCAACCTCCTCTTCGATTACCAGGTGGGTTCTAGTTAGAAACCTCTTTTTAGAGTTTTTGGATAATATGAGTTTTAGGTTAGAAATGGGAATCGATGTTCTAACGGTTGGATTTCGATATAAATCGAAAGGAATGATCCATATGCTTATAGAAACATGTATTGATGTTTGTTTTGATGTTTAGATTAACTTTGGGTTGATGGAAAAATGTTAGGTTTTGAAGAACATTTGTGTTCTTGGGAAAAATGTATATTTTTGATAATGATAATGATCAAACCATGCTAAACTATGCTATTGTACCTCTGTGGGAACATGTTTTGGTTGTTAAAATATTGTAGTATGTCGAATTCTGAGACCGGGGCTTTTTACGGAATCGAAATCGGAGTTCCGGAAGGCTTCCAACGATAAAAATGAAGTTTTCTGGGCACTGACACGACCCGTGTCACACAACACGGGTGGCCGTGTCAGCCCACTGACTATGGAGGGTGGAAACGCGAAAAAAGTGAAATTTGGGATTTTGGGTGACACGGGCCGTGTCACACAACACGGGTGCCCGTGTCAGACTCACTGTAGGTTTTCTTTCAAAATCGTTTCGATCGTAACTTTTGACCCGTAAGTCCGTTTTGGTCCCCGTTTGAAGCGTTGGAAAGCTAACTTTATGCTCTATGTGATATTGAGGTAGAAACATAGTTATATGCTATGGATTGATAAGAAAATATAGAAATGTAATGTATTTGATTTTGATTCCACCAAAAACTCAAGGATCGGGAATCCGATTGATACGAGTCCAAAGCCTTTGGAAAGATAATCCAATAATGTAGTGAATGGTGATGAGAGACCATGATTTAACCAAGGATGCTTGGTAGACAATAGGATTGGCTTGTGTACCTTAAAATGTGCGTGAACTAGTATGTGAAAAGGGATGTTTTATGTGATGTGTGATTATACGTGTTTACTTGTAATATTTGTGTTATGCATATCTATCTAATTGTTGTGAATTATGAATGAGAGAATATGCATGCTTAAAATATGAATTAGGAAGAGTGAGGAAACTTACCCGAAAACAAATGGTATAATTCTAGGTGGTGACTAGGATTGATGAATAATCTAGATGGTGATGCTTGTGCATTCGATGTAGATGTGCCCTTTCCGAGTAATGGTCTAGAGGAGAGTGAAACACTAGTATGGAACATGTGGTTAACCTTTGTGGATTTGAACCGGCATGTGAGGCCGAGAGGCATTATAGCCTTGTGATTGTCGAATACAATCGTGGTGTTGTGTATGATCACGTAATCGTAACCGGATTATTTATTTGAGTGTAGTTTCATGAGTCTCAGACTCCTCTGAAATGGATGCACAACTACTTGGCAGGTTTGATTCCCCGTGTTGTACGAATGGCGCCCATGGAGCGTAGGCTTGTGACGGTATAAGGCCCGTGAGAAGCGACGGTTCATAACGGTATAAGGCCCGTAGAACCCGAATCCATTCGTATGTCAAGTTGATTGCAAGGATCCATGACCCGGATCTACTTCTAGACGTAGAAGAGGTCGAGAATAGGGGATACCTTGGCGTGGTTATCGATTAGTGATACTTGTGGGTTGATAAACTCATGGCATGTTTCCATATAGTGTGAGAATTGAATTGTAAACTCAAGAGTCCTTTCCCTTCCCCCGGACTTGAGTTAGGATCGTTAAAACCTTGTAAAGCCGAGAGAATCTATAAGATAGGGAACTCACTGAGATTTGATGTATCTCACCCCACTATAGTTGCTTTCTTTCAGGTTCAGATTGCAGGTTGATTTATAAGTGGAGCTATGATTGGATGTTTCAAGAGAAGCTTAGTTAAGCTTATTCCGCTGTGTATTTTATTGTTCGTGTACAATGAGGAATATTGTATATTGATCTTAGTTTTATTTTATTTTTGGCTAATTTCCATAGCTTGTGCCATAGTTGTATTATGTTTTAGAAATGGACAAGTATGTGAATTATGTCATTAGGCACTTTTGATGTGTCAGTACCAAATAAAAACACTTGTATGGTATTATTCTAGATGAATATTATACAGGGCGTTAAAGTTGGTATCAGAGCAGGTCGTGTCCTCGACCTAGCCATGAAACATCATAAGTAAATCTATTCCTGCCTCTTAAGTGTGTCCTTCCAGCATGAAACTTAATATCATACTATCTAGTGTTGGGCCTGATCAACCTAATACTATGTATGTGATAGGTAGAATCATGGTTGAGCGACCACGAGGACTCCGTAGTGTTGTTGGAACTTGTGCTGTGAGGGTAGACTCAAGCCAAGAGTTAGTAGTGTGGAGTTGTTCAGCTCATTTGAGGTTTTAGTAGAAGTTGTGCTTTGGGTAACATGGAATTAAAGAGTGGTGTGCTATTAAGCAATCCTTTGGAAAAGATGGAGTTTGAAAGTTAAGACTCTCTAGTGGACGAGTGGTTAAGGTATTAAGGAATACGTAAAGTCGCTAGTAGAGCTGGATTGACCATTGGGGTGAATAAGGACTTCAAGTAATCTCATTCCGAGGAAAAGAAAAGTTGTTTGGTGGAATGTCTTCGGAACAATATCTTTCGACTGGTTAAAGTTGAGGGTCAAGGACGTCCGACTTTTATGGGAACCTAAAGTAGTAGAGAAGTATGAGAAAGAAAGACAAGGATGTGTTTACATGCTTCAAGTTAAATAAGTATGTGTCGGACGAAGAGTGTGTGATGAGTTGCGTATATTCAGTTGTATAGAGAGATTAAGTTCGAGATATTACATCGGGATTTTTATATATTTGATAAGAGACCATTTTGGAATTTGGAATTGTTAAATTACCCAAGGAACAGTATAAGTTATTGTGCCGGAGGAAGTTGAGCTTCATTTAGTAATCGAAAGTGTAGTGGTGCGGACAAGAAGGAGTTTGTATTAAGAGACAGAGTAAGTATCTTGGATTGAAGGGAATCTTAGTAAGATGGTTTTATATTTGGACCTAAGAGGATTACCGTGGAGAGTAAAGTAAACGCGATATGGAAAATGGTATCGATGGTATGTTATGAGAAGGTTACACCTTGGTATTAAGAATGAGCGTAGTGGTGGCACTGTGATTACAAGTGTACGTGTTGGATTCTTATTCTTGAGATAAGTGTGAAGAGACGTACTTTGTGGAACAGTGAGTATTGTATTTTAAGAAACAAGGTTGTGGTAAAACAACGAGAAGCAAAACCAAGACTTATTACTGATGGAATGATTTATACCGGAAGGGTTTGGTAAATAGTTGATGAGAATTGTCGGTTGCGAATCTTCCATTAATTAATTTGGTGTAAGTGGGATGTGTAATGGGTAGTGAAAGGTAAGAAATCGCGGTTAGTGTGTACGAAGTGATAGACAGGTTCTTCAGGAGGATGCATTACCCCGATTTATTTTCAAGTACAGAGAGAACTTCTGTATTTGTGGATAATCGAAATATTCGGAATCTACCTTTTGTTGGACTAAGAATGTAGTTGTTTTATTTCTCACCCAGGGAGTTAACTGAGAGGGTAAGGTGGTATGCTTGGCATGAGATGTCCATCATTTTTGTGGTATCGTATAATGTTAGTGTTTTGGGTTTTGCTTGTGGACGAATTAAGTTGAATTGTGGCAAAAACTTTAGAATGTCGTCATTATTGACTTCCAGCCAGTGTAGTTGTTTGAGCAGAAAGATGAACTATCCCACTGAAGTTTTGTAGAGTGACCGCGTCAGAATTTGGAATTTTTCCTTGTTACTTGGTTGGAGTGTGTCATCTGCATGTTTTGATTTTGTCGGTTTTACCTTGGGTGGATCATGGTTAGTGAATGTAACACCAGTTAAGGAGCCACCAGTTGATAATAATACTCTAAGATAAGAACAAATCAGATTGATGGTTCGGGAAGGGGTGGAATTGAATTATGAGTAACTGGTTTTGTTTCTGAAGAAGTTTTAACCAATTAACCCGTGCATGAAACGTGTCTATCGTGGAATTTTGAGAAGTTAATCCGATTAGCTTGGATGGTTAATCGATTAACGGGTGTGTAAATTGTGAAATTCCTTGGGAACCATCATCTGTGTTTTGTTACCTTATGTTGCTCCGAGTGGAGAGTTTTGTGTGATTGTAAAACGGAATTCCAAGTAAATGAGAGACGTATTCGTGGTTGAAAATTGGAATTTATGGAGGGTGTTACTTAGTCGATCATCAGTTTAGATGACAAGGGAATTTGACTACGAGGAAGTAATCTTATGAACTGGATTGAGTATGAGAAAGTCTTAGGTGCATTGTTATTAGTATTGTTGAGAACTTTAAGGACGAAGTCAGAGATTACTCACGAAGTTTTGATTTGTAAAGATCGTTTTGGTATTTTAATTGTTGGTTAGTAAGGTATGAGCGGTTGGTCAGAGTTTAGTAAGTGTTATCTTCCGTGAGTTCATGGTATGGGATTTAGACCGTGAAAG
The DNA here is from genome assembly GCA_022829125.1 of Lathyrus tuberosus. Taxonomy (NCBI): domain Eukaryota; kingdom Viridiplantae; phylum Streptophyta; class Magnoliopsida; order Fabales; family Fabaceae; genus Lathyrus; species Lathyrus tuberosus. The sequence goes on along the minus strand of JALAZF010000061.1, from coordinate 4,441,730 downwards.
TGGTACCAGTTGTGTGCAGTTGTGTTTTACCCAGAGGAGAAAATTTAAAGGTTATCTTTCCAAGTACGAGTATGAATTAGACGTTCTGAAGTTAAGCATGTAACTTGGAATCATTTATGAAATGAAACGAATGAGAGAAGTTGATTAAATTGAGAAGCGTGGCATGTCCGTTGAGGGTGTGTGTACGCGTGGAGGGTTGTAGGTGAATTGGTGAGTGGTATGGAAACTCACAATTGTGCCTCAGAGGGTTTAAGTCTTGATAAGTGGTGACTCGTTTATGATTGTAGTCCTATATTGGTATTTCGTTGAGATCTCGGATCAGCAAGAAATCTTGAGTAAGTCAGAAAACCGTAAGGATAATCGATTTGGAATGTGTTAACCAGAACCGAAGGTTGTTAAACTACTTTTGGATGAATTAGTCAAATTTTGAATGAATTTGGAGTTGTTTATGTTATGATTGCGACAGTGTAACTCCGGTACCTTATCGTCTGGAAAGTTTTGGACCGATGTTAAGATATTGTGTGTTGGCGAGGAAATTGTTCAAACTTGAGACGTCAGTAAGTTTCTTGTACCATTGGTTAGTAAGGACCCCAGTGGATAAGTGTGTTCTCCGTAGACTGTTAACTACTTGGTAGTGCTTAAGAAATCGTTGTATTTCACTGTTAGAATTTGGATTGCACAGTGGAGGGTAACAGATGAAAGAGTTCAGTCAGACTAAAAAGGATTAGAATGATTGTTACTTGTAAGTATGGAAATAAGAATATCTTGTTCTAAGTGTGTTGCCTTTTTGGAATGGCGCGGAGAAAATGGAATATCGGATTTAATGAGTGCCTTGTACAACATCCGACCAGAGGAAACTAGTAAAAGAAGTCGTTGACTAGTCATGAAGTGGTTTAAATGTTAAAGGATCTACGAAAGGATAATTATCGGTAATTGCTTAAACGAAAGAAATCACTAGATTACATCGGGAAGATGTATTGTGTGTTTGTTATACTGAACTAAAATAAGGTGTTACGGTTTGGTAGTGTGACTCAGTAGAGGAATATGGAATGGTACATTCTTGCCGAAAGTAAGATGCAACCAAGTGTTTTGTATGGAATAACAGATGAATTGAGGAGAAGCAATGTTCGAAGTTAATCCAATATTGGAATGAGAGTATGACTAAGGACGTGGAGTTTGATAATTTGTGAAAAACAAGGATTTTAGATTTGTGAAGTCAAGTCGAAATCGGATTACGTCAGTAATTGTAACGGAAGTAAAGTTAAGAATGGATCTAAGACAATGATAGAAGTTGTGATTATTGTCGAGTAGAGGAAATTCGGGGGCGAATTTCAATTTAAGGGGGGGAGAGTGTAATACCCCATATTATTTAAATACTCAATTGGATATCAGATGAGATCAGATGAGTATCTATGTGCTCTATCTTGGATAAATTGGATTAATGGAATCCTCTAAGAACTTTAAGTATTGACAATTGGAATCAATAGAGCAACTAATGAACTCTGAAGAGATCAATTATTTAATAAAGAGACATATCAATTATTTTAACTCGAGAAAGGATTTTAAGGTAACTCTAATAATTGATCAATTGGTGTTAGACGATAAATTATCAATTGGAGATATTTTACCCTATTGGATTATATTATATAATATTGGTATATATATATATATATATATATATATATATATATATATATATATATATATTTGTTGGAAAGAGAAAGAGAAAGTGGTGAGAAGAAAGAAGAAAAACAGAAAAAAGAAGAAGAAGAGGAAAAGAGAGGAAAAAGAGAGAAAGAAGAAGAAACCATGGAAGAAGAAGAAAAGCTTATGGATCATCTTCAAGATTCATCATCTTCTTCAACCTCCTCTTCGATTACCAGGTGGGTTCTAGTTAGAAACCTCTTTTTAGAGTTTTTGGATAATATGAGTTTTAGGTTAGAAATGGGAATCGATGTTCTAACGGTTGGATTTCGATATAAATCGAAAGGAATGATCCATATGCTTATAGAAACATGTATTGATGTTTGTTTTGATGTTTAGATTAACTTTGGGTTGATGGAAAAATGTTAGGTTTTGAAGAACATTTGTGTTCTTGGGAAAAATGTATATTTTTTATAATGATAATGATCAAACCATGATAAACTATGCTATTGTACCTCTATGGGAACATGTTTTGGTTGTTAAAATATTGTAGTATGTCGAATTCTGAGACTGTGGCTTTTTACGGAATCGAAATCGGAGTTCCGGAAGGCTTCCAACGATAAAAATGAAGTTTTCTGGGCACTGACACGACCCGTGTCACACAACACGGGTGGCCGTGTCAGCCCACTGACTATGGAGGGTGGAAACGCGAAAAAAGTGAAATTTGGGATTTTGGGTGACACGGGCCGTGTCACACAACACGGGTGCCCGTGTCAGACTCGCTGTAGGTTTTCTTTCAAAATCGTTTCGATCGTAACTTTTGACCCGTAAGTCCGTTTTGGTCCCCGTTTGAAGGTTGGAAAGCTAACTTTATGCTCTATGTGATATTGAGGTAGAAACATAGTTATATGCTATGGATTGATAAGAAAATATAGAAATGTAATGTATTTGATTTTGATTCCACCAAAAACTTAAGGATCGGGAATCCGATTGATACGAGTCCAAAGCCTTTGGAAAGATAATCCAATAATGTAGTGAATGGTGATGAGAGACCATGATTTAACCAAGGATGCTTGGTAGAGAATAGGATTGGCTTGTGTACCTTAAAATGTGCGTGAACTAGTATGTGAAAAGGGATGTTTTATGTGATGTGTGATTATACGTGTTTACTTGTAATATTTGTGTTATGCATATCTATCTAATTGTTGTGAATTGTGAATGAGAGAATATGCATGCTTAAAATATGAATTAGGAAGAGTGAGGAAACTTACCCCAAAACAAATGGTATAATTCTAGGTGGTGACTAGGATTGATGAATAATCTAGATGGCGATGCTTGTGCATTCGATGTAGACGTGCCCTTGCCGAGTAATGGTCTAGAGGAGAGTGAAACACTAGTATGGAACATGTGGTTAACCTTTGTGGATTTGAACCGGCATGTGAGGCCGAGAGGCATTATAGCCTTGTGATTGTCGAATACAATCGTGGTGTTGTGTATGATCACGTAATCGTAACCGGATTATTTATTTGAGTGTAGTTTCATGAGTCTAGGACTCCTCTAAAATGGATGCACAACTACTTGGCAGGTTTGATTCCCCGTGCTGTACGAATGGCGCCCATGGAGCGTAGGCTTGTGACGGTATAAGGCCCGTGAGAAGCGACGGTTCATAACGGTATAAGGCCCGTAGAACCCGAATCCATTCGTATGTCAAGTAGATTGCAAGGATCCATGACCCGGATCTACTTCTAGACGTAGAAGAGGCCGGGAATAGGGGATACCTTGGCGTGGTTATCGATTAGTGATACTTGTGGGTTGATAAACTCATGGCATGATTCCATATAGTGTGAGAATTGAATTGTAAACTCAAGAGTCCTTTCCCTTCCCCCGGACTTGAGTTAGGATCGTTAGAACCTTGTAAAGCCGAGAGAATCTATAAGATAGGGAACTCACTGAGATTTGATGTATCTCACCCCACTATAGTTGCTTTCTTTCAGGTTCGGATTGCAGGTTGATTTACAAGTGGAGCTATGATTGGATGTTTCAAGAGAAGCTTAGTTAAGCTTATTCCGCTGTGTATTTTATTGTTCGTGTACAATGAGGAATATTGTATATTGATCTTAGTTTTATTTTATTCTTGGCTAATTTCCATAGCTTGTACCATAGTTGTATTATGTTTTAGAAATGGACAAGTATGTGAATTATGTCATTAGGCACTTTTGATGTGTCAGTACCAACTAAAAACACTTGTATGGTATTATTCTAGATGAATATTATACAGGGCGTTACACCGGTGGAAAAATATTATTACCATAGATCTTCACCCCAAGATTTGCTTTATGAGGAGCTTGAAACTTACCAGAACTCTTACTCTAGAAAAGTCATTTATGAATGGAACATAGATGGTCTCAATGATAAACAAATTTTAGACATGATTCATAGAATGATCATGTATTGAAATGTCTGTAAACAACAGGGAAATGCAGATAGTACTATTGCTACTTTTATAACTACCGGATTTGTTGGTCAACTTAGAGGTTGGTGGGATCATTATCTCACAGAACTCCAAAAGAAAGAAATATTAACCCATAAGAAAACAGTGAAAGTAGAATCTACAAGTACAACTATCACAGTTACAGGTACCCCTGTTGTAACCACAGGAGAAAAAGATGCAGTCTATACACTGTGTCTAACGGTCCTACAACATTTTGTAGGAAGTTTTAATCACATTCATTAAAAAAATAGAAAAGAAATGTATTAGTAAAATTCTATTATTTTATTTCATTTTAAATAAAATATAATAAAAATAAATATAATATTAGTCAGAGTACTAATGTGGAGTGGTGAGGTACTTCACCTAATATTTGTTAGTTGGAATAAACTGGTGTGAGGAGTTCGTTCAAAGTTCACCAACTTTTACTTAATAATAATATGCATAAATAAATAAATAAATAATAATAATAATAAATAACTATATTCAAATAGTATTAGCCTTGTCTATGGATTTCTAGATTTATTAAGCGAAAATAATGTTTAGAAAGATGATAAATAAATACCTCTTTTTATGTGTATTAAGAAATGTAATTAGCAGGAGTTGAAAATTATGGAAACAAATAGTGCGGAAACATTTAAAAGAAAGGGTTGAAATGTATAAGATTTTTTCGCATAAATATATTTGAGAAAGTGCAAATATTTATTCAATAACAATCTATAGAAGTAAAGCTCCTTTAATGGAACAACTCGTAATTGTTAAAAGAAAATAAAAGTTAGAGAAAGTAACAAAAGAAAACAAAATGAATCAATTTTCTTCTAAAAGTCTCACTAAAAAAATTAGGAGGATTAAGTCACATTTGATTTTACTTGAAAATCATTTCTTAATAAAATCCATGATCATTTTTATATTTACTTGGAGCGTGTTTCTTTTTCTTTATGAAAATCAACCCTGAATAGTTAGTTTGATTTGATTATTTCATTTGTACAATTTTGGATTTACGAAAAAATTGATGGTTACTTTATTTTTCTTCTCATTTTACTTATTTTAATTCCCATTATTTATATGTTTTAGGTTATTTATTGGAAGAATCTGACAATACTAATGAACTTACAAATATGTTTGCAAATATCAACATTAATAAGGAAGAAAGCATAAACCTTGTTTATGCTCCTAGGCCGGTGGAAAAATATTATTACCATAGATCTTCACCCCAAGATTTGCTTTATGAGGAGCTTGAAACTTACCTGAACTCTTACTCTGGAAAAGCCATTTATGAATGGAACATAGATGGTCTCAATGATAAACAAATTTTAGACATGGTTCATAGAATGATCATGTATTGAAATGTCTGTAAACAACAGGGAAATGCAGATAGTAATATTGCTACTTTTATAACTACCGGATTTGTTGGTCAACTTAGAGGTTGGTGGGATCATTATCTCACAGAACTCCAAAAGAAAGAAATATTAACCCATAAGAAAACAGTGAAAGTAGAATCTACTAGTACAACTGTCACGGTTACAGGTACCCCTGTTGTAACCACAGGAGAAAAAGATGCAGTCTATACACTGTGTCTAACGGTCCTACAACATTTTGTAGGAAGTTTTAATCACATTCATTAAAAAAATAGAAAAGAAATGTATTAGTAAAATTCTATTATTTTATTTCATTTTAAATAAAATATAATAAAAATAAATATAATATTAGTCAGAGTACTAATGTGGAGTGGTGAGGTACTTCACCTAATATTTGTTAGTTGGAATAAACTGGTGTGAGGAGTTCGTTCAAAGTTCACCAACTTTTACTTAATAATGATATGCATAAATAAATAAATAAATTAATAATAATAATAATAATAATAATAATAATAATAATAATAAATAACTATATTCAAATAGTATTAGCCTTGTCTATGGATTTCTAGATTTATTAAGCGAAAATAATGTTTAGAAAGATGATAAATAAATACCTCTTTTTTTGTGTATTAAGAAATGTAATTAGCAGGAGTTGAAAATTATGGAAACAAATAGTGCGGAAACATTTAAAAGAGAGGGTTAAAATGTATAAGATTTTTCCGCATAAATATATTTGAGAAAGTGCAAATATTTATTCAATAACAATCTATATAAGTAAAGCTCCTTTAATGGAACAACTCGTAATTGTTAAAAGAAAACTAAAGTTAGAGAAAGTAACAAAAGAAAACAAAATGAATCAATTTTCTTCTAAAAGTCTCACTAAAAAAATTAGGAGGATTAAGTTACATTTGATTTTACTTGAAAATCATTTCTTAATAAAATCCATGATCATTTTTATATTTACTTGGAGCGTGTTTCTTTTTCTTTATGAAAATCAACCCTGAATTGTTAGTTTGATTTGACTATTTCATTTGTACAATTTTGGATTTATGAAAAAATTGATGGTTACTTTATTTTTCTTCTCATTTTACGTATTTGAATTCCCATTATTTTTATGTTTTAGGTTATTTATTGGAAGAATCTGACAATACTAATGAACTTACAAATATGTTTGCAAATATCAACATTAATAAGGAAGAAAGCATAAACCTTGTTTATGCTCCTAGGCCGGTGGAAAAATATTATTACCATAGATCTTCACCCCAAAATTTGCTTTATGAGGAGCTTGAAACTTACCAGAACTCTTACTCTAGAAAAGTCATTTATGAATGGAACATAGATGGTCTCAATGATAAACAAATTTTAGACATGATTCATAGAATGATCATGTATTCAACTGTCTGTAAACAACAAGGAAATGGAAATAGCACTATTGCTACTTTTATAACTACCGGATTTGTTGGTCAACTTAGAGGTTGGTGAGATCATTATCTCACAGTACTCCAAAAGAAAGAAATATTAACCCATAAGAAAACAGTTAAAGTAGAATCTACTAGTACAACTGTCACGGTTACAGGTACCTCTGTTGTAACCACAGGAGAAGAAGATGCAGTCTATACACTGTGTCTAACGGTCCTACAACATTTTGCAGGAAGTTTTAATCACATTCAATAAAAAAATAGAAAAGATATGTATTATTAAAATTCTATTATTTTATTTCATTTTAAATAAATTATAATAAAAATAAATATAATATTAGTCAGAGTACTGATGTGGAGTGGTGAGGTACTTCAGCTAATATTTCTTAGTTGGAATAAACTGGTGTGAGGAGTTCGTTCAAAGTTCACCAACTTTTACTTAATAATGATAAGCATAAATAAATAATAATAATAATAATAATAATAATAATAATAATAATACAAATAATAATAATAAATAACTATATTCCAATAGTATTAGCCTTGTCTATGGATTTCTAGATTTATTAAGCGAAACTAATGTTTAGAAAGATGATAAATAAATACCTCTTTTTATGTGTATTAAGAAATGTAATTAGCAGGAGTTGAAAATTATGGAAACAAATAGTGCGGAAACATTTAAAAGAAAGGGTTGAAATGTATAAGATTTTTCCGCATAAATATATTTGAGAAAGTGCAAATATTTATTCAATAACAATCTATATAAGTAAAGCTCCTTTAATGGAACAACTCATAATTGTTAAAAGAAAACTAAAGTTAGAGAAAGTAACAAAAGAAAACAAAATGAATCAATTTTCTTCTAAAAGTCTCACTAAAAAAATTAGGAGGATTAAGTCACATTTGATTTTACTTGAAAATCATTTCTTAATAAAATCCATGATCATTTTTATATTTATTTGGAGCGTGTTTCTTTTTCTTTATGAAAATCAACCCTGAATAGTTAGTTTGATTTGATTATTTCATTTGTACAATTTTGGATTTATGAAAAAATTGATGGTTACTTTATTTTTCTTCTCATTTTACTTATTTGAATTCACATTATTTTTACGTTTTAGGTTATTTATTTGAAGAATCTGACAATACTAATGAACTTACAAATATGTTTGCAAATATCAACATTAATAAGGAAGAAAGCATAAACCTTGTTTATGCTCCTAGTCAGGTGGAAAAGTATTATTACCATAGATCTTCACCCCAAGATTTGCTTTATGAGGAGCTTGAAACATACCAGAACTCTTACTCTAGAAAAGTCATTTATGAATGGAACATAGATGGTCTCAATGATAAACAAATTTTAGACATGATTCATAGAATGATCATGTATTCAACTGTCTGTAAACAACAAGGAAATGCAAATAGCACTATTGCTACTTTTATAACTACCGGATTTGTTGGTCAACTTAGAGGTTGGTGAGATCATTATCTCACAGTACTCCAAAAGAAAGAAATATTAACCCATAAGAAAACAGTTAAAGTAGAATCTACTAGTACAACTGTCATGGTTACAGGTACCCCTGTTGTAACCACAGGAGAAGAAGATGCAGTCTATACACTGTGTCTAACGGTCCTACAACATTTTGTAGGAAGTTTTAATCACATTCAATAAAAAAATAGAAAAGATATGTATTAGTAAAATTCTATTATTTTATTTCATTTTAAATAAAATATAATAAAAATAAATATAATATTAGTCAGAGTACTAATGTGGAGTGGTGAGGTACTTCAGCTAATATTTCTTAGTTGGAATAAACTGGTGTGAGGAGTTCGTTCAAAGTTCACCAACTTTTACTTAATAATGATAAGCATAAATAAATAATAATAATAATAATAATAATAATAATAATAATAATACAAATAATAATAATAAATAACTATATTCCAATAGTATTAGCCTTGTCTATGGATTTCTAGATTTATTAAGCGAAACTAATGTTTAGAAAGATGATAAATAAATACCTCTTTTTATGTGTATTAAGAAATGTAATTAGCAGGAGTTGAAAATTATGGAAACAAATAGTGCGGAAACATTTAAAAGAAAGGGTTGAAATGTATAAGATTTTTCCGCATAAATATATTTGAGAAAGTGCAAATATTTATTCAATAACAATCTATATAAGTAAAGCTCCTTTAATGGAACAACTCATAATTGTTAAAAGAAAACTAAAGTTAGAGAAAGTAACAAAAGAAAACAAAATGAATCAATTTTCTTCTAAAAGTCTCACTAAAAAAATTAGGAGGATTAAGTCACATTTGATTTTACTTGAAAATCATTTCTTAATAAAATCCATGATCATTTTTATATTTATTTGGAGCGTGTTTCTTTTTCTTTATGAAAATCAACCCTGAATAGTTAGTTTGATTTGATTATTTCATTTGTACAATTTTGGATTTATGAAAAAATTGATGGTTACTTTATTTTTCTTCTCATTTTACTTATTTGAATTCACATTATTTTTACGTTTTAGGTTATTTATTTGAAGAATCTGACAATACTAATGAACTTACAAATATGTTTGCAAATATCAACATTAATAAGGAAGAAAGCATAAACCTTGTTTATGCTCCTAGTCAGGTGGAAAAGTATTATTACCATAGATCTTCACCCCAAGATTTGCTTTATGAGGAGCTTGAAACTTACCAGAACTCTTACTCTAGAAAAGTCATTTATGAATGGAACATAGATGGTCTCAATGATAAACAAATTTTAGACATGATTCATAGAATGATCATGTATTCAACTGTCTGTAAACAACAAGGAAATGCAAATAGCACTATTGCTACTTTTATAACTACCGGATTTGTTGGTCAACTTAGAGGTTGGTGAGATCATTATCTCACAGTACTCCAAAAGAAAGAAATATTAACCCATAAGAAAACAGTTAAAGTAGAATCTACTAGTACAACTGTCATGGTTACAGGTACCCCTGTTGTAACCACAGGAGAAGAAGATGCAGTCTATACACTGTGTCTAACGGTCCTACAACATTTTGTAGGAAGTTTTAATCACATTCAATAAAAAAATAGAAAAGATATGTATTAGTAAAATTCTATTATTTTATTTCATTTTAAATAAAATATAATAAAAATAAATATAATATTAGTCAGAGTACTAATGTGGAGTGGTGAGGTACTTCAGCTAATATTTCTTAGTTGGAATAAACTGGTGTGAGGAGTTCGTTCAAAGTTCACCAACTTTTACTTAATAATGATAAGCATAAATAAATAATAATAATAATAATAATAATAATAATAATAATACAAATAATAATAATAAATAACTATATTCCAATAGTATTAGCCTTGTCTATGGATTTCTAGATTTATTAAGCGAAACTAATGTTTAGAAAGATGATAAATAAATACCTCTTTTTATGTGTATTAAGAAATGTAATTAGCAGGAGTTGAAAATTATGGAAACAAATAGTGCGGAAACATTTAAAAGAAAGGGTTGAAATGTATAAGATTTTTCCGCATAAATATATTTGAGAAAGTGCAAATATTTATTCAATAACAATCTATATAAGTAAAGCTCCTTTAATGGAACAACTCATAATTGTTAAAAGAAAACTAAAGTTAGAGAAAGTAACAAAAGAAAACAAAATGAATCAATTTTCTTCTAAAAGTCTCACTAAAAAAATTAGGAGGATTAAGTCACATTTGATTTTACTTGAAAATCATTTCTTAATAAAATCCATGATCATTTTTATATTTATTTGGAGCGTGTTTCTTTTTCTTTATGAAAATCAACCCTGAATAGTTAGTTTGATTTGATTATTTCATTTGTACAATTTTGGATTTATGAAAAAATTGATGGTTACTTTATTTTTCTTCTCATTTTACTTATTTGAATTCACATTATTTTTACGTTTTAGGTTATTTATTGGAAGAATCTGACAATACTAATGAACTTACAAATATGTTTGCAAATATCAACATTAATAAGGAAGAAAGCATAAACCTTGTTTATGCTCCTAGGCCGGTAGAAAAATATTATTACCATAGATCTTCGCCCCAAAATTTGCTTTATGAGGAGCTTGAAACTTACCAGAACTCTTACTCAGGAAAAGTCATTTATGAATGGAACATAGATGGTCTCAATGATAAACAAATTTTAGACATGATTCATAGAATGATCATGTATTGAAATGTCTGTAAACAACAGGGAAATGCAGATAGTACTATTGCTACTTTTATATCTACCAGATTTGTTGATCGACTTTGAGATTGGTGGGATCATTATCTCACAGAACTCCAAAAGAAAGAAATATTAACCCATAAGAAAACATTGAAAGTAGAACCTACTAGTACAACTGTCACGGTTACAGGTACCCCTGTTGTAACCACAGGAGAAGAAGATGCAGTCTATACACTGTGTCTAACGGTCCTACAACATTTTGTAGGAAGTTTTAATCACATTCAATAAAAAAATAGAAAAGATATGTATTAGTAAAATTCTATTATTTTATTTCATTTTAAATAAAATATAATAAAAATAAATATAATATTAGTCAGAGTACTAATGTGGAGTGGTGAGGTACTTCAGCTAATATTTATTAGTTGGAATAAACTGGTGTGAGGAGTTCGTTCAAAGTTCACCAACTTTTACTTAATAATGATAAGCATAAATAAATAATAATAATAATAATAATAATAATAATAATAATAATACAAATAATAATAATAAATAACTATATTCCAATAGTATTAGCCTTGTCTATGGATTTCTAGATTTATTAAGCGAAACTAATGTTTAGAAAGATGATAAATAAATACCTCTTTTTATGTGTATTAAGAAATGTAATTAGCAGGAGTTGAAAATTATGGAAACAAATAGTGCGGAAACATTTAAAAGAAAGGGTTGAAATGTATAAGATTTTTCCGCATAAATATATTTGAGAAAGTGCAAATATTTATTCAATAACAATCTATATAAGTAAAGCTCCTTTAATGGAACAACTCATAATTGTTAAAAGAAAACTAAAGTTAGAGAAAGTAACAAAAGAAAACAAAATGAATCAATTTTCTTCTAAAAGTCTCACTAAAAAAATTAGGAGGATTAAGTCACATTTGATTTTACTTGAAAATCATTTCTTAATAAAATCCATGATCATTTTTATATTTATTTGGAGCGTGTTTCTTTTTCTTTATGAAAATCAACCCTGAATAGTTAGTTTGATTTGATTATTTCATTTGTACAATTTTGGATTTATGAAAAAATTGATGGTTACTTTATTTTTCATCTCATTTTACTTATTTGAATTCACATTATTTTTACGTTTTAGGTTATTTATTTGAAGAATCTGACAATACTAATGAACTTACAAATATGTTTGCAAATATCAACATTAATAAGGAAGAAAGCATAAACCTTGTTTATGCTCCTAGTCAGGTGGAAAAGTATTATTACCATAGATCTTCACCCCAAGATTTGCTTTATGAGGAGCTTGAAACTTACCAGAACTCTTACTCTAGAAAAGTCATTTATGAATGGAACATAGATGGTCTCAATGATAAACAAATTTTAGACATGATTCATAGAATGATCATGTATTCAACTGTCTGTAAACAACAAGGAAATGCAAATAGCACTATTGCTACTTTTATAACTACCGGATTTGTTGGTCAACTTAGAGGTTGGTGAGATCATTATCTCACAGTACTCCAAAAGAAAGAAATATTAACCCATAAGAAAACAGTTAAAGTAGAATCTACTAGTACAACTGTCATGGTTACAGGTACCCCTGTTGTAACCACAGGAGAAGAAGATGCAGTCTATACACTGTGTCTAACGGTCCTACAACATTTTGTAGGAAGTTTTAATCACATTCAATAAAAAAATAGAAAAGATATGTATTAGTAAAATTCTATTATTTTATTTCATTTTAAATAAAATATAATAAAAATAAATATAATATTAGTCAGAGTACTAATGTGGAGTGGTGAGGTACTTCAGCTAATATTTCTTAGTTGGAATAAACTGGTGTGAGGAGTTCGTTCAAAGTTCACCAACTTTTACTTAATAATGATAAGCATAAATAAATAATAATAATAATAATAATAATAATAATAATACAAATAATAATAATAAATAACTATATTCCAATAGTATTAGCCTTGTCTATGGATTTCTAGATTTATTAAGCGAAACTAATGTTTAGAAAGATGATAAATAAATACCTCTTTTTATGTGTATTAAGAAATGTAATTAGCAGGAGTTGAAAATTATGGAAACAAATAGTGCGGAAACATTTAAAAGAAAGGGTTGAAATGTATAAGATTTTTCCGCATAAATATATTTGAGAAAGTGCAAATATTTATTCAATAACAATCTATATAAGTAAAGCTCCTTTAATGGAACAACTCATAATTGTTAAAAGAAAACTAAAGTTAGAGAAAGTAACAAAAGAAAACAAAATGAATCAATTTTCTTCTAAAAGTCTCACTAAAAAAATTAGGAGGATTAAGTCACATTTGATTTTACTTGAAAATCATTTCTTAATAAAATCCATGATCATTTTTATATTTATTTGGAGCGTGTTTCTTTTTCTTTATGAAAATCAACCCTGAATAGTTAGTTTGATTTGATTATTTCATTTGTACAATTTTGGATTTATGAAAAAATTGATGGTTACTTTATTTTTCTTCTCATTTTACTTATTTGAATTCACATTATTTTTACGTTTTAGGTTATTTATTGGAAGAATCTGACAATACTAATGAACTTACAAATATGTTTGCAAATATCAACATTAATAAGGAAGAAAGCATAAACCTTGTTTATGCTCCTAGGCCGGTAGAAAAATATTATTACCATAGATCTTCGCCCCAAAATTTGCTTTATGAGGAGCTTGAAACTTACCAGAACTCTTACTCAGGAAAAGTCATTTATGAATGGAACATAGATGGTCTCAATGATAAACAAATTTTAGACATGATTCATAGAATGATCATGTATTGAAATGTCTGTAAACAACAGGGAAATGCAGATAGTACTATTGCTACTTTTATATCTACCAGATTTGTTGATCGACTTTGAGATTGGTGGGATCATTATCTCACAGAACTCCAAAAGAAAGAAATATTAACCCATAAGAAAACATTGAAAGTAGAACCTACTAGTACAACTGTCACGGTTACAGGTACCCCTGTTGTAACCACAGGAGAAGAAGATGCAGTCTATACACTGTGTCTAACGGTCCTACAACATTTTGTAGGAAGTTTTAATCACATTCAATAAAAAAATAGAAAAGATATGTATTAGTAAAATTCTATTATTTTATTTCATTTTAAATAAAATATAATAAAAATAAATATAATATTAGTCAGAGTACTAATGTGGAGTGGTGAGGTACTTCAGCTAATATTTATTAGTTGGAATAAACTGGTGTGAGGAGTTCGTTCAAAGTTCACCAACTTTTACTTAATAATGATAAGCATAAATAAATAATAATAATAATAATAATAATAATAATAATAATAATACAAATAATAATAATAAATAACTATATTCCAATAGTATTAGCCTTGTCTATGGATTTCTAGATTTATTAAGCGAAACTAATGTTTAGAAAGATGATAAATAAATACCTCTTTTTATGTGTATTAAGAAATGTAATTAGCAGGAGTTGAAAATTATGGAAACAAATAGTGCGGAAACATTTAAAAGAAAGGGTTGAAATGTATAAGATTTTTCCGCATAAATATATTTGAGAAAGTGCAAATATTTATTCAATAACAATCTATATAAGTAAAGCTCCTTTAATGGAACAACTCATAATTGTTAAAAGAAAACTAAAGTTAGAGAAAGTAACAAAAGAAAACAAAATGAATCAATTTTCTTCTAAAAGTCTCACTAAAAAAATTAGGAGGATTAAATCACATTTGATTTTACTTGAAAATCATTTCTTAATAAAATCCATGATCATTTTTATATTTATTTGGAGCGTGTTTCTTTTTCTTTATGAAAATCAACCCTGAATAGTTAGTTTGATTTGATTATTTCATTTGTACAATTTTGGATTTATGAAAAAATTGTGGTTACTTTATTTTTCTTCTCATTTTACTTATTTGAATTCACATTATTTTTACGTTTTAGGTTATTTATTGTAAGAATCTGACAATACTAATGAACTTACAAATATGTTTGCAAATATCAACATTAATAAGGAAGAAAGCATAAACCTTGTTTATGCTCCTAGTCAGGTGGAAAAGTATTATTACCATAGATCTTCACCCCAAGATTTGCTTTATGAGGAGCTTGAAACTTACCAGAACTCTTACTCTAGAAAAGTCATTTATGAATGGAACATAGATGGTCTCAATGATAAACAAATTTTAGACATGATTCATAGAATGATCATGTATTCAACTGTCTGTAAACAACAAGGAAATGCAAATAGCACTATTGCTACTTTTATAACTACCGGATTTGTTGGTCAACTTAGAGGTTGGTGAGATCATTATCTCACAGTACTCCAAAAGAAAGAAATATTAACCCATAAGAAAACAGTTAAAGTAGAATCTACTAGTACAACTGTCACGGTTACAGGTACCCCTGTTGTAACCACAGGAGAAGAAGATGCAGTCTATACACTGTGTCTAACGGTCCTACAACATTTTGTAGGAAGTTTTAATCACATTCATTAAAAAAATAGAAAAGAAATGTATTCGTAAAATTCTATTATTTTATTTCATTTTAAATAAAATATAATAAAAATAAATATAATATTAGTCAGAGTACTAATTTGGAGTGGTGAGGTACTTCACCTAATATTTGTTAGTTGGAATAAACTGGTGTGAGGAGTTCGTTCAAAGTTCACCAACTTTTACTTAATAATAATATGCATAAATAAATAATAATAATAATAATAATAATAATAATAAATAACTATATTCAAATAGTACTAGCCTTGTCTATGGATTTCTAGATTTATTAAGCAAAAATAATGTTTAAAAAGATGATAAATAAATACCTCTTTTTATGTGTATTAAGAAATGTAATTAGCAGGAGTTGAAAATTATGGAAACAAATAGTGCGGAAACATTTAAAAGAAAGGGTTGAAATGTATAAGATTTTTCCGCATAAATATATTTGAGAAAGTGCAAATATTTATTCAATAACAATCTATATAAGTAAAGCTCCTTTAATGGAACAACTCATAATTGTTAAAAGAAAACTAAAGTTAGAGAAAGTAAGCAAAGAAAACAAAATGAATCAATTTTCTTCAAAAAGTCTCACTAAAAAAATTTGGAGGATTAAGTCACATTTGATTTTACTTGAAAATCATTTCTTAATAAAATCCATGATCATTTTTATATTTATTTGGAGCGTGTTTCTTTTTCTTTATGAAAATCAACCCTGAATAGTTAGTTTGATTTGATTATTTCATTTGTACAATTTTGGATTTATGAAAAAATTGATGGTTACTTTATTTTTCTTCTCATTTTACTTATTTGAATTCCCATTATTTTTATGTTTTAGGTTATTTATTGGAAGAATCTGACAATACTAATTAACTTACAAATATGTTTGCAAATATCAACATTAATAAGGAAGAAAGCATAAACCTTGTTTATGCTCCTAGGCCGGTAGAAAAATATTATTACCATAGATCTTCACCCCAAAATTTGCTTTATGAGGAGCTTGAAACTTACCAGAACTCTTACTCTGGAAAAGTCATTTATGAATGGAACATAGATGGTCTCAATGATAAACAAATTTTAGACATGATTCATAGAATGATCATGTATTGAAATGTCTGTAAACAACAGGGAAATGCATATAGTACTATTGCTACTTTTATAACTACCGGATTTGTTGGTCAACTTAGAGGTTGGTGGGATCATTATCTAACAGAACTCCAAAAGAAAGAAATATTAACCCATAAGAAAACAGTGAAAGTAGAATCTACTAGTACAACTGTCACGGTTACAGGTACCCCAGTTGTAACCACAGGAGAAAAAGATGCAGTCTATACACTGTGTCTAACGGTCCTACAACATTTTGTAGGATGTTTTAATCACATTCATTAAAAAAATAGAAAAGAAATGTATTAGTAAAATTCTATTATTTTATTTCATTTTAAATAAAATATAATAAAAATAAATATAATATTAGTCAGAGTAATAATGTGGAGTGGTGAGGTACTTCACCTAATATTTGTTAGTTGGAATAAACTGGTGTGAGGAGTTCGTTCAAAGTTCACCAACTTTTACTTAATAATGATATGCATAAATAAATAAATAAATAATTATTATTATTATTATTATAATAATAATAATAATAATAATAATAATAATAATAATAATAATAATAATAATAATAATAAATAACTATATTCAAATAGTATTAGCCTTGTCTATGGATTTCTAGATTTATTAAGCGAAAATAATGTTTAGAAAGATGATAAATAAATACTTCTTTTTATGTGTATTAAGAAATGTAATTAGCAGGAGTTGAAAATTATGGAAAGAAATAGTGCGGAAACATTTAAAAGAAAGGGTTGAAATGTATAAAATTTTTCCGCATAAATATATTTGAGAAAGTGCAAATATTTATTCAATAACAATCTATATAAGTAAAGCTCCTTTAGTGGAACAACTCGTAATTGTTAAAAGAAAACTAAAGTTAGAGAAAGTAACAAAAGAAAACAAAAGAATCAATTTTCTTCTAAAAGTCTCACTAAAAAAATTAGGAGGATTAAGTTACATTTGATTTTACTTGAAAATCATTTCTTAATAAAATCCATGATCATTTTTATATTTACTTGGAGCGTGTTTCTTTTTCTTTATGAAAATCAACCCTGAATAGTTAGTCTGATTTGCTTATTTCATTTGTACAATTTTGGATTTATGAAAAAATTGATGGTTACTTTATTTTTCTTCTCATTTTACGTATTTGAATTCCCATTATTTTTATGTTTTAGGTTATTTATTAGAAGAATCTGACAATACTAATGAACTTACAAATATGTTTGCAAATATCAACATTAATAAGGAAGAAAGCATAAACCTTGTTTATGCTCCTAGGCCGGTGGAAAAATATTATTACCATAGATCTTCACCCCAAAGTTTGCTTTATGAGGAGCTTGAAACTTACCAGAGCTCTTACTCCGGAAAAGTCATTTATGAATGGAACATAGATGGTCTCAATGATAAACAAATTTTAGACATGATTCATAGAATGATCATGTATTGAAATGTCTGTAAACAACAGGGAAATGCAGATAGTACTATTGCTACTTTTATAACTACCGGATTTGTTGGTCAACTTAGAGGTTGGTGGGATCATTATCTAACAGAACTCCAAAAGAAAGAAATATTAACCCATAAGAAAACAGTGAAAGTAGAA
The DNA here is from genome assembly GCA_022829125.1 of Lathyrus tuberosus. Lineage (NCBI taxonomy): Eukaryota > Viridiplantae > Streptophyta > Magnoliopsida > Fabales > Fabaceae > Lathyrus > Lathyrus tuberosus. The sequence goes on along the minus strand of JALAZF010000061.1, from coordinate 4,423,412 downwards.
TCTACTAGTACAACTGTCACGGTTACAGGTACCCCTGTTGTAACCACAGGAAAAAAAGATGCAGTCTATACACTGTGTCTAACGGTCCTACAACATTTTGTAGGAAGTTTTAATCACATTCATTAAAAAAATAGAAAAGAAATGTATTAGTAAAATTCTATTATTTTATTTCATTTTAAATAAAATATAATAAAAATAAATATAATATTAGTCAGAGTACTAATGTGGAGTGGTGAGGTACTTCACCTAATATTTGTTAGTTGGAATAAACTGGTGTGAGGAGTTCGTTCAAAGTTCACCAACTTTTACTTAATAATGATATGCATAAATAAATAAATATATAATAATAATAATAATAATAAATAACTATATTCAAATAGTATTAGCCTTGTCTATGGATTTCTAGATTTATTAAGCGAAAATAATGTTTAGAAAGATGATAAATAAATACTTCTTTTTATGTGTAATAAGAAATGTAATTAGCAGGAGTTGAAAATTATGGAAACAAATAGTGCGGAAACATTTAAAAGAAAGGGTTGAAATGTATAAGATTTTTGCGCATAAATATATTTGAGAAAGTGCAAATATTTATTCAATAACAATCTATATAAGTAAAGCTCCTTTAATGGAACAACTCGTAATTGTTAAAAGAAAACTAAAGTTAGAGAAAGTAACAAAAGAAAACAAAATGAATCAATTTTCTTCTAAAAGTCTCACTAAAAAAATTAGGAGGATTAAGTTACATTTGATTTTACTTGAAAATCATTTCTTAATAAAATCCATGATCATTTTTATATTTACTTGGAGCGTGTTTCTTTTTCTTTATGAAAATCAACCCTGAATTGTTAGTTTGATTTGATTATTTCATTTGTACAATTTTGGATTTATGAAAAAATTGATGGTTACTTTATTTTTCTTCTCATTTTACGTATTTGAATTCCCATTATTTTTATGTTTTAGGTTATTTATTGGAAGAATCTGAGAATACTAATGAACTTACAAATATGTTTGCAAATATCAACATTAATAAGGAAGAAAGCATAAACCTTGTTTATGCTCCTAGGCCGGTGGTAAAATATTATTACCATAGATCTTCACCCCAAAATTTGCTTTATGAGGAGCTTGAAACTTACCAGAACTCTTACTCTGGAAAAGTCATTTATGAATGGAACATAGATGGTCTCAATGATAAACAAATTTTAGACATGATTCATAGAATGATCATGTATTGAAATGTCTGTAAACAACAGGGAAATGCAGATAGTACTATTGCTACTTTTACATCTACCGAATTTGTTGATCGACTTAGAGGTTGGTGGGATCATTATCGCACAGAACTCCAAAAGAAAGAAATATTAACCCATAAGAAAACAGTGAAACTAGAATCTACTAGTACAACTGTCACGGTTACAGGTACGCCTGTTGTAACCACAGGAGAAGAAGATGCAGTCTGTACACTGTGTCTAACGGTTCTACAACGTTTTGTAGGAAGTTTTAATCACATTCATTAAAAAAATAGAAAAGAAATGTATTAGTAAAATTCTATTATTTTATTTCATTTTAAATAAAATATAATAAAAATAAATATAATATTAGTCAGAGTACTAATGTGGAGTGGTGAGGTACTTCACCTAATATTTGTTAGTTGGAATAAACTGGTGTGAGGAGTTCGTTCAAAGTTCACCAACTTTAACTTAATAATAATATGCATAAATAAATAAATAAATAAATAATAATAATAATAATAATAATAATAATAATAATAAATAACTATATTCAAATAGTATTAGCCTTGTCTATGGATTTCTAGATTTATTAAGCGAAAATAATGTTTAGAAAGATGATAAATAAATACCTCTTTTTATGTGTATTAAGAAATGTAATTAGCAGGAGTTGAAAATTATGGAAACAAATAGTGCGGAAACATTTAAAAGAGAGGGTTGAAATGTATAAGATTTTTCCGCATAAATATATTTGAGAAAGTGCAAATATTTATTCAATAACAATCTATATAAGTAAAGCTCCTTTAATGGAACAACTCATAATTGTTAAAAGAAAACTAAAGTTAGAGAAAGTAACCAAAGAAAACAAAATGAATCAATTTTCTTCTAAAAGTCTCACTAAAAAAATTAGGAGGATTAAGTCACATTTGATTTTACTTGAAAATCATTTCTTAATAAAATCCATGATCATTTTTATATTTATTTGGAGCGTGTTTCTTTTTCTTTATGAAAATCAACCCTGAATAGTTAGTTTGATTTGATTATTTCATTTGTACAATTTTGGATTTAGGAAAAAATTGATGGTTACTTTATTTTTCTTCTCATTATACTTATTTGAATTCACATTATTTTTACGTTTTAGGTTATTTATTGGAAGAATCTGACAATACTAATGAACTTACAAATATGTTTGTAAATATCAACATTAATAAGGAAGAAAGCATAAACCTTGTTTATGCTCCTAGGCCGGTTGTAATACTCCATATTATTTAAATACTCAATTGGATATCAGATGAGATCAGATGAGTATCTATGTGCTCTATCTTGGATAAATTGGATTAATGGAATCCTCTAAGAACTTTAAGTATTGACAATTGGGATCAATAGAGCAACTAATGAACTCTGAAGAGATCAATTATTTAATAAAGAGACATATCAATTATTTTAACTCGAGAAAGGATTTTAAGGTAACTCTAATAATTGATCAATTGGTGTTAGACGATAAATTATCAATTGGAGATATTTTACCCTATTGGATTATATTATATAATATTGGTATATATATATATATATATATATTTGTTGGAAAGAGAAAGAGAAAGTGGTGAGAAGAAAGAAGAAAAACAGAAAAAAGAAGAAGAAGAGGAAAAGAGAGGAAAAAGAGAGAAAGAAGAAGAAACCATGGAAGAAGAAGAAAAGCTTATGGATCATCTTCAAGATTCATCATCTTCTTCAACCTCCTCTTCGATTACCAGGTGGGTTCTAGTTAGAAACCTCTTTTTAGAGTTTTTGGATAATATGAGTTTTAGGTTAGAAATGGGAATCGATGTTCTAACGGTTGGATTTCGATATAAATCGAAAGGAATGATCCATATGCTTATAGAAACATGTATTGATGTTTGTTTTGATGTTTAGATTAACTTTGGGTTGATGGAAAAATGTTAGGTTTTGAAGAACATTTGTGTTCTTGGGAAAAATGTATATTTTTGATAATGATAATGATCAAACCATGCTAAACTATGCTATTGTACCTCTGTGGGAACATGTTTTTGTTGTTAAAATATTGTAGTATGTCGAATTCTGAGACCGGGGCTTTTTACGGAATCGAAATCGGAGTTCCGGAAGGCTTCCAACGATAAAAATGAAGTTTTCTGGGCACTGACACGACCCGTGTCACACAACACGGGTGGCCGTGTCAGCCCACTGACTATGGAGGGTGGAAACGCGAAAAAAGTGAAATTTGGGATTTTGGGTGACACGGGCCGTGTCACACAACACGGGTGCCCGTGTCAGACTCACTGTAGGTTTTCTTTCAAAATCGTTTCGATCGTAACTTTTGACCCGTAAGTCCGTTTTGGTCCCCGTTTGAAGCGTTGGAAAGCTAACTTTATGCTCTATGTGATATTGAGGTAGAAACATAGTTATATGCTATGGATTGATAAGAAAATATAGAAATGTAATGTATTTGATTTTGATTCCACCAAAAACTCAAGGATCGGGAATCCGATTGATACGAGTCCAAAGCCTTTGGAAAGATAATCCAATAATGTAGTGAATGGTGATGAGAGACTATTATTTAACCAAGGATGCTTGGTAGACAATAGGATTGGCTTGTGTACCTTAAAATGTGCGTGAACTAGTATGTGAAAAGGGATGTTTTATGTGATGTGTGATTATACGTGTTTACTTGTAATATTTGTGTTATGCATATCTATCTAATTGTTGTGAATTGTGAATGAGAGAATATGCATGCTTAAAATATGAATTAGGAAGAGTGAGGAAACTTACCCGAAAACAAATGGTATAATTCTAGGTGGTGACTAGGATTGATGAATAATCTAGATGGTGATGCTTGTGCATTCGATGTAGATGTGCCCTTTCCGAGTAATGGTCTAGAGGAGAGTGAAACACTAGTATGGAACATGTGGTTAACCTTTGTGGATTTGAACCGGCATGTGAGGCCGAGAGGCATTATAGCCTTGTGATTGTCGAATACAATCGTGGTGTTGTGTATGATCACGTAATCGTAACCGGATTATTTATTTGAGTGTAGTTTCATGAGTCTCGGACTCCTCTGAAATGGATGCACAACTACTTGGCAGGTTTGATTCCCCGTGTTGTACGAATGGCGCCCATGGAGCGTAGGCTTGTGACGGTATAAGGCCCGTGAGAAGCGACGGTTCATAACGGTATAAGGCCCGTAGAACCCGAATCCATTCGTATGTCAAGTAGATTGCAAGGATCCATGACCCGGATCTACTTCTAGACGTAGAAGAGGTCGAGAATAGGGGATACCTTGGCGTGGTTATCGATTAGTGATACTTGTGGGTTGATAAACTCATGGCATGTTTCCATATAGTGTGAGAATTGAATTGTAAACTCAAGAGTCCTTTCCCTTCCCCCGGACTTGAGTTAGGATCGTTAAAACCTTGTAAAGCCGAGAGAATCTATAAGATAGGGAACTCACTGAGATTTGATGTATCTCACCCCACTATAGTTGCTTTCTTTCAGGTTCAGATTGCAGGTTGATTTATAAGTGGAGCTATGATTGGATGTTTCAAGAGAAGCTTAGTTAAGCTTATTCCGCTGTGTATTTTATTGTTCGTGTACAATGAGGAATATTGTATATTGATCTTAGTTTTATTTTATTTTTGGCTAATTTCCATAGCTTGTGCCATAGTTGTATTATGTTTTAGAAATGGACAAGTATGTGAATTATGTCATTAGGCACTTTTGATGTGTCAGTACCAAATAAAAACACTTGTATGGTATTATTCTAGATGAATATTATACAGGGCGTTAAAGTTGGTATCAGAGCAGGTCGTGTCCTCGACCTAGCCATGAAACATCATAAGTAAATCTATTCCTGCCTCTTAAGTGTGTCCTGCCAGCATGAAACTTAATATCATACTATCTAGTGTTGGGCCTGATCAACCTAATACTATGTATGTGATAGGTAGAATCATGGTTGAGCGACCACGAGGACTCCGTAGTGTTGTTGGAACTTATGCTGTGAGGGTAGACTCAAGCCAAGAGTTAGTAGTGTGGAGTTGTTCAGCTCATTTGAGGTTTTAGTAGAAGTTGTGCTTTGGGTAACATGGAATTAAAGAGTGGTGTGCTATTAAGCAATCCTTTGGAAAAGATGGAGTTTGAAAGTTAAGACTCTCTAGTGGACGAGTGGTTAAGGTATTAAGGAACACGTAAAGTCGCTAGTAGAGCTGGATTGACCATTGGGGTGAATAAGGACTTCAAGTAATCTCATTCCGAGGAAAAGAAAAGTTGTTTGGTGGAATGTCTTCGGAACAATATCTTTCGACTGGTTAAAGTTGAGGGTCAAGGACGTCCGACTTTTATGGGAACCTAAAGTAGTAGAGAAGTATGAGAAAGAAACACAAGGATGTGTTTACATGCTTCAAGTTAAATAAGTATGTGTCGGACGAAGAGTGTGTGATGAGTTGCGTATATTCAGTTGTATAGAGAGATTAAGTTCGAGATATTACATCGGGATTTTTATATATTTGATAAGAGACCATTTTGGAATTTGGAATTGTTAAATTACCCAAGGAACAGTATAAGTTATTGTGCCGGAGGAAGTTGAGCTTCATTTAGTAATCGAAAGTGTAGTGGTGCGGACAAGAAGGAGTTTGTATTAAGAGACAGAGTAAGTATCTTGGATTGAAGGGAATCTTAGTAAGATGGTTTTATATTTGGACCTAAGAGGATTACCGTGGAGAGTAAAGTAAACGCGATATGGAAAATGGTATCGATGGTATGTTATGAGAAGGTTACACCTTGGTATTAAGAATGAGCGTAGTGGTGGCACTGTGATTACAAGTGTACGTGTTGGATTCTTATTCTTGAGATAAGTGTGAAGAGACGTACTTTGTGGAACAGTGAGTATTGTATTTTAAGAAACAAGGTTGTGGTAAAACAACGAGAAGCAAAACCAAGACTTATTACGGATGGAATGATTTATACCGGAAGGGTTTGGTAAATAGTTGATGAGAATTGTCGGTTGCGAATCTTCCATTAATTAATTTGGTGTAAGTGGGATGTGTAATGGGTAGTGAAAGGTAAGAAATCGCGGTTAGTGTGTACGAAGTGATAGACAGGTTCTTCAGGAGGATGCATTACCCCGATTTATTTTCAAGTACAGAGAGAACTTCTGTATTTGTGGATAATCAAAATATTCGGAATCTACCTTTTGTTGGACTAAGAATGTAGTTGTTTTATTTCTCACCCAGGGAGTTAACTGAGAGGGTAAGGTGGTATGCTTGGCATGAGATGTCCATCATTTTTGTGGTATCGTATAATGGTAGTGTGTTGGGTTTTGCTTGTGGACGAATTAAGTTGAATTGTGGCAAAAACTTTAGAATGTCGTCATTATTGACTTCCAGCCAGTGTAGTTGTTTGAGCAGAAAGATGAACTATCCCACTGAAGTTTTGTAGATTGACCGCGTCAGAATTTGGAATTTTTCCTTGTTACTTGGTTGGAGTGTGTCATCTGCATGTTTTGATTTTTTCGGTTTTACCTTGGGTGGATCATGGTTAGTGAATGTAACACCAGTTAAGGAGCCACCAGTTGATAATAATACTCTAAGATAAGAACAAATCAGATTGATGGTTCGGGAAGGGGTGGAATTGAATTATGAGTAACTGGTTTTGTTTCTGAAGAAGTTTTAACCAATTAACCCGTGCATGAAACGTGTCTATCGTGGAATTTTGAGAAGTTAATCCGATTAGCTTGGATGGTTAATCGATTAACGGGTGTGTAAATTGTGAAATTCCTTGGGAACCATCATCTGTGTTTTGTTACCTTATGTTGCTCCGAGTGGAGAGTTTTGTGTGATTGTAAAACGGAATTCCAAGTAAATGAGAGACGTATTCGTGGTTGAAAATTGGAATTTATGGAGGGTGTTACTTAGTCGATCATCAGTTTAGATGACAAGGGAATTTGACTACGAGGAAGTAATCTTATGAACTGGATTGAGTATGAGAAAGTCTTAGGTGCATTGTTATTAGTATTGTTGAGAACTTTAAGGACGAAGTCAGAGATTACTCACGAAGTTTTGATTTGTAAAGATCGTTTTGGTATTTTAATTGTTGGTTAGTAAGGTATGAGCGGTTGGTCAGAGTTTAGTAAGTGTTATCTTCCGTGAGTTCATGGTATGGGATTTAGACCGTGAAAGTGGTACCAGTTGTGTGCAGTTGTGTTTTACCCAGAGGAGAAAATTTAAAGGTTATCTTTCCAAGTACGAGTATGAATTAGACGTTCTGAAGTTAAGCATGTAACTTGGAATCATTTATGAAATGAAACGAATGAGAGAAGTTGATTAAATTGAGAAGCGTGGCATGTCCGTTGAGGGTGTGTGTACGCGTGGAGGGTTGTAGGTGAATTGGTGAGTGGTATGGAAACTCACAATTGTGCCTCAGAGGGTTTAAGTCTTGATAAGTGGTGACTCGTTTATGATTGTAGTCCTATATTGGTATTTCGTTGAGATCTCGGATCAGCAAGAAATCTTGAGTAAGTCAGAAAACCGTAAGGATAATCGATTTGGAATGTGGTAACCAGAACCGAAGGTTGTTAAACTACTTTTGGATGAATTAGTCAAATTTTGAATGAATTTGGAGTTGTTTATGTTATGATTGCGACAGTGTAACTCCGGTACCTTATTGTCTGGAAAGTTTTGGACCGATGTTAAGATATTGTGTGTTGGCGAGGAAATTGTTCAAACTTGAGACGTCAGTAAGTTTCTTGTACCATTGGTTAGTAAGGACCCCAGTGGATAAGTGTGTTCTCCGTAGACTGTTAACTACTTGGTAGTGCTTAAGAAATCGTGGTATTTCACTGTTAGAATTTGGATTGCACAGTGGAGGGTAACAGATGAAAGAGTTCAGTCAGACTAAAAAGGATTAGAATGATTGTTACTTGTAAGTATGGAAATAAGAATATCTTGTTCTAAGTGTGTTGCCTTTTTGGAATGGCGCGGAGAAAATGGAATATCGGATTTAATGAGTGCCTTGTACAACATCCGACCAGAGGAAACTAGTAAAAGAAGTCGTTGACTAGTCATGAAGTGGTTTAAATGTTAAAGGATCTACGAAAGGATAATTATCGGTAATTGCTTAAACGAAAGAAATCACTAGATTACATCGGGAAGATGTATTGTGTGTTTGTTATACTGAACTAAAATAAGGTGTTACGGTTTGGTAGTGTGACTCAGTAGAGGAATATGGAATGGTACATTCTTGCCGAAAGTAAGATGCAACCAAGTGTTTTGTATGGAATAACAGATGAATTGAGGAGAAGAAATGTTCGAAGTTAATCCAATATTGGAATGAGAGTATGACTAAGGACGCGGAGTTTGATAATTTGTGAAAAACAAGGATTTTAGATTTGTGAAGTCAAGTCGAAATCGGATTACGTCAGTAATTGTAACGGAAGTAAAGTTAAGAATGGATCTAAGACAATGATAGAAGTTGTGATTATTGTCGAGTAGAGGAAATTCGGGGGCGAATTTCAATTTAAGGGGGGGAGAGTGTAATACCCCATATTATTTAAATACTCAATTGGATATCAGATGAGATCAGATGAGTATCTATGTGCTCTATCTTGGATAAATTGGATTAATGGAATCCTCTAAGAACTTTAAGTATTGACAATTGGAATCAATAGAGCAACTAATGAACTCTGAAGAGATCAATTATTTAATAAAGAGACATATCAATTATTTTAACTCGAGAAAGGATTTTAAGGTAACTCTAATAATTGATCAATTGGTGTTAGACGATAAATTATCAATTGGAGATATTTTACCCTATTGGATTATATTATATAATATTGGTATATATATATATATATATATATATATATATATATATATATATATATATTTGTTGGAAAGAGAAAGAGAAAGTGGTGAGAAGAAAGAAGAAAAACAGAAAAAAGAAGAAGAAGAGGAAAAGAGAGGAAAAAGAGAGAAAGAAGAAGAAACCATGGAAGAAGAAGAAAAGCTTATGGATCATCTTCAAGATTCATCATCTTCTTCAACCTCCTCTTCGATTACCAGGTGGGTTCTAGTTAGAAACCTCTTTTTAGAGTTTTTGGATAATATGAGTTTTAGGTTAGAAATGGGAATCGATGTTCTAACGGTTGGATTTCGATATAAATCGAAAGGAATGATCCATATGCTTATAGAAACATGTATTGATGTTTGTTTTGATGTTTAGATTAACTTTGGGTTGATGGAAAAATGTTAGGTTTTGAAGAACATTTGTGTTCTTGGGAAAAATGTATATTTTTTATAATGATAATGATCAAACCATGATAAACTATGCTATTGTACCTCTGTGGGAACATGTTTTGGTTGTTAAAATATTGTAGTATGTCGAATTCTGAGACTGTGGCTTTTTACGGAATCGAAATCGGAGTTCCGGAAGGCTTCCAACGATAAAAATGAAGTTTTCTGGGCACTGACACGACCCGTGTCACACAACACGGGTGGCCGTGTCAGCCCACTGACTATGGAGGGTGGAAACGCGAAAAAAGTGAAATTTGGGATTTTGGGTGACACGGGCCGTGTCACACAACACGGGTGCCCGTGTCAGACTCGCTGTAGGTTTTCTTTCAAAATCGTTTCGATCGTAACTTTTGACCCGTAAGTCCGTTTTGGTCCCCGTTTGAAGGTTGGAAAGCTAACTTTATGCTCTATGTGATATTGAGGTAGAAACATAGTTATATGCTATGGATTGATAAGAAAATATAGAAATGTAATGTATTTGATTTTGATTCCACCAAAAACTTAAGGATCGGGAATCCGATTGATACGAGTCCAAAGCCTTTGGAAAGATAATCCAATAATGTAGTGAATGGTGATGAGAGACCATGATTTAACCAAGGATGCTTGGTAGAGAATAGGATTGGCTTGTGTACCTTAAAATGTGCGTGAACTAGTATGTGAAAAGGGATGTTTTATGTGATGTGTGATTATACGTGTTTACTTGTAATATTTGTGTTATGCATATCTATCTAATTGTTGTGAATTGTGAATGAGAGAACATGCATGCTTAAAATATGAATTAGGAAGAGTGAGGAAACTTACCCCAAAACAAATGGTATAATTCTAGGTGGTGACTAGGATTGATGAATAATCTAGATGGCGATGCTTGTGCATTCGATGTAGACGTGCCCTTGCCGAGTAATGGTCTAGAGGAGAGTGAAACACTAGTATGGAACATGTGGTTAACCTTTGTGGATTTGAACCGGCATGTGAGGCCGAGAGGCATTATAGCCTTGTGATTGTCGAATACAATCGTGGTGTTGTGTATGATCACGTAATCGTAACCGGATTATTTATTTGAGTGTAGTTTCATGAGTCTAGGACTCCTCTAAAATGGATGCACAACTACTTGGCAGGTTTGATTCCCCGTGCTGTACGAATGGCGCCCATGGAGCGTAGGCTTGTGACGGTATAAGGCCCGTGAGAAGCGACGGTTCATAACGGTATAAGGCCCGTAGAACCCGAATCCATTCGTATGTCAAGTAGATTGCAAGGATCCATGACCCGGATCTACTTCTAGACGTAGAAGAGGCCGGGAATAGGGGATACCTTGGCGTGGTTATCGATTAGTGATACTTGTGGGTTGATAAACTCATGGCATGATTCCATATAGTGTGAGAATTGAATTGTAAACTCAAGAGTCCTTTCCCTTCCCCCGGACTTGAGTTAGGATCGTTAGAACCTTGTAAAGCCGAGAGAATCTATAAGATAGGGAACTCACTGAGATTTGATGTATCTCACCCCACTATAGTTGCTTTCTTTCAGGTTCGGATTGCAGGTTGATTTACAAGTGGAGCTATGATTGGATGTTTCAAGAGAAGCTTAGTTAAGCTTATTCCGCTGTGTATTTTATTGTTCGTGTACAATGAGGAATATTGTATATTGATCTTAGTTTTATTTTATTCTTGGCTAATTTCCATAGCTTGTACCATAGTTGTATTATGTTTTAGAAATGGACAAGTATGTGAATTATGTCATTAGGCACTTTTGATGTGTCAGTACCAACTAAAAACACTTGTATGGTATTATTCTAGATGAATATTATACAGGGCGTTACACCGGTGGAAAAATATTATTACCATAGATCTTCACCCCAAGATTTGCTTTATGAGGAGCTTGAAACTTACCAGAACTCTTACTCTAGAAAAGTCATTTATGAATGGAACATAGATGGTCTCAATGATAAACAAATTTTAGACATGATTCATAGAATGATCATGTATTGAAATGTCTGTAAACAACAGGGAAATGCAGATAGTACTATTGCTACTTTTATAACTACCGGATTTGTTGGTCAACTTAGAGGTTGGTGGGATCATTATCTCACAGAACTCCAAAAGAAAGAAATATTAACCCATAAGAAAACAGTGAAAGTAGAATCTACAAGTACAACTATCACAGTTACAGGTACCCCTGTTGTAACCACGGAGAAAAAGATGCAGTCTATACACTGTGTCTAACGGTCCTACAACATTTTGTAGGAAGTTTTAATCACATTCATTAAAAAAATAGAAAAGAAATGTATTAGTAAAATTCTATTATTTTATTTCATTTTAAATAAAATATAATAAAAATAAATATAATATTAGTCAGAGTACTAATGTGGAGTGGTGAGGTACTTCACCTAATATTTGTTAGTTGGAATAAACTGGTGTGAGGAGTTCGTTCAAAGTTCACCAACTTTTACTTAATAATAATATGCATAAATAAATAAATAAATAATAATAATAATAAATAACTATATTCAAATAGTATTAGCCTTGTCTATGGATTTCTAGATTTATTAAGCGAAAATAATGTTTAGAAAGATGATAAATAAATACCTCTTTTTATGTGTATTAAGAAATGTAATTAGCAGGAGTTGAAAATTATGGAAACAAATAGTGCGGAAACATTTAAAAGAAAGGGTTGAAATGTATAAGATTTTTCCGCATAAATATATTTGAGAAAGTGCAAATATTTATTCAATAACAATCTATAGAAGTAAAGCTCCTTTAATGGAACAACTCGTAATTGTTAAAAGAAAACTAAAGTTAGAGAAAGTAACAAAAGAAAACAAAATGAATCAATTTTCTTCTAAAAGTCTCACTAAAAAAATTAGGAGGATTAAGTCACATTTAATTTTACTTGAAAATCATTTCTTAATAAAATCCATGATCATTTTTATATTTACTTGGAGCGTGTTTCTTTTTCTTTATGAAAATCAACCCTGAATAGTTAGTTTGATTTGATTATTTCATTTGTACAATTTTGGATTTATGAAAAAATTGATGGTTACTTTATTTTTCTTCTCATTTTACTTATTTTAATTCCCATTATTTATATGTTTTAGGTTATTTATTGGAAGAATCTGACAATACTAATGAACTTACAAATATGTTTGCAAATATCAACATTAATAAGGAAGAAAGCATAAACCTTGTTTATGCTCCTAGGCCGGTGGAAAAATATTATTACCATAGATCTTCACCCCAAGATTTGCTTTATGAGGAGCTTGAAACTTACCAGAACTCTTACTCTGGAAAAGCCATTTATGAATGGAACATAGATGGTCTCAATGATAAACAAATTTTAGACATGGTTCATAGAATGATCATGTATTGAAATGTCTGTAAACAACAGGGAAATGCAGATAGTAATATTGCTACTTTTATAACTACCGGATTTGTTGGTCAACTTAGAGGTTGGTGGGATCATTATCTCACAGAACTCCAAAAGAAAGAAATATTAACCCATAAGAAAACAGTGAAAGTAGAATCTACTAGTACAACTGTCACGGTTACAGGTACCCCTGTTGTAACCACAGGAGAAAAAGATGCAGTCTATACACTGTGTCTAACGGTCCTACAACATTTTGTAGGAAGTTTTAATCACATTCATTAAAAAAATAGAAAAGAAATGTATTAGTAAAATTCTATTATTTTATTTCATTTTAAATAAAATATAATAAAAATAAATATAATATTAGTCAGAGTACTAATGTGGAGTGGTGAGGTACTTCACCTAATATTTGTTAGTTGGAATAAACTGGTGTGAGGAGTTCGTTCAAAGTTCACCAACTTTTACTTAATAATGATATGCATAAATAAATAAATAAATTAATAATAATAATAATAATAATAATAATAATAATAATAATAATAATAATAAATAACTATATTCAAATAGTATTAGCCTTGTCTATGGATTTCTAGATTTATTAAGCAAAAATAATGTTTAGAAAGATGATAAATAAATACCTCTTTTTTTGTGTATTAAGAAATGTAATTAGCAGGAGTTGAAAATTATGGAAACAAATAGTGCGGAAACATTTAAAAGAGAGGGTTAAAATGTATAAGATTTTTCCGCATAAATATATTTGAGAAAGTGCAAATATTTATTCAATAACAATCTATATAAGTAAAGCTCCTTTAATGGAACAACTCATAATTGTTAAAAGAAAACTAAAGTTAGAGAAAGTAACCAAAGAAAACAAAATGAATCAATTTTCTTCTAAAAGTCTCACTAAAAAAATTAGGAGGATTAAGTCACATTTGATTTTACTTGAAAATCATTTCTTAATAAAATCCATGATCATTTTTATATTTATTTGGAGCGTGTTTCTTTTTCTTTATGAAAATCAACCCTGAATAGTTAGTTTGATTTGATTATTTCATTTGTACAATTTTGGATTTATGAAAAAATTGATGGTTACTTTATTTTTCTTCTCATTATACTTATTTGAATTCACATTATTTTTACGTTTTAGGTTATTTATTGGAAGAATCTGACAATACTAATGAACTTACAAATATGTTTGCAAATATCAACATTAATAAGGAAGAAAGCATAAACCTTGTTTATGCTCCTAGGCCGGTGGAAAAATATTATTACCATAGATCTTCACCCCAAAACTTGCTTTATGAGGAGCTTGAAACTTACCAGAACTCTTACTCAGGAAAAGTCATTTATGAATGGAACATAGATGGTCTCAATGATAAATAAATTTTAGACATGATTCATAGAATGATCATGTATTGAAATGTCTGTAAACAACAGGGAAATGCAGATAGTACTATTGCTACTTTTATATCTACCGGATTTGTTGATCGACTTTGAGATTGGTGGGATCATTATCTCACAGAACTCCAAAAGAAATAAATATTAACCCATAAGAAAACAGTTAAAGTAGAATCTACTAGTACAACTGTCACGGTTACAGGTACCCCTGTTGTAACCACAGGAGAAGAAGATGCAGTCTATACACTGTGTCTAACGGTCCTACAACATTTTGTAGGAAGTTTTTAATCACATTCATTAAAAAAATAGAAAAGAAATGTATTAGTAAAATTCTATTATTTTTTTTCATTTTAAATAAAATATAATAAAAATAAATATAATATTAATCAGAGTACTAATGTGGAGTGGTGAGGTACTTCACCTAATATTTGTTAGTTGGAATAAACTTGTGTGAGAAGTTCGTTCAAAGTTCACCAACTTTTACTTAATAATGATATGCATAAATAAATAATAATAATAATAATAATAATAATAATAATTATAATAATAATCAATAAATATATTTCCGCATAAATATATTTGAGAAAGTGCAAATATTTATTCAATATCAATCTATATCAGTAAAGTCCCTTTAATGGAACAACTCATAATTGTTAAAAGAAAACTAAAGTCAGAGAAAGTAACAAAAGAAAACAAAAGAATCAATTTTCTTCTAAAAGTGTCACTAAAAAAATTAGGAGGATTAAGTCACATTTGATTTTACTTGAAAATCATTTCTTAATAAAATCCATGATCATTTTTATATTTACTTGGAGCGTGTTTCTTTTTCTTTATGAAAATCAACGCTGAATAGTTAGTTTGATTTGATTATTTCATTTGTACAATTTTGGATTTATGAAAAAATTGATGGTTACTTTATTTTTCTTCTCATTTTACTTATTTGAATTCACATTATTTTTATGTTTTAGGTTATTTATTGGAAGAATCTGACAATATTAATGAACTTACAAATATTTTTGCAAATATCAACATTAATAAGGAAGAAAGCATAAACCCTGTTTATGCTCCTAGGCCGGTGGAAATATATTATTACAATAGACCTTCACCCCAAGATTTGCTTTTTGAGGAGCCTAAAACTTACCAGAACTCTTACTCTGGAAAAGTCATTTATGAATGGAATGGAACATAGATGGTCTCAATGATAAACAAATTTTAGACATGATTCATAGAATGATCATGTATTCAACTCTCTGTAAACAACAAGGAAATGCAGATAGCACTATTGCTACTTTTATAACTACCGGATTTGTTGGTCAACTTAGAGGTTGGTGGGATCATTATCTCACAGAACTCCAAAAGAAAGAAATATTAACCCATAAGAAAACAGTTAAAGTAGAATCTACTAGTACAACTGTCACGGTTACAAGTACCCCTGTTGTAACCACAGGAGAAGAAGATGCAGTCTATACACTGTGTCTACTGGTCCTAAAACTTTTTGTAGGAAGTTTTAATCACATTCATTAAAAAAATAGAAAAGAAATGTATTAGTAAAATTCTATTATTTTATTTCATTTTATATAAAATATAATAAAAATAAATATAACATTAATCAGAGTACTAATGTGGAGTGGTGAGGTACTTCAGCTAATATTTGTTAGTTGGAATAAACTGGTGTGAGGAGTTCGTTCAAAGTTCACTAACTTTTACTTAGTAATGATAAGCCTAAATAAATAATAATAATAATAATAATAATAATAATAATAATCAATAAATATATTTCCGCATAAATATATTTGAGAAAGTGCAAATAGTTATTCAATATCTATCTATATAAGTAAAGTCCTTTTAATGGAACAACTCATAATTGTTAAAAGAAAACTAAAGTCAGAGAAAGTAACAAAAGAAAACAAAATGAATCAATTTTCTTCTAAAAGTGTCACTAAAAAAATTAGGAGGATTAAGTCACATTTGATTTTACTTGAAAATCATTTCTTAATAAAATCCATGATCATTTTTATATTTACTTGGAGCGTGTTTCTTTTTCTTTATGAAAATCAACTCTGAATAGTTAGTTTGATTTGATTATTTCATTTGTACAATTTTGGATTTATGAAAAAATTGATGGTTACTTTATTTTTCTTCTCATTATACATATTTGAATTCACATTATTTTTACGTTTTAGGTTATTCATTGGAAGAATCTGACAATACTAATGAACTTACAAATATGTTTGCAAATATCAACATTAATAAGGAAGAAAGCATAAACCCTGTTTATGCTCCTAGGTCGGTGGAAATATATTATTACCATAGACCTTCACCCCAAAACTTGCTTTATGAGGAGCCTGAAACTTACCAGAACTCTTACTCTGGAAAAGTCATTTATGAATGGAATGGAACATAGATGGTCTCAATGATAAACAAATTTTAGACATGATTCATAGAATGATCATGTATTCAACTCTCTGTAAACAACAAGGAAATGCAGATAGCACTATTGCTACTTTCATAACTACCGGATTTGTTGGTCAACTTAGAGGTTGGTGGGATCATTATCTCACAGAACTCCAAAAGAAAGAAATATTAACCCATAAGAAAACAGTTAAAGTAGAATCTATTAGTACAACTGTCACGGTTACAGGTACCCCTGTTGTAACCACAGGAGAAGAAGATGCAGTCTATACACTGTGTCTACTGGTCCTAAAACTCTTTGTAGGAAGTTTTAATCACATTCATTAAAAAAATAGAAAAGAAATGTATTAGTAAAATTCTATTATTTTATTTCATTTTAAATAAAATATAATAAAAATAAATATAACATTAATCAGAGTACTAATGTGGAGTGGTGAGGTACTTCATCTAATATTTGTTAGTTGGAATAAACTGGTGTGAGGAGTTCGTTCAAAGTTCACCAACTTTTACTTAATAATGATAAGCCTAAATAAATAATAATAATAATAATAATAATAATAATAATAATAATAATAATAATCAATAAATATATTTCCGCATAAATATATTTGAGAAAGTGCAAATAGTTATTCAATATCTATCTATATAAGTAAAGTCCTTTTAATGGAACAACTCATAATTGTTAAAAGAAAACTAAAGTCAGAGAAAGTAACAAAAGAAAACACAATGAATCAATTTTCTTCTAAAAGTGTCACTAAAAAAATTAGGAGGATTAAGTCACAATTGATTTTACTTGAAAATCATTTCTTAATAAAATCCATGATCATTTTTATATTTACTTGGAGCGTGTTTCTTTTTCTTTATGAAAATCAACTCTGAATAGTTAGTTTGATTTGATTATTTCATTTGTACAATTTTGGATTCATGAAAAAATTGATGGTTACTTTATTTTTCTTCTCATTTTACTTATTTGAATTCACATTATTTTTATGTTTTAGGTTATTTATTGGAAGAATCTGAGAATATTAATGAACTTACAAATATGTTTGAAAATATCAACATTAATAAGGAAGAAAGCATAAACCCTGTTTATGCTCCTAGGCCGGTGGAAATATATTATTACCATAGACCTTCACCCCAAGATTTCCTTTATGAGGAGCCTGAATCTTACCAAAACTCTTACTCTGGAAAAGTCATTTATGAATGAAACATAGATGGTCTCAATGATAAACAAATTTTAGACATGATTCTTAGAATAATCATGTATTCAACTGTCTGTAAACAACAAGGAAATGCAGATAGCACTATTGCTACTTTTATAACTACCGGATTTGTTGGTCAACTTAGGGGTTGGTGGGATCATTATCTCACAGAACTCCAAAAGAAAGAAATATTAACCCATAAGAAAACAGTTAAAGTAGAATCTACTAGTACAACTGTCACGGTTACAGGTACCCCTATTGTAACCACAGGAGAAGAAGATGCAGTCTATACACTGTGTCTAACGGTCCTACAACATTTTGTAGGAAGTTTTAATCACATTCATTAAAAAAAATAGAAAAGAAATGTTTTAGTAAAATTCTATTATTTTATTTCATTTTAAATAAAATATAATAAAAATAAATATAATATTAATCAGAGTACTAATGTGGAGTGGTGAGGTACTTCACCTAATATTTGTTAGTTGGAAAAAACTGGTGTGAGGAGTTCCTTCAAAGTTCACCAACTTTTACTTAATAATGATATGCATAAATAAATAAATAATAATAATAATAATAATAATAATAATATTAATAATAATATTAATAATAATAATAATAATAATCAATAACTATATTCAAATAGTATTAGCCCTGTCTATGGATTTCTAGATTTATTAAGCGAAAATAATGTTTAGAAAGATGATAAATAAATACCTCTTTTTCATATGTATTAAGAAATGTAATTAGCAGGAGTTGAAAATTATCGAAACAAATAGTGCAGAAACATTTAAAAGAAAGGGTTGAAATGTATAAGATTTTTTCGCATAAATATATTTGAGAAAGTGCAAATATTTATTCAATATCAATCTATATAAGTAAAGCCCTTTAATGGAACAACTCATAATTGTTAAAAAAAAACTAAAGTCAGAGAAAGTAACAAAAGAAAACAAAATGAATCAATTTTCTTCTAAAAGTGTCACTAAAAAAATTAGGAGGATTAAGTGACATTTGATTTTACTCGAAAATCATTTCTTAATAAAATCCATGATCATTTTTATATTTACTTGGAGCGTGTTTCTTTTTCTTTATGAAAATCAACTCTGAATAGTTAGTTTGATTTGATTATTTCATTTGTACAATTTTGGATTTATGAAAAAATTGATGGTTACTTTATTTTTCTTCTCATTTTACTTATTTGAATTCACATTATTTTTATGTTTTAGGTTATTTATTGGAAGAATCTGACAATATTAATGAACTTACAAATATGTTTGCAAATATCAACATTAATAAGGAAGAAAGCATAAACCCTGTTTATGCTCCTAGGCCGGTAGAAATATATTATTACCATAGACCTTCACCCCAAGATTTCCTTTATGAGGAGCCTGAAACTTACCAGAACTCTTACTCTGGAAAAGTCATTTTTGAATGGAACATAGATGGTCTCAATGATAAACAAATTTTAGACATGATTCATAGAATGATCATGTATTCAACTGTCTGTAAACAACAAGGAAATGCAGATAGCACTATTGCTACTTTTATAACTACCGGATTTGTTGGTCAACTTAGAGGTTGGTGGGATCATTATCTCACAGAACTCCAAAAGAAAGAAATATTAACCCATAAGAAAACAATTAAAGTAGAATCTACTAGTAAAACTGTCACGGTTATAGGTACCCCTGTTGTAACCACAGGAGAAGAAGATGCAGTCTATACACTGTGTCTAACGGTCCTACAACATTTTGTAGGAAGTTTTAATCACATTCATTAAAAAAATAGAAAAGAAATGTATTAGT
Organism: Lathyrus tuberosus; assembly: GCA_022829125.1. Taxonomy (NCBI): domain Eukaryota; kingdom Viridiplantae; phylum Streptophyta; class Magnoliopsida; order Fabales; family Fabaceae; genus Lathyrus; species Lathyrus tuberosus. The sequence goes on along the minus strand of JALAZF010000061.1, from coordinate 4,403,718 downwards.
AAAATTCTATTATTTTATTTCATTTTAAATAAAATATAATAAAAATAAATATAATATTAGTCAGAGTACTAATGTGGAGTGGTGAGGTACTTCACCTAATATTTGTTAGTTGGAAGAAACTGGTGTGAGGAGTTCGTTCAAAGTTCACCAACTATTACTTAATAATGATATGCATAAATAAATAAATAAATAATAATAATAATCAATAACTATATTCAAATAGTATTAGCCCTGTCTATGGATTTCTAGATTTATTAAGCGAAAATAATGTTTAGAAAGATGATAAATAAATACCTCTTTTTCATATGTATTAAGAAATGTAATTAGCAGGAGTTGAAAATTATCGAAACAAATAGTACGGAAACATTTAAAAGAAAGGGTTGAAATGTATAAGATTTTTCCGCATAAATATATTTAAGAAAGTGCAAATATTTATTCAATATCAATCTATATAAGTAAAGCCCTTTAATGGAACAACTAATAATTGTTAAAAGAAAACTAAAGTCAGAGGAAGTAACAAAAGAAAACAAAATGAATCAATTTTCTTCTAAAAGTGTCACTAAAAAAATTAGGAGAATTAAGTCACTTTTGATTTTACTTGAAAATCATTTGTTAATAAAATCCATGATCATTTTTATATTTACTTGGAGCGTGTTTCTTTTTCTTTATGAAAATCAACCTTGAATAGTTAGTTTGATTTGATTATTTCATTTGTACAATTTTGGATTTATGAAAAAATTGATGGGTACTTTATTTTTCTTCTCATTTTACTTATTTGAATTCACATTATTTTTATGTTTTAGGTTATTTATTGGAAGAATCTGACAATATTAATGAACTTACAAATATGTTTGCAAATATCAATATTAATAAGGAAGAAAGCATAAACCCTGATTATGCTCCTAGGCCGGTGGAAAAATATTATTACCATAGACCTTCACCCCAAGATTTGCTTAATGAGGAGCCTGAAACTTACATGAACTCTTACTCTGAAAAAGTCATTTATGAATGGAACATAGATGGTCTCAATGATAAACAAATTTTAGACATGATTCATAGAATGATCATGTATTCAATTGTCTGTAAACAACAGGGAAATGCAGATAACACTATTTCTACTTTTATAACTACCGGATTTGTTGGTCAACTTAGAGGTTGGTGGGATCATTATCTCACAGAACTCCAAAAGAAAGAAATATTAACCCATAAGAAAATAGTTAAAGTAGAATCTACTAGTACAACTGTCACGGTTACAGGTACCCCTGTTGTAACCACAGGAGAAGAAGATGCAATCTATACACTGTGTCTAACGGTCCTACAACATTTTGTAGGAAGTTTTAATCAAGTCAGAGTCTCTTAACGAACTCTGATGTAACGTAAGTGTCTTATTGACAAGAAGTGAAAAGTTGTTAAAAGAGTAAATACACAATTCAAACCCCCCTTTATTGTGTCTTTCTCGCACCTTCAGATCTCCTAGGGGCTAGAAGCGTGATGATTAAAAAGATTTAGGCATGGTAATGAAGGGACGTTTTAGAAAAGTGTCATGATGACCCTGACGTCACAATGTTGTTGAGTCATATCAACAGTCCACAACGTCGAATTGTCCGCGGCGTAGAATCATGCTATCCAAAAATATCATTTTTTGGGGGCAATTTGTTGGCTCTCAATTTCGACGCCTAGTTTGATTCATGTACCAAATAAAGAAAAAGAAATCTTTTGCCTAGTTATGGTACATTTCGACTAGGCGAATTCAATGATAGATGCTCAATCGAAATCATTTTTTACAAGAAGAAGAATGACTAGATGGACTTAGGAAATTTTCTAAGTATGGAATTGTTGTTTCGACAGGGTATTATGGATGATGTTTCGACTTGAGTTGAATTTGAATCAAGGAGGGAAAATTTTCCTTATCCAGTTTTTAAACGAAGACACGTGGAGAGTGCTGGAGAATCGAAGACATGCCGAGTGCCACTTATATTAATTTTAGAGAAAGGCCGTTAAAAGCGATTATTTCGATTCATTATAAATAGACAGTCTTAGTGATAGGATTGTGTCTGTTCAAAGTTGTACAAAATCTCTAATTTACTCAAAGTACCCGTGTGCAGAGAAAAAAGTGTGTTGAGAGAACTGTACGTTTGATGTAAACACCATACTTTTACATTTCAATCCAAGTTAATTTATCTTCATCGCCTAAGTTATTTTTAAGTACATTTACTTGTTTTTTAATTACGTCCTGCAATTTACTTTCTTTAACATTCTCAAAGTTATTTCTTAAATGTTGTCGAAGTCGTCATTTTCACTTATTTAAATTGTTAGCACATGTCCTAGGATTTAGTATGGTCGATCTTGCAAGCAACCCAGTCTCTTATTGATTTGGAAGACCAGCGGTTGTTTACTATTTTTCACAGTAAACAAAAAGTGAATTTATTTTCATTATATAATTTTAATACGTGCATAATAAAATTGCATAATAAACTTAAATTTTATTTTCATTACACCAATTAAAATAAAAAATAATTAGTGATTTCTTAAATATTATTTGAGAATTTTAGAAACTTTCTATTTTTATAGTATTATGTGCATATTTTTAAATATGGGTTGAAAAATAAAATTTACAGTGGTGTAGTGGTAAGGTAGTGTTGCATTAATCAACTGGCGCGAGTTTGATACCTGGTTTTGGAAGCTTTTTTCGGTCTCTAATTTGACCACTAAAAGCGAATTTTCTAATAGTGAATATATTAGCACCCTGCAACATTAATCATAAATTATGGTTACATTTAATTAATTTTGCAAATAAAAATGTGAGTCTAAGGTGTTGGATTTTTTCTAATTACAATTAGGAATGGGAATAGGCTTAACCAACTAACAGAGGCCTATGGTTTAACCTTCACAAGCACATGTCAGATCAGACTTTTTTTTAAATAGAAAAGACTTAGGCTTTTTAATAAGTCTATTTAGCTAAAAAGGTTAGGCCATTGACCATAAAAAATCATTTTAAACATAATAGGCCGACCTATTTAAATAAAAATGAATAAATTTATTATTATTAGATTGTATTTTTTACTTTGAATTAAAATACAAAAATAAAGCTTAGTTATCTTGAATAACTTATGAAAATAAGTTGAAAAAACCTTATGAACAATGTCATAAGTTGTTTTCAAAAGTTGTTTTCATAAATTCTCTCAAACAAATAGTATCACAAAACTTATGCTAATAGGTACACTCCAATGAGTCAATAAAAACAAATATTTAGTCTCATTGATCTTTTAATTAGATAGTCTATTTAACATTAGTTTAATTTATTATTTATAAATGTTCAAATGAAGTAGGATTAGTCTAGTAGGTCAATCAGGTCTTTGAAAAGGCTTGACTCAGGCCTAAAAATAAGCATATGATAAACTACAAGCTAGGTTTAGGCTTCAAATCTTTTAGCAGGACACACACAGGTTTGGAAAAACCTAGCTCGACCCAACATATTCTCACCCCTAAGACATATATATAAAAAAGAAAAAAATATTTTTTTATTAGGGTGTTTGACGAGACGTTGAATCTTGCTCCTACGTATCCCCATGTACAATGGGGAGTTCAAAGTTATATAGTTCTTTCTATAAAAACTTTGTGTGTTAGTTCATATTAATTAAAAATGTTTCATTATGCTAAGGCATAAAAATACTTGCCAAAACGTTTACTCGCACTATGGAAAAAAATACGAAGTTGGTTGGTTGTCGTTGTTTTTAGAATTAAGATGAATATTCGAACCTAAACAAGACGTACGTCTTGAGTTCATTTATTTGAGGTTAAAAGGATGTGCATCAAATTATTCCCTTTTTAGTGTAATTTAAAAAGGTTTATTAGGTGTTAATTTTAAGCGGAAGACGAGAATTAGACCTTAAACAAGATGTAAGTCTTGCAATAGTTTACTCGAGGATAAAAGGATGTAGATCCCGTTATTCCCTTTTTAAGCCTATTTTCTTAAGGTTTAGTAATTCTTATAAAAAAATCAGGACCCTAGGACTATCAAATTGATTATGAGGATCACAACTAAACAAAACGTACGTCTTGCCTTTCAGACCTCCAAAATAAAACAGATGAACATTGGATTATTCCACTTTTAAACCGAATTATATTGTTAGATTCAAAATAATCAAATAAAAAATTTTATTTGAAAGATTCAAAATAAACTACAAGAAAAATTGTCATTACCCAAGGCCAAAATCACTCGATAAATGGAAAAAGTCGTGGCTAAGGATAAAATAATCAGGCTTACCAATGACTATGGCACCCTCGATAAAAGGCTCCTTGGTAAATGTTACCGACGATCATTAATGCTCACGGTATTACCCGCGACTTACCACGTGAATAATTTTTACTCACGATTAGGCCTTTAATATAATAATTACATGACTAACACGCCTTATAGATGAATATTTTTTATAACCATCAATATATCTATAATAAGAGTAGGATACATAAATCAAAATACAATAAACAAAATTTCACTCCAAAAATAATGCTTTGCCATTTCGTTTTATTATTCACATCAACAATATGACTTGTCTCATTAGTTTCAGATTCCCCAACTATTTTGTCTACAACAATTGATTTCTAAAAACAAAATAATCTAGACACAATAATTAAAAGACATTAAAGTTACCTAGATACCAAGAAGTCTAATAAAATAATGTAGACACCCATATGGTATAAGATGATTATGCATTATTACAAAATAATTACATCTATTCTACAAGCAAAACAAACCTTAGAGTTGCGTTCTTCGTATAAAAAAAACATATGGTATAAGATGATTGTGAATCATAGATCTTGGAGGAAGAAAATGAATGAATAATTCTTGTGAATCAAAGATTGAGGTCGACATGCTCATCCAAGTTGAGATGTTACTTCATGTTTTAACATGCTCATCCAGGTCTGGTTCTTCAGACTCCTTATTGGACGTGGCATTTTGGATGGGTCTTGCCCCTCGCTATGATTCATAATCTTTTTTCCCTTATAGGATACCACAATTATCTCATCAATCCCCTCCCTGAGCTGTTATCGAGCAAAAACTTGGCCATTGTCAATCAATCCACTAGATCTTGAGATGTTGGTGACACTGGTCTCCAAGATTTTAACATTTTCCTTATGATATTGAATTTCAAGGGGTTTTGAAAATCCCTTGCTTTCATCATTACATGGTTCCGTAATCAAAACGTATATATTTGATCCATCCTCCTTGAAGGTCAGCGATTTTGCATCGACCAACTCTTGCACTTTAATCTTAAAAGCTTTGCAGTCTTCAATTGAGTGCCCAAGTTTCCCAGCATGATACTCGCATTTAGCGTTTAAGTCTGATAGAGGGTATTATTAATTATATAGTTTAATTATTATTCTAATATAATTAGTATTATTCTAGAAGTTTCTTAGTCATTAAGATTGTGCCACTTGGATGGTCATGATATATCTAGAGTTCTATATATTGAGATGTAATGTGTTATTTAGAAATCAATGAATGAAAATCAAAAGTTATCTTTATTTCTATTTTGTCTTAGTTTTTCTCTTAGATTCATAGTTGTTTCATACCTTGTTAGGGTTAGCAATTTTGATTCCTAACAATTGGTGCTTTCATCCTTGAACACCAAAAACCTCCCATGGCATACCAATATCATCCCACCATAAACACCACTCCTACCACACCTTCATTTCCATCCTTTCCATGGGAACTCTTTTCCCCTTATTACACAAATCCATATGTTACAATTCCATCACCATGTTTGTATTTTAATCATGGATATACACCACCTCCGCCTAACCCATATTCATCCTATTCTACATCTCATTATCCATACTGTTACAACAATTCCTATCAATTCCAAAACTCACCAAACAACTTCTCCATAATTAGCCACAAATATCAAACCCATTCTAGTGTTAGAAGTGATTTTAAGAAGCATTTGAAAGTGTTTCATCTCTCTTTTATAAAAAAATCTAAATCTCTGCCTCATTCTCATTCTCATTCCAAGTCCTTTGCGTACTTGAGAAACTCCAAGTCCAGCCTTGCACGGGAGCTGTTTGATCAAATTTCTGAACGAGACTTGTTTTCGTGGAATGGAATGCTTACTGGCTATGTAAAAAACCGCAGACTAGGGGATGCATGTAAACTGTTTGATTTAATGCCTGACTCGGATGAAGATAGTGCCTCTGACTCTGCACCTGATAAACAAGAAGATTATAGACCAGAAGAAGAAGATGAAGAAGAGGGTTACGCCGTACCAGATGACAATGTCGAGGAGTCATCGTTCCAATCTGTTTCGACAGATTCCGATGACGTTATCATCCCCACGAAGGAGTTCCTTGCATCCATGGTTGTTGATGTTGTAGTTGCTGTTTCTAGGGCTAAATCAGAGGTTGAAAAGCTCCGTGGTAAAGAGGGGAAGAAAGTTGAAAGTGCTTCTGGTGATACTGATTTTCAAGCTTTGAAAACTTACGGGAGAGATTTGGTTGAACAAGCGGGGAAGCTTGATCCTGTTATTTGTTGGGAAATAACCTTCCATAATTTCCCTCCTCCGTGAACTCAAAAATAGGCACTTGCGGAAACGTGAAAAATTAAGCAAAAATGACACAAAAAGATTTTAGCGTGGAAAACCTTCTCAATGTGAGAAAGGGAAAAACCACGGGACCCTTAGGCCTCTTAAAACATCCACTATAATAAAAATGGGAATACAACAACTTCACCCTTAGGTGGAACTCTCTACAAAGTATCTCTCAATTTGTAAGGAACACTCTCACAAATTGGCTCACTATTTCTCTCACAAGGAAAAACTCTCTAAAACAATTTTCTCTCTTGAGCAAGGCTCTATTTCTCTTGCTTCTTGTTTCTCTTGTGGTTGTATTTTGAATGCTTGCTCTTGGTCCTATTTATAGGAGAAGCAAGCCAAAAGGTCTTACATGCATGAAGACACTTGTTCTTTGCCTTTCATGCAAGACACCAAGTGTCCTTTGCCTTTCATGCAAAACACCAAGTGTTATTTTCCTTTCATGCAAAACACCAAGTGTTATTTTCCTTTCATGCAAAACACCAAATGGCTGGACCCCACATTTCTCCCCCTCCAGCCATAGGGGAATGTTCTGGGTTAGTTTGGAGTTGCTGCTAATCCAGCAACTTGTTTGCAGAGCTCTATCTTCTCTTTTGGAAGAGGTTTTGTCATTATGTCTGCCCCATTCTCATTGGTATGAATTTTCTCTACTTTCAACAATTTACTCTCCAACACATCGCGGATCCAGTGATACCTTACGTCAATGTGTTTTGACCTTGAATGGTATGTCGAGTTCTTGCTGAGATGGATTGCGCTCTGATTGTCACAATAGAGAACATAAGTTTCTTGATTCTGACCTAACTCTTGCATGAACTTCTTCATCCACATGATCTCCTTACAGCCTTCAGTAATTTCTATGTATTCAGCTTCTGTGGTACTCAAAGCAATGCACTTTTGTAATCGTGATTGCCATGAGATAGCTCCCCCTGCAAAAGTAATCAAATACCCGGAAATAGATTTTCTTGAATCTACATCCCCTGCCATGTCTGCATCTACATACCCAGTGAGTAATTGCTTTTCATTGCCAAAGCACAAACACTGTTTGGCAGTTCCTCTTAGATACCTCAGTATCCATTTCACAGCATTCCAATGCTCCTTTCCTGGATTTGAAAGGAATCTACTTACTACTCCAACAACATAAGCAATGTCTGGTCTTGTGCAAACCATTGCATACATAAGGCTACCCACAGCTGAAGAATAGGGCACCTTGCTCATTTCTTCTTTTTCTTCTTCATTGCTTGGACACTGTGTCTTACTGAGTTTCAGATGACCAGGTAGTGGGACATGTACAGGTTTAGCATTATGCATGTTGAACCTCTCAAGGACTTTCTTGATATAATCTTCTTGTGACATCCACAACATTCTTTTGGGACGATCTCGAATGATTTTCATTCCAAGAATCTTCTTTACTGCACCCAAATCTTTCATGGCAAAAGATTTGCTCAGTGCATTCTTTAGAGCATCTATCTTTGTCTTGTCTTTCCCAACAATAAGCATATCATCAACATACAACAAAAGTATGATGGATTCACCATTATCATATTTCTTCACAAACACACAGTGGTCTGCAGAAGTCTTTTCAAATTTATGTTGGGTCATGAAGAGTTCAAACTTTTTGTACCATTGCCTTGGAGCTTGCTTCAACCCATATAGACTTTTCTTCAAGCGACACACAAGATGTTCTTTGCCTGATTCTGCAAATCCTTCGGGTTGCTCCATGTATATCTCTTCCTCCAAGTCTCCATGTAAGAATGCTGTTTTAACATCAAGTTGCTCTATCTCCAAGTCTAGTGTTGCAGCTAGACCAAGGATTGCTCTTATGGATGTCATCTTCACCACTGGTGAGAATATCTCTTCGAAGTCTATGCCTTTCTTCTGATGGCACCCCTTCACGACAATTCGTGCTTTGTATCTGGGGTTTGGGTTGTTCTCTTCAGACTTGAGTTTGAACACCCACTTATTTTTCAAAGCCCTTCTTCCCTTTGGTAATTTCACCAAGTCATATGTCTGGTTCTCATTCAGTGACTGTAATTCTTCTTGCATGGCTTGTATCCATTTGTCTTTGTCATCCGTCTCAATGGCTTCTATGAAGTTTTGAGGTTCTCCTTCATCGGTGAGAGTGACATACTCATCTGGGGAATATCTTCTTGATGGTTGTCTTACTCGCACGGATCTTCTCACTTGAGGTTCTTGGTCTCTCTGATCAGTATCTATCATTTGTTCTTCCTGCATTTCCTGATCTTCTTCTGTTTGGTCAGGTTGCTCCATATGATGGGGTTGTGCTGTCTGATCAGGTTCAATATCTCGTTGAGGAATCTCTCCCCCTGAGTTTTGTACCACAATGGTCTTTGACTTCTTAGATTGAATATCATTGATTGTTTGATCTTCATAAAATACCACATCTCTGCTTCGCACAATCTTCTTGTTTGCAGGATCCCACAGTCTAAAGCCAAGTTCATCTCTTGGAGAACCAAGGTATATACACTCCTTCGTCTTGGCATCGAGTTTTGCTCTTTCATCTTTAGGAATATGAACAAATGCCTTACACCCGAATACTTTCAATTGACCGTAAGAGGCTTTCTTTCCATACCATACTTCATTCGGTATCTCTCCATTTAACGGTCTTGAAGGAGACAAGTTTATTAGATCAATGGCAGTTCTCACTGCTTCACCCCAAAATGATTTGGGAAGTTTTGCTTGAGAAAGCATGCTTCTGACTTTCTCTGCAATCGTTCTGTTCATTCTTTCAGCTACTCCATTCATTTGGGGAGTCTTCGGAGGTGTCCTCTCATGTCTTATCCCATGAGCTTTACAATATGCTTCAAATGGACCTAGGTATTCACCTCCATTGTCACTTCTTAAGCATTTCAACTTTCTTCCAGATGCTCGCTCTACAGAGGCGTGAAACTCCTTGAAAGCTTGTAGAACTTGATCTTTCTTCTTCAATGGATACACCCACACCTTTCTAGAGTGATCATCAATGAAGGTAACAAAGTATTGTGCGCCACCAAGAGACCTTTCAGATGTGGAGCAGACATCTGAGTGAACAAGATCTAGGATTTTCTTTCGTCTTCTTGCATCATCTGATCTTTGAAAAGATACTCTGTGTTGTTTGCCTGCTAGACAGTCTTCACATGATTCAAGTGGTTGTCCCTTGATATTTGAAAGATAATCTTTAGCAAGAATCTCTAAGCTTTTATCACTCATGTGGCCAAGTCGTTTATGCCACAATTCTTTGGTTGCATCTTGAGAAACATTAGTCTCTCCCTTGTTTATCTTTCCCTGCATGATGTACAGGGAGCCTTCCTTTTTGCCACGAGCAAGTGTCATGCTCCCTTTGCTAAGCTTCCATCTACCATCACCGAACTGGTTTATCATCCCTAGGTTATCCAACTTTCCTGCTGATATAAGGTTTAGACGCATCTCTGGTACATGTCTTACTTCCTTCAACACAAGCTTATTTCCATTGTCTGTGATCATAGTCACTTCACCAATACCAACAATCTTGCTTGTGACGTGGTTTCCCATCTTCACCATACCAAAATCTCCTCTTTGGTATGATGAGAATAATTCTTCATGAGGTGTAACGTGGAAAGATGCTCCGGTGTCAATTATCCAAGTGCAATTATCGAATGCAACATTTAGATAGTTGACATCTCCAAAAAGGAAAATATCCTCGTTGTTCGAGGCTACTGCAGTTGTGGCTCCTTCTTCCTTATTCTTCTTTGGATTTATTAAATCTGGACGGACTTTTCCAGCCTGTTGATCTCTCTTCAAGAATCTGCACTCAGGTCTTCTATGGCCCGATTTGCCACAATAATAACAGCTTACTCTTGTGCGAGACTTGGATCTAGCTTGTGATCTCCCACGACCTCCTCTTTCATGATTCTTACTCCTTCCTCTGTTATCAACAATGTTGGCTTCGAACTGGTTGTTGAAGCCTCTTTCCCTCCGTCTTGATTCTTCATTTAGCAAGGAATCTGTGACAGAATCCAAGACAAGTTTTCCGTCTGGAGCAGAGTTACTAAGAGTGACAACTAGAGTGTCCCAACTCTCAGGTAGAGAACTTAGGAGCAGAAGAGTTTGCAACTCATCATCTATCTTCATGTCAGCTTTTGTCAGCTGGTTCACGATACCTTTGAAGGTATTCAAGTGCTCGATCATATTTTGGCCATCTGAGTACTCCAATTTCACCAGTCGTCTGACAAGGTGTGCTTTATTTCTCGGTGTCTTCTTTTGAATCAAGGATTCAAGTTTGGTCCACAACTCATACGCATTTGTATAAGTTGACACATGCTCGAATAGACTCCTATCTATGTATTTTCTGATCATGGCAACTGCCTTCCGATTTTGGAGCTCCCACTCGTTATCTTTCTTCTCCGTTGGCTTATCCTTTTGAGAGATTGGCTCATGCAAATCTTTGCAATATAGGTGGTCTTCCATCATCGGCTTCCAATAGGTATAATTATCAGCGGTCAGCTTGAACATATCTCCTTCATAACTGATAGAACCATCCATTTTTGAGAACACGGGAAAGTAGTTCTTTTAGCTAGGAGATTTTGTAAATAGTGTCGTACACGGGAAAAGTTACCGTGGTTTATGAATAGTGCAACTAGGAAGTTCCCAGGAAAGAGAGGTGGGTCAATATTGACGCGCTTAAATACCAAGTCTTTCCTTAGCCAGAACTTACAAAGACACACTTTCACAATACTACGATTTAATTCCAACAAGAATATTTCTTTTCTGATGTGGAAGATCAAACAATGTTGCAACCACAGAGCATACTAAGAACTTTCTTAAGAGTACAACATTGTAGTTACCCAGAACTCACACAGAGCTCTGATACCACTATTGGGAAATAACCTTCCATAATTTCCCTCCTCCGTGAACTCAAAAATAGGCACTTGCGGAAACGTGAAAAATTAAGCAAAAATGACACAAAAAGATTTTAGCGTGGAAAACCTTCTCAATGTGAGAAAGGGAAAAACCACGGGACCCTTAGGCCTCTTAAAACATCCACTATAATAAAAATGGGAATACAACAACTTCACCCTTAGGTGGAACTCTCTACAAAGTATCTCTCAATTTGTAAGGAACACTCTCACAAATTGGCTCACTATTTCTCTCACAAGGAAAAACTCTCTAAAATAATTTTCTCTCTTGAGCAAGGCTCTATTTCTCTTGCTTCTTGTTTCTCTTGTGGTTGTATTTTGAATGCTTGCTCTTGGTCCTATTTATAGGAGAAGCAAGCCAAAAGGTCTTACATGCATGAAGACACTTGTTCTTTGCCTTTCATGCAAGACACCAAGTGTCCTTTGCCTTTCATGCAAAACACGAAGTGTTATTTTCCTTTCATGCAAAACACCAAGTGTTATTTTCCTTTCATGCAAAACACCAAATGGCTGGACCCCACATTATTGGACATGATGAAGAGATAAGAAATATTGAGCAAATTTTGTCGGAAGCGCAATATAGATGGTTGCGACCAGCTGAAATTTGTCAAATTCTTGCTAATTATAACCACTTTCAGATTACTTCAGAGCCTGCGAATATGCCTCCAAGTGGTTCACTTTTCCTATTTGATCGGAAGGTGATGAGATACTTTAGAAAAGATGGACATAATTGGAGGAAGAAAAAAGATGGAAAAACTGTTAGGGAAGCTCATGAAAGACTCAAGGCGGGAAGTGTGGAGGTATTGCACTGCTACTATGCTCATGGAGAACAAAATCAAAATTTTCAAAGACGGACTTACTGGATGCTTGAGGATGAACTCTCACATATTGTTCTAGTCCATTATCAGGAAGTCAAGGGAACCAAGACAACTTTAATATGTGACAAAGACAATGAAGAATCTCGTCCTTATGTTCAACAGACATACAATGCTATGCCCAACACGGAGATGGAGACTTCATTACCGTCTAGCACTAACAGTGCTCAACAATCAGAATATGAAGAAGCTGAATCAGCATTCAATAGCCATGCAAATTCCGATTTCTACTCTTTTCTTGAGATGCAACACCCTGTTGTTCAGAAGATTAAATCTCACTAACCCACTGATTTTAACTATCCTCTACCACCCAAAGATGATCAAGAAAGGTTGCCTGTTATTAATAATGTTGGGTTGACATGTGATCCCTCAAAACTCCTTGGCATTTCATCATGGCAAGATATCTTAGAAAATAATGCCAGAAGTAATAATGTGCCTTTTCAGCCTTTTTTTCCTGATACACAATTCAATGACATGGGAACATATAGTACTTCTCAAGGATATGAAGTAATGGGGCAACATCTAAGCATCGGCATTACTAAACACCATGAGAACGGAAGTCTTTTACAAGATAAAGGAAATTGGCAGGATTCTGGTTTTAATTCTTTAACCACGTCCAATTGGCCCAAAGATAATGTGTGTTCAGGCTCAACATGTGAGGTTAGTTATAGTGACAATGAGCAGGAAGTTATTAAAGTTGATTTTCGACAATCCTTGGAACAGTTCCTTCTTCATCCACACCAACATCACAAAGTAAGGCAAAATAGCCCTCACAAAATACTTTTACAAGCAGAATCCATGTTCAAATCGGATCTTGAGGTCGATAGAAGCGTAGCTGGAATACAAGACATTTGTTTCACTTCAAAGAAGAGTCTATTACATGTATCTGTGGCAGAAGAGGGCCTGAAGAAGCTCGACAGTTTCAACCGATGGATGAGTAATGTACTAGGAGATGTCGAAGAATCGAGCAAGCAATCCACTTCTAGTGCTTACTGGGATACAATCGGAAGTGAGAATGGAATTTCGAAGACAACTCAAGTTTCCTATATGCCTGATTTCAAGTTGTTTGTGTTAAGTAAAAATGGTTCTACTGCAAATGAACCTGATATCTCCAACATGGGATGGAATGAGTTTGATTATATAGTCATCGAGTTCGCAGTGACCAAAGCTGGAAACTTCTCTTTGCGCGTCGAAGGAGGAAATCAAACCTTGAACGGTTCACCCTTACCGTTGAAAGTGAATCCAGGAGTTATAGATGTCTCTAAATGTGTTGCTAAATGGAAAATTGAACATCATGCATGGCAATTGTCTTCAAAGATGGAGATCTTCATACATCAGTTGGATCAATATGAAAACCTGGTTTCGGGACTGTATCCGTTTGATATTGAAGTCGTTGAAAGAGACACGAATTTGTCGATACCGATAGCAGATCTTCATTTCGAGGAAGTGGAAGCTGGAATTCAGTTGTTTTCCTTTGGTAATTGGGAACCAGGGAACTTCCTGCTAACAATATATGATGCCAAACATAACAAAAGCATTTCCAATATGCCATATGTATATACTATTTTTGTCGGTTATTGTGATGGCGTAAAAAGTGTTGTCAATGGATCAGGTTTAAATGACTCAGTTGCTGGGTATTTGATTGTTCAGTTTAAGCAATGGGATCCGGGCGTAGGTTTAGAACCTTGAGGACAAGGTTCAAGTGAACCCGGCGGCAATGATAGAGGGTATTATTAATTATATAGTTTAATTATTATTCTAATATAATTAGTATTATTCTAGAAGTTTCTTAGTCATTAAGATTGTGCCACTTGGATGGTCATGATATATCTAGAGTTCTGTATATTGAGATGTAATGTGTTATTTAGAAATCAATGAATGAAAATCAAAAGTTATCTTTATTTCTATTTTGTCTTAGTTTTTCTCTTAGATTCATAGTTGTTTCATACCTTGTTAGGGTTAGCAATTTTGATTCCTAACAAAGTCATACCATTTTGGAAATCACGACTGGTTTAAATGATTCAACAATTAGCAGTATGTTAGAGGGATTGAGTCAAAAGGGGAAGTTTTCCCTCTTGGTTATTCCTTGGCCTGTAGCAATTTTGAATTTGTATCAAGTTCCATTAATTCTACTGAGAGGTAGAAAATGGTCGATGGTAAAAAGTCCCTAGAGGAAAAGGTTTGCAGATATGAAATTGTGGATGTATATATAAATGATGATGAGAATGTGGATGCATGAAGATGTATGAGTTCCCTTTGTTTTTTTTATTACGTGTATTTTTTATATTTTTAGGGAATTCCGAAACCTATGATTTACTTTCAAGCGCCTATAAATTATGAGGGTGTCGAAAAAAATTGAGGTTGACACGGAGAGCAATATATTTTTTCATTCACAATCTAGCATTTCAAATTTGAAAATTTCAAAGTACATCCAATTTTACCCTAAACTCATCTAAAATAATTTCAGAAAATTCAACAAAATTGTAAATTTTTGCTGGAGTGTTTAATGGATGCATTGCTGCATCGAATTTCTTCAAACTTTAAGGGATGACTCTGATTACTTCATTTTCTAGGCTTGCTAGTTTTGAGAAAGACCTTCTGTAGCTCATACCTTCTTTTTTGAGCTCTTGGGAGATATCTTGATCTTCCACGTTGTCGACCTAACTCTTGTAACTTCGATCCCCAACGTGTACTCTCCTCTTTTAAATTGACATATGAGTCATATTGATACTCACTAAACTCCTTGAGTTCTATCAAGTCTTCAAGTTCTCTTCTCAAATCTCTTTGATGTCTTATGAGCGATTCTTTGACTTCTTCTTTTTTGTGTCTTTCACTCCACACATAACCCTCATGCTCAGCCATTATTCCGTTGAGCTTTTGTTTAAAATTTTTGAGCTCTTTCCTCATACCCTTTTCAAACTCCAAAAATTATTTCCATAACTCTTTCCACTCATGGATTTTAAACTGGGTGGCATCTGGTTCTTGTCTGTGCAGTTTGAGTTATTTGTTAGTTCCCTCTAAGCAACTTCTCACTTGGTACCTTCCGCCCCTTTCCATTTTTACCCTTTCTTACTTCCTTCAAACATTTTATCCTTTTATTCATTTTCCCATTTTAATTGTTTATTTTCTAGAGAGGTTTGATCAAGATCTGTTTGCAACTCCTCTTTTTCTTTTTCAAATATTTGGATAGTTGCTTTAAGCTCTTCAACCTCTTCAATAGAAACGAGTATTAGCTCAGGTGACTTCAGTTGAGTTGGAGGCTCAATGACGAAAGGCAGTTTGACTTCTTGAACTATTTCCTTGACCCACTGAAGTTAAGGTCTCTTAAACTCCTTTGAGTAGACTAGCCTTCAATTGAAGAGTCTTCCTTTTTTTCTGAATCCATTTTCACTTTTTATAGACACTCACAATAAACTTTAGTTTTTATGAGTCCCTGACAACAAATTTCATATGCTAAGAAAAAGGATTTTTATGCTTATGGATATAATGCAATGTCATGTATGGATTTAAGAGGATATGGGTGACCGAGTTCCCAACAACCTATATGGTGGTTACTTATAATGGTAAAATTTCTAAATTCTTTCTAGATAGTGATCCCACAAAGGGTGGCTCTAAGGTTTTGATAAGGTACCTAGAGTCATAGACTTTATTTGGAATTTCGCCATAATAATGGGCTATCCATTTTATGAGAACACCCCAAAAGAATATACTATAGGTGGAGTCTTCATGCTAACCACACAAGAAGATAATCTCGAAGGCCAACACTACGTAACCATCATACTCAACAAAGGTTTTAGACAAGTTTCCTAGAGTCATATACCCTATTCGAAATTTTTCCATAATAACAGGCTAGCCATTTTATGACAACATCCCAAAAGGATCTACTCTAGATGGAGCTTCATGTTAACCAGGTGAGATGTGCATCTCGAACGCCAACACTACGTGACCACCACATTCAACAAAGGTTCTAGACAAGGTTTCTAAAGTCACAGACCCTATTCATAATTTTTCCATAACAACAGGCTAGCCATTTTATGAAAACATCCTAAAAGGATACACTCTAGGTGGAGTATTCATCCTAACCAGTCAAGATGTGCATCTCGAAAGCTAGCACTACGCAACATCTGTAAGTTTTATCAAGCTCGAGTATATATCATCACTCGGAAGTGTGTGTGTGTGTGTGTGTGTGTGTGTGTGTGTGTGTGTGTGTGTGTGTGTGTGTGTATATGTATGTGAAAGCAATTGCCAATCTCAA
This sequence comes from Lathyrus tuberosus, assembly GCA_022829125.1. Lineage (NCBI taxonomy): Eukaryota > Viridiplantae > Streptophyta > Magnoliopsida > Fabales > Fabaceae > Lathyrus > Lathyrus tuberosus. The sequence continues at coordinate 4,387,106 of JALAZF010000061.1, read as the reverse complement.
GCCCATAAAGTAATCAATTGACATAAGTATACAAACAAATTATGATTAATGAAAGCAAATAATAAAACAAATAACATATGGAAATATAAAGACAATAGAAGAAAATATATACAAGTCCTACACTATTCGCAAACTAACTAAACTAGGCTTGACTCTCTAAGGTCCCCAGTAAAGTCACCAGCTAAAATGGCACAAAAAATACCCGAGCGAATATACACTCGAATGACAATGAATTCCCCATAAAGGTTTATTTCTTAAGGTTAAATATTGATCAAACCCTAAAAGAATAAAAATGTCGTCGTCACAACCAAAATCGAGTTCAGGAGTCGATCTTGCACAGGGAAGGTATTAGAACCCCGCAACATCCATTGTAAACAACAATTACCTTTAATTATTTTTGCGAATAAATGTTTTAGCATAAGGTGTTCGATTTGCTCCTAATTACTATTACATTTACAAGAAATAACAAATATATATTATGGTGCTTGACGAGACATTGAATCTCGCTCCTATGTATCCCCAAGTGCGATGAGGAATTTAAAGGTATGTAGTTCTTTCTATAAAAACATTTTGTGGTAGTACATTTTAATTAATAAAGTTTGATTGCGCTTAGGCGGAAAAACGCTTACCAAAAGGTTTACTCACGCTATGCTGAAAAATACAAAGTTGGTTGGTTGTCATTGTTTTTAGGATGAAGACGAATAGTTAAACTTAAACAAAACGTACATATTGTGTTTGTTTATTACAGGATAAAAGGATGTGCATTGAATTATTCCCTTTTTAATCCGATTGGAAATGGTTTATTAGGTGTTAGTTATAAGCAGAACACGAGTATTCAACCTTAAACAAAACTTACGTCTTGTGTTCATTTATTCGAGGATAAAAAGATGTACATCCAAATATTCCTTTTTAACCCTATTTTCTTAAGGGTTAGTAATTCGTTTAAAAAATAAATCGGGACCCTAGGACTATCAAATTAATTATAAGGATCAAAATAAACAAGACAAGCGTCTTGCATTTTGGACCTCCTAAATAAAACAAACGTATATCCGATTATTCCAGTTTTAAATAGAATTTTATTTGTTAGATTCAAAATAAGAAAAAAATATTATTTGCAATATTAAAAATAAATAAATAAATAAAGGGGTGCGAGTCTTGAACCCAGGGGTACGTGCACTATTTTCTAGATTTGTGGGCTTCTGGTTCAACAAGTTAAAACAGAAAACAATAATAAAAAAAAGGGGGTACGAGTCTTGTACCCACGTAGTGCGTGAACCCGTTTTCTGCATTAGTTGGCTTCGAAGCTTAATAAATCAAAACAAAAAAACAAGGGAAAAAGGAGGTAAAGTTACCCAAATACCCCACATTTTCGAAAAAATTCCCCAAATACCCCACGTTTCAAAAAATTTCCCAAACTGCCCCAGTTAGGGCAAGGCTTTGTACATTGCCCCAAATGAAATGGCGACACCCCTTTAAGGCTATAACCATGTCGCCAATTGTATTGGCGACTCCCTTTTGCCTTTGTACAGGGTCGTCAATTGCACTGGCAACTTGATAAGCAGGGGAGTCGCCAATACAATTGGCGACAGGGTTGTAGCCTTAAAGGGGTGTCGCCATTTCATTTGGCGACAATGTACAAAGCCTTGCCCTAACTGGGGCAGTTTGGGAAATTTTTTGAAATGTGGGGTATTTGGGGAATTTTTTCGAAAATGTGGGGTATTTGGGTAAAAAATTCGAAAAAGAAAGGGTGTCAGACAAGTTGGTGCACATAGCATTTTTTTTTGCATTTTTTTAACAACATATCTCCTTCTATCATTCAATAACAACACTTGAAAACACAACAATGAAAAACAAAATTATGATAAAAATTAAACTCACAATCACAACATAACCATTTGCATGAGCATCAATAAAACTACACCAAGATTTTCTACTAATGACACCAACATGAACATTTCAACAAACAACAACAATAAACTTTCACCAACGATAAAATGAACATGTTTTACAATTACAATAACCTAGACACACGAATATTGACAAAAAAAACTTGAATATCATAACAAACTTTACAACAACAACCACAAAGTAAACATATTTTATAAATACAATGACATAATCTTTCCATTTTCTTTTATAAACAAAATTTAACTTTTTAGATTTATTGAATAAATGATGTATTTGAACTATATATAAATTAGATACATTGATTATTCAATGAATCTTAAAAGTGAAAATTTTTTCTAGTTTTTGTTCACTCTCTAGAAGTGTTTTTTTATGCAGAAAAAGTTAGCTTTAACACTCTCCAAGTCCCATATAAATGCTAAGAGTTAGCTTTTATACTTAGGATTTTTTAGGGTTAATATGTGGTTCAAAGTGGAGAGAAAGTGACTTCTCCACATTAAACAAAATCCAGTAATGCTTTGTTTTATTGTGTATTGGTGGTGTAGAGTAGCTTGCATGCAAATTGTGAGATTTTTCATAGGACAAAGGAAGTTGGGAAGGAAATGAATGCTTCAAAGAAGACAGTAGGAATCTTGACTTTTTTTTAACTTCTAATTGAAATATAAAAAATAATAAAAAATAATGATATTAAAAGATGCTAGTAAAAATAAAAAATAATAATAAGAATGAAATTGTTATGCTCTTTTTTTTATTAATAAAAAATGAAAATAAATTGGATAAACAAAACATTAAATAAAACGGAAATAAATATGATAAAATAAACGAAAATTTAATGTTATATTTTTTGGGAAGTTTTCTTAATCAATGGTCAAAAGTCAATAAACCTCTTTTATATTTTTTGATTTTATAAAAATGCAAATTAAAATTAAAATTTGGACAAAATTAAGGTACTGCAACTGTGTAACAATTAATTTGCTTCTTTTTATTTCTAACATGTGTTGTTGTTAGTTCTGTTGAATGAGTGGTTGGGCAATGTGGTTTTGAGGGATTACTTTCCTTTACTGTTTAGTATAGACGGAGGGGGGAGGAAAGTCGTAGCAGACTTTGGGCAAAAGGTTGGTGAGGACTGGTTTTGGAAGGACTGGGGGGTCCGGACGGAGGAAGGTTCGGAGTTGCATAGGGAGTTGGAGGGGTTAAAATACTTGCTTCTTGAGGTCAAGTGTTTGGAAGGTAAGGAGGATGAGTTTATATGGAGCCCAGATCCCAAAGGTGTTTTCTCAGTCGCATCGTGTTACACTTGCTTACTCGAGGATGATTTTGTCCCTGGCTCTGAACCTGAGTTGGAGGCCCTGAAGTATTTGTGGTTGTCGCCTATTCCTTCTAAGATCCATGTTTTCGTATGGCATTTCGTGTGGAATAGGGTGGCAACTATGGATCAATTGTTTAAGCGTGGTATTCAAGTTAGAGGCAGCTGTGGGAAGTGCGTGTTTTGTGATCATTATGCTGAGACTTTGGTGCTTTTGTTGTTGGAGTGTTCCCGTGCGTTGGAAGTTTGGAGCGAGATTGAGAATTGGACTGGTTTGGAGTTGCATAAAGGAGTTTACTGTCATGAGGTTTTTCTTCACTTTGGATTGGGTTTTAGGAAGTTGGGGGGAAAATTTGTGGGGTTTGCTATTTGGGCTTTTGTAGTATGGAGTCTATGGAGCAGGAGGAATAATTATATATTTAGGAATTCTTTTAATAGCGTTGATGAGGTTGTGTATGCCGTCAAGGTGCAGACTTGGAGTTGGTTAGGGTCTCACTCTATCCTAGTGAAACCTTGTTCCTTTTACGACTGGGTACATAATCCGGTGTTATGCGTTAGGTAGTTTTGGTGTGTTCTTTTGTAAGGGTTGAGTACCCCTTGTACTCCTGTTTCTTAATTCCATTGCGTTTTAAAAAAAAAAGTTCTATTGAATGAGATTGTAACTTTATTTTGTTTTAAATGGTGTTAACTCTGAATCCGAACTCTTCCTATTTTTTCTTTTTTCTTTTTTCTTTTTAACATGTGTGGTTGTTTGTTCTTAGCTTTTTGTATTGCATGACCAAGATTTCAAAGGAGATGAATGAAGGAGAAATGTTAGTTAAGATTTTATCTTTTTGTGATGAAAAAATGTTTCAGAATTTGTAACTCCCATGGTTATTCATACTCATATTCTGTCTTATATTACTACTACAAATAATATATTTTATGACAAAGGTTTTACTTCACGTAACAAAAACCCAAGGTATCATGTTTTATTTTTCTTTCTAAAAATAACAATCTATTCCGTCGATTTTATAATAAACCAAAGGGTAAACTAATTAAGGGTACATGTTTTGAATCCCAATTGCAGCAACTTTTGATTTTATTTATTTAAAAGTTGCGTCTTTCTTTTTTGTTTCAGTTTTTATTTAATTATTAAATAATATATTCCATTAGTTTCCTTAATAACCAAGGGTTATACTACCCAGATTTAACTATAAAATGATTCATTCATTAAGTTTTTTCCTAAACCTAACTCATATATACAACCTCTTCATACTTGTAAACATCATTCTTTGTGATGAATATCCAGACAGAAAAATCATTTGTTTATGTGTTGTTGTTCTTCTAACACCTGTGTTTAACAAATCATTTTGTCTGCTCTTTCTATCCATCTCACATAATGTTATTGTTGTTTAGTTGTTGTTGTTAATTGTTGTTGTTCTAACTCTTGCCAATGTTTAATTTGTAAAAGAAAACATTCTTATATTCTGGATATATTTCATATTTTATTAATATACAAAGTTACTTATATTACTTGGGTTTATTTAGTAACCAATGGTATACGTCCGTATTTTAGGGTTATTTTTTATTTAAAAATAATAATATTAGACCTCGATTTCTTTCAAAATTGAGGAAAAAATAATTCAGTTTTGTCTCAATATATCTTTGTCGTTCATTTATAAAGTAACATCACTCAAGATTGCCAACACGTCAATCCATAGAAAACACTCTACGTCCAATCAGAACGTGAACACCACCCATGTATATATAGGGCGCTACGTTGTTTAACCCTAACATTGTTGTGAAACCCAAACTTTGTTGTGAAACCCTCTACGTTTAATCAGAGCGCCATGAGATTTTACAAATTAAAAGTATCAGTGTGATAGATTGTAAGAGCAGAAAAATAGATTTATTTAAGGGTTAAATAAGTTTTAGGTCCCTTTAAATATAGCGATTTTCAATTTTAGTCCCTCAAAAATTTTCCTTTAAGAATTGGTCCCTACAAGATTTTCCGTCTCAATGAATAGTCCCTGACGTCAAATGGGAGTAACGGCTGCTGATGTGGCTGCGCCATGTGGCAATTTCTTCCATTTTTTATTTTTTATATTCATAAATCCAGAATTCGTAGCTAATTTGTAGCTAATTCGAAACCAATTCCTAGCTAATTCTAAAAATTGAGACCTTCTAAACCCAGTATTCATAGCTAACTCGTAGCTAATTCGAAACCAATTCGTAGCTAATTCGTAGTTAATTCTAAAAATAATTATCAATGACTAACACACCAACATTCTTGATAATATAATATTTAAATATAAATAATTTAATATTAGTAACGAAATGGCTAATGTAATATTGGAGAGTGATAATAATATAATAATTTTTTCCATTAATTAGTTTGAGATGGGAAGGGTAAGGTGAACCTGGTCCTTCTACTATTCTTTCATAACTGTTATCCCTATGTGTTATAACTTTGTTAGGCCATACTTATTGCTTTAGGACTGGGACAAGTTACTTAGACGGGGACAAGACACCACTATAATCTAAACAATTTGTAATTAAAAAATAAAGGATATTGATATAAAAAGGGGGGCAAGTTTGATCAAAGAGAATCACAACAAAGTAGCAAAGCACATTGTTATACTATGGCAACAATGGTGAAATCATCTTTTCTCTTGACAACATTAATAATTGTCATATCTATTTCAACAGCAATATCACATTCACCAATTCAAAATTTTCTCAATTGTCGTCATCAAAACTTAGTAGCTTTTAATGTCATTTACACACCAAAATTACATAAAAATCTTTTCATTAGAGTACAACCTAGAGTTGTTCGAATGGTCAAGGGGGAAATAAGATAGTGCAAGTTAGTTTCATTGCTCAGTTTTTGGGGACAATCGAAAGACTTCTATCTTTGATGAACAAGAGTTTTCCTGAATTAAGTTTGAAAAAAAGTGATTGTTTATCAATGTCTTGGGTAAATTCCACTCTTTTTTGGTATGACAAGCCAATTGGTACTCCCCTTGAAGCATTGTTGGATGAACCAAAAGTGCCTCAAGTAATTTATATCAAAAGTCAATCGGATTATGTGAAGAAACCTATTCCAAAGGTAGCTAATTGGTGTTAGTCATTGATAATTATTTTCAGAATTAGCTACAAATTAGCTACGAATTGGTTTCGAATTAGCTACGAATACTGGGTTTAGAAAGTCTCAATTTTCAGAATTAGCAAGAAATTGGTTTCGAATTAGCTACAAATTTGCTAAGAATTCTGGATTTATGAATATAAAAAATAAAAAATGGAAGAAATTGCCACGTGGCGCAGCCACATCAGTAGCTGTTACTCCCATTTGACATCAGAGACTATTCATTGAGACGGAAAATCTTGTAGGGACCAATTCTTAAAGGAAAATTTTTGAGAGACTAAAATTGAAAATCGCTATATTTAGAGGGACCTAAAACTTATTTAACCCTTTATTTAATATGTGGTTAGTGAAAGTGTATTTACTTTGCCGAAGATCTCTATGATAGATTGCAAAAGCAGGAAAAAAATCTTATTCAAAGTTGGTTTTCTAACATAATCTATGATCATGTAACTGCAAATTTATTTTATTTATCTAATATATTTTTTTATTTTATATCAGAAACAAATGCATGTAATACCCAACATTTGTTCTTCCACAAGGTTCAAATGGAGCAGGATACCATTATATGCCACCTCAGATTCAAAGTCATGAAGATGATTCGAATTCACATTTGTCAAACATTTATACTTATAAACAAAAATGATAAAAAAATTAAATAACTAACTTTGTAAATTAATAAAAACATAATATATATATATATATATATATATATATATATATATATATATATATATATATATATATATGAGAAATGTTAACATACATGCAAAATTGGTGAGTCCCACACAAAAATACACTATATTTATTTTCTTTCTATTTTTTTTCTTCATCTTTTTAATGTGGGTCCCACCTAAAATTGGTGGACCCCACATAAAAATACACTAAGGTGTATGTTGTTAATTCACACCTACATGAGTGTGCGTTAGCATAACCCTATATATATATATATATATATATATATATTTATTTATTCACTCGGTTATAAAAATAATCTAGAGGTAAAGTGATGCTTTTAAAATAAAATAAATATGTAGTTGATGTGGATAGAACTCACTACCGGTTCAACGCTTTACCCCTATGTTTAAAATAATTGAGGAATAAAATAGAAACTTTTTATGTTGCTCTTTATTATCTTGTTTAAGTAACCGAGATACAATCCATTTTGCGGCCGAGGTAAGATATATTTTAGGCTAAAATACAATTTTGGTCCTCCTGTTTATTAAAATTTACGGTTTTGGTTCTCCTATTTTTTTTTTAACAGTTTTGGTCCCCCACTCCAATTTTGGCCCAAAAAAAGTAATGAACAGTAACTTGTCCGTACATGTCCGTACATGAACAGTACACGTCCGTACATGAACAGTGAGGGGTGGGGGACCAAAACTGTTAAAAAAAAAACAGGGGGACCAAAATCGTGAATTTTGACAAACAGGAAGACCAAAATTGTATTTTAGCCTATATTTTATATTGTATAGCGTAATCTTTGTTAGTATTAATTTGATTCACTAACAGTTATATTCTATTTTGTGCATGAAAACAACCCCGATACTTAAGGCAAAGATCAAGAATGAAAATTAAAAGTGCAACATTTGTGCAAGTATAATGGATATCATGGACTTATCCATCGGTAACTATTTTTTCTACATCTCTACATTTTTTGAGCACCTCTTGATATAAATGTTCATCATCATAGTATGCTTTACCTTGTTTTCGTTTTTCTTCACAATATTTAGGGAAGACCGGAATCAATGAATTGTGCCTAGTACCATTAAACAATCACAAAGAGGTGAGATAGTGTGCCTAATTATCATTATGAACTTAGGAAATGAACAAGAATTAAGTAACTCACTTTAGAAGGTATGGATTTATTATATTATTGTGAATTCAATTTAGTTTGAGAATCATAATGCACATTGGTTACTGTGTACATATGTTGTAGGAATTGAAAAAGAAGTAAGAGAAAAAGATTATGGAGTTCAAAAAAGATAACTTATGTTTTATGTTGGCTGTGTTGACGAATTTATAATTTGTTGTGTTGATGCTATTAATTTTTTTTTTTGAATCAAGATAAAATTTATTAATTCAAAAAAATCAATATAACTTCAAGGTGATCCCTATGATCCAACCAAACAAACAAGACGAAAGCCAACAATGGGCATTACATCAACAATCTCGCAAGATGGTTTCACATTTTTACATTGTTCCACCCTCTATAAACCACACTATCTATTATATCCTTAACTATGTTTATATTATCTACATCTCTATCAAAGCAAACATTGTTTCTATACTTCCATATGTTGTATATAGTTTCAGTAAAAGCCACCTTCAAGATGGTAGCCCTCCATCCTTTTCCTTTAGTTCTAGCTATTATCCACACAATCTCATTCTTCCAATTAATTGCCTTATGTCTTATATCCAACCAGTTAAGGATTCTTACCCAAATATCATTCATCTTCTTGCAGTAAAAAAATAAGTGTGCCACTGTTTCTTCTTCCTTATCGCATATGCTACATGTATTGTCTTGCAGTAGTCCAAATCTCTTCATTCGATCCTTGGAAGCCAGTTTATCATGGCATGCTAACCACAAACACACTACTGCTCTAGGCCTAGCCTTGTTGTACTTAACAAGATTTCTCCAAGCAACACAATTACCATCATCAATCAGACTATTGTAGAAAGGTTTTATTTTGAATTTCTGTTGAAGTAAAGCTTGCTCCCACATTTGTTGCATATTGCCCACCTTCTCTCTTTGACTCAGGATACCTTTGAGAATCCATGAAATGTGCTTCTTTTCCTCATAATCCATGACTGGCATGCCTTTTAGGTAGCAAGTACTCACGCATTTGACCCATAATGTGTCCTCTTTCCTACACAGATTCCAAAGGCATTTCAAAAGCAAAACATTATTCCACTCTGTCAGATTGAGAACCTGTAAACCACCTTGCTTTACAGTGCTACACATTCTCTTCCATGCCACTGGACTTTTTCTGCTCACCTCACAGCTACCTGTCCAAATGAAACTTCTGCACAAGGCATCAATTTTCTTAATGACAAATTTTGGGAAGGGGAAGCATTGCATCCAATATTGGGCAATGACACAAGAGATGCTCTTGACCAATTGGATCCTACCAGCATAACTTAACAGTCTAGTAGTCCAATGTTTCATCCTACCTGTTATTTTCTCCACCAAAGGCATATAGGCATTGATATTGAGCTTTTTGCTGGTGAGGCGGACTCCAAGATACTTAACTGGGAGGGATCATTCTTGGAACTATGTTATACTTCTAAGCCTTTCCTTATCCCTACTGTCAATTCCACCAAAAAATACTTTACTTTTGTTGGGATTTGCCCTCAGGCCTGTGGACTCAGTGAACCTCTTAAAGGTCTCCAACATCATTGTCACTGACAGATCATCACCCCTACAGAATAGAAGAACATCATCAGCAAACATAAGATTGATTAGGCCCAGCTTCTCACACTTTGAATGGTGATTGAAATTGGGGTCTTGTTGCATCTTCCACGTCATCATGTACATATACTCCATGACTAAAACAAACAATAGAGTCACTTTGCCTGATGCCTCTCTTGGCTTCCAGGACTTCAGACAAATTACCAATCAGGTTGAACTTGTAAGAGACACTGGTGACTCCTTACATGATCCATTGAATAAGCTGCCTAGGGATACCAACTTCTTTAAGAATACACTCCAGAGCACTCCAATTAACCATATCATAGGCTTTTTGGAGGTTAATTTGCATCATCATTCTAAGTGTCCCCCCTTCTAGTGTAGCCTTTAAGCAATTTATAAGCAAGCATTATGTGATTCTGAATGTGTTTACCTGAAAAAAAAGCAGCTTGACAAGGACTGGTGATACTTTGAAGACTTCCCCTAGCCTGTCTGTCAAGATTTTGGAGATAATCTTTCAAAAGGTGGTACATCCTGCTATAGGTCTGAAATCCGTTATGTGTCTAGCATGCCCCTCTTTAGGAATAAGTGTAACAAAATTGCTATTGAAGGCTTTATACATTCTCCCTGAGTCAAAGTATTCCTTGATAGAAGCTATCATGTCAGCTCTTATTATATGCCAGCAAGCCTTGAAAAATTTAGCACCATACCTATCCAGGCCAGAAGCCTTCATATCCCCAATCCCCTTAAGGGCTTTAACAATATCCTGCTTTGTAATGTCCCTACACATGTGCTATCTCTGCTCCATAGTCAGTTGAACACCCAATCTCATCGCCTCCACATCAATATGATGCATACAGTTATCTTTCTTGCCCATCAACTGGCCATAGTACTCTAGAATTTACTGTTCAATATCTTTTTGAAATTGAAGGATAGTACCATCTTCTCTTTGAATCCCTTTCATACTATTAGCATTATATACGGCTTTGATGGAGGCATAGAAATAGGAATTATTCCCATCCCCCATCCTAAGCCAATCAATCATAGCTCTTTGCACCAGGACCTTTTCCTCAAGCTCATTGAACTTTAAAACATCCTCTGTACACTGTTTGACTCTTTCTATAAGCATGACATTCATCATGTCTTCCATAAGCTCAATCTTAGCCTTATTCAATTCTTATCTGGCCTTGATTGTATTTTGCTTGATATTTGAGAGAGGCTTACTTAGCTTCCTTAAATCAGGCTACAATCTTTTTAGCTGGTTCCACAACACAACCATAGGACTTCCCCTAATAGGTTGCTCCCAACTCTTCTTAACCACCTCCTCAAATCCATGCAAATCCACCAAGCAATTCCTGAATCTGGACCGCTTCTTAAATTTCCTTTCTCTATTGTTATTGGTCACATATAAGAGGGCATGATCAGATATATTTAGAGGCATAAAAATCAAGGAAGTATCCAGGTTGTCTTGATACCAATCACCATTGCCCAACAATCTGTCAATTCTAGAATATATGGTGCCAACCACTTGTTTGTTTGACCAAGTAAAATACTCTCCTACATTATCCATCTCACTCAGGCTAGTTCTTTGCATCATACATTGAAGATCTTCATACTCTGCTTCAGTGACAATTCTTCCCCTTATACGATCTTGGGCATTGGCCACATTGTTAAAGTCTCCAAGGACACACCAAGGTCCTTGGATATTTCTATGCAGGCTCTCAATATCTTTCCACAATGTTCTTCTTTTCTCAAGCTGGTTGTGAGCATACACAACACTCAACCACTGCTTGAACACACCATTATCATACACTCCACAGTGGATTAGTTGGCTGGTGCTATGGATATACTTAACATCAACTCTACTTTTATCCCACCCTATCCAAATACGCCCATTCTCGTGATCTCTGTAATTATTCAAGTAGCTATCTGTGATTCTGAGCTTATCACGAAAAGCATGGGCCTTATTCTTATTAACTCTAGTTTTAATTAAAATGACAATGGCGAGTTTAAGCTCTAGGAGACGGGAGCTAATCTCCCTAAGCTTACCCATTCTATTGAGCCCCCTGATGTTCTAAGAAACTATCATTTACCATTGCCTATTGCCACCAGAGGGTCGTTCAAAACCCCTAGGGCCTCAAAGCCGTTAGCAAAGTTTAAACCAGAAGATGAACCTGAGTGAATTATGCTTTTACCTCTATCTTTTGTAGCTTTCCTCACCACTGTCCTTGTCATACCATCTATCTCCTTTTTTTCTTCACTATCAGCTGCTTCATATTGTCCCCTAGTCATCTCATTAGCCTTGATGGTTGTTGGTTCCTTATGTTCATCGGAAGGCTTTTCTTTGGGTCTCCATTGCTTTTTCTTGGGCTGAGTAAAACACTTGTGTCCCATTTTCTGGAATTTCTCACAAAAAGTGGGTTTCTACTCATACTCAACACTTTGTTTCAGCAATCTTCCTTCACAATCCCTTATAGCAACCTCTTTGACCATTTCTTGTGTGATATCGACCTCTACCAATATGCGAGCATACGAAACTCTGAGTTTGTTTGTTGTACATTCATCAGTCACCAAAGGGGTACCAATCGCACTTCCTATCTTGCTCAGACTCTTCACTCCCCACAGATGCAGAGGAAGTTGAGGAAGTTTTACCCACACTGTAGGGTTCGCAACAGGTCCTTCTTGAGATTGAAATCTGGTCTCCATTCTTTCATAATCATCAGCATATTCCTGATTGTATACGGCCCCTTCATAAACACCTCTTACCTATCATCATGAGAACTGAATCGAAGCAAGAAGTATCCTTCATCATGATAGTATAGATCTGGTGTTTTCACGAAGTTCCACATCTTCACCATGTAGTTCTTTACCGTGTTCATACTCAGATCTTGCCCCATGACATAAAGAATCAAAGCATTATCCCAAACTTGAATTTTAGTTTCTACATCTTCTTACTCAATTTCTATTTCTACTTCACCATTAACCAATTTTGGAGCTACATACTCCATAGCCATACCTTTAGACGGATTTCTGTTGTCACTCAACACATCCACCCATAGTTTACGATCTTCCTGCTTCTCCATTGCAGAATTCGTTAAAGTTTCCCTCTTTCTTGCATCCTTTCTTGCTTCATCTTCATCTTCCTTGTGACTTTGTTCGCATTGTTCCTCTATAGCATTCACGTTCTCCTTTTCCGACGGTTCCTCTAGAGGAGGTTGAGTCTCCGATGGTGGTGGCACCGTAGATTTTGGCCGCCCACGCCCTTGTTTCTTCATCAGAGAGAAAACTTTGCTATTAAATTTATATTGATCGTGTTAATATTGCATGTATTTAACTATTTATGTTGGTTGTTTGAGAAAATATCACAAAGAGTGGGATAGTGTGCCTAATTATCATTATGAACTTAGGAAATAAAAAGACAATATATCACTCACTTTAGATGGTATGAATTTATTATTCTATTGTGAATTCTATTTAGTTTGAGAGTCACAATGTACATTATTTAATGTATATATATGTTGTAGGAATTGAAAAAAAAAAGTAGGAGAAAAAAATTATGAAGCTCAAAGAAGGCAACCTATGTTTTATGTTGGCTATGTTGACGGATTTATGATTAATTGTTGATATTATTAAATTTATATTGTAAATTTATATTGGTTGTGTTAATGTTGCATATATTTGACTATTTATGTTGACCGTTTGAGCCAATATTTATATTTTTTAAAATTTTAATTTTATATGGTCCTTGAAAATATCAAGTTTTATTTTAGTAACTCAATTTGATTCTGTTAATATTATTTAATTTGGTTCGATTTTAAAGTGATAGATTGATTTTAATTAATTCAGATTTAGTTGAGATTTGAACTGATGAATGAGTTTAAATAATGATGAATGAGTTCTAATTTAGCCCAGTTTAAAAGTATTAAGTGGTAAATTTTTTAAAACACCATCTAATAAACCGGAAAAAAGTAAATTGGGACAAAAACGAAAATTTAACATATTTAAAATTGGCCTATCATTGGGCCAATATGTAATAAAAGAAGGGAATTTTTTAATGCACCCTATATATTACTAGGGCACCATGTGAAAATATAAAAATGTCATTAGTTTTCGGAGATGCATCTCCTGACGTATTTTGAGTAAAAATAATTTTGATTTAACATTTAAAAACTCCAGAGATGCATCTTCAAAATTATTTCAGAGATGCATCTCCGAACAGTATTGGCTCTATATCGTGCCAGAACTCGTCTCCTTCCTAATTTCTAAAAAAACTCAAAACTTTTTGAAACTCTTTCAAAGGTCATACATATGAGATCCTTAGAGCTGAGAAGGCTAGAGGCATTGATGAGCAAATGGGGCTCCATAGAGTAAGCTATGAGAGCATACTTGCTATATTTGGTTGGCACTTCTATTTTTGTGGACAAAAGTGCCTATTAACTAGTATATGTTCTATTAGCTTTTTTATTGTACAGCGCTAAGCCCATTTACATTATTGTCCAGCCCATTAGGTTAGAGTGTAGTTAGTTATGGTAGGTAGTGCAGTTAGTTATTTTGAACCATCATGTATATATATATAGCACTTTGTTGCTATTTTCATTTAATGAAGAAGTTAATCTTTCAATCCTTTCTGCAACTTATCCTTTTCCTTTATCAGCAAATATTCATCATCAACATGGTATCAGAGCTTATCAAGCTCTGGTAGCCATTGTTATTCTTTCTCCTTCTTTTTCATCGGTTAACCGCTTTTCTTGAAGAATCACCTTTCTTGTTACTTCTTTTCATTGCAGAATTTTCTTCTTGCAATTTGTTCTCTGTTTTCTTGATTCTTCATCGAATCATTTATCTTCTCCAATGGAATACTAAAGCTTCATTGATTATGCGACGAACTCTGCAAAACCATACTATCTCTATCCAAACGAGAATCCTGCAATCGTTCTAGTTTCTCTGCCTCTCACTGACAAGAACTACCACACATGATCGATGAAAATTACTCTGATTTCCAAGAACAAAGACAAATTCATCGATGGAACCCTAACCAAACCTCCCGTATCCGATCCACTTTATGCTCCTTGGATTCGCTGCAACACAATGGTTCTAGCTTGGATACAATGTTCTATCTCTGAATCGATTGCTAAATCAGTTCTTTGGATTGACAATGCTGCTGGTGTTTGGAAGAATTTGCAGATTCACTTTTCGTATAGTGATATCTTCCGCATTTCAGACATACAAGAAGATCTCTACAGATTTCCGTAAGGTAATCTTGATGTTTCCAACTACTTTACTTAATTGAAAGTACTTTGGGATAAAGTAGAGAACTATCATTCCCTTCCTACTTGTTCTTGTGTTATTCCTTGTACATGTGGTACAATAGCTTCTGTTAAAACCTATAGAGAACGGGATTATGTCATTAGGTTTCTTAACGGATTGAATGGCAAATTCACACCTCTAGGTCATAAATTATGATGATGAACCCCTTACCTGATATTGATAAGGCTTTCTCACTTGTTATTCAACAAGAAACAGAACTGCATAGTTCCATATCTGAATATGTTCTTAAAAATGGTAATAGTGAAGAGGCTACAACCTTAAATGCTAGTCATACTTTAGGAAATGTCAATGGCAACAATGGCAACAATGGCCTTAAGGGAAAGAGCCATAACTTCAATAGTTCAAAAGGTCACAATAGGGTGTGTACTTATTGTCATAGGACTAATCATACTGTTGAAACCTGCTTTCTTAAGCATGGTTTTCCACCAGGCTACAAAGGGAAAGGCAACCCTCAAACTGCTCCTGGTAAAGGTCCTCCACAAGATGCCACAATCAATAATGTGTCAGAATCAGCTCAGTAAGGATCAACTACAACCTCTTTTGGTTTTACTCAAGAGCAGTATAACAATATTCTGGAATTGCTCCAACAGTCCAAGTTATCCTCTCAAGCCAAAGTCAATTCTATCACCACTTCACCCTTTGTCCTAAACTCACACTCATCCAATCCAAATGGTAAGAATCCTAATCTTTGGATTCTAGACACAGGTGCTACTTACCACATTTCCTTTAATATTGCTTCCTTTATTGAGTATAAGAGCATAGTTCCTATTCCTATTACCTTACCTGATGGTTCTCAGTTACTTGCTTAAATTTCTGGTAGTGTAGCTATTTCCTCATGCTTGACTCTACACAATGTTCTTTACATCCCAAAATTCCATGTAAACCTTATATCTGTTGCAAAATTAGCTATTAGTAATGATTGTTCTTTACAATTCAGTGCTAATACATGTCAAATTATGCAGAACCATTCCAAGGCAATGATTGGTATAACTAATCTGCAAAGAGGCTTGTATGTTCTTGATTATGCAGGTCATGTTTCCACTTGTAATTCTGTTGCAAATAATTCTTGTAACATTTGGCACTTAAGACTATGTCACGTTCCAGATATAGGTTTACAAATTTTTTCCTTACATTGATTGTAAAAATAATGCAGCACCTTGTCATGTCTGCCATTTTGCTAAACAAAGAAGATTACCTTTTCCAAATAGCCTTCGTAATTCTAGTGCTCCCTTTGAAATTTTACATTCTGACTTTTGGGGGCCTTTTTCCACTATTTCCATGTTAGGACATAAATACTTTTTAACATAGGTACCCCTGTTGTAATCACAGGAGAAGAAGATGCAGTCTATACACTGTGTCTAACGGTCCTACAACATTTTGTAGGAAGTTTTAATCACATTCATTAAAAAAATAGAAAAGAAATGTATTCGTAAAATTCAATTATTTTATTTCATTTTAAATAAAATATAATAAAAATAAATATAATATTAGTCAGAGTACTAATGTGGAGTGGTGAGGTACTTCACCTAATATTTGTTAGTTGGAATAAACTGGTGTGAGGAGTTCGTTCAAAGTTCACCAACTTTTACTTAATAATAATATGCATAAATAAATAATAATAATAATAATAATAAATAACTATATTCAAATAGTATTAGCCTTGTCTATGGATTTCTAGATTTATTAAGCGAAAATAATGTTTAGAAAGATGATAAATAAATACCTCTTTTTATGTGTATTAAGAAATGTAATTAGCAGGAGTTGAAAATTATGGAAACAAATAGTGCGGAAACATTTAAAAGAGAGGGTTGAAATGTATAAAAATTTTCCGCATAAATATATTTGTTAAAGTGCAAATATTTATTCAATAACAATCATTATAAGTAAAGTTCCTTTAATGGAACAACTCATAATTGTTAAAAGAAAACTAAAGTTAGAGAAAGTAAGCAAAGAAAACAAAATGAATCAATTTTCTTCTAAAAGTCTCACTAAAAAGATTAGGAGGATTAAGTCACATTTGATTTTACTTGAAAATAATTTCTTAATAAAATCCATGATCATTTTTATATTTATTTGGAGCGTGTTTCTTTTTCTTTATGAAAATCAACCCTGAATAGTTAGTTTGATTTGATTATTTCATTTGTACACTTTTGGATTTACGAAAAAATTGATGGTTACTTTATTTTTCTTCTCATTTTACTTATTTGAATTCACATTATTTTTACGTTTTAGGTTATTTATTGGAAGAATCTGACAATACTAATGAACTTACAAATATGTTTGCAAATATCAACATTAATAAGTAAGAAAGCATAAACCTTGTTTATGCTCCTAGGCCGGTGGAAAAATATTATTACCATAGATCTTCACCCCAAGATTTGCTTTATGAGGAGCTTGAAACTTACCAGAACTCTTACTCTAGAAAAGTCATTTATGAATGGAACATAGATGTTCTCAATGATAAACAAATTTTAGACATGATTCATAGAATGATCATGTATTGAAATGTCTGTAAACAACAGGGAAATGCAGATAGTACTATTGCTACTTTTATAACTACCGGATTTGTTGGTCAACTTAGAGGTTGGTGGGATCATTATCTAACAGAACTCCAAAAGAAAGAAATATTAACCCATAAGAAAACAGTGAAAGTAGAATCTACTAGTACAACTGTCACGGTTACAGGTACCCCTGTTGTAACCACAGGAGAAAAAGATGCAGTCTATACACTGTGTCAAACGGTCCTACAACATTTTGTAGGAAGTTTTAATCACATTCATTAAAAAAATAGAAAAGAAATGTATTAGTAAAATTCTATTATTTTATTTCATTTTAAATAAAATATAATAAAAATAAATATAATATTAGTCAGAGTACTAATGTGGAGTGGTGAGGTACTTCACCTAATATTTGTTAGTTGGAATAAACTGGTGTGAGGAGTTCGTTCAAAGTTCACCAACTTTTACTTAATAATGATATGCATAAATAAATAAATAATAATAATAATAATAATAATAATAAATAACTATATTCCAATAGTATTAGCCTTGTCTATGGATTTCTAGATTTATTAAGCGAAACTAATGTTTAGAAAGATGATAAATAAATACTTCTTTTTATGTGTATTAAGAAATGTAATTAGCAGGAGTTGAAAATTATGGAAACAAATAGTGCGGAAACATTTAAAAGAAATGGTTGAAATGTATAAGATTTTTCCGCATAAATATATTTGAGAAAGTGCAAATATTTATTCAATAACAATCTATATAAGTAAAGCTCCTTTAATGGAACAAGTCGTAATTGTTAAAAGAAAACTAAAGTTAGAGAAAGTAACAAAAGAAAACAAAATGAATCATTTTTCTTCTAAAAGTCTCACTAAAAAAATTAGGAGGATTAAGTCACATTTGATTTTACTTGAAAATCATTTCTTAATAAAATCCATGATCATTTTTATATTTACTTGGAGCGTGTTTCTTTTTCTTTATGAAAATCAACCCTGAATAGTTAGTTTGATTTGATTATTTCATTCGTACAATTTTGGATTTATGAAAAAATTGATGGTTACTTTATTTTTCTTCTCATTTTACTTATCTGAATTCACATTATTTTTACGTTTTAGGTTATTTATTGGAAGAATCTGACAATACTAATGAACTTACAAATATGTTTGCAAATATCAACATTAATAAGGAAGAAAGCATAAACCTTGTTTATGCTCCTAGGCCGGTGGAAAAATATTATTACCATAGATCTTCACCCCAAGATTTGCTTTATGAGGAGCTTGAAACTTACCAGAACTCTTACTCTGGAAAAGTCATTTATGAATGGAACATAGATGGTCTCAATGATAAACAAATTTTAGACATGATTCATAGAATGATCATGTATTCAACTGTCTGTAAACAACAAGGAAATGCAGATAGCACTATTGCTACTTTTATAACTACCGGATTTGTTTGTCAACTTAGAGGTTGGTGGGATCGTTATCTCACAGTACTCCAAAAGAAAGAAATATTAACCCATAAGAAAATAGTTAAAGTAGAATCTACTAGTACAACTGTCACGGTTACAGGAACCCCTGTTGTAACCACAGGAGAAGAAGATGCAGTCTATACACTGTGTCTAACGGTCCTACAACATTTTGTAGGAAGTTTTAATCACATTCATTAAAAAAATAGAAAAGAAATGTATTCGTAAAATTCTATTATTTTATTTCATTTTAAATAAAATATAATAAAAATAAATATAATATTAGTCAGAGTACTAATGTGGAGTGGTGAGGTACTTCACCTAATATTTGTTAGTTGGAATAAACTGGTGTGAGGAGTTCGTTCAAAGTTCACCAACTTTTACTTAATAATAATATGCATAAATAAATAATAATAATAATAATAAATAACTATATTCAAATAGTATTAGCCTTGTCTATGGATTTCTAGATTTATTAAGCGAAAATAATGTTTAGAAAGATGATAAATAAATACTTCTTTTTATGTGTATTAAGAAATGTAATTAGCAGGAGTTGAAATTTATGGAAACAAATAGTGCGGAAACATTTAAAAGAGAGGGTTGAAATGTATAAAAATTTTCCGCATAAATATATTTGAGAAAGTGCAAATATTTATTCAATAACAATCTATATAAGTAAAGCTCCTTTAATGGAACAACTCATAATTGTTAAAAGAAAACTAAAGTTAGAGAAAGTAAGCAAAGAAAACAAAATGAATCAATTTTCTTCTAAAAGTCTCACTAAAAAAATTAGGAGGATTAAGTCACATTTGATTTTACTTGAAAATCATTTCTTAATAAAATCCATGATCATTTTTATATTTATTTGGAGCGTGTTTCTTTTTCTTTATGAAAATCAACCCTGAATAGTTAGTTTGATTTGATTATTTCATTTGTACAATTTTGGATTTATGAAAAAATTGATGGTTAATTTATTTTTCTTCTCATTATACTTATTTGAATTCACATTATTTTTACGTTTTAGGTTATTTATTGGAAGAATCTGACAATACTAATGAACTTACAAATATGTTTGCAAATATCAACATTAATAAGGAAGAAAGCATAAACCTTGTTTATGCTCCTAGGCCGGTGGAAAAATATTATTACCCTAGATCTTCACCCCAAAATTTGCTTTATGAGGAGCTTGAAACTTACCATAACTCTTACTCTGAAAAAGTCATTTATGAATGGAACATAGATGGTCTCAATGATAAACAAATTTTAGACATGATTCATAGAATGATCATGTATTTAAATGTCTGTAAACAACAGGGAAATGCAGATAGTACTATTACTACTTTTATATCTACCGGATTTGTTGATCGACTTAGAGGTTGGTGGGATCATTATCTCACAGAACTCCAAAAGAAAGAAATATTAACCCATAAGAAAACAGTGAAAGTAGAATTTACTAGTACAACTGTCACGGTTACAGGTACCCCTGTTGTAACCACAGGAGAAGAAGATGCAGTCTATACACTGTGTCTAACGGTCCTACAACATTTTGTAGGAAGTTTTAATCACATTCATTAAAAAAATAGAAAAGAAATGTATTCGTAAAATTCTATTATTTTATTTCATTTTAAATAAAATATAATAAAAATAAATATAATATTAGTCAGAGTACTAATGTGGAGTGGTGAGGTACTTCACCTAATATTTGTTAGTTGGAATAAACTGGTGTGAGGAGTTCGTTCAAAGTTCACCAACTTTTACTTAATAATAATATGCATAAATAAATAATAATAATAATAATAATAATAATAATAATAATAATAATAATAAATAACTATATTCAAATAGTATTAGCCTTGTCTATGGATTTCTAGATTTATTAAGCGAAAATAATGTTTAGAAAGATGATAAATAAATACCTCTTTTTATGTGTATTAAGAAATGTAATTAGCAGGAGTTGAAAATTATGGAAACAAATAGTGCGGAAACATTTAAAAGAGAGGGTTGAAATGTATAAAAATTTTCCGCATAAATATATTTGTTAAAGTGCAAATATTTATTCAATAACAATCATTATAAGTAAAGTTCCTTTAATGGAACAACTCATAATTGTTAAAAGAAAACTAAAGTTAGAGAAAGTAAGCAAAGAAAACAAAATGAATCAATTTTCTTCTAAAAGTCTCACTAAAAAGATTAGGAGGATTAAGTCACATTTGATTTTACTTGAAAATAATTTCTTAATAAAATCCATGATCATTTTTATATTTATTTGGAGCGTGTTTCTTTTTCTTTATGAAAATCAACCCTGAATAGTTAGTTTGATTTGATTATTTCATTTGTACACTTTTGGATTTACGAAAAAATTGATGGTTACTTTATTTTTCTTCTCATTTTACTTATTTGAATTCACATTATTTTTACGTTTTAGGTTATTTATTGGAAGAATCTGACAATACTAATGAACTTACAAATATGTTTGCAAATATCAACATTAATAAGTAAGAAAGCATAAACCTTGTTTATGCTCCTAGGCCGGTGGAAAAATATTATTACCATAGATCTTCACCCCAAGATTTGCTTTATGAGGAGCTTGAAACTTACCAGAACTCTTACTCTAGAAAAGTCATTTATGAATGGAACATAGATGTTCTCAATGATAAACAAATTTTAGACATGATTCATAGAATGATCGTGTATTGAAATGTCTGTAAACAACAGGGAAATGCAGATAGTACTATTGCTACTTTTATAACTACCGGATTTGTTGGTCAACTTAGAGGTTGGTGGGATCATTATCTAACAGAACTCCAAAAGAAAGAAATATTAACCCATAAGAAAACAGTGAAAGTAGAATCTACTAGTACAACTGTCACGGTTACAGGTACCCCTGTTGTAACCACAGGAGAAAAAGATGCAGTCTATACACTGTGTCAAACGGTCCTACAACATTTTGTAGGAAGTTTTAATCACATTCATTAAAAAAATAGAAAAGAAATGTATTAGTAAAATTCTATTATTTTATTTCATTTTAAATAAAATATAATAAAAATAAATATAATATTAGTCAGAGTACTAATGTGGAGTGGTGAGGTACTTCACCTAATATTTGTTAGTTGGAATAAACTGGTGTGAGGAGTTCGTTCAAAGTTCACCAACTTTTACTTAATAATGATATGCATAAATAAATAAATAATAATAATAATAATAATAATAATAAATAACTATATTCCAATAGTATTAGCCTTGTCTATGGATTTCTAGATTTATTAAGCGAAACTAATGTTTAGAAAGATGATAAATAAATACTTCTTTTTATGTGTATTAAGAAATGTAATTAGCAGGAGTTGAAAATTATGGAAACAAATAGTGCGGAAACATTTAAAAGAAATGGTTGAAATGTATAAGATTTTTCCGCATAAATATATTTGAGAAAGTGCAAATATTTATTCAATAACAATCTATATAAGTAAAGCTCCTTTAATGGAACAAGTCGTAATTGTTAAAAGAAAACTAAAGTTAGAGAAAGTAACAAAAGAAAACAAAATGAATCATTTTTCTTCTAAAAGTCTCACTAAAAAAATTAGGAGGATTAAGTCACATTTGATTTTACTTGAAAATCATTTCTTAATAAAATCCATGATCATTTTTATATTTACTTGGAGCGTGTTTCTTTTTCTTTATGAAAATCAACCCTGAATAGTTAGTTTGATTTGATTATTTCATTCGTACAATTTTGGATTTATGAAAAAATTGATGGTTACTTTATTTTTCTTCTCATTTTACTTATCTGAATTCACATTATTTTTACGTTTTAGGTTATTTATTGGAAGAATCTGACAATACTAATGAACTTACAAATATGTTTGCAAATATCAACATTAATAAGGAAGAAAGCATAAACCTTGTTTATGCTCCTAGGCCGGTGGAAAAATATTATTACCATAGATCTTCACCCCAAGATTTGCTTTATGAGGAGCTTGAAACTTACCAGAACTCTTACTCTGGAAAAGTCATTTATGAATGGAACATAGATGGTCTCAATGATAAACAAATTTTAGACATGATTCATAGAATGATCATGTATTCAACTGTCTGTAAACAACAAGGAAATGCAGATAGCACTATTGCTACTTTTATAACTACCGGATTTGTTTGTCAACTTAGAGGTTGGTGGGATCGTTATCTCACAGTACTCCAAAAGAAAGAAATATTAACCCATAAGAAAATAGTTAAAGTAGAATCTACTAGTACAACTGTCACGGTTACAGGAACCCCTGTTGTAACCACAGGAGAAGAAGATGCAGTCTATACACTGTGTCTAACGGTCCTACAACATTTTGTAGGAAGTTTTAATCACATTCATTAAAAAAATAGAAAAGAAATGTATTCGTAAAATTCTATTATTTTATTTCATTTTAAATAAAATATAATAAAAATAAATATAATATTAGTCAGAGTACTAATGTGGAGTGGTGAGGTACTTCACCTAATATTTGTTAGTTGGAATAAACTGGTGTGAGGAGTTCGTTCAAAGTTCACCAACTTTTACTTAATAATAATATGCATAAATAAATAATAATAATAATAATAAATAACTATATTCAAATAGTATTAGCCTTGTCTATGGATTTCTAGATTTATTAAGCGAAAATAATGTTTAGAAAGATGATAAATAAATACTTCTTTTTATGTGTATTAAGAAATGTAATTAGCAGGAGTTGAAATTTATGGAAACAAATAGTGCGGAAACATTTAAAAGAGAGGGTTGAAATGTATAAAAATTTTCCGCATAAATATATTTGAGAAAGTGCAAATATTTATTCAATAACAATCTATATAAGTAAAGCTCCTTTAATGGAACAACTCATAATTGTTAAAAGAAAACTAAAGTTAGAGAAAGTAAGCAAAGAAAACAAAATGAATCAATTTTCTTCTAAAAGTCTCACTAAAAAAATTAGGAGGATTAAGTCACATTTGATTTTACTTGAAAATCATTTCTTAATAAAATCCATGATCATTTTTATATTTATTTGGAGCGTGTTTCTTTTTCTTTATGAAAATCAACCCTGAATAGTTAGTTTGATTTGATTATTTCATTTGTACAATTTTGGATTTATGAAAAAATTGATGGTTAATTTATTTTTCTTCTCATTATACTTATTTGAATTCACATTATTTTTACGTTTTAGGTTATTTATTGGAAGAATCTGACAATACTAATGAACTTACAAATATGTTTGCAAATATCAACATTAATAAGGAAGAAAGCATAAACCTTGTTTATGCTCCTAGGCCGGTGGAAAAATATTATTACCCTAGATCTTCACCCCAAAATTTGCTTTATGAGGAGCTTGAAACTTACCATAACTCTTACTCTGAAAAAGTCATTTATGAATGGAACATAGATGGTCTCAATGATAAACAAATTTTAGACATGATTCATAGAATGATCATGTATTTAAATGTCTGTAAACAACAGGGAAATGCAGATAGTACTATTACTACTTTTATATCTACCGGATTTGTTGATCGACTTAGAGGTTGGTGGGATCATTATCTCACAGAACTCCAAAAGAAAGAAATATTAACCCATAAGAAAACAGTGAAAGTAGAATTTACTAGTACAACTGTCACGGTTACAGGTACCCCTGTTGTAACCACAGGAGAAGAAGATGCAGTCTATACACTGTGTCTAACGGTCCTACAACATTTTGTAGGAAGTTTTAATCACATTCATTAAAAAAATAGAAAAGAAATGTATTCGTAAAATTCTATTATTTTATTTCATTTTAAATAAAATATAATAAAAATAAATATAATATTAGTCAGAGTACTAATGTGGAGTGGTGAGGTACTTCACCTAATATTTGTTAGTTGGAATAAACTGGTGTGAGGAGTTCGTTCAAAGTTCACCAACTTTTACTTAATAATAATATGCATAAATAAATAATAATAATAATAATAATAATAATAATAATAATAATAATAATAAATAACTATATTCAAATAGTATTAGCCTTGTCTATGGATTTCTAGATTTATTAAGCGAAAATAATGTTTAGAAAGATGATAAATAAATACCTCTTTTTATGTGTATTAAGAAATGTAATTAGCAGGAGTTGAAAATTATGGAAACAAATAGTGCGGAAACATTTAAAAGAGAGGGTTGAAATGTATAAAAATTTTCCGCATAAATATATTTGTTAAAGTGCAAATATTTATTCAATAACAATCATTATAAGTAAAGCTCCTTTAATGGAACAACTCATAATTGTTAAAAGAAAACTAAAGTTAGAGAAAGTAAGCAAAGAAAACAAAATGAATCAATTTTCTTCTAAAAGTCTCACTAAAAAGATTAGGAGGATTAAGTCACATTTGATTTTACTTGAAAATAATTTCTTAATAAAATCCATGATCATTTTTATATTTATTTGGAGCGTGTTTCTTTTTCTTTA
Source organism: Lathyrus tuberosus (assembly GCA_022829125.1). Classification (NCBI taxonomy): domain Eukaryota; kingdom Viridiplantae; phylum Streptophyta; class Magnoliopsida; order Fabales; family Fabaceae; genus Lathyrus; species Lathyrus tuberosus. Next base: position 4,361,613 of record JALAZF010000061.1, on the reverse strand, counting down.
TGAAAATCAACCCTGAATAGTTAGTTTGATTTGATTATTTCATTTGTACACTTTTGGATTTACGAAAAAATTGATGGTTACTTTATTTTTCTTCTCATTATACTTATTTGAATTCACATTATTTTTACGTTTTAGGTTATTTATTGGAAGAATCTGACAATACTAATGAACTTACAAATATGTTTGCAAATATCAACATTAATAAGGAAGAAAGCATAAACCTTGTTTATGCTCCTAGGCCGGTGGAAAAATATTATTACCATAGATCTTCACCCCAAGATTTGCTTTATGAGGAGCTTGAAACTTACCAGAACTCTTACTCTAGAAAAGTCATTTATGAATGGAACATAGATGTTCTCAATGATAAACAAATTTTAGACATGATTCATAGAATGATCGTGTATTGAAATGTCTGTAAACAACAGGGAAATGCATATAGTACTATTGCTACTTTTATAACTACCGGATTTGTTGGTCAACTTAGAGGTTGGTGGGATCATTATCTAACAGAACTCCAAAAGAAAGAAATATTAACCCATAAGAAAACAGTGAAAGTAGAATCTACTAGTACAACTGTCACGGTTACAGGTACCCCTGTTGTAACCACAGGAGAAAAAGATGCAGTCTATACACTGTGTCAAACGGTCCTACAACATTTTGTAGGAAGTTTTAATCACATTCATTAAAAAAATAGAAAAGAAATGTATTAGTAAAATTCTAATATTTTATTTCATTTTAAATAAAATATAATAAAAATAAATATAATATTAGTCAGAGTACTAATGTGGAGTGGTGAGGTACTTCACCTAATATTTGTTAGTTGGAATAAACTGGTGTGAGGAGTTCGTTCAAAGTTCACCAACTTTTACTTAATAATGATATGCATAAATAAATAAATAATAATAATAATAATAATAATAATAATAAATAACTATATTCCAATAGTATTAGCCTTGTCTATGGATTTCTAGATTTATTAAGCGAAACTAATGTTTAGAAAGATGATAAATAAATACTTTTTTTTATGTGTATTAAGAAATGTAATTAGCAGGAGTTGAAATTTATGGAAACAAATAGTGCGGAAACATTTAAAAGAGAGGGTTGAAATGTATAAAAATTTTCCGCATAAATATATTTGAGAAAGTGCAAATATTTATTCAATAACAATCTATATAAGTAAAGCTCCTTTAATGGAACAACTCATAATTGTTAAAAGAAAACTAAAGTTAGAGAAAGTAAGCAAAGAAAACAAAATGAATCAATTTTCTTCTAAAAGTCTCACTAAAAAAATTAGGAGGATTAAGTCACATTTGATTTTACTTGAAAATCATTTCTTAATAAAATCCATGATCATTTTTATATTTATTTGGAGCGTGTTTCTTTTTCTTTATGAAAATCAACCCTGAATAGTTAGTTTGATTTGATTATTTCATTTGTACAATTTTGGATTTATGAAAAAATTGATGGTTAATTTATTTTTCTTCTCATTATACTTATTTGAATTCACATTATTTTTACGTTTTAGGTTATTTATTGGAAGAATCTGACAATACTAATGAACTTACAAATATGTTTGCAAATATCAACATTAATAAGGAAGAAAGCATAAACCTTGTTTATGCTCCTAGGCCGGTGGAAAAATATTATTACCCTAGATCTTCACCCCAAAATTTGCTTTATGAGGAGCTTGAAACTTACCATAACTCTTACTCTGAAAAAGTCATTTATGAATGGAACATAGATGGTCTCAATGATAAACAAATTTTAGACATGATTCATAGAATGATCATGTATTTAAATGTCTGTAAACAACAGGGAAATGCAGATAGTACTATTACTACTTTTATATCTACCGGATTTGTTGATCGACTTAGAGGTTGGTGGGATCATTATCTCACAGAACTCCAAAAGAAAGAAATATTAACCCATAAGAAAACAGTGAAAGTAGAATTTACTAGTACAACTGTCACGGTTACAGGTACCCCTGTTGTAACCACAGGAGAAGAAGATGCAGTCTATACACTGTGTCTAACGGTCCTACAACATTTTGTAGGAAGTTTTAATCACATTCATTAAAAAAATAGAAAAGAAATGTATTCGTAAAATTCTATTATTTTATTTCATTTTAAATAAAATATAATAAAAATAAATATAATATTAGTCAGAGTACTAATGTGGAGTGGTGAGGTACTTCACCTAATATTTGTTAGTTGGAATAAACTGGTGTGAGGAGTTCGTTCAAAGTTCACCAACTTTTACTTAATAATAATATGCATAAATAAATAATAATAATAATAATAATAATAATAATAATAATAATAAATAACTATATTCAAATAGTATTAGCCTTGTCTATGGATTTCTAGATTTATTAAGCGAAAATAATGTTTAGAAAGATGATAAATAAATACCTCTTTTTATGTGTATTAAGAAATGTAATTAGCAGGAGTTGAAAATTATGGAAACAAATAGTGCGGAAACATTTAAAAGAGAGGGTTGAAATGTATAAAAATTTTCCGCATAAATATATTTGTTAAAGTGCAAATATTTATTCAATAACAATCATTATAAGTAAAGCTCCTTTAATGGAACAACTCATAATTGTTAAAAGAAAACGAAAGTTAGAGAAAGTAAGCAAAGAAAACAAAATGAATCAATTTTCTTCTAAAAGTCTCACTAAAAAGATTAGGAGGATTAAGTCACATTTGATTTTACTTGAAAATAATTTCTTAATAAAATCCATGATCATTTTTATATTTATTTGGAGCGTGTTTCTTTTTCTTTATGAAAATCAACCCTGAATAGTTAGTTTGATTTGATTATTTCATTTGTACACTTTTGGATTTACGAAAAAATTGATGGTTACTTTATTTTTCTTCTCATTATACTTATTTGAATTCACATTATTTTTACGTTTTAGGTTATTTATTGGAAGAATCTGACAATACTAATGAACTTACAAATATGTTTGCAAATATCAACATTAATAAGGAAGAAAGCATAAACCTTGTTTATGCTCCTAGGCCGGTGGAAAAATATTATTACCATAGATCTTCACCCCAAGATTTGCTTTATGAGGAGCTTGAAACTTACCAGAACTCTTACTCTAGAAAAGTCATTTATGAATGGAACATAGATGTTCTCAATGATAAACAAATTTTAGACATGATTCATAGAATGATCGTGTATTGAAATGTCTGTAAACAACAGGGAAATGCATATAGTACTATTGCTACTTTTATAACTACCGGATTTGTTGGTCAACTTAGAGGTTGGTGGGATCATTATCTAACAGAACTCCAAAAGAAAGAAATATTAACCCATAAGAAAACAGTGAAAGTAGAATCTACTAGTACAACTGTCACGGTTACAGGTACCCCTGTTGTAACCACAGGAGAAAAAGATGCAGTCTATACACTGTGTCAAACGGTCCTACAACATTTTGTAGGAAGTTTTAATCACATTCATTAAAAAAATAGAAAAGAAATGTATTAGTAAAATTCTATTATTTTATTTCATTTTAAATAAAATATAATAAAAATAAATATAATATTAGTCAGAGTACTAATGTGGAGTGGTGAGGTACTTCACCTAATATTTGTTAGTTGGAATAAACTGGTGTGAGGAGTTCGTTCAAAGTTCACCAACTTTTACTTAATAATGATATGCATAAATAAATAAATAATAATAATAATAATAATAATAATAATAAATAACTATATTCCAATAGTATTAGCCTTGTCTATGGATTTCTAGATTTATTAAGCGAAACTAATGTTTAGAAAGATGATAAATAAATACTTTTTTTTATGTGTATTAAGAAATGTAATTAGCAGGAGTTGAAATTTATGGAAACAAATAGTGCGGAAACATTTAAAAGAGAGGGTTGAAATGTATAAAAATTTTCCGCATAAATATATTTGAGAAAGTGCAAATATTTATTCAATAACAATCTATATAAGTAAAGCTCCTTTAATGGAACAACTCATAATTGTTAAAAGAAAACTAAAGTTAGAGAAAGTAAGCAAAGAAAACAAAATGAATCAATTTTCTTCTAAAAGTCTCACTAAAAAAATTAGGAGGATTAAGTCACATTTGATTTTACTTGAAAATCATTTCTTAATAAAATCCATGATCATTTTTATATTTATTTGGAGCGTGTTTCTTTTTCTTTATGAAAATCAACCCTGAATAGTTAGTTTGATTTGATTATTTCATTTGTACAATTTTGGATTTATGAAAAAATTGATGGTTAATTTATTTTTCTTCTCATTATACTTATTTGAATTCACATTATTTTTACGTTTTAGGTTATTTATTGGAAGAATCTGACAATACTAATGAACTTACAAATATGTTTGCAAATATCAACATTAATAAGGAAGAAAGCATAAACCTTGTTTATGCTCCTAGGCCGGTGGAAAAATATTATTACCCTAGATCTTCACCCCAAAATTTGCTTTATGAGGAGCTTGAAACTTACCATAACTCTTACTCTGAAAAAGTCATTTATGAATGGAACATAGATGGTCTCAATGATAAACAAATTTTAGACATGATTCATAGAATGATCATGTATTTAAATGTCTGTAAACAACACGGAAATGCAGATAGTACTATTACTACTTTTATATCTACCGGATTTGTTGATCGACTTAGAGGTTGGTGGGATCATTATCTCACAGAACTCCAAAAGAAAGAAATATTAACCCATAAGAAAACAGTGAAAGTAGAATTTACTAGTACAACTGTCACGGTTACAGGTACCCCTGTTGTAACCACAGGAGAAGAAGATGCAGTCTATACACTGTGTCTAACGGTCCTACAACATTTTGTAGGAAGTTTTAATCACATTCATTAAAAAAATAGAAAAGAAATGTATTCGTAAAATTCTATTATTTTATTTCATTTTAAATAAAATATAATAAAAATAAATATAATATTAGTCAGAGTACTAATGTGGAGTGGTGAGGTACTTCACCTAATATTTGTTAGTTGGAATAAACTGGTGTGAGGAGTTCGTTCAAAGTTCACCAACTTTTACTTAATAATAATATGCATAAATAAATAATAATAATAATAATAATAATAATAATAATAATAATAATAATAATAATAAATAACTATATTCAAATAGTATTAGCCTTGTCTATGGATTTCTAGATTTATTAAGCGAAAATAATGTTTAGAAAGATGATAAATAAATACCTCTTTTTATGTGTATTAAGAAATGTAATTAGCAGGAGTTGAAAATTATGGAAACAAATAGTGCGGAAACATTTAAAAGAGAGGGTTGAAATGTATAAAAATTTTCCGCATAAATATATTTGTTAAAGTGCAAATATTTATTCAATAACAATCATTATAAGTAAAGCTCCTTTAATGGAACAACTCATAATTGTTAAAAGAAAACTAAAGTTAGAGAAAGTAAGCAAAGAAAACAAAATGAATCAATTTTCTTCTAAAAGTCTCACTAAAAAGATTAGGAGGATTAAGTCACATTTGATTTTACTTGAAAATAATTTCTTAATAAAATCCATGATCATTTTTATATTTATTTGGAGCGTGTTTCTTTTTCTTTATGAAAATCAACCCTGAATAGTTAGTTTGATTTGATTATTTCATTTGTACACTTTTGGATTTACGAAAAAATTGATGGTTACTTTATTTTTCTTCTCATTATACTTATTTGAATTCACATTATTTTTACGTTTTAGGTTATTTATTGGAAGAATCTGACAATACTAATGAACTTACAAATATGTTTGCAAATATCAACATTAATAAGGAAGAAAGCATAAACCTTGTTTATGCTCCTAGGCCGGTGGAAAAATATTATTACCATAGATCTTCACCCCAAGATTTGCTTTATGAGGAGCTTGAAACTTACCAGAACTCTTACTCTAGAAAAGTCATTTATGAATGGAACATAGATGTTCTCAATGATAAACAAATTTTAGACATGATTCATAGAATGATCGTGTATTGAAATGTCTGTAAACAACAGGGAAATGCATATAGTACTATTGCTACTTTTATAACTACCGGATTTGTTGGTCAACTTAGAGGTTGGTGGGATCATTATCTAACAGAACTCCAAAAGAAAGAAATATTAACCCATAAGAAAACAGTGAAAGTAGAATCTACTAGTACAACTGTCACGGTTACAGGTACCCCTGTTGTAACCACAGGAGAAAAAGATGCAGTCTATACACTGTGTCAAACGGTCCTACAACATTTTGTAGGAAGTTTTAATCACATTCATTAAAAAAATAGAAAAGAAATGTATTAGTAAAATTCTATTATTTTATTTCATTTTAAATAAAATATAATAAAAATAAATATAATATTAGTCAGAGTACTAATGTGGAGTGGTGAGGTACTTCACCTAATATTTGTTAGTTGGAATAAACTGGTGTGAGGAGTTCGTTCAAAGTTCACCAACTTTTACTTAATAATGATATGCATAAATAAATAAATAATAATAATAATAATAATAATAATAATAATAATAAATAACTATATTCCAATAGTATTAGCCTTGTCTATGGATTTCTAGATTTATTAAGCGAAACTAATGTTTAGAAAGATGATAAATAAATACCTCTTTTTATGTGTATTAAGAAATGTAATTAGCAGGAGTTGAAAATTATGGAAACAAATAGTGCGGAAACATTTAAAAGAAAGGGTTGAAATGTATAAGATTTTTCCGCATAAATATCTTTGAGAAAGTACAAATATTTATTCAATAACAATCTATATAAGTAAAGCTCCTTTAATGGAACAACTCGTAATTGTTAAAAGAAAACTAAAGTTAGAGAAAGTAACAAAAGAAAACAAAATGAATCAATTTTCTTCTAAAAGTCTCACTAAAAAAATTAGGAGGATTAAGTCACATTTGATTTTACTTGAAAATCAGTTCTTAATAAAATCCATGATCATTTTTATATTTACTTGGAGCGGTATTCTTTTTCTTTATGAAAATCAACCCTGAATAGTTAGTTTGATTTGATTATTTCATTTGTACAATTTTGGATTTATGAAAAAATTGATGGTTACTTTATTTTTCTTCTCATTTTACTTATTTGAATTCCCATTATTTTTATGTTTTAGGTTATTTATTGGAAGAATCTGACAATACTAATGAACTTACAAATATGTTTGCAAATATCAACATTAATAAGGAAGAAAGCATAAACCTTGTTTATGCTCCTAGGCCGGTAGAAAAATATTATTACCATAGATCTTCACCCCAAAATTTGCTTTATGAGGAGCTTGAAACTTACCAGAACTCTTACTCTGGAAAAGTCATTTATGAATGGAACATAGATGGTCTCAATGATAAACAAATTTTAGACATGATTCATAGAATGATCATGTATTTAAATGTCTGTAAACAACAGGGAAATGCAAATAGTACTATTGCTACTTTTATATCTACCGGAGTTGTTGATCGACTTAGAGGTTGGTGGGATCATTATCTCACAGAACTCCAAAAGAAAGAAATATTAACCCATAAGAAAACAGTGAAAGTAGAACCTACTAGTACAACTGTCACGGTTACAGGTACCCCTGTTGTAACCACAGGAGAAGAAGATGCAGTCTGTACACTGTGTCTAACGGTCCTACAACATTTTGTAGGAAGTTTTAATCACATTCATTAAAAAAATAGAAAAGAAATGTATTAGTAAAATTCTATTATTTTATTTCATTTTAAATAAAATATAATAAAAATAAATATAATATTAGTCAGAGTACTAATGTGGAGTGGTGAGGTACTTCACCTAATATTTGTTAGTTGGAATAAACTGGTGTGAGGAGTTCGTTTAAAGTTCACCAACTTTTACTTAATAATGATATGCATAAATAAATAAATAAATAATAATAATAATAATAATAATAATAATAATAATAAATAACTATATTCAAATAGTATTAGCCTTGTCTATGGATTTCTAGATTTATTAAGCGAAAATAATGTTTAGAAAGATGATAAATAAATACTTCTTTTTATGTGTATTAAGAAATGTAATTAGCAGGAGTTGAAAATTATGGAAACAAATAGTGCGGAAACATTTAAAAGAAATGGTTGAAATGTATAAGATTTTTCCGCATAAATATATTTGAGAAAGTGCAAATATTTATTCAATAACAATCTATATAAGTAAAGCTCCTTTAATGGAACAAGTCGTAATTGTTAAAAGAAAACTAAAGTTAGAGAAAGTAACAAAAGAAAACAAAATGAATCATTTTTCTTCTAAAAGTCTCACTAAAAAAATTAGGAGGATTAAGTCACATTTGATTTTACTTGAAAATCATTTCTTAATAAAATCCATGATCATTTTTATATTTACTTGGAGCGTGTTTCTTTTTCTTTATGAAAATCAACCCTGAATAGTTAGTTTGATTTGATTATTTCATTTGTACAATTTTGGATTTATGAAAAAATTGATGGTTACTTTATTTTTCTTCTCATTTTACTTATTTGAATTCACATTATTTTTACGTTTTAGGTTATTTATTGGAAGAATCTGACAATACTAATGAACTTACAAATATGTTTGCAAATATCAACATTAATAAGGAAGAAAGCATAAACCTTGTTTATGCTCCTAGGCCGGTGGAAAAATATTATTACCCTAGATCTTCACCCCAAAATTTGCTTTATGAGGAGCTTGAAACTTACCATAACTCTTACTCTGAAAAAGTCATTTATGAATGGAACATAGATGGTCTCAATGATAAACAAATTTTAGACATGATTCATAGAATGATCATGTATTTAAATGTCTGTAAACAACACGGAAATGCAGATAGTACTATTACTACTTTTATATCTACCGGATTTGTTGATCGACTTAGAGGTTGGTGGGATCATTATCTCACAGAACTCCAAAAGAAAGAAATATTAACCCATAAGAAAACAGTGAAAGTAGAATTTACTAGTACAACTGTCACGGTTACAGGTACCCCTGTTGTAACCACAGGAGAAGAAGATGCAGTCTATACACTGTGTCTAACGGTCCTACAACATTTTGTAGGAAGTTTTAATCACATTCATTAAAAAAATAGAAAAGAAATGTATTCGTAAAATTCTATTATTTTATTTCATTTTAAATAAAATATAATAAAAATAAATATAATATTAGTCAGAGTACTAATGTGGAGTGGTGAGGTACTTCACCTAATATTTGTTAGTTGGAATAAACTGGTGTGAGGAGTTCGTTCAAAGTTCACCAACTTTTACTTAATAATAATATGCATAAATAAATAATAATAATAATAATAATAATAATAATAATAATAATAATAATAATAATAAATAACTATATTCAAATAGTATTAGCCTTGTCTATGGATTTCTAGATTTATTAAGCGAAAATAATGTTTAGAAAGATGATAAATAAATACCTCTTTTTATGTGTATTAAGAAATGTAATTAGCAGGAGTTGAAAATTATGGAAACAAATAGTGCGGAAACATTTAAAAGAGAGGGTTGAAATGTATAAAAATTTTCCGCATAAATATATTTGTTAAAGTGCAAATATTTATTCAATAACAATCATTATAAGTAAAGCTCCTTTAATGGAACAACTCATAATTGTTAAAAGAAAACTAAAGTTAGAGAAAGTAAGCAAAGAAAACAAAATGAATCAATTTTCTTCTAAAAGTCTCACTAAAAAGATTAGGAGGATTAAGTCACATTTGATTTTACTTGAAAATAATTTCTTAATAAAATCCATGATCATTTTTATATTTATTTGGAGCGTGTTTCTTTTTCTTTATGAAAATCAACCCTGAATAGTTAGTTTGATTTGATTATTTCATTTGTACACTTTTGGATTTACGAAAAAATTGATGGTTACTTTATTTTTCTTCTCATTATACTTATTTGAATTCACATTATTTTTACGTTTTAGGTTATTTATTGGAAGAATCTGACAATACTAATGAACTTACAAATATGTTTGCAAATATCAACATTAATAAGGAAGAAAGCATAAACCTTGTTTATGCTCCTAGGCCGGTGGAAAAATATTATTACCATAGATCTTCACCCCAAGATTTGCTTTATGAGGAGCTTGAAACTTACCAGAACTCTTACTCTAGAAAAGTCATTTATGAATGGAACATAGATGTTCTCAATGATAAACAAATTTTAGACATGATTCATAGAATGATCGTGTATTGAAATGTCTGTAAACAACAGGGAAATGCATATAGTACTATTGCTACTTTTATAACTACCGGATTTGTTGGTCAACTTAGAGGTTGGTGGGATCATTATCTAACAGAACTCCAAAAGAAAGAAATATTAACCCATAAGAAAACAGTGAAAGTAGAATCTACTAGTACAACTGTCACGGTTACAGGTACCCCTGTTGTAACCACAGGAGAAAAAGATGCAGTCTATACACTGTGTCAAACGGTCCTACAACATTTTGTAGGAAGTTTTAATCACATTCATTAAAAAAATAGAAAAGAAATGTATTAGTAAAATTCTATTATTTTATTTCATTTTAAATAAAATATAATAAAAATAAATATAATATTAGTCAGAGTACTAATGTGGAGTGGTGAGGTACTTCACCTAATATTTGTTAGTTGGAATAAACTGGTGTGAGGAGTTCGTTCAAAGTTCACGAACTTTTACTTAATAATGATATGCATAAATAAATAAATAATAATAATAATAATAATAATAATAATAATAAATAACTATATTCCAATAGTATTAGCCTTGTCTATGGATTTCTAGATTTATTAAGCGAAACTAATGTTTAGAAAGATGATAAATAAATACCTCTTTTTATGTGTATTAAGAAATGTAATTAGCAGGAGTTGAAAATTATGGAAACAAATAGTGCGGAAACATTTAAAAGAAAGGGTTGAAATGTATAAGATTTTTCCGCATAAATATCTTTGAGAAAGTACAAATATTTATTCAATAACAATCTATATAAGTAAAGCTCCTTTAATGGAACAACTCGTAATTGTTAAAAGAAAACTAAAGTTAGAGAAAGTAACAAAAGAAAACAAAATGAATCAATTTTCTTCTAAAAGTCTCACTAAAAAAATTAGGAGGATTAAGTCACATTTGATTTTACTTGAAAATCAGTTCTTAATAAAATCCATGATCATTTTTATATTTACTTGGAGCGGTATTCTTTTTCTTTATGAAAATCAACCCTGAATAGTTAGTTTGATTTGATTATTTCATTTGTACAATTTTGGATTTATGAAAAAATTGATGGTTACTTTATTTTTCTTCTCATTTTACTTATTTGAATTCCCATTATTTTTATGTTTTAGGTTATTTATAGGAAGAATCTGACAATACTAATGAACTTACAAATATGTTTGCAAATATCAACATTAATAAGGAAGAAAGCATAAACCTTGTTTATGCTCCTAGGCCGGTAGAAAAATATTATTACCATAGATCTTCACCCCAAAATTTGCTTTATGAGGAGCTTGAAACTTACCAGAACTCTTACTCTGGAAAAGTCATTTATGAATGGAACATAGATGGTCTCAATGATAAACAAATTTTAGACATGATTCATAGAATGATCATGTATTTAAATGTCTGTAAACAACAGGGAAATGCAAATAGTACTATTGCTACTTTTATATCTACCGGAGTTGTTGATCGACTTAGAGGTTGGTGGGATCATTATCTCACAGAACTCCAAAAGAAAGAAATATTAACCCATAAGAAAACAGTGAAAGTAGAACCTACTAGTACAACTGTCACGGTTACAGGTACCCCTGTTGTAACCACAGGAGAAGAAGATGCAGTCTGTACAGTGTGTCTAACGGTCCTACAACATTTTGTAGGAAGTTTTAATCACATTCATTAAAAAAATAGAAAAGAAATGTATTAGTAAAATTCTATTATTTTATTTCATTTTAAATAAAATATAATAAAAATAAATATAATATTAGTCAGAGTACTAATGTGGAGTGGTGAGGTACTTCACCTAATATTTGTTAGTTGGAATAAACTGGTGTGAGGAGTTCGTTCAAAGTTCACCAACTTTTACTTAATAATGATATGCATAAATAAATAAATAAATAATAATAATAATAATAATAATAATAATAATAATAAATAACTATATTCAAATAGTATTAGCCTTGTCTATGGATTTCTAGATTTATTAAGCGAAAATAATGTTTAGAAAGATGATAAATAAATACTTCTTTTTATGTGTATTAAGAAATGTAATTAGCAGGAGTTGAAAATTATGGAAACAAATAGTGCGGAAACATTTAAAAGAAATGGTTGAAATGTATAAGATTTTTCCGCATAAATATATTTGAGAAAGTGCAAATATTTATTCAATAACAATCTATATAAGTAAAGCTCCTTTAATGGAACAAGTCGTAATTGTTAAAAGAAAACTAAAGTTAGAGAAAGTAACAAAAGAAAACAAAATGAATCATTTTTCTTCTAAAAGTCTCACTAAAAAAATTAGGAGGATTAAGTCACATTTGATTTTACTTGAAAATCATTTCTTAATAAAATCCATGATCATTTTTATATTTACTTGGAGCGTGTTTCTTTTTCTTTATGAAAATCAACCCTGAATAGTTAGTTTGATTTGATTATTTCATTTGTACAATTTTGGATTTATGAAAAAATTGATGGTTACTTTATTTTTCTTCTCATTTTACTTATTTGAATTCACATTATTTTTACGTTTTAGGTTATTTATTGGAAGAATCTGACAATACTAATGAACTTACAAATATGTTTGCAAATATCAACATTAATAAGGAAGAAAGCATAAACCTTGTTTATGCTTCTAGGCCGGTGGAAAAATATTATTACCATAGATCTTCACCCCAAGATTTGCTTTATGAGGAGCTTGAAACTTACCAGAACTCTTACTCTGGAAAAGTCATTTATGAATGGAACATAGATGGTCTCAATGATAAACAAATTTTAGACATGATTCATAGAATGATCATGTATTCAACTGTCTGTAAACAACAAGGAAATGCAGATAACACTATTGCTACTTTTATAAGTACCGGATTTGTTGGTCAACTTAGAGGTTGGTGGGATCATTATCTCACAGTACTCCAAAAGAAAGAAATATTAACCCATAAGAAAACAGTTAAAGTAGAATCTACTAGTACAACTGTCACGGTTACAGGTACCCCTGTTGTAATCACAGGAGAAGAAGATGCAGTCTATACACTGTGTCTAACGGTCCTACAACATTTTGTAGGAAGTTTTAATCACATTCATTAAAAAAATAGAAAAGAAATGTATTCGTAAAATTCAATTATTTTATTTCATTTTAAATAAAATATAATAAAAATAAATATAATATTAGTCAGAGTACTAATGTGGAGTGGTGAGGTACTTCACCTAATATTTGTTAGTTGGAATAAACTGGTGTGAGGAGTTCGTTCAAAGTTCACCAACTTTTACTTAATAATAATATGCATAAATAAATAATAATAATAATAATAATAATAATAATAATAATAATAATAAATAACTATATTCAAATAGTATTAGCCTTGTCTATGGATTTCTAGATTTATTAAGCGAAAATAATGTTTAGAAAGATGATAAATAAATACCTCTTTTTATGTGTATTAAGAAATGTAATTAGCAGGAGTTGAAATTTATGGAAACAAATAGTGCGGAAACATTTAAAAGAGAGGGTTGAAATGTATAAAAACTTTCCGCATAAATATATTTGAGAAAGTGCAAATATTTATTCAATAACAATCTATATAAGTAAAGCTCCTTTAATGGAACAACTCATAATTGTTAAAAGAAAACTAAAGTTAGAGAAAGTAAGCAAAGAAAACAAAATGAATCAATTTTCTTCTAAAAGTCTCACTAAAAAAATTAGGAGGATTAAGTCACATTTGATTTTACTTGAAAATCATTTCTTAATAAAATCCATGATCATTTTTATATTTATTTGGAGCGTGTTTCTTTTTCTTTATGAAAATCAACCCTGAATAGTTAGTTTGATTTGATTATTTCATTTGTACAATTTTGGATTTATGAAAAAATTGATGGTTAATTTATTTTTCTTCTCATTATACTTATTTGAATTCACATTATTTTTACGTTTTAGGTTATTTATTGGAAGAATCTGACAATACTAATGAACTTACAAATATGTTTGCAAATATCAACATTAATAAGGAAGAAAGCATAAACCTTGTTTATGCTCCTAGGCCGGTGGAAAAATATTATTACCCTAGATCTTCACCCCAAAATTTGCTTTATGAGGAGCTTGAAACTTACCATAACTCTTACTCTGAAAAAGTCATTTATGAATGGAACATAGATGGTCTCAATGATAAACAAATTTTAGACATGATTCATAGAATGATCATGTATTTAAATGTCTGTAAACAACAGGGAAATGCAGATAGTACTATTGCTACTTTTATATCTACCGGATTTGTTGATCGACTTAGAGGTTGGTGGGATCATTATCTCACAGAACTCCAAAAGAAAGAAATATTAACCCATAAGAAAACAGTGAAAGTAGAATTTACTAGTACAACTGTCACGGTTACAGGTACCCCTGTTGTAACCACAGGAGAAGAAGATGCAGTCTATACACTGTGTCTAACGGTCCTACAACATTTTGTAGGAAGTTTTAATCACATTCAATAAAAAAATAGAAAAGATATGTATTAGTAAAATTCTATTATTTTATTTCATTTTAAATAAAATATAATAAAAATAAATATAATATTAGTCAGAGTACTAATGTGGAGTGGTGAGGTACTTCACCTAATATTTGTTAGTTGGAATAAACTGGTGTGAGGAGTTCGTTCAAAGTTCACCAACTTTTACTTAATAATAATATGCATAAATAAATAATAATAATAATAATAATAATAATAATAATAATAATAATAATAAATAACTATATTCAAATAGTATTAGCCTTGTCTATGGATTTCTAGATTTATTAAGCGAAAATAATGTTTAGAAAGATGATAAATAAATACCTCTTTTTATGTGTATTAAGAAATGTAATTAGCAGGAGTTGAAATTTATGGAAACAAATAGTGCGGAAACATTTAAAAGAGAGGGTTGAAATGTATAAAAATTTTCCGCATAAATATATTTGAGAAAGTGCAAATATTTATTCAATAACAATCTATATAAGTAAAGCTCCTTTAATGGAACAACTCATAATTGTTAAAAGAAAACTAAAGTTAGAGAAAGTAAGCAAAGAAAACAAAATGAATCAATTTTCTTCTAAAAGTCTCACTAAAAAAATTAGGAGGATTAAGTCACATTTGATTTTACTTGAAAATCATTTCTTAATAAAATCCATGATCATTTTTATATTTATTTGGAGCGTGTTTCTTTTTCTTTATGAAAATCAACCCTGAATAGTTAGTTTGATTTGATTATTTCATTTGTACAATTTTGGATTTATGAAAAAATTGATGGTTAATTTATTTTTCTTCTCATTATACTTATTTGAATTCACATTATTTTTACGTTTTAGGTTATTTATTGGAAGAATCTGACAATACTAATGAACTTACAAATATGTTTGCAAATATCAACATTAATAAGGAAGAAAGCATAAACCTTGTTTATGCTCCTAGGCCGGTGGAAAAATATTATTACCCTAGATCTTCACCCCAAAATTTGCTTTATGAGGAGCTTGAAACTTACCATAACTCTTACTCTGAAAAAGTCATTTATGAATGGAACATAGATGGTCTCAATGATAAACAAATTTTAGACATGATTCATAGAATGATCATGTATTTAAATGTCTGTAAACAACAGGGAAATGCAGATAGTACTATTGCTACTTTTATATCTACCGGATTTGTTGATCGACTTAGAGGTTGGTGGGATCATTAGCTCACAGAACTCCAAAAGAAAGAAATATTAACCCATAAGAAAACAGTGAAAGTAGAATTTACTAGTACAACTGTCACGGTTACAGGTACCCCTGTTGTAACCACAGGAGAAGAAGATGCAGTCTATACACTGTGTCTAACGGTCCTACAACATTTTGTAGGAAGTTTTAATCACATTCAATAAAAAAATAGAAAAGATATGTATTAGTAAAATTCTATTATTTTATTTCATTTTAAATAAAATATAATAAAAATAAATATAATATTAGTCAGAGTACTAATGTGGAGTGGTGAGGTACTTCATCTAATATTTATTAGTTGGAATAAACTGGTGTGAGGAGTTCGTTCAAAGTTCACCAACTTTTACTTAATAATAATATGCATAAATAAATAATAATAATAATAATAATAATAATAATAATAAATAACTATATTCAAATAGTATTAGCCTTGTCTATGGATTTCTAGATTTATTAAGCGAAAATAATGTTTAGAAAGATGATAAATAAATACCTCTTTTTATGTGTATTAAGAAATGTAATTAGCAGGAGTTGAAATTTATGGAAACAAATAGTGCGGAAACATTTAAAAGAGAGGGTTGAAATGTATAAAAATTTTCCGCATAAATATATTTGAGAAAGTGCAAATATTTATTCAATAACAATCTATATAAGTAAAGCTCCTTTAATGGAACAACTCATAATTGTTAAAAGAAAACTAAAGTTAGAGAAAGTAAGCAAAGAAAACAAAATGAATCAATTTTCTTCTAAAAGTCTCACTAAAAAAATTAGGAGGATTAAGTCACATTTGATTTTACTTGAAAATCATTTCTTAATAAAATCCATGATCATTTTTATATTTATTTGGAGCGTGTTTCTTTTTCTTTATGAAAATCAACCCTGAATAGTTAGTTTGATTTGATTATTTCATTTGTACAATTTTGGATTTATGAAAAAATTGATGGTTAATTTATTTTTCTTCTCATTATACTTATTTGAATTCACATTATTTTTACGTTTTAGGTTATTTATTGGAAGAATCTGACAATACTAATGAACTTACAAATATGTTTGCAAATATCAACATTAATAAGGAAGAAAGCATAAACCTTGTTTATGCTCCTAGGCCGGTGGAAAAATATTATTACCCTAGATCTTCACCCCAAAATTTGCTTTATGAGGAGCTTGAAACTTACCATAACTCTTACTCAGAAAAAGTCATTTATGAATGGAACATAGATGGTCTCAATGATAAACAAATTTTAGACATGATTCATAGAATGATCATGTATTTAAATGTCTGTAAACAACAGGGAAATGCAGATAGTACTATTGCTACTTTTATATCTACCGGATTTGTTGATCGACTTAGAGGTTGGTGGGATCATTATCTCACAGAACTCCAAAAGAAAGAAATATTAACCCATAAGAAAACAGTGAAAGTAGAATTTACTAGTACAACTGTCACGGTTACAGGTACCCCTGTTGTAACCACAGGAGAAGAAGATGCAGTCTATACACTGTGTCTAACAGTCCTACAACATTTTGTAGGAAGTTTTAATCACATTCAATAAAAAAATAGAAAAGATATGTATTAGTAAAATTCTATTATTTTATTTCATTTTAAATAAAATATAATAAAAATAAATATAATATTAGTCAGAGTACTAATGTGGAGTGGTGAGGTACTTCAGCTAATATTTATTAGTTGGAATAAACTGGTGTGAGGAGTTCGTTCAAAGTTCACCAACTTTTACTTAATAATGATAAGCATAAATAATAATAATAATAATAATAATAATAATAATAATAATAATACTAATAATAATAATAATAAATAACTATATTCCAATAGTATTAGCCTTGTCTATGGATTTCTAGATTTATTAAGCGAAACTAATGTTTAGAAAGATGATAAATAAATACCTCTTTTTATGTGTATTAAGAAATGTAATTAGCAGAAGTTGAAAATTATGGAAACAAATAGTGCGGAAACATTTAAAAGAAAGGGTTGAAATGTATAAGATTTTTCCGCATAAATATATTTGAGAAAGTGCAAATATTTATTCAATAACAATCTATATAAGTAAAGCTCCTTTAATGGAACAACTCATAATTGTTAAAAGAAAACTAAAGTTAGAGAAAGTAACAAAAGAAAACAAAATGAATCAATTTTCTTCTAAAAGTCTCACTAAAAAAATTATGAGGATTAAGTCACATTTGATTTTACTTGAAAATCATTTCTTAATAAAATCCATGATCATTTTTATATTTATTTGGAGCGTGTTTCTTTTTCTTTATGAAAATCAACCCTGAATAGTTAGTTTGATTTGATTATTTCATTCGTACAATTTTGGATTTATGAAAAAATTGATGGTTACTTTATTTTTCTTCTCATTTTACTTATTTGAATTCACATTATTTTTACGTTTTAGGTTATTTATTGGAAGAATCTGACAATACTAATGAACTTACAAATATGTTTGCAAATATCAACATTAATAAGGAAGAAAGCATAAACCTTGTTTATGCTCCTAGGCCGGTGGAAAAATATTATTACCATAGATCTTCACCCCAAGATTTGCTTTATGAGGAGCTTGAAACTTACCAGAACTCTTACTCGGGAAAAATCATTTATGAATGGAACATAGATGGTCTCAATGATAAACAAATTTTAGACATGATTCATAGAATGATCATGTATTCAACTGTCTGTAAACAACAAGGAAATGCAGATAGCACTATTGCTACTTTTATAACTACCGGATTTGTTTGTCAACTTAGAGGTTGGTGGGATCGTTATCTCACAGTACTCCAAAAGAAAGAAATATTAACCCATAAGAAAATAGTTAAAGTAGAATCTACTAGTACAACTGTCACGGTTACAGGAACCCCTGTTGTAACCACAGGAGAAGAAGATGCAGTCTATACACTGTGTCTAACGGTCCTACAACATTTTGTAGGAAGTTTTAATCACATTCATTAAAAAAATAGAAAAG
Organism: Lathyrus tuberosus; assembly: GCA_022829125.1. Classification (NCBI taxonomy): domain Eukaryota; kingdom Viridiplantae; phylum Streptophyta; class Magnoliopsida; order Fabales; family Fabaceae; genus Lathyrus; species Lathyrus tuberosus. Next base: position 4,342,736 of record JALAZF010000061.1, on the reverse strand, counting down.
AAATGTATTCGTAAAATTCTATTATTTTATTTCATTTTAAATAAAATATAATAAAAATAAATATAATATTAGTCAGAGTACTAATGTGGAGTGGTGAGGTACTTCACCTAATATTTGTTAGTTGGAATAAACTGGTGTGAGGAGTTCGTTCAAAGTTCACCAACTTTTACTTAATAATAATATGCATAAATAAATAATAATAATAATAATAATAATAATAATAATAATAATAATAAATAACTATATTCAAATAGTATTAGCCTTGTCTATGGATTTCTAGATTTATTAAGCGAAAATAATGTTTACAAAGATGATAAATAAATACCTCTTTTTATGTGTATTAAGAAATGTAATTAGCAGGAGTTGAAAATTATGGAAACAAATAGTGCGGAAACATTTAAAAGAGAGGGTTGAAATGTATAAAAATTTTCCGCATAAATATATTTGAGAAAGTGCAAATATTTATTCAATAACAATCTATATAAGTAAAGCTCCTTTAATGGAACAACTCATAATTGTTAAAAGAAAACTAAAGTTAGAGAAAGTAAGCAAAGAAAACAAAATGAATCAATTTTCTTCTAAAAGTCTCACTAAAAAGATTAGGAGGATTAAGTCACATTTGATTTTACTTGAAAATAATTTCTTAATAAAATCCATGATCATTTTTATATTTATTTGGAGCGTGTTTCTTTTTCTTTATGAAAATCAACCCTGAATAGTTTGTTTGATTTGATTATTTCATTTGTACACATTTGGATTTACGAAAAAATTGATGGTTACTTTATTTTTCTTCTCATTATACTTATTTGAATTCACATTATTTTTACGTTTTAGGTTATTTATTGGAAGAATCTGACAATACTAATGAACTTACAAATATGTTTGCAAATATCAACATTAATAAGGAAGAAAGCATAAACCTTGTTTATGCTCCTAGGCCGGTGGAAAAATATTATTACCGTAGATCTTCACCCCAAGATTTGCTTTATGAGGAGCTTGAAACTTACCAGAACTCTTACTCTAGAAAAGTCATTTATGAATGGAACATAGATGGTCTCAATGATAAACAAATTTTAGACATGATTCATAGAATGATCGTGTATTGAAATGTCTGTAAACAACAGGGAAATGCAGATAGTACTATTGCTACTTTTATAACTACCGGATTTGTTGGTCAACTTAGAGGTTGGTGGGATCATTATCTAACAGAACTCCAAAAGAAAGAAATATTAACCCATAAGAAAACAGTGAAAGTAGAATCTACTAGTACAACTGTCACGGTTACAGGTACCCCTGTTGTAACCACAGGAGAAAAAGATGCAGTCTATACACTGTGTCAAACGGTCCTACAACATTTTGTAGGAAGTTTTAATCACATTCATTAAAAAAATAGAAAAGAAATGTATTAGTAAAATTCTATTATTTTATTTCATTTTAAATAAAATATAATAAAAATAAATATAATATTAGTCAGAGTACTAATGTGGAGTGGTGAGGTACTTCACCTAATATTTGTTAGTTGGAATAAACTGGTGTGAGGAGTTCGTTCAAAGTTCACCAACTTTTACTTAATAATGATATGCATAAATAAATAATAATAATAATAATAATAATAATAATAATAAATAACTATATTCCAATAGTATTAGCCTTGTCTATGGATTTCTAGATTTATTAAGCGAAACTAATGTTTAGAAAGATGATAAATAAATACCTCTTTTTATGTGTATTAAGAAATGTAATTAGCAGGAGTTGAAAATTATGGAAACAAATAGTGCGGAAACATTTAAAAGAAAGGGTTGAAATGTATAAGATTTTTCCGCATAAATATATTTGAGAAAGTGCAAATATTTATTCAATAACAATCTATATAAGTAAAGCTCCTTTAATGGAACAACTCATAATTGTTAAAAGAAAACTAAAGTTAGAGAAAGTAACAAAAGAAAACAAAATGAATCAATTTTCTTCTAAAAGTCTCACTAAAAAAATTAGGAGGATTAAGTCACATTTGATTTTACTTGAAAATCATTTCTTAATAAAATCCATGATCATTTTTATATTTACTTGGAGCGGTATTCTTTTTCTTTATGAAAATCAACCCTGAATAGTTAGTTTGATTTGATTATTTCATTTGTACAATTTTGGATTTATGAAAAAATTGATGGTTACTTTATTTTTCTTCTCATTTTACTTATTTGAATTCCCATTATTTTTATGTTTTAGGTTATTTATTGGAAGAATCTGACAATACTAATGAACTTACAAATATGTTTGCAAATATCAACATTAATAAGGAAGAAAGCATAAACCTTGTTTATGCTCCTAGGCCGGTAGAAAAATATTATTACCATAGATCTTCACCCCAAAATTTGCTTTATGAGGAGCTTGAAACTTACCAGAACTCTTACTCTGGAAAAGTCATTTATGAATGGAACATAGATGGTCTCAATGATAAACAAATTTTAGACATGATTCATAGAATGATCATGTATTTAAATGTCTGTAAACAACAGGGAAATGCAGATAGTACTATTGCTACTTTTATATCTACCGGATTTGTTGATCGACTTAGAGGTTGGTGGGATCATTATCTCACAGAACTCCAAAAGAAAGAAATATTAACCCATAAGAAAATAGTGAAAGTAGAACCTACTAGTACAACTGTCACGGTTACAGTTACCCCTGTTGTAACCACAGGAGAAAAAGATGCAGTCTGTACACTGTGTCTAACGGTCCTACAACATTTTGTAGGATGTTTTAATCACATTCATTAAAAAAATAGAAAAGAAATGTATTAGTAAAATTCTATTATTTTATTTCATTTTAAATAAAATATAATAAAAATAAATATAATATTAGTCAGAGTACTAATGTTGAGTGGTGAGGTACTTCACCTAATATTTGTTAGTTGGAATAAACTGGTGTGAGGAGTTCGTTCAAAGTTCACCAACTTTTACTTAATAATGATATGCATAAATAAATAAATAAATAATAATAATAATAATAATAATAATAATAATAATAATAATAATAATAATAATAAATAACTATATTCAAATAGTATTAGCCTTGTCTATGGATTTCTAGATTTATTAAGCGAAAATAATGTTTAGAAAGATGATAAATAAATACTTCTTTTTATGTGTATTAAGAAATGTAATTAGCAGGAGTTGAAAATTATGGAAACAAATAGTGCGGAAACATTTAAAAGAAATGGTTGAAATGTATAAGATTTTTCCGCATAAATATATTTGAGAAAGTGCAAATATTTATTCAATAACAATCTATATAAGTAAAGCTCCTTTAATGGAACAAGTCGTAATTGTTAAAAGAAAACTAAAGTTAGAGAAAGTAACAAAAGAAAACAAAATGAATCATTTTTCTTCTAAAAGTCTCACTAAAAAAATTAGGAGGATTAAGTCACATTTGATTTTACTTGAAAATCATTTCTTAATAAAATCCATGATCATTTTTATATTTACTTGGAGCGTGTTTCTTTTTCTTTATGAAAATCAACCCTGAATAGTTAGTTTGATTTGATTATTTCATTTGTACAATTTTGGATTTATGAAAAAATTGATGGTTACTTTATTTTTCTTCTCATTTTACTTATTTGAATTCACATTATTTTTACGTTTTAGGTTATTTATTGGAAGAATCTGATAATACTAATGAACTTACAAATATGTTTGCAAATATCAACATTAATAAGGAAGAAAGCATAAACCTTGTTTATGCTCCTAGGCCGGTGGAAAAATATTATTACCATAGATCTTCACCCCAAGATTTGCTTTATGAGGAGCTTGAAATTTACCAGAACTCTTACTCTAGAAAAGTCATTTATGAATGGAACATAGATGGTCTCAATGATAAACAAATTTTAGACATGATTCATAGAATGATCATGTATTGAAATGTCTGTAAACAACAGGGAAATGCAGATAGTACTATTGCTACTTTTATAACTACCGGATTTGTTGGTCAACTTAGAGGTTGGTGGGATCATTATCTAACAGAACTCCAAAAGAAAGAAATATTAACCCATAAGAAAACAGTGAAAGTAGAATCTACTAGTACAACTGTCACGGTTACAGGTACCCCTGTTGTAACCACAGGAGAAAAAGATGCAGTCTATACACTGTGTCTAACGGTCCTACAACATTTTGTAGGAAGTTTTAATCACATTCATTAAAAAAATAGAAAAGAAATGTATTAATAAAATTATATTATTTTATTTCATTTTAAATAAAATATAATAAAAATAAATATAATATTAGTCAGAGTACTAATGTGGAGTGGTGAGGTACTTCACCTAATATTTGTTAGTTGGAATAAACTGGTGTGAGGAGTTCGTTCAAAGTTCACCAACTTTTACTTAATAATGATATGCATAAATAAATAAATAAATAATAATAATAATAATAATAATAATAATAATAATAATAATAATAATAATAATAAATAACTATATTCAAATAGTATTAGCCTTGTCTATGGATTTCTAGATTTATTAAGCGAAAATAATGTTTACAAAGATGATAAATAAATACCTCTTTTTATGTGTATTAAGAAATGTAATTAGCAGGAGTTGAAAATTATGGAAACAAATAGTGCGGAAACATTTAAAAGAGAGGGTTGAAATGTATAAAAATTTTCCGCATAAATATATTTGAGAAAGTGCAAATATTTATTCAATAACAATCTATATAAGTAAAGCTCCTTTAATGGAACAACTCATAATTGTTAAAAGAAAACTAAAGTTAGAGAAAGTAAGCAAAGAAAACAAAATGAATCAATTTTCTTCTAAAAGTCTCACTAAAAAGATTAGGAGGATTAAGTCACATTTGATTTTACTTGAAAATAATTTCTTAATAAAATCCATGATCATTTTTATATTTATTTGGAGCGTGTTTCTTTTTCTTTATGAAAATCAACCCTGAATAGTTTGTTTGATTTGATTATTTAATTTGTACACATTTGGATTTACGAAAAAATTGATGGTTACTTTATTTTTCTTCTCATTATACTTATTTGAATTCACATTATTTTTACGTTTTAGGTTATTTATTGGAAGAATCTGACAATACCAATGAACTTACAAATATGTTTGCAAATATCAACATTAATAAGGAAGAAAGCATAAACCTTGTTTATGCTCCTAGGCCGGTGGAAAAATATTATTACCGTAGATCTTCACCCCAAGATTTGCTTTATGAGGAGCTTGAAACTTACCAGAACTCTTACTCTAGAAAAGTCATTTATGAATGGAACATAGATGGTCTCAATGATAAACAAATTTTAGACATGATTCATAGAATGATCGTGTATTGAAATGTCTGTAAACAACAGGGAAATGCAGATAATACTATTGCTACTTTTATAACTACCGGATTTGTTGGTCAACTTAGAGGTTGGTGGGATCATTATCTAACAGAACTCCAAAAGAAAGAAATATTAACCCATAAGAAAACAGTGAAGGTAGAATCTACTAGTACAACTGTCACGGTTACAGGTACCCCTGTTGTAACCACAGGAGAAAAAGATGCAGTCTATACACTGTGTCAAACGGTCCTACAACATTTTGTAGGAAGTTTTAATCACATTCATTAAAAAAATAGAAAAGAAATGTATTAGTAAAATTCTATTATTTTATTTCATTTTAAATAAAATATAATAAAAATAAATATAATATTAGTCAGAGTACTAATGTGGAGTGGTGAGGTACTTCACCTAATATTTGTTAGTTGGAATAAACTGGTGTGAGGAGTTCGTTCAAGGTTCACCAACTTTTACTTAATAATGATATGCATAAATAAATAATAATAATAATAATAATAATAATAATAATAATAAATAACTATATTCCAATAGTATTAGCCTTGTCTATGGATTTCTAGATTTATTAAGCGAAACTAATGTTTAGAAAGATGATAAATAAATACCTCTTTTTATGTGTATTAAGAAATGTAATTAGCAGGAGTTGAAAATTATGGAAACAAATAGTGCGGAAACATTTAAAAGAAAGGGTTGAAATGTATAAGATTTTTCCGCATAAATATATTTGAGAAAGTGCAAATATTTATTCAATAACAATCTATCTAAGTAAAGCTCCTTTAATGGAACAACTCATAATTGTTAAAAGAAAACTAAAGTTAGAGAAAGTAACAAAAGAAAACAAAATGAATCAATTTTCTTCTAAAAGTCTCACTAAAAAAATTAGGAGGATTAAGTCACATTTGATTTTACTTGAAAATCATTTCTTAATAAAATCCATGATCATTTTTATATTTACTTGGAGCGGTATTCTTTTTCTTTTTGAAAATCAACCCTGAATAGTTAGTTTGATTTGATTATTTCATTTGTACAATTTTGGATTTATGAAAAAATTGATGGTTACTTTATTTTTCTTCTCATTTTACTTATTTGAATTCCCATTATTTTTATGTTTTAGGTTATTTATTGGAAGAATCTGACAATACTAATGAACTTACAAATATGTTTGCAAATATCAACATTAATAAGGAAGAAAGCATAAACCTTGTTTATGCTCCTAGGCCGGTAGAAAAATATTATTACCATAGATCTTCACCCCAAAATTTGCTTTATGAGGAGCTTGAAACTTACCAGAACTCTTACTCTGGAAAAGTCATTTATGAATGGAACATAGATGGTCTCAATGATAAACAAATTTTAGACATGATTCATAGAATGATCATGTATTTAAATGTCTGTAAACAACAGGGAAATGCAGATAGTACTATTGCTACTTTTATATCTACCGGATTTGTTGATCGACTTAGAGGTTGGTGGGATCATTATCTCACAGAACTCCAAAAGAAAGAAATATTAACCCATAAGAAAATAGTGAAAGTAGAACCTACTAGTACAACTGTCACGGTTACAGTTACCCCTGTTGTAACCACAGGAGAAAAAGATGCAGTCTGTACACTGTGTCTAACGGTCCTACAACATTTTGTAGGATGTTTTAATCACATTCATTAAAAAAATAGAAAAGAAATGTATTAGTAAAATTCTATTATTTTATTTCATTTTAAATAAAATATAATAAAAATAAATATAATATTAGTCAGAGTACTAATGTTGAGTGGTGAGGTACTTCACCTAATATTTGTTAGTTGGAATAAACTGGTGTGAGGAGTTCGTTCAAAGTTCACCAACTTTTACTTAATAATGATATGCATAAATAAATAAATAAATAATAATAATAATAATAATAATAATAATAATAATAATAATAATAATAATAAATAACTATATTCAAATAGTATTAGCCTTGTCTATGGATTTCTAGATTTATTAAGCGAAAATAATGTTTAGAAAGATGATAAATAAATACTTCTTTTTATGTGTATTAAGAAATGTAATTAGCAGGAGTTGAAAATTATGGAAACAAATAGTGCGGAAACATTTAAAAGAAATGGTTGAAATGTATAAGATTTTTCCGCATAAATATATTTGAGAAAGTGCAAATATTTATTCAATAACAATCTATATAAGTAAAGCTCCTTTAATGGAACAAGTCGTAATTGTTAAAAGAAAACTAAAGTTAGAGAAAGTAACAAAAGAAAACAAAATGAATCATTTTTCTTCTAAAAGTCTCACTAAAAAAATTAGGAGGATTAAGTCACATTTGATTTTACTTGAAAATCATTTCTTAATAAAATCCATGATCATTTTTATATTTACTTGGAGCGTGTTTCTTTTTCTTTATGAAAATCAACCCTGAATAGTTAGTTTGATTTGATTATTTCATTTGTACAATTTTGGATTTATGAAAAAATTGATGGTTACTTTATTTTTCTTCTCATTTTACTTATTTGAATTCACATTATTTTTACGTTTTAGGTTATTTATTGGAAGAATCTGATAATACTAATGAACTTACAAATATGTTTGCAAATATCAACATTAATAAGGAAGAAAGCATAAACCTTGTTTATGCTCCTAGGCCGGTGGAAAAATATTATTACCATAGATCTTCACCCCAAGATTTGCTTTATGAGGAGCTTGAAATTTACCAGAACTCTTACTCTAGAAAAGTCATTTATGAATGGAACATAGATGGTCTCAATGATAAACAAATTTTAGACATGATTCATAGAATGATCATGTATTGAAATGTCTGTAAACAACAGGGAAATGCAGATAGTACTATTGCTACTTTTATAACTACCGGATTTGTTGGTCAACTTAGAGGTTGGTGGGATCATTATCTAACAGAACTCCAAAAGAAAGAAATATTAACCCATAAGAAAACAGTGAAAGTAGAATCTACTAGTACAACTGTCACGGTTACAGGTACCCCTGTTGTAACCACAGGAGAAAAAGATGCAGTCTATACACTGTGTCTAACGGTCCTACAACATTTTGTAGGAAGTTTTAATCACATTCATTAAAAAAATAGAAAAGAAATGTATTAATAAAATTATATTATTTTATTTCATTTTAAATAAAATATAATAAAAATAAATATAATATTAGTCAGAGTACTAATGTGGAGTGGTGAGGTACTTCACCTAATATTTGTTAGTTGGAATAAACTGGTGTGAGGAGTTCGTTCAAAGTTCACCAACTTTTACTTAATAATGATATGCATAAATAAATAAATAAATAATAATAATAATAATAATAATAATAATAATAATAATAATAATAATAATAATAAATAACTATATTCAAATAGTATTAGCCTTGTCTATGGATTTCTAGATTTATTAAGCGAAAATAATGTTTACAAAGATGATAAATAAATACCTCTTTTTATGTGTATTAAGAAATGTAATTAGCAGGAGTTGAAAATTATGGAAACAAATAGTGCGGAAACATTTAAAAGAGAGGGTTGAAATGTATAAAAATTTTCCGCATAAATATATTTGAGAAAGTGCAAATATTTATTCAATAACAATCTATATAAGTAAAGCTCCTTTAATGGAACAACTCATAATTGTTAAAAGAAAACTAAAGTTAGAGAAAGTAAGCAAAGAAAACAAAATGAATCAATTTTCTTCTAAAAGTCTCACTAAAAAGATTAGGAGGATTAAGTCACATTTGATTTTACTTGAAAATAATTTCTTAATAAAATCCATGATCATTTTTATATTTATTTGGAGCGTGTTTCTTTTTCTTTATGAAAATCAACCCTGAATAGTTTGTTTGATTTGATTATTTAATTTGTACACATTTGGATTTACGAAAAAATTGATGGTTACTTTATTTTTCTTCTCATTATACTTATTTGAATTCACATTATTTTTACGTTTTAGGTTATTTATTGGAAGAATCTGACAATACCAATGAACTTACAAATATGTTTGCAAATATCAACATTAATAAGGAAGAAAGCATAAACCTTGTTTATGCTCCTAGGCCGGTGGAAAAATATTATTACCGTAGATCTTCACCCCAAGATTTGCTTTATGAGGAGCTTGAAACTTACCAGAACTCTTACTCTAGAAAAGTCATTTATGAATGGAACATAGATGGTCTCAATGATAAACAAATTTTAGACATGATTCATAGAATGATCGTGTATTGAAATGTCTGTAAACAACAGGGAAATGCAGATAATACTATTGCTACTTTTATAACTACCGGATTTGTTGGTCAACTTAGAGGTTGGTGGGATCATTATCTAACAGAACTCCAAAAGAAAGAAATATTAACCCATAAGAAAACAGTGAAAGTAGAATCTACTAGTACAACTGTCACGGTTACAGGTACCCCTGTTGTAACCACAGGAGAAAAAGATGCAGTCTATACACTGTGTCAAACGGTCCTACAACATTTTGTAGGAAGTTTTAATCACATTCATTAAAAAAATAGAAAAGAAATGTATTAGTAAAATTCTATTATTTTATTTCATTTTAAATAAAATATAATAAAAATAAATATAATATTAGTCAGAGTACTAATGTGGAGTGGTGAGGTACTTCACCTAATATTTGTTAGTTGGAATAAACTGGTGTGAGGAGTTCGTTCAAGGTTCACCAACTTTTACTTAATAATGATATGCATAAATAAATAATAATAATAATAATAATAATAATAATAATAATAAATAACTATATTCCAATAGTATTAGCCTTGTCTATGGATTTCTAGATTTATTAAGCGAAACTAATGTTTAGAAAGATGATAAATAAATACCTCTTTTTATGTGTATTAAGAAATGTAATTAGCAGGAGTTGAAAATTATGGAAACAAATAGTGCGGAAACATTTAAAAGAAAGGGTTGAAATGTATAAGATTTTTCCGCATAAATATATTTGAGAAAGTGCAAATATTTATTCAATAACAATCTATCTAAGTAAAGCTCCTTTAATGGAACAACTCATAATTGTTAAAAGAAAACTAAAGTTAGAGAAAGTAACAAAAGAAAACAAAATGAATCAATTTTCTTCTAAAAGTCTCACTAAAAAAATTAGGAGGATTAAGTCACATTTGATTTTACTTGAAAATCATTTCTTAATAAAATCCATGATCATTTTTATATTTACTTGGAGCGGTATTCTTTTTCTTTTTGAAAATCAACCCTGAATAGTTAGTTTGATTTGATTATTTCATTTGTACAATTTTGGATTTATGAAAAAATTGATGGTTACTTTATTTTTCTTCTCATTTTACTTATTTGAATTCCCATTATTTTTATGTTTTAGGTTATTTATTGGAAGAATCTGACAATACTAATGAACTTACAAATATGTTTGCAAATATCAACATTAATAAGGAAGAAAGCATAAACCTTGTTTATGCTCCTAGGCCGGTAGAAAAATATTATTACCATAGATCTTCACCCCAAAATTTGCTTTATGAGGAGCTTGAAACTTACCAGAACTCTTACTCTGGAAAAGTCATTTATGAATGGAACATAGATGGTCTCAATGATAAACAAATTTTAGACATGATTCATAGAATGATCATGTATTTAAATGTCTGTAAACAACAGGGAAATGCAGATAGTACTATTGCTACTTTTATATCTACCGGATTTGTTGATCGACTTAGAGGTTGGTGGGATCATTATCTCACAGAACTCCAAAAGAAAGAAATATTAACCCATAAGAAAATAGTGAAAGTAGAACCTACTAGTACAACTGTCACGGTTACAGTTACCCCTGTTGTAACCACAGGAGAAAAAGATGCAGTCTGTACACTGTGTCTAACGGTCCTACAACATTTTGTAGGATGTTTTAATCACATTCATTAAAAAAATAGAAAAGAAATGTATTAGTAAAATTCTATTATTTTATTTCATTTTAAATAAAATATAATAAAAATAAATATAATATTAGTCAGAGTACTAATGTTGAGTGGTGAGGTACTTCACCTAATATTTGTTAGTTGGAATAAACTGGTGTGAGGAGTTCGTTCAAAGTTCACCAACTTTTACTTAATAATGATATGCATAAATAAATAAATAAATAATAATAATAATAATAATAATAATAATAATAATAATAATAATAATAATAATAATAAATAACTATATTCAAATAGTATTAGCCTTGTCTATGGATTTCTAGATTTATTAAGCGAAAATAATGTTTAGAAAGATGATAAATAAATACTTCTTTTTATGTGTATTAAGAAATGTAATTAGCAGGAGTTGAAAATTATGGAAACAAATAGTGCGGAAACATTTAAAAGAAATGGTTGAAATGTATAAGATTTTTCCGCATAAATATATTTGAGAAAGTGCAAATATTTATTCAATAACAATCTATATAAGTAAAGCTCCTTTAATGGAACAAGTCGTAATTGTTAAAAGAAAACTAAAGTTAGAGAAAGTAACAAAAGAAAACAAAATGAATCATTTTTCTTCTAAAAGTCTCACTAAAAAAATTAGGAGGATTAAGTCACATTTGATTTTACTTGAAAATCATTTCTTAATAAAATCCATGATCATTTTTATATTTACTTGGAGCGTGTTTCTTTTTCTTTATGAAAATCAACCCTGAATAGTTAGTTTGATTTGATTATTTCATTTGTACAATTTTGGATTTATGAAAAAATTGATGGTTACTTTATTTTTCTTCTCATTTTACTTATTTGAATTCACATTATTTTTACGTTTTAGGTTATTTATTGGAAGAATCTGATAATACTAATGAACTTACAAATATGTTTGCAAATATCAACATTAATAAGGAAGAAAGCATAAACCTTGTTTATGCTCCTAGGCCGGTGGAAAAATATTATTACCATAGATCTTCACCCCAAGATTTGCTTTATGAGGAGCTTGAAATTTACCAGAACTCTTACTCTAGAAAAGTCATTTATGAATGGAACATAGATGGTCTCAATGATAAACAAATTTTAGACATGATTCATAGAATGATCATGTATTGAAATGTCTGTAAACAACAGGGAAATGCAGATAGTACTATTGCTACTTTTATAACTACCGGATTTGTTGGTCAACTTAGAGGTTGGTGGGATCATTATCTAACAGAACTCCAAAAGAAAGAAATATTAACCCATAAGAAAACAGTGAAAGTAGAATCTACTAGTACAACTGTCACGGTTACAGGTACCCCTGTTGTAACCACAGGAGAAAAAGATGCAGTCTATACACTGTGTCTAACGGTCCTACAACATTTTGTAGGAAGTTTTAATCACATTCATTAAAAAAATAGAAAAGAAATGTATTAATAAAATTATATTATTTTATTTCATTTTAAATAAAATATAATAAAAATAAATATAATATTAGTCAGAGTACTAATGTGGAGTGGTGAGGTACTTCACCTAATATTTGTTAGTTGGAATAAACTGGTGTGAGGAGTTCGTTCAAAGTTCACCAACTTTTACTTAATAATGATATGCATAAATAAATAAATAATAATAATAATAATAATAATAATAATAATAATAATAATAATAATAATAATAATAAATAACTATATTCAAATAGTATTAGCCTTGTCTATGGATTTCTAGATTTATTAAGCAAAAATAATGTTTAGAAAGATGATAAATAAATACTTCTTTTTATGTGTATTAAGAAATGTAATTAGCAGGAGTTGAAAATTATGGAAACAAATAGTGCGGAAACATTTAAAAGAAATGGTTGAAATGTATAAGATTTTTCCTCATAAATATATTTGAGAAAGTGCAAATATTTATTCAATAACAATCTATATAAGTAAAGCTCCTTTAATGGAACAAGTCGTAATTGTTAAAAGAAAACTAAAGTTAGAGAAGGTAACAAAAGAAAACAAAATGAATAATTTTTCTTCTAAAAGTCTCACTAAAAAAATTAGGAGGATTAAGTCACATTTGATTTTACTTGAAAATCATTTCTTAATAAAATCCATGATCATTTTTATATTTACTTGGAGCGTGTTTCTTTTTCTTTATGAAAATCAACCCTAAATAGTTAGTTTGATTTGATTATTTCATTTGTACAATTTTGGATTTATGAAAAAATTGATGGTTACTTTATTTTTCTTCTCATTTTACTTATTTGAATTCCCATTATTTTTATGTTTTAGGTTATTTATTGGAAGAATCTGACAATACTAATGAACTTACAAATATGTTTGCAAATATCAACATTAATAAGGAAGAAAGCATAAACCTTGTTTATGCTCCTAGGCCGGTGGAAAAATATTATTACCATAGATCTTCACCCCAAAATTTGCTTTATGAGGAGCTTGAAACTTACCATAACTCTTACTCTGGAAAAGTCATTTATGAATGGAACATAGATGGTCTCAATGATAAACAAATTTTAGACATGATTCATAGAATGATCGTGTATTGAAATGTCTGTAAACAACAGGGAAATGCAGATAGTACTATTGCTACTTTTATAACTACCGGATTTGTTGGTCAACTTAGAGGTTGGTGGGATCATTATCTAACAGAACTCCAAAAGAAAGAAATATTAACCCATAAGAAAACAGTGAAAGTAGAATCTACTAGTACAACTGTCACGGTTACAGGTACCCCTGTTGTAACCACAGGAGAAAAAGATGCAGTCTATACACTGTGTCAAACGGTCCTACAACATTTTGTAGGAAGTTTTAATCACATTCATTAAAAAAATAGAAAAGAAATGTATTAGTAAAATTCTATTATTTTATTTCATTTTAAATAAAATATAATAAAAATAAATATAATATTAGTCAGAGTACTAATGTGGAGTGGTGAGGTACTTCACCTAATATTTGTTAGTTGGAATAAACTGGTGTGAGGAGTTCGTTCAAAGTTCACCAACTTTTACTTAATAATGATATGCATAAATAAATAAATAATAATAATAATAATAATAATAATAATAAATAACTATATTCCAATAGTATTAGCCTTGTCTATGGATTTCTAGATTTATTAAGCGAAACTAATGTTTAGAAAGATGATAAATAAATACCTCTTTTTATGTGTATTAAGAAATGTAATTAGCAGGAGTTGAAAATTATGGAAACAAATAGTGCGGAAACATTTAAAAGAAAGGGTTGAAATGTATAAGATTTTTCCGCATAAATATATTTGAGAAAGTGCAAATATTTATTCAATAACAATCTATATAAGTAAAGCTCCTTTAATGGAACAACTCATAATTGTTAAAAGAAAACTAAAGTTAGAGAAAGTAACAAAAGAAAACAAAATGAATCAATTTTCTTCTAAAAGTCTCACTAAAAAAATTAGGAGGATTAAGTCACATTTGATTTTACTTGAAAATCATTTCTTAATAAAATCCATGATCATTTTTATATTTACTTGGAGCGGTATTCTTTTTCTTTATGAAAATCAACCCTGAATAGTTAGTTTGATTTGATTATTTCATTTGTACAATTTTGGATTTATGAAAAAATTGATGGTTACTTTATTTTTCTTCTCATTTTACTTATTTGAATTCCCATTATTTTTATGTTTTAGGTTATTTATTGGAAGAATCTGACAATACTAATGAACTTACAAATATGTTTGCAAATATCAACATTAATAAGGAAGAAAGCATAAACCTTGTTTATGCTCCTAGGCCGGTAGAAAAATATTATTACCACAGATCTTCACCCCAAAATTTGCTTTATGAGGAGCTTGAAACTTACCAGAACTCTTACTCTGGAAAAGTCATTTATGAATGGAACATAGATGGTCTCAATGATAAAAAAATTTTAGACATGATTCATAGAATGATCATGTATTTAAATGTCTGTAAACAACAGGGAAATGCAGATAGTACTATTGCTACTTTTATATCTACCGGATTTGTTGATCGACTTAGAGGTTGGTGGGATCATTATCTCACAGAACTCCAAAAGAAAGAAATATTAACCCATAAGAAAACAGTGAAAGTAGAACCTACTAGTACAATTGTCACGGTTACAGGTACCCCTGTTGTAACCACAGGAGAAGAAGATGAAGTCTGTACACTGTGTCTAACGGTCCTACAACATTTTGTAGGATGTTTTAATCACATTCATTAAAAAAATAGAAAAGAAATGTATTAGTAAAATTCTATTATTTTATTTCATTTTAAATAAAATATAATAAAAATAAATATAATATTAGTCAGAGTACTAATGTGGAGTGGTGAGGTACTTCACCTAATATTTGTTAGTTGGAATAAACTGGTGTGAGGAGTTCGTTCAAAGTTCACCAACTTTTACTTAATAATGATATGCATAAATAAATAAATAAATAATAATAATAATAATAATAATAATAATAATAATAAATCACTATATTCAAATAGTATTAGCCTTGTCTATGGATTTCTAGATTTATTAAGCGAAAATAATGTTTAGAAAGATGATAAATAAATACTTCTTTTTATGTGTATTAAGAAATGTAATTAGCAGGAGTTGAAAATTATGGAAACAAATAGTGCGGAAACATTTAAAAGAAATGGTTGAAATGTATAAGATTTTTCCGCATAAATATATTTGAGAAAGTGCAAATATTTATTCAATAACAATCTATATAAGTAAAGCTCCTTTAATGGAACAAGTCGTAATTGTTAAAAGAAAACTAAAGTTAGAGAAAGTAACAAAAGAAAACAAAATGAATCATTTTTCTTATAAAAGTCTCACTAAAAAAATTAGGAGGATTAAGTCACATTTGATTTTACTTGAAAATCATTTCTTAATAAAATCCATGATCATTTTTATATTTACTTGGAGCGTGTTTCTTTTTCTTTATGAAAATCAACCCTGAATAGTTAGTTTGATTTGATTATTTCATTTGTACAATTTTGGATTTATGAAAAAATTGATGGTTACTTTATTTTTCTTCTCATTTTACTTATTTGAATTCACATTATTTTTACGTTTTAGGTTATTTATTGGAAGAATCTGATAATACTAATGAACTTACAAATATGTTTGCAAATATCAACATTAATAAGGAAGAAAGCATAAACCTTGTTTATGCTCCTAGGCCGGTGGAAAAATATTATTACCATAGATCTTCACCCCAAGATTTGCTTTATGAGGAGCTTGAAATTTACCAGAACTCTTACTCTAGAAAAGTCATTTATGAATGGAACATAGATGGTCTCAATGATAAACAAATTTTAGACATGATTCATAGAATGATCATGTATTGAAATGTCTGTAAACAACAGGGAAATGCAGATAGTACTATTGCTACTTTTATAACTACCGGATTTGTTGGTCAACTTAGAGGTTGGTGGGATCATTATCTAACAGAACTCCAAAAGAAAGAAATATTAACCCATAAGAAAACAGTGAAAGTAGAATCTACTAGTACAACTGTCACGGTTACAGGTACCCCTGTTGTAACCACAGGAGAAAAAGATGCAGTCTATACACTGTGTCTAACGGTCCTACAACATTTTGTAGGAAGTTTTAATCACATTCATTAAAAAAATAGAAAAGAAATGTATTAATAAAATTATATTATTTTATTTCATTTTAAATAAAATATAATAAAAATAAATATAATATTAGTCAGAGTACTAATGTGGAGTGGTGAGGTACTTCACCTAATATTTGTTAGTTGGAATAAACTGGTGTGAGGAGTTCGTTCAAAGTTCACCAACTTTTACTTAATAATGATATGCATAAATAAATAAATAAATAATAATAATAATAATAATAATAATAATAATAATAATAATAAATAACTATATTCAAATAGTATTAGCCTTGTCTATGGATTTCTAGATTTATTAAGCAAAAATAATGTTTAGAAAGATGATAAATAAATACTTCTTTTTATGTGTATTAAGAAATGTAATTAGCAGGAGTTGAAAATTATGGAAACAAATAGTGCGGAAACATTTAAAAGAAATGGTTGAAATGTATAAGATTTTTCCTCATAAATATATTTGAGAAAGTGCAAATATTTATTCAATAACAATCTATATAAGTAAAGCTCCTTTAATGGAACAAGTCGTAATTGTTAAAAGAAAACTAAAGTTAGAGAAAGTAACAAAAGAAAACTAAATGAATAATTTTTCTTCTAAAAGTCTCACTAAAAAAATTAGGAGGATTAAGTCACATTTGATTTTACTTGAAAATCATTTCTTAATAAAATCCATGATCATTTTTATATTTACTTGGAGCGTGTTTCTTTTTCTTTATGAAAATCAACCCTGAATAGTTAGTTTGATTTGATTATTTCATTTGTACAATTTTGGATTTATGAAAAAATTGATGGTTACTTTATTTTTCTTCTCATTTTACTTATTTGAATTCCCATTATTTTTATGTTTTAGGTTATTTATTGGAAGAATCTGACAATACTAATGAACTTACAAATATGTTTGCAAATATCAACATTAATAAGGAAGAAAGCATAAACCTTGTTTATGCTCCTAGGCCGGTGGAAAAATATTATTACCATAGATCTTCACCCCAAAATTTGCTTTATGAGGAGCTTGAAACTTACCATAACTCTTACTCTGGAAAAGTCATTTATGAATGGAACATAGATGGTCTCAATGATAAACAAATTTTAGACATGATTCATAGAATGATCGTGTATTGAAATGTCTGTAAACAACAGGGAAATGCAGATAGTACTATTGCTACTTTTATAACTACCGGATTTGTTGGTCAACTTAGAGGTTGGTGGGATCATTATCTAACAGAACTCCAAAAGAAAGAAATATTAACCCATAAGAAAACAGTGAAAGTAGAATCTACTAGTACAACTGTCACGGTTACAGGTACCCCTGTTGTAACCACAGGAGAAAAAGATGCAGTCTATACACTGTGTCAAACGGTCCTACAACATTTTGTAGGAAGTTTTAATCACATTCATTAAAAAAATAGAAAAGAAATGTATTAGTAAAATTCTATTATTTTATTTCATTTTAAATAAAATATAATAAAAATAAATATAATATTAGTCAGAGTACTAATGTGGAGTGGTGAGGTACTTCACCTAATATTTGTTAGTTGGAATAAACTGGTGTGAGGAGTTCGTTCAAAGTTCACCAACTTTTACTTAATAATGATATGCATAAATAAATAAATAATAATAATAATAATAATAATAATAATAAATAACTATATTCCAATAGTATTAGCCTTGTCTATGGATTTCTAGATTTATTAAGCGAAACTAATGTTTAGAAAGATGATAAATAAATACCTCTTTTTATGTGTATTAAGAAATGTAATTAGCAGGAGTTGAAAATTATGGAAACAAATAGTGCGGAAACATTTAAAAGAAAGGGTTGAAATGTATAAGATTTTTCCGCATAAATATATTTGAGAAAGTGCAAATATTTATTCAATAACAATCTATATAAGTAAAGCTCCTTTAATGGAACAACTCATAATTGTTAAAAGAAAACTAAAGTTAGAGAAAGTAACAAAAGAAAACAAAATGAATCAATTTTCTTCTAAAAGTCTCACTAAAAAAATTAGGAGGATTAAGTCACATTTGATTTTACTTGAAAATCATTTCTTAATAAAATCCATGATCATTTTTATATTTACTTGGAGCGGTATTCTTTTTCTTTATGAAAATCAACCCTGAATAGTTAGTTTGATTTGATTATTTCATTTGTACAATTTTGGATTTATGAAAAAATTGATGGTTACTTTATTTTTCTTCTCATTTTACTTATTTGAATTCCCATTATTTTTATGTTTTAGGTTATTTATTGGAAGAATCTGACAATACTAATGAACTTACAAATATGTTTGCAAATATCAACATTAATAAGGAAGAAAGCATAAACCTTGTTTATGCTCCTAGGCCGGTAGAAAAATATTATTACCACAGATCTTCACCCCAAAATTTGCTTTATGAGGAGCTTGAAACTTACCAGAACTCTTACTCTGGAAAAGTCATTTATGAATGGAACATAGATGGTCTCAATGATAAAAAAATTTTAGACATGATTCATAGAATGATCATGTATTTAAATGTCTGTAAACAACAGGGAAATGCAGATAGTACTATTGCTACTTTTATATCTACCGGATTTGTTGATCGACTTAGAGGTTGGTGGGATCATTATCTCAGAGAACTCCAAAAGAAAGAAATATTAACCCATAAGAAAACAGTGAAAGTAGAACCTACTAGTACAATTGTCACGGTTACAGGTACCCCTGTTGTAACCACAGGAGAAGAAGATGAAGTCTGTACACTGTGTCTAACGGTCCTACAACATTTTGTAGGATGTTTTAATCACATTCATTAAAAAAATAGAAAAGAAATGTATTAGTAAAATTCTATTATTTTATTTCATTTTAAATAAAATATAATAAAAATAAATATAATATTAGTCAGAGTACTAATGTGGAGTGGTGAGGTACTTCACCTAATATTTGTTAGTTGGAATAAACTGGTGTGAGGAGTTCGTTCAAAGTTCACCAACTTTTACTTAATAATGATATGCATAAATAAATAAATAAATAATAATAATAATAATAATAATAATAATAATAATAATAATAATAAATCACTATATTCAAATAGTATTAGCCTTGTCTATGGATTTCTAGATTTATTAAGCGAAAATAATGTTTAGAAAGATGATAAATAAATACTTCTTTTTATGTGTATTAAGAAATGTAATTAGCAGGAGTTGAAAATTATGGAAACAAATAGTGCGGAAACATTTAAAAGAAATGGTTGAAATGTATAAGATTTTTTCGCATAAATATATTTGAGAAAGTGCAAATATTTATTCAATAACAATCTATATAAGTAAAGCTCCTTTAATGGAACAAGTCGTAATTGTTAAAAGAAAACTAAATTAGAGAAAGTAACAAAAGAAAACAAAATGAATCATTTTTCTTCTAAAAGTCTCACTAAAAAAATTAGGAGGATTAAGTCACATTTGATTTTACTTGAAAATCATTTCTTAATAAAATCCATGATCATTTTTATATTTACTTGGAGCGTGTTTCTTTTTCTTTATGAAAATCAACCCTGAATAGTTAGTTTGATTTGATTATTTCATTTGTACAATTTTGGATTTATGAAAAAATTGATGGTTACTTTATTTTTCTTCTCATTTTACTTATTTGAATTCACATTATTTTTACGTTTTAGGTTATTTATTGGAAGAATCTGACAATACTAATGAACTTACAAATATATTTGCAAATATCAACATTAATAAGGAAGAAAGCATAAACCTTGTTTATGCTTCTAGGCCGGTGGAAAAATATTATTACCATAGATCTTCACCCCAAGATTTGCTTTATGAGGAGCTTGAAACTTACCAGAACTCTTACTCTGGAAAAGTCATTTATGAATGGAACATAGATGGTCTCAATGATAAACAAATTTTAGACATGATTCATAGAGTGATCATGTATTCAACTGTCTGTAAACAACAAGGAAATGCAGATAGCACTATTGCTACTTTTATAACTACCGGATTTGTTTGTCAACTTAGAGGTTGGTGGGATCATTATCTCACAGTACTCCAAAAGAAAGAAATATTAACCCAAAAGAAAACAGTTAAAGTAGAATCTACTAGTACAACTGTCACGGTTACAGGAACCCCTGTTGTAACCACAGGAGAAGAAGATGCAGTCTATACACTGTGTCTAACGGTCCTACAACATTTTGTAGGAAGTTTTAATCACATTCATTAAAAAAATAGAAAAGAAATGAATTCGTAAAATTCTATTATTTTATTTCATTTTAAATAAAATAAAATAAAAATAAATATAATATTAGTCAGAGTACTAATGTGGAGTGGTGAGGTACTTCACCTAATATTTGTTAGTTGGAATAAACTGGTGTGAGGAGTTCGTTCAAAGTTCACCAACTTTTACTTAATAATAATATGCATAAATAAATAATAATAATAATAATAATAATAATAATAATAATAATAATAATAATAATAATAAATAACTATATTCAAATAGTATTAGCCTTGTCTATGGATTTCTAGATTTATTAAGCGAAAATAATGTTTAGAAAGATGATAAATAAATACCTCTTTTTATGTGTATTAAGAAATGTAATTAGCAGGAGTTGAAATTTATGGAAACAAATAGTGCGGAAACATTTAAAAGAGAGGGTTGAAATGTATAAAAATTTTCCGCATAAATATATTTGAGAAAGTGCAAATATTTATTCAATAACAATCTATATAAGTAAAGCTCCTTTAATGGAACAACTCATAATTGTTAAAAGAAAACTAAAGTTAGAGAAAGTAAGCAAATAAAACAAAATGAATCAATTTTCTTCTAAAAGTCTCACTAAAAAAATTAGGAGGATTAAGTCACATTTGATTTTACTTGAAAATCATTTCTTAATAAAATCCATGATCATTTTTATATTTATTTGGAGCGTGTTTCTTTTTCTTTATGAAAATCAACCCTGAATAGTTAGTTTGATTTGATTATTTCATTTGTACAATTTTGGATTTATGAAAAAATTGATGGTTACTTTATTTTTCTTCTCATTATACTTATTTGAATTCACATTATTTTTACGTTTTAGGTTATTTATTGGAAGAATCTGATAATACTAATGAACTTACAAATATGTTTGCAAATATCAACATTAATAAGGAAGAAAGCATAAACCTTGTTTATGCTCCTAGGCCGGTGGAAAAATATTATTACCATAGATCTTCACCCCAAGATTTGCTTTATGAGGAGCTTGAAATTTACCAAAACTCTTACTCTAGAAAAGTCATTTATGAATGGAACATAGATGGTCTCAATGATAAACAAATTTTAGACATGATTCATAGAATGATCATGTATTGAAATGTCTGTAAACAACAGGGAAATGCAGATAGTACTATTGCTACTTTTATAACTACCGGATTTGTTGGTCAACTTAGAGGTTGGAGGGATCATTATCTAACAGAACTCCAAAAGAAAGAAATATTAACCCATAAGAAAACAGTGAAAGTAGAATCTACTAGTACAACTGTCACGGTTACAGGTACCCCTGTTGTAACCACAGGAGAAAAAGATGCAGTCTATACACTGTGTCTAACGGTCCTACAACATTTTGTAGGAAGTTTTAATCACATTCATTAAAAAAATAGAAAAGAAATGTATTAGTAAAATTCTATTATTTTATTTCATTTTAAATAAAATATAATAAAAATAAATATAATATTAGTCAGAGTACTAATGTGGAGTGGTGAGGTACTTCACCTAATATTTGTTAGTTGGAATAAACTGGTGTGAGGAGTTCGTTCAAAGTTCACCAACTTTTACTTAATAATGATATGCATAAATAAATAAATAAATAATAATAATAATAATAATAACAATAATAATAATAATAAATAACTATATTCAAATAGTATTAGCCTTGTCTATGGATTTCTAGATTTATTAAGCGAAAATAATGTTTAGAAAGATGATAAATAAATACTTCTTTTTATGTGTATTAAGAAATGTAATTAGCAGGAGTTGAAAATTATGGAAACAAATAGTGCGGAAACATTTAAAAGAAATGGTTGAAATGTATAAGATTTTTCCTCATAAATATATTTGAGAAAGTGCAAATATTTATTCAATAACAATCTATATAAGTAAAGCTCCTTTAATGGAACAAGTCGTAATTGTTAAAAGAAAACTAAATTAGAGAAAGTAACAAAAGAAAACAAAATGAATCATTTTTCTTCTAAAAGTCTCACTAAAAAAATTAGGAGGATTAAGTCACATTTGATTTTACTTGAAAATCATTTCTTAATAAAATCCATGATCATTTTTATATTTACTTGGAGCGTGTTTCTTTCTCTTTATGAAAATCAACCCTGAATAGTTAGTTTGATTTGATTATTTCATTTGTACAATTTTGGATTTATGAAAAAATTGATGGTTACTTTATTTTTCTTCTCATTTTACTTATTTGAATTCACATTATTTTTACGTTTTAGGTTATTTATTGGAAGAATCTGACAATACTAATGAACTTACAAATATATTTGCAAATATCAACATTAATAAGGAAGAAAGCATAAACCTTGTTTATGCTTCTAGGCCGGTGGAAAAATATTATTACCATAGATCTTCACCCCAAAATTTGCTTTATGAGGAGCTTGAAACTTACCAGAACTCTTACTCTGGAAAAGTCATTTATGAATGGAACATAGATGGTCTCAATGATAAACAAAATTTAGACATGATTCATAGAATGATCATGTATTCAACTGTCTGTAAACAACAAGGAAATGCAGATAGCACTATTGCTACTTTTATAACTACCGGATTTGTTTGTCAACTTAGAGGTTGGTGGGATCATTATCTCACAGTACTCCAAAAGAAAGAAATATTAACCCATAAGAAAACAGTTAAAGTAGAATCTACTAGTACAACTGTCACGGTTACAGGAACCCCTGTTGTAACCACAGGAGAAGAAGATGCAGTCTATACACTGTGTCTAACGGTCCTACAACATTTTGTAGGAAGTTTTAATCACATTCATTAAAAAAATAGAAAAGAAATGTATTCGTAAAATTCTATTATTTTATTTCATTTTAAATAAAATAAAATAAAAATAAATATAATATTAGTCAGAGTACTAATGTGGAGTGGTGAGGTACTTCACCTAATATTTGTTAGTTGGAATAAACTGGTGTGAGGAGTTCGTTCAAAGTTCACCAACTTTTACTTAATAATAATATGCATAAATAAATAATAATAATAATAATAATAATAATAATAATAATAATAAATAACTATATTCAAATAGTATTAGCCTTGTCTATGGATTTCTAGATTTATTAAGCGAAAATAATGTTTAGAAAGATGATAAATAAATACCTCTTTTTATGTGTATTAAGAAATGTAATTAGCAGGAGTTGAAATTTATGGAAACAAATAGTGCGGAAACATTTAAAAGAGAGGGTTGAAATGTATAAAAATTTTCCGCATAAATATATTTGAGAAAGTGCAAATATTTATTCAATAACAATCTATATAAGTAAAGCTCCTTTAATGGAACAACTCATAATTGTTAAAAGAAAACTAAAGTTAGAGAAAGTAAGCAAATAAAACAAAATGAATCAATTTTCTTCTAAAAGTCTCACTAAAAAAATTAGGAGGATTAAGTCACATTTGATTTTACTTGAAAATCATTTCTTAATAAAATCCATGATCATTTTTATATTTATTTGGAGCGTGTTTCTTTTTCTTTATGAAAATCAACCCTGAATAGTTAGTTTGATTTGATTATTTCATTTGTACAATTTTGGATTTATGAAAAAATTGATGGTTACTTTATTTTTCTTCTCATTATACTTATTTGAATTCACATTATTTTTACGTTTTAGGTTATTTATTGGAAGAATCTGATAATACTAATGAACTTACAAATATGTTTGCAAATATCAACATTAATAAGGAAGAAAGCATAAACCTTGTTTATGCTCCTAGGCCGGTAGAAAAATATTATTACCACAGATCTTCACCCCAAAATTTGCTTTATGAGGAGCTTGAAACTTACTAGAACTCTTACTCTGGAAAAGTCATTTATGAATGGAACATAGATGGTCTCAATGATAAAAAAATTTTAGACATGATTCATAGAATGATCATGTATTTAAATGTCTGTAAACAACAGGGAAATGCAGATAGTACTATTGCTACTTTTATATCTACCGGATTTGTTGATCGACTTAGAGGTTGGTGGGATCATTATCTCACAGAACTCCAAAAGAAAGAAATATTAACCCATAAGAAAACAGTGAAAGTAGAACCTACTAGTACAACTGTCACGGTTACAGGTACCCCTGTTGTAACCACAGGAGAAGAAGATGAAGTCTGTACACTGTGTCTAACGGTCCTACAACATTTTGTAGGATGTTTTAATCACATTCATTAAAAAAATAGAAAAGAAATGTATTAGTAAAATTCTATTATTTTATTTCATTTTAAATAAAATATAATAAAAATAAATATAATATTAGTCAGAGTACTAATGTGGAGTGGTGAGGTACTTCACCTAATATTTGTTAGTTGGAATAAACTGGTGTGAGGAGTTCGTTCAAAGTTCACCAACTTTTACTGAATAATGATATGCATAAATAAATAAATAAATAATAATAATAATAATAATAACAATAATAATAATAATAAATAACTATATTCAAATAGTATTAGCCTTGTCTATGGATTTCTAGATTTATTAAGCGAAAATAATGTTTAGAAAGATGATAAATAAATACTTCTTTTTATGTGTATTAAGAAATGTAATTAGCAGGAGTTGAAAATTATGGAAACAAATAGTGCGGAAACATTTAAAAGAAATGGTTGAAATGTATAAGATTTTTCCTCATAAATATATTTGAGAAAGTGCAAATATTTATTCAATAACAATCTATATAAGTAAAGCTCCTTTAATGGAACAAGTCGTAATTGTTAAAAGAAAACTAAAGTTAGAGAAAGTAACAAAAGAAAACAAAATGAATCATTTTTCTTCTAAAAGTCTCACTAAAAAAATTAGGAGGATTAAGTCACATTTGATTTTACTTGAAAATCATTTCTTAATAAAATCCATGATCATTTTTATATTTACTTGGAGCGTGTTTCTTTTTCTTTATGAAAATCAACCCTGAATAGTTAGTTTGATTTGATTATTTCATTTGTACAATTTTGGATTTATGAAAAAATTGATGGTTACTTTATTTTTCTTCTCATTTTACTTATTTGAATTCCCATTATTTTTATGTTTTAGGTTATTTATTGGAAGAATCTGACAATACTAATGAACTTACAAATATGTTTGCAAATATCAACATTAATAAGGAAGAAAGCATAAACCTTGTTTATGCTCCTAGGCCGGTGGAAAAATATTATTACCATAGATCTTCACCCCAAAATTTGCTTTATGAGGAGCTTGAAACTTACCATAACTCTTAATCTGGAAAAGTCATTTATGAATGGAACATAGATGGTCTCAATGATAAACAAATTTTAGACATGATTCATAGAATGATCATGTATTTAAATGTCTGTAAACAACAGGGAAATGCAGATAGTACTATTGCTACTTTTATATCTACCGGATTTGTTGATCGACTTAGAGGTTGGTGGGATCATTATCTCACAGAACTCCAAAAGAAAGAAATATTAACCCATAAGAAAACAGTGAAAGTAGAATTTACTAGTACAACTGTCACGGTTACAGGTACCCCTGTTGTAACCACAGGAGAAGAAGATGCAGTCTATACACTGTGTCTAACGGTCCTACAACATTTTGTAGGAAGTTTTAATCACATTCAATAAAAAAATAGAAAAGATATGTATTCGTAAAATTCTATTATTTTATTTCATTTTAAATAAAATATAATAAAAATAAATATAATATTAGTCAGAGTACTAATGTGGAGTGGTGAGGTACTTCACCTAATATTTGTTAGTTGGAATAAACTGGTGTGAGGAGTTCGTTCAAAGTTCACCAACTTTTACTTAATAATGATATGCATAAATAAATAAATAAATAATAATAATAATAATAATAATAATAATAATAATAATAATAATAATAATAAATAACTATATTCAAATAGTATTTGCCTTGTCTATGGATTTCTAGAATTATTAAGCGAAAATAATGTTTAGAAAGATGATAAATAAATACTTCTTTTTATGTGTATTAAGAAATGTAATTAGCAGGAGTTGAAAATTATGGAAACAAATAGTGCGGAAACATTTAAAAGAAATGGTTGAAATGTATAAGATTTTTCCGCATAAATATATTTGAGAAAGTGCAAATATTTATTCAATAACAATCTATATAAGTAAAGCTCCTTTAATGGAACAAGTCATAATTGTTAAAACAAAACTAAAGTTAGAGAAAGTAACAAAAGAAAACAAAATGAATCATTTTTCTTCTAAAAGTCTCACTAAAAAAATTAGGAGGATTAAGTCACATTTGATTTTACTTGGAAAACATTTCTTAATAAAATCCATGATCATTTTTATATTTACTTGGAGCGTGTTTCTTTTTCTTTATGAAAATCAACCCTGAATAGTTAGTTTGATTTGATTATTTCATTTGTACAATTTTGGATTTATGAAAAAATTGATGGTTACTTTATTTTTCTTCTCATTTTACTTATTTGAATTCCCATTATTTTTATGTTTTAGGTTATTTATTGGAAGAATCTGACAATACTAATGAACTTTCAAATATGTTTGCAAATATCAACATTAATAAGGAAGAAAGCATAAACCTTGTTTATGCTCCTAAGCCGGTGGAAAAATATTATTACCATAGATCTTCACCCCAAAATTTGCTTTATGAGGAGCTTGAAACTTACCATAACTCTTACTCTGGAAAAGTCATTTATGAATGGAACATAGATGGTCTCAATGATAAACAAATTTTAGACATGATTCATAGAATGATCATGTATTTAAATGTCTGTAAACAACAGGGAAATGCAGATAGTACTATTGCTACTTTTATATCTACCGGATTTGTTGATCGACTTAGAGGTTGGTGGGATCATTATCTCACAGAACTCCAAAAGAAAGAAATATTAACCCATTAGAAAACAGTGAAAGTAGAATTTACTAGTACAACTGTCACGGTTACAGGTACCCCTGTTGTAACCACAGGAGAAGAAGATGCAGTCTATACACTGTGTCTAACGGTCCTACAACATTTTGTAGGAAGTTTTAATCACATTCAATAAAAAAATAGAAAAGATATGTATTAGTAAAATTCTATTTTTTTATTTCATTTTAAATAAAATATAATAAAAATAAATATAATATTAGTCAGAGTACTAATGTGGAGTGGTGAGGTACTTCAGCTAATATTTATTAGTTGGAATAAACTGGTGTGAGGAGTTCGTTCAAAGTTCACCAACTTTTACTTAATAATGATAAGCATAAATAATAATAATAATAATAATAATAATAATAATAATAATAATAATAATAATAAATAACTATATTCCAATAGTATTAGCCTTGTCTATGGATTTCTAGATTTATTAAGCGAAACTAATGTTTAGAAATATGATAAATAAATACCTCTTTTTATGTGTATTAAGAAATGTAATTAGCAGGAGTTGAAAATTATGGAAACAAATAGTGCGGAAACATTTAAAAGAAAGGGTTGAAATGTATAAGATTTTTCCGCATAAATATATTTGAGAAAGTGCAAATATTTATTCAATAACAATCTATATAAGTAAAGCTCCTTTAATGGAACAACTCATAATTGTTAAAAGAAAACTAAAGTTAGAGAAAGTAACAAAAGAAAACAAAATGAATCAATTTTCTTCTAAAAGTCTCACTAAAAAAATTAGGAGGATTAAGTCACATTTGATTTTACTTGAAAATCATTTCTTAATAAAATCCATGATCATTTTTATATTTATTTGGAGCGTGTTTCTTTTTCTTTATGAAAATCAACCCTGAATAGTTAGTTTGATTTGATTATTTCATTCGTACAATTTTGGATTTATGAAAAAATTGATGGTTACTTTATTTTTCTTCTCATTTTACTTATTTGAATTCACATTATTTTTACGTTTTAGGTTATTTATTGGAAGAATCTGACAATACTAATGAACTTACAAATATGTTTGCAAATATCAACATTAATAAGGAAGAAAGCATAAACCTTGTTTATGCTCCTAGGCCGGTGGAAAAATATTATTACTATAGATCTTCACCCCAAGATTTGCTTTATGAGGAGCTTGAAACTTACCAGAACTCTTACTCTGGAAAAGTCATTTATGAATGGAACATAGATGGTCTCAATGATAAACAAATTTTAGACATGATTCATAGAATGATCATGTATTCAACTGTCTGTAAACAACAAGGAAATGCAGATAGCACTATTGCTACTTTTATAACTACCGGATTTGTTTGTCAACTTAGAGGTTGGTGGGATCGTTATCTCACAGTACTCCAAATGAAAGAAATATTAACCCATAAGAAAACAGTGAAAGTAGAATTTACTAGTACAACTGTCACGGTTACAGGTACCCCTGTTGTAACCACAGGAGAAGAAGATGCAGTCTATACACTGTGTCTAACGGTCCTACAACATTTTGTAGGAAGTTTTAATCACATTCAATAAAAAAATAGAAAAGATATGTATTCGTAAAATTCTATTATTTTATTTCATTTTAAATAAAATATAATAAAAATAAATATAATATTAGTCAGAGTACTAATGTGGAGTGGTGAGGTACTTCACCTAATATTTGTTAGTTGGAATAAACTGGTGTGAGGAGTTCGTTCAAAGTTCACCAACTTTTACTTAATAATGATATGCATAAATAAATAAATAAATAATAATAATAATAATAATAATAATAATAATAATAATAATAATAATAAATAACTATATTCAAATAGTATTTGCCTTGTCTATGGATTTCTAGAATTATTAAGCGAAAATAATGTTTAGAAAGATGATAAATAAATACTTCTTTTTATGTGTATTAAGAAATGTAATTAGCAGGAGTTGAAAATTATGGAAACAAATAGTGCGGAAACATTTAAAAGAAATGGTTGAAATGTATAAGATTTTTCCGCATAAATATATTTGAGAATGTGCAAATATTTATTCAATAACAATCTATATAAGTAAAGCTCCTTTAATGGAACAAGTCTTAATTGTTAAAACAAAACTAAAGTTAGAGAAAGTAACAAAAGAAAACAAAATGAATCATTTTTCTTCTAAAAGTCTCACTAAAAAAATTAGGAGGATTAAGTCACATTTGATTTTACTTGGAAAACATTTCTTAATAAAATCCATGATCATTTTTATATTTACTTGGAACGTGTTTCTTTTTCTTTATGAAAATCAACCCTGAATAGTTAGTTTGATTTGATTATTTCATTTGTACAATTTTGGATTTATGAAAAAATTGATGGTTACTTTATTTTTCTTCTCATTTTACTTATTTGAATTCCCATTATTTTTATGTTTTAGGTTATTTATTGGAAGAATCTGACAATACTAATGAACTTACAAATATGTTTGCAAATATCAACATTAATAAGGAAGAAAGCATAAACCTTGTTTATGCTCCTAGGCCGGTGGAAAAATATTATTACCATAGATCTTCACCCCAAAATTTGCTTTATGAGGAGCTTGAAACTTACCATAACTCTTACTCTGGAAAAGTCATTTATGAATGGAACATAGATGGTCTCAATGATAAACAAATATTAGACATGATTCATAGAATGATCATGTATTTAAATGTCTGTAAACAACAGGGAAATGCAGATAGTACTATTGCTACTTTTATATCTACCGGATTTGTTGATCGACTTAGAGGTTGGTGGGATCATTATCTCACAGAACTCCAAAAGAAAGAAATATTAACCCATAAGAAAACAGTGAAAGTAGAATTTACTAGTACAACTGTCACGGTTACAGGTACCCCTGTTGTAACCACAGGAGAAGAAGATGCAGTCTATACACTGTGTCTAACGGTCCTACAACATTTTGTAGGAAGTTTTAATCACATTCAATAAAAAAATAGAAAAGATATGTATTAGTAAAATTCTATTATTTTATTTCATTTTAAATAAAATATAATAAAAATAAATATAATATTAGTCAGAGTACTAATGTGGAGTGGTGTGGTACTTCAGCTAATATTTATTAGTTGGAATAAACTGGTGTGAGGAGTTCGTTCAAAGTTCACCAACTTTTACTTAATAATGATAAGCATAAATAATAATAATAATAATAATAATAATAATAATAATAATAATAATAATAATAATAATAATAATAAATAACTATATTCCAATAGTATTAGCCTTGTCTATGGATTTCTAGATTTATTAAGCGAAACTAATGTTTAGAAAGATGATAAATAAATACCTCTTTTTATGTGTATTAAGAAATGTAATTAGCAGGAGTTGAAAATTATGGAAACAAATAGTGCGGAAACATTTAAAAGAAAGGGTTGAAATGTATAAGATTTTTCCGCATAAATATATTTGAGAAAGTGCAAATATTTATTCAATAACAATCTATATAAGTAAAGCTCCTTTAATGGAACAACTCATAATTGTTAAAAGAAAACTAAAGTTAGAGAAAGTAACAAAAGAAAACAAAATGAATCAATTTTCTTCTAAAAGTCTCACTAAAAAAATTAGGAGGATTAAGTCACATTTGATTTTACTTGAAAATCATTTCTTAATAAAATCCATGATCATTTTTATATTTATTTGGAGCGTGTTTCTTTTTCTTTATGAAAATCAACCCTGAATAGTTAGTTTGATTTGATTATTTCATTCGTACAATTTTGGATTTATGAAGAAATTGATGGTTACTTTATTTTTCTTCTCATTTTACTTATTTGAATTCACATTATTTTTACGTTTTAGGTTATTTATTGGAAGAATCTGACAATACTAATGAACTTACAAATATGTTTGCAAATATCAACATTAATAAGGAAGAAAGCATAAACCTTGTTTATGCTCCTAGGCCGGTGGAAAAATATTAATACTATAGATCTTCACCCCAAGATTTGCTTTATGAGGAGCTTGAAACTTACCAGAACTCTTACTCTGGAAAAGTCATTTATGAATGGAACATAGATGGTCTCAATGATAAACAAATTTTAGACATGATTCATAGAATGATCATGTATTCAACTGTCTGTAAACAACAAGGAAATGCAGATAGCACTATTGCTACTTTTATAACTACCGGATTTGTTTGTCAACTTAGAGGTTGGTGGGATCGTTATCTCACAGTACTCCAAATGAAAGAAATATTAACCCATAAGAAAATAGTTAAAGAAGAATCTACTAGTACAACTGTCACGGTTACAGGAACCCCTGTTGTAACCACAGGAGAAGAAGATGCAGTATATACACTGTGTCTAACGGTCCTACAACATTTTGTAGGAAGTTTTAATCACATTCATTAAAAAAATAGAAAAGAAATGTATTCGTCAAATTCTATTATTTTATTTCATTTTAAATAAAATATAATAAAAATAAATATAATATTAGTCAGAGTACTAATGTGGAGTGGTGAGGTACTTCACCTAATATTTGTTAGTTGGAATAAACTGGTGTGAGGAGTTCGTTCAAAGTTCACCAACTTTTACTTAATAATAATATGCATAAATAAATAATAATAATAATAATAATAATAATAATAATAATAATAATAATAATAATAATAATAATAATAATAATAAATAACTATATTCAAATAATATTAGCCTTGTCTATGGATTTCTAGATTTATTAAGCGAAAATAATGTTTAGAAAGATGATAAATAAATACCTCTTTTTATGTGTATTAAGAAATGTAATTAGTAGGAGTTGAAAATTATGGAAACAAATAGTGCGGAAACATTTAAAAGAGAGGGTTGAAATGTATAAAAATTTTCCGCATAAATATATTTGAGAAAGTGCAAATATTTATTCAATAACAATCTATATAAGTAAAGCTCCTTTAATGGAACAACTCATAATTGTTAAAAGAAAACTAAAGTTAAAGAAAGTAAGCAAAGAAAACAAAATGAATCAATTTTCTTCTAAAAGTCTCACTAAAAAGATTAGGAGGATTAAGTCACATTTGATTTTACTTGAAAATAATTTCTTAATAAAATCCATGATCATTTTTATATTTATTTGGAGCGTGTTTCTTTTTCTTTATGAAAATCAACCCTGAATAGTTAGTTTGATTTGATTATTTCATTTGTACACTTTTGGATTTAAGAAAAAATTGATGGTTACTTTATTTTTCTTCTCATTATACTTATTTGAATTCACATTATTTTTACGTTTTAGGTTATTTATTGGAAGAATCTGACAATACTAATGAACTTACAAATATGTTTGCAAATATCAACATTAATAAGGAAGAAAGCATAAACCTTGTTTATGCTCCTAGGCCGGTGGAAAAATATTATTACCATAGATCTTCACCCCAATATTTGCTTTATGAGGAGCTTGAAACTTACCAGAACTCTTACTCTGGAAAAGTCATTTATGAATGGAACATAGATGGTCTCAATGATAAACAAATTTTAGACATGATTCATAGAATGATCATGTATTCAACTGTCTGTAAACAACAAGGAAATGCAGATAGCACTATTGCTACTTTTATAACTACCGGATTTGTTTGTCAACTTAGAGGTTGGTGGGATCGTTATCTCACAGTACTCCAAATGAAAGAAATATTAACCCATAAGAAAACAGTGAAAGTAGAATTTACTAGTACAACTGTCACGGTTACAGGTACCCCTGTTGTAACCACAGGAGAAGAAGATGCAGTCTATACACTGTGTCTAACGGTCCTACAACATTTTGTAGGAAGTTTTAATCACATTCAATAAAAAAATAGAAAAGATATGTATTCGTAAAATTCTATTATTTTATTTCATTTTAAATAAAATATAATAAAAATAAATATAATATTAGTCAGAGTACTAATGTGGAGTGGTGAGGTACTTCACCTAATATTTGTTAGTTGGAATAAACTGGTGTGAGGAGTTCGTTCAAAGTTCACCAACTTTTACTTAATAATGATATGCATAAATAAATAAATAAATAATAATAATAATAATAATAATAATAATAATAATAATAATAATAATAATAAATAACTATATTCAAATAGTATTTGCCTTGTCTATGGATTTCTAGAATTATTAAGCGAAAATAATGTTTAGAAAGATGATAAATAAATACTTCTTTTTATGTGTATTAAGAAATGTAATTAGCAGGAGTTGAAAATTATGGAAACAAATAGTGCGGAAACATTTAAAAGAAATGGTTGAAATGTATAAGATTTTTCCGCATAAATATATTTGAGAATGTGCAAATATTTATTCAATAACAATCTATATAAGTAAAGCTCCTTTAATGGAACAAGTCTTAATTGTTAAAACAAAACTAAAGTTAGAGAAAGTAACAAAAGAAAACAAAATGAATCATTTTTCTTCTAAAAGTCTCACTAAAAAAATTAGGAGGATTAAGTCACATTTGATTTTACTTGGAAAACATTTCTTAATAAAATCCATGATCATTTTTATATTTACTTGGAACGTGTTTCTTTTTCTTTATGAAAATCAACCCTGAATAGTTAGTTTGATTTGATTATTTCATTTGTACAATTTTGGATTTATGAAAAAATTGATGGTTACTTTATTTTTCTTCTCATTTTACTTATTTGAATTCCCATTATTTTTATGTTTTAGGTTATTTATTGGAAGAATCTGACAATACTAATGAACTTACAAATATGTTTGCAAATATCAACATTAATAAGGAAGAAAGCATAAACCTTGTTTATGCTCCTAGGCCGGTGGAAAAATATTATTACCATAGATCTTCACCCCAAAATTTGCTTTATGAGGAGCTTGAAACTTACCATAACTCTTACTCTGGAAAAGTCATTTATGAATGGAACATAGATGGTCTCAATGATAAACAAATATTAGACATGATTCATAGAATGATCATGTATTTAAATGTCTGTAAACAACAGGGAAATGCAGATAGTACTATTGCTACTTTTATATCTACCGGATTTGTTGATCGACTTAGAGGTTGGTGGGATCATTATCTCACAGAACTCCAAAAGAAAGAAATATTAACCCATAAGAAAATAGTGAAAGTAGAATTTACTAGTACAACTGTCACGGTTACAGGTACCCCTGTTGTAACCACAGGAGAAGAAGATGCAGTCTATACACTGTGTCTAACGGTCCTACAACATTTTGTAGGAAGTTTTAATCACATTCAATAAAAAAATAGAAAAGATATGTATTAGTAAAATTCTATTATTTTATTTCATTTTAAATAAAATATAATAAAAATAAATATAATATTAGTCAGAGTACTAATGTGGAGTGGTGAGGTACTTCAGCTAATATTTATTAGTTGGAATAAACTGGTGTGAGGAGTTCGTTCAAAGTTCACCAACTTTTACTTAATAATGATAAGCATAAATAATAATAATAATAATAATAATAATAATAATAATAATAATAATAATAATAAATAACTATATTCCAATAGTATTAGCCTTGTCTATG
Source organism: Lathyrus tuberosus (assembly GCA_022829125.1). Classification (NCBI taxonomy): domain Eukaryota; kingdom Viridiplantae; phylum Streptophyta; class Magnoliopsida; order Fabales; family Fabaceae; genus Lathyrus; species Lathyrus tuberosus. The sequence goes on along the minus strand of JALAZF010000061.1, from coordinate 4,307,293 downwards.
GATTTCTAGATTTATTAAGCGAAACTAATGTTTAGAAAGATGATAAATAAATACCTCTTTTTATGTGTATTAAGAAATGTAATTAGCAGGAGTTGAAAATTATGGAAACAAATAGTGCGGAAACATTTAAAAGAAAGGGTTGAAATGTATAAGATTTTTCCGCATAAATATATTTGAGAAAGTGCAAATATTTATTCAATAACAATCTATATAAGTAAAGCTCCTTTAATGGAACAACTCATAATTGTTAAAAGAAAACTAAAGTTAGAGAAAGTAACAAAAGAAAACAAAATGAATCAATTTTCTTCTAAAAGTCTCACTAAAAAAATTAGGAGGATTAAGTCACATTTGATTTTACTTGAAAATCATTTCTCAATAAAATCCATGATCATTTTTATATTTATTTGGAGCGTGTTTCTTTTTCTTTATGAAAATCAACCCTGAATAGTTAGTTTGATTTGATTATTTCATTCGTACAATTTTGGATTTATGAAGAAATTGATGGTTACTTTATTTTTCTTCTCATTTTACTTATTTGAATTCACATTATTTTTACGTTTTAGGTTATTTATTGGAAGAATCTGACAATACTAATGAACTTACAAATATGTTTGCAAATATCAACATTAATAAGGAAGAAAGCATAAACCTTGTTTATGCTCCTAGGCCGGTGGAAAAATATTAATACTATAGATCTTCACCCCAAGATTTGCTTTATGAGGAGCTTGAAACTTACCAGAACTCTTACTCTGGAAAAGTCATTTATGAATGGAACATAGATGGTCTCAATGATAAACAAATTTTAGACATGATTCATAGAATGATCATGTATTCAACTGTCTGTAAACAACAAGGAAATGCAGATAGCACTATTGCTACTTTTATAACTACCGGATTTGTTTGTCAACTTAGAGGTTGGTGGGATCGTTATCTCACAGTACTCCAAATGAAAGAAATATTAACCCATAAGAAAATAGTTAAAGAAGAATCTACTAGTACAACTGTCACGGTTACAGGAACCCCTGTTGTAACCACAGGAGAAGAAGATGCAGTATATACACTGTGTCTAACGGTCCTACAACATTTTGTAGGAAGTTTTAATCACATTCATTAAAAAAATAGAAAAGAAATGTATTCGTCAAATTCTATTATTTTATTTCATTTTAAATAAAATATAATAAAAATAAATATAATATTAGTCAGAGTACTAATGTGGAGTGGTGAGGTACTTCACCTAATATTTGTTAGTTGGAATAAACTGGTGTGAGGAGTTCGTTCAAAGTTCACCAACTTTTACTTAATAATAATATGCATAAATAAATAATAATAATAATAATAATAATAATAATAATAATAATAATAATAAATAACTATATTCAAATAATATTAGCCTTGTCTATGGATTTCTAGATTTATTAAGCGAAAATAATGTTTAGAAAGATGATAAATAAATACCTCTTTTTATGTGTATTAAGAAATGTAATTAGTAGGAGTTGAAAATTATGGAAACAAATAGTGCGGAAACATTTAAAAGAGAGGGTTGAAATGTATAAAAATTTTCCGCATAAATATATTTGAGAAAGTGCAAATATTTATTCAATAACAATCTATATAAGTAAAGCTCCTTTAATGGAACAACTCATAATTGTTAAAAGAAAACTAAAGTTAGAGAAAGTAAGCAAAGAAAACAAAATGAATCAATTTTCTTCTAAAAGTCTCACTAAAAAGATTAGGAGGATTAAGTCACATTTGATTTTACTTGAAAATAATTTCTTAATAAAATCCATGATCATTTTTATATTTATTTGGAGCGTGTTTCTTTTTCTTTATGAAAATCAACCCTGAATAGTTAGTTTGATTTGATTATTTCATTTGTACACTTTTGGATTTAAGAAAAAATTGATGGTTACTTTATTTTTCTTCTCATTATACTTATTTGAATTCACATTATTTTTACGTTTTAGGTTATTTATTGGAAGAATCTGACAATACTAATGAACTTACAAATATGTTTGCAAATATCAACATTAATAAGGAAGAAAGCATAAACCTTGTTTATGCTCCTAGGCCGGTGGAAAAATATTATTACCATAGATCTTCACCCCAATATTTGCTTTATGAGGTGCTTGAAACTTACCAGAACTCTTACTCTAGAAAAGTTATTTATGAATGGAACATAGATGGTCTCAATGATAAACAAATTTTAGACATGATTCATAGAATGATCGTGTATTGAAATGTCTGTAAACAACAGGGAAATGCAGATAGTACTATTGCTACTTTTATAACTACCGGATTTGTTTGTCAACTTAGAGGTTGGTGGGATCGTTATCTCACAGTACTCCAAATGAAAGAAATATTAACCCATAAGAAAATAGTTAAAGAAGAATCTACTAGTACAACTGTCACGGTTACAGGAACCCCTGTTGTAACCACAGGAGAAGAAGATGCAGTATATACACTGTGTCTAACGGTCCTACAACATTTTGTAGGAAGTTTTAATCACATTCATTAAAAAAATAGAAAAGAAATGTATTAGTAAAATTCTATTATTTTATTTCATGTTAAATAAAATATAATAAAAATAAATATAATATTAGTCAGAGTACTAATGTGGAGTGGTGAGGTACTTCACCTAATATTTGTTAGTTGGAATAAACTGGTGTGAGGAGTTCGTTCAAAGTTCACCAACTTTTACTTAATAATAATATGCATAAATAAATAATAATAATAATAATAATAATAATAATAATAATAATAATAATAAATAACTATATTCAAATAGTATTAGCCTTGTCTATGGATTTCTAGATTTATTAAGCGAAAATAATGTTTAGAAAGATGATAAATAAATACCTCTTTTTATGTGTATTAAGAAATGTAATTAGTAGGAGTTGAAAATTATGGAAACAAATAGTGCGGAAACATTTAAAAGAAAGGGTTGAAATGTATAAGATTTTTCCGCATAAATATCTTTGAGAAAGTGCAAATATTTATTCAATAACAATCTATATAAGTAAAGCTCCTTTAATGGAACAACTCGTAATTGTTAAAAGAAAACTAAAGTTAGAGAAAGTAACAAAAGAAAACAAAATGAATCAATTTTCTTCTAAAAGTCTCACTAAAAAAATTAGGAGGATTAAGTCACATTTGATTTTACTTGAAAATCATTTCTTAATAAAATCCATGATAATTTTTATATTTACTTGGAGCGGTATTCTTTTTCTTTATGAAAATCAACCCTGAATAGTTAGTTTGATTTGATTATTTCATTTGTACAATTTTGGATTTATGAAAAAATTGATGGTTACTTTATTTTTCTTCTCATTTTACTTATTTGAATTCCCATTATTTTTATGTTTTAGGTTATTTATTGGAAGAATCTGACAATACTAATCAACTTACAAATATGTTTGCAAATATCAACATTAATAAGGAAGAAAGCATAAACCTTGTTTATGCTCCTAGGCCGGTAGAAAAATATTATTACCATAGATCTTCACCCCAAAATTTGCTTTATGAGGAGCTTGAAACTTACCAGAACTCTTACTCTGGAAAAGTCATTTATGAATGGAACATAGATGGTCTCAATGATAAACAAATTTTAGACATGATTCATAGAATGATCATGTATTTAAATATCTCTAAACAACAGGGAAATGCAGATAGTACTATTGCTACTTTTATATCTACCGGATTTGTTGATCGACTTAGAGGTTGGTGGGATCATTATCTCACAGAACTCCAAAAGAAAGAAATATTAACCCATAAGAAAATAGTGAAAGTAGAACCTACTAGTACAACTGTCACGGTTACAGGTACCCCTGTTGTAACCACAGGAGAAGAAGATGCAGTCTATACACTGTGTCTAACGGTCCTACAACATTTTGTAGGAAGTTTTAATCACATTCAATAAAAAAATAGAAAAGATATGTATTAGTAAAATTCTATTATTTTCTTTCATTTTAAATAAAATATAATAAAAATAAATATAATATTAGTCAGAGTACTAATGTGGAGTGGTGAGGTACTTCAGCTAATATTTATTAGTTGGAATAAACTGGTGTGAGGAGTTCGTTCAAAGTTCACCAACGTTTGCTTAATAATGATAAGCATAAATAAATAATAATAATAATAATAATAATAATAATAATAATACAAATAATAATAATAAATAACTATATTCCAATAGTATTAGCCTTGTCTATGGATTTCTAGATTTATTAAGCGAAACTAGTGTTTAGAAAGATGATAAATAAATACCTCTTTTTATGTGTATTAAGAAATGTAATTAGCAGGAGTTGAAAATTATGGAAACAAATAGTGCGGAAACATTTAAAATAAAGGGTTGAAATGTATAAGATTTTTCCGCATAAATATCTTTGAGAAAGTGCAAATATTTATTCAATAACAATCTATATAAGTAAAGCTCCTTTAATGGAACAACTCGTAATTGTTAAAAGAAAACTAAAGTTAGAGAAAGTAACAAAAGAAACCAAATGAATCAATTTTCTTCTAAAAGTCTCACTAAAAAAATTAGGAGGATTAAGTCACATTTGATTTTACTTGAAAATCATTTCTTAATAAAATCCAGGATCATTTTTATATTTATTTGGAGCGTGTTTCTTTTTCTTTATGAAAATCAACCCTGAATAGTTAGTTTGATTTGATTATTTCATTTGTACAATTTTGGATTTATGAAAAAATTGATGGTTACTTTATTTTTCTTCTCATTTTACTTATTTGAATTCACATTATGTTTACGTTTTAGGTTATTTATTGGAAGAATCTGACAATACTAATGAACTTACAAATATGTTTGCAAATATCAACATTAATAAGGAAGAAAGCATAAACCTTGTTTATGCTCCTAGTCAGGTGGAAAAGTATTATTACCATAGATCTTCACCCCAAGATTTGCTTTTTGAGGAGCTTGAAACTTACCAGAACTCTTACTCTAGAAAAGTCATTTATGAATGGAACATAGATGGTCTCAATGATAAACAAATTTTAGACATGATTCATAGAATGATCATGTATTCAACTGTCTGTAAACAACAAGGAAATGCAAATAGCACTATTGCTACTTTTATAACTACCGGATTTGTTGGTCAACTTAGAGGTTGGTGAGATCATTATCTCACAGTACTCCAAAAGAAAGAAATATTAACCCATAAGAAAACAGTTAAAGTAGAATCTACTAGTACAACTGTCACGGTTACAGGTACCCCTGTTGTAACCACAGGAGAAGAAGATGCAGTCTATACACTGTGTCTAACGGTCCTACAACATTTTGTAGGAAGTTTTAATCACATTCATTAAAAAAATAGAAAAGAAATGTATTCGTAAAATTCTATTATTTTATTTCATTTTAAATAAAATATAATAAAAATAAATATAATATTAGTCAGAGTACTAATTTGGAGTGGTGAGGTACTTCACCTAATATTTGTTAGTTGGAATAAACTGGTGTGAGGAGTTCGTTCAAAGTTCACCAACTTTTACTTAATAATAATATGCATAAATAAATAATAATAATAATAATAATAATAATAAATAACTATATTCAAATAGTATTAGCCTTGTCTATGGATTTCTAGATTTATTAAGCGAAAATAATGTTTAAAAAGATGATAAATAAATACCTCTTTTTATGTGTATTAAGAAATGTAATTAGCAGGAGTTGAAAATTATGGAAACAAATAGTGCGGAAACATTTATAAGAGAGGGTTGAAATGTATAAGATTTTTCCGCATAAATATATTTGAGAAAGTGCAAATATTTATTCAATAACAATCTATATAAGTAAAGCTCCTTTAATGGAACAACTCATAATTGTTAAAAGAAAACTAAAGTTAGAGAAAGTAAGCAAAGAAAACAAAATGAATCAATTTTCTTCAAAAAGTCTCACTAAAAAAATTTGGAGGATTAAGTCACATTTAATTTTACTTGAAAATCATTTCTTAATAAAATCCATGATCATTTTTATATTTATTTGGAGCGTGTTTCTTTTTCTTTATGAAAATCAACCCTGAATAGTTAGTTTGATTTGATTATTTCATTTGTACAATTTTGGATTTATGAAAAAATTGATGGTTACTTTATTTTTCTTCTCATTTTACTTATTTGAATTCCCATTATTTTTATGTTTTAGGTTATTTATTGGAAGAATCTGACAATACTAATTAACTTACAAATATGTTTGCATATATCAACATTAATAAGGAAGAAAGCATAAACCTTGTTTATGCTCCTAGGCCGGTAGAAAAATATTATTACCATAGATCTTCACCCCAAAATTTGCTTTATGAGGAGCTTGAAACTTACCAGAACTCTTACTCTGGAAAAGTCATTTATGAATGGAACATAGATGGTCTCAATGATAAACAAATTTTAGACATGATTCATAGAATGATCATGTATTTAAATATCTCTAAACAACAGGGAAATGCAGATAGTACTATTGCTACTTTTATATCTACCGGATTTGTTGATCCACTTAGAGGTTGGTGGGATCATTATCTAACAGAACTCCAAAAGAAAGAAATATTAACCCATAAGAAAACAGTGAAAGTAGAATCTACTAGTACAACTGTCACGGTTACAGGTACCCCAGTTGTAACCACAGGAGAAAAAGATGCAGTCTATACACTGTGTCTAACGGTCCTACAACATTTTGTAGGATGTTTTAATCACATTCATTAAAAAAATTGAAAAGAAATGTATTAGTAAAATTCTATTATTTTATTTCATTTTAAATAAAATATAATAAAAATAAATATAATATTAGTCAGAGTACTAATGTGGAGTGGTGAGGTACTTCACCTAATATTTGTTAGTTGGAATAAACTGGTGTGAGGAGTTCGTTCAAAGTTCACCAACTTTGACTTAATAATGATATGCATAAATAAATATATAAATAATTATTATTATTATTATTATAATAATAATAATAATAATAATAATAATAATAATAATAATAATAATAATAAATAACTATATTCAAATAGTATTAGCCTTGTCTATGGATTTCTAGATTTATTAAGCGAAAATAATGTTTAGAAAGATGATAAATAAATACTTCTTTTTATGTGTATTAAGAAATGTAATTAGCAGGAGTTGAAAATTATGGAAAGAAATAGTGCGGAAACATTTAAAAGAAAGGGTTGAAATGTATAAGATTTTTCTGCATAAATATATTTGAGAAAGTGCAAATATTTATTCAATAACAATCTATATAAGTAAAGCTCCTTTAATGGAACAACTCGTAATTGTTAAAAGAAAACTAAAGTTAGAGAAAGTAACAAAAGAAAACAAAAGAATCAATTTTCTTCTAAAAGTCTCACTAAAAAAATTAGGAGGATTAAGTTACATTTGATTTTACTTGAAAATCATTTCTTAATAAAATCCATGATCATTTTTATATTTACTTGGAGCGTGTTTCTTTTTCTTTATGAAAATCAACCCTGAATAGTTAGTTTGATTTGCTTATTTCATTTGTACAATTTTGGATTTATGAAAAAATTGATGGTTACTTTATTTTTCTTCTCATTTTACGTATTTGAATTCCCATTATTTTTATGTTTTAGGTTATTTATTGGAAGAATCTGACAATACTAATGAACTTACAAATATGTTTGCAAATATCAACATTAATAAGGAAGAAAGCATAAACCTTGTTTATGCTCCTAGGCCGGTGGAAAAATATTATTACCATAGATCTTCACCCCAAAATTTGCTTTATGAGGAGCTTGAAACTTACCAGAACTCTTACTCTGGAAAAGTCATTTATGAATGGAACATAGATGGTCTCAATGATAAACAAATTTTAGACATGATTCATAGAATGATCATGTATTGAAATGTCTGTAAACAACAGGGAAATGCAGATAGTACTATTGCTACTTTTATAACTACCGGATTTGTTGGTCAACTTAGAGGTTGGTGGGATCATTATCTCACAGAACTCCGAAAGAAAGAAATATTAACCCATAAGAAAACAGTGAAAGTAGAATCTACTAGTACAACTGTCACGGTTACAGGTACCCCTGTTGTAACCACAGGAGAAAAAGATGCAGTCTATACACTGTGTCTAACGGTCCTACAACATTTTGTAGGAAGTTTTAATCACATTCATTAAAAAAATAGAAAAGAAATGTATTAGTAAAATTCTATTATTTTATTTCATTTTAAATAAAATATAATAAAAATAAATATAATATTAGTCAGAGTACTAATGTGGAGTGGTGAGGTACTTCAGCTAATAGTTATTAGTTGGAATAAACTGGTGTGAGGAGTTCGTTCAAAGTTCACCAACTTTTACTTAATAATGATATGCATAAATAAATAATAATAATAATAATAATAATATAAATAATAATAATAAATAACTATATTCCAATAGTATTAGCCTTGTCTATGGATTTCTAGATTTATTAAGCGAAACTAATGTTTAGAAAGATGATAAATAAATACCTCTTTTTATGTGTATTAAGAAATGTAATTAGTAGGAGTTGAAAATTATGGAAACAAATAGTGCGGAAACATTTAAAAGAAAGGGTTGAAATGTATAAGATTTTTGCGCATAAATATATTTGAGAAAGTGCAAATATTTATTCAATAACAATCTATATAAGTAAAGCTCCTTTAATGGAACAACTCGTAATTGTTAAAAGAAAACTAAAGTTAGAGAAAGTAACAAAAGAAAACAAAATGAATCAATTTTCTTCTAAAAGTCTCACTAAAAAAATTAGGAGGATTAAGTCACATTTGATTTTACTTGAAAATCATTTCTTAATAAAATCCATGATCATTTTTATATTTATTTGGAGCGTGTTTCTTTTTCATTATGAAAATCAACCCTGAATAGTTAGTTTGATTTAATTATTTCATTTGTACAATTTTGGATTTATGAAAAAATTGATGGTTACTTTATTTTTCTTCTCATTTTACTTATTTGAATTCACATTATTTTTACGTTTTAGGTTATTTATTGGAAGAATCTGACAATACTAATGAACTTACAAATATGTTTGCAAATATCAACATTAATAAGGAAGAAAGCATAAACCTTGTTTATGCTCCTAGGCCGGTAGAAAAATATTATTACCATAGATCTTCACCCCAAAATTTGCTTTATGAGGAGCTTGAAACTTACCAGAACTCTTACTCAGGAAAAGTCATTTATGAATGGAACATAGATGGTCTCAATGATAAACAAATTTTAGACATGATTCATAGAATGATCATGTATTGAAATGTCTGTAAACAACAGGGAAATGCAGATAGTACTATTGCTACTTTTATATCTACCGGATTTGTTGATCGACTTTGAGATTGGTGGGATCATTATCTCACAGAACTCCAAAAGAAAGAAATATTAACCCATAAGAAAACATTGAAAGTAGAACCTACTAGTACAACTGTCACGGTTACAGGTACCCCTGTTGTAACCACAGGAGAAGAAGATGCAGTCTATACACTGTGTCTAACGGTCCTACAACATTTTGTAGGAAGTTTTAATCACATTCAATAAAAAAATAGAAAAGATATGTATTAGTAAAATTCTATTATTTTATTTCATTTTAAATAAAATATAATAAAAATAAATATAATATTAGTCAGAGTACTAATGTGGAGTGGTGAGGTACTTCAGCTAATAGTTATTAGTTGGAATAAACTGGTGTGAGGAGTTCGTTCAAAGTTCACCAACTTTTACTTAATAATGATAAGCATAAATAAATAATAATAATAATACAAATAATAATAATAAATAACTATATTCCAATAGTATTAGCCTTGTCTATGGATTTCTAGATTTATTAAGCGAAACTAATGTTTAGAAAGATGATAAATAAATACCTCTTTTTATGTGTATTAAGAAATGTAATTAGCAGGAGTTGAAAATTATGGAAACAAATAGTGCGGAAACATTTAAAAGAAAGGGTTGAAATGTATAAGATTTTTGCGCATAAATATATTTGAGAAAGTGCAAATATTTATTCAATAACAATCTATATAAGTAAAGCTCCTTTAATGGAACAACTCGTAATTGTTAAAAGAAAACTAAAGTTAGAGAAAGTAACAAAAGAAAACAAAATGAATCAATTTTCTTCTAAAAGTCTCACTAAAAAAATTAGGAGGATTAAGTCACATTTGATTTTACTTGAAAATCATTTCTTAATAAAATCCATGATCATTTTTATATTTATTTGGAGCGTGTTTCTTTTTCTTTATGAAAATCAACCCTGAATAGTTAGTTTGATTTGATTATTTCATTTGTACAATTTTGGATTTATGAAAAAATTGATGGTTACTTTATTTTTCTTCTCATTTTACTTATTTGAATTCACATTATTTTTACGTTTTAGGTTATTTATTGGAAGAATCTGACAATACTAATGAACTTACAAATATGTTTGCAAATATCAACATTAATAAGGAAGAAAGCATAAACCTTGTTTATGCTCCTAGGCCGGTAGAAAAATATTATTACCATAGATCTTCACCCCAAAATTTGCTTTATGAGGAGCTTGAAACTTACCAGAACTCTTACTCAGGAAAAGTCATTTATGAATGGAACATAGATGGTCTCAATGATAAACAAATTTTAGACATGATTCATAGAATGATCATGTATTGAAATGTCTGTAAACAACAGGGAAATGCAGATAGTACTATTGCTACTTTTATATCTACCGGATTTGTTGATCGACTTTGAGATTGGTGGGATCATTATCTCACAGAACTCCAAAAGAAAGAAATATTAACCCATAAGAAAACATTGAAAGTAGAACCTACTAGTACAACTGTCACGGTTACAAGTACCCCTGTTGTAACCACAGGAGAAGAAGATGCAGTCTATACACTGTGTCTAACGGTCCTACAACATTTTGTAGGAAGTTTTAATCACATTCAATAAAAAAATAGAAAAGATATGTATTAGTAAAATTCTATTATTTTATTTCATTTTAAATAAAATATAATAAAAATAAATATAATATTAGTCAGAGTACTAATGTGGAGTGGTGAGGTACTTCAGCTAATAGTTATTAGTTGGAATAAACTGGTGTGAGGAGTTCGTTCAAAGTTCACCAACTTTTACTTAATAATGATAAGCATAAATAAATAATAATAATAATAATAATAATAATACAAATAATAATAATAAATAACTATATTCCAATAGTATTAGCCTTGTCTATGGATTTCTAGATTTATTAAGCGAAACTAATGTTTAGAAAGATGATAAATAAATACCTCTTTTTATGTGTATTAAGAAATGTAATTAGCAGGAGTTGAAAATTATGGAAACAAATAGTGCGGAAACATTTAAAAGAAAGGGTTGAAATGTATAAGATTTTTGCGCATAAATATATTTGAGAAAGTGCAAATATTTATTCAATAACAATCTATATAAGTAAAGCTCCTTTAATGGAACAACTCGTAATTGTTAAAAGAAAACTAAAGTTAGAGAAAGTAACAAAAGAAAACAAAATGAATCAATTTTCTTCTAAAAGTCTCACTAAAAAAATTAGGAGGATTAAGTCACATTTGATTTTACTTGAAAATCATTTCTTAATAAAATCCATGATCATTTTTATATTTATTTGGAGCGTGTTTCTTTTTCTTTATGAAAATCAACCCTGAATAGTTAGTTTGATTTGATTATTTCATTTGTACAATTTTGGATTTATGAAAAAATTGATGGTTACTTTATTTTTCTTCTCATTTTACTTATTTGAATTCACATTATTTTTACGTTTTAGGTTATTTATTGGAAGAATCTGACAATACTAATGAACTTACAAATATGTTTGCAAATATCAACATTAATAAGGAAGAAAGCATAAACCTTGTTTATGCTCCTAGGCCGGTAGAAAAATATTATTACCATAGATCTTCACCCCAAAATTTGCTTTATGAGGAGCTTGAAACTTACCAGAACTCTTACTTAGGAAAAGTCATTTATGAATGGAACATAGATGGTCTCAATGATAAACAAATTTTAGACATGATTCATAGAATGATCATGTATTGAAATGTCTGTAAACAACAGGGAAATGCAGATAGTACTATTGCTACTTTTATAACTACCGGATTTGTTGGTCAACTTAGAGGTTGGTGGGATCATTATCTCACAGAACTCCGAAAGAAAGAAATATTAACCCATAAGAAAACAGTGAAAGTAGAATCTACTAGTACAACTGTCACGGTTACAGGTACCCCTGTTGTAACCACAGGAGAAAAAGATGCAGTCTATACACTGTGTCTAACGGTCCTACAACATTTTGTAGGAAGTTTTAATCACATTCATTAAAAAAATAGAAAAGAAATGTATTAGTAAAATTCTATTATTTTATTTCATTTTAAATAAAATATAATAAAAATAAATATAATATTAGTCAGAGTACTAATGTGGAGTGGTGAGGTACTTCAGCTAATAGTTATTAGTTGGAATAAACTGGTGTGAGGAGTTCGTTCAAAGTTCACCAACTTTTACTTAATAATGATATGCATAAATAAATAATAATAATAATAATAATAATATAAATAATAATAATAAATAACTATATTCCAATAGTATTAGCCTTGTCTATGGATTTCTAGATTTATTAAGCGAAACTAATGTTTAGAAAGATGATAAATAAATACCTCTTTTTATGTGTATTAAGAAATGTAATTAGTAGGAGTTGAAAATTATGGAAACAAATAGTGCGGAAACATTTAAAAGAAAGGGTTGAAATGTATAAGATTTTTGCGCATAAATATATTTGAGAAAGTGCAAATATTTATTCAATAACAATCTATATAAGTAAAGCTCCTTTAATGGAACAACTCGTAATTGTTAAAAGAAAACTAAAGTTAGAGAAAGTAACAAAAGAAAACAAAATGAATCAATTTTCTTCTAAAAGTCTCACTAAAAAAATTAGGAGGATTAAGTCACATTTGATTTTACTTGAAAATCATTTCTTAATAAAATCCATGATCATTTTTATATTTATTTGGAGCGTGTTTCTTTTTCATTATGAAAATCAACCCTGAATAGTTAGTTTGATTTAATTATTTCATTTGTACAATTTTGGATTTATGAAAAAATTGATGGTTACTTTATTTTTCTTCTCATTTTACTTATTTGAATTCACATTATTTTTACGTTTTAGGTTATTTATTGGAAGAATCTGACAATACTAATGAACTTACAAATATGTTTGCAAATATCAACATTAATAAGGAAGAAAGCATAAACCTTGTTTATGCTCCTAGGCCGGTAGAAAAATATTATTACCATAGATCTTCACCCCAAAATTTGCTTTATGAGGAGCTTGAAACTTACCAGAACTCTTACTCAGGAAAAGTCATTTATGAATGGAACATAGATGGTCTCAATGATAAACAAATTTTAGACATGATTCATAGAATGATCATGTATTGAAATGTCTGTAAACAACAGGGAAATGCAGATAGTACTATTGCTACTTTTATATCTACCGGATTTGTTGATCGACTTTGAGATTGGTGGGATCATTATCTCACAGAACTCCAAAAGAAAGAAATATTAACCCATAAGAAAACATTGAAAGTAGAACCTACTAGTACAACTGTCACGGTTACAGGTACCCCTGTTGTAACCACAGGAGAAGAAGATGCAGTCTATACACTGTGTCTAACGGTCCTACAACATTTTGTAGGAAGTTTTAATCACATTCAATAAAAAAATAGAAAAGATATGTATTAGTAAAATTCTATTATTTTATTTCATTTTAAATAAAATATAATAAAAATAAATATAATATTAGTCAGAGTACTAATGTGGAGTGGTGAGGTACTTCAGCTAATAGTTATTAGTTGGAATAAACTGGTGTGAGGAGTTCGTTCAAAGTTCACCAACTTTTACTTAATAATGATAAGCATAAATAAATAATAATAATAATACAAATAATAATAATAAATAACTATATTCCAATAGTATTAGCCTTGTCTATGGATTTCTAGATTTATTAAGCGAAACTAATGTTTAGAAAGATGATAAATAAATACCTCTTTTTATGTGTATTAAGAAATGTAATTAGCAGGAGTTGAAAATTATGGAAACAAATAGTGCGGAAACATTTAAAAGAAAGGGTTGAAATGTATAAGATTTTTGCGCATAAATATATTTGAGAAAGTGCAAATATTTATTCAATAACAATCTATATAAGTAAAGCTCCTTTAATGGAACAACTCGTAATTGTTAAAAGAAAACTAAAGTTAGAGAAAGTAACAAAAGAAAACAAAATGAATCAATTTTCTTCTAAAAGTCTCACTAAAAAAATTAGGAGGATTAAGTCACATTTGATTTTACTTGAAAATCATTTCTTAATAAAATCCATGATCATTTTTATATTTATTTGGAGCGTGTTTCTTTTTCTTTATGAAAATCAACCCTGAATAGTTAGTTTGATTTGATTATTTCATTTGTACAATTTTGGATTTATGAAAAAATTGATGGTTACTTTATTTTTCTTCTCATTTTACTTATTTGAATTCACATTATTTTTACGTTTTAGGTTATTTATTGGAAGAATCTGACAATACTAATGAACTTACAAATATGTTTGCAAATATCAACATTAATAAGGAAGAAAGCATAAACCTTGTTTATGCTCCTAGGCCGGTAGAAAAATATTATTACCATAGATCTTCACCCCAAAATTTGCTTTATGAGGAGCTTGAAACTTACCAGAACTCTTACTCAGGAAAAGTCATTTATGAATGGAACATAGATGGTCTCAATGATAAACAAATTTTAGACATGATTCATAGAATGATCATGTATTGAAATGTCTGTAAACAACAGGGAAATGCAGATAGTACTATTGCTACTTTTATATCTACCGGATTTGTTGATCGACTTTGAGATTGGTGGGATCATTATCTCACAGAACTCCAAAAGAAAGAAATATTAACCCATAAGAAAACATTGAAAGTAGAACCTACTAGTACAACTGTCACGGTTACAAGTACCCCTGTTGTAACCACAGGAGAAGAAGATGCAGTCTATACACTGTGTCTAACGGTCCTACAACATTTTGTAGGAAGTTTTAATCACATTCAATAAAAAAATAGAAAAGATATGTATTAGTAAAATTCTATTATTTTATTTCATTTTAAATAAAATATAATAAAAATAAATATAATATTAGTCAGAGTACTAATGTGGAGTGGTGAGGTACTTCAGCTAATAGTTATTAGTTGGAATAAACTGGTGTGAGGAGTTCGTTCAAAGTTCACCAACTTTTACTTAATAATGATAAGCATAAATAAATAATAATAATAATAATAATAATAATACAAATAATAATAATAAATAACTATATTCCAATAGTATTAGCCTTGTCTATGGATTTCTAGATTTATTAAGCGAAACTAATGTTTAGAAAGATGATAAATAAATACCTCTTTTTATGTGTATTAAGAAATGTAATTAGCAGGAGTTGAAAATTATGGAAACAAATAGTGCGGAAACATTTAAAAGAAAGGGTTGAAATGTATAAGATTTTTGCGCATAAATATATTTGAGAAAGTGCAAATATTTATTCAATAACAATCTATATAAGTAAAGCTCCTTTAATGGAACAACTCGTAATTGTTAAAAGAAAACTAAAGTTAGAGAAAGTAACAAAAGAAAACAAAATGAATCAATTTTCTTCTAAAAGTCTCACTAAAAAAATTAGGAGGATTAAGTCACATTTGATTTTACTTGAAAATCATTTCTTAATAAAATCCATGATCATTTTTATATTTATTTGGAGCGTGTTTCTTTTTCTTTATGAAAATCAACCCTGAATAGTTAGTTTGATTTGATTATTTCATTTGTACAATTTTGGATTTATGAAAAAATTGATGGTTACTTTATTTTTCTTCTCATTTTACTTATTTGAATTCACATTATTTTTACGTTTTAGGTTATTTATTGGAAGAATCTGACAATACTAATGAACTTACAAATATGTTTGCAAATATCAACATTAATAAGGAAGAAAGCATAAACCTTGTTTATGCTCCTAGGCCGGTAGAAAAATATTATTACCATAGATCTTCACCCCAAAATTTGCTTTATGAGGAGCTTGAAACTTACCAGAACTCTTACTCAGGAAAAGTCATTTATGAATGGAACATAGATGGTCTCAATGATAAACAAATTTTAGACATGATTCATAGAATGATCATGTATTGAAATGTCTGTAAACAACAGGGAAATGCAGATAGTACTATTGCTACTTTTATATCTACCGGATTTGTTGATCGACTTTGAGATTGGTGGGATCATTATCTCACAGAACTCCAAAAGAAAGAAATATTAACCCATAAGAAAACATTGAAAGTAGAACCTACTAGTACAACTGTCACGGTTACAGGTACCCCTGTTGTAACCACAGGAGAAGAAGATGCAGTCTATACACTGTGTCTAACGGTCCTACAACATTTTGTAGGAAGTTTTAATCACATTCAATAAAAAAATAGAAAAGATATGTATTAGTAAAATTCTATTATTTTATTTCATTTTAAATAAAATATAATAAAAATAAATATAATATTAGTCAGAGTACTAATGTGGAGTGGTGAGGTACTTCAGCTAATAGTTATTAGTTGGAATAAACTGGTGTGAGGAGTTCGTTCAAAGTTCACCAACTTTTACTTAATAATGATAAGCATAAATAAATAATAATAATAATAATAATAATAATAATACAAATAATAATAATAAATAACTATATTCCAATAGTATTAGCCTTGTCTATGGATTTCTAGATTTATTAAGCGAAACTAATGTTTAGAAAGATGATAAATAAATACCTCTTTTTATGTGTATTAAGAAATGTAATTAGCAGGAGTTGAAAATTATGGAAACAAATAGTGCGGAAACATTTAAAAGAAAGGGTTGAAATGTATAAGATTTTTGCGCATAAATATATTTGAGAAAGTGCAAATATTTATTCAATAACAATCTATATAAGTAAAGCTCCTTTAATGGAACAACTCGTAATTGTTAAAAGAAAACTAAAGTTAGAGAAAGTAACAAAAGAAAACAAAATGAATCAATTTTCTTCTAAAAGTCTCACTAAAAAAATTAGGAGGATTAAGTCACATTTGATTTTACTTGAAAATCATTTCTTAATAAAATCCATGATCATTTTTATATTTATTTGGAGCGTGTTTCTTTTTCTTTATGAAAATCAACCCTGAATAGTTAGTTTGATTTGATTATTTCATTTGTACAATTTTGGATTTATGAAAAAATTGATGGTTACTTTATTTTTCTTCTCATTTTACTTATTTGAATTCACATTATTTTTACGTTTTAGGTTATTTATTGGAAGAATCTGACAATACTAATGAACTTACAAATATGTTTGCAAATATCAACATTAATAAGGAAGAAAGCATAAACCTTGTTTATGCTCCTAGGCCGGTAGAAAAATATTATTACCATAGATCTTCACCCCAAAATTTGCTTTATGAGGAGCTTGAAACTTACCAGAACTCTTACTCAGGAAAAGTCATTTATGAATGGAACATAGATGGTCTCAATGATAAACAAATTTTAGACATGATTCATAGAATGATCATGTATTGAAATGTCTGTAAACAACAGGGAAATGCAGATAGTACTATTGCTACTTTTATATCTACCGGATTTGTTGATCGACTTTGAGATTGGTGGGATCATTATCTCACAGAACTCCAAAAGAAAGAAATATTAACCCATAAGAAAACATTGAAAGTAGAACCAACTAGTACAACTGTCACGGTTACAGGTACCCCTGTTGTAACCACAGGAGAAGAAGATGCAGTCTATACACTGTGTCTAACGGTCCTACAACATTTTGTAGGAAGTTTTAATCACATTCAATAAAAAAATAGAAAAGATATGTATTAGTAAAATTCTATTATTTTATTTCATTTTAAATAAAATATAATAAAAATAAATATAATATTAGTCAGAGTACTAATGTGGAGTGGTGAGGTACTTCAGCTAATAGTTATTAGTTGGAATAAACTGGTGTGAGGAGTTCGTTCAAAGTTCACCAACTTTTACTTAATAATGATAAGCATAAATAAATAATAATAATAATAATAATAATAATAATACAAATAATAATAATAAATAACTATATTCCAATAGTATTAGCCTTGTCTATGGATTTCTAGATTTATTAAGCGAAACTAATGTTTAGAAAGATGATAAATAAATACCTCTTTTTATGTGTATTAAGAAATGTAATTAGCAGGAGTTGAAAATTATGGAAACAAATAGTGCGGAAACATTTAAAAGAAAGGGTTGAAATGTATAAGATTTTTGCGCATAAATATATATGAGAAAGTGCAAATATTTATTCAATAACAATCTATATAAGTAAAGCTCCTTTAATGGAACAACTCGTAATTGTTAAAAGAAAACTAAAGTTAGAGAAAGTAACAAAAGAAAACAAAATGAATCAATTTTCTTCTAAAAGTCTCACTAAAAAAATTAGGAGGATTAAGTCACATTTGATTTTACTTGAAAATCATTTCTTAATAAAATCCATGATCATTTTTATATTTATTTGGAGCGTGTTTCTTTTTCTTTATGAAAATCAACCCTGAATAGTTAGTTTGATTTGATTATTTCATTTGTACAATTTTGGATTTATGAAAAAATTGATGGTTACTTTATTTTTCTTCTCATTTTACTTATTTGAATTCACATTATTTTTACGTTTTAGGTTATTTATTGGAAGAATCTGACAATACTAATGAACTTACAAATATGTTTGCAAATATCAACATTAATAAGGAAGAAAGCATAAACCTTGTTTATGCTCCTAGGCCGGTAGAAAAATATTATTACCATAGATCTTCACCCCAAAATTTGCTTTATGAGGAGCTTGAAACTTACCAGAACTCTTACTCAGGAAAAGTCATTTATGAATGGAACATAGATGGTCTCAATGATAAACAAATTTTAGACATGATTCATAGAATGATCATGTATTGAAATGTCTGTAAACAACAGGGAAATGCAGATAGTACTATTGCTACTTTTATATCTACCGGATTTGTTGATCGACTTTGAGATTGGTGGGATCATTATCTCACAGAACTCCAAAAGAAAGAAATATTAACCCATAAGAAAACATTGAAAGTAGAACCTACTAGTACAACTGTCACGGTTACAGGTACCCCTGTTGTAACCACAGGAGAAGAAGATGCAGTCTATACACTGTGTCTAACGGTCCTACAACATTTTGTAGGAAGTTTTAATCACATTCAATAAAAAAATAGAAAAGATATGTATTAGTAAAATTCTATTATTTTATTTCATTTTAAATAAAATATAATAAAAATAAATATAATATTAGTCAGAGTACTAATGTGGAGTGGTGAGGTACTTCAGCTAATAGTTATTAGTTGGAATAAACTGGTGTGAGGAGTTCGTTCAAAGTTCACTAACTTTTACTTAATAATGATAAGCATAAATAAATAATAATAATAATAATAATAATAATAATACAAATAATAATAATAAATAACTATATTCCAATAGTATTAGCCTTGTCTATGGATTTCTAGATTTATTAAGCGAAACTAATGTTTAGAAAGATGATAAATAAATACCTCTTTTTATGTGTATTAAGAAATGTAATTAGCAGGAGTTGAAAATTATGGAAACAAATAGTGCGGAAACATTTAAAAGAAAGGGTTGAAATGTATAAGATTTTTCCGCATAAATATATTTGAGAAAGTGCAAATATTTATTCAATAACAATCTATATAAGTAAAGCTCCTTTAATGGAACAACTCATAATTGTTAAAAGAAAACTAAAGTTAGAGAAAGTAACAAAAGAAAACAAAATGAATCAATTTTCTTCTAAAAGTCTCACTAAAAAAATTAGGAGGATTAAGTCACATTTGATTTTACTTGAAAATCATTTCTTAATAAAATCCATGATCATTTTTATATTTATTTGGAGCGTGTTTCTTTTTCTTTATGAAAATCAACCCTGAATAGTTAGTTTGATTTGATTATTTCATTTGTACAATTTTGGATTTATGAAAAAATTGATGGTTACTTTATTTTTCTTCTCATTTTACTTATTTGAATTCACATTATTTTTACGTTTTAGGTTATTTATTGGAAGAATCTGACAATACTAATGAACTTACAAATATGTTTGCAAATATCAACATTAATAAGGAAGAAAGCATAAACCTTGTTTATGCTCCTAGTCAGGTGGAAAAGTATTATTACCATAGATCTTCACCCCAAGATTTGCTTTATGAGGAGCTTGAAACTTACCAGAACTCTTACTCTAGAAAAGTCATTTATGAATGGAACATAGATGGTCTCAATGATAAACAAATTTTAGACATGATTCATAGAATGATCATGTATTCAACTGTCTGTAAACAACAAGGAAATGCAAATAGCACTATTGCTACTTTTATAACTACCGGATTTGTTGGTCAACTTAGAGGTTGGTGAGATCATTATCTCACAGTACTCCAAAAGAAAGAAATATTAACCCATAAGAAAACAGTTAAAGTAGAATCTACTAGTACAACTGTCACGGTTACAGGTACCCCTGTTGTAACCACAGGAGAAGAAGATGCAGTCTATACACTGTGTCTAACGGTCCTACAACATTTTGTAGGAAGTTTTAATCACATTCATTAAAAAAATAGAAAAGAAATGTATTCGTAAAATTCTATTATTTTATTTCATTTTAAATAAAATATAATAAAAATAAATATAATATTAGTCAGAGTACTAATTTGGAGTGGTGAGGTACTTCACCTAATATTTGTTAGTTGGAATAAACTGGTGTGAGGAGTTCGTTCAAAGTTCTCCAACTTTTACTTAATAATAATATGCATAAATAAATAATAATAATAATAATAATAATAATAATAATAATAAATAACTATATTCAAATAGTATTAGCCTTGTCTATGGATTTCTAGATTTATTAAGCGAAAATAATGTTTAAAAAGATGATAAATAAATACCTCTTTTTATGTGTATTAAGAAATGTAATTAGCAGGAGTTGAAAATTATGGAAACAAATAGTGCGGAAACATTTAAAAGAGAGGGTTGAAATGTATAAGATTTTTCCGCATAAATATATTTGTGAAAGTGCAAATATTTATTCAATAACAATCTATATAAGTAAAGCTCCTTTAATGGAACAACTCATAATTGTTAAAAGAAAACTAAAGTTAGAGAAAGTAAGCAAAGAAAACAAAATGAATCAATTTTCTTCAAAAAGTCTCACTAAAAAAATTTGGAGGATTAAGTCACATTTGATTTTACTTGAAAATCATTTCTTAATAAAATCCATGATCATTTTTATATTTATTTGGAGCGTGTTTCTTTTTCTTTATGAAAATCAACCCTGAATAGTTAGTTTGATTTGATTATTTCTTTTGTACAATTTTGGATTTATGAAAAAATTGATGGTTAATTTATTTTTCTTCTCATTTTACTTATTTGAATTCCCATTATTTTTATGTTTTAGGTTATTTATTGGAAGAATCTGACAATACTAATTAACTTACAAATATGTTTGCAAATATCAACATTAATAAGGAAGAAAGCATAAACCTTGTTTATGCTCCTAGGCCGGTAGAAAAATATTATTACCATAGATCTTCACCCCGAAATTTGCTTTATGAGGAGCTTGAAACTTACCAGAACTCTTACTCTGGAAAAGTCATTTATGAATGGAACATAGATGGTCTCAATGATAAAGAAATTTTAGACATGATTCATAGATTGATCATGTATTTAAATATCTCTAAACAACAGGGAAATGCAGATAGTACTATTGCTACTTTTATATCTACCGGATTTGTTGATCGACTTAGAGGTTGGTGGGATCATTATCTAACAGAACTCCAAAAGAAAGAAATATTAACCCATAAGAAAACAATGAAAGTAGAATCTACTAGTACAACTGTCACGGTTACAGGCACCCCAGTTGTAACCACAGGAGAAAAAGATGCAGTCTATACACTGTGTCTAACGGTCCTACAACATTTTGTAGGATGTTTTAATCACATTCATTAAAAAAATAGAAAAGAAATGTATTAGTAAAATTCTATTATTTTATTTCATTTTAAATAAAATATAATAAAAATAAATATAATATTAGTCAGAGTACTAATGTGGAGTGGTGAGGTACTTCACCTAATATTTGTTAGTTGGAATAAACTGGTGTGAGGAGTTCGTTCAAAGTTCACCAACTTTTACTTAATAATGATATGCATAAATAAATAAATAAATAATAATAATTATTATTATTATAATAATAATAATAATAATAATAATAATAATAATAATAATAATAAATAACTATATTCAAATATTATTAGCCTTGTCTATGGATTTCTAGATTTATTAAGCGAAAATAATGTTTAGAAAGATGATAAATAAATACTTCTTTTTATGTGTATTAAGAAATGTAATTAGCAGGAGTTGAAAATTATGGAAAGAAATAGTGCAGAAACATTTAAAAGAAAGGGTTGAAATGTATAAGATTTTTCCGCATAAATATATTTGAGAAAGTGCAAATATTTATTCAATAACAATCTATATAAGTAAAGCTCCTTTAATGGAACAACTCGTAATTGTTAAAAGAAAACTAAAGTTAGAGAAAGTAACAAAAGAAAACAAAAGAATCAATTTTCTTCTAAAAGTCTCACTAAAAAAATTAGGAGGATTAAGTTACATTTGATTTTACTTGAAAATCATTTCTTAATAAAATCCATGATCATTTTTATATTTACTTGGAGCGTGTTTCTTTTTCTTTATGAAAATCAACCCTGAATAGTTAGTTTGATTTGCTTATTTCATTTGTACAATTTTGGATTTATGAAAAAATTGATGGTTACTTTATTTTTCTTCTCATTTTACGTATTTGAATTCCCATTATTTTTATGTTTTAGGTTATTTATTGGAAGAATCTGACAATACTAATGAACTTACAAATATGTTTGCAAATATCAACATTAATAAGGAAGAAAGCATAAACCTTGTTTATGCTCCTAGGCCGGTGGAAAAATATTATTACCATAGATCTTCACCCCAAAATTTGCTTTATGAGGAGCTTGAAACTTACCAGAACTCTTACTCTGGAAAAGTCATTTATGAATGGAACATAGATGGTCTCAATAATAAACAAATTTTAGCCATGATTCATAGAATGATCATGTATTGAAATGTCTGTATACAACAGGGAAATGCAGATAGTACTATTGCTACTTTTATAACTACCGGATTTGTTGGTCAACTTAGAGGTTGGTGGGATCATTATCTAACAGAACTCCAAAAGAAAGAAATATTAACCCATAAGAAAACAGTGAAAGTAGAATCTACTAGTACAACTGTCACGGTTACAGGTACCCCTGTTGTAACCACAGGAGAAAAAGATGCAGTCTATACACTGTGTCTAACGGTCCTACAACATTTTGTAGGAAGTTTTAATCACATTCATTAAAAAAATAGAAAAGAAATGTATTAGTAAAATTCTATTATTTTATTTCATTTTAAATAAAATATAATAAAAATAAATATAATATTAGTCAGAGTACTAATGTGGAGTGGTGAGGTACTTCACCTAATATTTGTTAGTTGGAATAAACTGGTGTGAGGAGTTCGTTCAAAGTTCACCAACTTTTACTTAATAATGATATGCATAAATAAATAATAATAATAATAATAATAATAATAATAATAATACAAATAATAATAATAATAAATAACTATATTCCAATAGTATTAGCCTTGTCTATGGATTTCTAGATTTATTAAGCGAAACTAATGTTTAGAAAGATGATAAATAAATACCTCTTTTTATGTGTATTAAGAAATGTAATTAGCAGGAGTTGAAAATTATGGAAACAAATAGTGCGGAAACATTTAAAAGAAAGGGTTGAAATGTATAAGATTTTTGCGCATAAATATATTTGAGAAAGTGCAAATATTTATTCAATAACAATCTATATAAGTAAAGCTCCTTTAATGGAACAACTCGTAATTGTTAAAAGAAAACTAAAGTTAGAGAAAGTAACAAAAGAAAACAAAATGAATCAATTTTCTTCTAAAAGTCTCACTAAAAAAATTAGGAGGATTAAGTCACATTTGATTTTACTTGAAAATCATTTCTTAATAAAATCCATGATCATTTATATATGTATTTGGAGCGTGTTTCTTTTTCTTTATGAAAATCAACCCTGAATAGTTAGTTTGATTTGATTATTTCATTTGTACAATTTTGGATTTATGAAAAAATTGATGGTTACTTTATTTTTCTTCTCATTTTACTTATTTGAATTCACATTATTTTTACGTTTTAGGTTATTTATTGGAAGAATCTGACAATACTAATGAACTTACAAATATGTTTGCAAATATCAACATTAATAAGGAAGAAAGCATAAACCTTGTTTATGCTCCTAGGCCAGTAGAAAAATATTATTACCATAGATCTTCACCCCAAAATTTGCTTTATGAGGAGCTTGAAACTTACCAGAACTCTTACTCAGGAAAAGTCATTTATGAATGGAACATAGATGGTCTCAATGATAAACAAATTTTAGACATGATTCATAGAATGATCATGTATTGAAATGTCTGTAAACAACAGGGAAATGCAGATAGTACTATTGCTACTTTTATATCTACCGGATTTGTTGATCGACTTTGAGATTGGTGGGATCATTATCTCACAGAACTCCAAAAGAAAGAAATATTAACCCATAAGAAAACATTGAAAGTAGAACCTACTAGTACAACTGTCACGGTTACAGGTACCCCTGTTGTAACCACAGGAGAAGAAGATGCAGTCTATACAATGTGTCTAACGGTCCTACAACATTTTGTAGGAAGTTTTAATCACATTCAATAAAAAAATAGAAAAGATATGTATTAGTAAAACTCTATTATTTTATTTCATTTTAAATAAAATATAATAAAAATAAATATAATATTAGTCAGAGTACTAATGTGGAGTGGTGAGGTACTTCAGCTAATATTTATTAGTTGGAATAAACTGGTGTGAGGAGTTCGTTCAAAGTTCACCAACTTTTACTTAATAATGATAAGCATAAATAAATAATAATAATAATAATAATAATAATAATAATACAAATAATAATAATAAATAACTATATTCCAATAGTATTAGCCTTGTCTATGGATTTCTAGATTTATTAAGCGAAACTAATGTTTAGAAAGATGATAAATAAATACCTCTTTTTATGTGTATTAAGAAATGTAATTAGCAGGAGTTGAAAATTATGGAAACAAATAGTGCGGAAACATTTAAAAGAAAGGGTTGAAATGTATAAGATTTTTCCGCATAAATATATTTGAGAAAGTGCAAATATTTATTCAATAACAATCTATATAAGTAAAGCTCCTTTAATGGAACAACTCATAATTGTTAAAAGAAAACTAAAGTTAGAGAAAGTAACAAAAGAAAACAAAATGAATCAATTTTCTTCTAAAAGTCTCACTAAAAAAATTAGGAGGATTAAGTCACATTTGATTTTACTTGAAAATCATTTCTTAATAAAATCCATGATCATTTCTATATTTATTTGGAGCGTGTTTCTTTTTCTTTATGAAAATCAACCCTGAATAGTTAGTTTGATTTGATTATTTCATTTGTACAATTTTGGATTTATGAAAAAATTGATGGTTACTTTATTTTTCTTCTCATTTTACTTATTTGAATTCACATTATTTTTACGTTTTAGGTTATTTATTGGAAGAATCTGACAATACTAATGAACTTACAAATATGTTTGCAAATATCAACATTAATAAGGAAGAAAGCATAAACCTTGTTTATGCTCCTAGGCCGGTAGAAAAATATTATTACCATAGATCTTCACCCCAAAATTTGCTTTATGAGGAGCTTGAAACTTACCAGAACTCTTACTCAGGAAAAGTCATTTATGAATGGAACATAGATGGTCTCAATGATAAACAAATTTTAGACATGATTCATAGAATGATCATGTATTGAAATGTCTGTAAACAACAGGGAAATGCAGATAGTACTATTGCTACTTTTATATCTACCGGATTTGTTGATCGACTTTGAGATTGGTGGGATCATTATCTCACAGAACTCCAAAAGAAAGAAATATTAACCCATAAGAAAACATTGAAAGTAGAACCTACTAGTACAACTGTCACGGTTACAGGTACCCCTGTTGTAACCACAGGAGAAGAAGATGCAGTCTATACACTGTGTCTAACGGTCCTACAACATTTTGTAGGAAGTTTTAATCACATTCAATAAAAAAATAGAAAAGATATGTATTAGTAAAATTCTATTATTTTATTTCATTTTAAATAAAATATAATAAAAATAAATATAATATTAGTCAGAGTACTAATGTGGAGTGGTGAGGTACTTCAGCTAATATTTATTAGTTGGAATAAACTGGTGTGAGGTGTTCGTTCAAAGTTCACCAACTTTTACTTAATAATGATAAGCATAAATAAATAATAATAATAATAATAATAATAATAATAATACAAATAATAATAATAAATAACTATATTCCAATAGTATTAGCCTTGTCTATGGATTTCTAGATTTATTAAGCGAAACTAATGTTTAGAAAGATGATAAATAAATACCTCTTTTTATGTGTATTAAGAAATGTAATTAGCAGGAGTTGAAAATTATGGAAACAAATAGTGTGGAAACATTTAAAAGAAAGGGTTGAAATGTATAAGATTTTTCCGCATAAATATATTTGAGAAAGTGCAAATATTTATTCAATAACAATCTATATAAGTAAAGCTCCTTTAATGGAACAACTCATAATTGTTAAAAGAAAACTAAAGTTAGAGAAAGTAACAAAAGAAAACAAAATGAATCAATTTTCTTCTAAAAGTCTCACTAAAAAAATTAGGAGGATTAAGTCACATTTGATTTTACTTGAAAATCATTTCTTAATAAAATCCATGATCATTTCTATATTTATTTGGAGCGTGTTTCTTTTTCTTTATGAAAATCTACCCTGAATAGTTAGTTTGATTTGATTATTTCATTTGTACAATTTTGGATTTATTAAAAAATTGATGGTTACTTTATTTTTCTTCTCATTTTACTTATTTGAATTCACATTATTTTTACGTTTTAGGTTATTTATTGGAAGAATCTGACAATACTAATGAACTTACAAATATGTTTGCAAATATCAACATTAATAAGGAAGAAAGCATAAACCTTGTTTATGCTCCTAGTCAGGTGGAAAAGTATTATTACCATAGATCTTCACCCCAAGATTTGCTTTATGAGGAGCTTGAAACTTACTTGAACTCTTACTCTAGAAAAGTCATTTATGAATGGAACATAGATGGTCTCAATGATAAACAAATTTTAGACATGATTCATAGAATGATCATGTATTCAACTGTCTGTAAACAACAAGGAAATGCAAATAGCACTATTGCTACTTTTATAACTACCGGATTTGTTGGTCAACTTAGAGGTTGGTGAGATCATTATCTCACAGTACTCCAAAAGAAAGAAATATTAACCCATAAGAAAACAGTTAAAGTAGAATCTACTAGTACAACTGTCACGGTTACAGGTACCCCTGTTGTAACCACAGGAGAAGAAGATGCAGTCTATACACTGTGTCTAACGGTCCTACAACATTTTGTAGGAAGTTTTAATCACATTCAATAAAAAAATAGAAAAGATATGTATTAGTAAAATTCTATTATTTTATTTCATTTTAAATAAAATATAATAAAAATAAATATAATATTAGTCAGAGTACTAATGTGGAGTGGTGAGGTACTTCAGCTAATATTTCTTAGTTGGAATAAACTGGTGTGAGGAGTTCGTTCAAAGTTCACCAACTTTTACTTAATAATGATAAGCATAAATAAATAATAATAATAATAATAATAATAATAATAATAATACAAATAATAATAATAAATAACTATATTCCAATAGTATTAGCCTTGTCTATGGATTTCTAGATTTATTAAGCGAAACTAATGTTTAGAAAGATGATAAATAAATACCTCTTTTTATGTGTATTAAGAAATGTAATTAGCAGGAGTTGAAAATTATGGAAACAAATAGTGCGGAAACATTTAAAAGAAAGGGTTGAAATGTATAAGATTTTTCCGCATAAATATATTTGAGAAAGTGCAAATATTTATTCAATAACAATCTATATAAGTAAAGCTCCTTTAATGGAACAACTCATAATTGTTAAAAGAAAACTAAAGTTAGAGAAAGTAACAAAAGAAAACAAAATGAATCAATTTTCTTCTAAAAGTCTCACTAAAAAAATTAGGAGGATTAAGTCACATTTGATTTTACTTGAAAATCATTTCTTAATAAAATCCATGATCATTTCTATATTTATTTGGAGCGTGTTTCTTTTTCTTTATGAAAATCAACCCTGAATAGTTAGTTTGATTTGATTATTTCATTTGTACAATTTTGGATTTATTAAAAAATTGATGGTTACTTTATTTTTCTTCTCATTTTACTTATTTGAATTCACATTATTTTTACGTTTTAGGTTATTTATTGGAAGAATCTGACAATACTAATGAACTTACAAATATGTTTGCAAATATCAACATTAATAAGGAAGAAAGCATAAACCTTGTTTATGCTCCTAGTCAGGTGGAAAAGTATTATTACCATAGATCTTCACCCCAAGATTTGCTTTATGAGGAGCTTGAAACTTACTTGAACTCTTACTCTAGAAAAGTCATTTATGAATGGAACATAGATGGTCTCAATGATAAACAAATTTTAGACATGATTCATAGAATGATCATGTATTCAACTGTCTGTAAACAACAAGGAAATGCAAATAGCACTATTGCTACTTTTATAACTACCGGATTTGTTGGTCAAC
The DNA here is from genome assembly GCA_022829125.1 of Lathyrus tuberosus. NCBI lineage: Eukaryota > Viridiplantae > Streptophyta > Magnoliopsida > Fabales > Fabaceae > Lathyrus > Lathyrus tuberosus. The sequence goes on along the minus strand of JALAZF010000061.1, from coordinate 4,278,352 downwards.
TTAGAGGTTGGTGAGATCATTATCTCACAGTACTCCAAAAGAAAGAAATATTAACCCATAAGAAAACAGTTAAAGTAGAATCTACTAGTACAACTGTCACGGTTACAGGTACCCCTGTTGTAACCACAGGAGAAGAAGATGCAGTCTATACACTGTGTCTAACGGTCCTACAACATTTTGTAGGAAGTTTTAATCACATTCAATAAAAAAATAGAAAAGATATGTATTAGTAAAATTCTATTATTTTATTTCATTTTAAATAAAATATAATAAAAATAAATATAATATTAGTCAGAGTACTAATGTGGAGTGGTGAGGTACTTCAGCTAATATTTCTTAGTTGGAATAAACTGGTGTGAGGAGTTCGTTCAAAGTTCACCAACTTTTACTTAATAATGATAAGCATAAATAAATAATAATAATAATAATAATAATAATAATAATAATACAAATAATAATAATAAATAACTATATTCCAATAGTATTAGCCTTGTCTATGGATTTCTAGATTTATTAAGCGAAACTAATGTTTAGAAAGATGATAAATAAATACCTCTTTTTATGTGTATTAAGAAATGTAATTAGCAGGAGTTGAAAATTATGGAAACAAATAGTGCGGAAACATTTAAAAGAAAGGGTTGAAATGTATAAGATTTTTCCGCATAAATATATTTGAGAAAGTGCAAATATTTATTCAATAACAATCTATATAAGTAAAGCTCCTTTAATGGAACAACTCATAATTGTTAAAAGAAAACTAAAGTTAGAGAAAGTAACAAAAGAAAACAAAATGAATCAATTTTCTTCTAAAAGTCTCACTAAAAAAATTAGGAGGATTAAGTCACATTTGATTTTACTTGAAAATCATTTCTTAATAAAATCCATGATCATTTCTATATTTATTTGGAGCGTGTTTCTTTTTCTTTATGAAAATCAACCCTGAATAGTTAGTTTGATTTGATTATTTCATTTGTACAATTTTGGATTTATTAAAAAATTGATGGTTACTTTATTTTTCTTCTCATTTTACTTATTTGAATTCACATTATTTTTACGTTTTAGGTTATTTATTGGAAGAATCTGACAATACTAATGAACTTACAAATATGTTTGCAAATATCAACATTAATAAGGAAGAAAGCATAAACCTTGTTTATGCTCCTAGTCAGGTGGAAAAGTATTATTACCATAGATCTTCACCCCAAGATTTGCTTTATGAGGAGCTTGAAACTTACTTGAACTCTTACTCTAGAAAAGTCATTTATGAATGGAACATAGATGGTCTCAATGATAAACAAATTTTAGACATGATTCATAGAATGATCATGTATTCAACTGTCTGTAAACAACAAGGAAATGCAAATAGCACTATTGCTACTTTTATAACTACCGGATTTGTTGGTCAACTTAGAGGTTGGTGAGATCATTATCTCACAGTACTCCAAAAGAAAGAAATATTAACCCATAAGAAAACAGTTAAAGTAGAATCTACTAGTACAACTGTCACGGTTACAGGTACCCCTGTTGTAACCACAGGAGAAGAAGATGCAGTCTATACACTGTGTCTAACGGTCCTACAACATTTTGTAGGAAGTTTTAATCACATTCAATAAAAAAATAGAAAAGATATGTATTAGTAAAATTCTATTATTTTATTTCATTTTAAATAAAATATAATAAAAATAAATATAATATTAGTCAGAGTACTAATGTGGAGTGGTGAGGTACTTCAGCTAATATTTCTTAGTTGGAATAAACTGGTGTGAGGAGTTCGTTCAAAGTTCACCAACTTTTACTTAATAATGATAAGCATAAATAAATAATAATAATAATAATAATAATAATAATAATAATACAAATAATAATAATAAATAACTATATTCCAATAGTATTAGCCTTGTCTATGGATTTCTAGATTTATTAAGCGAAACTAATGTTTAGAAAGATGATAAATAAATACCTCTTTTTATGTGTATTAAGAAATGTAATTAGCAGGAGTTGAAAATTATGGAAACAAATAGTGCGGAAACATTTAAAAGAAAGGGTTGAAATGTATAAGATTTTTCCGCATAAATATATTTGAGAAAGTGCAAATATTTATTCAATAACAATCTATATAAGTAAAGCTCCTTTAATGGAACAACTCATAATTGTTAAAAGAAAACTAAAGTTAGAGAAAGTAACAAAAGAAAACAAAATGAATCAATTTTCTTCTAAAAGTCTCACTAAAAAAATTAGGAGGATTAAGTCACATTTGATTTTACTTGAAAATCATTTCTTAATAAACTCCATGATCATTTTTATATTTATTTGGAGCGTGTTTCTTTTTCTTTATGAAAATCAACCCTGAATAGTTAGTTTGATTTGATTATTTCATTTGTACAATTTTGGATTTATGAAAAAATTGATGGTTACTTTATTTTTCTTCTCATTTTACTTATTTGAATTCACATTATTTTTACGTTTTAGGTTATTTATTGGAAGAATCTGACAATACTAATGAACTTACAAATATGTTTGCAAATATCAACATTAATAAGGAAGAAAGCATAAACCTTGTTTATGCTCCTAGGCCGGTAGAAAAATATTATTACCATAGATCTTCACCCCAAAATTTGCTTTATGAGGAGCTTGAAACTGACCAGAACTCTTACTCAGGAAAAGTCATTTATGAATGGAACATAGATGGTCTCAATGATAAACAAATTTTAGACATGATTCATAGAATGATCATGTATTGAAATGTCTGTAAACAACAGGGAAATGCAGATAGTACTATTGCTACTTTTATATCTACCGGATTTGTTGATCGACTTTGAGATTGGTGGGATCATTATCTCACAGAACTCCAAAAGAAAGAAATATTAACCCATAAGAAAACATTGAAAGTAGAACCTACTAGTACAACTGTCACGGTTACAGGTACCCCTGTTGTAACCACAGGAGAAGAAGATGCAGTCTATACACTGTGTCTAACGGTCCTACAACATTTTGTAGGAAGTTTTAATCACATTCAATAAAAAAATAGAAAAGATATGTATTAGTAAAATTCTATTATTTTATTTCATTTTAAATAAAATATAATAAAAATAAATATAATATTAGTCAGAGTACTAATGTGGAGTGGTGAGGTACTTCAGCTAATATTTATTAGTTGGAATAAACTGGTGTGAGGAGTTCGTTCAAAGTTCACCAACTTTTACTTAATAATGATAAGCATAAATAAATAATAATAATATTAATAATAATAATAATAATAATAATAATACAAATAATAATAATAAATAACTATATTCCAATAGTATTAGCCTTGTCTATGGATTTCTAGATTTATTAAGCGAAACTAATGTTTAGAAAGATGATAAATAAATACCTCTTTTTATGTGTATTAAGAAATGTAATTAGCAGGAGTTGAAAATTATGGAAACAAATAGTGCGGAAACATTTAAAAGAAAGGGTTGAAATGTATAAGATTTTTCCGCATAAATATATTTGAGAAAGTGCAAATATTTATTCAATAACAATCTATATAAGTAAAGCTCCTTTAATGGAACAACTCATAATTGTTAAAAGAAAACTAAAGTTAGAGAAAGTAACAAAAGAAAACAAAATGAATCAATTTTCTTCTAAAAGTCTCACTAAAAAAATTAGGAGGATTAAGTCACATTTGATTTTACTTGAAAATCATTTCTTAATAAAATCCATTATCATTTTTATATTTATTTGGAGCGTGTTTCTTTTTCTTTATGAAAATCAACCCTGAATAGTTAGTTTGATTTGATTATTTCATTTGTACAATTTTGGATTTATGAAAAAATTGATGGTTACTTTATTTTTCTTCTCATTTTACTTATTTGAATTCACATTATTTTTACGTTTTAGGTTATTTATTGGAAGAATCTGACAATACTAATGAACTTACAAATATGTTTGCAAATATCAACATTAATAAGGAAGAAAGCATAAACCTTGTTTATGCTCCTAGTCAGGTGGAAAAGTATTATTACCATAGATCTTCACCCCAAGATTTGCTTTATGAGGAGCTTGAAACTTACCAGAACTCTTACTCTAGAAAAGTCATTTATGAATGGAACATAGATGGTCTCAATGATAAACAAATTTTAGACATGATTCATAGAATGATCATGTATTCAACTGTCTGTAAACAACAAGGAAATGCAAATAGCACTATTGCTACTTTTATAACTACCGGATTTGTTGGTCAACTTAGAGGTTGGTGAGATCATTATCTCACAGTACTCCAAAAGAAAGAAATATTAACCCATAAGAAAATAGTTAAAGTAGAATCTACTAGTACAACTGTCACGGTTACAGGTACCCCTGTTGTAACCACAGGAGAAGAAGATGCAGTCTATACACTGTGTCTAACGGTCCTACAACATTTTGTAGGAAGTTTTAATCACATTCATTAAAAAAATAGAAAAGAAATGTATTCGTAAAATTCTATTATTTTATTTCATTTTAAATAAAATATAATAAAAATAAATATAATATTAGTCAGAGTACTAATTTGGAGTGGTGAGGTACTTCACCTAATATTTGTTAGTTGGAATAAACTGGTGTGAGGAGTTCGTTCAAAGTTCACAAACTTTTACTTAATAATAATATGCATAAATAAATAATAATAATAATAATAATAATAATAATAATAATAATAAGTAATTATATTCAAATAGTATTAGCCTTGTCTATGGATTTCTAGATTTATTAAGCGAAAATAATGTTTAAAAAGATGATAAATAAATACCTCTTTTTATGTGTATTAAGAAATGTAATTAGCAGGAGTTGAAAATTATGGAAACAAATAGTGCGGAAACATTTAAAAGAGAGGGTTGAAATGTATAAGATTTTTCCGCATAAATATATTTGAGAAAGTGCAAATATTTATTCAATAACAATCTATATAAGTAAAGCTCCTTTAATGGAACAACTCATAATTGTTAAAAGAAAACTAAAGTTAGAGAAAGTAAGCAAAGAAAACAAAATGAATCAATTTTCTTCAAAAAGTCTCACTAAAAAAATTTGGAGGATTAAGTCACATTTGATTTTACTTGAAAATCATTTCTTAATAAAATCCATGATCATTTTTATATTTATTTGGAGCGTGTTTCTTTTTCTTTATGAAAATCAACCCTGAATAGTTAGTTTGATTTGATTATTTCATTTGTACAATTTTGGATTTATGAAAAAATTGATGGTTACTTTATTTTTCTTCTCATTTTACTTATTTGAATTCCCATTATTTTTATGTTTTAGGTTATTTATTGGAAGAATCTGACAATACTAATTAACTTACAAATATGTTTGCAAATATCAACATTAATAAGGAAGAAAGCATAAACCTTGTTTATGCTCCTAGGCCGGTAGAAAAATATTATTACCATAGATCTTCACCCCAAAATTTGCTTTATGAGGAGCTTGAAACTTACCAGAACTCTTACTCAGGAAAAGTCATTTATGAATGGAACATAGATGGTCTCAATGATAAACAAATTTTAGACATGATTCATAGAATGATCATGTATTGAAATGTCTGTAAACAACAGGGAAATGCAGATAGTACTATTGCTACTTTTATATCTACCGGATTTGTTGATCGACTTTGAGATTGGTGGGATCATTATCTCACAGAACTCCAAAAGAAAGAAATATTAACCCATAAGAAAACATTGAAAGTAGAACCTACTAGTACAACTGTCACGGTTACAGGTACCCCTGTTGTAACCACAGGAGAAGAAGATGCAGTCTATACACTGTGTCTAACGGTCCTACAACATTTTGTAGGAAGTTTTAATCACATTCAATAAAAAAATAGAAAAGATATGTATTAGTAAAATTCTATTATTTTATTTCATTTTAAATAAAATATAATAAAAATAAATATAATATTAGTCAGAGTACTAATGTGGAGTGGTGAGGTACTTCAGCTAATATTTATTAGTTGGAATAAACTGGTGTGAGGAGTTCGTTCAAAGTTCACCAACTTTTACTTAATAATGATAAGCATAAATAAATAATAATAATAATAATAATAATAATAATAATACAAATAATAATAATAAATAACTATATTCCAATAGTATTAGCCTTGTCTATGGATTTCTAGATTTAGTAAGCGAAACTAATGTTTAGAAAGATGATAAATAAATACCTCTTTTTATGTGTATTAAGAAATGTAATTAGCAGGAGTTGAAAATTATGGAAACAAATAGTGCGGAAACATTTAAAAGAAAGGGTTGAAATGTATAAGATTTTTCCGCATAAATATATTTGAGAAAGTGCAAATATTTATTCAATAACAATCTATATAAGTAAAGCTCCTTTAATGGAACAACTCATAATTGTTAAAAGAAAACTAAAGTTAGAGAAAGTAACAAAAGAAAACAAAATGAATCAATTTTCTTCTAAAAGTCTCACTAAAAAAATTAGGAGGATTAAGTCACATTTGATTTTACTTGAAAATCATTTCTAAATAAAATCCATGATCATTTCTATATTTATTTGGAGCGTGTTTCTTTTTCTTTATGAAAATCAACCCTGAATAGTTAGTTTGATTTGATTATTTCATTTGTACAATTTTGGATTTATGAAAAAATTGATGGTTACTTTATTTTTCTTCTCATTTTACTTATTTGAATTCACATTATTTTTACGTTTTAGGTTATTTATTGGAAGAATCAGACAATACTAATGAACTTACAAATATGTTTGCAAATATCAACATTAATAAGGAAGAAAGCATAAACCTTGTTTATGCTCCTAGTCAGGTGGAAAAGTATTATTACCATAGATCTTCACCCCAAGATTTGCTTTATGAGGAGCTTGAAACTTACCAGAACTCTTACTCTAGAAAAGTCATTTATGAATGGAACATAGATGGTCTCAATGATAAACAAATTTTAGACATGATTCATAGAATGATCATGTATTCAACTGTCTGTAAACAACAAGGAAATGCAAATAGCACTATTGCTACTTTTATAACTACCGGATTTGTTGGTCAACTTAGAGGTTGGTGAGATCATTATCTCACAGTACTCCAAAAGAAAGAAATATTAACCCATAAGAAAATAGTTAAAGTAGAATCTACTAGTACAACTGTCACGGTTACAGGTACCCCTGTTGTAACCACAGGAGAAGAAGATGCAGTCTATACACTGTGTCTAACGGTCCTACAACATTTTGTAGGAAGTTTTAATCACATTCATTAAAAAAATAGAAAAGAAATGTATTCGTAAAATTCTATTATTTTATTTCATTTTAAATAAAATATAATAAAAATAAATATAATATTAGTCAGAGTACTAATTTGGAGTGGTGAGGTACTTCACCTAATATTTGTTAGTTGGAATAAACTGGTGTGAGGAGTTCGTTCAAAGTTCACAAACTTTTACTTAATAATAATATGCATAAATAAATAATAATAATAATAATAATAATAATAATAATAATAAGTAATTATATTCAAATAGTATTAGCCTTGTCTATGGATTTCTAGATTTATTAAGCGAAAATAATGTTTAAAAAGATGATAAATAAATACCTCTTTTTATGTGTATTAAGAAATGTAATTAGCAGGAGTTGAAAATTATGGAAACAAATAGTGCGGAAACATTTAAAAGAGAGGGTTGAAATGTATAAGATTTTTCCGCATAAATATATTTGAGAAAGTGCAAATATTTATTCAATAACAATCTATATAAGTAAAGCTCCTTTAATGGAACAACTCATAATTGTTAAAAGAAAACTAAAGTTAGAGAAAGTAAGCAAAGAAAACAAAATGAATCAATTTTCTTCAAAAAGTCTCACTAAAAAAATTTGGAGGATTAAGTCACATTTGATTTTACTTGAAAATCATTTCTTAATAAAATCCATGATCATTTTTATATTTATTTGGAGCGTGTTTCTTTTTCTTTATGAAAATCAACCCTGAATAGTTAGTTTGATTTGATTATTTCATTTGTACAATTTTGGATTTATGAAAAAATTGATGGTTACTTTATTTTTCTTCTCATTTTACTTATTTGAATTCCCATTATTTTTATGTTTTAGGTTATTTATTGGAAGAATCTGACAATACTAATTAACTTACAAATATGTTTGCAAATATCAACATTAATAAGGAAGAAAGCATAAACCTTGTTTATGCTCCTAGGCCGGTAGAAAAATATTATTACCATAGATCTTCACCCCAAAATTTGCTTTATGAGGAGCTTGAAACTTACCAGAACTCTTACTCAGGAAAAGTCATTTATGAATGGAACATAGATGGTCTCAATGATAAACAAATTTTAGACATGATTCATAGAATGATCATGTATTGAAATGTCTGTAAACAACAGGGAAATGCAGATAGTACTATTGCTACTTTTATATCTACCGGATTTGTTGATCGACTTTGAGATTGGTGGGATCATTATCTCACAGAACTCCAAAAGAAAGAAATATTAACCCATAAGAAAACATTGAAAGTAGAACCTACTAGTACAACTGTCACGGTTACAGGTACCCCTGTTGTAACCACAGGAGAAGAAGATGCAGTCTATACACTGTGTCTAACGGTCCTACAACATTTTGTAGGAAGTTTTAATCACATTCAATAAAAAAATAGAAAAGATATGTATTAGTAAAATTCTATTATTTTATTTCATTTTAAATAAAATATAATAAAAATAAATATAATATTAGTCAGAGTACTAATGTGGAGTGGTGAGGTACTTCAGCTAATATTTATTAGTTGGAATAAACTGGTGTGAGGAGTTCGTTCAAAGTTCACCAACTTTTACTTAATAATGATAAGCATAAATAAATAATAATAATAATAATAATAATAATAATAATACAAATAATAATAATAAATAACTATATTCCAATAGTATTAGCCTTGTCTATGGATTTCTAGATTTAGTAAGCGAAACTAATGTTTAGAAAGATGATAAATAAATACCTCTTTTTATGTGTATTAAGAAATGTAATTAGCAGGAGTTGAAAATTATGGAAACAAATAGTGCGGAAACATTTAAAAGAAAGGGTTGAAATGTATAAGATTTTTCCGCATAAATATATTTGAGAAAGTGCAAATATTTATTCAATAACAATCTATATAAGTAAAGCTCCTTTAATGGAACAACTCATAATTGTTAAAAGAAAACTAAAGTTAGAGAAAGTAACAAAAGAAAACAAAATGAATCAATTTTCTTCTAAAAGTCTCACTAAAAAAATTAGGAGGATTAAGTCACATTTGATTTTACTTGAAAATCATTTCTAAATAAAATCCATGATCATTTCTATATTTATTTGGAGCGTGTTTCTTTTTCTTTATGAAAATCAACCCTGAATAGTTAGTTTGATTTGATTATTTCATTTGTACAATTTTGGATTTATGAAAAAATTGATGGTTACTTTATTTTTCTTCTCATTTTACTTATTTGAATTCACATTATTTTTACGTTTTAGGTTATTTATTGGAAGAATCTGACAATACTAATGAACTTACAAATATGTTTGCAAATATCAACATTAATAAGGAAGAAAGCATAAACCTTGTTTATGCTCCTAGTCAGGTGGAAAAGTATTATTACCATAGATCTTCACCCCAAGATTTGCTTTATGAGGAGCTTGAAACTTACCAGAACTCTTACTCTAGAAAAGTCATTTATGAATGGAACATAGATGGTCTCAATGATAAACAAATTTTAGACATGATTCATAGAATGATCATGTATTCAACTGTCTGTAAACAACAAGGAAATGCAAATAGCACTATTGCTACTTTTATAACTACCGGATTTGTTGGTCAACTTAGAGGTTGGTGAGATCATTATCTCACAGTACTCCAAAAGAAAGAAATATTAACCCATAAGAAAACAGTTAAAGTAGAATCTACTAGTACAACTGTCACGGTTACAGGTACCCCTGTTGTAACCACAGGAGAAGAAGATGCAGTCTATACACTGTGTCTAACGGTCCTACAACATTTTGTAGGAAGTTTTAATCACATTCAATAAAAAAATAGAAAAGATATGTATTAGTAAAATTCTATTATTTTATTTCATTTTAAATAAAATATAATAAAAATAAATATAATATTAGTCAGAGTACTAATGTGGAGTGGTGAGGTACTTCAGCTAATATTTATTAGTTGGAATAAACTGGTGTGAGGAGTTCGTTCAAAGTTCACCAACTTTTACTTAATAATGATAAGCATAAATAAATAATAATAATAATAATAATAATAATAATAATAATACAAATAATAATAATAAATAACTATATTCCAATAGTATTAGCCTTGTCTATGGATTTCTAGATTTATTAAGCGAAACTAATGTTTAGAAAGATGATAAATAAATACCTCTTTTTATGTGTATTAAGAAATGTAATTAGCAGGAGTTGAAAATTATGGAAACAAATAGTGCGGAAACATTTAAAAGAAAGGGTTGAAATGTATAAGATTTTTCCGCATAAATATATTTGAGAAAGTGCAAATATTTATTCAATAACAATCTATATAAGTAAAGCTCCTTTAATGGAACAACTCATAATTGTTAAAAGAAAACTAAAGTTAGAGAAAGTAACAAAAGAAAACAAAATGAATCAATTTTCTTCTAAAAGTCTCACTAAAAAAATTAGGAGGATTAAGTCACATTTGATTTTACTTGAAAATCATTTCTTAATAAAATCCATGATCATTTCTATATTTATTTGGAGCGTGTTTCTTTTTCTTTATGAAAATCAACCCTGAATAGTTAGTTTGATTTGATTATTTCATTTGTACAATTTTGGATTTATGAAAAAATTGATGGTTACTTTATTTTTCTTCTCATTTTACTTATTTGAATTCACATTATTTTTACGTTTTAGGTTATTTATTGGAAGAATCTGACAATACTAATGAACTTACAAATATGTTTGCAAATATCAACATTAATAAGGAAGAAAGCATAAACCTTGTTTATGCTCCTAGGCCGGTAGAAAAATATTATTACCATAGATCTTCACCCCAAAATTTGCTTTATGAGGAGCTTGAAACTTACCAGAACTCTTACTCAGGAAAAGTCATTTATGAATGGAACATAGATGGTCTCAATGATAAACAAATTTTAGACATGATTCATAGAATGATCATGTATTGAAATGTCTGTAAACAACAGGGAAATGCAGATAGTACTATTGCTACTTTTATATCTACCGGATTTGTTGATCGACTTTGAGATTGGTGGGATCATTATCTCACAGAACTCCAAAAGAAAGAAATATTAACCCATAAGAAAACATTGAAAGTAGAACCTACTAGTACAACTGTCACGGTTACAGGTACCCCTGTTGTAACCACAGGAGAAGAAGATGCAGTCTATACACTGTGTCTAACGGTCCTACAACATTTTGTAGGAAGTTTTAATCACATTCAATAAAAAAATAGAAAAGATATGTATTAGTAAAATTCTATTATTTTATTTCATTTTAAATAAAATATAATAAAAATAAATATAATATTAGTCAGAGTACTAATGTGGAGTGGTGAGGTACTTCAGCTAATATTTATTAGTTGGAATAAACTGGTGTGAGGTTTTCGTTCAAAGTTCACCAACTTTTACTTAATAATGATAAGCATAAATAAATAATAATAATAATAATAATAATAATAATAATACAAATAATAATAATAAATAACTATATTCCAATAGTATTAGCCTTGTCTATGGATTTCTAGATTTATTAAGCGAAACTAATGTTTAGAAAGATGATAAATAAATACCTCTTTTTATGTGTATTAAGAAATGTAATTAGCAGGAGTTGAAAATTATGGAAACAAATAGTGTGGAAACATTTAAAAGAAAGGGTTGAAATGTATAAGATTTTTCCGCATAAATATATTTGAGAAAGTGCAAATATTTATTCAATAACAATCTATATAAGTAAAGCTCCTTTAATGGAACAACTCATAATTGTTAAAAGAAAACTAAAGTTAGAGAAAGTAACAAAAGAAAACAAAATGAATCAATTTTCTTCTAAAAGTCTCACTAAAAAAATTAGGAGGATTAAGTCACATTTGATTTTACTTGAAAATCATTTCTTAATAAAATCCATGATCATTTCTATATTTATTTGGAGCGTGTTTCTTTTTCTTTATGAAAATCAACCCTGAATAGTTAGTTTGATTTGATTATTTCATTTGTACAATTTTGGATTTATTAAAAAATTGATGGTTACTTTATTTTTCTTCTCATTTTACTTATTTGAATTCACATTATTTTTACGTTTTAGGTTATTTATTGGAAGAATCTGACAATACTAATGAACTTACAAATATGTTTGCAAATATCAACATTAATAAGGAAGAAAGCATAAACCTTGTTTATGCTCCTAGTCAGGTGGAAAAGTATTATTACCATAGATCTTCACCCCAAGATTTGCTTTATGAGGAGCTTGAAACTTACTTGAACTCTTACTCTAGAAAAGTCATTTATGAATGGAACATAGATGGTCTCAATGATAAACAAATTTTAGACATGATTCATAGAATGATCATGTATTCAACTGTCTGTAAACAACAAGGAAATGCAAATAGCACTATTGCTACTTTTATAACTACCGGATTTGTTGGTCAACTTAGAGGTTGGTGAGATCATTATCTCACAGTACTCCAAAAGAAAGAAATATTAACCCATAAGAAAACAGTTAAAGTAGAATCTACTAGTACAACTGTCACGGTTACAGGTACCCCTGTTGTAACCACAGGAGAAGAAGATGCAGTCTATACACTGTGTCTAACGGTCCTACAACATTTTGTAGGTAGTTTTAATCACATTCAATAAAAAAATAGAAAAGATATGTATTAGTAAAATTCTATTATTTTATTTCATTTTAAATAAAATATAATAAAAATAAATATAATATTAGTCAGAGTACTAATGTGGAGTGGTGAGGTACTTCAGCTAATATTTCTTAGTTGGAATAAACTGGTGTGAGGAGTTCGTTCAAAGTTCACCAACTTTTACTTAATAATGATAAGCATAAATAAATAATAATAATAATAATAATAATAATAATAATAATACAAATAATAATAATAAATAACTATATTCCAATAGTATTAGCCTTGTCTATGGATTTCTAGATTTATTAAGCGAAACTAATGTTTAGAAAGATGATAAATAAATACCTCTTTTTATGTGTATTAAGAAATGTAATTAGCAGGAGTTGAAAATTATGGAAACAAATAGTGCGGAAACATTTAAAAGAAAGGGTTGAAATGTATAAGATTTTTCCGCATAAATATATTTGAGAAAGTGCAAATATTTATTCAATAACAATCTATATAAGTAAAGCTCCTTTAATGGAACAACTCATAATTGTTAAAAGAAAACTAAAGTTAGAGAAAGTAACAAAAGAAAACAAAATGAATCAATTTTCTTCTAAAAGTCTCACTAAAAAAATTAGGAGGATTAAGTCACATTTGATTTTACTTGAAAATCATTTCTTAATAAAATTCATGATCATTTTTATATTTATTTGGAGCGTGTTTCTTTTTCTTTATGAAAATCAACCCTGAATAGTTAGTTTGATTTGATTATTTCATTTGTACAATTTTGGATTTATGAAAAAATTGATGGTTACTTTATTTTTCTTCTCATTTTACTTATTTGAATTCACATTATTTTTACGTTTTAGGTTATTTATTGGAAGAATCTGACAATACTAATGAACTTACAAATATGTTTGCAAATATCAACATTAATAAGGAAGAAAGCATAAACCTTGTTTATGCTCCTAGGCCGGTAGAAAAATATTATTACCATAGATCTTCACCCCAAAATTTGCTTTATGAGGAGCTTGAAACTTACCAGAACTCTTACTCAGGAAAAGTCATTTATGAATGGAACATAGATGGTCTCAATGATAAACAAATTTTAGACATGATTCATAGAATGATCATGTATTGAAATGTCTGTAAACAACAGGGAAATGCAGATAGTACTATTGCTACTTTTATATCTACCGGATTTGTTGATCGACTTTGAGATTGGTGGGATCATTATCTCACAGAACTCCAAAAGAAAGAAATATTAACCCATAAGAAAACATTGAAAGTAGAACCTACTAGTACAACTGTCACGGTTACAGGTACCCCTGTTGTAACCACAGGAGAAGAAGATGCAGTCTATACACTGTGTCTAACGGTCCTACAACATTTTGTAGGAAGTTTTAATCACATTCAATAAAAAAATAGAAAAGATATGTATTAGTAAAATTCTATTATTTTATTTCATTTTAAATAAAATATAATAAAAATAAATATAATATTAGTCAGAGTACTAATGTGGAGTGGTGAGGTACTTCAGCTAATATTTATTAGTTGGAATAAACTGGTGTGAGGAGTTCGTTCAAAGTTCACCAACTTTTACTTAATAATGATAAGCATAAATAAATAATAATAATAATAATAATAATAATAATAATAATAATAATACAAATAATAATAATAAATAACTATATTCCAATAGTATTAGCCTTGTCTATGGATTTCTAGATTTATTAAGCGAAACTAATGTTTAGAAAGATGATAAATAAATACCTCTTTTTATGTGTATTAAGAAATGTAATTAGCAGGAGTTGAAAATTATGGAAACAAATAGTGCGGAAACATTTAAAAGAAAGGGTTGAAATGTATAAGATTTTTCCGCATAAATATATTTGAGAAAGTGCAAATATTTATTCAATAACAATCTATATAAGTAAAGCTCCTTTAATGGAACAACTCATAATTGTTAAAAGAAAACTAAAGTTAGAGAAAGTAACAAAAGAAAACAAAATGAATCAATTTTCTTCTAAAAGTCTCACTAAAAAAATTAGGAGGATTAAGTCACATTTGATTTTACTTGAAAATCATTTCTTAATAAAATCCATTATCATTTTTATATTTATTTGGAGCGTGTTTCTTTTTCTTTATGAAAATCAACCCTGAATAGTTAGTTTGATTTGATTATTTCATTTGTACAATTTTGGATTTATGAAAAAATTGATGGTTACTTTATTTTTCTTCTCATTTTACTTATTTGAATTCACATTATTTTTACGTTTTAGGTTATTTATTGGAAGAATCTGACAATACTAATGAACTTACAAATATGTTTGCAAATATCAACATTAATAAGGAAGAAAGCATAAACCTTGTTTATGCTCCTAGTCAGGTGGAAAAGTATTATTACCATAGATCTTCACCCCAAGATTTGCTTTATGAGGAGCTTGAAACTTACCAGAACTCTTACTCTAGAAAAGTCATTTATGAATGGAACATAGATGGTCTCAATGATAAACAAATTTTAGACATGATTCATAGAATGATCATGTATTCAACTGTCTGTAAACAACAAGGAAATGCAAATAGCACTATTGCTACTTTTATAACTACCGGATTTGTTGGTCAACTTAGAGGTTGGTGAGATCATTATCTCACAGTACTCCAAAAGAAATAAATATTAACCCATAAGAAAATAGTTAAAGTAGAATCTACTAGTACAACTGTCACGGTTACAGGTACCCCTGTTGTAACCACAGGAGAAGAAGATGCAGTCTATACACTGTGTCTAACGGTCCTACAACATTTTGTAGGAAGTTTTAATCACATTCATTAAAAAAATAGAAAAGAAATGTATTCGTAAAATTCTATTATTTTATTTCATTTTAAATAAAATATAATAAAAATAAATATAATATTAGTCAGAGTACTAATTTGGAGTGGTGAGGTACTTCACCTAATATTTGTTAGTTGGAATAAACTGGTGTGAGGAGTTCGTTCAAAGTTCACAAACTTTTACTTAATAATAATATGCATAAATAAATAATAATAATAATAATAATAATAATAATAATAATAATAATAAGTAATTATATTCAAATAGTATTAGCCTTGTCTATGGATTTCTAGATTTATTAAGCGAAAATAATGTTTAAAAAGATGATAAATAAATACCTCTTTTTATGTGTATTAAGAAATGTAATTAGCAGGAGTTGAAAATTATGGAAACAAATAGTGCGGAAACATTTAAAAGAGAGGGTTGAAATGTATAAGATTTTTCCGCATAAATATATTTGAGAAAGTGCAAATATTTATTCAATAACAATCTATATAAGTAAAGCTCCTTTAATGGAACAACTCATAATTGTTAAAAGAAAACTAAAGTTAGAGAAAGTAAGCAAAGAAAACAAAATGAATCAATTTTCTTCAAAAAGTCTCACTAAAAAAATTTGGAGGATTAAGTCACATTTGATTTTACTTGAAAATCATTTCTTAATAAAATCCATGATCATTTTTATATTTATTTGGAGCGTGTTTCTTTTTCTTTATGAAAATCAACCCTGAATAGTTAGTTTGATTTGATTATTTCATTTGTACAATTTTGGATTTATGAAAAAATTGATGGTTACTTTATTTTTCTTCTCATTTTACTTATTTGAATTCCCATTATTTTTATGTTTTAGGTTATTTATTGGAAGAATCTGACAATACTAATTAACTTACAAATATGTTTGCAAATATCAACATTAATAAGGAAGAAAGCATAAACCTTGTTTATGCTCCTAGGCCGGTAGAAAAATATTATTACCATAGATCTTCACCCCAAAATTTGCTTTATGAGGAGCTTGAAACTTACCAGAACTCTTACTCAGGAAAAGTCATTTATGAATGGAACATAGATGGTCTCAATGATAAACAAATTTTAGACATGATTCATAGAATGATCATGTATTGAAATGTCTGTAAACAACAGGGAAATGCAGATAGTACTATTGCTACTTTTATATCTACCGGATTTGTTGATCGACTTTGAGATTGGTGGGATCATTATCTCACAGAACTCCAAAAGAAAGAAATATTAACCCATAAGAAAACATTGAAAGTAGAACCTACTAGTACAACTGTCACGGTTACAGGTACCCCTGTTGTAACCACAGGAGAAGAAGATGCAGTCTATACACTGTGTCTAACGGTCCTACAACATTTTGTAGGAAGTTTTAATCACATTCAATAAAAAAATAGAAAAGATATGTATTAGTAAAATTCTATTATTTTATTTCATTTTAAATAAAATATAATAAAAATAAATATAATATTAGTCAGAGTACTAATGTGGAGTGGTGAGGTACTTCAGCTAATATTTATTAGTTGGAATAAACTGGTGTGAGGAGTTCGTTCAAAGTTCACCAACTTTTACTTAATAATGATAAGCATAAATAAATAATAATAATAATAATAATAATAATAATAATAATACAAATAATAATAATAAATAACTATATTCCAATAGTATTAGCCTTGTCTATGGATTTCTAGATTTATTAAGCGAAACTAATGTTTAGAAAGATGATAAATAAATACCTCTTTTTATGTGTATTAAGAAATGTAATTAGCAGGAGTTGAAAATTATGGAAACAAATAGTGCGGAAACATTTAAAAGAAAGGGTTGAAATGTATAAGATTTTTCCGCATAAATATATTTGAGAAAGTGCAAATATTTATTCAATAACAATCTATATAAGTAAAGCTCCTTTAATGGAACAACTCATAATTGTTAAAAGAAAACTAAAGTTAGAGAAAGTAACAAAAGAAAACAAAATGAATCAATTTTCTTCTAAAAGTCTCACTAAAAAAATTAGGAGGATTAAGTCACATTTGATTTTACTTGAAAATCATTTCTAAATAAAATCCATGATCATTTCTATATTTATTTGGAGCGTGTTTCTTTTTCTTTATGAAAATCAACCCTGAATAGTTAGTTTGATTTGATTATTTCATTTGTACAATTTTGGATTTATGAAAAAATTGATGGTTACTTTATTTTTCTTCTCATTTTACTTATTTGAATTCACATTATTTTTACGTTTTAGGTTATTTATTGGAAGAATCTGACAATACTAATGAACTTACAAATATGTTTGCAAATATCAACATTAATAAGGAAGAAAGCATAAACCTTGTTTATGCTCCTAGTCAGGTGGAAAAGTATTATTACCATAGATCTTCACCCCAAGATTTGCTTTATGAGGAGCTTGAAACTTACCAGAACTCGTACTCTAGAAAAGTCATTTATGAATGGAACATAGATGGTCTCAATGATAAACAAATTTTAGACATGATTCATAGAATGATCATGTATTCAACTGTCTGTAAACAACAAGGAAATGCAAATAGCACTATTGCTACTTTTATAACTACCGGATTTGTTGGTCAACTTAGAGGTTGGTGAGATCATTATCTCACAGTACTCCAAAAGAAAGAAATATTAACCCATAAGAAAACAGTTAAAGTAGAATCTACTAGTACAACTGTCACGGTTACAGGTACCCCTGTTGTAACCACAGGAGAAGAAGATGCAGTCTATACACTGTGTCTAACGGTCCTACAACATTTTGTAGGAAGTTTTAATCACATTCAATAAAAAAATAGAAAAGATATGTATTAGTAAAATTCTATTATTTTATTTCATTTTAAATAAAATATAATAAAAATAAATATAATATTAGTCAGAGTACTAATGTGGAGTGGTGAGGTACTTCAGCTAATATTTCTTAGTTGGAATAAACTGGTGTGAGGAGTTCGTTCAAAGTTCACCAACTTTTACTTAATAATGATAAGCATAAATAAATAATAATAATAATAATAATAATAATAATAATAATAATAATACAAATAATAATAATAAATAACTATATTCCAATAGTATTAGCCTTGTCTATGGATTTCTAGATTTATTAAGCGAAACTAATGTTTAGAAAGATGATAAATAAATACCTCTTTTTATGTGTATTAAGAAATGTAATTAGCAGGAGTTGAAAATTATGGAAACAAATAGTGCGGAAACATTTAAAAGAAAGGGTTGAAATGTATAAGATATTTCCGCATAAATATATTTGAGAAAGTGCAAATATTTATTCAATAACAATCTATATAAGTAAAGCTCCTTTAATGGAACAACTCATAATTGTTAAAAGAAAACTAAAGTTAGAGAAAGTAACAAAAGAAAACAAAATGAATCAATTTTCTTCTAAAAGTCTCACTAAAAAAATTAGGAGGATTAAGTCACATTTGATTTTACTTGAAAATCATTTCTTAATAAAATCCATGATCATGTTTATATTTATTTGGAGCGTGTTTCTTTTTCTTTATGAAAATCAACCCTGAATAGTTAGTTTGATTTGATTATTTCATTTGTACAATTTTGGATTTATGAAAAAATTGATGGTTACTTTATTTTTCTTCTCATTTTACTTATTTGAATTCACATTATTTTTACGTTTTAGGTTATTTATTGGAAGAATCTGACAATACTAATGAACTTACAAATATGTTTGCAAATATCAACATTAATAAGGAAGAAAGCATAAACCTTGTTTATGCTCCTAGGCCGGTAGAAAAATATTATTACCATAGATCTTCACCCCAAAATTTGCTTTATGAGGAGCTTGAAACTTACCAGAACTCTTACTCAGGAAAAGTCATTTATGAATGGAACATAGATGGTCTCAATGATAAACAAATTTTAGACATGATTCATAGAATGATCATGTATTGAAATGTCTGTAAACAACAGGGAAATGCAGATAGTACTATTGCTACTTTTATATCTACCGGATTTGTTGATCGACTTTGAGATTGGTGGGATCATTATCTCACAGAACTCCAAAAGAAAGAAATATTAACCCATAAGAAAACATTGAAAGTAGAACCTACTAGTACAACTGTCACGGTTACAGGTACCCCTGTTGTAACCACAGGAGAAGAAGATGCAGTCTATACACTGTGTCTAACGGTCCTACAACATTTTGTAGGAAGTTTTAATCACATTCAATAAAAAAATAGAAATGATATGTATTAGTCAAATTCTATTATTTTATTTCATTTTAAATAAAATATAATAAAAATAAATATAATATTAGTCAGAGTACTAATGTGGAGTGGTGAGGTACTTCAGCTAATATTTATTAGTTGGAATAAACTGGTGTGAGGAGTTCGTTCAAAGTTCACCAACTTTTACTTAATAATGATAAGCATAAATAAATAATAATAATAATAATAATAATAATAATAATACAAATAATAATAATAAATAACTATATTCCAATAGTATTAGCCTTGTCTATGGATTTCTAGATTTATTAAGCGAAACTAATGTTTAGAAAGATGATAAATAAATACCTCTTTTTATGTGTATTAAGAAATGTAATTAGCAGGAGTTGAAAATTATGGAAACAAATAGTGCGGAAACATTTAAAAGAAAGGGTTGAAATGTATAAGATTTTTCCGCATAAATATATTTGAGAAAGTGCAAATATTTATTCAATAACAATCTATATAAGTAAAGCTCCTTTAATGGAACAACTCATAATTGTTAAAAGAAAACTAAAGTTAGAGAAAGTAACAAAAGAAAACAAAATGAATCAATTTTCTTCTAAAAGTCTCACTAAAAAAATTAGGAGGATTAAGTCACATTTGATTTTACTTGAAAATCATTTCTTAATAAAATCCATGATCATTTTTATATTTATTTGGAGCGTGTTTCTTTTTCTTTATGAAAATCAACCCTGAATAGTTAGTTTGATTTGATTATTTCATTTGTACAATTTTGGATTTATGAAAAAATTGATGGTTACTTTATTTTTCTTCTCATTTTACTTATTTGAATTCACATTATTTTTACGTTTTAGGTTATTTATTGGAAGAATCTGACAATACTAATGAACTTACAAATATGTTTGCAAATATCAACATTAATAAGGAAGAAAGCATAAACCTTGTTTATGCTCCTAGTCAGGTGGAAAAGTATTATTACCATAGATCTTCACCCCAACATTTGCTTTATGAGGAGCTTGAAACTTACCAGAACTCTTACTCTAGAAAAGTCATTTATGAATGGAACATAGATGGTCTCAATGATAAACAAATTTTAGACATGATTCATAGAATGATCATGTATTCAACTGTCTGTAAACAACAAGGAAATGCAAATAGCACTATTGCTACTTTTATAACTACCGGATTTGTTGGTCAACTTAGAGGTTGGTGAGATCATTATCTCACAGTACTCCAAAAGAAAGAAATATTAACCCATAAGAAAACAGTTAAAGTAGAATCTACTAGTACAACTGTCACGGTTACAGGTACCCCTGTTGTAACCACAGGAGAAGAAGATGCAGTCTATACACTGTGTCTAACGGTCCTACAACATTTTGTAGGAAGTTTTAATCACATTCATTAAAAAAATAGAAAAGAAATGTATTCGTAAAATTCTATTATTTTATTTCATTTTAAATAAAATATAATAAAAATAAATATAATATTAGTCAGAGTACTAATTTGGAGTGGTGAGGTACTTCACCTAATATTTGTTAGTTGGAATAAACTGGTGTGAGGAGTTCGTTCAAAGTTCACCAACTTTTACTTAATAATAATATGCATAAATAAATAATAATAATAATAATTATAATAATAATAAAAAATAATTATATTCAAATAGTATTAGCCTTGTCTATGGATTTCTAGATTTATTAAGCGAAAATAATGTTTAAAAAGATGATAAATAAATACCTCTTTTTATGTGTATTAAGAAATGTAATTAGCAGGAGTTGAAAATTATGGAAACAAATAGTGCGGAAACATTTAAAAGAGAGGGTTGAAATGTATAAGATTTTTCCGCATAAATATATTTGAGAAAGTGCAAATATTTATTCAATAACAATCTATATAAGTAAAGCTCCTTTAATTGAACAACTCATAATTGTTAAAAGAAAACTAAAGTTAGAGAAAGTAAGCAAAGAAAACAAAATGAATCAATTTTCTTCAAAAAGTCTCACTAAAAAAATTTGGAGGATTAAGTCACATTTGATTTTACTTGAAAATCATTTCTTAATAAAATCCATGATCATTTTTATATTTATTTGGAGCGTGTTTCTTTTTCTTTATGAAAATCAACCCTGAATAGTTAGTTTGATTTGATTATTTCATTTGTACAATTTTGGATTTATGAAAAAATTGATGGTTACTTTATTTTTCTTCTCATTTTACTTATTTGAATTCCCATTATTTTTATGTTTTAGGTTATTTATTGGAAGAATCTGACAATACTAATTAACTTACAAATATGTTTGCAAATATCAACATTAATAAGGAAGAAAGCATAAACCTTGTTTATGCTCCTAGGCCGGTAGAAAAATATTATTACCATAGATCTTCACCCCAAAATTTGCTTTATGAGGAGCTTGAAACTTACCAGAACTCTTACTCTGGAAAAGTCATTTATGAATGGAACATAGATGGTCTCAATGACAAACAAATTTTAGACATGATTCATAGAATGATCATGTATTGAAATGTCTGTAAACAACAGGGAAATGCAGATAGTACTATTGCTACTTTTATAACTACCAGATTTGTTGGTCAACTTAGAGGTTGGTGGGATCATTATCTAACAGAACTCCAAAAGAAAGAAATATTAACCCATAAGAAAACAGTGAAAGTAGAATCTACTAGTACAACTGTCACGGTTACAGGTACCCCAGTTGTAACCACAGGAGAAAAAGATGCAGTCTATACACTGTGTCTAACGGTCCTACAACATTTTGTAGGATGTTTTAATCACATTCATTAAAAAAATAGAAAAGAAATGTATTAGTAAAATTCTATTATTTTATTTCATTTTAAATAAAATATAATAAAAATAAATATAATATTAGTCAGAGTACTAATGTGGAGTGGTGAGGTACTTCACCTAATATTTGTTAGTTGGAATAAACTGGTGTGAGGAGTTCGTTCAAAGTTCACCAACTTTTACTTAATAATGATATGCATAAATAAATAAATAAATAATTATTATTATTATTATTATAATAATAATAATAATAATAATAATAATAATAAATAACTATATTCAAATAGTATTAGCCTTGTCTATGGATTTCTAGATTTATTAAGCGAAAATAATGTTTAGAAAGATGATAAATAAATACTTCTTTTTATGTGTATTAAGAAATGTAATTAGCAGGAGTTCAAAATTATGGAAAGAAATAGTGCGGAAACATTTAAAAGAAAGGGTTGAAATGTATAAAATTTTTCCGCAAAAATATATTTGAGAAAGTGCAAATATTTATTCAATAACAATCTATATAAGTAAAGCTCCTTTAATGGAACAACTCGTAATTGTTAAAAGAAAACTAAAGTTAGAGAAAGTAACAAAAGAAAACAAAAGAATCAATTTTCTTCTAAAAGTCTCACTAAAAAAATTAGGAGGATTAAGTTACATTTGATTTTACTTGAAAATCATTTCTTAATAAAATCCATGATCATTTTTATATTTACTTGGAGCGTGTTTCTTTTTCTTTATGAAAATCAACCCTGAATAGTTAGTTTGATTTGCTTATTTCATTTGTACAATTTTGGATTTATGAAAAAATTGATGGTTACTTTATTTTTCTTCTCATTTTACGTATTTGAATTCCCATTATTTTTATGTTTTAGGTTATTTATTGGAAGAATCTGACAATACTAATGAACTTACAAATATGTTTGCAAATATCAACATTAATAAGGAAGAAAGCATAAACCTTGTTTATGCTCCTAGGCCGGTGGAAAAATATTATTACCATAGATCTTCACCCCAAAATTTGCTTTATGAGGAGCTTGAAACTTACCAGAACTCTTACTCTGGAAAAGTCATTTATGAATGGAACATAGATGGTCTCAATGATAAACAAATTTTAGACATGATTCATAGAATGATCATGTATTGAAATGTCTGTAAACAACAGGGAAATGCAGATAGTACTATTGCTACTTTTATAACTACCGGATTTGTTGGTCAACTTAGAGGTTGGTGGGATCATTATCTAACAGAACTCCAAAAGAAAGAAATATTAACCCATAAGAAAACAGTGAAAGTAGAATCTACTAGTACAACTGTCACGGTTACAGGTACCCCTGTTGTAACCACAGGAAAAAAAGATGCAGTCTATACACTGTGTCTAACGGTCCTACAACATTTTGTAGGAAGTTTTAATCACATTCATTAAAAAAATAGAAAAGAAATGTATTCGTAAAATTCTATTATTTTATTTCATTTTAAATAAAATATAATAAAAATAAATATAATATTAGTCAGAGTACTAATTTGGAGTGGTGAGGTACTTCACCTAATATTTGTTAGTTGGAATAAACTGGTGTGAGGAGTTCGTTCAAAGTTCACCAACTTTTACTTAATAATAATATGCATAAATAAATAATAATAATAATAATAATAATAATAATAATAATAAATAATTATATTCAAATAGTATTAGCCTTGTCTATGGATTTCTAGATTTATTAAGCGAAAATAATGTTTAAAAAGATGATAAATAAATACCTCTTTTTATGTGTATTAAGAAATGTAATTAGCAGGAGTTGAAAATTATGGAAACAAATAGTGCGGAAACATTTAAAAGAGAGGGTTGAAATGTATAAGATTTTTCCGCATAAATATATTTGAGAAAGTGCAAATATTTATTCAATAACAATCTATATAAGTAAAGCTCCTTTAATTGAACAACTCATAATTGTTAAAAGAAAACTAAAGTTAGAGAAAGTAAGCAAAGAAAACAAAATGAATCAATTTTCTTCAAAAAGTCTCACTAAAAAAATTTGGAGGATTAAGTCACATTTGATTTTACTTGAAAATCATTTCTTAATAAAATCCATGATCATTTTTATATTTATTTGGAGCGTGTTTCTTTTTCTTTATGAAAATCAACCCTGAATAGTTAGTTTGATTTGATTATTTCATTTGTACAATTTTGGATTTATGAAAAAATTGATGGTTACTTTATTTTTCTTCTCATTTTACTTATTTGAATTCCCATTATTTTTATGTTTTAGGTTATTTATTGGAAGAATCTGACAATACTAATTAACTTACAAATATGTTTGCAAATATCAACATTAATAAGGAAGAAAGCATAAACCTTGTTTATGCTCCTAGGCCGGTAGAAAAATATTATTACCATAGATCTTCACCCCAAAATTTGCTTTATGAGGAGCTTGAAACTTACCAGAACTCTTACTCTGGAAAAGTCATTTATGAATGGAACATAGATGGTCTCAATGACAAACAAATTTTAGACATGATTCATAGAATGATCATGTATTGAAATGTCTGTAAACAACAGGGAAATGCAGATAGTACTATTGCTACTTTTATAACTACCAGATTTGTTGGTCAACTTAGAGGTTGGTGGGATCATTATCTAACAGAACTCCAAAAGAAAGAAATATTAACCCATAAGAAAACAGTGAAAGTAGAATCTACTAGTACAACTGTCACGGTTACAGGTACCCCAGTTGTAACCACAGGAGAAAAAGATGCAGTCTATACACTGTGTCTAACGGTCCTACAACATTTTGTAGGATGTTTTAATCACATTCATTAAAAAAATAGAAAAGAAATGTATTAGTAAAATTCTATTATTTTATTTCATTTTAAATAAAATATAATAAAAATAAATATAATATTAGTCAGAGTACTAATGTGGAGTGGTGAGGTACTTCACCTAATATTTGTTAGTTGGAATAAACTGGTGTGAGGAGTTCGTTCAAAGTTCACCAACTTTTACTTAATAATGATATGCATAAATAAATAAATAAATAATAATTATTATTATTATTATAATAATAATAATAATAATAATAATAATAATAATAAATAACTATATTCAAATAGTATTAGCCTTGTCTATGGATCTCTAGATTTATTAAGCGAAAATAATGTTTAGAAAGATGATAAATAAATACTTCTTTTTATGTGTATTAAGAAATGTAATTAGCAGGAGTTCAAAATTATGGAAAGAAATAGTGCGGAAACATTTAAAAGAAAGGGTTGAAATGTATAAAATTTTTCCGCATAAATATATTTGAGAAAGTGCAAATATTTATTCAATAACAATCTATATAAGTAAAGCTCCTTTAATGGAACAACTCGTAATTGTTAAAAGAAAACTAAAGTTAGAGAAAGTAACAAAAGAAAACAAAAGAATCAATTTTCTTCTAAAAGTCTCACTAAAAAAATTAGGAGGATTAAGTTACATTTGATTTTACTTGAAAATCATTTCTTAATAAAATCCATGATCATTTTTATATTTACTTGGAGCGTGTTTCTTTTTCTTTATGAAAATCAACCCTGAATAGTTAGTTTGATTTGCTTATTTCATTTGTACAATTTTGGATTTATGAAAAAATTGATGGTTACTTTATTTTTCTTCTCATTTTACGTATTTGAATTCCCATTATTTTTATGTTTTAGGTTATTTATTGGAAGAATCTGACAATACTAATGAACTTACAAATATGTTTGCAAATATCAACATTAATAAGGAAGAAAGCATAAACCTTGTTTATGCTCCTAGGCCGGTGGAAAAATATTATTACCATAGATCTTCACCCCAAAATTTGCTTTATGAGGAGCTTGAAACTTACCAGAACTCTTACTCTGGAAAAGTCATTTATGAATGGAACATAGATGGTCTCAATGATAAACAAATTTTAGACATGATTCATAGAATGATCATGTATTGAAATGTCTGTAAACAACAGGGAAATGCAGATAGTACTATTGCTACTTTTATAACTACCGGATTTGTTGGTCAACTTAGAGGTTGGTGGGATCATTATCTAACAGAACTCCAAAAGAAAGAAATATTAACCCATAAGAAAACAGTGAAAGTAGAATCTACTAGTACAACTGTCACGGTTACAGGTACCCCTGTTGTAACCACAGGAAAAAAAGATGCAGTCTATACACTGTGTCTAACGGTCCTACAACATTTTGTAGGAAGTTTTAATCACATTCATTAAAAAAATAGAAAAGAAATGTATTAGTAAAATTCTATTATTTTATTTCATTTTAAATAAAATATAATAAAAATAAATATAATATTAGTCAGAGTACTAATGTGGAGTGGTGAGGTACTTCACCTAATATTTGTTAGTTGGAATAAACTGGTGTGAGGAGTTCGTTCAAAGTTCACCAACTTTTACTTAATAATGATATGCATAAATAAATAAATATATAATAATAATAATAATAATAATAATAATAAATAACTATATTCAAATAGTATTAGCCTTGTCTATGGATTTCTAGATTTATTAAGCGAAAATAATGTTTAGAAAGATGATAAATAAATACTTCTTTTTATGTGTATTAAGAAATGTAATTAGCAGGAGTTCAAAATTATGGAAAGAAATAGTGCGGAAACATTTAAAAGAAAGGGTTGAAATGTATAAAAATTTTCCGCATAAATATATTTGAGAAAGTGCAAATATTTATTCAATAACAATCTATATAAGTAAAGCTCCTTTAATGGAACAACTCGTAATTGTTAAAAGAAAACTAAAGTTAGAGAAAGTAACAAAAGAAAACAAAAGAATCAATTTTCTTCTAAAAGTCTCACTAAAAAAATTAGGAGGATTAAGTTACATTTGATTTTACTTGAAAATCATTTCTTAATAAAATCCATGATAATTTTTATATTTACTTGGAGCGTGTTTCTTTTTCTTTATGAAAATCAACCCTGAATAGTTAGTTTGATTTGCTTATTTCATTTGTACAATTTTGGATTTATGAAAAAATTGATGGTTACTTTATTTTTCTTCTCATTTTACGTATTTGAATTCCCATTATTTTTATGTTTTAGGTTATTTATTGGAAGAATCTGACAATACTAATGAACTTACAAATATGTTTGCAAATATCAACATTAATAAGGAAGAAAGCATAAACCTTGTTTATGCTCCTAGGCCGGTGGAAAAATATTATTACCATAGATCTTCACCCCAAAATTTTCTTTATGAGGAGCTTGAAACTTACCAGAACTCTTACTCTGGAAAAGTCATTTATGAATGGAACATAGATGGTCTCAATGATAAACAAATTTTAGACATGATTCATAGAATGATCATGTATTGAAATGTCTGTAAACAACAGGGA
The DNA here is from genome assembly GCA_022829125.1 of Lathyrus tuberosus. Lineage (NCBI taxonomy): Eukaryota > Viridiplantae > Streptophyta > Magnoliopsida > Fabales > Fabaceae > Lathyrus > Lathyrus tuberosus. Next base: position 4,250,318 of record JALAZF010000061.1, on the reverse strand, counting down.
AATGCAGATAGTACTATTGCTACTTTTATAACTACCGGATTTGTTGGTCAACTTAGAGGTTGGTGGGATCATTATCTAACAGAACTCCAAAAGAAAGAAATATTAACGCATAAGAAAACAGTGAAAGTAGAATCTACTAGTACAACTGTCACGGTTACAGGTACCCCTGTTGTAACCACAGGAAAAAAAGATGCAGTCTATACACTGTGTCTAACGGTCCTACAACATTTTGTAGGAAGTTTTAATCACATTCATTAAAAAAATAGAAAAGAAATGTATTAGTAAAATTCTATTATTTTATTTCATTTTAAATAAAATATAATAAAAATAAATATAATATTAGTCAGAGTACTAATGTGGAGTGGTGAGGTACTTCACCTAATATTTGTTAGTTGGAATAAACTGGTGTGAGGAGTTCGTTCAAAGTTCACCAACATTTACTTAATAATGATATGCATAAATAAATAAATATATAATAATAATAATAATAATAATAATAAATAACTATATTCAAATAGTATTAGCCTTGTCTATGGATTTCTAGATTTATTAAGCGAAAATAATGTTTAGAAAGATGATAAATAAATACTTCTTTTTATGTGTATTAAGAAATGTAATTAGCAGGAGTTGAAAATTATGGAAACAAATAGTGCGGAAACATTTAAAAGAAAGGGTTGAAATGTATAAGATTTTTGCGCATAAATATATTTGAGAAAGTGCAAATATTTATTCAATAACAATCTATATAAGTAAAGCTCCTTTAATGGAACAACTCGTAATTGTTAAAAGAAAACTAAAGTTAGAGAAAGTAACAAAAGAAAACAAAATGAATCAATTTTCTTCTAAAAGTCTCACTAAAAAAATTAGGAGGATTAAGTTACATTTGATTTTACTTGAAAATCATTTCTTAATAAAATCCATGATCATTTTTATATTTACTTGGAGCGTGTTTCTTTTTCTTTATGAAAATCAACCCTGAATTGTTAGTTTGATTTGATTATTTCATTTGTACAATTTTGGATTTATGAAAAAATTGATGGTTACTTTATTTTTCTTCTCATTTTACTTATTTGAATTCACATTATTTTTACGTTTTAGGTTATTTATTGGAAGAATATGACAATACTAATGAACTTACAAATATGTTTGCAAATATCAACATTAATAAGGAAGAAAGCATAAACCTTGTTTATGCTCCTAGTCAGGTGGAAAAGTATTATTACCATAGATCTTCACCCCAAGATTTGCTTTATGAGGAGCTTGAAACTTACCAGAACTCTTACTCTAGAAAAGTCATTTATGAATGGAACATAGATGGTCTCAATGATAAACAAATTTTAGACATGATTCATAGAATGATCATGTATTCAACTGTCTGTAAACAACAAGGAAATGCAAATAGCACTATTGCTACTTTTATAACTACCGGATTTGTTGGTCAACTTAGAGGTTGGTGAGATCATTATCTCACAGTACTCCAAAAGAAAGAAATATTAACCCATAAGAAAACAGTTAAAGTAGAATCTACTAGTACAACTGTCAGGGTTACAGGTACCCCTGTTGTAACCACAGGAGAAGAAGATGCAGTCTATACACTGTGTCTAACGGTCCTACAACATTTTGTAGGAAGTTTTAATCACATTCAATAAAAAAATAGAAAAGATATGTATTAGTAAAATTCTATTATTTTATTTCATTTTAAATAAAATATAATAAAAATAAATATAATATTAGTCAGAGTACTAATGTGGAGTGGTGAGGTACTTCAGCTAATATTTCTTAGTTGGAATAAACTGGTGTGAGGAGTTCGTTCAAAGTTCACCAACTTTTACTTAATAATGATAAGCATAAATAAATAATAATAATAATAATAATAATACAAATAATAATAATAAATAACTATATTCCAATAGTATTAGCCTTGTCTATGGATTTCTAGATTTATTAAGCGAAACTAATGTTTAGAAAGATGATAAATAAATACCTCTTTTTATGTGTATTAAGAAATGTAATTAGCAGGAGTTGAAAATTATGGAAACAAATAGTGCGGAAACATTTAAAAGAAAGGGTTGAAATGTATAAGATTTTTCCGCATAAATATATTTGAGAAAGTGCAAATATTTATTCAATAACAATCTATATAAGTAAAGCTCCTTTAATGGAACAACTCATAATTGTTAAAAGAAAACTAAAGTTAGAGAAAGTAACAAAAGAAAACAAAATGAATCAATTTTCTTCTAAAAGTCTCACTAAAAAAATTAGGAGGATTAAGTCACATTTGATTTTACTTGAAAATCATTTCTTAATAAAATCCATGATCATTTTTATATTTATTTGGAGCGTGTTTCTTTTTCTTTATGAAAATCAACCCTGAATAGTTAGTTTGATTTGATTATTTCATTTGTACAATTTTGGATTTATGAAAAAATTGATGGTTACTTTATTTTTCTTCTCATTTTACTTATTTGAATTCACATTATTTTTACGTTTTAGGTTATTTATTGGAAGAATCTGACAATACTAATGAACTTACAAATATGTTTGCAAATATCAACATTAATAAGGAAGAAAGCATAAACCTTGTTTATGCTCCTAGGCCGGTAGAAAAATATTATTACCATAGATCTTCACCCCAAAATTTGCTTTATGAGGAGCTTGAAACTTACCAGAACTCTTACTCAGGAAAAGTCATTTATGAATGGAACATAGATGGTCTCAATGATAAACAAATTTTAGACATGATTCATAGAATGATCATGTATTGAAATGTCTGTAAACAACAGGGAAATGCAGATAGTACTATTGCTACTTTTATATCTACCGGATTTGTTGATCGACTTTGAGATTGGTGGGATCATTATCTCACAGAACTCCAAAAGAAAGAAATATTAACCCATAAGAAAACATTGAAAGTAGAACCTACTAGTACAACTGTCACGGTTACAGGTACCCCTGTTGTAACCACAGGAGAAGAAGATGCAGTCTATACACTGTGTCTAACGGTCCTACAACATTTTGTAGGAAGTTTTAATCACATTCAATAAAAAAATAGAAAAGATATGTATTAGTAAAATTCTATTATTTTATTTCATTTTAAATAAAATATAATAAAAATAAATATAATATTAGTCAGAGTACTAATGTGGAGTGGTGAGGTACTTCAGCTAATATTTATTAGTTGGAATAAACTGGTGTGAGGAGTTCGTTCAAAGTTCACCAACTTTTACTTAATAATGATAAGCATAAATAAATAATAATAATAATAATAATAATAATAATAATAATAATAATAATAATACAAATAATAATAATAAATAACTATATTCCAATAGTATTAGCCTTGTCTATGGATTTCTAGATTTATTAAGCGAAACTAATGTTTAGAAAGATGATAAATAAATACCTCTTTTTATGTGTATTAAGAAATGTAATTAGCAGGAGTTGAAAATTATGGAAACAAATAGTGCGGAAACATTTAAAAGAAAGGGTTGAAATGTATAAGATTTTTCCGCATAAATATATTTGAGAAAGTGCAAATATTTATTCAATAACAATCTATATAAGTAAAGCTCCTTTAATGGAACAACTCATAATTGTTAAAAGAAAACTAAAGTTAGAGAAAGTAACAAAAGAAAACAAAATGAATCAATTTTCTTCTAAAAGTCTCACTAAAAAAATTAGGAGGATTAAGTCACATTTGATTTTACTTGAAAATCATTTCTTAATAAAATCCATGATCATTTTTATATTTATTTGGAGCGTGTTTCTTTTTCTTTATGAAAATCAACCCTGAATAGTTAGTTTGATTTGATTATTTCATTTGTACAATTTTGGATTTATGAAAAAATTGATGGTTACTTTATTTTTCTTCTCATTTTACTTATTTGAATTCACATTATTTTTACGTTTTAGGTTATTTATTGGAAGAATCTGACAATACTAATGAACTTACAAATATGTTTGCAAATATCAATATTAATAAGGAAGAAAGCATAAACCTTGTTTATGCTCCTAGTCAGGTGGAAAAGTATTATTACCATAGATCTTCACCCCAAGATTTGCTTTATGAGGAGCTTGAAACTTACCAGAACTCTTACTCTAGAAAAGTCATTTATGAATGGAACATAGATGGTCTCAATGATAAACAAATTTTAGACATGATTCATAGAATGATCATGTATTCAACTGTCTGTAAACAACAAGGAAATGCAAATAGCACTATTGCTACTTTTATAACTACCGGATTTGTTGGTCAACTTAGAGGTTGGTGAGATCATTATCTCACAGTACTCCAAAAGAAAGAAATATTAACCCATAAGAAAACAGTTAAAGTAGAATCTACTAGTACAACTGTCACGGTTACAGGTACCCCTGTTGTAACCACAGGAGAAGAAGATGCAGTCTATACACTGTGTCTAACGGTCCTACAACATTTTGTAGGAAGTTTTAATCACATTCATTAAAAAAATAGAAAAGAAATGTATTCGTAAAATTCTATTATTTTATTTCATTTTAAATAAAATATAATAAAAATAAATATAATATTAGTCAGAGTACTAATTTGGAGTGGTGAGGTACTTCACCTAATATTTGTTAGTTGGAATAAACTGGTGTGAGGAGTTCGTTCAAAGTTCACCAACTTTTACTTAATAATAATATGCATAAATAAATAATAATAATAATAATAATAATAATAATAATAATAAATAATTATATTCAAATAGTATTAGCCTTGTCTATGGATTTCTAGATTTATTAAGCGAAAATAATGTTTAAAAAGATGATAAATAAATACCTCTTTTTATGTGTATTAAGAAATGTAATTAGCAGGAGTTGAAAATTATGGAAACAAATAGTGCGGAAACATTTAAAAGAGAGGGTTGAAATGTATAAGATTTTTCCGCATAAATATATTTGAGAAAGTGCAAATATTTATTCAATAACAATCTATATAAGTAAAGCTCCTTTAATGGAACAACTCATAATTGTTAAAAGAAAACTAAAGTTAGAGAAAGTAAGCAAAGAAAACAAAATGAATCAATTTTCTTCAAAAAGTCTCACTAAAAAAATTTGGAGGATTAAGTCACATTTGATTTTACTTGAAAATCATTTCTTAATAAAATCCATGATCATTTTTATATTTATTTGGAGCGTGTTTCTTTTTCTTTATGAAAATCAACCCTGAATAGTTAGTTTGATTTGATTATTTCATTTGTACAATTTTGGATTTATGAAAAAATTGATGGTTACTTTATTTTTCTTCTCATTTTACTTATTTGAATTCCCATTATTTTTATGTTTTAGGTTATTTATTGGAAGAATCTGACAATACTAATTAACTTACAAATATGTTTGCAAATATCAACATTAATAAGGAAGAAAGCATAAACCTTGTTTATGCTCCTAGGCCGGTAGAAAAATATTATTACCATAGATCTTCACCCCAAAATTTGCTTTATGAGGAGCTTGAAACTTACCAGAACTCTTACTCCGGAAAAGTCATTTATGAATGGAACATAGATGGTCTCAATGATAAACAAATTTTAGACATGATTCATAGAATGATCATGTATTGAAATGTCTGTAAACAACAGGGAAATGCAGATAGTACTATTGCTACTTTTATAACTACCGGATTTGTTGGTCAACTTAGAGGTTGGTGGGATCATTATCTAACAGAACTCCAAAAGAAAGAAATATTAACCCATAAGAAAACAGTGAAAGTAGAATCTACTAGTACAACTGTCACGGTTACAGGTACCCCAGTTGTAACCACAGGAAAAAAAGATGCAGTCTATACACTGTGTCTAACGGTCCTACAACATTTTGTAGGAAGTTTTAATCACATTCATTAAAAAAATAGAAAAGAAATGTATTAGTAAAATTCTATTATTTTATTTCATTTTAAATAAAATATAATAAAAATAAATATAATATTAGTCAGAGTACTAATGTGGAGTGGTGAGGTACTTCACCTAATATTTGTTAGTTGGAATAAACTGGTGTGAGGAGTTCGTTCAAAGTTCACCAACTTTTACTTAATAATGATATGCATAAATAAATAAATATATAATAATAATAATAATAATAAATAACTATATTCAAATAGTATTAGCCTTGTCTATGGATTTCTAGATTTATTAAGCGAAAATAATGTTTAGAAAGATGATAAATAAATACTTCTTTTTATGTGTATTAAGAAATGTAATTAGCAGGAGTTGAAAATTATGGAAACAAATAGTGCGGAAACATTTAAAAGAAAGGGTTGAAATGTATAAGATTTTTGCGCATAAATATATTTGAGAAAGTGCAAATATTTATTCAATAACAATCTATATAAGTAAAGCTCCTTTAATGGAACAACTCGTAATTGTTAAAAGAAAACTAAAGTTAGAGAAAGTAACAAAAGAAAACAAAATGAATCAATTTTCTTCTAAAAGTCTCACTAAAAAAATTAGGAGGATTAAGTTACATTTGATTTTACTTGAAAATCATTTCTTAATAAAATCCATGATCATTTTTATATTTACTTGGAGCGTGTTTCTTTTTCTTTATGAAAATCAACCCTGAATTGTTAGTTTGATTTGATTATTTCATTTGTACAATTTTGGATTTATGAAAAAATTGAGGGTTACTTTATTTTTCTTCTCATTTTACGTATTTGAATTCCCATTATTTTTATGTTTTAGGTTATTTATTGGAAGAATCTGACAATACTAATGAACTTACAAATATGTTTGCAAATATCAACATTAATAAGGAAGAAAGCATAAACCTTGTTTATGCTCCTAGGCCGGTGGAAAAATATTATTACCATAGATCTTCACCCCAAAATTTGCTTTATGAGGAGCTTGAAACTTACCAGAACTCTTACTCTGGAAAAGTCATTTATGAATGGAACATAGATGGTCTCAATGATAAACAAATTTTAGACATGATTCATAGAATGATCATGTATTGAAATGTCTGTAAACAACAGGGAAATGCAGATAGTACTATTGCTACTTTTATATCTACCGAATTTGTTGATCGACTTAGAGGTTGGTGGGATCATTATCGCACAGAACTCCAAAAGAAAGAAATATTAACCCATAAGAAAACAGTGAAACTAGAATCTACTAGTACAACTGTCACGGTTACAGGTACGCCTGTTGTAACCACAGGAGAAGAAGATGCAGTCTGTACACTGTGTCTAACGGTTCTACAACGTTTTGTAGGAAGTTTTAATCACATTCATTAAAAAAATAGAAAAGAAATGAATTAGTAAAATTCTATTATTTTATTTCTTTTTAAATAAAATATAATAAAAATAAATATAATATTAGTCAGAGTACTAATGTGGAGTGGTGAGGTACTTCACCTAATATTTGTTAGTTGGAATAAACTGGTGTGAGGATTTCGTTCAAAGTTCACCAACTTTAACTTAATAATAATATGCATAAATAAATAAATAAATAATAATAATAATAATAATAATAATAATAATAATAATAATAATAATAATAATAATAATAATAAATAACTATATTCAAATAGTATTAGCCTTGTCTATGGATTTCTAGATTTATTAAGCGAAAATAATGTTTAGAAAGATGATAAATAAATACCTCTTTTTATGTGTATTAAGAAATGTAATTAGCAGGAGTTGAAAATTATGGAAACAAATAGTGCGGAAACATTTAAAAGAGAGGGTTGAAATGTATAAGATTTTTCCGCATAAATATATTTGAGAAAGTGCAAATATTTATTCAATAACAATCTATATAAGTAAAGCTCCTTTAATGGAACAACTCATAATTGTTAAAAGAAAACTAAAGTTAGAGAAAGTAACCAAAGAAAACAAAATGAATCAATTTTCTTCTAAAAGTCTCACTAAAAAAATTAGGAGGATTAAGTCACATTTGATTTTACTTGAAAATCATTTCTTAATAAAATCCATGATCATTTTTATATTTATTTGGAGCGTGTTTCTTTTTCTTTATGAAAATCAACCCTGAATAGTTAGTTTGATTTGATTATTTCATTTGTACAATTTTGGATTTAGGAAAAAATTGATGGTTACTTTATTTTTCTTCTCATTATACTTATTTGAATTCACATTATTTTTACGTTTTAGGTTATTTATTGGAAGAATCTGACAATACTAATGAACTTACAAATATGTTTGTAAATATCAACATTAATAAGGAAGAAAGCATAAACCTTGTTTATGCTCCTAGGCCGGTTGTAATACTCCATATTATTTAAATACTCAATTGGATATAAGATGAGATCAGATGAGTATCTATGTGCTCTATCTTGGATAAATTGGATTAATGGAATCCTCTAAGAACTTTAAGTATTGACAATTGGGATCAATAGAGCAACTAATGAACTCTGAAGAGATCAATTATTTAATAAAGAGACATATCAATTATTTTAACTCGAGAAAGGATTTTAAGGTAACTCTAATAATTGATCAATTGGTGTTAGACGATAAATTATCAATTGGAGATATTTTACCCTATTGGATTATATTATATAATATTGGTATATATATATATATATATATATATATATTTGTTGGAAAGAGAAAGAGAAAGTGGTGAGAAGAAAGAAGAAAAACAGAAAAAAGAAGAAGAAGAGGAAAAGAGAGGAAAAAGAGAGAAAGAAGAAGAAACCATGGAAGAAGAAGAAAAGCTTATGGATCATCTTCAAGATTCATCATCTTCTTCAACCTCCTCTTCGATTACCAGGTGGGTTCTAGTTAGAAACCTCTTTTTAGAGTTTTTGGATAATATGAGTTTTAGGTTAGAAATGGGAATCGATGTTCTAACGGTTGGATTTCGATATAAATCGAAAGGAATGATCCATATGCTTATAGAAACATGTATTGATGTTTGTTTTGATGTTTAGATTAACTTTGGGTTGATGGAAAAATGTTAGGTTTTGAAGAACATTTGTGTTCTTGGGAAAAATGTATATTTTTGATAATGATAATGATCAAACCATGCTAAACTATGCTATTGTACCTCTGTGGGAACATGTTTTGGTTGTTAAAATATTGTAGTATGTCGAATTCTGAGACCGGGGCTTTTTACGGAATCGAAATCGGAGTTCCGGAAGGCTTCCAACGATAAAAATGAAGTTTTCTGGGCACTGACACGACCCGTGTTACACAACACGGGTGGCCGTGTCAGCCCACTGACTATGGAGGGTGGAAACGCGAAAAAAGTGAAATTTGGGATTTTGGGTGACACGGGCCGTGTCACACAACACGGGTGCCCGTGTCAGACTCGCTGTAGGTTTTCTTTCAAAATCGTTTCGATCGTAACTTTTGACCCGTAAGTCCGTTTTGGTCCCCGTTTGAAGCGTTGGAAAGCTAACTTTATGCTCTATGTGATATTGAGGTAGAAACATAGTTATATGCTATGGATTGATAAGAAAATATAGAAATGTAATGTATTTGATTTTGATTCCACCAAAAACTCAAGGATCGGGAATCCGATTGATACGAGTCCAAAGCCTTTGGAAAGATAATCCAATAATGTAGTGAATGGTGATGAGAGACCATGATTTAACCAAGGATGCTTGGTAGACAATAGGATTGGCTTGTGTACCTTAAAATGTGCGTGAACTAGTATGTGAAAAGGGATGTTTTATGGGATGTGTGATTATACGTGTTTACTTGTAATATTTGTGTTATGCATATCTATCTAATTGTTGTGAATTGTGAATGAGAGAATATGCATGCTTAAAATATGAATTAGGAAGAGTGAGGAAACTTACCCGAAAACAAATGGTATAATTCTAGGTGGTGACTAGGATTGATGAATAATCTAGATGGTGATGCTTGTGCATTCGATGTAGATGTGCCCTTTCCGAGTAATGGTCTAGAGGAGAGTGAAACACTAGTATGGAACATGTGGTTAACCTTTGTGGATTTGAACTGGCATGTGAGGCCGAGAGGCATTATAGCCTTGTGATTGTCGAATACAATCGTGGTGTTGTGTATGATCACGTAATCGTAACCGGATTATTTATTTGAGTGTAGTTTCATGAGTCTCGGACTCCTCTGAAATGGATGCACAACTACTTGGCAGGTTTGATTCCCCGTGTTGTACGAATGGCGCCCATGGAGCATAGGCTTGTGACGGTATAAGGCCCGTGAGAAGCGACGGTTCATAACGGTATAAGGCCCGTAGAACCCGAATCCATTCGTATGTCAAGTAGATTGCAAGGATCCATGACCCGGATCTACTTCTAGACGTAGAAGAGGTCGAGAATAGGGGATACCTTGGCGTGGTTATCGATTAGTGATACTTGTGGGTTGATAAACTCATGGCATGTTTCCATATAGTGTGAGAATTGAATTGTAAACTCAAGAGTCCTTTCCCTTCCCCCGGACTTGAGTTAGGATCGTTAAAACCTTGTAAAGCCGAGAGAATCTATAAGATAGGGAACTCACTGAGATTTGATGTATCTCACCCCACTATAGTTGCTTTCTTTCAGGTTCAGATTGCAGGTTGATTTACAAGTGGAGCTATGATTGGATGTTTCAAGAGAAGCTTAGTTAAGCTTATTCCGCTGTGTATTTTATTGTTCGTGTACAATGAGGAATATTGTATATTGATCTTAGTTTTATTTTATTTTTGGCTAATTTCCATAGCTTGTGCCATAGTTGTATTATGTTTTAGAAATGGACAAGTATGTGAATTATGTCATTAGGCACTTTTGATGTGTCAGTACCAAATAAAAACACTTGTATGGTATTATTCTAGATGAATATTATACAGGGCGTTAAAGTTGGTATCAGAGCAGGTCGTGTCCTCGACCTAGCCATGAAACATCATAAGTAAATCTATTCCTGCCTCTTAAGTGTGTCCTGCCAGCATGAAACTTAATATCATACTATCTAGTGTTGGGCCTGATCAACCTAATACTATGTATGTGATAGGTAGAATCATGGTTGAGCGACCACGAGGACTCCGTAGTGTTGTTGGAACTTGTGCTGTGAGGGTAGACTCAAGCCAAGAGTTAGTAGTGTGGAGTTGTTCAGCTCATTTGAGGTTTTAGTAGAAGTTGTGCTTTGGGTAACATGGAATTAAAGAGTGGTGTGCTATTAAGCAATCCTTTGGAAAAGATGGAGTTTGAAAGTTAAGACTCTCTAGTGGACGAGTGGTTAAGGTATTAAGGAATACGTAAAGTCGCTAGTAGAGCTGGATTGACCATTGGGGTGAATAAGGACTTCAAGTAATCTCATTCCGAGGAAAAGAAAAGTTGTTTGGTGGAATGTCTTCGGAACAATATCTTTCGACTGGTTAAAGTTGAGGGTCAAGGACGTCCGACTTTTATGGGAACCTAAAGTCGTAGAGAAGTATGAGAAAGAAACACAAGGATGTGTTTACATGCTTCAAGTTAAATAAGTATGTGTCGGACGAAGAGTGTGTGATGAGTTGCGTATATTCAGTTGTATAGAGAGATTAAGTTCGAGATATTACATCGGGATTTTTATATATTTGATAAGAGACCATTTTGGAATTTGGAATTGTTAAATTACCCAAGGAACAGTATAAGTTATTGTGCCGGAGGAAGTTGAGCTTCATTTAGTAATCGAAAGTGTAGTGGTGCGGACAAGAAGGAGTTTGTATTAAGAGACAGAGTAAGTATCTTGGATTGAAGGGAATCTTAGTAAGATGGTTTTATATTTGGACCTAAGAGGATTACCGTGGAGAGTAAAGTAAACGCGATATGGAAAATGGTATCGATGGTATGTTATGAGAAGGTTACACCTTGGTATTAAGAATGAGCGTAGTGGTGGCACTGTGATTACAAGTGTACGTGTTGGATTCTTATTCTTGAGATAAGTGTGAAGAGACGTACTTTGTGGAACAGTGAGTATTGTATTTTAAGAAACAAGGTTGTGGTAAAACAACGAGAAGCAAAACCAAGACTTATTACGGATGGAATGATTTATACCGGAAGGGTTTGGTAAATAGTTGATGAGAATTGTCGGTTGCGAATCTTCCATTAATTAATTTGGTGTAAGTGGGATGTGTAATGGGTAGTGAAAGGTAAGAAATCGCGGTTAGTGTGTACGAAGTGATAGACAGGTTCTTCAGGAGGATGCATTACCCCGATTTATTTTCAAGTACAGAGAGAACTTCTGTATTTGTGGATAATCGAAATATTCGGAATCTACCTTTTGTTGGACTAAGAATGTAGTTGTTTTATTTCTCACCCAGGGAGTTAACTGAGAGGGTAAGGTGGTATGCTTGGCATGAGATGTCCATCATTTTTGTGGTATCGTATAATGGTAGTGTGTTGGGTTTTGCTTGTGGACGAATTAAGTTGAATTGTGGCAAAAACTTTAGAATGTCGTCATTATTGACTTCCAGCCAGTGTAGTTGTTTGAGCAGAAAGATGAACTATCCCACTGAAGTTTTGTAGAGTGACCGCGTCAGAATTTGGAATTTTTCCTTGTTACTTGGTTGGAGTGTGTCATCTGCATGTTTTGATTTTGTCGGTTTTACCTTGGGTGGATCATGGTTAGTGAATGTAACACCAGTTAAGGAGCCACCAGTTGATAATAATACTCTAAGATAAGAACAAATCAGATTGATGGTTCGGGAAGGGGTGGAATTGAATTATGAGTAACTGGTTTTGTTTCTGAAGAAGTTTTAACCAATTAACCCGTGCATGAAACGTGTCTATCGTGGAATTTTGAGAAGTTAATCCGATTAGCTTGGATGGTTAATCGATTAACGGGTGTGTAAATTGTGAAATTCCTTGGGAACCATCATCTGTGTTTTGTTACCTTATGTTGCTCCGAGTGGAGAGTTTTGTGTGATTGTAAAACGGAATTCCAAGTAAATGAGAGACGTATTCGTGGTTGAAAATTGGAATTTATGGAGGGTGTTACTTAGTCGATCATCAGTTTAGATGACAAGGGAATTTGACTACGAGGAAGTAATCTTATGAACTGGATTGAGTATGAGAAAGTCTTAGGTGCATTGTTATTAGTATTGTTGAGAACTTTAAGGACGAAGTCAGAGATTACTCACGAAGTTTTGATTTGTAAAGATCGTTTTGGTATTTTAATTGTTGGTTAGTAAGGTATGAGCGGTTGGTCAGAGTTTAGTAAGTGTTATCTTCCGTGAGTTCATGGTATGGGATTTAGACCGTGAAAGTGGTACCAGTTGTGTGCAGTTGTGTTTTACCCAGAGGAGAAAATTTAAAGGTTATCTTTCCAAGTACGAGTATGAATTAGACGTTCTGAAGTTAAGCATGTAACTTGGAATCATTTATGAAATGAAACGAATGAGAGAAGTTGATTAAATTGAGAAGCGTGGCATGTCCGTTGAGGGTGTGTGTACGCGTGGAGGGTTGTAGGTGAATTGGTGAGTGGTATGGAAACTCACAATTGTGCCTCAGAGGGTTTAAGTCTTGATAAGTGGTGACTCGTTTATGATTGTAGTCCTATATTGGTATTTGGTTGAGATCTCGGATCAGCAAGAAATCTTGAGTAAGTCAGAAAACCGTAAGGATAATCGATTTGGAATGTGGTAACCAGAACCGAAGGTTGTTAAACTACTTTTGGATGAATTAGTCAAATTTTGAATGAATTTGGAGTTGTTTATGTTATGATTGCGACAGTGTAACTCCGGTACCTTATCGTCTGGAAAGTTTTGGACCGATGTTAAGATATTGTGTGTTGGCGAGGAAATTGTTCAAACTTGAGACGTCAGTAAGTTTCTTGTACCATTGGTTAGTAAGGACCCCAGTGGATAAGTGTGTTCTCCGTAGACTGTTAACTACTTGGTAGTGCTTAAGAAATCGTGGTATTTCACTGTTAGAATTTGGATTGCACAGTGGAGGGTAACAGATGAAAGAGTTCAGTCAGACTAAAAAGGATTAGAATGATTGTTACTTGTAAGTATGGAAATAAGAATATCTTGTTCTAAGTGTGTTGCCTTTTTGGAATGGCGCGGAGAAAATGGAATATCGGATTTAATGAGTGCCTTGTACAACATCCGACCAGAGGAAACTAGTAAAAGAAGTCATTGACTAGTCATGAAGTGGTTTAAATGTTAAAGGATCTACGAAAGGATAATTATCGGTAATTGCTTAAACGAAAGAAATCACTAGATTACATCGGGAAGATGTATTGTGTGTTTGTTATACTGAACTAAGATAAGGTGTTACGGTTTGGTAGTGTGACTCAGTAGAGGAATATGGAATGGTACATTCTTGCCGAAAGTAAGATGCAACCAAGTGTTTTGTATGGAATAACAGATGAATTGAGGAGAAGCAATGTTCGAAGTTAATCCAATATTGGAATGAGAGTATGACTAAGGACGTAGAGTTTGATAATTTGTGAAAAACAAGGATTTTAGATTTGTGAAGTCAAGTCGAAATCGGATTACGTCAGTAATTGTAACGGAAGTAAAGTTAAGAATGGATCTAAGACAATGATAGAAGTTGTGATTATTGTCGAGTAGAGGAAATTCGGGGGCAAATTTCAATTTAAGGGGGGGAGAGTGTAATACCCCATACTATTTAAATACTCAATTGGATATCAGATGAGATCAGATGAGTATCTATGTGCTCTATCTTAGATAAATTGGATTAATGGAATCCTCTAAGAACTTTAAGTATTGACAATTGGGATCAATAGAGCAACTAATGAACTCTGAAGAGATCAATTATTTAATAAAGAGACATATCAATTATTTTAACTCGAGAAAGGATTTTAAGGTAACTCTAATAATTGATCAATTGGTGTTAGACGATAAATTATTAATTGGAGATATTTTACCCTATTGGATTATATTATATAATATTGGTATATATATATATATATATTTGTTGGAAAGAGAAAGAGAAAGTGGTGAGAAGAAAGAAGAAAAACAGAAAAAAGAAGAAGAAGAGGAAAAGAGAGGAAAAAGAGAGAAAGAAGAAGAAACCATGGAAGAAGAAGAAAAGCTTATGGATCATCTTCAAGATTCATCATCTTCTTCAACCTCCTCTTCGATTACCAGGTGGGTTCTAGTTAGAAACCTCTTTTTAGAGTTTTTGGATAATATGAGTTTTAGGTTAGAAATGGGAATCGATGTTCTAACGGTTGGATTTCGATATAAATCGAAAGGAATGATCCATATGCTTATAGAAACATGTATTGATGTTTGTTTTGATGTTTAGATTAACTTTGGGTTGATGGAAAAATGTTAGGTTTTGAAGAACATTTGTGTTCTTGGGAAAAATGTATATTTTTGATAATGATAATGATCAAACCATTCTAAACTATGCTATTGTACCTCTGTGGGAACATGTTTTGGTTGTTAAAATATTGTAGTATGTCGAATTCTGAGACCGGGGCTTTTTACGGAATCGAAATCGGAGTTCCGGAAGGCTTCCAACGATAAAAATGAAGTTTTCTGGGCACTGACACGACCCGTGTCACACAACACGGGTGGCCGTGTCAGCCCACTGACTATGGAGGGTGGAAACGCGAAAAAAGTGAAATTTGGGATTTTGGGTGACACGGGCCGTGTCACACAACACGGGTGCCCGTGTCAGACTCGCTGTAGGTTTTCTTTCAAAATCGTTTCGATCGTAACTTTTGACCCGTAAGTCCGTTTTGGTCCCCGTTTGAAGCGTTGGAAAGCTAACTTTATGCTCTATGTGATATTGAGGTAGAAACATAGTTATATGCTATGGATTGATAAGAAAATATAGAAATGTAATGTATTTGATTTTGATTCCACCAAAAACTCAAGGATCGGGAATCCGATTGATACGAGTCCAAAGCCTTTGGAAAGATAATCCAATAATGTAGTGAATGGTGATGAGAGACCATGATTTAACCAAGGATGCTTGGTAGACAATAGGATTGGCTTGTGTACCTTAAAATGTGCGTGAACTAGTATGTGAAAAGGGATGTTTTATGTGATGTGTGATTATACGTGTTTACTTGTAATATTTGTGTTATGCATATCTATCTAATTGTTGTGAATTGTGAATGAGAGAATATGCATGCTTAAAATATGAATTAGGAAGAGTGAGGAAACTTACCCCAAAACAAATGGTATAATTCTAGGTGGTGACTAGGATTGATGAATAATCTAGATGGCGATGCTTGTGCATTCGATGTAGACGTGCCCTTGTCGAGTAATGGTCTAGAGGAGAGTGAAACACTAGTATGGAACATGTGGTTAACCTTTGTGGATTTGAACCAGCATGTGAGGCCGAGAGGCATTATAGCCTTGTGATTGTCGAATACAATCGTGGTGTTGTGTATGATCACGTAATCGTAACCGGATTATTTATTTGAGTGTAGTTTCATGAGTCTAGGACTCCTCTAAAATGGATGCACAACTACTTGGCAGGTTTGATTCCCCGTGCTGTACGAATGGCGCCCATGGAGCGTAGGCTTGTGACGGTATAAGGCCCGTGAGAAGCGACGGTTCATAACGGTATAAGGCCCGTAGAACCCGAATCCATTCGTATGTCAAGTAGATTGCAAGGATCCATGACCCGGATCTACTTCTAGACGTAGAAGAGGCCAGGAATAGGGGATACCTTGGCGTGGTTATCGATTAGTGATACTTGTGGGTTGATAAACTCATGGCATGATTCCATATAGTGTGAGAATTGAATTGTAAACTCAAGAGTCCTTTCCCTTCCCCCGGACTTGAGTTAGGATCGTTAGAACCTTGTAAAGCCGAGAGAATCTATAAGATAGGGAACTCACTGAGATTTGATGTATCTCACCCCACTATAGTTGCTTTCTTTCAGGTTCGGATTGCAGGTTGATTTACAAGTGGAGCTATGATTGGATGTTTCAAGAGAAGCTTAGTTAAGCTTATTCCGCTGTGTATTTTATTGTTCGTGTACAATGAGGAATATTGTATATTGATCTTAGTTTTATTTTATTCTTGGCTAATTTCCATAGCTTGTACCATAGTTGTATTATGTTTTAGAAATGGACAAGTATGTGAATTATGTCATTAGGCACTTTTGATGTGTCAGTACCAAATAAAAACACTTGTATGGTATTATTCTAGATGAATATTATACAGGGCGTTACACCGGTGGAAAAATATTATTACCATAGATCTTCACCCCAAGATTTGCTTTATGAGGAGCTTGAAACTTACCAGAACTCTTACTCTAGAAAAGTCATTTATGAATGGAACATAGATGGTCTCAATGATAAACAAATTTTAGACATGATTCATAGAATGATCATGTATTGAAATGTCTGTAAACAACAGGGAAATGCAGATAGTACTATTGCTACTTTTATAACTACCGGATTTGTTGGTCAACTTAGAGGTTGGTGGGATCATTATCTCACAGAACTCCAAAAGAAAGAAATATTAACCCATAAGAAAACAGTGAAAGTAGAATCTACAAGTACAACTGTCACAGTTACAGGTACCCCTGTTGTAACCACAGGAGAAAAAGATGCAGTCTATACACTGTGTCTAACGGTCCTACAACATTTTGTAGGAAGTTTTAATCACATTCATTAAAAAAATAGAAAAGAAATGTATTAGTAAAATTCTATTATTTTATTTCATTTTAAATAAAATATAATAAAAATAAATATAATATTAGTCAGAGTACTAATGTGGAGTGGTGAGGTACTTCACCTAATATTTGTTAGTTGGAATAAACTGGTGTGAGGAGTTCGTTCAAAGTTCACCAACTTTTACTTAATAATAATATGCATAAATAAATAAATAAATAATAATAATAATAAATAACTATATTCAAATAGTATTAGCCTTGTCTATGGATTTCTAGATTTATTAAGCGAAAATAATGTTTAGAAAGATGATAAATAAATACCTCTTTTTATGTGTATTAAGAAATGTAATTAGCAGGAGTTGTAAATTATGGAAACAAATAGTGCGGAAACATTTAAAAGAAAGGGTTGAAATGTATAAGATTTTTCCGCATAAATATATTTGAGAAAGTGCAAATATTTATTCAATAACAATCTATAGAAGTAAAGCTCCTTTAATGGAACAACTCGTAATTGTTAAAAGAAAACTAAAGTTAGAGAAAGTAACAAAAGAAAACAAAATGAATCAATTTTCTTCTAAAAGTCTCACTAAAAAAATTAGGAGGATTAAGTCACATTTGATTTTACTTGAAAATCATTTCTTAATAAAATCCATGATCATTTTTATATTTACTTGGAGCGTGTTTCTTTTTCTTTATGAAAATCAACCCTGAATAGTTAGTTTGATTTGATTATTTCATTTGTACAATTTTGGATTTATGAAAAAATGGATGGTTACTTTATTTTTCTTCTCATTTTACTTATTTTAATTCCCATTATTTATATGTTTTAAGTTATTTATTGGAAGAATCTGACAATACTAATGAACTTACAAATATGTTTGCAACTATCAGCATTAATAAGGAAGAAAGCATAAACCTTGTTTATGCTCCTAGGCCGGTGGAAAAATATTATTACCATAGATCTTCACCCCAAGATTTGCTTTATGAGGAGCTTGAAACTTACCAGAACTCTTACTCTGGAAAAGCCATTTATGAAAGGAACATAGATGGTCTCAATGATAAACAAATTTTAGACATGGTTCATAGAATGATCATGTATTGAAATGTCTGTAAACAACAGGGAAATGCAGATAGTAATATTGCTACTTTTATAACTACCGGATTTGTTGGTCAACTTAGAGGTTGGTGGGATCATTATCTCACAGAACTCCAAAAGAAAGAAATATTAACCCATAAGAAAACAGTGAAAGTAGAATCTACTAGTACAACTGTCACGGTTACAGGTACCCCTGTTGTAACCACAGGAGAAAAAGATGCAGTCTATACACTGTGTCTAACGGTCCTACAACATTTTGTAGGAAATTTTAATCACATTCATTAAAAAAATAGAAAAGAAATGTATTAGTAAAATTCTATTATTTTATTTCATTTTAAATAAAATATAATAAAAATAAATATAATATTAGTCAGAGTACTAATGTGGAGTGGTGAGGTACTTCACCTAATATTTGTTAGTTGGAATAAACTGGTGTGAGGAGTTCGTTCAAAGTTCGCCAACTTTTACTTAATAATGATATGCATAAATAAATAAATATATAATAATAATAATAATAATAAATAACTATATTCAAATAGTATTAGCCTTGTCTATGGATTTCTAGATTTATTAAGCGAAAATAATGTTTAGAAAGATGATAAATAAATACCTCTTTTTTTGTGTATTAAGAAATGTAATTAGCAGGAGTTGAAAATTATGGAAACAAATAGTGCGGAAACATTTAAAAGAGAGGGTTAAAATGTATAAGATTTTTCCGCATAAATATATTTGAGAAAGTGCAAATATTTATTCAATAACAATCTATATAAGTAAAGCTCCTTTAATGGAACAACTCATAATTGTTAAAAGAAAACTAAAGTTAGAGAAAGTAACCAAAGAAAACAAAATGAATCAATTTTCTTCTAAAAGTCTCACTAAAAAAATTAGGAGGATTAAGTCACATTTGATTTTACTTGAAAATCATTTCTTAATAAAATCCATGATCATTTTTATATTTATTTGGAGCGTGTTTCTTTTTCTTTATGAAAATCAACCCTGAATAGTTAGTTTGATTTGATTATTTCATTTGTACAATTTTGGATTTATGAAAAAATTGATGGTTACTTTATTTTTCTTCTCATTATACTTATTTGAATTCACATTATTTTTACGTTTTAGGTTATTTATTGGAAGAATCTGACAATACTAATGAACTTACAAATATGTTTGCAAATATCAACATTAATAAGGAAGAAAGCATAAACCTTGTTTATGCTCCTAGGCCGGTGGAAAAATATTATTACCATAGATCTTCACCCCAAAACTTGCTTTATGAGGAGCTTGAAACTTACCAGAACTCTTACTCAGGAAAAGTCATTTATGAATGGAACATAGATGGTCTCAATGATAAATAAATTTTAGACATGATTCATAGAATGATCATGTATTGAAATGTCTGTAAACAACAGGGAAATGCAGATAGTACTATTGCTACTTTTATATCTACCGGATTTGTTGATCGACTTTGAGATTGGTGGGATCATTATCTCACAGAACTCCAAAAGAAATAAATATTAACCCATAAGAAAACAGTTAAAGTAGAATCTACTAGTACAACTGTCACGGTTACAGGTACCCCTGTTGTAACCACAGGAGAAGAAGATGCAGTCTATACACTGTGTCTAACGGTCCTACAACATTTTGTAGGAAGTTTTTAATCACATTCATTAAAAAAATAGAAAAGAAATGTATTAGTAAAATTCTATTATTTTTTTTCATTTTAAATAAAATATAATAAAAATAAATATAATATTAATCAGAGTACTAATGTGGAGTGGTGAGGTACTTCACCTAATATTTGTTAGTTGGAATAAACTTGTGTGAGAAGTTCGTTCAAAGTTCACCAACTTTTACTTAATAATGATATGCATAAATAAATAATAATAATAATAATAATAATAATTATTATTATAATAATAATCAATAAATATATTTCCGCATAAATATATTTGAGAAAGTGCAAATATTTATTCAATATCAATCTATATCAGTAAAGTCCCTTTAATGGAACAACTCATAATTGTTAAAAGAAAACTAAAGTCAGAGAAAGTAACAAAAGAAAACAAAAGAATCAATTTTCTTCTAAAAGTGTCACTAAAAAAATTAGGAGGATTAAGTCACATTTGATTTTACTTGAAAATCATTTCTTAATAAAATTCCTGATCATTTTTATATTTACTTGGAGCGTGTTTCTTTTTCTTTATGAAAATCAACTCTGAATAGTTAGTTTGATTTGATTATTTCATTTGTACAATTTTGGATTTACGAAAAAATTGATGGTTACTTTATTTTTCTTCTCATTTTACTTATTTGAATTCACATTATTTTTATGTTTTAGGTTATTTATTGGAAGAATCTGACAATATTAATGAACTTACAAATATTTTTGCAAATATCAACATTAATAAGGAAGAAAGCATAAACCCTGTTTATGCTCCTAGGCCGGTGGAAATATATTATTACAATAGACCTTCACCCCAAGATTTGCTTTTTGAGGAGCCTGAAACTTACCAGAACTCTTACTCTGGAAAAGTCATTTATGAATGGAATGGAACATAGATGGTCTCAATGATAAACAAATTTTAGACATGATTCATAGAATGATCATGTATTCAACTCTCTGTAAACAACAAGGAAATGCAGATAGCACTATTGCTACTTTTATAACTACCGGATTTGTTGGTCAACTTAGAGGTTGGTGGGATCATTATCTCACAGAACTCCAAAAGAAAGAAATATTAACCCATAAGAAAACAGTTAAAGTAGAATCTACTAGTACAACTGTCACGGTTACAGGTACCCCTGTTGTAACCACAGGAGAAGAAGATGCAGTCTATACACTGTGTCTACTGGTCCTAAAACTTTTTGTAGGAAGTTTTAATCACATTCATTAAAAAAATAGAAAAGAAATGTATTAGTAAAATTCTATTATTTTATTTCATTTTATATAAAATATAATAAAAATAAATATAACATTAATCAGAGTACTAATGTGGAGTGGTGAGGTACTTCAGCTAATATTTGTTAGTTGGAATAAACTGGTGTGAGGAGTTCGTTCAAAGTTCACTAACTTTTACTTAGTAATGATAAGCCTAAATAAATAATAATAATAATAATAATAATAATAATAATAATAATAATCAATAAATATATTTCCGCATAAATATATTTGAGAAAGTGCAAATAGTTATTCAATATCTATCTATATAAGTAAAGTCCTTTTAATGGAACAACTCATAATTGTTAAAAGAAAACTAAAGTCAGAGAAAGTAACAAAAGAAAACAAAATGAATCAATTTTCTTCTAAAAGTGTCACTAAAAAAATTAGGAGGATTAAGTCACATTTGATTTTACTTGAAAATCATTTCTTAATAAAATCCATGATCATTTTTATATTTACTTGGAGCGTGTTTCTTTTTCTTTATGAAAATCAACTCTGAATAGTTAGTTTGATTTGATTATTTCATTTGTACAATTTTGGATTTATGAAAAAATTTATGGTTACTTTATTTTTCTTCTCATTATACTTATTTGAATTCACATTATTTTTACGTTTTAGGTTATTCATTGGAAGAATCTGACAATACTAATGAACTTACAAATATGTTTGCAAATATCAACATTAATAAGGAAGAAAGCATAAACCCTGTTTATGCTCCTAGGTCGGTGGAAATATATTATTACCATAGACCTTCACCCCAAAACTTGCTTTATGAGGAGCATGAAACTTACCAGAACTCTTACTCTGGAAAAGTCATTTATGAATGGAATGGAACATAGATGGTCTCAATGATAAACAAATTTTAGACATGATTCATAGAATGATCATGTATTCAACTGTCTGTAAACAACAAGGAAATGCAGATAGCACTATTGCTACTTTTATAACTACCGGATTTGTTGGTCAACTTAGAGGTTGGTGGGATCATTATCTCACAGAACTCCAAAAGAAAGAAATATTAACCCATAAGAAAACAGTTAAAGTAGAATCTACTAGTACAACTGTCACGGTTACAGGTACCCCTGTTGTAACCACAGGAGAAGAAGATGCAGTCTATACACTGTGTCTAACGGTCCTACAACATTTTGTAGGAAGTTTTAATCACATTCATTAAAAAAAATAGAAAAGAAATGTATTAGTAAAATTCTATTATTTTATTTCATTTTAAATAAAATATAATAAAAATAAATATAATATTAATCAGAGTACTAATGTGGAGTGGTGAGGTACTTCACCTAATATTTGTTAGTTGGAATAAACTGGTGTGAGGAGTTCCTTCAAAGTTCACCAACTTTTACTTAATAATGATATGCATAAATAAATAAATAATAATAATAATAATAATAATAATAATATTAATAATAATATTAATAATAATAATAATAATAATCAATAACTATATTCAAATAGTATTAGCCCTGTCTATGGATTTCTAGATTTATTAAGCGAAAATAATGTTTAGAAAGATGATAAATAAATACCTCTTTTTCATATGTATTAAGAAATGTAATTAGCAGGAGTTGAAAATTATCGAAACAAATAGTGCAGAAACATTTAAAAGAAAGGGTTGAAATGTATAAGATTTTTTCGCATAAATATATTTGAGAAAGTGCAAATATTTATTCAATATCAATCTATATAAGTAAAGCCCTTTAATGGAACAACTCATAATTGTTAAAAAAAAACTAAAGTCAGAGAAAGTAACAAAAGAAAACAAAATGAATCAATTTTCTTCTAAAAGTGTCACTAAAAAAATTAGGAGGATTAAGTGACATTTGATTTTACTCGAAAATCATTTCTTAATAAAATCCATGATCATTTTTATATTTACTTGGAGCGTGTTTCTTTTTCTTTATGAAAATCAACTCTGAATAGTTAGTTTGATTTGATTATTTCATTTGTACAATTTTGGATTTATGAAAAAATTGATGGTTACTTTATTTTTCTTCTCATTTTACTTATTTGAATTCACATTATTTTTATGTTTTAGGTTATTTATTGGAAGAATCTGACAATATTAATGAACTTACAAATATGTTTGCAAATATCAACATTAATAAGGAAGAAAGCATAAACCCTGTTTATGCTCCTAGGCCGGTAGAAATATATTATTACCATAGACCTTCACCCCAAGATTTCCTTTATGAGGAGCCTGAAACTTACCAGAACTCTTACTCTGGAAAAGTCATTTATGAATGGAACATAGATGGTCTCAATGATAAACAAATTTTAGACATGATTCATAGAATGATCATGTATTCAACTGTCTGTAAACAACAAGGAAATGCAGATAGCACTATTGCTACTTTTATAACTACCGGATTTGTTGGTCAACTTAGAGGTTGGTGGGATCATTATCTCACAGAACTCCAAAAGAAAGAAATATTAACCCATAAGAAAACAATTAAAGTAGAATCTACTAGTACAACTGTCACGGTTATAGGTACCCCCTGTTGTAACCACAGGAGAAGAAGATGCAGTCTATACACTGTGTCTAACGGTCCTACAACATTTTGTAGGAAGTTTTAATCACATTCATTAAAAAAATAGAAAAGAAATGTATTAGTAAAATTCTATTATTTTATTTCATTTTAAATAAAATATAATAAAAATAAATATAATATTAGTCAGAGTACTAATGTGGAGTGGTGAGGTACTTCACCTAATATTTGTTAGTTGGAAGAAACTGGTGTGAGGAGTTCGTTCAAAGTTCACCAACTATTACTTAATAATGATATGCATAAATAAATAAATAAATAATAATAATAATCAATAACTATATTCAAATAGTATTAGCCCTGTCTATGGATTTCTAGATTTATTAAGCGAAAATAATGTTTAGAAAGATGATAAATAAATACCTCTTTTTCATATGTATTAAGAAATGTAATTAGCAGGAGTTGAAAATTATCGAAACAAATAGTACGGAAACATTTAAAAGAAAGGGTTGAAATGTATATGATTTTTCCGCATAAATATATTTGAGAAAGTGCAAATATTTATTCAATATCAATCTATATAAGTAAAGCCCTTTAATGGAACAACTAATAATTGTTAAAAGAAAACTAAAGTCAGAGGAAGTAACAAAAGAAAACAAAATGAATCAATTTTCTTCTAAAAGTGTCACTAAAAAAATTAGGAGAATTAAGTCACTTTTGATTTTACTTGAAAATCATTTGTTAATAAAATCCATGATCATTTTTATATTTACTTGGAGCGTGTTTCTTTTTCTTTATGAAAATCAACCCTGAATAGTTAGTTTGATTTGATTATTTCATTTGTACAATTTTGGATTTATGAAAAAATTGATGGGTACTTTATTTTTCTTCTCATTTTACTTATTTGAATTCACATTATTTTTATGTTTTAGGTTATTTATTGGAAGAATCTGACAATATTAATGAACTTACAAATATGTTTGCAAATATCAATATTAATAAGGAAGAAAGCATAAACCCTAATTATGCTCCTAGGCCGGTGGAAAAATATTATTACCATAGACCTTCACCCCAAGATTTGCTTAATGAGGAGCCTGAAACTTACATGAACTCTTACTCTGAAAAAGTCATTTATGAATGGAACATAGATGGTCTCAATGATAAACAAATTTTAGACATGATTCATAGAATGATCATGTATTCAATTGTCTGTAAACAACAGGGAAATGCAGATAGCACTATTTCTACTTTTATAACTACCGGATTTGTTGGTCAACTTAGAGGTTGGTGGGATCATTATCTCACAGAACTCCAAAAGAAAGAAATATTAACCCATAAGAAAATAGTTAAAGTAGAATCTACTAGTACAACTGTCACGGTTACAGGTACCCCTGTTGTAACCACAGGAGAAGAAGATGCAATCTATACACTGTGTCTAACGGTCCTACAACATTTTGTAGGAAGTTTTAATCAAGTCAGAGTCTCTTAACGAACTCTGATGTAACGTAAGTGTCTTATTGACAAGAAGTGAAAAGTTGTTAAAAGAGTAAATACACAATTCAAACCCCCCTTTATTGTGTCTTTCTCGCACCTTCAGATATCCTAGGGGCTAGAAGCGTGATGATTAAAAAGATTTAGGCATGGTAATGAAGGGACGTTTTAGAAAAGTGTCATGATGACCCTGACGTCACAATGTTGTTGAGTCATATCAACAGTCCACAACGTCGAATTGTCCGCGGCGTAGAATCATGCTATCCAAAAATATCATTTTTTGGGGGCAATTTGTTGGCTCTCAATTTCGACGCCTAGTTTGATTCATGTACCAAATAAAGAAAAAGAAATCTTTTGCCTAGTTATGGTACATTTCGACTAGGCGAATTCAATGATAGATGCTCAATCGAAATCATTTTTTACAAGAAGAAGAATGACTAGATGGACTTAGGAAATTTTCTAAGTATGGAATTGTTGTTTCGACAGGGTATTATGGATGATGTTTCGACTTGAGTTGAATTTGAATCAAGGAGGGAAAATTGTCCTTATCCAGTTTTTAAACGAAGACACGTGGAGAGTGCTGGAGAATCGAAGACATGCCGAGTGCCACTTATATTAATTTTAGAGAAAGGCCGTTAAAAGCGATTATTTCGATTCATTATAAATAGACAGTCTTAGTGATAGGATTGTGTCTGTTCAAAGTTGTACAAAATCTCTAATTTACTCAAAGTACCCGTGTGCAGAGAAAAAAGTGTGTTGAGAGAACTGTACGTTTGATGTAAACACCATACTTTTACATTTCAATCCAAGTTAATTTATCTTCATCGCCTAAGTTATTTTTAAGTACATTTACTTGTTTTTTAATTACGTCCTGCAATTTACTTTCTTTAACATTCTCAAAGTTATTTCTTAAATGTTGTCGAAGTCGTCATTTTCACTTATTTAAATTGTTAGCACATGTCCTAGGATTTAGTATGGTCGATCTTGCAAGCAACCCAGTCTCTTATTGATTTGGAAGACCAGCGGTTGTTTACTATTTTTCACAGTAAACAAAAAGTGAATTTATTTTCATTATATAATTTTAATACGTGCATAATAAAATTGCATAATAAACTTAAATTTTATTTTCATTACACCAATTAAAATAAAAAATAATTAGTGATTTCTTAAATATTATTTGAGAATTTTAGAAACTTTCTATTTTTATAGTATTATGTGCATATTTTTAAATATGGGTTGAAAAATAAAATTTACAGTGGTGTAGTGGTAAGGTAGTGTTGCATTAATCAACTGGCGCGAGTTTGATACCTGGTTTTGGAAGCTTTTTTCGGTCTCTAATTTGACCACTAAAAGCGAATTTTCTAATAATGAATATATTAGCACCCTGCAACATTAATCATAAATTATGGTTACATTTAATTAATTTTGCAAATAAAAATGTGAGTCTAAGGTGTTGGATTTTTTCTAATTACAATTAGGAATGGGAATAGGCTTAACCAACTAACAGAGGCCTATGGTTTAACCTTCACAAGCACATGTCAGATCAGACTTTTTTTTAAATAGAAAAGACTTAGGCTTTTTAATAAGTCTATTTAGCTAAAAAGGTTAGGCCATTGACCATAAAAAATCATTTTAAACATAATAGGCCGACCTATTTAAATAAAAATGAATAAATTTATTATTATTAGATTGTATTTTTTACTTTGAATTAAAATACAAAAATAAAGCTTAGTTATCTTGAATAACTTATGAAAATAAGTTGAAAAAACCTTATGAACAATGTCATAAGTTGTTTTCAAAAGTTGTTTTCATAAATTCTCTCAAACAAATAGTATCACAAAACTTATGCTAATAGGTACACTCCAATGAGTCAATAAAAACAAATATTTAGTCTCATTGATCTTTTAATTAGATAGTCTATTTAACATTAGTTTAATTTATTATTTATAAATGTTCAAATGAAGTAGGATTAGTCTAGTAGGTCAATCAGGTCTTTGAAAAGGCTTGACTCAGGCCTAAAAATAAGCATATGATAAACTACAAGCTAGGTTTAGGCTTCAAATCTTTTAGCAGGACACACACAGGTTTGGAAAAACCTAGCTCGACCCAACATATTCTCACCCCTAAGACATATTTATAAAAAAGAAAAAAATATTTTTTTATTAGGGTGTTTGACGAGACGTTGAATCTTGCTCCTACATATCCCCATGTACAATGGGGAGTTCAAAGTTATATAGTTCTTTCTATAAAAACTTTGTGTGTTAGTTCATATTAATTAAAAATGTTTCATTATGCTAAGGCATAAAAATACTTGCCAAAAGGTTTACTCGCACTATGGAAAAAAATACGAAGTTGGTTGGTTGTCGTTGTTTTTAGAATTAAGATGAATATTCGAACCTAAACAAGACGTACGTCTTGAGTTCATTTATTTGAGGTTAAAAGGATGTGCATCAAATTATTCCCTTTTTAGTGTAATTTAAAAAGGTTTATTAGGTGTTAATTTTAAGCGGAAGACGAGAATTAGACCTTAAACAAGATGTAAGTCTTGCAATAGTTTACTCGAGGATAAAAGGATGTAGATCCCGTTATTCCCTTTTTAAGCGTATTTTCTTAAGGTTTAGTAATTCTTATAAAAAAATCAGGACCCTAGGACTATCAAATTGATTATGAGGATCACAACTAAACAAAACGTACGTCTTGCCTTTCAGACCTCCAAAATAAAACAGATGAACATTGGATTATTCCACTTTTAAACCGAATTATATTTGTTAGATTCAAAATAATCAAATAAAAAATTTTATTTGAAAGATTCAAAATAAACTACAAGAAAAATTGTCATTACCCAAGGCCAAAATCACTCGATAAATGGAAAAAGTCGTGGCTAAGGATAAAATAATCAGGCTTACCAATGACTATGGCACCCTCGATAAAAGGCTCCTTGGTAAATGTTACCGACGATCATTAATGCTCACGGTATTACCCGCGACTTACCACGTGAATAATTTTTACTCACGATTAGGCCTTTAATATAATAATTACATGACTAACACGCCTTATAGATGAATATTTTTTATAACCATCAATATATCTATAATAAGAGTAGGATACATAAATCAAAATACAATAAACAAAATTTCACTCCAAAAATAATGCTTTGCCATTTCGTTTTATTATTCACATCAACAATATGACTTGTCTCATTAGTTTCAGATTCCCCAACTATTTTGTCTACAACAATTGATTTCTAAAAACAAAATAATCTAGACACAATAATTAAAAGACATTAAAGTTACCTAGATACCAAGAAGTCTAATAAAATAATGTAGACACCCATATGGTATAAGATGATTATGCATTATTACAAAATAATTACATCTATTCTACAAGCAAAACAAACCTTAGAGTTGCGTTCTTCGTATAAAAAAAACATATGGTATAAGATGATTGTGAATCATAGATCTTGGAGGAAGAAAATGAATGAATAATTCTTGTGAATCAAAGATTGAGGTCGACATGCTCATCCAAGTTGAGATGTTACTTCATGTTTTAACATGCTCATCCAGGTCTGGTTCTTCAGACTCCTTATTGGACGTGGCATTTTGGATGGGTCTTGCCCCTCGCTATGATTCATAATCTTTTTTCCCTTATAGGATACCACAATTATCTCATCAATCCCCTCCCTGAGCTGTTATCGAGCAAAAACTTGGCCATTGTCAATCAATCCACTAGATCTTGAGATGTTGGTGACACTGGTCTCCAAGATTTTGACATTTTCCTTATGATATTGAATTTCAAGGGGTTTTGAAAATCCCTTGCTTTCATCATTACATGGTTCCGTAATCAAAACGTATATATTTGATCCATCCTCCTTGAAGGTCAGCGATTTTGCATCGACCAACTCTTGCACTTTAATCTTAAAAGCTTTGCAGTCTTCAATTGAGTGCCCAAGTTTCCCAGCATGATACTCGCATTTAGCGTTTAAGTCTGATAGAGGGTATTATTAATTATATAGTTTAATTATTATTCTAATATAATTAGTATTATTCTAGAAGTTTCTTAGTCATTAAGATTGTGCCACTTGGATGGTCATGATATATCTAGAGTTCTATATATTGAGATGTAATGTGTTATTTAGAAATCAATGAATGAAAATCAAAAGTTATCTTTATTTCTATTTTGTCTTAGTTTTTCTCTTAGATTCATAGTTGTTTCATACCTTGTTAGGGTTAGCAATTTTGATTCCTAACAATTGGTGCTTTCATCCTTGAACACCAAAAACCTCCCATGGCATACCAATATCATCCCACCATAAACACCACTCCTACCACACCTTCATTTCCATCCTTTCCATGGGAACTCTTTTCCCCTTATTACACAAATCCATATGTTACAATTCCATCACCATGTTTGTATTTTAATCATGGATATACACCACCTCCGCCTAACCCATATTCATCCTATTCTACATCTCATTATCCATACTGTTACAACAATTCCTATCAATTCCAAAACTCACCAAACAACTTCTCCATAATTAGCCACAAATATCAAACCCATTCTAGTGTTAGAAGTGATTTTAAGAAGCATTTGAAAGTGTTTCATCTCTCTTTTATAAAAAAATCTAAATCTCTGCCTCATTCTCATTCTCATTCCAAGTCCTTTGCGTACTTGAGAAACTCCAAGTCCAGCCTTGCACGGGAGCTGTTTGATCAAATTTCTGAACGAGACTTGTTTTCGTGGAATGGAATGCTTACTGGGTATGTAAAAAACCGCAGACTAGGGGATGCATGTAAACTGTTTGATTTAATGCCTGACTCGGATGAAGATAGTGCCTCTGACTCTGCACCTGATAAACAAGAAGATTATAGACCAGAAGAAGAAGATGAAGAAGAGGGTTACGCCGTACCAGATGACAATGTCGAGGAGTCATCGTTCCAATCTGTTTCGACAGATTCCGATGACGTTATCATCCCCACGAAGGAGTTCCTTGCATCCATGGTTGTTGATGTTGTAGTTGCTGTTTCTAGGGCTAAATCAGAGGTTGAAAAGCTCCGTGGTAAAGAGGGGAAGAAAGTTGAAAGTGCTTCTGGTGATACTGATTTTCAAGCTTTGAAAACTTACGGGAGAGATTTGGTTGAACAAGCGGGGAAGCTTGATCCTGTTATTTGTTGGGAAATAACCTTCCATAATTTCCCTCCTCCGTGAACTCAAAAATAGGCACTTGCGGAAACGTGAAAAATTAAGCAAAAATGACACAAAAAGATTTTAGCGTGGAAAACCTTCTCAATGTGAGAAAGGGAAAAACCACGGGACCCTTAGGCCTCTTAAAACATCCACTATAATAAAAATGGGAATACAACAACTTCACCCTTAGGTGGAACTCTCTACAAAGTATCTCTCAATTTGTAAGGAACACTCTCACAAATTGGCTCACTATTTCTCTCACAAGGAAAAACTCTCTAAAACAATTTTCTCTCTTGAGCAAGGCTCTATTTCTCTTGCTTCTTGTTTCTCTTGTGGTTGTATTTTGAATGCTTGCTCTTGGTCCTATTTATAGGAGAAGCAAGCCAAAAGGTCTTACATGCATGAAGACACTTGTTCTTTGCCTTTCATGCAAGACACCAAGTGTCCTTTGCCTTTCATGCAAAACACCAAGTGTTATTTTCCTTTCATGCAAAACACCAAGTGTTATTTTCCTTTCATGCAAAACACCAAATGGCTGGACCCCACATTTCTCCCCCTCCAGCCATAGGGGAATGTTCTGGGTTAGTTTGGAGTTGCTGCTAATCCAGCAACTTGTTTGCAGAGCTCTATCTTCTCTTTTGGAAGAGGTTTTGTCATTATGTCTGCCCCATTCTCATTGGTATGAATTTTCTCTACTTTCAACAATTTACTCTCCAACACATCGCGGATCCAGTGATACCTTACGTCAATGTGTTTTGACCTTGAATGGTATGTCGAGTTCTTGCTGAGATGGATTGCGCTCTGATTGTCACAATAGAGAACATAAGTTTCTTGATTCTGACCTAACTCTTGCATGAACTTCTTCATCCACATGATCTCCTTACAGCCTTCAGTAATTGCTATGTATTCAGCTTCTGTGGTACTCAAAGCAATGCACTTTTGTAATCGTGATTGCCATGAGATAGCTCCCCCTGCAAAAGTAATCAAATACCCGGAAATAGATTTTCTTGAATCTACATCCCCTTCCATGTCTGCATCTACATACCCAGTGAGTAATTGCTTTTCATTGCCAAAGCACAAACACTGTTTGGCAGTTCCTCTTAGATACCTCAGTATCCATTTCACAGCATTCCAATGCTCCTTTCTTGGATTTGACAGGAATCTACTTACTACTCCAACAGCATAAGCAATGTCTGGTCTTGTGCAAACCATTGCATACATAAGGCTACCCACAGCTGAAGAATAGGGCACCTTGCTCATTTCTTCTTTTTCTTCTTCATTGCTTGGACACTGTGTCTTACTGAGTTTCAGATGACCAGGTAGTGGGACATGTACAGGTTTAGCATTATGCATGTTGAACCTCTCAAGGACTTTCTTGATATAATCTTCTTGTGACATCCACAACATTCTTTTGGGACGATCTCGAATGATTTTCATTCCAAGAATCTTCTTTACTGCACCCAAATCTTTCATGGCAAAAGATTTGCTCAGTGCATTCTTTAGAGCATCTATCTTTGTCTTGTCTTTCCCAACAATAAGCATATCATCAACATACAACAAAAGTATGATGGATTCACCATTATCATATTTCTTCACAAACACACAGTGGTCTGCAGAAGTCTTTTCAAATTTATGTTGGGTCATGAAGAGTTCAAACTTTTTGTACCATTGCCTTGGAGCTTGCTTCAACCCATATAGACTTTTCTTCAAGCGACACACAAGATGTTCTTTGCCTGGTTCTGCAAATCCTTCGGGTTGCTCCATGTATATCTCTTCCTCCAAGTCTCCATGTAAGAATGCTGTTTTAACATCAAGTTGCTCTATCTCCAAGTCTAGTGTTGCAGCTAGACCAAGGATTGCTCTTATGGATGTCATCTTCACCACTGGTGAGAATATCTCTTCGAAGTCTATGCCTTTCTTCTGATGGCACCCCTTCACGACAATTCGTGCTTTGTATCTGGGGTTTGGGTTGTTCTCTTCAGACTTGAGTTTGAACACCCACTTATTTTTCAAAGCCCTTCTTCCCTTTGGTAATTTCACCAAGTCATATGTCTGGTTCTCATTCAGTGACTGTAATTCTTCTTGCATGGCTTGCATCCATTTGTCTTTGTCATCCGTCTCAATGGCTTCTATGAAGTTTTGAGGTTCTCCTTCATCGGTGAGAGTGACATACTCATCTGGGGAATATCTTCTTGATGGTTGTCTTACTCGCACGGATCTTCTCACTTGAGGTTCTTGGTCTCTCTGATCAGTATCTATCATTTGTTCTTCCTGCATTTCCTGATCTTCTTCTGTTTGGTCAGGTTGCTCCAT
This sequence comes from Lathyrus tuberosus, assembly GCA_022829125.1. Classification (NCBI taxonomy): domain Eukaryota; kingdom Viridiplantae; phylum Streptophyta; class Magnoliopsida; order Fabales; family Fabaceae; genus Lathyrus; species Lathyrus tuberosus. Next base: position 4,217,281 of record JALAZF010000061.1, on the reverse strand, counting down.
ATGATGGGGTTGTGCTGTCTGATCAGGTTCAATATCTCGTTGAGGAATCTCTCCCCCTGAGTTTTGTACCACAATGGTCTTTGACTTCTTAGATTGAATATCATTGATTGTTTGATCTTCATAAAATACCACATCTCTGCTTCGAACAATCTTCTTGTTTGCAGGATCCCACAGTCTAAAGCCAAGTTCATCTCTTGGAGAACCAAGGTATATACACTCCTTCGTCTTGGCATCGAGTTTTGCTCTTTCATCTTTAGGAATATGAACAAATGCCTTACACCCGAATACTTTCAATTGACCGTAAGAGGCTTTCTTTCCATACCATACTTCATTCGGTATCTCTCCATTTAACGGTCTTGAAGGAGACAAGTTTATTAGATCAATGGCAGTTCTCACTGCTTCACCCCAAAATGATTTGGGAAGTTTTGCATGAGAAAGCATGCTTCTGACTTTCTCTGCAATCGTTCTGTTCATTCTTTCAGCTACTCCATTCATTTGGGGAGTCTTCGGAGGTGTCCTCTCATGTCTTATCCCATGAGCTTTACAATATGCTTCAAATGGACCTAGGTATTCACCTCCATTGTCACTTCTTAAGCATTTCAACTTTCTTCCAGATGCTCGCTCTACAGAGGCGTGAAACTCCTTGAAAGCTTGTAGAACTTGATCTTTCTTCTTCAATGGATACACCCACACCTTTCTAGAGTGATCATCAATGAAGGTAACAAAGTATTGTGCGCCACCAAGAGACCTTTCAGATGTGGAGCAGACATCTGAGTGAACAAGATCTAGGATTTTCTTTCGTCTTCTTGCATCATCTGATCTTTGAAAAGATACTCTGTGTTGTTTGCCTGCTAGACAGTCTTCACATGATTCAAGTGGTTGTCCCTTGATATTTGAAAGATAATCTTTAGCAATAATCTCTAAGCTTTTATCACTCATGTGGCCAAGTCGTTTATGCCACAATTCTTTGGTTGCATCTTGAGAAACATTAGTCTCTCCCTTGTTTATCTTTCCCTGCATGATGTACAGGGAGCCTTCCTTTTTGCCACGAGCAAGTGTCATGCTCCCTTTGCTAAGCTTCCATCTACCATCGCCGAACTGGTTTATCATCCCTAGGTTATCCAACTTTCCTGCTGATATAAGGTTTAGACGCATCTCTGGTACATGTCTTACTTCCTTCAACACAAGCTTATTTCCATTGTCTGTGATCATAGTCACTTCACCAATACCAATAATCTTGCTTGTGACGTGGTTTCCCATCTTCACCATACCAAAATCTCCTCTTTGGTATGATGAGAATAATTCTTCATGAGGTGTAACGTGGAAAGATGCTCCGGTGTCAATTATCCAAGTGCAATTATCGAATGCAACATTTAGATAGTTGACATCTCCAAAAAGGAAAATATCCTCGTTGTTCGAGGCTACTGCAGTTGTGGCTCCTTCTTCCTTATTCTTCTTTGGATTTATTAAATCTGGACGGACTTTTCCAGCCTGTTGATCTCTCTTCAAGAATCTGCACTCAGGTCTTCTATGGCCCGATTTGCCACAATAATAACAGCTTACTCTTGTGCGAGACTTGGATCTAGCTTGTGATCTCCCACGACCTCCTCTTTCATGATTCTTACTCCTTCCTCTGTTATCAACAATGTTGGCTTCGAACTGGTTGTTGAAGCCTCTTTCCCTCCGTCTTGATTCTTCATTTAGCAAGGAATCTGTGACAGAATCCAAGACAAGTTTTCCGTCTGGAGCAGAGTTACTAAGAGTGACAACTAGAGTGTCCCAACTCTCAGGTAGAGAACTTAGGAGCAGAAGAGTTTGCAACTCATCATCTATCTTCATGTCAGCTTTCGTCAGCTGGTTCACGATACCTTTGAAGGTATTCAAGTGCTCGATCATATTTTGGCCATCTGAGTACTCCAATTTCACCAGTCGTCTGACAAGGTGTGCTTTATTTCTCGGTGTCTTCTTTTGAATCAAGGATTCAAGTTTGGTCCACAACTCATACGCATTTGTATAAGTTGACACATGCTCGAATAGACTCCTATCTATGTATTTTCTGATCATGGCAACTGCCTTCCGATTTTGGAGCTCCCACTCGTTATCTTTCTTCTCCGTTGGCTTATCCTTTTGAGAGATTGGCTCATGCAAATCTTTGCAATATAGGTGGTCTTCCATCATCGGCTTCCAATAGGTATAATTATCAGCGGTCAGCTTGAACATATCTCCTTCATAACTGATAGAACCATCCATTTTTGAGAACACGGGAAAGTAGTTCTTTTAGCTAGGAGATTTTGTAAATAGTGTCGTACACGGGAAAAGTTACCGTGGTTTATGAATAGTGCAACTAGGAAGTTCCCAGGAAAGAGAGGTGGGTCAATATTGACGCGCTTAAATACCAAGTCTTTCCTTAGCCAGAACTTACAAAGACACACTTTCACAATACTACGATTTAATTCCAATAAGAATATTTCTTTTCTGATGTGGAAGATCAAACAATGTTGCAACCACAGAGCATACTAAGAACTTTCTTACGAGTACAACACCGTAGTTACCCAGAACTCACACAGAGCTCTGATACCACTGTTGGGAAATAACCTTCCATAATTTCCCTCCTCCGTGAACTCAAAAATAGGCACTTGCGGAAACGTGAAAAATTAAGCAAAAATGACACAAAAAGATTTTAGCGTGGAAAACCTTCTCAATGTGAGAAAGGGAAAAACCACGGGACCCTTAGGCCTCTTAAAACATCCACTATAATAAAAATGGGAATACAACAACTTCACCCTTAGGTGGAACTCTCTACAAAGTATCTCTCAATTTGTAAGGAACACTCTCACAAATTGGCTCACTATTTCTCTCACAAGGAAAAACTCTCTAAAACAATTTTCTCTCTTGAGCAAGGCTCTATTTCTCTTGCTTCTTGTTTCTCTTGTGGTTGTATTTTGAATGCTTGCTCTTGGTCCTATTTATAGGAGAAGCAAGCCAAAAGGTCTTACATGCATGAAGACACTTGTTCTTTGCCTTTCATGCAAGACACCAAGTGTCCTTTGCCTTTCATGCAAAACACCAAGTGTTATTTTCCTTTCATGCAAAACACCAAATGGCTGGACCCCACATTATTGGACATGATGAAGAGATAAGAAATATTGAGCAAATTTTGTCGGAAACGCAATATAGATGGTTGCGACCAGCTGAAATTTGTCAAATTCTTGCTAATTATAACCACTTTCAGATTACTTCAGAGCCTGCGAATATGCCTCCAAGTGGTTCACTTTTCCTATTTGATCGGAAGGTGATGAGATACTTTAGAAAAGATGGACATAATTGGAGGAAGAAAAAAGATGGAAAAACTGTTAGGGAAGCTCATGAAAGACTCAAGGCGGGAAGTGTGGAGGTATTGCACTGCTACTATGCTCATGGAGAACAAAATCAAAATTTTCAAAGACGGACTTACTGGATGCTTGAGGATGAACTCTCACATATTGTTCTAGTCCATTATCAGGAAGTCAAGGGAACCAAGACAACTTTAATATGTGACAAAGACAATGAAGAATCTCGTCCTTATGTTCAACAGACATACAATGCTATGCCCAACACGGAGATGGAGACTTCATTACCGTCTAGCACTAACAGTGCTCAACAATCAGAATATGAAGAAGCTGAATCAGCATTCAATAGCCATGCAAATTCCGATTTCTACTCTTTTCTTGAGATGCAACACCCTGTTGTTCAGAAGATTAAATCTCACTAACCCACTGATTTTAACTATCCTCTACCACCCAAAGATGATCAAGAAAGGTTGCCTGTTATTAATAATGTTGGGTTGACATGTGATCCCTCAAAACTCCTTGGCATTTCATCATGGCAAGATATCTTAGAAAATAATGCCAGAAGTAATAATGTGCCTTTTCAGCCTTTTTTTCCTGATACACAATTCAATGACATGGGAACATATAGTACTTCTCAAGGATATGAAGTAATGGGGCAACATCTAAGCATCGGCATTACTAAACACCATGAGAACGGAAGTCTTTTACAAGATAAAGGAAATTGGCAGGATTCTGGTTTTAATTCTTTAACCACGTCCAATTGGCCCAAAGATAATGTGTGTTCAGGCTCAACATGTGAGGTTAGTTATAGTGACAATGAGCAGGAAGTTATTAAAGTTGATTTTCGACAATCCTTGGAACAGTTCCTTCTTCATCCACACCAACATCACAAAGTAAGGCAAAATAGCCCTCAGAAAATACTTTTACAAGCAGAATCCATGTTCAAATCGGATCTTGAGGTCGATAGAAGCGTAGCTGGAATACAAGACATTTGTTTCACTTCAAAGAAGAGTCTATTACATGTATCTGTGGCAGAAGAGGGCCTGAAGAAGCTCGACAGTTTCAACCGATGGATGAGTAATGTACTAGGAGATGTCGAAGAATCGAGCAAGCAATCCACTTCTAGTGCTTACTGGGATACAATCGGAAGTGAGAATGGAATTTCGAAGACAACTCAAGTTTCCTATATGCCTGATTTCAAGTTGTTTGTGTTAAGTAAAAATGGTTCTACTGCAAATGAACCTGATATCTCCAACATGGGATGGAATGAGTTTGATTATATAGTCATCGAGTTCGCAGTGACCAAAGCTGGAAACTTCTCTTTGCGCGTCGAAGGAGGAAATCAAACCTTGAACGGTTCACCCTTACCGTTGAAAGTGAATCCAGGAGTTATAGATGTCTCTAAATGTGTTGCTAAATGGAAAATTGAACATCATGCATGGCAATTGTCTTCAAAGATGGAGATCTTCATACATCAGTTGGATCAATATGAAAACCTGGTTTCGGGACTGTATCCGTTTGATATTAAAGTCGTTGAAAGAGACACGAATTTGTCGATACCGATAGCAGATCTTCATTTCGAGGAAGTGGAAGCTGGAATTCAGTTGTTTTCCTTTGGTAATTGGGAACCAGGGAACTTCCTGCTAACAATATATGATGCCAAACATAACAAAAGCATTTCCAATATGCCATATGTATATACTGTTTTTGTCGGTTATTGTGATGGCGTAAAAAGTGTTGTCAATGGATCAGGTTTAAATGACTCAGTTGCTGGGTATTTGATTGTTCAGTTTAAGCAATGGGATCCGGGCGTAGGTTTAGAACCTTGAGGACAAGGTTCAAGTGAACCCGGCGGCAATGATAGAGGGTATTATTAATTATATAGTTTAATTATTATTCTAATATAATTAGTATTATTCTAGAAGTTTCTTAGTCATTAAGATTGTGCCACTTGGATGGTCATGATATATCTAGAGTTCTGTATATTGAGATGTAATGTGTTATTTAGAAATCAATGAATGAAAATCAAAAGTTATCTTTATTTCTATTTTGTCTTAGTTTTTCTCTTAGATTCATAGTTGTTTCATACCTTGTTAGGGTTAGCAATTTTGATTCCTAACAAAGTCATACCATTTTGGAAATCACGACTGGTTTAAATGATTCAACAATTAGCAGTATGTTAGAGGGATTGAGTCAAAAGGGGAAGTTTTCCCTCTTGGTTATTCCTTGGCCTGTAGCAATTTTGAATTTGTATCAAGTTCCATTAATTCTACTGAGAGGTAGAAAATGGTCGATGGTAAAAAGTCCCTAGAGGAAAAGGTTTGCAGATATGAAATTGTGGATGTATATATAAATGATGATGAGAATGTGGATGCATGAAGATGTATGAGTTCCCTTTGTTTTTTTTATTACGTGTATTTTTTATATTTTTAGGGAATTCCGAAACCTATGATTTACTTTCAAGCGCCTATAAATTATGAGGGTGTCGAAAAAAATTGAGGTTGACACGGAGAGCAATATATTTTTTCATTCACAATCTAGCATTTCAAATTTGAAAATTTCAAAGTACATCCAATTTTACCCTAAACTCATCTAAAATAATTTCAGAAAATTCAACAAAATTGTAAATTTTTGCTGGAGTGTTTAATGGATGCATTGCTGCATCGAATTTCTTCAAACTTTAAGGGATGACTCTGATTACTTCATTTTCTAGGCTTGCTAGTTTTGAGAAAGACCTTCTGTAGCTCATACCTTCTTTTTTGAGCTCTTGGGAGATATCTTGATCTTCCACGTTGTCGACCTAACTCTTGTAACTTCGATCCCCAACGTGTACTCTCCTCTTTTAAATTGACATATGAGTCATATTGATACTCACTAAACTCCTTGAGTTCTATCAAGTCTTCAAGTTCTCTTCTCAAATCTCTTTGATGTCTTATGAGCGATTCTTTGACTTCTTCTTTTTTGTGTCTTTCACTCCACACATAACCCTCATGCTCAGCCATTATTCCGTTAAGCTTTTTTTTAAAATTTTTGAGCTCTTTCCTCATACCCTTTTCAAACTCCAAAAATTATTTCCATAACTCTTTCCACTCATGGATTTTAAACTGGGTGGCATCTGGTTCTTGTCTGTGCAGTTTGAGTTATTTGTTAGTTCCCTCTAAGCAACTTCTCACTTGGTACCTTCCGCCCCTTTCCATTTTTACCCTTTCTTACTTCCTTCAAACATTTTATCCTTTTATTCATTTTCCCATTTTAATTGTTTATTTTCTAGAGAGGTTGATCAAGATCTGTTTGCAACTCCTCTTTTTCTTTTTCAAATATTTGGATAGTTGCTTTAAGCTCTTCAACCTCTTCAATAGAAACGAGTATTAGCTCAGGTGACTTCAGTTGAGTTGGAGGCTCAATGACGAAAGGCAGTTTGACTTCTTGAACTATTTCCTTGACCCACTGAAGTTAAGGTCTCTTAAACTCCTTTGAGTAGACTAGCCTTCAATTGAAGAGTCTTCCTTTTTTTCTGAATCCATTTTCACTTTTTATAGACACTCACAATAAACTTTAGTTTTTATGAGTCCCTGACAACAAATTTCATATGCTAAGAAAAAGGATTTTTATGCTTATGGATATAATGCAATGTCATGTATGGATTTAAGAGGATATGGGCGACCGAGTTCCCAACAACCTATATGGTGGTTACTTATAATGGTAAAATTTCTAAATGCTTTCTAGATAGTGATCCCACAAAGGGTGGCTCTAAGGTTTTGATAAGGTACCTAGAGTCATAGACTTTATTTGGAATTTCGCCATAATAATGGGCTGTCCTTTTTATGAGAACACCCCAAAAGAATATACTATAGGTGGAGTCTTCATGCTAACCACACAAGAAGATAATCTCGAAGGCCAACACTACGTAACCATCATACTCAACAAAGGTTTTAGACAAGTTTCCTAGAGTCATATACCTTATTCGAAATTTTTCCATAATAACAGGCTAGCCATTTTATGACAACATCCCAAAAGGATCTACTCTAGATGGAGCTTCATGTTAACCAGGTGAGATGTGCATCTCGAACGCCAACACTACGTGACCACCACATTCAAAAAAGGTTCTAGACAAGGTTTCTAAAGTCACAGACCCTATTCATAATTTTTCCATAACAACAGGCTAGCCATTTTATGAAAACATCCCAAAAGGATACACTCTAGGTGGAGTATTCATCCTAACCAGTCAAGATGTGCATCTCGAAAGCTAGCACTACGCAACATCTGTAAGTTTTATCAAGCTCGAGTATATATCATCACTCGGAAGTGTGTGTGTGTGTGTGTGTGTGTGTGTGTGTGTGTGTGTGTGTATGTATGTGAAAGCAATTGCCAATCTCAAGCCCATAAAGTAATCAATTGACATAAGTATACAAACAAATTATGATTAATGAAAGCAAATAATAAAACAAATAACATATGGAAATATAAAGACAATAGAAGAAAATATATACAAGTCCTACACTATTCGCAAAACTAACTAAACTAGGCTTGACTCTCTAAGGTCCCCAGTAAAGTCACCAGCTAAAATGGCACAAAAAATACCCGAGCGAATATACACTCGAATGACAATGAATTCCCCATAAAGGTTTATTTCTTAAGGTTAAATATTGATCAAACCCTAAAAGAATAAAAATGTCGTCGTCACAACCAAAATCGAGTTCAGGAGTCGATCTTGCACAGGGAAGGTATTAGAACCCCGCAACATCCATTGTAAACAACAATTACCTTTAATTATTTTTGCGAATAAATGTTTTAGCATAAGGTGTTCGATTTGCTCCTAATTACTATTACATTTACAAGAAATAACAAATATATATTATGGTGCTTGACGAGACATTGAATCTCGCTCCTATGTATCCCCAAGTGCGATGAGGAATTTAAAGGTATGTAGTTCTTTCTATAAAAACATTTTGTGGTAGTACATTTTAATTAATAAAGTTTGATTGCGCTTAGGCGGAAAAACGCTTACCAAAAGGTTTACTCACGCTATGCTGAAAAATACAAAGTTGGTTGGTTGTCATTGTTTTTAGGATGAAGACGAATAGTTAAACTTAAACAAAACGTACATATTGTGTTTGTTTATTACAGGATAAAAGGATGTGCATTGAATTATTCCCTTTTTAATCCGATTGGAAATGGTTTATTAGGTGTTAGTTATAAGCAGAACACGAGTATTCAACCTTAAACAAAACTTACGTCTTGTGTTCATTTATTCGAGGATAAAAAGATGTACATCCAAATATTCCTTTTTAACCCTATTTTCTTAAGGGTTAGTAATTCGTTTAAAAAATAAATCGGGACCCTAGGACTATCAAATTAATTATAAGGATCAAAATAAACAAGACAAGCGTCTTGCATTTTGGACCTCCTAAATAAAACAAACGTATATCCGATTATTCCAGTTTTAAATAGAATTTTATTTGTTAGATTCAAAATAAGAAAAAAATATTATTTGCAATATTAAAAATAAATAAATAAATAAAGGGGTGCGAGTCTTGAACCCAGGGGTACGTGCACTATTTTCTAGATTTGTTGGCTTCTGGTTCAACAAGTTAAAACAGAAAACAATAATAAAAAAAAGGGGTACGAGTCTTGTACCCACGTAGTGCGTGAACCCGTTTTCTGCATTAGTTGGCTTCGAAGCTTAATAAATCAAAACAAAAAAACAAGGGAAAAAGGAGGTAAAGTTACCCAAATACCCCACATTTTCGAAAAAATTCCCCAAATACCCCACGTTTCAAAAAATTTCCCAAACTGCCCCAGTTAGGGCAAGGCTTTGTACATTGCCCCAAATGAAATGGCGACACCCCTTTAAGGCTATAACCATGTCGCCAATTGTATTGGCGACTCCCTTTTGCCTTTGTACAGGGTCGTCAATTGCACTGGCAACTTGATAAGCAGGGGAGTCGCCAATACAATTGGCGACAGGGTTGTAGCCTTAAAGGGGTGTCGCCATTTCATTTGGCGACAATGTACAAAGCCTTGCCCTAACTGGGGCAGTTTGGGAAATTTTTTGAAATGTGGGGTATTTGGGGAATTTTTTCGAAAATGTGGGGTATTTGGGTAAAAAATTAGAAAAAGAAAGGGTGTCAGACAAGTTGGTGCACATAGCATTTTTTTTTGCATTTTTTTAACAACATATCTCCTTCTATCATTCAATAACAACACTTGAAAACACAACAATGAAAAACAAAATTATGATAAAAATTAAACTCACAATCACAACATAACCATTTGCATGAGCATCAATAAAACTACACCAAGATTTTCTACTAATGACACCAACATGAACATTTCAACAAACAACAACAATAAACTTTCACCAACGATAAAATGAACATGTTTTACAATTACAATAACCTAGACACACGAATATTGACAAAAAAAACTTGAATATCATAACAAACTTTACAACAACAACCACAAAGTAAACATATTTTATAAATACAATGACATAATCTTTCCATTTTCTTTTATAAACAAAATTTAACTTTTTAGATTTATTGAATAAATGATGTATTTGAACTATATATAAATTAGATACATTGATTATTCAATGAATCTTAAAAGTGAAAATTTTTTCTAGTTTTTGTTCACTCTCTAGAAGTGTTTTTTTATGCAGAAAAAGTTAGCTTTAACACTCTCCAAGTCCCATATAAATGCTAAGAGTTAGCTTTTATACTTAGGATTTTTTAGGGTTAATATGTGGTTCAAAGTGGAGAGAAAGTGACTTCTCCACATTAAACAAAATCCAGTAATGCTTTGTTTTATTGTGTATTGGTGGTGTAGAGTAGCTTGCATGCAAATTGTGAGATTTTTCATAGGACAAAGGAAGTTGGGAAGGAAATGAATGCTTCAAAGAAGACAGTAGGAATCTTGACTTTTTTTTAACTTCTAATTGAAATATAAAAAATAATAAAAAATAATGATATTAAAAGATGCTAGTAAAAATAAAAAATAATAATAAGAATGAAATTGTTATGCTCTTTTTTTTATTAATAAAAAATGAAAATAAATTGGATAAACAAAACATTAAATAAAACGGAAATAAATATGATAAAATAAACGAAAATTTAATGTTATATTTTTTGGGAAGTTTTCTTAATCAATGGTCAAAAGTCAATAAACCTCTTTTATATTTTTTGATTTTATAAAAATGCAAATTAAAATTAAAATTTGGACAAAATTAAGGTACTGCAACTGTGTAACAATTAATTTGCTTCTTTTTATTTCTAACATGTGTTGTTGTTAGTTCTGTTGAATGAGTGGTTGGGCAATGTGGTTTTGAGGGATTACTTTCCTTTACTGTTTAGTATAGACGGAGGGGGGAGGAAAGTCGTAGCAGACTTTGGGCAAAAGGTTGGTGAGGACTGGTTTTGGAAGGACTGGGGGGTCCGGACGGAGGAAGGTTCGGAGTTGCATAGGGAGTTGGAGGGGTTAAAATACTTGCTTCTTGAGGTCAATTGTTTGGAAGGTAAGGAGGATGAGTTTATATGGAGCCCAGATCCCAAAGGTGTTTTCTCAGTCGCATCGTGTTACACTTGCTTACTCGAGGATGATTTTGTCCCTGGCTCTGAACCTGAGTTGGAGGCCCTGAAGTATTTGTGGTTGTCGCCTATTCCTTCTAAGATCCATGTTTTCGTATGGCATTTCGTGTGGAATAGGGTGGCAACTATGGATCAATTGTTTAAGCGTGGTATTCAAGTTAGAGGCAGCTGTGGGAAGTGCGTGTTTTGTGATCATTATGCTGAGACTTTGGTGCTTTTGTTGTTGGAGTGTTCCCGTGCGTTGGAAGTTTGGAGCGAGATTGAGAATTGGACTGGTTTGGAGTTGCATAAAGGAGTTTACTGTCATGAGGTTTTTCTTCACTTTGGATTGGGTTTTAGGAAGTTGGGGGGAAAATTTGTGGGGTTTGCTATTTGGGCTTTTGTAGTATGGAGTCTATGGAGCAGGAGGAATAATTATATATTTAGGAATTCTTTTAATAGCGTTGATGAGGTTGTGTATGCCGTCAAGGTGCAGACTTGGAGTTGGTTAGGGTCTCACTCTATCCTAGTGAAACCTTGTTCCTTTTACGACTGGGTACATAATCCGGTGTTATGCGTTAGGTAGTTTTGGTGTGTTCTTTTGTAAGGGTTGAGTACCCCTTGTACTCCTGTTTCTTAATTCCATTGCGTTTAAAAAAAAAAAGTTCTATTGAATGAGATTGTAACTTTATTTTGTTTTAAATGGTGTTAACTCTGAATCCGAACTCTTCCTATTTTTTCTTTTTTCTTTTTTCTTTTTAACATGTGTGGTTGTTTGTTCTTAGCTTTTTGTATTGCATGACCAAGATTTCAAAGGAGATGAATGAAGGAGAAATGTTAGTTAAGATTTTATCTTTTTGTGATGAAAAAATGTTTCAGAATTTGTAACTCCCATGGTTATTCATACTCATATTCTGTCTTATATTACTACTACAAATAATATATTTTATGACAAAGGTTTTACTTCACGTAACAAAAACCCAAGGTATCATGTTTTATTTTTCTTTCTAAAAATAACAATCTATTCCGTCGATTTTATAATAAACCAAAGGGTAAACTAATTAAGGGTACATGTTTTGAATCCCAATTGCAGCAACTTTTGATTTTATTTATTTAAAAGTTGCGTCTTTCTTTTTTGTTTCAGTTTTTATTTAATTATTAAATAATATATTCCATTAGTTTCCTTAATAACCAAGGGTTATACTACCCAGATTTAACTATAAAATGATTCATTCATTAAGTTTTTTCCTAAACCTAACTCATATATACAACCTCTTCATACTTGTAAACATCATTCTTTGTGATGAATATCCAGACAGAAAAATCATTTGTTTATGTGTTGTTGTTCTTCTAACACCTGTGTTTAACAAATCATTTTGTCTGCTCTTTCTATCCATCTCACATAATGTTATTGTTGTTTAGTTGTTGTTGTTAATTGTTGTTGTTCTAACTCTTGCCAATGTTTAATTTGTAAAAGAAAACATTCTTATATTCTGGATATATTTCATATTTTATTAATATACAAAGTTACTTATATTACTTGGGTTTATTTAGTAACCAATGGTATACGTCCGTATTTTAGGGTTATTTTTTATTTAAAAATAATAATATTAGACCTCGATTTCTTTCAAAATTGAGGAAAAAATAATTCAGTTTTGTCTCAATATATCTTTGTCGTTCATTTATAAAGTAACATCACTCAAGATTGCCAACACGTCAATCCATAGAAAACACTCTACGTCCAATCAGAACGTGAACACCACCCATGTATATATAGGGCGCTACGTTGTTTAACCCTAACATTGTTGTGAAACCCAAACTTTGTTGTGAAACCCTCTACGTTTAATCAGAGCGCCATGAGATTTTACAAATTAAAAGTATCAGTGTGATAGATTGTAAGAGCAGAAAAATAGATTTATTTAAGGGTTAAATAAGTTTTAGGTCCCTTTAAATATAGCGATTTTCAATTTTAGTCCCTCAAAAATTTTCCTTTAAGAATTGGTCCCTACAAGATTTTCCGTCTCAATGAATAGTCCCTGACGTCAAATGGGAGTAACGGCTGCTGATGTGGCTGCGCCATGTGGCAATTTCTTCCATTTTTTATTTTTTATATTCATAAATCCAGAATTCGTAGCTAATTTGTAGCTAATTCGAAACCAATTCCTAGCTAATTCTAAAAATTGAGACCTTCTAAACCCAGTATTCATAGCTAACTCGTAGCTAATTCGAAACCAATTCGTAGCTAATTCGTAGTTAATTCTAAAAATAATTATCAATGACTAACACACCAACATTCTTGATAATATAATATTTAAATATAAATAATTTAATATTAGTAACGAAATGGCTAATGTAATATTGGAGAGTGATAATAATATAATAATTTTTTCCATTAATTAGTTTGAGATGGGAAGGGTAAGGTGAACCTGGTCCTTCTACTATTCTTTCATAACTGTTATCCCTATGTGTTATAACTTTGTTAGGCCATACTTATTGCTTTAGGACTGGGACAAGTTACTTAGACGGGGACAAGACACCACTATAATCTAAACAATTTGTAATTAAAAAATAAAGGATATTGATATAAAAAGGGGGGCAAGTTTGATCAAAGAGAATCACAACAAAGTAGCAAAGCACATTGTTATACTATGGCAACAATGGTGAAATCATCTTTTCTCTTGACAACATTAATAATTGTCATATCTATTTCAACAGCAATATCACATTCACCAATTCAAAATTTTCTCAATTGTCGCCATCAAAACTTAGTAGCTTTTAATGTCATTTACACACCAAAATTACATAAAAATCTTTTCATTAGAGTACAACCTAGAGTTGTTCGAATGGTCAAGGGGGAAATAAGATAGTGCAAGTTAGTTTCATTGCTCAGTTTTTGGGGACAATCGAAAGACTTCTATCTTTGATGAACAAGAGTTTTCCTGAATTAAGTTTGAAAAAAAGTGATTGTTTATCAATGTCTTGGGTAAATTCCACTCTTTTTTGGTATGACAAGCCAATTGGTACTCCCCTTGAAGCATTGTTGGATGAACCAAAAGTGCCTCAAGTAATTTATATCAAAAGTCAATCGGATTATGTGAAGAAACCTATTCCAAAGGTAGCTAATTGGTGTTAGTCATTGATAATTATTTTCAGAATTAGCTACAAATTAGCTACGAATTGGTTTCGAATTAGCTACGAATACTGGGTTTAGAAAGTCTCAATTTTCAGAATTAGCAAGAAATTGGTTTCGAATTAGCTACAAATTTGCTAAGAATTCTGGATTTATGAATATAAAAAATAAAAAATGGAAGAAATTGCCACGTGGCGCAGCCACATCAGTAGCTGTTACTCCCATTTGACATCATAGACTATTCATTGAGACGGAAAATCTTGTAGGGACCAATTCTTAAAGGAAAATTTTTGAGAGACTAAAATTGAAAATCGCTATATTTAGAGGGACCTAAAACTTATTTAACCCTTTATTTAATATGTGGTTAGTGAAAGTGTATTTACTTTGCCGAAGATCTCTATGATAGATTGCAAAAGCAGGAAAAAAATCTTATTCAAAGTTGGTTTTCTAACATAATCTATGATCATGTAACTGCAAATTTATTTTATTTATCTAATATATTTTTTTATTTTATATCAGAAACAAATGCATGTAATACCCAACATTTGTTCTTCCACAAGGTTCAAATGGAGCAGGATACCATTATATGCCACCTCAGATTCAAAGTCATGAAGATGATTCGAATTCACATTTGTCAAACATTTATACTTATAAACAAAAATGATAAAAAAATTAAATAACTAACTTTGTAAATTAATAAAAACATAATATATATATATATATATATATATATATATATATATATATATATATATATATGAGAAATGTTAACATACATGCAAAATTGGTGAGTCCCACACAAAAATACACTATATTTATTTTCTTTCTATTTTTTTTCTTCATCTTTTTAATGTGGGTCCCACCTAAAATTGGTGGACCCCACATAAAAATACACTAAGGTGTATGTTGTTAATTCACACCTACATGAGTGTGCGTTAGCATAACCCTATATATATATATATATATATATATATATTTATTTATTCACTCGGTTATAAAAATAATCTAGAGGTAAAGTGATGCTTTTACAATAAAATAAATATGTAGTTGATGTGGATAGAACTCACTACCGGTTCAACGCTTTACCCCTATGTTTAAAATAATTGAGGAATAAAATAGAAACTTTTTATGTTGCTCTTTATTATCTTGTTTAAGTAACCGAGATACAATCCATTTTGCGGCCGAGGTAAGATATATTTTAGGCTAAAATACAATTTTGGTCCTCCTGTTTATTAAAATGTACGGTTTTGGTTCTCCTATTTTTTTTTTAACAGTTTTGGTCCCCCACTCCAATTTTGGCCCAAAAAAAGTAATGAACAGTAACTTGTCCGTACATGTCCGTACATGAACAGTACACGTCCGTACATGAACAGTGAGGGGTGGGGGACCAAAACTGTTAAAAAAAAAACAGGGGGACCAAAATCGTGAATTTTGACAAACAGGAAGACCAAAATTGTATTTTAGCCTATATTTTATATTGTATAGCGTAATCTTTGTTAGTATTAATTTGATTCACTAACAGTTATATTCTATTTTGTGCATGAAAACAACCCCGATACTTAAGGCAAAGATCAAGAATGAAAATTAAAAGTGCAACATTTGTGCAAGTATAATGGATATCATGGACTTATCCATCGGTAACTATTTTTTCTACATCTCTACATTTTTTTAGCACCTCTTGATATAAATGTTCATCATCATAGTATGCTTTACCTTGTTTTCGTTTTTCTTCACAATATTTAGGGAAGACCGGAATCAATGAATTGTGCCTAGTACCATTAAACAATCACAAAGAGGTGAGATAGTGTGCCTAATTATCATTATGAACTTAGGAAATGAACAAGAATTAAGTAACTCACTTTAGAAGGTATGGATTTATTATATTATTGTGAATTCAATTTAGTTTGAGAATCATAATGCACATTGGTTACTGTGTACATATGTTGTAGGAATTGAAAAAGAAGTAAGAGAAAAAGATTATGGAGTTCAAAAAAGATAACTTATGTTTTATGTTGGCTGTGTTGACGAATTTATAATTTGTTGTGTTGATGCTATTAATTTTTTTTTTTGAATCAAGATAAAATTTATTAATTCAAAAAAATCAATATAACTTCAAGGTGATCCCTATGATCCAACCAAACAAACAAGACAAAAGCCAACAATGGGCATTACATCAACAATCTCGCAAGATGGTTTCACATTTTTACATTGTTCCACCCTCTATAAACCACACTATCTATTATATCCTTAACTATGTTTATATTATCTACATCTCTATCAAAGCAAACATTGTTTCTATACTTCCATATGTTGTATATAGTTTCAGTAAAAGCCACCTTCAAGATGGTAGCCCTCCATCCTTTTCCTTTAGTTCTAGCTATTATCCACACAAGCTCATTCTTCCAATTAATTGCCTTATGTCTTATATCCAACCAGTTAAGGATTCTTACCCAAATATCATTCATCTTCTTGCAGTAAAAAAATAAGTGTGCCACTGTTTCTTCTTCCTTATCGCATATGCTACATGTATTGTCTTGCAGTAGTCCAAATCTCTTCATTCGATCCTTGGAAGCCAGTTTATCATGGCATGCTAACCACAAACACACTACTGCTCTAGGCCTAGCCTTGTTGTACTTAACAAGATTTCTCCAAGCAACACAATTACCATCATCAATCAGACTATTGTAGAAAGGTTTTATTTTGAATTTCTGTTGAAGTAAAGCTTGCTCCCACATTTGTTGCATATTGCCCACCTTCTCTCTTTGACTCAGGATACCTTTGAGAATCCATGAAATGTGCTTCTTTTCCTCATAATCCATGACTGGCATGCCTTTTAGGTAGCAAGTACTCACGCATTTGACCCATAATGTGTCCTCTTTCCTACACAGATTCCAAAGGCATTTCAAAAGCAAAACATTATTCCACTCTGTTAGATTGAGAACCTGTAAACCACCTTGCTTTACAGTGCTACACATTCTCTTCCATGCCACTGGACTTTTTCTGCTCACCTCACAGCTACCTGTCCAAATGAAACTTCTGCACAAGGCATCAATTTTCTTAATGACAAATTTTGGGAAGGGGAAGCATTGCATCCAATATTGGGCAATGACACAAGAGATGCTCTTGACCAATTGGATCCTACCAGCATAACTTAACAGTCTAGTAGTCCAATGTTTCATCCTACCTGTTATTTTCTCCACCAAAGGCATATAGGCATTGATATTGAGCTTTTTGCTGGTGAGGCGGACTCCAAGATACTTAACTGGGAGGAATCATTCTTGGAACTATGTTATACTTCTAAGCCTTTCCTTATCCCTACTGTCAATTCCACCAAAAAATACTTTACTTTTGTTGGGATTTGCCCTCAGGCCTGTGGACTCAGTGAACCTCTTAAAGGTCTCCAACATCATTGTCACTGACAGATCATCACCCCTACAGAATAGAAGAACATCATCAGCAAACATAAGATTGATTAGGCCCAGCTTCTCACACTTTGAATGGTGATTGAAATTGGGGTCTTGTTGCATCTTCCACGTCATCATGTACATATACTCCATGACTAAAACAAACAATAGAGTCACTTTGCCTGATGCCTCTCTTGGCTTCCAGGACTTCAGACAAATTACCAATCAGGTTGAACTTGTAAGAGACACTGGTGACTCCTTACATGATCCATTGAATAAGCTGCCTAGGGATACCAACTTCTTTAAGAATACACTCCAGAGCACTCCAATTAACCATATCATAGGCTTTTTGGAGGTTAATTTGCATCATCATTCTAAGTGTCCCCCCTTCTAGTGTAGCCTTTAAGCAATTTATAAGCAAGCATTATGTGATTCTGAATGTGTTTACCTGAAACAAAAGCAGCTTGACAAGGACTGGTGATACTTTGAAGACTTCCCCTAGCCTGTCTGTCAAGATTTTGGAGATAATCTTTCAAAAGGTGGTACATCCTGCTATAGGTCTGAAATCCGTTATGTGTCTAGCATGCCCCTCTTTAGGAATAAGTGTAACAAAAGTGCTATTGAAGGCTTTATACATTCTCCCTGAGTCAAAGTATTCCTTGATAGAAGCTATCATGTCAGCTCTTATTATATGCCAGCAAGCCTTGAAAAATTTAGCACCATACCTATCCAGGCCAGGAGCCTTCATATCCCCAATCCCCTTAAGGGCTTTAACAATATCCTGCTTTGTAATGTCCCTACACATGTGCTATCTCTGCTCCATAGTCAGTTGAACACCCAATCTCATCGCCTCCACATCAATATGATGCATACAGTTATCTTTCTTGCCCATCAACTGGCCATAGTACTCTAGAATTTACTGTTCAATATCTTTTTGAAATTGAAGGATAGTACCATCTTCTCTTTGAATCCCTTTCATACTATTAGCATTATATACGGCTTTGATGGAGGCATAGAAATAGGAATTATTCCCATCCCCCATCCTAAGCCAATCAATCATAGCTCTTTGCACCAGGACCTTTTCCTCAAGCTCATTGAACTTTAAAACATCCTCTGTACACTGTTTGACTCTTTCTATAAGCATGACATTCATCATGTCTTCCATAAGCTCAATCTTAGCCTTATTCAATTCTTATCTGGCCTTGATTGTATTTTGCTTGATATTTGAGAGAGGCTTACTTAGCTTCCTTAAATCAGGCTACAATCTTTTTAGCTGGTTCCACAACACAACCATAGGACTTCCCCTAATAGGTTGCTCCCAACTCTTCTTAACCACCTCCTCAAATCCATGCAAATCCACCAAGCAATTCCTGAATCTGGACCGCTTCTTAAATTTCCTTTCTCTATTGTTATTGGTCACATATAAGAGGGCATGATCAGATATATTTAGAGGCATAAAAATCAAGGAAGTATCCAGGTTGTCTTGATACCAATCACCATTGCCCAACAATCTGTCAATTCTAGAATATATGGTGCCAACCACTTGTTTGTTTGACCAAGTAAAATACTCTCCTACATTATCCATCTCACTCAGGCCAGTTCTTTGCATCATACATTGAAGATCTTCATACTCTGCTTCAGTGACAATTCTTCCCCTTATACGATCTTGGGCATTGGCCACATTGTTAAAGTCTCCAAGGACACACCAAGGTCCTTGGATATTTCTATGCAGGCTCTCAATATCTTTCCACAATGTTCTTCTTTTCTCAAGCTGGTTGTGAGCATACACAACACTCAACCACTGCTTGAACACACCATTATCATACACTCCACAGTGGATTAGTTGGCTGGTGCTATGGATATACTTAACATCAACTCTACTTTTATCCCACCCTATCCAAATACGCCCATTCTCGTGATCTCTGTAATTATTCAAGTAGCTATCTGTGATTCTGAGCTTATCACGAAAAGCATGGGCCTTATTCTTATTAACTCTAGTTTTAATTAAAATGACAATGGCGAGTTTAAGCTCTAGGAGACGGGAGCTAATCTCCCTAAGCTTACCCATTCTATTGAGCCCCCTGATGTTCCAAGAAACTATCATTTACCATTGCCTATTGCCACCAGAGGGTCGTTCAAAACCCCTAGGGCCTCAAAGCCGTTAGCAAAGTTTAAACCAGAAGATGAACCTGAGTGAATTATGCTTTTACCTCTATCTTTTGTAGCTTTCCTCACCACTGTCCTTGTCATACCATCTATCTCCTTTTTTTCTTCACTATCAGCTGCTTCATATTGTCCCCTAGTCATCTCATTAGCCTTGATGGTTGTTGGTTCCTTATGTTCATCGGGAGGCTTTTCTTTGGGTCTCCATTGCTTTTTCTTGGGCTGAGTAAAACACTTGTGTCCCATTTTCTGGAATTTCTCACAAAAAGTGGGTTTCTACTCATACTCAACACTTTGTTTCAGCAATCTTCCTTCACAATCCCTTATAGCAACCTCTTTGACCATTTCTTGTGTGATATCGACCTCTACCAATATGCGAGCATACGAAACTCTGAGTTTGTTTGTTGTACATTCATCAGTCACCAAAGGGGTACCAATCGCACTTCCTATCTTGCTCAGACTCTTCACTCCCCACAGATGCAGAGGAAGTTGAGGAAGTTTTACCCACACTGTAGGGTTCGCAACAGGTCCTTCTTGAGATTGAAATCTGGTCTCCATTCTTTCATAATCATCAGCATATTCCTGATTGTATACGGCCCCTTCATAAACACCTCTTACCTATCATCATGAGAACTGAATCGAAGCAAGAAGTATCCTTCATCATGATAGTATAGATCTGGTGTTTTCACGAAGTTCCACATCTTCACCATGTAGTTCTTTACCGTGTTCATACTCAGATCTTGCCCCATGACATAAAGAATCAAAGCATTATCCCAAACTTGAATTTTAGTTTCTACATCTTCTTACTCAATTTCTATTTCTACTTCACCATTAACCAATTTTGGAGCTACATACTCCATAGCCATACCTTTAGACGGATTTCTGTTGTCACTCAACACATCCACCCATAGTTTACGATCTTCCTGCTTCTCCATTGCAGAATTCGTTAAAGTTTCCCTCTTTCTTGCATCCTTTCTTGCTTCATCTTCATCTTCCTTGTGACTTTGTTCGCATTGTTCCTCTATAGCATTCACGTTCTCCTTTTCCGACGGTTCCTCTAGAGGAGGTTGAGTCTCCGATGGTGGTGGCACCGTAGATTTTGGCCGCCCACGCCCTTGTTTCTTCATCAGAGAGAAAACTTTGCTATTAAATTTATATTGATCGTGTTAATATTGCATGTATTTAACTATTTATGTTGGTTGTTTGAGAAAATATCACAAAGAGTGGGATAGTGTGCCTAATTATCATTATGAACTTAGGAAATAAAAAGACAATATATCACTCACTTTAGATGGTATGAATTTATTATTCTATTGTGAATTCTATTTAGTTTGAGAGTCACAATGTACATTATTTAATGTATATATATGTTGTAGGAATTGAAAAAAAAAAGTAGGAGAAAAAAATTATGAAGCTCAAAGAAGGCAACCTATGTTTTATGTTGGCTATGTTGACGGATTTATGATTAATTGTTGATATTATTAAATTTATATTGTAAATTTATATTGGTTGTGTTAATGTTGCATATATTTGACTATTTATGTTGACCGTTTGAGCCAATATTTATATTTTTTAAAATTTAAATTTTATATGGTCCTTGAAAATATCAAGTTTTATTTTAGTAACTCAATTTGATTCTGTTAATATTATTTAATTTGGTTCGATTTTAAAGTGATAGATTGATTTTAATTAATTCAGATTTAGTTGAGATTTGAACTGATGAATGAGTTTAAATAATGATGAATGAGTTCTAATTTAGCCCAGTTTAAAAGTATTAAGTGGTAAATTTTTTAAAACACCATCTAATAAACCGGAAAAAAGTAAATTGGGACAAAAACGAAAATTTAACATATTTAAAATTGGCCTATCATTGGGCCAATATGTAATAAAAGAAGGGAATTTTTTAATGCACCCTATATATTACTAGGGCACCATGTGAAAATATAAAAATGTCATTAGTTTTCGGAGATGCATCTCCTGACGTATTTTGAGTAAAAATAATTTTGATTTAACATTTAAAAACTCCAGAGATGCATCTTCAAAATTATTTCAGAGATGCATCTCCGAACAGTATTGGCTCTATATCGTGCCAGAACTCGTCTCCTTCCTAATTTCTAAAAAAACTCAAAACTTTTTGAAACTCTTTCAAAGGTCATACATATGAGATCCTTAGAGCTGAGAAGGCTAGAGGCATTGATGAGCAAATGGGGCTCCATAGAGTAAGCTATGAGAGCATACTTGCTATATTTGGTTGGCACTTCTATTTTTGTGGACAAAAGTGCCTATTAACTAGTATATGTTCTATTAGCTTTTTTATTGTACAGCGCTAAGCCCATTTACATTATTGTCCAGCCCATTAGGTTAGAGTGTAGTTAGTTATGGTAGGTAGTGTAGTTAGTTATTTTGAACCATCATGTATATATATATAGCACTTTGTTGCTATTTTCATTTAATGAAGAAGTTAATCTTTCAATCCTTTCTGCAACTTATCCTTTTCCTTTATCAGCAAATATTCATCATCAACATGGTATCAGAGCTTATCAAGCTCTGGTAGCCATTGTTATTCTTTCTCCTTCTTTTTCATCGGTTAACCGCTTTTCTTGAAGAATCACCTTTCTTGTTACTTCTTTTCATTGCAGAATTTTCTTCTTGCAATTTGTTCTCTGTTTTCTTGATTCTTCATCGAATCATTTATCTTCTCCAATGGAATACTAAAGCTTCATTGATTATGCGACGAACTCTGCAAAACCATACTATCTCTATCCAAACGAGAATCCTGCAATCGTTCTAGTTTCTCTGCCTCTCACTGACAAGAACTACCACACATGATCGATGAAAATTACTCTGATTTCCAAGAACAAAGACAAATTCATCGATGGAACCCTAACCAAACCTCCCGTATCCGATCCACTTTATGCTCCTTGGATTCGCTGCAACACAATGGTTCTAGCTTGGATACAATGTTCTATCTCTGAATCGATTGCTAAATCAGTTCTTTGGATTGACAATGCTGCTGGTGTTTGGAAGAATTTGCAGATTCACTTTTCGTATAGTGATATCTTCCGCATTTCAGACATACAAGAAGATCTCTACAGATTTCCGTAAGGTAATCTTGATGTTTCCAACTACTTTACTTAATTGAAAGTACTTTGGGATAAAGTAGAGAACTATCATTCCCTTCCTACTTGTTCTTGTGTTATTCCTTGTACATGTGGTACAATAGCTTCTGTTAAAACCTATAGAGAACGGGATTATGTCATTAGGTTTCTTAACAGATTGAATGGCAAATTCACACCTCTAGGTCATAAATTATGATGATGAACCCCTTACCTGATATTGATAAGGCTTTCTCACTTGTTATTCAACAAGAAACAGAACTGCATAGTTCCATATCTGAATATGTTCTTAAAAATGGTAATAGTGAAGAGGCTACAACCTTAAATGCTAGTCATACTTTAGGAAATGTCAATGGCAACAATGGCAACAATGGCCTTAAGGGAAAGAGCCATAACTTCAATAGTTCAAAAGGTCACAATAGGGTGTGTACTTATTGTCATAGGACTAATCATACTGTTGAAACCTGCTTTCTTAAGCATGGTTTTCCACCAGGCTACAAAGGGAAAGGCAACCCTCAAACTGCTCCTGGTGCAGGTCCTCCACAAGATGCCACAATCAATAATGTGTCAGAATCAGCTCAGTAAGGATCAACTACAACCTCTTTTGGTTTTACTCAAGAGCAGTATAACAATATTCTGGAATTGCTCCAACAGTCCAAGTTATCCTCTCAAGCCAAAGTCAATTCTATCACCACTTCACCCTTTGTCCTAAACTCACACTCATCCAATCCAAATGGTAAGAATCCTAATCTTTGGATTCTAGACACAGGTGCTACTTACCACATTTCCTTTAATATTGCTTCCTTTATTGAGTATAAGAGCATAGTTCCTATTCCTATTACCTTACCTGATGGTTCTCAGTTACTTGCTTAAATTTCTGGTAGTGTAGCTATTTCCTCATGCTTGACTCTACACAATGTTCTTTACATCCCAAAATTCCATGTAAACCTTATATCTGTTGCAAAATTAGCTATTAGTAATGATTGTTCTTTACAATTCAGTGCTAATACATGTCAAATTATGCAGAACCATTCCAAGGCAATGATTGGTATAACTAATCTGCAAAGAGGCTTGTATGTTCTTGATTATGCAGGTCATGTTTCCACTTGTAATTCTGTTGCAAATAATTCTTGTAACATTTGGCACTTAAGACTATGTCACGTTCCAGATATAGGTTTACAAATTTTTTCCTTACATTGATTGTAAAAATAATGCAGCACCTTGTTATGTCTGCCATTTTGCTAAACAAAGAAGATTACCTTTTCCAAATAGCCTTCGTAATTCTAGTGCTCCCTTTGAAATTTTACATTCTGACTTTTGGGGGCCTTTCTCCACTATTTCCATGTTAGGACATAAATACTTTTTAACATTGGTTGATGACTATACTAGATTTACTTGGGTCATTATCTTAAAGAGCAAAGACCAAACTAAACAAAGCCTCATTCATTTCATAGCTTACATTGAGAATCAATTCAACACATCTTTAAAATGCCTTAGATCTGACAATGGCACAGAGTTTGTTGCCTTGTCTGAATTTATTTTAACCAAAGGTATTCTTCATCAAAAGTCATGTATAGAAACATCCCCAACAAAATGGGGTGGTAGAAAGGAAGCATCAACATATTCTCAATGTTGCTAGATCATTGTTTTTCCACTCTAGTATTCCTTTAAATATGTGGAATTTTTGTGTCCAACATACTATACACCTCATCAATCGATTGCCAACTCCTCTTTTAAAGTCTAAATGTCCTTATGAACTTTTGTTTAATAAACTTCCCCCTTTCTTGCATTTAAAGGTCTTTGGTTGTCTCAGTTGTGCTATAACACTTCTGGCCCATAGGACAAAATTTGATCCTAGAGCCAGAAAAACCATATTTCTAGGATACCAAGAAGGAACGAAGGGATACATTCTATATGATCTGATATATCACTCTGTATTTGTTTCAAGAAATGTCATTTTCTATGAAACAACTTTCCATTTTAAAACCAGCCCTACATCCCATCCTTCTAATCAAACTCATATACCACCTATAAGTGAACACAACTTGTTTGATGACCCACCTTCCCAGACTCCTTTTCCCACACAACAGACTAGCACAGATCTGTCTCTATCAACCAGTCCTACATCTTCCCCTAGCTCCTCTTTATCACCTTTATCCCCTGCTGTAGTTCATCCTGACCAACCTCCTGTCAATGACAGGGCTCATACTTTACTTGATAATGAATTATCATATGCTGATACTAGTATTATGCCTAGTAAATATAGGAAAAATCCTGAATTACCCTTTGCTGCTAGTCCCAGTTCTATACTAAGTACACCTATTCCGTCATCTAGTCAACCTTTAACCAGTAGTCCCAACCTTGATCTCAATGAAACCACTACACCATATGATAACACTAGAATTTTACCTATTAGACAATCCCCACGCATCTCTCATCCACCTAGTTATCTAGCAGACTATCACTGCTATTCACTTTCCAACAATTCCCCTTCTCTCATATATAAAACTCCTTATCCTTTGTCATCTGTTTTGTCTTATACACAATGCTCTCCAACTTACAAACACTACTGTTTCTATTTCCTCAACCATTGAACCCAAAACTTTTAACCAAGCTATCAAACTTTACTGTTGGAAAAATGCTATGAATATTGAGTTACAGGCACTTACAGATAATCAAACTTGGATTATGGTTGCTCTACCTCCTAGAAAAACACCTATTGGTTACAGATGGGTGTACAAAATCAAATACAATGCTAATGGTTCCATTGAAAGGTATAAAGCCAGATTGGTTGCCAAGGGTTACATCCAAATGGAAGGCATTGATTACTTTGATACCTTCTCTCCTGTGGCAAAAATCACTACAGTAAGAGTTCTCCTCTCTATTGCTTCTATCAAAGGTTGGCATCTGGAACAGTTAAATGTCAACAATGCATTTCTACATCGTGACTTACATGAAGAGGTCTACATGACTCTTTCTCCTAATCTGTCTCATGGCAACTCATCTCAGGTTTGTAAACTTCAGAAGTCACTCTATAGATTGAAACAGACTAGCAGGCAGTGGTATTCTAAACTCTCTTCCTTTTTACTATCTTTGGGTTATTCTCAGTCACAAGCTGACCATTCTTTGTATGTCAAATCTGATCAACACAGCTTTACTGCATTACTAGTTTATGTAGATGATATAGTTTTAGCTGGGAATTCTACACAGGAAATAAAGCCTGTGAAGAAACTTTTGGATACAAATTTTAAAATAAACGATCTTGGCCAGTTGAGATTTTTTCTTGGTTTTGAAATTGCCAGATTTGATACATGCATCTTTATGAATTAGAGGAAGTACGCCCTAGAGCTTCTTGAGGACACAAGCTTTCTTGCAGCCAAGCCTTCACCAATTCCTTTTGATCCTACAACCAAGCTCTCCCTTACAGATGGCACACCTCTTGAAGATTCTTCCACATACAAAAGACTCATTGGAAGATTGATTTACTTAACTAATACCAGGCCTGACATCTCATATGTTGTCCAACACCTGAGTCAATTTGTGTCCAAGCCTTTAGTACCACATTATTAAGCTTCCACTAGGATCTTGAGGTACTTAAAATCTTCCCTGCTCGAGGTATCTTACTTTCTTCTTCTAGTCCCTTGAAGCTTTATGACTTTGCTGATTCTGACTGGGCAAGGTGTCCTGACACAAGGAAATCTACTACTGGCTATTGTGTTCTTCTTGGTTCATCCCTTTTATGTTGGAAATCAAAGAAACAGAATACTATGTCCAGATCCTCAACAGAAGCTGAATATAGAGCTTTGGCATCTCTCACATGTGAATTTCAGTGGCTACAATATCTCTTCAAAGATCTAATGATTGTGTTTTCTCAACCAGCCTCTGTGTATTGTGACAACAAATCAGCATTTTATCTTGTTCACAATCCCACATTTCATGAGAGGAGTAAACACATAGAGCTGGATTGCCATGTTATCAGAGAAAAACTTCAATCT
This sequence comes from Lathyrus tuberosus, assembly GCA_022829125.1. Taxonomy (NCBI): domain Eukaryota; kingdom Viridiplantae; phylum Streptophyta; class Magnoliopsida; order Fabales; family Fabaceae; genus Lathyrus; species Lathyrus tuberosus. Next base: position 4,190,579 of record JALAZF010000061.1, on the reverse strand, counting down.
AAACTTCTACACCTTCTTCCTATATCTACCAATGCTCAACTTACTGACATGTTTACTAAGCCTATGCACTCTATTGCCTTGTCTGCTATTTTGTCCAAGTTAGGACTGCTTTCAATACACAGTCCAACATGAGGGGAGATATTAACTAGTATATGTTCTATTAGCTTTTTTATTGTACAGGGCTAGGCCCGTTTACATTCTTGTCCAGCCCATTAGGTTAGAGTGCAGTTAGTTATGGTAGGTAGTGCAGTTAGTTATTTTGAACCATCATGTATATATATATAGCACTTTGTTGCTCTTTCCATTTAATGAAGAAGTTAATCTTTCAATCCTTTCTACAATTTATCTTTTTCCTTTATCAGCAAATATTCATCATCAACTGTGCCACTTATTCAAATGTCCTCTACCTAAGGTACCTTGAGGACTTCGAGCAGATCAAAGAGTATAATTGGGGGGCTTGTTTGGTCTACTTGTACTCGAAGTTATCAGAGGGCTCTAAGTGGAAGACGAGGCAGGTCACAGGCAACATCACACTGCTTACGGTAATATTTATCGGTCTTTTAATGTTTATGTATCAATTTCATTACATTTATGCAACGCCTTTTCCAATGATTCGTGTGTTCCAACGCTTTTCAGGTTTGGATCCTCCAGCACTTCCCGCGCATCTTCGGCTGGTCGTGTGTACCGATTTGCATTGAGGATATGACGTGTGCTTCTGAATTTTCCCTGCTCAGATGGAACCAGGCGATAGAGCTGTTCAAGGTGTATCTTGAGTACTTGGTTACTAAGGATGCGCACTTCAAAAACTATGTCGATTACCGTTAGTCGTAGTCATTTGACGACATAGTGTTATACTCGGAACTGTTAGCTTGCGGCTTACCTCTCACATTTTCTCATATGTTTGAGCGCGTCATGCGGCAGTTCATCTACACTCATACTATTCCAAGACATCATGTTGTATCTGTTCCTCCTGCCATGACACTGTTTGCCGTGAAAATTAATAAACAGCCGCTTCTCTTCCAAATCGAAAAGGAATTTGGTTACTTACAGGATCGACCATACTAATCTTAGGACATGTGCTAGTAAATCTTAAAATAAAGTTTGGAAAATGATAAATGCTTCGACAATATTCATGATCTAAAAGTTAACAACTTTAAAAGTTCAAAGAAAGTAAATTGCAGAAACTTAATCGAAAAGCAAGTAAATGCATTGAAAATAACTTGGGCAATAAAGAAGATAAACTTGTGAGTAAAAAGATAAAACTTGAATTGAAGTGTAAAGATATGGTGTTTTGTCAAACATACATTTTCTCAACACACTCTTTTCTCTGCACACGGGTACTTTGAGTAATTCTAGAGATTTTGTATAATTTCGAACACACACAATCCTAACGATAAGACTTCCTATTTATAATGATCGAAATAACTGCCTTTAATGGCCTTTCTACGAAAATAACACAAGCGGCGCTCGACATGTCTTCTTTTCTTGAAAATGCTCCACGTGTCTCTCTTAAAATCTGGATAAGAACAAAGCTCCCTCCTTTATTTGAATTCAAATCTTACGTCAAAACACCATCAATAGATCCCTGTCGAATTAACTTCCAAGACTTAGAATATTTTTCCCTAAATCTGTTCAACATATTCTCCTTGTACAAAAGGTGACCTCGGCCAAAGATACCCAGGTTTCACAGTTTTGTCGAAGCCTTTCATAACTTCATATAAGTTGTTTTTTTATTTATTAATTCCATTAATCCAAACTAGGCTTCGAATTCGGGAGCTAACAAATTGCCCCCCCAAAAATGTCATTTTCGAAATTATTTGAAGAAAAAGACATTTTTTTATAGTCTTCTTCGACGCCACAAATGATCCATGTGTGATTCAATGTTTCTGATGAATCAATGTTATAACACGGTTCTCCTTCTTCAGCACACTTATGACGTCATGGTCATGATTATGCTTTACTGAAACATCCCCTCAACCCACGTGAGAATCTTTGTCATCAACACGCCTCATAGACTCTAGGAGATCATGGGGCTAGGCATTAACTGCCATACTTCCATCAAGGATAGTGGGAAGGACACGCATCCCACTCCAATTTTAAGCATTAATTCCATCTTGGAACCGTTCCCACTTCCATCCTTATAAATACCCCCTTTTTCATTTCTTTTCACTTTTTATGCTTTCTGAACTCTCAACGCTCACAATCTTCTTCTACCTTAAAGAACCCAGTTTTTTCCCCTTCAAATTTTAACAATGGCTTCATCAACCCGATCCACCAAAGACGCCAACAAATCCACTAAGGAATCCACTAAGCCTGTGAAGGTCCCTAAGAAGATTTCGCAACTTCCTCCATTTGATACGATCACTGGTCCAACTATGGTGGGAAATCAACAATATCTGCCTGAACCACTTGCTGAGCAAAAGAGAAGAATTTATAACTCTTAAGTACTCATTCCTCTAACTGTTGCTAGTAAGCCTTTGGCTTTGTTAGGTCTTTTATCTGATGTTAATGCTGATCCTAGCAAACTTAGGGATTTCTTTCCAACTTACTATAAATACAAACCCATAGGCCATGCCAAAAAACCTAGGGCTAGTAATGACGATCCCAATTCCGTTAATCAGCACAACCCTCCGACTGAAGAGGCAATTGACCTTAGGTACATGAATAATTTTAGGGTATTTCGAGGAAGCCCATCTTTTAAGGATCCCTCTGATTATCTAGGATGGTTAGAGAAATTGGAGAAAACAAAGTCCCAAGTATGGAAAGACATGAGCATTTTTTATTTGATTATGTTGTCGAAAGTAGGTCCTGACTACTGCTCAAACATGCTTGTCTCTTCCTTGTATTTTTTGGGACAGCACCCATTACACTCTCCATCTTCCTTGTGGAATAATGACCCCCACCTTATTCAATATAGCTGCTATCACAGGGCTCAAACCGACTGGCAACACATATGACCCCGACTACATGTCTGATGATAGTATAAACTTTGTAACCTCTAGGGCAGCATATTCGACCCACGTAGCACATTACCATGACAAAGATGTAGAGGAGGTTTCTGATGTAGGGCACATAGCCTTCCTAGCATTATGGCTATCTCGTTGTGTCTTATGTTCGAAGTCACTCCAAGTAACCAGGAAATTCTTAACCATGGCGAACCAACTCCACTCTGGCCATAATCTATGTTTGAGCGAACTGATTCTGGTCAGTCTTTATGAATCTATGAGCGAAGGTGTTACCCAACTTAAGTGTCTAGGAGACAAAGGGAATCTCCTCCTCTCTGGGCCTTTCTGGCTTCTATAACTGTGGTTGAATGCTTCATTCGAAGCTTGCCTTCCTTACAAAAATCTGATTAATAAAGATGCTGGCGAAGTGAAGAACATGAGAGTTGAAGGTCCACGCTTGGCCAAGTTAACTCCTAGTGATGAAGGTCGGCCTGTTCAATAAACCTTCACTAGCTATATCATGATGTTTTCCAAATGCTACGACTTCTCATTGAACATGGCTCCCTTCGCTGCAAGAAAATGCGGTCCTGAATGGTTTACCATGCCATTTCCAGCTCCGTCGAAGGCCCAAGAAGCAGAGTCCATTGCAATCTGGCAAGCTTTCCTAACTCCTAGGGTTTTAACCCTCAGATTCAATCTTTCGAAGAGTCTGGTTACCATGTCGCTTATCAACCTAATCTTGTCGCTCGACAGTTTGGCTTAGTTCAAGTCTTACCCAAACCTCTTTATGAGAAGAAAAGCCTTTTCCTACTTTATAATGCAGTCCACACTGAAGCTGTGGCTATTAAGCAAATTGCTCGGTATACTGGTCAAACACAACTTCTTCTTGTTGCTTTCGAACCAAGCTTTCTCTATACCCAGCAGTTTGATGAATGGTGGAAAGCTTATTATGCTAAAGTGTTTTTTGACGTGGCTGCTTTTACTCAGCATATTATTAACAAGGCTTTCCTCTCTGTGCGGGAAAAGGTCAAGAAAGGTACTTCGACGCATATAAAGGAAATCCAAGCATTCCAGAAATCCTTTGAAACTGTCTATAGGCCTAATGATATTGGTCGAACCGTCCGTGAAGCAGCTATTACTTTAAAGGAATTTTTTTAAAGAAAATGGAGAATCTAAAGATCCCTTCGTATGTTCCTCCCGAGAAGCGGTACGAAATGACTTTTAACATGTATCCTCCCAAATTCCCTCGACTGCCAAGTGCTGACTTTGGAGTGGTCCTTACCCTCCATTCCCAGAATGGTTTGTCTGTGGGGATCCTATAAAAATCCTTCGACAAGAATCACAAAAGCGTACGCAGCGGGTGGTTGCGACTAAGCACACATTAGACAGTTTCAAAGGTCACCTTCATATTGGGATCGGAGATGTTTCCATTGAGTCCGAAATATATGAAGGTGTGGAATGGGGAAGATTTTGACGAAACATTTTCCATTACTCATTCTCTTTTACTTGTAATAATTGTTTCTATTTTAATTTAGCCGTGAAGATTCCACTGAGAAACCAACAACCAAGAAAATAATCGAAGTGAATGAGGAAGGAGGAAGCAAGGCAGCAACAACAACAAGGGTATTTTATCTCCCTTATAAATTTTGTCACTTTTCCATATGCTCTATTATACTTCTAATGTTTCCTTTTTAGGGTGCTTGAAAAATACCCCTAACTCTCTAAAAAAGGAAATCCAAAGAAACCGAAGTCTTAGTGGTTGAGTCGGATGATGAAGACTTGTCTCCGACTGCAAAATAACCCATCAAGAAAAGAAAAAGGTAACTCAAGATGGCTGAGGCTTTGGCCCAACCACAAGAAAAAGGTGTGAAATCTTCGTCCAAGAAACCTACTGCCCTCAAAATACTAGAGCCAAGTCCTGAGCAATTGTCGAAGAAAGCTGCAGATCAGCCCGAAAGCGACAACTCCAGCCCTGGGGCTGATGTTTCCAAGGTACCAAATCTTACACCTTAGCCTTTACTTAGTAATCTTTTTAACTTACTAACCTTTGATTGCTCTTTTCAGGATGGTGCAGGTGTTTCTACCAGACCAGCTGTACATGCCAAATATATTTGATGTCGAGTTGGGCAGTCGGATAAGGGTAAGCATGGACTAGATTGTGATAGTAGGAAAGATTGTACAATGTAGAGAGCTAGACAAGCATCATACACAACCAGACCCGGTCAGGGAGCCCGACTCCTATTAGCCGAGTTCATACAAGGCCGGGTACTATACCCCACCAACCCGGCACCGATGCCGGACATAAGCTCACCAAGAGCCATTCCAACAGTTATAATGGCGGCGGCGCATCAATGTAGATATTATTCTGTTTTCAAAGCGTCCATTCATGAAGAAGAGTTATAGCAATGGTGTCCATGCAACGTCGGAAGGCCAAGAGGCTTCTCTTAATGGCATGGCTTAAATGAAGGTAGAAGAAGGCTATAAAAAGGGCTCCCACATGAGGTTTAAGCAAGACACATCCATCTTGAGACAATATATAGCACATGTATAGCTCTCAAATCCCCAAACATACTCTATAGTATAGACATCGTAGCTCTCCTTGTCTTGGATAGGAAGAACTAGCACTTTTAGTGGTCTAAACATTTTTTGCTAGAACTTTGGCGCCCACCGTGGGACCTAGTTAAAACTTTCCCAGGCCACACCTCTCACTAACGACATGTCTTTTGAAGGAGATCCTTCAAACATGGCTCAACTACTAGCTATGATGGAGACCATGAGACAACAGAATGAAACACTGCAAGACAGCATACAAGTACTGCAACAGTAAAATCAAGCTGACGGTTATAGTGAGGAGGAGGTTCTCGAATCTCAACTTCTCTCTCAAGAGATTTGGGACGACCACATACCAGAAAACTTCAAAGCACCATCATTAACCTCTTATGATGGGAAGACAGATCCTCAGGAGCATGTTATTGCCATCAACAATCAGATGACCATAGTTTCCCCTTCCGACTCACTGAAGTGCAAACTCATGGTCGGAAACTTGAAGGATGTAGCCCTAAGATGGTACATGATCCTTCCTCGGCTTTCCATCATAAGCTACCAGGACCTAACTAAGAAGTTAGTACAACACTTCTCGGCAAGAAAACGCCGGAAAGTGTCCACGACCGCATTGTTTAGTGTTCGACAGAAGCAGGCGGAATCACTACGTGAGTACCTGGCTCGATTCAATGAGGAAACCCTCAAGGTATCTCATCCAAATTAGGAGTTGTTTGTTAGGGCTTTTCAGCAGAGATTACGAGCCAGGAAATTCAATGAGTTATTGGCTCAGAAACCAGCTATCAGCATGGACGAGATCATTACCCGGGCTGAATGTTACATCAAAGGAGAAGAAAGTAACCAAGAGAAAATAGACCGGGACAGCAATGAAAAGACAAAGATCAAATAAGAGGTGTCAAAAAGGAGGAAGGAGCATCCTCTGGAAGCTGCGCGCGAGCGACATGCTCCTCGACCATACAGACAGCCGTACGAGCCAGACATGGACCTCACCCCGCTAAATACAAGCAAGGGAGATATCCTTAAAGAAGTTGGTCAAATGAATCTGTTACCAGAGCCTCATCGTCCCAAAAGAGCCAACACATTCATGGGAAGGCAACCTGAGGCTTGGTGTAATTACCACCGTGTACGGGGACATCACACTGTGGACTGGCAACAGCTGAAAAAGGAAATTGAAGCTCTAATCCAGAGGGGACACCTCTTGGCATACGTGAAGGATTCTTGACCTCAAAATAACAAAAGAAGTCCTCGCCGAGATGATCAGGGACCAGAAAAGTCATCCTGGAAGAAAAGCTCAGATGCTAAGGAGGGTCACGAAACAAAGGCAGCCTGTCACACCCTAAACACCATTTCTGGGGGGTTTGCTGGTGGTGGAAAGACAAGTTCAGCAAGAAAGTGATATGCTAGAGCAGTTATGCATATTGACCAGAAATCCCCAGAGAAACTAAAGGGCAACTTAGATGTTGTAACATTCTCCAAACAGGACGCCATAGGAGTCTTGGCTCATCAGAATGGTCATATGGTTATCAAAGTACAAATAAGAGATTGGAGCATGAAGAGGGTAATGATAAATCCTGGAAGCTCAGTCGGCGTATTGTATTGGGATGCATTCAGAGGAATGGGGCTTGATACGACCGAGTTGCTACCATTCAAAGGCAGTCTAGTAGGATTCTCAGGAGAATAACACTACTACGAAAAACCCATTTAACAACGGTTGGAAATGACATATAATGACGGGGGCAAAGGCGTTGTTATGTAGAGTGTTGTTGTATATGAGGTACGTACAATGAAGGTCCGGGAACCATTGTTGTATTCCAGTTTGCGCGCACCATTTCACGACGATTAGTTTAGTCAACCGTTGTGATATACTAAACTGTGATCTGGTTCGATTCTCAGCAACAACATTTTTTATTTATATTAGCGTTTGATATACAACTACGGATAGGTTTATAACCGCTGCCAAAAACAGACTATTTTAAATATAAAATTTATCTGCGTATCAAATTATTCCCATAATTTATCCTGTCAAAACAGCTTCTGTTTACATGCAAACACAATATGTGCATCAAACACAATTCTTCCTATATTGTATCCTTATAAATGAATCAGAGAATTTACATCAAAAGAAATTTACATCAAAAGCTAAATGAATCAGAGAATTAAACTGCTAACATTGTTTAAATCAAAAGCCAATATTATTGATTTCATTATGTTCATCAAAAGCCAAAACTATTGTTCACATTATGTGCATCAAAAGCAAAAAATATGTGCATCAAAAAATGTTGCTGATATATCATACAGCAGGAGCAGAACCCTTAAGCTGATTGTGGATATACGCCCAACGTTTACGAAGATCCACAAAGTCCTCGAGGGGGAATGGGGTTTCGTCGTTAAACATCTACATAAGAGCAAAAAATTGAAGATACATCATGCATGATAATAATTCAATAGTCAACTTATATATTAATATATGTAAACATTTTATGGCATATATTATCGTATCCCATGAATCAACAGTGCCGGCAAGGACGATGTTTAACATATGTTTCATGATAAAATACCCACACTCGTAACTCCCGCGTTGTTTCCTCGTCTACAAATTACATGAATACAACCACACATGCATGAATGTAAATGAAATAAACAGGTAATCGGGCCACTTACTTTAGGAGCAAGGTATGTGGGCTTTTTTCTAACATTCCTCAATATATTAACTTGCTCCACAATACTGCACATTGAAAATTGAATTAAACATATTACATGATAAACTAATTACAATTAATGCCAAAGAAAATGATATTAAACAAAGACACTTACGTTAATACAAGATCTTTCATTGGTTTGTGGAGTGGATCGTCCAAGGAACACAGTAATGTCACCGTATTTGTCCTAAACGATATTACGATCAATTGCCAATGACCACTGAATGAACACGAGAATATATATATATATATATATATATATATATATATATATATATATATATATATATATATATATATATATATATATATATATATATATATATATATATATATATATATTAGTTGTTACTAAAACAAAACTAAATATAGAATATAGAAATAAATTACTACAATACTAACCTACATAGGAATGGTGCAAGGTAACATTTTTTTCCTCCGTCATTTAGCCGGCTTTTCAAGTACTTTTCTATGATAGTTTTATCATTATATGCCCAAGCAATAAAAATTGGGTCCAAGATTCCATATGTACTTGATTTATTCAATTCTATACAAACACGGTGAATGTACCTAAATGGTCAAAGAAAATGAATAAATTAAGGGAGAAAATACAAAAAATTATAATGTTCTATAATGACATGTATATTTGACTATATACTTACGTGCACCAAACTTGAAAAATAGATAAGTCAAGCCACTTATATCCTGTGAGAAAATCCCTCACATCTTCAGGAGTGTAATACACTAAATCCAATTTTGGGCAATGTTCTAGCATGAGGGGCTGCGCAAGGTCTGTTATTGAAATGTATTAGTATAAACTTGTTATTTCATTTGGACTAGGGTCCAATATCCCATTGCGGTTATCTACAGGTGGGGGAGGGGTTGTACAATTACTCCCTTTTGTAGAAGCGTGATTTATGACACTTCTACTTGGAGTTTGATCATCACCAACGCAACGACGATCTTCATTAGTTCGTTGTTCGAGACTTTCACTTAATCTCTACATCATAACATTCAATTAGAACATAAAACAAAAATAAGCACAATATATTCAATTAGAACATATAATATATGTCATACAAAAATAAGCGCGATTTACGACACATACCGAATACATCTCTTGTAACCTTTCCACTTCTTTCTCCCTTTTTTCCCTCTCCTCCTCAAACAGCCTCCTTTGCTCCGCCAATTGCTTCTCAACATTATCAATCTTTTGTCGTTGAGCAAGAAATTCAGCGGTTTCGGTGCTTCTTCTTTGAGATCCAAAGTATGACCTCAAGCCGACACCATCTCCAACACCACGGACACGACCTCCATGCTCAGCTGTTCTGATAGCTTCGACTAATATGTCATGTCGTGCTTCCATAACAAATGTGCCTTCACGGGCCGCCACAACCAAGTTATCCTACACAACATGAGCAACTTACATAAGCAAACGCATTTAAATAACAACTCATCATGAGCAATTTACATAAGCAAACGCATTTAAACAAAACATATACTTACAATTTTCTCAGCAACTACTCTTGAAGCCTCAGAGGTGTACTCTCCATTAGGTCTTAATCGAGCCCTCTTCCATTTCTCATGTCTTGAAGGTGGAGATGGAATGCCACAATCTCCTCCTTCTTGTAGTTTTTCCTGCAGGATCCTTTTCTCAAGTTTCATGTAACCCCCATGAGACAATATATGGGGGTACATGTTTTTCGCCTTGTTCTGAATTCCCACTTCACTTTTAGCCTGTTATTAACATAGTGAAAAATGTGTATGATTAGTATCTATAACTAATTAGCATAACATTATAGGTTACATAAGACTAGTACTAACCTTGAATTCCTCAGAACGGCGTTTCTTCGCAAACTTGTGCCACACCTTCTTCGATAAAAAACTATACCGAATCCATGGAGGTTGAAGACTGCTCTTAGGCTTCGTAATGTAGTCAGCCGTGAGCCGTGACTTAAATCCCCTCCAACGAACACCGGCATAAGTTATCCACTTTCTTTTCAATTTTAAGTCATCGGTAAACTCAAAATTCAACTACATTAAATCAATATATAAGTATGAATTAGAAACTATAGGTAGTGATATCAAATATATGAAAATTATAGTATGAAATACCTTAACGTCTGTCCATATGTTTTCTTTGACATTACCATCCACTTCTCTCTAATCATCAATCAGTATATTGACTTTGCTACGTGCAAGAAACGCAACATAACTCCTAAAAGTAGCGTAATGTGGACAATCCACTAATCTGTAGTGCGAATCAAACTCGATCGGAATTTTTACACCAGATGAGTTGCGGACTGATGTGAATTGGGGCATCATTGTGACACCTCTTTGTGATCTTTTCGTTTGACTTTTAGTTATTTGAGTTTCATTGGCTAACCTTTCATTTGACCTTATTAAGTATCTTATAAGTGTTATGAGATAAGAAGAGAGACTCAAAAGAAAAGAAAAACTACGGGGATTCTATCCTAATGTTATCATGCAAAGATGGCCCTAAGGGGAGGTTTAAGAACAACCTAAGTCTAAAGAAAAGGAGAGATGAGAGAAAGAAAGAGTGAGGGTGAACATGATCCACACCCTCAAGTGTCTTACCTCTGCCCCTGCACAAAAAGTTAGTATAACACAAATACTGAATATAAGCATTAAAAAAAATCAACCAAGCTAGTTTGCCTTGAGATGGCAAACTAAGAAACACACCAAACTCAAACCAACAGGGAAAGGTCCTAAGGGCTAAGGAACCTCCTATGGTAATAGGCACATGTCAATGCACCATACTAAAGCTAGGGTACTAGACAAAGGTCAACCTAAATTAAAACATGCACCAACAAATCATGCAAAAGCAAGTTATGTGCTAACTACGAGAAATAAAAACAAATGGATCATGCAACAATGCATATGCAAGCACTAAACCCAGAAGCAAATGACATGTGATATGATATTTAAGATGCAAGAATGATCATGGAGATGGCATGTGAATCATGTATGCAAACACATAGAAGAAAAAGAACAAACTAGTTCATGCAAGTTCACATGCATTTAAGATGGATCCAAAAAAACATGTTAGAAGGATGAGAAAATTAGGGAATGCAAGATGATATTAGAAGTCAATCAACATGGATGAGAATGACCTATAAGATGCCTAGAAAATGATGTCAACACATCTCAACAACCATCACAAGGAAACAAGTTCAAAACATATTAAAATCCTAGCACAAGCTCACTAACAAACACACATGCAAAACATGAATCAAAAGTGATATTACAAGTTTGAGAAAAATGAAAGATGCAAGTTATATGAAGTGCAACCAGTGTGTAAACATGTGTCAAAAGGATGTACAAAAAGTCATCACCAAACATGATCAAAGATGCCTCAACATTTCATGCAAATCATACAAACAAGTTGTTCAAAGATGGCACTCAAAAGTCAACAAGAAATTCCCTAAAAAATCTATAAAAAATGCATAGAATGCCTTAATGTATCATGTCAGCATTGATAAATGATCATGAGAAAATTCAATTTAGAACTATGCCAAACAAAATAAGAAAAATGCAAGTATCATGACTAAATGCACATGCAAAAGAAATTAAAAGAAAATTCAAGATAAAATAATAAAATATGTAAAAATCAGAAAATAAAATATGCAAAAATTATTTAAATGAGAGATGCTGCTTCGTGAATTTTTTTATAATTTTATGATGCTTGGATGTATTTTTAAAAATTGAAAAGCAAACAAATATGAAAAAGAAATAAATAAAAACAAAAGAAAAATGCCAGGGGGTGCACAAATAGCAAAAACACAGTTATAAAACAAATGGGCCCAAAAGAGTGGGGTGCAAATAATAACAAGGGAAAGGCCCAACGCGCGTTGGCCTGGGGGTTCACGTTATAGGGGTCACTCAACAGTTGACTCAACAAGGGCCATTGGATCAAGGTCAAAAATGATGATCAGATCAAGCAAGTGAATCACACGGACCAGAATGCAAGTACACACTATCCTATGATGCTGCGCATGCACACAATCATTAAATAAATCAGAAAAAAAAAAAAAAAACACGTGACTCCCACCCTCTCTCATTAATGCGCTGGCGCAATGGGGGCCCTAGGATCAAAACCAAACGGACGATTGTGTTTTAAACTTGGGGGATCTAGGGTTCCGGTCAGGGTTTGGACTTTCAGGTGGCTGGAGAAGACTCCGGTCGTCTTCTCCGGCGAATCTCCACCGTGGGGAATTTTTCAGGTGCCCAGAAATGCATAAAATTTATACCATTCTCTTCCTCTCTCCATGCAGATTAAGAATATGATCCCCAAATTCAAAAATACCCAACGCACGCACAAATTCGAACGGATAAAGTTTGCCCTAGAATTTTGGAACTTCACACTTACGGTGTCTATTACTACCCAGATCAAACAAGGTCCCTAGTGGACTCTAAAACAAGCAAAAACTCATCAAAAGCAACCAGATAATGCATTGGAGTTAAGAGTTATACCTGCGGTTTGTTGATGCTTGTGATCCAAGGAAAAGAAAGCTTGTGGAATCCTTGATCTTTGATGACTCTAGCTGGCCAAATAAAGGCAGAGAAAGATTCCCCACTTGCTCAGAATTCTGCAGCACAACCTTATGTTTTTTCTTCGCCAAATTCGTGTCTTCTTTTCACTCAATTCCCACGTCCTTTTATAGAGTGGATGAGGTACATTAGGGTTGGTATTTTGGGCCTGAATGATGCTAAGTTACCCATGATACGAGTATGGAATATTCTGATTGTTTTTTATCACATCATGGCATGAAACTTCAGATTTGGACCCACTACTTTGAGTGCTCTTAACTTGAGGATCGTGTGTCCCTTTGATGCATTCTTGTGCTCTTTGGATAAAGGGCAATGTGGACAACAATTTTGATGTTGAAAGTGAATGGAATGGAGTCCTCTAAGGGACCTAAAAATGACCCCAAAGATGTGTGTACCAACTGATGCTAACATGTCACTCAACCTGGTCATGACCCAGCCCCTTGCGTGTGAAATTTTCAGTATGAGGTGCCCCACTTTGACTCCTCATATCTCTCCAAGAGTTGATCAGATGAAAAAACTTCCAACATAAAAGTTGTAGAGGAGATGGAGAGGAACAAAAGCCAAGTTGAACATTTTTCTATTTGAAGCCTCCATCAATAAGATATTTTCCCTTGAAGTTGGACAAAACAGGCACACCAAGTGTTTGTGAAATTGAGGGCATGCTGGCTCGCCCATGACTTGCCTGGCAGGTCATTTTGCCTTAGAAACCTCAAACTTTAAACCACCATATCTCACTCAATTTTGATCCAATGGAGATGTTCTTGGTATGGTTTTGAAGATTGGAATGTGAACTTTTGAAAGGCCTCCATAACCCTTAAGTTTGGAGCTTGGATCACAGAAAAAGAATGCTCCAAAGATGGGTACTCAACTTGCCAAAACTTGCCATAAATAGAAACCCTAGTTTCTATTTTTGGAAACTTTTCACATCTCTTGATTTTTGATGAATTCCTTGATATTTCTTGATCAAATCTTCATCAATGGACATATTTGAGATGAGGAACATGAATTTGACCTCAAAAAGTCAGGAGCTGACTTTTTCCTCTGCACAGTTGACTTTTTCCCAATTCTCCTGATTTTCATTCAATTGATCAATTGAACCTCATATGAATCAAATTGATGGATAATTTTCCATTCTTAGACACTTGGGGACCCAAGGAATACCATAGAATCAAGTCTTGTCAAAAAATCAGAAATAAACTGATTTTACAGCAAACCCTAATTTTGGTGCCCTCAATCTAGGAGGAATTAGCACATCCTCCAAATCCAAATTCCTCTAAGTATGATGTGTATCCTCTCCAACAATGATGAGATATGCCATTTGGTGATGATAAAAACTCAAAGATCTTGCTCATTGGAGCAATAAACTCAAGAATCTCAAACCCTAATTTCTGCACTGGTTAGGAGAGAGTGATTCACTTGAGATCTCTTGCTAATTGTGATCTCCTGATGATGTGATGGACCAAATAGGATCCCCTGAGGCCCAAGGACTCTTAGTGACTCAAATAATGGTGGCATCAATAACCATTTCTCCTCTTGATCTCTTGGATAATGTACATGGACTTTTGCTTGACCCTTTGGAGAACAACTCTTCTCCTCTTGAACTGCCTCATACACCTTGACCTCGTGCTAAGAACCAATGATATGCACACATGATAATGAAAAATGAAATGAAACATAAGCCAGTTAGTGCTAAAAGTAAGAGGGAAAATTTTGGGGTGCTACAGCTGCCCCTATTCAATCAACTTGGTCCTGAAGGTATGATAGCGACGGCTTTCAGACATTCCAGGATACACGGGAATTGAATACCGAAAGAACCCTTGAAATTTGCAAATGGCAGGGATAACGAAATGGAGCGTGCTGAAAAAATAACGAGTACGACCTCAACCGTACTCACAAAGGAAGACCGACCACAACCGTTTTACCCACAAAAATAATACAAGTACGACCTCAACGGTACTCACAAAGGAAGACCGACCGCAACCGTTCTACCCACCAAAGTAACACAAGTACGACCTCAACCGTACTCACAAAGGAAGACTGACCGCAACCATTCTACCCACAAAAGTAATACGAATACGACCTCAACCTTACTCACAAAGGAAGACCGACCGCAACCGTTCTGCCCGCCAAAATAACACAATTACGACCTCAACCATACTCATAAAGGAAGATTGATCGCAACCACTCTACCCACAAAAATAATACAAGCACGACCTCAACCGTACTCATAAAGGAAGACCGACCGCAACCGTTCTACCCACAGAAATAATACAAGTACGACCTCAACCATACTCACAAAGGAAGGCCGACCGCAACCGTTCTACCCACCAAAATGACACAAAGTACGACCACAACCGTACTCACGAAGGAAGACCGACCGAACGTGGACTTCGCTGGGGATAATGTGAAACAAAAACTTCTGATCTATGCCATCTCTGCTGAGAAAGAGAAACTAGCAAACAAAATATGTCAGGCGAGAACTGACTACCAGGAGAGAACTGGATTTCACAAAAGAGAATGGCAAACAAAGGTAAGCTCCTAGCAAAGATACGGTCGTGAACCGAAAGGGTGAGAGGTAAAATCTACGGACTTACAACCCACAGACAAGATGACTCCGCTGGGGGATGGAGAAGTCTAAATAAAAGACTCTGCCGGGGAGCGCAGGTGGGAGGAACACGTCCCTCGACAATCTCACCGAGGATAAACCAAAATCTCCTGAGTTATGCCATCTCTGCTGAGAAAGAGAATTGGCAAAGAAAGCATCAAACATGGCTTATGCTTCGAATGCATATGTTTGAATTTTTTGGCGTAATGCTCCATACGAAATGGAAATGCTACGCGCTTGAGGATGCAATGCAAATGCTTATGATATGCAAAAGAACCCCTCCAGCAAAATAAATGCTGAAGAGAAGAGACCAATTCCGCCGGGGGATGACAAAATAAATTGTCCTCTGAATCCAAGAACTCTGCTGAGAAGGATCACACTGACCAATTCTTTTGATCAACAACTTCTACTGGGGATGAGATCCAAAAGAACATCCACTCTACCGGGGATTACACATGTCCTTTACTGAAGGTAACATCTAAAACCTGAGGTTTCTCCTCTGGTGGGGGAATTAAGAATGAGTGCCAATAATGGAACCAGAAGTCTATTACTGAAAATTGCCAATAACAATTGGGCTTAGAACCTGCTGGGGATGCCAACCACCACTGCACAAACAGCGGCGCAGATTGCTACCAGACTCTGCTCGGGGAAAACAGCCCATAATACCATCCTGCTTGGGGATATTGCTGAACTTAACCTGCTGATGGGGAGAATGACTTTACCCTCGCCTTGCTGGGGATTAGAGCACAACGTTATCGGTGAAAGTACACTTCCTGACTGGCTGGGGAAAGTGGACACCCTGATTCTGTGGGGAGACAACGTCTTGATCCAGAGAAAATATTCCCCAAACCTCCTGCTGGGGACACCACGACATCCTCCTTAGAGCGCCCCACTACTAACTGCTTTCAGAGGAGTAATAAAACGACCACAATTCTGGCCGGAGACAACAATCCTCCATGCCCTTGTTGGGGAGAGCTTGCTATACTGAGGAAGGTGTAATTTCAATGCTGGGGAGAGCAACTCTACTGGGGAAGTATAATCCTGTTGCCCTGCAAATCAGATAACAACAAACAGAATATGCCACAACATGACTATCTCAGTTACCATCCACCATATATAATGCCTAAACAAATTCGATAGTTTTCCGCTATGCTCTGCAAAGCTTAATGTTTTATATGCAATGTTTATCAAAATATCGGACATTTTCGCAAACAAAACAGTAAAGGTAAAAACAAAAATGGAAAGCTCTTTGAGTGAGATGAAAATTTTATTGAGAGAAGTGGCCTGTAAATAGGCATTTACAAATGGAAGCAATTCCTGAAAAGAGGTAATTGCGCAAAAGCAAAAAGAAAATACACATGTCGACAATACGGGAACAGATATCCACCATGATTCGACTCAGCTATGACCCATATGTCCTACTTATCCACAAATGTATTGACCTTTGAAGAGACTAACTATACTGATTCCTTCCTTTCAGAATTCCCAAGTATCGACAGTGCTCATAGATCGAACGCAGACCATAGCCTTTCGCTTTCAAATCCCTAACTTTTTCCTGGATCTCCCTTTTCGGGTTTTCAATCCATCGGGATACCCATTTTTGCCAAAGTTGCCTTTTCAGGTTTTCAGCCTTGCGGGTTTATTCTTTTCTTTTTATCCCTAATTTTTTCCCGAACCCTTTCTTTTTATGGTTCGCCGGGATGCCCCCTTTTTTGCCTGGACTTTCATTTTGTGTCCAGCGGGTCTCTTTTATGCAAAGTATTTTTTGACTACGTCTGCGTTCACAGGGGACGTGAAATCTTTGCCATCCATAGTTGAGAGTAATAAGGCTCCACCAGAGAAAACCTGTCTTACTACATATGGCCCTTCATAGTTTGGAGTCCATTTGCCACTGTGATCTGTTTGAGGAGGATGAATCCTTTTCAAAACCAATTCACCAGCTTGAAAACACCGAGGACAAACTTTCTGATCAAAGGCTTTCTTCATCCTGCTCTGATACAACTGACCATGTGCAATGGCTGCCAATCTCTTCTCTTCAATAAGGTTCAGTTGATCCAGTCTGGAACGCACCCACTCAGCTTCATCAAGCTTCACGTCTGCCAGAATTCTCAAAGAAGGAATCTCGACCTCTAATGGTAGAACTGCTTCCATACCATATACCAATGAGAAAGGGGTTGCCCCAGTTGACGTACGTACCAAAGTACGATAACCATGTAGGGCATAAGGTAGCATCTCATGCCAGTCTTTATACGTTACCACCATCTTCTGCACAATCTTCTTGATATTCTTATTTGCTGCCTCAACAGCACCATTCATCTTTGGACGATATGGAGAGGAATTATGATGTTCGATCTTAAAATTCTGACATAGTTCCTTCATCATCTTATTGTTCAAATTCGAGCCATTATCGGTAATGATTCTCTCCGGGACCCCATAACGGCAGATGATGTCCTTCCTTATAAACCGGGCTACCACTTGCTTGGTGACGTTGGCGTACGAGGCTGCTTCCACCCACTTTGTGAAATGGTCAATGGCAACCAAAATGAAATGATGCCCATCGGAATCAGTGGGCTCAATCTTTCTAATCATTCTATGCCCAACATTGCAAAAGGCCAATGAGATGACAACACGTTTAGAGGTGTAGGCGGTACATGCATCTTATCTACATAAATCTGGCATTTATGGCACTTTCAGGCATACTTGAAACAATCAAACTCCATAGTCATCCAGTAATATCCTGCCCTCAACAATTTTCTAGCCATGGCGTGTCCACTGGCATGAGTACCGAAAGAGCCCTCGTGAACTTCCTCCATCAACAAGCCTGCCTCGTGTTCATCGACACAACATAGCAAGACCATGTCAAAGTTTCTCTTGTATAACACATCATCCTTGTTCAGAAAGAAATTTTCTGCCAACCTTCTCAGAGTCTTCTTATCTTTGGTGGATGCACCCTCTGGATACTCCTGACTCTTCAGAAAAACCTTAATATCATGATACCAAGGTTTGCCATCTGACACATCTTTAATTGCAAACACAAAAGCTGGTCTATCCAGACGCATGATTCTGATCGACGGAGTTTCATTCCAACGGTTCACCTTATACATGGATGCCAATGTCGCCAACGCATCAGCCATCTGATTCTCAGCTCGGGGCACATGATGAAAATCCACCCTGTTAAAGAAAGGTAACAACCTTCTGGCATAGTTGTTATAAGGCACCAAATTCACCTGACGAGTTTCCCATTCTCCTATAATCTGATTAACTACCAATGCGGAATCACCATAAACATCGAGGTTCTTAATTCTCAAATCAATCGCTTCTTCTAACCCCATGATGCATGCTTCATACTCCGCCTCGTTGTTGGTGCATATGAATGCTAATCGGGCAGTGAAGGGTATATGAGAACCCTTTGGGGTCGTAATGATTGCCCCAATTCCGTTACCATATGAGTTGACAACTCCATCAAATATTAGCTTCCATTGAGACCCAATCTCAGGTCCTTCGTCAAGCAGAGGCTCTTCACAATCTTTCATCTTCAGAAACATAACATGCTCGTCTGGAAATTCAAACTTCATTGGCTGATAATCCTCGAACGACTGTTTAGCAAGATATCCTGACAGAACACTTCCCTTAATGGCCTTCTGGGAAACATACTGAATATCGTATTCTGTCAAAACCATCTGCCAACGGGCTATCCTTCCAGAAAGTGCTTGCTTTTCAAACACGTACTTAATCGGATCCATCTTCGAAATCAACAAGGTTGTGTGGTTTAACATGTACTGCCTCAGACGCTTAGCTTCCCAAGCGAGTGCACAACATGTCTTTTCTCACATAGAGTATCTTGATTCACAATCAGTGAACTTCTTACTCAGGTAGTAAATGGCGTGCTCTTTCCTACCTGTCTCGTCGTGTTGACCGAGCACACATCTCATTGAATTCTCAAGAACCGTAAGATACATAATTAACGGTCTCCCAGGCACGGGTGGCATAAGGACTGGAGGTTCCTGCAAATACTCCTTTATCTTTTCAAACGCCTCTTGACAATTTTCGTTCCACCTGACCTCCTGATCTTTTCTTAACAACTTGAAAATTGGTTCACACGTGGCTGTAAGATGAGAGATGAACCTAGCAATGTAATTCAACCTCCCCAAGAAACCACGAACCTCTTTCTCTGTTCTTGGCTCAGGCATCTCTTATATGGCTCTTATTTTTGCAGGATCAACCTCGATACCTCTTTCGCTAACAATGAACCCCAGCAATTTACCAGACCTCACACCGAAAGTGAACTTGTTCGGATTCAATCTCAGTCTGAACTTCCTTAACCTTTCAAACAGCTTCTGAAGGTTCACCAGGTGTTCTTCCTCTATCTGTGACTTCGCAATCATGTCATCAACATAGACTTCAATCTCCTTGTGAATCATATCATGAAAGAGAGTCACCATTACCCGCTGATAGGTTGCTCCAGTATTCTTCAGCCCAAACGGCATTACCTTGTAGCAAAATGTTCCCTGGGTGTTATGAACGTCGTCTTCTCCATGTCCTCTGGGGCCATCTTGATTTGGTTATACCCAGAGAAACCATCCATGAAGGAAAATACAGAATGTTGAGCCGTGCTGCCCACTAACACGTTGATGTGGGGGAGCGGGAAATCATCCTTCGGACTCGCTCTATTCAAATCTCGGTAATCAACACACATCCTGACCTTCCCATCCTTCTTAGGTACAGGTACAATATTAGCAACCCACAGAGGATAATTTGTCACAGCGAGAAATCCGGCGTCCAACTATTTCTGAACCTCTTCCTTGATCTTGACAGCCATATCTGGTTTCGTCCTTCTCAGTTTCTGGTTGATTGGAGTACAACCCTCTTTAAGCGGTAACCGGTGTGCAACAATGTTAGTGTCAAGCCCGGGCATGTCTTGGTAAGACCAGGCGAAGATATCCACATACTCTCGAAGAAACTCAATCAATCTTCCCTTAACAGTGTCTTCCAAAGCAGCCCCAACCCTTACTTCTCGTTTAACATCCTCGGTTCCCAGATTAACAGTCTCAACTTCCTTCTGATAAGGCAGAATAACCCTTTCCTCCTATTTCAGCAGCCTAGCTAATTCTTCTGGTAAGTCACAGTCTTCGTCAGTCTCTTCTTCGGCCTGATAGATGGGATTGTCGAAGTCATATCGAGCCATAGCTAAGTCATGATGGGTGGAATCTGAACAAAGAAACCAGCATGATGGATGTTTTATGTTTATTATGAGTGCAACAAACAAGAAAACACATTGCCATTTTGATGTGGGTTAATGCAAAAAGTAAAAACAGAAAAACAGGGATCAACATATTTGAATGAAAAACATCCTTTATTGATGATAAAAGTAGCAAATAAAACATCAAAGCCCTATGAATAAATATCACTACGTCTTGGGCAGAACGTAGGATTTAACATAACAGAAAACAAAAGAAAATTACTCCTGGTGAGTCACTTTGATGACTTTCTCAGAAGACCACTTGCCTAAACTCTGACCAGGGGTGCAGGGACGGATCCACTCATCCATGTCACAGTCACTATCTCCTTCATCCTCAATAGCATTAACCTGATTAAAGAAAACCCCAACACTTGTGAACCGAATCGGGCCAGCATACTTGGGAGGCTCTTGAGCTCGTCGGGGTGGCTTGTACCCCAGTCCATGGGTATCCTGCTTCCTTTGAACATCAATGACCTGGCCCCACCTCTGAGAACCACCAGCTTCAACTACAGCGCGCACCTCCTTGAAAGAGGACATCGAAACCTCTGGCTGTCTGACAACTTTGGGTTGGACAACCACTTCAGGCTGACTGGCTACCTTTGGGGGCTCTTCGGGAATTTTCACAGCTTCGAAGGCTTGGCACAAAGTTTCCTGTACTTCACTATCTACCTCTACATACTTGAAGGTCGATAGGTGACTGACCATGATTTCTTCCTCACCACAAACTGTCACAACGTGGCCATCCACCATATATTTCAACTTCTGAAGCAGTGTAGATGTTACTGCCCCAGCGCTATGGATCCAAGGGCGACCCAACAAACAACTATAAGCAGGCTGAATATCCATTATGTAAAAGGTGGTGTCAAAAATCTCAGGACCCACCTTGATCGGCAGAACTAACTCTCCAAAAACTGACCTCTTAGAACCATCAAAAGCGCGTACCACCAAGTCACTCGGCGTACAAATCAACCCACGAGTATCTAACTTCATCAACGCCTTCTTCGGCAACACATTCAAAGACGACCCAGTGTCAACTAACACATGGGACATTAAGGAACCACGGCATTCCACTGAAATATGCAGAGCATTGTTGTGATTCCTCCCAGCCGGAGTCAGATCTAAATCGGTGAAACCCAAACCATTACCAGCATTCACATGAGCCACAACCCCTTCTAACTGATTGACAGATATTTCCTGCGGTACATAGGCCATATTCAAAACCTTCAGCAATGCATTTCGGTGTGCCTCAGAGCACAACAGTAAAGATAGGATGGAAATCTTCGATGGAGTTTGGTGAAGTTGATCAACAATCTTGTAATCGCTTTTCCTGATCAATCTCATAAACTCTTCTACATCTTCTGAGAAAGTATCTCCAGCTTGCTTTGTCATAGAATTATTCGCTTCTTGTCTCTGTACGGACTCATCCATCACCTGTTTCCCTTTGTCTTGCTTCGAACTGCCACCTCGATCCTCAGACAGAATAAAGACTCTACCACTTCTAGTGATAGCCCCTGCTTCAACAAGATTTTCAACCCCTGCACTCACAACTGATGTTCTTACCAACTTCTGCTTCTTGCCATCAACAAACACCTCAGCCCCATAGTTCAACGGGATGGCCTTGGTACTCTCATACGGGACTGGCCTAGGAACAGTGATAATGACCGGCGCTGGTCTCGCCGGCGCTGATATGGTTATTGTCTTGAATGGAATTGTTATTGTGGCAACATCAATCCTTCTATCAATAATTTTCCTCTACTTACAGCCCCTGTCGAACTGTAATATCCCTTCATTGATCATTCTCTGGACACCTGCTTTCAATAAATCACAACCGTCTGGTTGCGACACACACCCTGCACAGCCTTCATCATAACCGGGAAATACCCCTCCCTTCAACAGTCTTTCCTTCACCACACCCAAAGGAGTTTGTACCTCGATCACGTCTGAAATCAAATTCAAGTCTTCACTATCTTTAATAATAGCATTAACCCTTGGCCCACCGTGATTCGGCATCGGGTTCTGATTCACATTTGGAGCATCATTGGAGAAATTGATGGGTTTTGAGTCCACCAAATCTTGGACCTGATGCTTAAAAGCTTTACAGTTCTCAATATGATGTTCGGGTGCCCCAGAATGAAATTCACAGTGGGCGTTGGCGTCGTACCCGGGAGGTGGATTTCCAGTGGGTGGAGCCAATGTCCTCTTCTGAATTAATTGTAACTGTAACAAGTGCTGAAATAATTGAGAGTAGGGAAGAGGTGGGGTGTCAAAATGCCTATCCCGCCTAGGCGTAGGCTGCCGTCTGCGAGGAGCCTGATTTTGTTGTTGTGTTGCTGCTGGCTGCTGAGGTGCTGCTGGGATAGTTACAGAAGCCACCTACTGATTGAAGTTCTGACGAGGTCCTTCTCTACCACGGTACGACAACACAGAGTTTGTATCTCCCTCCTTCTTCTTGTAACCACTGGCATATGGCTTTTTACCTCCTCCAGATGAGGACCCATCACTGCCTGATATTTTTCCCTCCTTAATTCCGCTTTCCACCATCTCTCCTACTAAGATCAAATCAGCAAACTTTCCAGTCATGCATGGTACCAGCTTTTCATAGTAATGACCCTGCAAGGTGGCCATAAACATAATTATCATTTCTCGCTCCAACATGGGAGGCTGAACCCTCGCTGCCAATTCCCGCTACCTCTGGGCGTATTCCTTGAATCTCTCATTGTTCTTTTGTGACATACTCTGCAGCTGTGTTCTGTTTGGAGCCATATCAGTGTTATACTGGTAGTGCTTGACAAAGGCCTCCACCAGTTCCCGCCAGTTGCGAACATGACATCTCTCTAACTGCATGTACCACTCTAGAGATGCCCCAGACAGGCTATCTTGGAAGAAATGCATCAATAACTTTTCGTCGTCAGAGTATGCAGCCATTTTTCTTGCATAAGCCCTAACATGAATCTTGGGACAGGTAACACCATTATACTTCTCGAAGGTAGGCACCTGGAACTTGTGAGGAATCCTGACACCGGGAACCAGCCCTAAATCCTCCAGTTCCATGCCCCAGGAATTCTGATTCACAACCCCTTTCAATTGCTCCTCAATCATCCTGAGTCTCTTATCGTTGTCAATCTGGGGACCAGCATCCCCACCTGGCACAGAGAATACATCCTCCTGAAGATCATCATACTAACGCCCATGAACTGCGCAGACACTGTTACCTCCTCCCACTAAAGAGGGAACCATAACATTTTCTCCTCCGCCCGGAGGGATCACAATACCAGAAACAGGAATACCTCCGCCCAGAGGGCCATTCTAAACATTATTACCAGTAACACCAGTATGAACCCCTCCATGAAGGACACCGTTTTCATCAATTCTCACAATCAGCGGCTGAACAAGAGTCCTTAACTGCTCTTGGCCTTGAGCCACACCTTGAATTAAATCCATGAATTGAGTCATGCGAGTCTGCATCTCAGTCATCTCAGCTTGTAGTTGATCCATGATTTTCTTCTGACTTTGTCTGGTAGAATACCGGTGAATGTGTTGATCCGCAATCCTGCACTGCGGAAGAGAACAAAATAAGAACACCGGAGATAAACACTTGTTATGCACAATGATTATGAATATGCAAATGCAAATTAACATGTTTGAATATTCGCAGGGCGATCCACCCCTTAATTCCAGTTTAACAACAAAATAGAACGGGACTTCTGCTCATGTATTTAAGAAAACCAGAGGATAACCAATTGTCAACAATCACAACCCAAGATAAGTACTCTGAACACAATAATCATAGATCCCAACCAACAAGCCTGGTGGTGATCCAAATACAATAAAAGAGAAAAAGAAAACTACGGCATGTCATCAAAGTCCACAAGTGCCAATCCCCCCATCCATTATGCTCTTTACTCCAGTCTTGAATCTCCTTGAATAGCTTTTTGGTGTCGGGGTGCTTCGGTCTCTGAATTAGCTCTTGAATGAGAACATCTCTCCTATGCATGATCCCTTTCAAGTATCGGCAATGCAATTCCCAAACGTCTTCTCCAAAAACACCATTCATGTTAGGACCCTCGTTTCTAGGTCTCTTCACTTCAGCTTGGATCTTCAGCTCCTCTATGGAGGCTATGGCTTCATTGAGTCGATCTTCGACTGCTCGTCTCTGGAATACCCCTGATAGGATCTCCGCGTCTTTTTTCTTGAGCTTCAACTTCAATTGATCAATCTGAGCTAGATAACCGTCTTCCTTTCGCTTATTATCAGCCATTGTAGTGTCTCGGTGAGCATTGAACTTGTGAATTTTTAACAAAGCCTTGGCCAATTCCTCCTTTTTAGACTTGAGAACCTTGCTGATACCCTCTAGAGCTTGCCTTACCCTTTGTCTGGCTGTGACCTCGTCAGCTACCTCCTTTTCTTTCCTAGCGAGAAGCTTTGTCTTCAACTTAGCGACATGAACAGCTTCACCCTGCTCATGTTTCAACTGGTAAATCTCTCTTTGTAGCTCAACATTCTCTTCTCGCAGCTTTTCCTTTTTGGCCCACAACTTATTAAACTTCTCTATCTCAACTGTGGTAGGAGGCTCAATCAGCAGGGGGTAAGATGGTGGTTCTTTAGAGAATGGCAAAAGTTCCTTCTCTACCCTTTTCTGAATCCAATCTTCATACGCAGGAAATGTTCTATTGTTGCTCTTCCCAAAAGAAGTCTTCCCCTTCTTATGACAATCTTCCCAAGTATTTGCAGCTTCTTTTAACAGTTCTGGATTGATTTCCCCACTCAGATATAGAGATTCTTGGACATCCTCGTCTTTTGGTGGCTCTTTCAAGGCATACCCGAATTGCCTAATAGCAAGAATAGGATTGTAGTTAATTCCTCATTTCCTTCCTATTAGAGGCACATTTGGGAGACCTCCACAACTGATCATGATATCTTGGCCCAACAAGTCACGGTTAACCCAAACTAGATTATCTGCCCTCAAGCCCATTAATCTTTTGGACCAATCCAATGTTCCTTGAGTATCTACAAATGCCCCAGATTTGGGAAGATGATTAGCAAACCATTTGTAGAAGACTGGCGCACAACAATTAAGGGTTCCTCCCCTCATCTTCTCGTTCTTATAATGCACTGAGTGGTACAGATCTCCAAGCAAAGTAGGTAACGGATTCTTCATGGTAAATATCCGGATAGCATGCATGTCCACAAAATCCTTCACATTTGGGAACAACACCGTTCCATAGACACACATAGCCAAGATGGCGTTGAAAACAGACCAACATCTAGCCTTAGCATGCACAGCAGCCTGTTCTACCAAAAATTTCACGTGAAAGCCTTTACACCCTCCCTTACTGGCAACGTTGTTTTCCAACAAAGATAGATCCAAATGCAAAGCCTCGGAGACCCTTTCCAAATCAGGAAGTTCTTTAGAATGATAGAAAGGAGCCTCTTCTTTGATAGAAACATCCAGAATGAGAGCAAACTCCTCAAATGTCGGAGCCAAAAGATAATCAGTGAATAGAAAACATCGCAGGTGAGGGTCATAGAATTGCACCAGAGTGTGTAAAGCCCTATACTCGTATTCAGTGATGTCGCAGGCAAAATTCAGAATTCTTCCTTATTCTCCCCTAAAGTCTGCCAATACCCTAGATTCTTCCATAGCCACAATCTTGTGAACGGGACCCAGAATAAGTGGTGGGAACTTGTACACTATGATGTTCTTTTTCTTCTCAGTACTCATTCTCAATAGTCTTCAAAAACCGGAATCAAGGTTAGGATGCATTCCTGCAAATGAATAAACATGTTAAAGTTTGAAATGATGATGCAAATGCACACATGGGATCAAGGATGCCACACAAACTGGACAACCGATGCGCTGAACAAACTAAATAGTCTCAAGGATCTGCCCAAATACCCAGAATACCAGAATAACCATAATACCACACTAATAAATCTGCTGACCAGAAAACCGGGCGTGTTGAAGGTTAAGGTTACCTGCAAACCTGTAAACACCCTGCCCCTCTCACATGTGGGTACTAGAAAATGAAAGATCCTCAGCTTCTGGCACTGAGGTCGAGAAGCAATAGTACATTCATCCCTCGGGGTACAGTACTATCGCCAATCGAGGAGCGCCTCCACTGATTCTCTTTCAAAAAGGTCATCCTATAGCAAGTTCCCAGTATTGGGTCCTCGGATCGACAAGTGTAATGGGTTTGCCATTTCTGGTCTGCCATTATCACATCTCGGGAGGAGTGTCGTTACTGAGTCCTCGGGAATGGTCGCCAGAGTCGACAGTTTTCCAGGTTATATTCCATCGTCTGCACCAATGCGCAGGATAGAACATTACCAAAGAAAACCTCGTCCGGATGTGGAGTTTTCATGTATACTACGTCTGGCCAAATGCCACATAAGTCACACTACTTTCCACGCTAATCATAAGTGTATGCTCGAGCCTGGGTATTGGGCTTGTCTCTCAGAAATCCCAACCCGCCAAACAGAAAAATAGTGCAGGGCAGCAGATAATAATAACATGCAATGTAGTAAATGCGGTAAAAATAAAATACAACAAATAAAGCAAAACAATAAACACCCAAAGAGAACAGAAACAAACAAGCGATAGGATAGACTCGCTTAGGGAACCAGATATTCTGGGTTCGTTCCCCAGCAGAGTCGCCACCTGTCGCTCCCAGGATTTTCATCCAGGTACAAACGCGAAAGTGGCACGGAAAACAGAGTCGCCAGCAATGTATATTTATCCCAAGAGAGGGAAAGGAAACACCGCGTAAACCTGAGGAAGAGGGAAAGGAATGGTCATCGCAACCATAACCTGGGTGGAGTCGGTTACGCGAGGGGAAGGTATTAGCACCCCCACGCGTCCATCGTACTCGATGGGATCCACGCTTATTGTCAAATCTAAGGGTGAGTTATCCTAAAATCTATGGTTGTACTGAAATGGGGGAGGGGAAAACAAAGACAGACTCGGTAGGACATCGTAGTCCTAGGCCTACGTACTCCCTTTGTGCAATGGAAAAGTCAGAGTTAATGTAGTTCAGACCAAGGTTCTTTGTGTTTCTTATGAGCGACGTTAAGTTCGCGTCTGGCAGTTAGGGCCGATGCCTGTTTGCGAAAAAACGGAAAGTAATGTGCCCGTTTTGAAAATAGCCTTAACTTTGACAATCCCGAAGGACAAAAATGATTTGAAATTTGTTTTGTATCTTTTAAGACAGAAGTGAGTTAAGTTAGTTCATAACCTACATTGCACCAAAGTCTATGACACGGGAACGAATGCGTCGCATGGTCGCCCCCAATGGGACGAATGCTAAACACTCTAGAAGAATGAAGGGAGACCCCTCAATCTTCACTTCCTATGCTTAAGGCTCGTGTGCAAGGCAAGTTGACCTTATTAAGTATCTTAGAAGTGTTATGAGATAAGAAGAGAGACTCAAAAGAAAAGAAAAACTACGGGGATTCTATCCTAATGTTATCATGCAAAGATGGCCCTAAGGGGAGGTTTAAGAACAACCTAAGTCTAAAGAAAAGGAGAGATGAGAGAAAGAAAGATTGAGGGTGAACATGATCCACACCCTCAAGTGTCTTACCTATGCCCCTGCACAAAAGGTTAGTACAACACAAATACTGAATATAAGCATTAAAAAAAATCAACCAAGCTAGTTTGCCTTGAGATGGCAAACTAAGAAACACACCAAACTCAAACCAACAGGGAAAGGTCCTAAGGGCTAAGGAACCTCCTAGGGTAATAGGCACATGTCAATGCACCATACTAAAGCTAGGGTACTAGACAAAGGTCAACCTAAATTAAAACATGGACCAACAAATCATGCAAAAGCAAGTTATGTGCTAACTACGAGAAATAAAAACAAATGGATCATGCAACAATGCATATGCAAGCACTAAACCCAGAAGCAAATGACATGTGATATGATATTTAAGATGCAAGAATGATCATGGAGATGGCATGTGAATCATGTATGCAAACACATAGAAGAAAAAGAACAAACTAGTTCATGCAAGTTCACATGCATTTAAGATGGATCCAAAAAAACATGTTAGAAGGATGAGAAAATTAGGGAATGCAAGATGATATTAGAAGTCAATCAACATGGATGAGAATGACCTATAAGATGCCTAGGAAATGATGTCAACACATCTCAACAACCATCACAAGGAAACAAGTTCAAAACATATTAAAACCCTAGCACAAGCTCGCTAACAAACACACATGCAAAACAAGAATCAAAAGTGATATTACAAGTTTGAGAAAAATTAAAGATGCAAGTTATATGAAGTGCAACCAGTGTCTAAACATGTGTCAAAAGGATGTGCAAAAAGTCATCACCAAACATGATCAAAGATGCCTCAACATTTCATGCAAATCATATAAACAAGTTGTTCAAAGATAGCACTCAAAAGTCAACAAGAAATGTCCTAAAAAATATATAAAAAATGCATGGAATGTCTCAATGTATCATGTCAACGTGGATAAATGATCATGAGAAAATTCAATTTAGAACTACGCCAAACAAAATAAGAAAAATGCAAGTATCATGACTAAATGCACATGCAAAAGAAATTAAAAGAAAATTCAAGATAAAACAAGAAAATATGTAAAAATTAGAAAATAAAATATGAAAAAATTATTTAAATGAGAGATAATGCTTCGTGAATTTTTTTATAATTTTATGATGCTTGGATGTATTTTTAAAAATTGAAAAGCAAACAAATATGAAAAAGAAATAAATAAAAACAAAAGAAAAATGCTAGGGGGTGCACAAATAGCAAAAACACAGTTATAAAACAAATGGGCCCAAAAGAGTGGGGTGCAAATAATAACAAGGGAAAGGCCCAACGCGCGTTGGCCTGGGGGTTCACGTTATAGGGGTCACTCAACAGTTGACTCAACAAGGGCCATTGGATCAAGGTCAAAAATGATGATCAGATCAAGCAAGTGAATCACACGGACCAGAATGCAAGTACACACTATCCTATGATGCTGCGCATGAACACAATCATTAAATAAATCAGAAAAAAAAAAGAGAACACGTGACTCCCACCCTCTCTCATTAATGCATTGGCGCAATGGGGGCCCTAGGATCAAAACCAAACGGACGGTTGTGTTTTAAACTGGGGGGATCTAGGGTTCCGGTCAGGGTTTGGACTTTCAGGTGGCCGGAGAAGACTCTGGTCGTCTTCTCCGGCGAATCTCCACCGTGGGGATTTTCAGGTGCCCAGAAATGCATAAAATTTATACCATTCTCTTCCTCTCTCCATGCAAATTAAGAATATGATCCCCAATTTCAAAATACCCAACGCACGCACAAATTCGAACGGATAAAGTTTCCCCTAGAATTTTGGAACTCCACACTTACGGTGTCTATTACTACCCAGATCAAACCAGGTCCATAGTGGACTCTAAAACAAGCAAAAACTCATCAAAAGCAACCAGATAATGCATTGGAGTTAAGAGTTATACCTGCGGTTTGTTGATGCTTGTGATCCAAGGAAAAGAAAGCTTGTGGAATCCTTGATCTTTGATGACTCTAGCTGGCCAAATAAAGGCAGAGAAAGATTCCCTACTTGTTCAGAATTCTGCAGCACAACCTTATGTTTTTTCTTCTCCAAATTCGTGTCTGCTTTTCACTCAATTCCCATGTCCTTTTATAGAGTGGATGAGGTGCATTAGGGTTGGTATTTTGTGCCTGAATGATGCTAAGTTACCCATGATACGAGTATGAAAAGTTCTGATTATTTTTTATCACATCATGCAATGAAACTTCAGTTTTGGACCCATTACTTTGAGTGCTCTTAACTTGAGGATCGTGTGTCCCTTTGATGCATTCTTGTGCTCTTTGGATAAAGGGCAATGTGGACAACAATTTTGATGTTGAAAGTGAATGGAATGGAGTCCTCTAAGGGACCTAAAAATGACCCCAAAGATGTGTGTACCAACTGATGCTAACATGTCACTCAACCTGGTCATGACCCAGCCCCTTGTGTGTGAAATTTTCAATACGAGGTCCCCCACTTTGACTCCTCATATCTCTCCAAGAGTTGATCAGATGAAAAAACTTCCAACATAAAAGTTTTAGAGGAGATGGAGAGGAACAAAAGTCATGTTGAACATTTTTCCATTTGAAGCCTCCATCAATAAGATATTTTCCCTTGAAGTTGGACAAAATATGCACACCAAGTGTTTGTGAAATTGAGGGCGTGCTGGCTCGCCCATGACTTGCCTGGCAGGTCATTTTTCCTTAGAAACCTCAAACTTTAAACCACCATATCTCACTCAATTTTGATCTAATGGAGATGTTATTGGTATGGTTTTGAAGCTTGGAATGTGAACTTTTGAAAGGCCTCCATAACCCTTAAGTTTGGAGCTTGGATCATAGAAAAAGAATGCTCCAAAGATAGGTACTCAACTTGCCAAAACTTGCCATAAATAGAAACCCTAGTTTCTATTTTTGGAAACTTTTCACATCTCTTGATTTTTGGTGAATTCCTTGATATTTCTTGATAAAATATTCATCAATGGACATATTTGAGATGAGGAACATGAATTTGACCTCAAAAAGTCAGGAGCTGACTTTTTCCTCTGCACAGTTGACTTTTCCCCAATTCTCCTGATTTTCATTCAATTGATCAATTGAACCTCCTATGAATCAAATTGATGGACAATTTTCCATTCTTAGACACTTGGGGACCCAAGGAATACCATAGAATCAAGTCTTGTCAAAAAATCAGAAATAAACTGATTTTACAGCAAACCCTAATTTTGGTGCCCTCAATCTAGGAGGAATTAACACATCCTCCAAATCCAAATTCCTCTAAGTATGATGTGTATCCTCTCCAACAATGATGAGATGTGCCATTTGGTGATGATAAAAACTCAAAGAGCTTGCCCATTGGATCAATAAACTCAAGAATCTCAAACCCTAATTTCTTCACTGGTTAGGAGAGAGTGATTCACTTGAGATCTCTTGCCAATTGTGATCTCCTGATGATGTGATGGACCAAATAGGATCCCCTGAGGCCCAAGGACTCTTAGTGACTCAAATAATGGTGGCATCAATAACCATTTCTCCTCTTGATCTCTTGGATAATGTACATGGACTTTTGCTTGACCCTTTGGAGAACAACTCTTCTCCTCTTGAACTGCCTCAAGCACCTTAACCCCATGCTAAGAACCAATGATATGCACACATGATAATGCAAAAGGAAATGAAACATAAGCCAGTTAGTGCTAAAAGTAAGAGGGCAAATTTTGGGGTGCTACACCGACTACCTTTGGTAACACGGCAAATGCAAAGACTCCCCGTGTAAGGTACATTATAGTCAATGTTGCTTCACCCTATAACATCATTATAGGCCGACCATCATTCAACACCCTGGAAGCTTCGCTTTCAACTCTATATCTAACAATGAAATTCCCACTTGGAGATGGCCGGGTTGGAATTATCAAAGGCGACCAGGGGCTGGCGAGAAAGTGCTATAAGGACAACTTGAAGTTGCAAAGAAAGAAGCCCACAGGAGAAGCAGATCCCAGGATTTCCCTCAAAGTCAACCTGGTCGACATAGACCCACGTGATGATTCAGTTAAAGATAATATAGTGCCTAATGAATAAACAAAGCAAGTTCAGATTGGACATCTACCATCCCATGTTACACACATCGGAGTCATCTTGTCCCCGGTAGAAGAGAAAGAGATCATCCAAATGCTAAAGGACAACATGGACCTTTTCGCATGGAAGCCCTCAGACATGCCAGGGATAAATCCCAATTTCATGTTCCATCATTTGGAAATCGATCCAGACATCAAGCTGGTTTCTCAAAGGAAAAGAAAGGGTGGCGATAAAAAGAGGAAGGCAATTGCAGAAGAAGTTGAGAAGTTATTACAGGCTGGGTTCATCAAGGAGATCAAGTATCCGACCTGGTTATCCAATGTAGTGATGGTAAAAAAGAAATATGGAAAATGGTGAATGTGTGTGGACTTTACGGACCTCAACAAAGCATGTCCTACAGATCCGTATCCACTACCAAATATTGACCGACAAATAGATGTTACATCAGTTTTCCGTGTACTCAGTTTCATGGATGCATACTCCGGGTACAACCAGATCCGCATGAATCCAATAAATGCACCAAAAACTGCTTTCATGACCCATCAGAGCAATTACTACTATGAGGTCATGCCCTTCGGACTCAAAAATGCTGGGGCTACTTACCAGAGGTTAATGGATAAGGTATTCGCTACTCAGATAGGGAGGAATATGGAGGTCTATGTAGATGACATGGTGATCAAGACAAGTCAAAATCGATCACATGTGAAGGATCTAACTGAAACCTTCGCATCCATTAGAAGCTACAACATGAGACTGAACCCGGACAGGTGTTTCTTTGGAGTACAAGCCGGGAAGTTCCTCGGACTCATGCTCACCAATTGAGGAATAGAAGCAAACCCGGACAAATGGCAGACGATAATATATATGAGAAGTCCAACCACGAAAAAAGAGGTCCAACAGCTGACAGGGAGGTTAGCTGCATTGTCACGATTTCTATTATGTGCAGGAGATAAGTCAATACATTTCTTTGCAGCCATTAGGAAATCTAAGGAGTTTGAATGGACAGAGGCATGTGAAGAAGCTTTTTAAGAAGTAAAGTGTTTCCTATCCTCGCCTCCTATCCTAGTAAGGTCCACAAAAAATACACCTCTAGTCTTATACTTGTCAGTCACGGATAAAGCCCTGAGCTTGGTTTTAGTACAAGATTAAGAAGATGGAGAGCGACCTGTATACTTTATCAGCAAAGTTCTAAAAGGAGCAGAGCTAAGGTACCAGAAGATTGAACATTTAGCACTGGCAGGAGTCATCACATCCCGGAAGCTGAGACATTATTTCCCAGGTCACCCCATCATAATAAAGACGAATTACCCAATCAAACAAATACTGAGAAAGCCCGACTTAGCAGGATGGATGATCAAGTGGGCAATAAAGCTCTCTGAATACGACATCAACTTCATACCTAGGACCAGTATTAAGTCACATACACTGGCCAATTTTTTGGTTGAGTTAAGTGCACCGGACAGAGAAGAAATCTCAAACAGATGGATCCTTTATGTAGATGGATCTTCAAATCTCAAGGGAAGCGGAGCCGGAGTTATGTTATTTTGGAAGGACTCGGAGATCTAACATTACAATACTCTTTATGTTTCAATTTTCAAGTTAGTAACAACCAGGCAGAGTATGAAGCCTTGATTATCGGAATGAAATTGGAAAGAGAAGTTGGAGTAACACACTTGTTGGTAAAAACCGACTCCTAGCTAGTGGTCGGACAAATGAAGAATGAGTACCAGAAGAAGGATTTCACCCTGATGAAGTACCTTGAAAAAGCTTCAGGAATATCCAAAGCGTTCTCATAATTTGAAATTCTCCATGTCCCAAGAGAAGATAATGCTCGGGCCGACCTCCTAGCCCGGCTAGTGTTCGCTGTTGATTTTGGCGAACAACCTCTGGTTTACCAATCTCTTATAAAATTGGGTTACTTGCAGGACCAACCACACAAATCCTGGGATACATGTGCAAATTTATCTAACTCTTAGGATAATGGTGTTTTGATGGTTTGTTTTGTTATATCTTTTTGTATGAAATGTTTGGTTAAAGAACTAAATAACAACTTCTGGCGAAAGATAAGTTGAATGAAATTAAAAACTTGCATAAAGTAAATGACAAAGGATAAATAACTTGGAAAAGTAAAAGCAATTACAAAAGACTTTGAATTTTTATAAACTTAAAAAGATGGTGTTTTACACGTACATTTCCAGATAATAAACTCTTTTCTCTCGCATGGGTACTTTGAGTATTTACAGGAATTTAGTACAAGTTTTCACACACTAAAATTCTACAACAACTATCCTATTTATAGAAAAATACAATAACTTCCTAATAACGGAAAAAATTCTAAATCTTTGACACTTGGCCTTCTGCATGTCTTCTCTTCTTCTAAAGCTTCCACGCGTCTTCTGCCAAACGTTATAACTTTTGAATTTGAATTTTCCCTTTGTGTCAAAGCGTTGCGCCTCTTCACTTTGTCGAATTGTCGAAAAGTAACAAATGTCCCTTAAACCTTGTCTGACGAAAACTTCCTTACGTTTCTGTCGAAATGTCGAAACTCTGTTCTTGTCGAAGACTTCTTTTGAATACCTTCATTTTCTTTCTTCTTCATCTGTAGCCATTTTCTTTAGTTGAAGAACATCATTTTTCCTACCAAGACATGGTGTCGAAAATATATGTCTACAAATTGCCCCCCAGCAAAGATGTTTCGACTTATTTCTGGAGAAACCATCATTTGCTGTCGAAAATATTTCGACGCCATGTTACCTGCATTAATGATGCTGGTTTTCAAGACGTGACGTTTTGTTAAGTACCAAGAAAATCCATCATTACACTTTTCTTTAAACGTCCCATCTAATCCCACGTTCAGACATGATCTCCATAACCCTAAAACCTAGCTAGCCATGCCTTTCTCAACTTTCCATAATCTTTGATCATCACTGTTCAAATCTTGACACATGTCCCATGATCAATATAAAAACTGGAACGTTTTCTCATCTTTCCCTCTATAAATACTCATTTCCAAATCTTTTAACACTTTTACGTTCCTGACCTTCTTCTTCTTCACAAACCCATTTCAAACCTTCATACTTTCTTCTGAAATCTCTTTGCTTCCTTCACTAATGGCTCCTCGCAAAGCTCCTACTGACAAGAAAACCAAGAAGACCAAGAACACTACTGTTCTCCCTTATGCGCAGGAGTTGCCTGGACCAGTGATTGTGAACAATCAACAATACATTCCAGAGCCTCCAAATGAAAGAGAGAAAGCAAGCATTTATCAATCCCAGGTACTCATTCCGGTTCTTATTTCTGGCACTTGCCATGCAATGTTGGGTCCACTTCCAGACCCCAATGCTGATGCTGATCGTTTAAAGGATTTTTTTCCCTACGTATTCTTATTCAAAACCCATAGGTGCTGGAATAAAACCCAAACCTAGTGAAATGTCCTCAAAAAATCCTGAGAGCCCCTTAGCTTCTAAAGAAATAGATTTAGCATATTTGAACCAAGCTAGGATCTTTAGAAGTTGCCCTTTGACAAAAGATCCTTCAGACTACTTGACCTGGCTGACTAAGGTCGAAAAAACTAAAGGGGATTTCTGGAAGCAAACTGGCATCTTTGACTTGATCCAACTGTCGAAGGTGGGCCCTAGTTATTGCCCAAACATGCTCTTGGCTTCCCTTTACTTTTGGGATAGCACCTACAACAACTTCCATCTTCCTTGTGGAATGGTCACTCCAACCTTCTTCGACATAGCTGCCATAGTTGGCCTTAGCCCTATAGGATTAGACTTCGACCCTACTGATTTAGATGAAGATACTATAGGTTTCAACACCAAACATGCCTCCTATTCCTTGTTTATTGCTCGTTATTATGACAAAACAACTACAGAAGTCTCTGATGTAGAGCACATAGCCTTTTTGACCCTCTGGTTGTCGAAATTTGTCTTTTGCTCTCGTTCTCTTCGGGTTGCCAAAAAATACCTTACCATAGCCAACCAACTCCTTGCTGGGAAAAAACTTTGTTTAAGCGAAATGGTTTTGGAGAACCTTTATGAATCCTTTAGCGAGAGTGTGGAGTTTTTGAAGACTGTCAAAGAGAAAGGAAAACTAAGCTTGGCAGGGCCT
The DNA here is from genome assembly GCA_022829125.1 of Lathyrus tuberosus. Classification (NCBI taxonomy): domain Eukaryota; kingdom Viridiplantae; phylum Streptophyta; class Magnoliopsida; order Fabales; family Fabaceae; genus Lathyrus; species Lathyrus tuberosus. The sequence goes on along the minus strand of JALAZF010000061.1, from coordinate 4,154,229 downwards.
TTCTGGCTTCTACAGTTATGATTAAATGCCACCTTCGAGGCTTCTCTCCCTATCAAGAATAAAGTAAATGAGGAAGAAGTGAAGGACAGAAACGTTGAATGACCTAGGTTGGTAAAACTAACTCCATCTGACGAAGGGATTAGCCTTCGACAAGCTTTCACCAGTTATGTAATGATGTTTCCCAAACGCTACAACTTCACTCCGTCCATGGCACCCTTTGCCAACAGAACTATTGGTCCCAAATGGTTTACCAAACAGCTTCCTTTTGAGATGCAGAAAGAATAAGACACATTTTTGGTTATCTAGGAATCGTTCCTAACACCAAGACACCTTTTCTCGCATCACAACACGAATAACACAAAAATTTCTCTTATTGTTTATCAACCCAACCTAGTGGCTCGACAATTTGGGTTAATCCAAATAAAAAAAAAAACCCGTTTATCCAAACAAAGGTTGTATTATCTTTTACAATTCTTTTCATAATCTGGAGAAAAGCATAGAGTTATCAGAAAAATACTTTGATGAGACTCTGGAGATTCAACCGGTGGTCTTTCGACCATCTTTCCTCTGCACTCAAGAATTCGATGTTTGGTGGAAAGACTACTACCTCACTAGATTCTTCGACGTGACGGCCTTTACGACTCATCTGACGAATGCTTTCACTTTTGTGCAGGATCGAACAAAGAAAGGTACTGAAAGACATATTAAAGAAATCCAAAAGTTTCAAAAGTATTTTGAAACTATTTACAGGCCCAATGATCTTAGTCGAACCATAAGCGAAGCAGCAGTGACTTTGAAACACAAATTTACAGCAAAATTGGATAAGCTGGAGTTGCCTCCATATGTTCGTCCAGAAACACGTTATGATTTGGCATACAGCTATTATCCACCAAAGTTTCCCCCTCTATCATCTGCTGAATTTGGTGTGGCATTAAGCCCTCCATTCCCAGATTGGTTTATTTGTGGATCACACCTGAAACTGCTTCGTGAATCTTACAAAAAACCTGCTGAGCGTGTGGTTCCGACTAAGTATCATTTGGACAATTTCCCAAGACACCTTCATATTGGAATAGAACACGTTCGCGTGGAATCTCCCATTCTTGAAGGTGTTTAAAGAAACACAATTTTTCTTTACTTTATTCTAACTTCCTTCTTATGTTTTTTTCTTTTGTATTCATTTCTTTATTTTTCTTTCTTTCTTTCAGCTGTCAAGATTACTGCTAAAAAGGCTCCTGTCGGAAGTAGTTCTGGAAAGGTGGTCGAACAACCATCCTCTACAGTCGAAAAGGTTTCATCAGGGAATGTCAACTTTCTTCCATGTAATAAATTCTATTTAACTCGAACTAAAACAATTTTCTCCTGTATTTTTAGGCGAGTCAAAACCCACCACCCTCCAAGAAAAGAAAACAAGAGGAGGAGGTAAAGGTGATCGATGAAGAATCTGGGGATGAATCTCCAGACCAACAACCTCTTAAGAGAAAGAAGGTCCTGAAGATCAAGACAGTTGCCTCCCAAAGGTCCATTGTCCGCTCGACCAAGAAAACTCCCCCCACCAGTCCAGTTACAAAAGTTCTTATCAAAGATATAGAGAGTGGGAATTCTAGCGTTAATACTGAGATCCCTCAGGTAAACCTTTATTTCGACTGATGATATTCACTTTTACTTGCATTTTCTTTTCCTTGACTTTTTGTTTGTTCTCAGATCCAAGTTGATGTCGAAGGACACCCCATAGCAAAAGAAATGCCAACATTGACAGGTGGTCTTACCTTTAAAGCAGCTAGCTCAATGCCTACCTCTTCCAAAGCTTCGACAAAGAACTCAACAAAGGAAAAAGAGCAGGACACAATTGATCTTGATTCTGAAAAGACTTTAGCTGAGAGACTCCAAGATGGAGTCAACCCTGATGCTGGTAGCTATGAAAGGCAAACCAATGATGAATTCGACACTGACATGGAAGAGCACTCTGATAATTCTCCTGTTCGTCCAGCATTAAATACTGAAAAGGATGGTGCTGAGTCACCAGATCAGGCAAAACCCACCAAAAAGAGGAAGAAGGCAACCAAACCTCTCTCACAGAAACCTCCTACTCCCAAAGTTTTAGAGAAAATTCCATCAAAGGAACCAGGTGAGGAAATCACCCCTGCTCCAGCGGAAAGTGAAAGTTCTAGTCTAAAGACCAAAATTCTAAAGGTATGATTTTTTCTTTTCCTCTCGATGCTAACAAGCTGCTTTACTTGTATTCGCTTCTTTGACCTACTTATCCTTCAGGTACCTGTCGATATTCACGGACAACCTATGATTCAAGTTCTTCCTAAGACCAGCAGTGATCCTACTTATAACCCAGCCAGTGCCTCCAAATCCTCCCCTAAGAATTCAGCGAAGGAATCAGCCACTGAAGTAGATCAACCCATTGCCATTTCTATACGAATTCCAAAAGTAGTGGAAGAAAAGACTGGTCCCGATACTGAAGACTTCGTCGAAACTGATGGGGATACCGTGATGGCTGCCACTAGAAATGAAGCTGAAGATCAATCCCCCCCCCCCCATTCAGAATTTGCTGACGAAGAGAGAGACAAGGAGGCTACAAGTGATGTCGAAAAAGAAGAAGAAAAAGAACATGAAAGTCCACCAACTCCTGCTGCTGATACTGACGAAGAGACAGAAAACGTCGAAGAAAGTCTTGGTAAAACAACTAAAGCTGCTTCGACCGGGACAACTTCGACCCAGTTCTCTCATGAGGAGCTAGAAAGTATGAAGGTACAAAGACCTTTCGAATACCTGAAGACCATGCTCAGTTTCCGCTACAACTTTGCTGATACTACCCTCAGTAGTTCAACCACCTCAGGAACTACTTCTGATGCCAAATCAATGGACGAATCGCTGGCAAACATTCGACAGAAGGTCCATGATATTGACTTGTTTCAACTTCTGGAGAATGACTCCTCTGCTCACTTCGACCTGAAGAAAATCCTGAAGCAAGTCAATGTCCTGGAGGCTCCTCCTGAAGTCACTGATGTGGTGCTGGACCTCACTACTTTGATAGATCTTGTGGTAACTGACTTTAATCGACTTCGAGAGTGTTCCAAGAAGCTTGAAAACAAAACAGAGACCCAACTTGCTGAGTGGGAAGCTGCGTCGAATTCGTCCAACAAGGTAACTGAAATGGAGCAAGTGTCTGAGCAAAATAAGCGGGAAGCAGCTTTGTGTGGCGAAAACATTCTAAAATGGGAAAAACAAATTGCTGTCCTCCAAGGCAAAGTTTCACAGGCGAAAAAACGTCAAGCAGAACTGCAGAAGAAAGACCAGGAAGAAATCCGCAAAGAGCTAGAAGTTGGTGTGCACCATGTCGACAAGGCCCGTAAGCTTGGCGAGGAGATTGAGGAGATTTCTTAAGAACAGGACACTTTGTGAGCGACGCCTTCAAATCCAGAAGTCGAAATTTGAGAAGCTGAAGGCATCTTTTCCCATTTGAATACTTGTAATTTTTGTTTGGCTTTTAAAGCCCTTTTTGTAATGACAATGGATCTGTATTATTTGGCGAGAAAATTTTTAATCCGCCATATTGCCTTTCTTTTTACAATTATTCGACTGCTATTTTAATTTCTTGCAATGTTGGCTTATATTTTTTCAAATACTTGCCATTTATCTTCAGTATTCTTTTATCTTTATCTATCTCTTCGACCTCATATGCGCCATTTGAAAAAACTTTTAAAATTTGGAAAGGTTCTTCCCACTTAGGAGACCATTTTCCCATTAACCTATCTTTTCGATCCATAGGAAGAATTACTTTCCAAACAAGATCCCCCACTGAAAGGGTCTTAAATTTCACTTTCTTATTGTAAAACTATTCGACTCTTTCATTTTGTCTCTTTATCAGGTCTAACGCACGCAATCTCTCTTCATCCAAATCAACTAGTTCATCCATCATCATGCTCCAATATATTTCAGATGGAATTTCATGATGTCTTTGAACTCGTATTGACTGTAAATAAATTTCGACCGGTAGTACTGCATCGTGTCCATAAGTCAATTTGAATGGAGTAGAATTTGTTGCTTCTTTAGGAGACGTTCGACAAGCCCATAAAATCTGATCCAAAGTCTTATGCCATTTTTTAGGTTTTCTACCCACGTGCTTTTTGATCAAATTTATCACAACCTTATTTGCTGCTTCGACTTGTCCATTTGCCTGGGCGTAATAAGGTGTCGAAGTTAAGAGCTTAAAACCTGTGTCTTTTGCAAACATTTGCATGTTTTTCCCAGTAAACACGGATCCCTGATCAGTAGTTATCGTTTATGGTATCCCAAATCTGTAAATTATATGTTTCTGGATAAACTCTATAACTGCCTCTTGATCCACATTTACCAGTGGTATAGCTTCGATCCACTTAGTGAAATAATCTATTCCAACTAAAATGTACTTCTGCCCTTTTGAAGAAGCTGGTCGAATTTCACCAATTAAATCCAACGCCCAACCTCTGAATGGCCAAGGTTTTATAATTGAATGCAACTCATTTGCAGGAACATGTGGTATACCTGCATGCACTTGGCATTCCTGACAACCTTTTGCAAATTCGACACAATCTTTCAACATTGTTGGCCAGTACATTCCTTGTCGAAATAATAACCATTTCATTTTGTGGCCTGCTTGGTGTGCGCCACATGCACCACTGTGCACGTTCGACAAAGCTATGTAAGCTTCATCTTCGCCCAAACATTTCAGCAAGACTCCTTTTGCAGTTTTTTTAAACAATTCATTTCCAAAACGTACATAACTTAAAGCTCTGTACTTTACTTTTCTTTCGACTTTCTGATTTGGGTCTTGTAGATAATCCTTGATAGGTTTTCTCCAATCTTCAATTTCTGAATCATCTATATTGAAAATTTCAAAATTTTCCTCATCCCCATAACCTAATTTTATTGTCTCCAAATCTGAAGGAGCCAATTTGGTGGATATGACTCTTCCTCTTACTTCAATAGCTTTCTCCAAGTTTTCTTTCGACACTTTGTAGCCTGACGCAAGTTGAGCCAAATCATTCGCTTCTTGATTCTTCAATCTAGGAATGTGTCTAATGGCCACATTGTCGAATTTTTTGAGAAGTCTGTTAGCTATTACGAAGTACATAATCAAATTCTCTTTGACACATTTATATTCTCTTGTCAATTGTTTTATCACCAACTCAGAGTCACCCATTATTTCGACTCTTGTTGCCCCTAATTCCAACAATATTTCAAATCCGGCAATCAAAGCTTCATATTCTGCTTCATTATTTGAACATAAGCCTTCGACTTTGTACTTGAATTTTGTTGGAATTTTGTCAGGAGAAATAATTAGCATTCCAATACCAGTTCCATTCTTATGACTGGAACCGTCGAAATATAACTTCCATGGCTCTAATTCGACATATTTTACTTCATTTTCATTTATAGAATGGTCAGCTATGAAATCAGCAACCACTTGTCCCTTAACAGCCTTTAAAGGCAGATATTTTAAGGAATATTCTGTCAATGCCAAAGCCCATTTCCCAATTCGACTATGTAAAATGGATTTAGATAACATATACTTTATTACGTCGAAATGAGAAGAAACATATACATCAACAGGTTTTATATAGTGCTTTAACTTTGTACAAGAGAAATATACACACAAACATAATTTTTCTATCACACTATATCTAGTTTCAGCATCATTTAGGACTCTGCTGAGATAATAGATGGCCCTTTCGACGCCATTTTCATCTTCTTGACACAACATGCTTCCCAAAGTTTTGTCTGATGCCGAAATGTATAACCTCATACTTCTTTTTCTACAAGGAGACATCAAAACTGGAGGACTAGCCAGATACTCTTTGATCTTGTCGAAGGCATCTTGTTGTTCTTGCCCCCATGTGAAATCTTCCTTCTTTAGTCGAAGTAGAGGTGAAAAGGCTTGTGTCTTCCCACTATGGTTGGAAATGAACCTTCTGAGAAAGTTGATTTTCCATAGTAGAGACTGCAATCCCTTCTTTGTCGATGGCGCTTTCGCTTCCATTATGGCTTTGGCTTTGTTTTCATTTATTTCGATCCCTTTCTTGTGGACCACAAATCCTAAGAAATCACCCGCCTGCACACCAAAAGCACATTTAAAGGGATTCATTTTTAAACCAAACTTCCTCATCCTTTCAAAGGACTGTCGAAGATGGTCTATATGACTTGTTCCTGAAACGGACTTAACCACAATATCATCAATGTATACTTGCATAAAAGTGTCGATAAAGTCATGGAAAATTGAATTCATGGCTCTTTGATAAGTTGCTCCAGCATTTTTTAAACCAAAGGGCATTACTACCCATTCATAGGTTCCTATTGCTCCAAGGCAACGAAAAGTTGTTTTAGGAACATCTTCTTCAGCAATAAAAATTTGATTATAGCCAGAGTATCCATCAAGCATACTCAAATACTCATGACCTGCTGCAGAATCTATGAGCATTTCTACCACTGGCATAGGATATTCATCCTTAGGGGTAGCTGAATTTAAATCTCTAAAATCAATGCATACCCTCAGCTTGCCATTTTTCTTAATTACAGGAACTATGTTTGCAATCCATTCGACATACCTGGTGGTGCGGATGAATCTGTATTTTAGAAGTCTTTCGACCTCTTCTTTTATTTTCGACAAGATTTTTGGTGTGAAGCGTCTGGGAGTCTGCTTCACTGGCTTCTTTCCCTCCATTATTGGCAACTTCAATTCGACCAAACTCCTGTCTAATCCTGGCATATCGTCGTAATCCCATGCAAAACAGTCTTTGTACTAATTTAGCAATTGGACTATTTCGACTTTGAACTGAGGATCCATCTTGGCGCTGATGTAAGTTGGCCTTCTTTCTGCCCCCAGTCCTAAATTTATTTCTTCTAATGGATCCTGTGCCACCATCTTCATGTTAGTCGATGCTGGATCCTTTTCGAACCCCAAGGGTTCGTCGTCATAGATGGCGTCAAGCTTCTGATTCTGCCATTCGCCAGTCTGATTGTTGTCATAACCTTTTTCAATATCCCTTTGGGGACATTGCTCTTCAAAACCTTCTTTGTTGGCTTCGACAGCCATGTATTTTACTTCGGCCTCTAGGGCCGCTTTAAGTTTATTTTCGGCTATATAAGCCATAATTCTTTCGATCGCTGAGGCTTCACTCATCATAATCATCAGATTCACTTCCCCAACCTGTTGGCTCAATCTGAGAAGTTCCCCATACGTGACTTGGTTCGCCAATTACTTCTTTGTCCCATTGAAAACCACGTGTTGGGTGAAGGTACATGGAACAATAGGCGTTGTCAGTTGCCTTCAAGTCGAATTCTGCTGGGTTTCAGGGGGGTATGTGAGCCAAATTCTTGTCGAAACTTCGACTATTCACATTGTTTACTTCAGTCATAAAATAGCTTTGATCTGCTTCAATATTCTCAACAATCCCATCTGGCCTCCAGATGGCTATTCGTTGGTGCATGGATGATGGTACAGCTCCTATCCCATGAATCCACTCTCTTCCAAGCAGCAAGTTATAATTCGCCCTTGAAGCTATCACTATAAACATCGTTGGTCTTGTTATGGTTCCAACAGTTAGGTTCACCTGGATCACTCCCATGGTACTTCCAACTTTTCCCTCATAATTTGACAAAACCATGTTGTGGGGCTTTGTGTCTGAGTCATCCTTTCCAATCTTTTTTACCATGAAATGGGGCATCAAATTCACAGCAGCACCACCATCTACTAATATCTTGTTGACACCAACGTTCTCCACTTTTCCTTTTATGAACAAAGGCTTCAAGTGTGCCTTCATTGCATCATCTGGTCTCTCAAAGAAAGCGTTCTGCTCTTCGACACAACCATTGTTCATTATATAATAACACACAGGCCTGAGCCCCATGCTGTCTTCTTCGACATCATCTTCTTCGTCTTTGATTTCCATCACTCTATCATAGTCTCTAGGCAGCACTAAAACCACATTGCATGTGACATCGAAAGATGCTTCTGAGTCTGACCTAAAATCATCAGTTACTTCATCGTCTTCTGGTACCTTGTTGTTAGGCTTCGACATCTCCACCATGTTGCTTGGTTTATCCTTTTGAGATGGCTCGTTTTTTAGAGCAGACTCTTGGTTCATTGTCTGCATGTTCTTGCTTGACTCAGCTTTATTTTCATAAATAGTGTTTTCTTTGATTTTGTTCTTTTCTGCAGCCTCCTTTTCTGCTCTTTTCTGTCTTTGGAACCTTCTCCACTGAGACCTTGACATTGGATTCTTTCCTTTATAGTTCTCTGATGGGTATGGTCTTGGTTTCTGTTTTTTGATCCCCCTTTTTCCTTCCATGGAGGAACCTCTCTGCATTTCAAAGTTCTTCAATTTTTTCTGCCCTTGAGCATCTCTAATTGGTTGGACCCACTTATCATCCTCAGCTTTGACAGATGGCTTGTAAGTTCTATGACGTCCTTCGCCAAACCTTTGGTTGTGATGCTCACTCCTCCTTGGATCAAATCTTCCATTTCTAGATGCTGGGATTGCCCCCCAGTTTCCTCTTCTTTTGGCTTTCTCCACCCCCTCCAGATTGCTTGCTGCTTTCTTGTCGAACACCGCACTACAACGTGGGCACAACATGACTTCAGCCTTCTTTCTCTGGCACCTTTGGATGAATTCGACTAAGCTCTCCTCCTCCTTAGGGTAAGCCAACTTCTGATACTCTTCTCGACGATGTTCTTCGTCAGTTTCTGTTTGCTTCTTCTGAGCGATTTCCACCATGTTGATATCGACATTCCGGTCATCAGTGATACTTAATTTATTCATTCTTTCAATAAGCCTTGCCTCTTCTTCAGCATTCCCTTTTTCCTGGTCGAAGCTTCCCCCTGAGGGTATGTTCCTGGAGATGAATTTGCAGCATTGCTCGACTGATTTTCCTTTAGGGTCTTCCATTGTTCTACGCAAAATCCCATAAGGAGCGGGTTTCACAAGGCCTTCAGCAGCCTCTGCCCTGATTCTGGCAACATCCTTGTTGACTGGTTTAAACTTGTCAGCAACTCTCATTGTCTCCATTTTGTCATGATTAAGGCCTTAAGTAGCCTCCTCTTTGATGATAGGGGCATTATCATTTGCTCCTTCATCAGTATCTTCAAAGACATTTCCCCATCCAGTTGGCTGGATTTTGTTGATGTCAATACGAGAACTCGGGGGTGCAGAGTATTTCACGAGATAGTCGAATTTTCCACTGGGCTCTCCTAAAGTATCCCAAATTACTCCATCTTCAGCAATTTTGTTGTTATTTTCTTCGTCGAGACCTTCAGTAACTTCAACTGTGTCCTGGTTGTTGAAACCTTCAGTAGTTTCCTCCTTCTTCTGACTGTCGAAGACTTCAGTATCTCCAGCTTTGTTCTTACTGTCGAAACCTTCAGTAGTCTCAATTTCGTTGGTCTCATTCAAATTTCCTACATCAAGATTTTCAGTGATCTTGATCAACACTGGCTGGTCTCCAAAGTTTTTTGGCACTTCTTCCATCTCAGGCTTGTCTAGGAGATCATCAGCAACCTCCACCATGTTGATATTATTGTCGAAGCCCTCAGCAGCTTCCACCATTTCAAAACTACAATCAGAGGCTACTTCGACTTCCACTATATTCACAGTGGAAGGCTCAGCATAATTGGCTTCGACCACCTGCATGGGGTTTGAGTCAATCCTCATCTGTTGTTTCGATTTGTCTCCAAACTTCAATCTTCCATCCCGGATTGCATTCTGAACAAGATCCCTGAAAAGGAAACATTGAGAGGTTTTATGACCCAAAAAGTTATGGTATTTGCAAAAACCTCTCTTTTTCTGTTGGTCCACAGGAGGCTCTTTAGTGCCTGCTGGTTTTATCAATTGACCATCTTTGACTAATAAGTCGAAAATTTCGTCACACTTGGTGACGTCGAACGTATAAGTTCTTTTAGGAAGCCTATCATTCTTTTCAGGTTCAACTGGATTTTTCCCATTCGACGGAGTTAGTACTTTACAGGCGTATGGTGGGCCTGACTTTAGTTCTGCCAGATCGATTTCTTGTTCGTCGAACAAAATTAGTTCATTTTCGTCACCATTATCATCCTGGCATACTCCTACACAGGCCACTCTTTCCTTTTTATTTTTATTTGATCTAAATTTCTTAGCTTTTAGCCTTTCAATCTGTCTTACCCTATCTGTTAATTGTGCCATATCTCTCAAATATTGAGTGTCTAATTTCTTTCTTATAGAATAATCTAGACCCCCCGCAGCCATTTCGACTAACTCTTGTTCTGGCACTTGTGTGAAACATCTTGCCTTAAGCAACCTGAACCTATTTAGGTAATCATCTATAGGCTCTGAAAATTTCCTCTTAACACTGGCTAATTCCTTCAAACTTATCTTAGTCTGACCCATATAAAATTGTTCATGGAACAATCTTTCTAATTGAGTCCATGTGAATATAGAGTTCGCAGGCAAGGATGTAAACCAGGTAAACGCATTTTTTGTCAAAGGACTTGGGAAGTATTTCATCTTCAAATTTTCATTATGGGCTATTTCTCCTGCTTCGATCAAATAACGCGCTATATGTTCTATGGTGGATTCGCTAGTGTCCCCTTAAAATTTGGTAAATTTGGGGACTTTCCACCTTGGGGGTAATTCCTGTTGCAGAACATATTCAGATAATGGGGAGGCATAACTAGGCCTTTGTAATCCTACATTTACCCCATTTTGCGCCATTATCCTTTTGACCATGGCTGCTAAATTGTTTTCGGCAGGTAGATTGTTATATCGTATTCGCTGTCGCAACACATCATCAGCATCTTCGCCTCTCTGGACGATTACCCTCCTAGGTTCTTGTTGAACGGGGATTTTGACACGAGGCTGTTCGACCACTGCCTCTTGGTTTCTAGGGTTTGCCTGAGGATTCTCTAAAGGCCTTTGATTTATTGTGGGTTCCTCTTCGACATTCACTACTGGGTGTTGAATTACTTGTTCTCTTTGTCGCGTTTGAGGAACACCAAAAAAGTCTGCAATGCATGTCATTTGCGCAGCCAACAATTGGTTGGTTTGGGTAGTGTTTTGTATTAAAGGATTAAACACTGCTCCTATTTGTTGTGTCAACATTTGGACCATATCATGATTACTTTCGTCCATTTGTTGTCGAATTACTTGCGCAGAATTATTTGTAATTGCTGGCATTTGGAAATTTGGTAGGGGTTGGTTTAATCTACTCATACTTCCACCATATCCCGATCCTTGTAGTGGTGAATACACGTGGACCATGGCATCAGAGTACAAGGATGGTGCATTTTGCAAGTTTGCCATTACTGAAGTTGGCATTCCATATGGTTGTTCTCTACCAAACATAGGCATGGAAAAATTTGTCTGAAATGGCCTATAATTATGTCCTCCAGGAGGAGGCGTCCCCATGGGCATTGAATGTCCCATTGTGGAAGAACTAGGCATATTTTGGGAGAGCGAAACCGCTGGTATAGATCCTGTTGACGAAGGCATAGCCTCCTCCAGAACAGGGTTTGAATCCACATTTCCCCCTGTCGAAGGGATAGGGTTGGAAACTGGAATGGTTTCATTTGGATTTGGATTATTTGGCCGATTCGCCATTCTTCTTACTCTTGTTCTTTTAGGTCTTTCTACGTCGGTTACGGCTAATTTACCGCTTCTCAAAATCATACAACGAAGTAGAAATTATTTGGCTAAGAGTTATTCTGTAAAAAATTCTAAAATTTTGCACTGGTCCCACTGGGCGTGCCAATTTGTTCGCTGTTAATTTTGGCGAACAACCTCTGGTTTACCAATCTCTTATAAAATTGGGTTACTTGCAGGACCAACCACACAAATCATGGGATACATGTGCAAATTTATCTAACTCTTAGGATAATGGTGTTTTAATGGTTTGTTTTGTTATATCTTTTTGTATGAATAGTTTGGTTAAAGAACTAAATAACAACTTCTGGCGAAAGATAAGTTGAATGAAATTAAAAACTTGCATAAAGTAAATGACAAAGGATAAATGACTGGGAAAAGTAAAAGCAATTATAAAAGACTTTGAATTTTTATAAACTTAAAAAGATGGTGTTTTACTCGTACATTTCCAGATAATAAACTCTTTTCTCTCGCATGGGTACTTTGAGTATTTACAGGAATTTAGTACAAGTTTTCACACACTAAAATTCTACAATAACTATCCTATTTATAGAAAAATACAATAACTGCCTAATAACGGAAAAAATTCTAAATCTTTGACACTTGGCCTTCTGCATGTCTTCTCTTCTTCTAAAGCTTCCACGCGTCTTCTGCCAAACGTTATAACTTTTGAATTTGAATTTTCCCCTTGTGTCAAAGCGTTGCGCCTCTTCACTTTGTCGAATTGTCGAAAAGTAACAAATGTCCCTTAAACCTTGTCTGACGAAAACTTCCTTACGTTTCTGTCGAAATGTTGAAACTCTGTTCTTGTTGAAGTGTCGAAGACTTCTTTTGAATACCTTCATTTTCTTTCTTCTTCATCTGTAGCCATTTTCTTTAGTTGAAGAACATCATTTTGTCTACCAAGACATGGTGTCGAAAATATATGTCTACAGCTAGCCAACTCAAAGAATTCAGGAATGAATAAGACCGGGATTCAAGTAATTCTCAAAGCACCCAGCATTCAATCTGAAGAGGTATTGACCACAGAGAATGTCCAAGGGTGGATGAGACCCATTATCAGCTATTTGACTCAGGAAGTATTACCCGAAGACGTCAATGAAGCCCATAAGATTAAAAGGATAGCTTCCCAGTATATCATAATATCGGACACGCTGTATAAGATGGGCAGGTCGACACCTATGCTCAGATATGTGTTAGAATCTGAGATGGAACTGGTAATTAAAGAGGTCCATGAAGGGGCTTGCGATAGCCACATCGGTGGGAGAACACTATCTGGAGAGATCCTAAGAGCCGGGTACTACTGGCCACATATGATACGAGATTGCATCAAATACATTAGCAAGTGTGAAAAGTGCCAAGTACTCGATCCATTCAAACACTTACCAGCCGAGTCGCTCCATCTGATTACATCCTCATGGCCGTTCTACCAGTGGGGAGCAGATATCCTAGGCCCATTTCCAGTAGCTTCAAGACAACTCAAATTCTTAATTTTTGGAGTCGATTATTTTACAAAATGGGTGGAAGCCGAGGCTATTGCTCGGATCTCTGCCGAGAAGGTTCGCAAGTTTTATTGGAGGAACATCATATGCCGATTTGGTTTTCCAGGAGTTATAGTCTCAGACAATGGAGCTTAATTTGCAAGCACATCGGTTGTATACTTTTGTAAGGATTATGGAATACAGAACAAGTTCACATCGGTAGAACACCCACAAACCAATGGCCAAGCAGAGGCCACCAGCAAGATTATCCTAGGTGGGATAAAAAAGAAGTTGAAGGAAGCAAAAGGAATGTGGGTCGAGCACTTGCCAGAGATCTTGTGGTTATACCTCACAACACCATATTCTACCACTAATGAAACACACTTCAGGATGGTATATGGAGCTGATGCAATGATACTGGTGGAAATCAACACTCTGACTTGGAGACGAGAACACTTTGATGAAATCACTAACATGGAGAATTTGAATATCTCGGCTGATCAGATAAACGAAGTTAGAGAGATAGCACGGATCAGAGGACATGCTGCAAAATAGAGGTTAGCAAGAAGGTACAACCTAAAAGTCCGGCAGAGGGAGTTCCGAGAAGGCGACCTGGTCTTGAAGAAAATCACAGACCCAGAAACCAAAGGGAAGCTCGCCCCCAATTGGGAAGATGTTCAGGGTAATTTGAAAGCTAAATAACTGAGCGTATAAGCTGGAAACATTAGAAGGAATAGAAATACCTAGGACATGGAATGTATCTAATCTTATGTTGTACTTCAGCTAAATCTTATGTAATCCAATAATGAATAAAAGATCAGGGTTGCACTCTTTTCCCTTGCAAGGGCAAGGGTTTTTAATGTGGCACCTGGACTTAAAAAATTATTATGTCTTGTCGATAGGTGATCGGCTGGAAATGATGAGTTATAACTAGGCAAACTCCTATAAATGTGTCGACTTGCTCCGCGTACATAGGTCTCCTATGAACGGGTTGATTAAACTCCTATAAACGTGTCGACTTGCTCCACGTACATAGGTCGCCCATGAACGGTTTGATTAAACTCCTATAAATGTGTCGACTTACTCCGCGTACATAGATCGCCAATGAACGGGTTGATTAAACTGCTATAAACGTGTCGACTTGCTCCCCGTACATAGGTCGCCCATGAATGGGTTGATTAAACTCCTATAAACGTGTTGACTTGCTCCGCGTACATAGGTCGCCCACGAACGGGTTAAGTAAACTCCTATAAACATGTCGACTTGCTCCACGTACATAGGTCGCCCACGAACGGGTTGAGTAAACTCCTATAAACGTGTCGACTTGCTCCGCGTACATAGGTCGCCCACAAACACTCCGCGTACATGGGTTGAACGAACATGCCTAATAGATCCGTGCACACAAGCCGGACAACCTAACATAAAGATGATGAAATATCTAAGCCCAAAACACGTCAAAACATACTTGGGGTTTGTAAGTAAAAAGTCATACATGGCAAAATACAAATAAGAAAGGAGCAAGTCTCTGTTGAAGGTGCGCCCGGGTACATACCCTAATTGGCGCCTAAGTGTACAAGAGTACAGGACTCCCAAAAGTGTAAAGACTATACACACAAGATAACTAAAAGCTTCCTAATAAGTAGCTTCACAGTAAGCTACCTAGTCGGGAAAATAAAGCACAATAAAAGTAAAAATAATACCCGGCAATCTATAATCGGACACCTTAAGTTAATCTAACTTAGTGCCCGAGGGGCTGGATATATGTACGGGATTATTTTGCAAAGAAATAAATATGATGAACAACAACGTCATAAATAAAAGCCTCAGATGGGCCAAAAAATTGTACATTATAAAGCCCGAAGGCTAAAAATTCATAAGCATAAGGGGGGATAACACCACACTCCCTCGCTAAAATACATCAAAAGTGCATCCAGAAGGATGACTAACTAATACAAGAAGGATTTCAAAATCATTCAACAACCGAGGTGCCATTAGCGCCAGCATTATCTAGGGTCTCATTCCCGCCATTGACAGGAGCAGGAGTCTTCTCCGGATTATTCTTTTCAAGCTCATCCAGATCTATAAGGCGGTCATCCTGCACCACCTTGAAGTAATCAACTTCAGACAGATCTAGCCCGGGATGGAGGCACAAAACTTGTTCCTTTGCCCTGTCAAAGGCCTCGTCACTAGCAGAGAGAACTTTAATCTGAGCCTTCTTAAGAGACTCAGTGATCTCGGTATTGGAAACTGAAAGCTCTTGGTGAGAGACTTTGACTTGCTTCAGCTCCTTAACAACCTTGGACAAAGCTGACTTATGTTCAAATTCAAGAGTCTGTTTGCGTTTCTTCTCATCAGCCATGTTTTTCTCTAAACCGGAAAGCTTTTCTGATTGAACCTTGAGGGCTTCTTGCAGCCGGGTAACCTCTTCTTTCAGCTTAAGCTTCTCCACCTCACAATCATCACTAGATTCAAATAGAGCCCTAGCAAGAACAGCACACCGCATGAGGTAAGAGCTAATATTTTGTGTAATCTTCTGCCGGCCAATAGATTTTACTTTGTTAACGTCCTCAGTGGCGTTAAGATGGTCGTACAGAAACCTAATCCCTTCAAATTTGTTGGACCAGAATTTAAACTCCCCAGATGCAACATTCTCCCTAGGAACTCGCATAAGAGAATTGATCTTCATGTCGGCTTGATAGACTTCATCAGTGATGAAGGTTTTTAACCTCTTGGGAGCACCTTGCAAAGTTTTTTCATGGGCTGGAGGAGCAGAAGGTTAAGGTTCATTCTTACTTTGGGTCGCCTTTGCACTGGTACTCCAGGTCCGCTTTGGTTGTCGGATTTCTACCCACCCATATCCGACTTGGAAGAGGCAACCCCTCCGGATCCTCTCCGAGCAGCACGAGCCTCCAACAAATTAATTTTTTCTGTTCAGCTACTGATAATTTAGTCATGGTATCTCTAGAAAAATTCATAAGCGTTAGAACAAGAATAATTAAAGATATGGACAAATAATAAGCAAGGAATTACCCAGGAAGGCGAGTAGTTGCTTGTCACTTAAAGGTAGCAATTCCTTAACCTTCATCATACGAAAAGAGTCAAAAACAATCAAAGATTGAGTTTCCAATTCACTCAGTTTCTCGCAGTTGAAACCAGTGATCGACAATGGGTTCTCGGCCCAATAAAAGGGAAAACGAGTCTGACTATCTAGAGAGTACAACACTTGTGGACACCTCGACCCACTCTTTACCCGTAGGAAATGATTCTTATAATTTTTATAATTAGAAGTATATGCATGGAGGAAACTCCGCCCGGGAATCCCTCTGATTTGTATTCAACTACAGTTGTCGACACCTTTCACTTCAAAGAAAGAGAAAAACAGACCAATTGTAGGGGTGATATCTAAGACCTCACAAACCCGTTCGAAAGACTTTATGAAACCCCAACTATTGGGACGAAGTTGAGAGGGGGCTATGTTTATAGCTTTCAGCACGTCAGCTTCAAAATCAGAAAAAAGAATTTGTATATTAAAGTATTCTAAAACCCCGACATAGAAGTAGAAAAAGTCTTCTTTAACGCTTTTTGGGCGGAGTATACAAACGCACTCTCCGGGAATACACGATTCCAAGACAACATCATCTTCGGACTCAGTTGAAAATATTTGCCTTATGGGCCAGAGTTTAGCGATTTCTACATCATCAAAGGTACTATTCTTATGGTTCATGACCTCAAGATCAAAAGGGGAAGCAGTCGTCATTGAAACCTCTACAAAACCTGAGGAAGATGAGCCAGAATCAAAATTATTCCCAGAAGTAAGAACATCGCCATAGATTTCGTTCATGACTCGTCTATACTCCTCTGGCCCTGAAGCACTTTCTATTTCTCACATGCATTGTTCCCACAACTCCTTTCTCTCCATAACATTCATACGGACTTCGCTACTACTACACTCATCGTCTCGTTTACTAAAGACTACCATATTTTCTAAAACCAAAATTAAAAGAATAAAATTAAAATTAGAAGTAATGGAAGGATACCTGTGAGTAAAGAAGCCTTGGAGATTGGAAAGCGTTTTGGTTGATAAAGAGGGAAAACAGTTTGGATTTAGAAATGAGAAGAGGGAAAGGGGGATTCTGATAAGAGACTCGAGAGTAGCTAAGGAGTAGCCTTTAATAGTCATCATTATATTGGGGGAACTAAAAGGACACGACCCTCCAAGAAATTTTTGACACGTAAGGGCCTAAGAAGAAAATTCGATCTATAACTCGGCACCTAGCAAATATATCCGGGCTCATGTTACTGCCGAGTATTGCATCCCTATAAAGGGATATAGTACTCGGGGGGCTTATGTACATGCCAAATATATTTGATGCCGATTTGAGTAGTCGGATAAGGGTAAGCATGGACTAGACTGTGATAGCAGGAAAGATTGTACAATGTAGAAAGCTAGACAAGCATCATACACAACCCAGCCCGGTCAGGGAGCCCGACTCCCATTAGCCGAGTTCTTACAAGGCCGGATACTATACCCCACCAACCTGGCACCGATGCCAGACATGAGCTCACCAAGAGCCATTCCAACAGTGGTAACGGCGGCGACGCATCAATGTAGACGTTATTCTGTTTTCAAAGCGTCCATTCATGAAGAAAAGTTATAGAAATGATGGCCATGCAACGTCGGAAGGCCAAGAGGCTTCTCTTAATGGCATGGCTTAAATGAAGGTAGAAGAAGGCTATAAAAGGGGCTCCCACATGAGGGTTAAGCAAGACACATCCATCTTGAGACAATATACAACACCTGTATAGCTCTCAAATCCCCAAACATACTCTATAGTATAGACAACGTAGCTCTCCTTGTCCTGGATAGGGAGAACTAGCACTTTTGATGGTCTAACCATTTTTTGCTAGAACACCAGCTACCAAGTCAACTGATACCACAATTCTCAATAACAAGGGTGAACCTATGTATCATCCTACTTCTGCCAAAGATTCTGAGAAAAGCTCTATGAACGAGATTAATCAGACGGTCG
Source organism: Lathyrus tuberosus (assembly GCA_022829125.1). Taxonomy (NCBI): domain Eukaryota; kingdom Viridiplantae; phylum Streptophyta; class Magnoliopsida; order Fabales; family Fabaceae; genus Lathyrus; species Lathyrus tuberosus. Next base: position 4,136,061 of record JALAZF010000061.1, on the reverse strand, counting down.
AGGAACAACTAAGAGGAGGAAGATGACCCAGAGGAGGAAACCCATGAAGAGACAACTAAGGATGATATAGAGGTACTGAACTCTGGGTCGAAGATGAAGCTGAGAATGGCTCCCCAAGGGTCGACAACCTAGATGTCATCCCGCAAGATCAAGACGATAATATGGAAGAAGTGGAAAATCGCTCCTTCTTCCAAAACTATTCCATGCCTCCTATTGAAGAGTTTGTTGATGAAGAATACAATGTTGAGGAAGATGAAGGCAAAGACGAAGAAAAGGAGGAGGAAACTCGTGATGACACAACTAACAAACCAACCCCTGATCCTGACCTGGAGAATGTAAAGGATTCGACTAAGACCATTGCAGCCTTTTCTACAGAAGAACTAGCAGCTTTAAAAAAGAACTACCATCGTGAATATATAAAAAACTCTGATTAGTTCTTGAGGGAGTTCGTCTGAGAAAAGTCTTAGTTCTTCCTCAGTATCAGGTGGCCAATCCTCAAACAATCATGCGAATAAAATACTTTCGAAGATCAAGGAGAATATTTTTAAAGGTGGCCTGTTTCGACTTCTGGAGTCTGACTTTACTTTGCCATTTTCTTTAAAAGGTCTTCTTAAAAAGGTTGATATTCTGACCGCTTCTCCTGAATTTGCAAACGTCATCCTGGAGTTGAATTCCATGATTGAACATGCTACTGCTGTCCTTAACAGAATAACGCAAGTTTCGAAAGATATTGAAAGCAAGGATGGTTCTGCAGCAGCTGCATGGGACATCGCCTCCGAGTCAACTAACCGATTGATAGATTTAGAGAAAGCTCGGGAACAAAATAAGGCTGAGATCGAAAGTAATAATCAAGATATCGCCTCTTGGGGAGAACAAATAAAAGAGCTACAGATCAAAATTTCTATGGCCAAGAAACAAAATGCTGAACTTATGAAATTCGACAATTCTAAGGTGAACAAAGAGCTTGATATTGGATTGAGACATGTTGATGAATCCCAAAAGTTGTAAACAGAGTTAGAGACTCTGAGGTCGACCAAGTCTATTTTTGAAAAGCGGCTAGAGCTTTTGAGGGAGAAGTATTTCAATATGAAGGTTAATCTTCCATTTTAGTTTTAATCCTGTTTTAAATTTATCATAACTCTGGATTTTATTATGTAATGATTTTAAGCCCTTCGTGGTTCTTTTCGATGTACCGGATTTAGCCATTCTGGGAAATTTTTTATTTTACCATGTTGGCTTTGAATAATTCATATGTGATTATTCTTTTGCTATTTTTATCTCTTAGAGTGCAGGTTTATATTTCTTCAAATATTTTCCGTTCCCTCTCAAGATCCTTTTATCCTCGCTCTTCGATCTTATATGCGCCGTTAGAGAATACTTGAATAACTTGAAAAGGACCTTCCCATTTAGGGGACCATTTACCTAAAGTCCTATCTTTTTGATCCATAGGAAGAATTACTTTCCAAACCAAGTCTTCGGGAAAAAATACCTTAACTTTAACTTTCTTGTTATAAGACTTCTCTACTCTCTTTTTCTGTCTTTTTAGCAATTCCAATGCATTGAGTCTCTCTTCATCCAGATCAACTAATTTGTCCAACATCATATTCCAATATGTTTCTGATGGAATTTCATGATGTCTTTAAATTCTTGTCGATTGTAAATAAATTTCCACCGGTAAGACTGCATCATGGCCAAATGTCAATCGAAATGGAGTCATATTAGTAGCCTCTTTAGAGGATGTTCGACATGCCCAGAGGACTTGGTCTAAAGTCTTATGCCAGTTTCTAGGCTTCTTCCCCACATGTTTCTTAATCAAACCAATGACAGCCTTATTTTCTGCCTCGACTTGGCCATTAGCTTAAGCGTAGTAGGGTGTAGATGTTAATAGTTTGAAACCCATTTCCTTAGAAAATTCTTGCATCTTTCGACCAGTAAATACCGATCCTTGGTCTGTTGTAATAGTTTCTAGAAGTCCAAACATGTAGATGATGTACTTCTTGATGAATTCGATCACGTCCTCTTGGTCAACGTTCGTCAGTGGTACAGCTTCAATCCATTTTGTAAAATAGTCAATACCAACCAAGATGTACCTTTGACTTTTGGAAGAAGCTGGTCGAATCTCTCCAACAAGATCTAAAGCCCGGCCTCTAAAGGGCCAGGGTTTGACTATAGAATGCAATTCGCTTGCAGGAACATGTTGTATGCCTGCATGCACTTGACATTCTTGACACCCTTTGGCAAACTCAATACAATCTTTTAATATGGTGGGCCAATACATTCCTTGTCGAAATAACAACCACTTCATTTTATGGCCCACCTTATGTACCCCACATGCCCCACTATGGACACTCGAAAGGGCTAGATAAGCCTCAGATTCACTAAGACATTTAAGCAAAACTCCCTCAGGAGTCTTTTTAAACAATTCATTTCCTAAAAGAACGTAACTTAAAGCTCGATACCTGATTTTTCATTCAGTAGACGCCGTTGGGTTTTCCAAATATTTCATTATTGGTTTTCTCCAATCCTTGTCTGTCAGGCTGTCTATTGCTAATATATCGAAGTTCTCTTTGTCAGCATATCCTAGCTTATTTGTTTCTAGATCTGAAGGGGATACTCTGGCCGACACAACCCTCTCTCTGACCTCTATCGCATCTTGCAACTTTTCTTTCGAAATTTTATACCCAGAGGCAATCTGAGCCAAATCATTAGCTACTTGATTTTCCAATCGAGCAATGTGTTGAATGCTAACTAACTGAAATCTTTGAGTCGATTGGCTATCACGAAGTACATGATGAGATTTTTTTTCACACATTTGTACTCCTTTGTGATTTGTTTTATGACCAACTCTGAGTCACCCATTATTTCGACTCGAGTTGCCCCCAATTCCAACAATATTTCAAGTCCGGCTATAAGAGCCTCGTATTCAGCCTCATTATTCGAACAGAGACCTTCGACTTTATACTTGAATTTTGTTAGGAGAAATAATCAAGACTCCTACGCCTATTCCGTCTTTATGACTCGAACCATCAAAGTACAACTTCCAAGGTTCTAGTTCGAGGTAATTTAATGCTTCCTCAGTTATAGAGTGGTCGACTATAAAGTCCTCCACTACTTGTCCCTTAACAGCTTTTAAGGGCATATAAGTTAAAGAATATTCAGTTAAAGCTAATGCCCATTTGCCAATTCGACTATGTAAAATTGGTTTCGACAACATATGCTTTATGACATCAAAATGTGAGGAAACAAAAACGTCAACAGGTTTTATATAATGCTCTAGTCTTATAGATGAGAAATACAAACACAGACATAGTTATTCGACTGTGTTATACCAAGTTTCTGCATCGTTCAAGACCCTACTAAGATAGTAAATGGCTCTTTCGACACCATTTTCATCTTCTTGAGCTAACATGCTCCCGAAAGTCTTATCTGACGCAGATATATACAACCTCATACTCCTATTTCTACAAGGTGGAATCAGAATTGGAGGGTGGCTCAAGTACTCCTTGATTTTGTCGAAAGCCTCTTGTTGAGCTTGCCCCCATTCGAATCCTTCCTTCTTGAGTCGAAGCAGAGGTGAAAAGGCTTGAGTTTTGCCGCTAAGGTTCGAAATAAACCTTCTTAAGAAATTAATCTTGCCCAACAATGACTGCATTTACTTCTTTGGCGATGGCGCTTTCGCCTCCATTATGGCCTTGGTCTTGTTCTAGTTTATTTCGATTCCCTTTTTATGGACCACAAAGCCTAAGAAATCCCCCGCCTTCACACAAAAAGCAAATTTGAGAGGATTCATTTTCAAACCATGTCTCTTCATCCTTTCGAAGGATTGTCGAAGATGGTCTATGTAATTTTTCCCTGAAATTGACTTTACAACAATATCATCAATATAGATCTGCATAAAAGTCTCAATAAAATCTTGAAAAATAGAATTCATTGCCCTTTGGTATGTTGCCCTAGCATTTTTTAAGCCGAAAGGCATCACCACCCATTCATAAGTGCCTAATGCTCCAGGACATTGAAATGCTGATTTTGGGACATCCTCTTCGGTAATGAATATTTAATTATACCCTGAATATCCATCGAGTATATTGAGGTATTCATGTTCCGCGGCAGAATCGATTAATATTTTGTCAATAGGCATCAAATACTCATACCTTGGGGTTGCATTATTTAAATCTCTAAAATCTATACAAACCCACAAAGTACCATTTTTCTTAATAACTGGCACGATATTTGAAAGCCATTCGACAGACCTGGATGTGCGGATGAATTTGCATCGCAAAAGTATTTCGACCTTCTCTTTAATCTTCGAGAGAATTTCAGGTGCAAACTTCCTTGGATTCTGCTTAATGGGCTTCTTCCCAGGCTTGATTGGTAACTTTAATTCAACCAGCTCTCTGCTCAAACCAGCAGTCTTTAAACTCCTTCAACAATTGGATCACTTCGACTTTGAGTTGAGGGTTGATATTGGAACTGATATACGTTGACCTTTTTGTCGCCCCATTTCCTAAGTCAATCTCTTCAAGTGGATCTTGCGCAAGCATTTTGATGTTGGTTGCCATCGGATCTTTCTCGAACCCCAAAGGATCGTCATCATAAATGGCGTCGAGCCTCTGGCCTTGCACTTCATCTCGAACCTTATCAGGTGCTTCTGGGTCAAAGTCCTTACCAGGACTTTCCTGATATGATTCCTTCTTGGCTTCGACAGCCATGAATTTTACTTCAGCCTCCAAGGCCGCTTTTAATTTATTTTCTGCTATATAAGCCGAAATTCTTTCGAGCGCTGGCAACTCAGTCATCGTCGCCAAACTCACTCCCCCAACCTATTAGGTCGATTCCAAATGTACCTATGTATGCAAGGTCGTCTTCACCCACAGCCTCTAGATCCCACTGAAAACCATTAGTGGTGTGCAACTACAAAGAGCAATACGCATTGTCAGCTGGAGTAAATGCAAAACTGGTAAAATTACAAGGAGCAATATTAGCCAAATGTTTGTCGAAGCTGCATTTATCGACATGATTAACCGAAGCCATAAAATAGCTCTGACCGGCTTCTATATTTTCCACAATACCATCCGTTCGCCAGATGGTAATTCTCTGATGCATTGATGATGGTACGACTCCTATGCCGTGAATCCATTCACACCTTAACAATAAATTTTAGTTAGCCTTAGTCTCCACATCCATGAACATGGTTGGTCTAGTAATGGTTCCTACCATCAGGTCGACTTGAATCACCCCTAAAGTGGTGCCAACTTTTCCTTCATAGCTTGATAACACCATATTGTGGGGCTTCGTGTTTGTGTCGAACTTCCCTATCTTTTTTAACATGAAATGCGGCATTAGGTTTACTGTTGCACCGGAATCTACCAGGATCTTGTTGACTGGCACATCTTTGATTTTTCCTGTAATAAAGAGAGTCTTTAAGTGACTTTTCATAGCCTCATCAGGTCTTTCGAAGAATGCATTCTGTTCTTCTACACACCCATTATTCATAACATAGTAACAAACTGGCCTGTGAGTGGCCATCTCTATGTCGCTATTATCCTCTAGCTCTTCGACCTCAATAACTTGGTCGAAATCCCTTGGCAGCACAGATACTACATTAACCATGATATCCAAGGATGCTTCTGAATTTGTATCGAATTCATCAGTGAGCATCTCGTCTTCAGTGATCGAACGATTATACTCGTTTTTAGCCTCTTCTTCTTGAGTGGGAAATAACTTCCCCTCTACAGGCTTCTTTTCGATGGGTTTCAACTCTTTTTTCTCACCTTTTTAGCAGGTACATTGGTGCTTGATTCAGCTTTCTGATTCTCTCTGGCCTCCATTTCGGCCTTCCTTTTCCTTTTCTCCCTTCTCCATTGAGATCTAGTCATCGGATTCTTGCCTTTGTAGTTCTCAGAGATATAAGCTGACTTCCTGGAGGTCTGGAACTCCCTACGATACCCAATCGATGAAACCCTGTTGACCTCGAAGTTCTGCCACTTTTGTTAGCCTCGCTCTCTGTCTTCGAGTGGCTTTGCCCACTTTCCTCTAGAAGCCTCTGCAGTTGGTTTGAAAGTGGTAGGTTTGGTACCTAGGAATATTTTCTCCGCTTGATCCTGCCCCCTGTATGGCCTCTTTTTGTCGAAAACTTGGTGGCTACCGCAGTCTTTCCAGTTTCCTCTGGCCTTCGCCAATCGAACTCCCTCCATATTTTGGGTCGCTTTCTTGTCGAACACGGCGCTGCACCTTGGACAGAGCATAACCTCCGACTTTTTCTTCGGACACCTATGTAGGAAATTGATCAGGCTCTCCTCTTCCTTCGGGAAAGCTAGTTTGTTGTATTTCTCTTGTCGCCGCTCTTCGTCAATTTCCATTAAAGTTTCTGGCGAAAGTTTGACCATGTTAGCATCCATAGCAAAATCCTCAGTAATGTCCAAATTTTGAAACTTCATTGTAAGGCCATCAGTAGCCTTGTTTAAGTTATCCACCCGCACGAAACCATCAGCTATTTTTTCGTTACCATCGCCAGATTAGAATCCTCAGTGATCCCTATAGTATCGAAGCCATCAGCAGTTTCATTGTTACAACTTTTGACAATTCCTTTGGTGAGGCCATTAGTAACCTCACATATGCTATCTTTCATAACCTTCTCGTCAAGATCCTCAATGATCTTAACCATGACACCATCATTGATGAAGTCGTCAGTGACTTCGATCATGTTAGTGTTATGAGCAAAGTCATCAGTAACTTCGATCATATTGATAATAGCTGGTTCAATGAAATGAGCATCACCCACTTGCAAAGGTTCAGCATCGATTTTCATCTGAGCCTTCACTTTTTCTCCAAACCTTAGTCTTGTATCCTTGATGGCATTCTCAACGAGATCCCAAAAAAGAAAACATTGAGATGTTTTATGACCCAAGAAATTAGGATACTTACAAAAACCTCTCTTCTTTCTTTGCTCTAAAGGAAGCATTTTAGCACCGAGAGGCACTATCATTTGACCATCCTTAACTAACAAGTCGAAGATTTCGTCACATTTGGTGACGTCGAATGTATAAGTTTTCTTAGGAAATCTATCGTTCCTTTTTGTTTCGATTGGGCTTTTCCCATTTGAAGGGGCTTAAAATTTATACGATTAAGGGGGGCCTTGCTTTAACTCATCGAGATCGATCTAACTTTCGTCAAAGTTTGAAGGCTCATTATATTGTCCCTCTCCGTCTTCATTAAATTTGACGTAGGCCACCCTCTTGTTTTTGTTTGCTCTGGCTTTTTCCTCCTTCAAACATTCTAATTGTCGAACCATATCAGCTAGTTGAGCCATATCTATCAAGTACTGGGTGTCCAGTTTCTTTCTAATAGAATAACCTAGACCCCCAACGGCCATTTCGACCAATTCGTGTTCTGGCACTTGTGTAAAACACCTGGCTTTGAGTAGACGAAATCTATTCAAGTAATCATCTATTGGCTAGGTAAACTTTCATTTGATAGTGGCCTATTTCTTCAGGCTAATCTTGGTTTGTCCCATATAAAACTGTTCATGGAACAATCTTTCTAACTGAGTCCAATTATGGATCGAATTTGGAGGCAAGGTTGTAAATCATGTAAAGGCATTTTCGGTGAGAGAGCTTGGGAAATATTTTACTCTAAGGTTTTCATTATTTGAAATCTTTTCAGCCTCTATCAAGTACCTAGCCACATGTTCGACAGTGGATTCAGTGGTATCCCCATAAAATGTAGTAAATTAAGGAACTTTCCATCTAGGAGGTAGATCTGATTGTAAAATATACTCTGATAATGGCGAAGTACAGTTTGGTATTCGAAGACCGAAGTTTACCGCATTTCGCCTAATTATCCTTTTGACCATGGCTGCTAGATTGTTATCTGCGACCATATCATCACGTTGAATATGATGTACAACGTTATCAGCATCTTGATTCCTATTCACCATTACTACCCTTGGTCTCTCCTCAATTGGAATTTGAGGTTGGGCTCTGGGGGGTTCGACCCTAGGTTGTTCGACCGCTACTCCTAGATTGGCTAGATTTGCATGGGGCGGGTTTGTTTGGTTTTGCTGGACTTGGTTAATGGTAGGGTCTTCTTCGAGGACTACTCCCGGATTCTCTAATATGTATTCTCTCTGTGGATGTCGAGGAGGTTGTGGTACCCCAAAGAAATCTGCAAGGCGTGTCATCTGCGCTATCATTTATTGGTTAGATTGAGTAGTACATTGGATTAGGGGATTAAAAATCGTCCCCATTGTTTGGGCCAACATTTGGACCATTTCATGATTACTCTCATTCATTTGTTGCCTAATAACCATTGTAGAATTATTAGTCAAGTTTGGCACTTGGGTGGAATAACCAATTCCTAAAGGTTGGCTACTTCGACCCATGTTTATCACAGATCTTGATCCTTGTAATGGCTAAGTAACATTCATTACTAGTTCTGAGAATGTTGAGACAATGTTATGCAAGTTCGCCATCATAGATGTTGGCATTCCATAGGGTTGTTCTCGACAGCCTACGGACATAGAGAAACCTGGAGGCATGAAGGGCCTACTTGAAGCAATTCCTATTGGTGGAGGAGTTACTGGAGGACCCCTTGGCCCAATATAAGTTGGAATGGGCTCACCATGGGTAATCGACTGCGTGGGCATCGAAATTTCCATGGATGGAATTAGTTCTGACACAGTCGTTGGAACCGTTGTTCCCCTGGTCAAAGATACTTGGGGCGGTTCTCCATTGTTACTCGATGAATTTTCAGGAATCGAAACATTTGGCTGATTCGAATTTGCCATTCTCCTCGTATATCTTCTCCTTGGTCTATCTTCGTTAGTGGTGGCTACTTTACCACTTCTCAATAACATACAACGAAGTTTTCAAAGAAAACAACAACGAAAACGAAGTATTGAAAAGAAAAATACTAGCACTGTCCCACCGGGTGTGCCAATTTGTTTACCATGAAAAGTAGTAAACAACTGCTGGTCTTCCAAATCGAAAAGGAATTTGGTTAGTTACAGGATCGACCATACTAATCCTAGGACATGTGCTAGTAAATCTTAAAATAAAGTTTGGAAAATGATAAATACTTCGCCAGTATTCATGATCTAAAAGTTAACAACTTTAAAAGTTCAAAGAAAGTAAATTGCAGAAACTTAATCGAAAAGCAAGTGAATGCATTGAAAATAACTTGGGCAATAAATAAGATAAACTTGTGGGTAAAAAGATAAAACTTGAATTAAAGTGTAAAGATATGGTGTTTTATCAAACATACATTTTCTCAATACACTCTTTTCTCTGCACACGGGTACTTTGAGTAATTCTAGAGATTTTGTGCAATTTCGAACACACACAATCCTAACGCTAAAACTGCCTATTTATAATGATCGAAATAACTTCCTTTAACGGCCTTCCTACGAAAATAAGACAAGTGACGCTCGACATGTCTTCTTTTCTTAAAAATGCTCCACGTGTCTCTCTTGAAATCTGGATAAGAACAAAGTTCCCTCCTTTATTTGAATTCAAATCTTACGTCGAAACACCATCAGTAGTTCCCTGTTGAATCAACTTCCAAGACTTAGAATATTTTTTCCTAAATCTGTTCAACATATTCTCCTTGTACAAAAGGTGACTTCGACCAAAGATACCCAAGTTTCACAGTTTTGTCGAAGCCTCTCATAACTTCATATAAGTTGTTTTTTTTTTCTTTATTAATTCCATTAATCCAAACTAGGCGTCGAATTTGGGAGCTAATAGACACGTAGAGAAATGGAGGTCATGTTTGATGATTATCTTAGTCATCTGGTACTGGAGGAGGTACATAGTACCATAGTTGAAAGCAACTGGAACTACGTCGACGGGTACATAAAGTGGTTCTTTAGGGTGCCACATCCATATATAGTGCAGGCTAATCCAGGAGATCCACTGATGTCAGCTTATCAGGAGATACTAGATAAGGAACAGACATAGTTAGATCATACTCATAATGTCTTTCCTAGATGTCGTCGCATAATGGAGACTATGTAGACAGACATTGATAGAGGTATCTTCTATGATGCGTTTGACATGAGGGGCTCCTAGATGCCATTATGACGGAGGCACGAGAGACACTGATGTACTAGAGACAACATCAAAGGACGAGGGGGGGTAGTGGACGCCGAGGAGCACGATGAGGCAGAGGAGTTGTAGTCTGGAATATCTCATAGTATATAGTAGTTGTACTTTGGATTCATTATGGATTGTATTTTATTTTCACTTCATTCTACTTTATCATGTATTTCGACCTTATTTATATATGTCATTTTTGGACCATCTGAATTTATATATCTCAGTTTTTGCATATCGATAGTATAATTTAAATCTCATCAGTTAACAAGATTCTTAACATTTATAAATCATCACTTTCATTTGTGTAACCATAAAACAAACATAATATGCACTCTTCTAATATGGTACAGAGATGCATCTCCGTAAATCCTAAGCTAAGATGCATCTCCGGAGAGAGCTGGCCAATATTTCTTAACGAGGGTTAAATTAGTTTTGAAATTTGTGCCCAAACGTGAACCTTTGTTTACCCCTACTTCTATTTATTGCTTTTTACTCCCCCTGCCCCAAAATAAGAGTCGTTCTAGTGAAAAAAATTTGTCCCAAAATAAGAGTCTTTTATGTTTTTAAGATAATAATAATTGATTCTTACCAACTTTACCCCTAATAAATATTATCTACACAACTTTCAAGATATTATATCACATTACACCTTTATGGCAACCAATAGTAACTAAGGGCAGTTTGGTAAAATTGTTACATTTAATTCTTCAATCATTACTTTTCTTAATCTATGTGCAACAACCTTAAAAAACTTTCATTTTGAGACGGAGGGAGTACATGTATTTTTTGTCATTTACTTGTCAGAAATATTGAGGTTGTTTTGACCTTTTATAAAAAATAAATTTTCTATAAATTTTTTTTGAACATTGTAAAGGTTGGTTAAATGTACTATCGTTCCTGCTGTTTCTAAAAAACCTAAATTTGGCCTTCTCTTTTTAAAAATTACAGCAACTTTTAGTCGTTCAATTTTTCATTTTTAAAAATTTTCACCAATATTTCAATTTACAGTTATTTTTATGATGTGTCAGGTTTATTAATGAATAAATAAAAATATTAGGGGTATGTTTATTTAACAAAATGATCAAATAAACGTTTTCTACGTGATTAATGAATATGTCAGCAAAAAAACTCCATCTAAAGTTAAGTTTGAAATTCGTAAATTTCTTCTTTAAGTTCAGTTCATTCCGGTGTGCTTTGGTACTCTCGTTTAGTTCGTTTTTTTTATTCTTTTTAACAGTCTTTTGTGAGAGAAACAAAACTCTTTACATTACCTCGTCGACGACATTATATAAATGCACAAGAATTTTTTTCAACCAAACAAACGGTCAAATGGAACAAAACATGATTCAAGAAAAGAGAGTCACAAGAAAGGATGAGTCACAATCTATCCATTTATATTTCTGCAATACAGCCATTCTTCAGGATTGCAAGTATATTCAAAGTATCATCAATGCAGTTCAATAGAGGATGCCATAGTATTTTGAATGTCATCAAGTATATTCAAAGTATCATCAAAATACCAGAATTATTGAGTGTTAAATCATTGTACACATGAGTAGAAATAAGCATGGTGTCTCATTTGGATAATCATATTACATGCTCAAAGGCTTTCAAATCATATTGTATGTTGGAGTGAGATAAAATATAAATAATATGACATAATATGTCATGCATTATAGATTTAATTTGTTTTTTATCCTTTTATTGTTGTCATTGTATTATTCAATTAGTAACAAACCATAGGCATGAGATGCGTTTTAGGGCGATCTATAATTTTGTTTGTAGATTATAAAAAAATAGGAAGTTGAAAAAAGAAAAACTTTAAGAATAATAATTGAAAAACTATTTAAACTTTTATTAGATAAATCAAGTCGTTTTAGTTTTTTAGAAATAAAATAATTATTTTACAAGTGAAAAAACAATTATAAAATATCTATCCAATATTTTTTAATAGGATCCCTTAATCTTTTTCACATATATGGAAACAATGGTCGATAAAGTTCTGTTATCTAATATTTAGATCAGTAGTTATATTTTTCTCGTTTCATATAATTTTCACGATATGAAAAAATAAAATTTATTAAAATTTTATTGACTCACTACATATTTAAATCAGTAATTTCATTTTTCTCGTTTCATATATTTTCCATAATATGAGTAAACAAATTTTTTAAAAGTTTATTAACACACTACATAATTCATAATTGGATAAGTGGTTTCATTTTCCCATTTCACTTAATATCCACAATATGAGAAAAAAATTTATAAAAATTTTATTGACTCAGTTGTATATTTAGATTAGTAGTCTCATTTTTCCTATTTTATATCATTTTAATTTATTAAAATTTTATTGACCAATGTGGATGTAGATATAAGTCGTCTCTTGGCCAGGGCATTGGCAGAGCAGCTTCCACTCCTCCCTTCGATAAGCTTCCCTTTTTTGGGCACTGGACCTAGTTACCGCTCAATGGAAACATCTATAGATTCTGCTATCGGGAAAGTAAGGCATGGAATCACGCTAAGGTAAGGTTTCTATCTAATACATCTAGAATAGGATCTACTCTATCTATTTTATTTTCCACTCTTGCCTGGCTGACTAAATAAACAAATGGAACTATAGCTAATATTGATCGATGAGCCTTCACTCTCCTTAAACTTCCACACAAAGATACCTTGTGCGGCTACAAACAACGGGAAAGTGCTGGAATATCCAAGCTTAAAATGAAAATAAAAAAACATCAGGATCAAGCATTATCACGAATATAGAATGAAAAGAAATGAAAAAAAGTCGAAGGATAGAAGATTGTTACCACAAGTAGTGACACGCTTCCTGCCACAGTCCTGGTCTTCCATAGGCATCCCTCTCTCAACCGCGAATACATGTACGCCAGTGTAGCCGCCCCCTACTTGTAGTCATGGATCCGTGTGGAATCCAAAATGTACCTAAGGTAAGTGACATCGGTATATGTGGAGAAAGTGTCCACAAACAGCCGAGTGCCAACTAAAAATAGAAAATAACACCTCAACACACACTGCCTGTGTATCTCAACCTCAGCCGGATCACCATCTGCCTGGCGTCTAGCAGCGAGCGCCTCACCAAATCTACACGTGAGAAAGGAGAACCTCACATGAGCCCATCTGGTCTTATCCACCTCCTCACGCGCGTCCAATGGATCAGCCCCAAGCTCCTCGACCAACATCTCTCTCGCATCCTCCTTTGCCATCCTATCGTGACGGAGGAGGGTACCCCTGATCAGTATATTTAACAGACAGGAGATGTCGTCCAGTGCAATCGTGAGCTCGTCGTGCGGTAGATGGAAGAAAGACGTCTCAGGGTGGCATCTCTCCGCAAAGCCCATCGCATCCCGTTGTGGATCAGGCTGTAACCGATCTCACAAAGGTCCTTCAAACCAGAGGCGACAAGGACATCCTGGAACCAAGCCTCATGTGGCTGCTCCAAAGATAATATCTTCCGCTCATGGATATAGAACTTCTGCGACTGACGAGTCTGAAAATTTCCATAAATAAGAAACAATGTTAATAAAAAACAATGGTACAAATTATAAATTTCCAATAAAAAAAGAAACAATTTGAGTAATATTACCCTCAGGCTCATCATCGTCGTCGTCACCAGCATCCTCCTGTGGTGGGTCATCACCCTCTAGACGTGGAACCAGAACAACATCATCGGCAGAAGGAGGAACATGAGTATCCCGACGAGGCCTGCGGGAGGACAAGGCCTGTGATGAACCCTCAGCTGAATCCCGACGCCCCCGGGATGAAGAAGTGGATGATGAGGTGGGATACGAGGTCGAGAGAGTGTCTTGTGCATGTGATGAAGAAGGTTATGTCTCAGCTGTATCAGCCTCGGTAACGGTGGTCTGGCTTCGCTTGCGTCTCACAGATGCATGTTGTGAAACCCATCCAAGTCGGAATCTATCGTCTCTGTCAGCCATAATGTCTGCAAGGTATAACCAAGAAAAAACAATTAGATACAAATAAATAAAAAAACAAAAAAAAATTAACATTTTTTTTAATTTCTGGATATGTACACACGGAAAACTTCCGTAGATGTATCTACAGAAGAACTCAGAATTCACAACGTTTGATTTGTTCCGGAGCTGCATCTACATAATTGCCCTAACGTTAATTTGTTCCGTAGATGTAGCTCTGGAACTTCCTGCAAGTCCTACAGTCACGACAATGGTGTCCCCTACCCATGGAAATCGGTTTTTGAAGCCCTGATCGTTCCTTTCAGGCAACAAACAATACCTACATTGTCTCTAAACTATGTTTCTAAAACTATCTAAGGATTTCTACCCCTAAAATTATATTCTAACTCGTTTACGTGAAATACACGAAAATACCTCGGAAACTTGAAAACTTACCGATTATATCGAGCTTTGAATGAGTTGGAGTGTCTTGATCGTTGAAATGAATGCTCCTTGTCGAACTCGATTGAAAAAAATTAAGTTTAGTGGAATTTTTTTTTTTTGAGGATTGAGAGAGTTTGGAGAGTTTGAGAGTGAAGAAGATGAAATATGAAGAATGAGGGAGGAGAAGGGAGTTTGACGCGAATGTATTCCAATTTTTTCCGGAGCTATATATACGGAAACATTCCGTAGATGTAGCTCCGGAAAAAACCAACGTTGAGTAAAAAAAAGGTGCATCCAGAGATACATCTCCGAAAATATGGGGTATTTTTGGAAGCGCACATGATGCCTAAGAACCCCAAGGGATAGGGTAATAAATTCTCTTATTTTAATTAATCTAACAGCTTGAATTTTTCATTTAATCGAATTATTTTTGGAAATATTTTTCTATATAAATAATTAATTAATGTTGTTAGATTAATGAAAATCGAAGGTCAAGATTTGGAGTAAGTATTTTAACTTACTCTTGGAGTAAAAATATCCCTCTTCAACTTTAATCATATTATTTAAAGCAAATTCAATCCAATCATATCATCTTATTTAAAGCAAATCCAATTTTTTTTTAATTAAACCATATCAAATTAACGCTTCTTTAACATTTATGGATTATGATTTAACAAATTTTTTTTTCAATTGATTTGGATTAACAAACTTATTCCAAACAAAATCTTATCACAAATTTTTTTTTCAATTGATTTGGATTAACAAACTTATTCCAAACAAAATCTTATCATCATATCAGAATTAATACTGGTTTTCTAACCAAATGTTGAAGCGGATATTTAATGCAGTACGAGCAATCCGTGCACTAAGATGTCACACAAAATGTTCATGACATCTTGCTCAACAAGTTACTTATAACCAAATATTTCTTTCAAATAAACTTTAGGAAAAACTTGGACTGAACAAACCTGATCCAGCTCTTGCAATAACCTCAGGAATCAAACACATAATCAAATGAGCCAAGATGTGCTCCACAAATTTAGCGACTTCTTGCCTTTTAATTTGCCTATAAAAGCCAATCCAAATGTATTAACATAATTATTTATTTATTTAAATCACAAACTCGTGATTTGACTTCAATCATATTATTTTTTTCTTACCTCTTG
Organism: Lathyrus tuberosus; assembly: GCA_022829125.1. Classification (NCBI taxonomy): domain Eukaryota; kingdom Viridiplantae; phylum Streptophyta; class Magnoliopsida; order Fabales; family Fabaceae; genus Lathyrus; species Lathyrus tuberosus. The sequence continues at coordinate 4,120,425 of JALAZF010000061.1, read as the reverse complement.
TGTCGTGTCTATATCACCTATTTAAGTTTTGGAGTAAGATTATTGTGTCCATTAAGTTTGTTGAATCAATTGAAGATCTTGAGCATAAGCAATTGAGTAATTTGCATCAACAGAATGAATTATTGTGTTAGATTTGTGTAGTCTAAAGCATTGAGTTGTTAGTGTTTGCGATGGTGATAATCCATTGTTCCAAAATACTTGTATCTTTAACTTTAAAAATAGTTGAAGATGTTATCATTTCCGATGGTGAAAATCATTGAAGAGTGGAGTAGGAATAGTGAGGACAAATTATCGAACCACTATGTATCCGGTGTACATTTTCTTTATCTATCTCTTTTAATTTTCTGCATATTATCATTAAAGTTTAGTATTGTTCATCATTAGAATGTCACCTAGAATTAGATCTATCTTACAGAGTTTTATTATACATGTGTAGGTCTTAGGTGCATCTAATTTATTGAACATTCACTACTTAATTAAAATTGTATTGTCTCTAAATTGTTGGATTGAAATTGCTTGTCAAAACAACTTCAATTTCCGTAGTTGTTTGTGATATTGATTGAACCGTCTTATGATGATAAGGAAACATATAAATTTTGAATTCATCTGCAACATATTGGCTTCTGCTTATTAAATTTTGCTTTCCTATTTTTAACTCTTATTTCCTAAAATAAAATGTTTTTAAAATTGGTCTAAAAGAGAAAAGATCTATTCAACCTCCTCTAGACCGTCTCATATCCAGATTCTCACCCAATAGATGATGGTGAATTGATGTTTTAATGGTGCTCATAATCTAGTTTAATATGAAAGCAAAGTATAATCTTTGTTATTATTATTATTAAATATTTATTAAGTAAGAGATTTATCTTAGTTAAAAATACAAAAATGATATGGAAAGTAAAGGACTAAATAAAGTGGAGATTCTTAAAAAAGATACAGAAATATCCTTTACAAGAGCATATAAAGCTTATTTTTCTTCCTCCTTTCTTGATTAGTTTGTTTAGTTTGTTTATCTCTGATTCAATGACATATAAAAAGGATGACACTCATTGGACAACACCTCCCCTCTTCCTTATCGTAAGAGACCAGAACAAATTAGTTATTATAATTTTCAACATAACAAAATTAAATAGAATTGGATAAATAAAGTAGCTCATTGTATTTGATAAAACAAATAGCTCTTTAATGGATTAATGGACTAAATCAAAGTGACTATTAAATTAGATTAATTAAAAGTAAAATTCTATTATTTTGTTTCGTTTTAAGTAAAATATAATAAAAATAAATATAATATTAATCAGAGTACTCACGTGGAGTGGTAAGGATACTTCAGCTAATATTTGTTAGTTGGAATAAACTGGTGTGGGGAGTTTGTTCAAAATTCACCAACTTTTTCTATAAAAATAATGAAAGTAAAAGTAATACTTAATAATAATAATAATAATAATAATAATAATAAATAACTATATATACAAATAGTATTAGCTGCCTGTCTATGAATTTCTAGATTTATTAAGAGAAAATAATGTTTAGGAAGATGATAAATACTACCTCTTTTTCACGTATGTTAAGAAAAGTAATCAGCGGTTGAAAAATATAGAAACAAATAGGGCGGAAACATTTAAAATAAGGGTTGAAATATATAAGATTTTTCCGCATAAATATATTTCAGAAATTGCAAATATTTATTCAATATCAATCTATATAAGTAAAGCCCCTTTAATGCAACAACTCATAATTGTTAAAAGAAAAGTAAAGTTAGAGAAAGTAACAAAAGAAGAAAAATGAATCAATTTTCTTCTAAAAGTGTCATTAAAAAAAATTAGGCATTGGACAAAAGATGAACACATGTATATACTCACTCTTTTTAATATGTAATTTTGTTGGAGGAGGAGGATTAAGTCACATTTAATTTAATTTTATTGTAACATATTTATAACATTTTTGTCTTCTCATTTCTTAATAAAATCCATGATCATTTCTCTATTTACTTGGAACGTGTTTTTTTTTCATTATGGAAATCAACCATGAATAGTTAGTTTGATTCGATTATTTTTATGTTTGATTCGATTATTTTTATGTTTTAGGTTATTTCGTGTGGGACTTGAAAAATATGGAATTGGGCATTAGAAAGAAATTTCAACACATTATTTTTATGTTTTAGGTTATAAAATTGTCTATCATTAATAATATTCTAAAGATAAATCTAAAGATTTGAAATAAAAGAGAATAACAAATTCATGAAGGTATATAAAAAAATTATTAATAATTTATTGATATTATAAAACGAAGTATAATGTAATATAATTTTTTTTCAACGCAATTTATAATAAAAATGAAGAGTAATATTTCAAAAATTAATTATTTTCAACTTACATTTCTATCTCTTTATTTATATATAGAGAGAGAAAACAAATGTATTTAGTGAGTGAGGGAGTGTAAGAGAAACCTGACAGACGGTGATGGTTAAATTTGATCGTGAATATAAAGCAATGAATTTGATTAAATAATAAAATTAAATGAGATTTGAATGAAGATGATAGCTAGTTGGTTTCATGAAATATATAAATGTGGTTGTTGGCGATAGATAATGTGTAAAATTAAACGAGAAGTAACATAAAAGTTGAAAGTAAGGATTGGTTGGATGATTTTAATCGATTTTAACCAAAACAATTAATCATGCATGTTACTCCCTCCGTTTTTTTTTATAAGTCGTTTTTGACTTTTCACACATATTAAGAAATGTAATAAATATAGTATGGAAAAGAGAAATTATGAATGGTTTTACAAAATTGTCCTCTATTAATGATATTGGAAAGACAAATTTACATAATTGAAAGGAGAGAGAATAATAAATATTTAAGGATATAATAGGAAAAATAACATTAATGATTTATTGGTATTATAAAACGACTTATATTGTGGTACAAATTTTTTTCCCGAAGCGACTTATAAAAAAAACGGAGGTAGTACATAATATTAAGCAATTAAGCATGCATGTTACATGTTATTATTGTTTTTGATATCGTCTACCAATTTTATTTTATTTTTCAAATTTGATGTTTGGTCTTACAACTTGTTAATTTAAGGAGCCTATTTTACTGAACACTATTAGAGCTCATTTAAAATCAAAGCAAAAATTTTTATAGATGGACCAAACACAAGAATTATTAACAACTATAGTAATTATCATAATTTGAGTATGATATTTTGAGTGAGCATGCTCTTGAGATCCAACCATTTTCATATAAAAGTTTATTTATAGAAAAAATCAGTGACCGAAATATTGGTTAAATTTTTAAACGTTTTTATTCCCTCATAAATTATAATTTCAGTAATGAAATTCTGGCATAGCAGACAACAGATGTCCTAACACATATTAAGACATTGTTCTGCATAATTATTAAACAAGAACAGAACAACAAACTGATATCCAGACTATCAGTAACTGCAGAAATACAGATGTTTCGACATCTGTTACAACATGTTTATCAAGAACACAACAGAACTTTAAAATGCAGAGAGATAAACTACGCAGAATATGTTAACCCAGTTCGGTGAAAATCACCTATTCTGGGGAATACTAATCCAGGAAGAAGACTTCACTATCAGTAGTATTATTATAAAGGTAAACTCCCTCATTTACAACTTTATCTCCTAATCACTACCCAATTAACTCTTTATCAAAGTCCATCCTCTCTGATATGAGAACCAAAACTCACTTCCTCTAATCACTATCAGTGATCACTTACAGTTACAGTCACTGGTAACTGATTAATCTCTGTCAATACAGCGTTCTGTCAAGTATACTTGACCAACAAGCTAACTCGGATTTGCTTCAAAGTTCATCCAAGAACAATACACACTTCATTACCTAAAGGCTTCTGAATCTGTGTGATACCTATGACTATCACAGTGCATCAAGCGACACAAAGGAAGACTTACGAAACCTAGAGAGCCAACGACACTCAAAACCCTAAACCCTTATATTACATACAAGAATTAGGTTACAAAAGGTATATCAAAACCCTAGATCTAAGTCCTCTTATATAGGCTTCAGCAGTCTTGGGCTTCATATCTTTGGTCCTTGATCTATTCCTAAAAAGCGCATCAATTCTTGGGCAGATTTGTTACAGATTTAAACCCTGATAAATCAGTGTATTAATCTAGGATGTCGTGTCTTCAAGTTGGGACATCTTCTTTGACATCTTTGTTCATGGCCAGATTTATTCATCTTTATCAACAATATGTTTTACTAAAATTTTGTCAAACCATATGAGCTTTCAATCTCCCCCTTTTGACAAATTTTGGCTAAAACTCATTTTGAACAATAAACCCAGAAGGCTCCTGAATTCATTTTGGTCTTTAGTCTGAGTGGCGGTTATGATTAGAATACTGTGCATATCGAATTCACGTTGGTGTACACGAGGAGGAAGATAACACAAACTCCCACTTTCCCATGAGTCTGTATAACCCCACCAGAGAGGAAGAATAAACCCAGGGTGAGTGAAGTTGAAAAGAGTCCGGAAGTTGAGACTCCTAAAGAAACAAGAAGGAAGTCTGAAGCATAAGAACACTGGACACTCCTATCAAACACACTCCCCCTCCAGAGAACAGTTGTAGACTTCGTAGATCTGAGTACATAAAGCATGTAACTCAGATCACAAGACACAACCTGTTTTTTTAACTCAAATCACAAGACACAAGGGAAACATAGACAAGATGATGAAACAAACACCTTGTAATATATTCTTGCACTACAACAAAAAGGACTTATAACATCTCACCTTAGACAGCGCTTTATTACAAAAGCGCTGCTATAGGTCAAAAACACGGAATCTATTAATTTAATAAAGGAAAAGCGCAAAAAAATATAAGACCTTAGACAGCGCTTTAGTGAAAAGCGCTGTCTAAGGCCTTTTAAATTTTTAAAAAAATTTAATGGAAAATATTAGACAGCGCTTTCCTTAAAAGCGCTGTCTAAGGCCTTTTAAATTTAAAAAAAAATATAAGACCTTAGACAGCGCTTTTAAGGAAAGCGCTGTCTAAGGTCTTAAATATTTAAAAAAATAAAAACAAAAGCGCTGTCTAAGGCCAATCTTAGAAAGCGCTTTTAAAGCGCTGTCTAAGGGCCACCTTAGAAAGCGCTTTGTTTAAAAGCGCTGTCTAAGGCCTAATAAAATTAAAATATATGAATATACTCAGTTTTCATTTTCAGTTTTGCGCTCTTTCTTCTCCCTCCCCTGTTGCGAACGGATACTTGCGAACCTGAGCTAAACCCTTGCCGTCGTCCACCGCGCCGTCGTCCACCGTTCCTCCCTCATTTCGCGACTCCGACGACCTTTACTCCACCGTGACCGTCTGTTCCTCTCTCATTTCGCGTTTTCGTCACTCAGTTTGGAAGTTTAAGAGTTTCAGATTATTACACATTTTATAAGGTATGCTGATAATGTTGCTGTTGATAATGTTGTTGTTGATGTTGATAATAATGTTGTTGTTGATGTATTACACATTTTACACGTTTCAGAGTATTACACATTTTACACGTTTCAGAGTTTCAGTTTGGAAGTTTCAGAGTTTCAGAGTTTCAGTTGATAATGTTGCTGATAATGTTGATAATGTTGTTGTTGATGTTGATAATAATGTTGTTGTTGATGTTGATAATAATGTTGTTTATGTTGTTGCTAATGTTGGACTGTTGCTAATGTTGATAATGTTGCTAATGTTGTTAATGTTGTTGCTAATGTTGGACTGTTGTTGGATATAAGAATAAAATATGTGCTAACTTCATTTTTGGTGATATAGGAATAGAATCAATATAATGTGTTAGTTTAGTTTGTTCTTGTTAACATTTTTCTACATTGTTAACTATTGCTATATAATGTGTTTGTTTAGTTTAGTTTAGTTTAGGTTAGTGTTAGTGTTAGTGTTAGGTTAGTGTTAGTGTTAGTGTTAGTGTTAGTTTAGAACATCTATTATAGTTTGTTCTTGTTAACATTTTTCTACATTGTTAACTATTGCTATATAATGTGTTTGTTTAGTTTAGTTTAGTTTAGGTTAGTGTTAGTGTTAGTGTTAGGTTAGTGTTAGTGTTAGTGTTAGTGTTAGTGTTAGTGTTAATGTTAATAATGTAAATTCTTGAGGTTGTTGTTCTAAAGAACCGAAATTCAAAGCAATTTTGTTAATGAAGTTAATTAAGCTACTAATATAATTTCATGGATGAGGATCTTATAGCGGATGGGTCATATATCAGAAATGACCATAACGAGGGAATTTGGATCCATTCATCCGTCCGCATTGATAAGAAACAAGTAATTCATATTCCAACCAAGAAAAGAAAGAGATGTTAGTGAAAGAGGTAAAATTTGTTATATACTTGATTTCTTTATTATATTTGTTATATATTATGTCATATTTGTTATATTTGATATCCTTGATTTTTTTATTACATTTGTTATATATTATGTTTGATATCCTTGACTTCTTTATTATATTTGTTATATATTATGTCATATTTTTTATATTTGATATCCTTTATTTCTTTATTATATTTGTTATATATTATATTTGATATCCTTGATTTATTTATTACAGGTTAGATGGCTACTAACAATGATGACCCACATGCTGATGATCACGCACATGATGATGATCATCCACATGATGATCAGGTTGGAAGTAGCAGAACTATGGAAGAAGAGATTAGGAGAGGAATAACCATAATGAGGAGAGTGATCCATGCTAGAAATCAAGGCATGACTTATAATGTGCATTGGAGCGAAACAGGCACACTTGTTGAGCCTAACGGTCATATGTTGACAAGTTTCATTGGTACACTTGTAAGGAATGAGGTTCCTATTACTTTAGATGACTGGAGAAACAAACAGTTGAAGGAAACCAAAGAAAAAATTTGGAATGAGATAAAGGTACCATAATTATGTCTTTAATTATGCCAACTAATTATGTCGTTTAAATTATTTGTACTAACCAATGTGTATGGTTTTTTTAGAGGTGCTTTAATGTCGAGGACGACAGAAAAGCTTATTTGATGAGATTGGCAGGGAAGCTCCTAAGAGGGTTTAGGACATATTTAAACAAAACCTATCTTAAGGATGCTGAAGGTAATTTTGTTGATGGAGAGTTTCCATCTAAATATGCAAGTTTCATTTCACCACAAGAATGGGTGAAGTTTAAAGCCAAACGACAAACCGAGCAATTTAAGAGTTTAAGTGCAATTAATCGGGATAGAGCATCAGATCCCCAATATAAATACAGGAAAGGACGTACTGGATATGGACGTTTGGAGCAACAATTGGTAAGTATCAATAAATTGCAATGACATAATAATTGTTCATCATGAGTTATATTTGATCATATTATTTGGCTTTATATGTAGTTACAAAAGGCGGGTAGCTCTGAAACATCTCTTCCTGCACATGTCTTGTGGAAGGAAGCCCGTGTGGGCAAGTCTGGATCTGGTCCAGAAGAGGTTCTACAAGTATATGAGAAATGTGTAAGTATAACAATATTTCTTTAATTAAGTCAAAACTTTATTAACAAATATTTGACAAATATTCGATATTCATCTGATTTTCAGGAGGCGTTATCTCAGTCTGTACCTGCAGATGATACCAGGAGCATACTTAGTCGGGCATTAGATGTCCCTGAGTATCCTGGTCGGGTGAGGGGTAAGGCATTTGGGATCACCCCGACCTCCCTGAATATTAAAAAGGGAAAGGCTGCTAGTTATTCAGTACTTGAAGCTAAATTGGAAGCACTAGAAGCCGAGGTGCGGGAATTAAGAAAGGAAAAAGAAAGGGATAACGCTTCTGGTGTTAGAGATGGATCAGAGAAGGATAGTATCAACTGCAGCTTTCATCCGATTATTCCAGAGGTAATTTTATATATATATATATATATATATATATATATATATATATATATATATATATATATATATATCTATGAAATTATATTAGTAGCTTAAATTATTTAATTACATATATACACATTAACAATGACATATGTATTTTTGGTTTTAGGGCATTCACCAATGTCAACTATTCTTATCTTCACCAATTCATCGGATGGTTGCCAAGGGAAAAGTGTTTAACAATGGGGTCACAGTACTTCATAATGAATCCCTCCCTACTGGAAGTTTGAAAGTATCAGTTGATATTGCTATGGAGAATGAAGCACTATTACCCTATCCTAACGATGATTCGGAGGTAAGAGTGGTGGGACAAGCTATAGGGTCGTTTGTTGCATGGCCGTCAAATCTCATACTCGTAGGATATGAGGTATATATGCTTAAAACCGTTATAAACCTTTGTTAATCTTAATGTGTAAATTCAAAGATTTTACGAGCATTTTATTTTCATTTTTTACATGGCAATGTTATTTAGACTCCAATAAAATCCAAAACAAAGGATAAGCGGATTCCGGAGCATACCGAGTCCGTTGTCTCAAAAAAAGAGGTACATCACAATTATATGCATAGAAAATGATAAATTGGATATCTTATACTTCATCTAACAAATTATATGATTTATAGCTGCCTGGTAAAGTGATTAGCAACGTTTCAACGCAAAAAACTGTTGGTGCTAAGAATACCAGGGTTAGAAAACAACCTATCGGCAAGGTTAGGACGTGCCTTCAGACCTTTCTACAATTAATGACGGATATTCCGACTGGAGGTGTTCGTCTGATAACTATGGAGAAAGATTTGTATGGCTTTGAATTTAACCAGAATGTTGGTAATGAAGACTTCGAGCAAGTTTTCCAACATACAGAATTGGGCGTCACTGTTGTCAATATATACTTGAGGTATATCCGATCTACTTTGGTAATTGAACAACTTATTTACTTTATTTTTCAAATGAATATTCTAATGTTAATGATGTTTTTATTTCAGGTTTCTGTATGACAGTTTTATGCGCCCCCGGGGATTGGAGCAAAGATTTGCATTCTTATGCCCCAGCGCTGTCAACTTAACCGAAATATTGACGAAACCAAATGAGGTCCATGCGTATATACGCAACGTCTTTATGGACAACCAAGAAACGGAAAAGTTGTACTTTTTACCGTTTAATACTGGGTTAGATTTTCATTCTAAATTCATCTATTATATTTTTCTTTGTATTTTGACTTCGTGTAGAAAGTTTCTATCTAACACTTGTTTAATCTTACAGTGGACATTGGTTGTTGGTTGCAATCAATCCTATCCGCGGAGTAGTGTATTATCTGGATTCCTTAGGAAATGATTGGACCACATACCCGGATATGAAGGACTGTATTGACACGTAAGTGAAATTGTTCTAAATAGAAATGTGTATATTTATTTATTTATGTGAATTGTTCTAAATATTCATTTATATTTTATTAGCACTATACAAGCATTCCTAGAACATCGGGGAATCGACCACACCATTACATGGAATTATGTGAAGGTATATTAATTATCACATGTTTTATTATATTAGTGATGCTTACTTGATAAAACTTAGAATTTATCCATATTTTATTTTCATTTGTAGTGTCCTCGGCAACGCAATCAAATAGATTGCGGCTATTTCATGTTGAGATTTATGAGAGACACTATTTCGTTGGATCGAATGGAGATTCCACCCGATGTATGTATTTCTAACTTATGAGTTATTTTAACACATATCTCTCATATTGTCTAATGAAATAGTTAAAACTAAATCAAACTATATGTTATATTATTATGTAGTATTTTGAAGAATTCAGGAGTGCTACTTACACAAAGGCTCTATTGGATGAAATCAAAGAGGAGTGGTGTCAATACATTATGGAGCTCGGAATTTTACAAACTTAAGGTATAATATTATACTCTTACTTTAATTGATGAGAATTTTAATATGTGTAACTTTGGTTGGAGTAATGCTTTGGTTGGATGCAATTTTGGTGTATATACTTTGAATTGCAATTTTGGTGTATATACTTTGAATTACAAACTTTGAATTACAATTTTGGATGCAATTTTGGTGTATATACTTTGAATTACAATTTTGGTGTATATACTTTGAATTGCAATTTTGGTGTATATACTTTGAATTACAAACTTTGAATTACAATTTTGGTGTATATACTTTGAATTACAATTTTTGGTGTATATACTTTGAATTTTAATACTTTGAATTACAATCTTTGTGTTTTCAGGACCTATAATGTAGATTGAAGCAATGTTTTGGTTGGATGCAATTTTGGTGTATATACAATTTTGGTGTATAAGTAATATGTGCATTGTAGAAAAAATGCTTTGGTTGGAAGCAATAACTTTGGTTGGAAGCAATGCTTTGGTTGGATGCAATTTTGGTGAATAAGTAAAATGTGCATTTGTAGAAAAATGTAATGATTTGTAATTATAAATAGGTGTATATACAATTTTGGTTTGTAATTTTAAATATATATATTGGTATGAAATGCCAATTTTGGATATATAATTTTGGTGTAGAAAGGCCAATGGTTTGAATTGCCAATTCTGAAAAAAATTGCTGGTTGAAAATTACAGGTCAAATTCTGGTTGAAAAAACCTGGTAAAATTGTGGTTAAAAAAAAATTATATAAAATTTTTCGTACACCTTAGACAGCGCTTTTGGTGAAAGCGCTGTCTAAGGTCCACTTTAGACAGCGCTTATGGTGAAAGCGCTGTCTAAGGTGTACTAAAAAAGTCAAAAATGGAAGGTCTTAGACAGCGCTTATGGTGAAAGCGCTGTCTAAGGTGTACTAAAAAAGTCAAAAATGGAAGGTCTTAGACAGCGCTTATGGTGAAAGCGCTGTCTAAGGTGTACTAAAAAAGTCAAAAAAGGTAGGGCTTAGACAGCGCTTTTGACGAAAGCGCTGTCTAAAGTAATCCATATAATGTGAAAAAGCGTTGTCTAAAGGTACCATAGACAGCGCTTTTCATTAAATACACGCCCCTTTAGACAGCGCTTTTGGTAATACCAAAAGCGCTGTCTAAACCTATAGCGTCGCTGGTTTATACAGCGCTTTAAAGCGCTGTCTAAAGGCTAAAAAAGCGCTGTCTAAAACCGTTTTTGCGCTAGTGTTGTAAAACAACTGCAAGAACAACACACACATCCCCTGTACCAGTGACTCACACTCCTCCTTTTTAGCCAAAAATTGGCAAAGGTAGCCAAGACATTTCCATACCCAACCAATACTTATCCAGACTTGAACAAAAGACATTTGGAACACACCACAAAGAAAACACAACCTGAGACAAACTAATCCAAGGACTCCTTTAAATACCCAAGAAATTTCCTTCAAATGTAATGAACCATTAAAAATAACGATGGTCAATTCAATGAAATCATTAATCGAGGGATGTAACTTCACCAAAACAAATGCGCACCGGCCAAGAATGCTTTGACTGTTTCTTCTTCAAAGAAAACCGTCCAAAAATAATGCAAGTAACGATGAACATATTTTGCACGCGCATGTTCTCCACTATCCAAGGCACACTGACCAAAAGACCAGTTACTTTACCAGTATGTCCTTAATAATGTCCTGACATCATGTCAGACATTGTATGCCAAAAACTTATGTATTGATCAATACCCCCACAGCCTGCAACAGCAGAGCAATGTCAAGACATCCTTCTTGACATATCATCCTCACCTGAGGAAATCTACAACAAACTGCTTGAAATCACAAACAATCTGCACCACTGCAGCCATATATCCAGAACAGAAGTCTAACTCCCCCTGTCGTAGATAACTAGTGCTCCTTTGCCAGAAGAACACCCTAAATGAATGGAAAACATAAGACGCATCTTCATGTCTTCAAGAGCGCACCCTCTGTTGAACACACTTGTTGAACGCATTCACCTAATGCTTGACCCTCAAGCAATCCATGTACCACACTAGTACATTTAACAGATATAAGTTCTCCCCCTATCTTTCTCAACAGATGCTTCTTCAGCAAGAAACACCCAAAATCACCACATGATATCCCATGATATCTTCATGATCATATAGTGAGAGTACCAGGAACGCATCCTTGTATCACAACCAACAAACTCTTGGATTGAGACCAAAACACCATTGATCCCTCTCGTCCAGAAACCATCTATACACCACACGAATTCCTCCTGAATTCTCATGTATAAATCTCCTTGTTCCCTGATATACAACCCAATTGAATGTGGAATACTTCACATTCCTCAAAGAGACATACAAAGCCCCTTAGTTTGCTAGCTCCCCCACACGTTCTTCACACTTGAAGGACATCAAACACATGCTCCAGAAGTCCTCAGCTTATTTTCTCCACAAGCACCCAACTGATCCACTTCTAGCATGTCACATTCACATCAGACTTCCAAGACAGTCCTTTACCCATCATTTTCCCGTACGACAAGATAAATACCTCTTAGACAAGATGTGAGTGTCAAGTTCCATACACAGAACTAAGAATCCTACTCCAAGGATAACCAAGCCAAAATATGTTTTAACATCAGTTAGGACATCCTTCACATATCATAGACACCAAGCAACATGGTTCAAGATATTTTCCACCACTGGACTTATTATCTGCATAGCAATCCAACTGAAGATCTTCAAACAACATTGTGTTACCAACTTGATCAACAAAAAATCCAGATAACCAGAGAGAAATAAACTCTCATCCACCAAAAGAAGGTAATCTTCCATAATCAGCTTAGAACTTCTACCACAAGCTCCAAGATAGAACTGAACCAGAACCTCCTTACGTCTTCAACCAACTACCCTTCTGCCCAAGAGTAATTAGTTCCAAGCACCTTGCTTGAATGCACAATAAAGATCAACCAAATTCCACTGTTTGGTTCATCTTAACTATTCTTCAGAGTATCAGATAATCTTCTGATCCACTAATGAAACCTACTCTTCAAGTTACATGATCTACTTACTCTATAGCAAGCCATCTTGGATCCACCAAGCCTTAGACATGTAACATCTTCTCCTTCCACAGCTCCCACAAAGTGCATGAGATAGACCTTTTTGAAGTGTTAATTCCATTTCTTTTTTAGAAGATCAACTTATCTTACGATGATGCGCCACTACATCAACTAAGACTCTGAAGTTTCTGCTTGATGTCACAACATCTGATCAGATATCCAGCTGAGGAATTCAGCCCTTCCTTCTGCCACTTAGAAGAACCTTCTCCCTATTGCAGAACAAGAGTTCCATGTTCTCATAGACTTGATTTAACAACCAAGTTTGAGTAGAAAACCTCCATCTCGCTTAATCATATCACAGGTATTCCATTCAAGCTCACACCTTGATGAATATCTTCTTCACAACTCCAAAGAACTCAACGTGCCAAGTCTGATTCTTCAGAAGAGAAGTAGTCATAGACTACACCATAGCTATACCAAAGGATGCCACTTTCCTTAAGTAGAGCAGGTTGTAGAAAGTCAGAGATAACTGCCACTTAACCTTGACCTCCAAGATGAGCAAGATCACATGCTCCTATGTACCTAGATCAGAAATAAAGTGACCCAAGTTGTGCCATCACCAGATAAACATCAGATGCTTCTAGTAACAACTGGAACACACCTGCTGCACTCCACTATTCCTAGATCAGAAATAAACTGATCCAAGAACTAATCATCAAGATTATGTTGTCTTCTTCTTCATCTTCAACATCACCACTGTCTAGACCAGTTTCTTGCCAGGAAACTCTCCAGAGATCAGATGCTTCTGCCACACCAAACTGAAGCAGATTCTTAGGTCAACACCCAAGAGAAATAGATCTAAAAGCTTATACAGTACCCCTCCCATGATTCTGCACAAACCCAGATGAAGAGATGTTTCAACATTGTGTTGAACATCAGCAATCTTGAACTTCACATACAAGGATAATCAATCAAATACTTGTGAATATCACAAATAGCAATTGATCTTAAATCCTTGTTCAGTAACCCTGTGTCACTATTGAAGCCATACTCCAACAGATCATTTCATGAACACTTATCAAGTATTCAATCTTTGCAAGTATCTTCTTTGACAAACAAAGTGTTGAGATACTAAGGCTACCACCTTTGACTCATGTAACTAAGATTCTCTCTGAACGAGCCCTATTTACCTCAACAGTTCTGAAATCTCCATTCAGATTGGATCCACCCTTAGGATTAAGAAAGATGAATCCTTCCTTGCACTTTTGTATGGTAAAAATAAATCACCTCCCCTTTCTTCAGGTTTGTGTTTCACAAAAACACCCTCTAGTCAGAAGAATAACTAGAAGACTCCAGATGCACGACTGATATGCCTTTATGAGTGGACTTGAGAGACTTCTCAAGTATCTTTGACAACTTAGTCGATCAATAATTTATCAAATTCCTAGAGCAAGAACTTGATAAACCTAATCTCAACTCCTCTTCTCTTCAACTGACTTCAAACTGCACAATGGAACCATACTTCCAAGTACCAAGTCACCATAACAGACATCTACCAACCACTTTCTCCATTCCATCGCTCCCAGCTTTGGAATAAAAAGATGCAGATATCTCCAATTATAGAGGCTAACGATTGAGATCTTCCACCATCTGTCTTCAGTAACAACTCCAGAATCCCATAAATTCCAGAGCTCTTCCATTAGAAACATATGCAGTGAAACCACCAAGGAACAAATTCAACTTGCCCTAATAAGATGTCAGAACATCTTACAAGACACCCCAACAAGAGAACTAGCCACTCCTCCTGCAGTTGTTGTAGAACCTCCTCAGCAACATGAACAACCACTGGGTTGTTACCTTCGATCCAGAACATCCATCCCATCCATTAATACCCTTGAGTATGTCTGAGTTGATGAACTGATCTCCAAAACTCCTCCTTGTTTAAAACGCTATCCCCCAAAGACTTCATCCAGAAATAGACAGGATGTCTGCTCTGATACCAATTGAAATTCTGGCATAGCAGACAATAGATGTCCTAACACATGTCATGACATTGTTCTACATAATTATTAAACAAGAACAGAACAACAAACTGATATCCAGACTATCAGTAACTGCAGAAATACAGATGTTTCGACATCTGTTACAACATGTTTATCAAGAACACAACAGAACTTTAAAATGTAGAGAGATAAACTACACAGAATATATTAACCCAGTTCGAGTGCAAATTACCTACTCTGGGGGATACCAATCCATGAAGAAGACTTCACTATCAGTAGTATTATTATAAAGCTAAACTCCCTCATTTACAACTTTATCTCCTAATCACTACCCAATGAACTCTTTATCAAAGTCCATCCTCTCTGATATGAGAACCAAAACTCACTTCCTCTAATCACTATCAGTGATCACTTACAGTTACAGTCACTGGTAACTGATTCATCTCTGTCAATACAACGTTCTGTCAAGCATACTTGACCAACAAGCTAACTCGGATTTGCTTCAAAGCTTCATCCAAGAACAATACACACTTCATTACCTAAAGGCTTCTGAATCTGTGTGATACCTATGCCTATCACAGTGCATCAAGCGACACAAAGGAATACTTACGAAACCTAGAGAGCCAACGACTCTCAAAACCCTAAACCCTTATATTACATAGAAGAACTAGGTTACAAAAGGTATATCAAAACCCTAGATCTAAGTCCTCTAATATAGGCTTCAACAGTCTTGGGCTTCATATCTTTGGTCCTTAATCCATTCCTAAAAAGCGCATCAATTCTTGGGCAGATTTGTTATAGATTTAAACCCTGCTAAATCAGTGTATTAATCCAGGATGTCGTGTCTTCAAGTTGGGACATCTTCTTCGACATCTTTGTTCATGGCCAGATTTCTTCATCTTTATCAACAATATGTTTTACCAAAATTTTATCAAACCATAAGAGCTTTCAAGTAAATTTTATTGTCAAAATGTAATTTTATTATCTTACCAATAAAACATATTTGTATAATATAATTATGTAATTTTTATTTTTATATGTGCATAAAAGTGAATTTATTTTCATTATATATTTTTAATACGCGCATAATAAAACTGCAGAATAAATTTAAATTTTATTTTCATTACACCAATTAAATTAGAAAATAATTAGTGATTTCTTAAATATCATTTGAAAATTTTAGAAACTTTTTATTTTTATTGTATTATGTGCATATTTTTAAATATGGGTTGAAAAATAAAATTTACATAGTGTAGTGGTAAGGTAGTATTGCATTAATCAAAGGGAGCGAGTTTGATACCTGGTTTTGGAAGCTTTTTTGTGTCTCTAATTTGACCACTAAAAGCGAATTTTCTAATAGTGAATATATTAGCACCATGCAACATTAATCATAAATAACAATTACATTTAATTAATTTTGCAAATAAAAGTGTTAGTCTAAGGTGTTAGATTTTTTCTAATTACAATTAAGGGGGGGGGGGGGGAGGAATAGGCTTAGCCAAATAACAGAGGCCTATGGTTTAGCTTACACAGGCACATGTCAGATCAGACTTATGAACAATGTCATAAGTTGTTGTCAAAAGTTATTTTCATAAATTCTCTCAAACAAATAGTATCACAAAACTTATGCTAATAGGTACCCTCAAATGAATCAATAAAAACAAATATTTAATCTGAATGATCTTTTAATTAGATAGTCTATTTAACATTAGTTTAATTTATTATTTATAAATGTTCAAATGAAGTAGGATTAGGATAGTAGGTCAATTAGGTCTTTGAAAAGGCTTAACTCAGGCCTAAAAATAAGCCTATGGTAGACTACAAGTTAGGTTTAGGCTTCACATCTTTGAGTAGGACACGCGTAGGTTTGGAAAAACCTATCTCGACCCAGCATATTCTCACCCCTAAGACATATTTATAAAAAAGAAAAAGATATTTTTTTATTAGGGTGTTTGACGAGACATTGAATCTTGCTCCTACATATCCCCATGTACGATAGGGAGTTCAAAGTTATGTAGTTCTTTCTATAAAAACTTTGTGTGTTAGTTCATATTAATTAAAAATGTTTCATTATGCTAAGGCAGAAAAAGACTTGCCAAAAGGTTTAGTCGCTCTATGGCAAAAAATACGAAGTCGGTTGGTTGTCGTTGTTTTTAGAATTAAGATGAATATTCAAACCTAAACAAGACGTATGTCTTGAGTTCGTTTATTCGAGGTTAAAAGGATGTGCATCAAATTATTCCCTTTTTAGTGTGATTTAAAAAGGTTTATTAGGTGTTAATTTTATGCGGAAAACGAGTATTAGACCTTAAACAAGACGTAAGTCTTACAATAGTTTACTCGAGGATAAAAGGATGTAGATCCAGTTATTCCCTTTTTAAGCCTATTTTCTTAAGGTTTAGTAATTCTTATAAAAAATTCGGGACCCTAGGACTATCAAATTGATTATGAGGATCACACCTAAACAAAACGTACGTCTTGCCTTTCAGACCTCCAAAATAAAACAGATGAACATTTGATTATTCCACTTTTAAACCGAATTATATTCGTTAGATTCAAAATAATCAAATAAAAAAATTTTATTTGAAAGATTCAAAATACACTACAAGAAAAATTGTCATTACCCAAGGCCAAAATCCCTCGGTAAAAGGATAAAATAGCTAGGGCTTACCAATGACTATGGCACCCTCGATAAAAGGCTTCTTGGTTAATGTTACCGACGGTCATTGATGCTCACAGTATTACCCACGACTTACCACGTGAATAATTTTTACTCACGATTAGGCCTTATTACATGACTTTACCGACGATTTAGCCGTGTGTAATGTTTTATTTTTTTTGCAAAAATATAATTACATGACTAACATGCCTTATAGATGAATATTTTTTTATAACCATCAATATATCTATAATAAGAGTAGGATACATAACTCAAAATACAATAAACAAAATTTTATTCCAAAAATAATTGTTTGCCATTTCTTTTTATTATTCACATCAACAATATGACTTGTCTCATTGGTTTCAGATTCCCCAACTATTTTGTATGCAACAATTGATTTCTAAAAACAAACTAATCTAGACACAATAATTAAAGGGCAAATAACCTTTTTCGTCCCTTAACTTTACACCAGGGTCCAAGTTGATCCCTTAACTTTAAAAAGTGGCGATTTAGTCCTTTAACTTTTTAAAACGTGCCACGTTTATCCTTCTGTTAGCTTCCGTTAGTCCCTTTCATGATAATCACTGTTTTGTTTATTTGTCCTGTTTCTGCTGTGCTTTTGTCTAATGTGTTAGTGGATGAATCTATTGTGAAGAATCTCACTATTAGGCTTATGTTGGTTGCTGAAACTAGTGGTCTTCCTTTGAGACCTATGATTAAACAGTCTTGTCAGAGATTCGCCGAGACTGTTATCTCGTCTGCGATGTGTTTTCCTTTGTATGCGACTTTGTTGTTGTTGTCGAAAACTGCGGTGGTGTATTCTGTTGATTGTAGTAATTCCAAAAAGAAGGTTGATTCTTCTAAGTTTTGTGTGATTGTCGCTAAGTTTTGGAGGAAGATACTTACGACTTATATGTGGGCTTGTACGATTATAGTTGGTTGTGTTACTATGTTCTGTGTTTTCCTTGTTGCGTTCTGCAGTGCTTTGGCTGTTCTTGGGTTTTCTCCTAATGTTCTTGTGTATGCTGCGTTGATGGTTGGGCTAGTTTTCTCTGTTATTTTTGCCAATGCCATAATCATTTGCAACATCGCGTTGGTGATCTCGGTGCTTGATGATGTTTCGGGGGCGCAGGCGATGCTGCGGTCTAATATTTTAATCAAGGGTCAGACTCAGGTGGGTCTGCTGATATATCTTGGATCTACAATAGGGATGGCCTTTGTGGAGGGGCTTTTTGAGCATAGAGTAAAGACACTGAGTTATGGTGATGGATCTTCAAGAATATGGGAAGGACCGCTCTTAGTGATAATGTATTCGTTTGTGGTGCTTGTAGATTCCATGATGAGTGCAGTTTTCTATTTTAGTTGTAGATCTTCTAGCATGAAAACTCAAATGGCGAAGGCATCTCAATTTTAGAAACTATGGCCATTTCTGCTGAAACAATAGGCACGCAATGATAATTCCCAGTGTGATATTGAGTATATCAATTGAATTAATAAGAAGAAGCAGAAGCGGTATGAATTGTTCCAGCAAATTGTGTTGCTATTGAGGAACCTTGGATAAATACTTCTTCAGAACATTGGATATGATAGCTATATAGAGTGGACGACTTTAAATAGCTTTCACCTTGATGAGATAGCTCTCAATACACGGATAAGGCTTCATTTAGTTACTTTACAAACACAAAGAAACTTAAAATCAGGGTAATTGATGTTTTTAGTTTCTTGTTATGTCAGTGGCCAAGGTAATACTTTTGTAAACATACGAAAGGAATTAATTCGAATCAAAGCATACAATTATTTTTCCTAGGTGAGATATATTACAGTTACTTCCAGTGTTTTTGAATCATCTATCATAATGATGTGTTGGGGCACTTGTGGAGATTTATGTTTAATTGATTGTTAATTTCAAACATTAATGAGCTTCTGTTAAATTTTTAGACTAACTCATTCATTACTAATAGTCTGGACTAATTGAAAGAGGTGTTAGAGGTTAGTATATTAACTTCTGTCTCTTAACTGCCCCCGTTATTACAAATATCTCTTGATTTTAATAGTTTTTTTTGGTGGGGGGGGGGGGGTTCAGGTAAAAATTTTAGGAGTCTTTTGATGCTAGGGCATGCCACGTGAAGAGGGTTGATGTTTTTAAGGTTTAATTGTCTTACTATGGTATCTTGCATTGCATCCTCTTATTCATATTTCAAATGCTTTATGTCTGAACTTATTAGGATATAAGCAGTTAGTTAGAGGGTATTGTTTACATAGAAGGATACATTGATAGAGGGAAGACATTGAGTATTGTAAACATTTAGTAATGGAGCAGTGACTCTGTTGTGGAAGGGGAAACCCTTGGAGGACAGATCTCTCTCTTATTCTTTCAGGAGTGTTTGGAACTGCTTATTTGGACTTACCTTATAAAATAAAAACTTCTGTAGTTATTAGGAAGAGTTTATAAAAATAGTTTATGATTTGCTTATAAGTTGTTTTTAACTTATTTTCATAAGCTCTTTAAGATAGCTTATACAAAAAAGTTAACTGAATTTACCCATATCCCTTCTTCTATTGTTAACTCAGTTTATAAAAGTTCTTACATGACAAATGTGTATTATATAAATATTTAATGAAATTGTATATCCAAATGTCTCCATGATGAACATTGATTCAGGTTGAACTTGTTCATCAGCAATTGAATTGTTTGCTCCTATACCCTACTGGTTGAGTAATTCCATCAGGTCGAAAACGGTTGTACTGTAACTGGAATGGATCGCCCTTCAAGCCTTGCCTGTTAACCCTCTGTACATAAAATAACTATTGATCAAGCACGGTTGATTTGATCTAATGCTCTCCAATTCGAGAATTTTTACCTTATTGAACATGGGCGATTTCCACTGACTGTTGAATCCCCATTTTCTGCATTTCTCTTGCTCAAAGAAGAAGAAGAACTACCCGATTTCATTTTCCCTAAACCCTAGCTTTTACTTTGGAGAAAAATTGTAAGGATGGAAGATGATTTGAGTTTGCCCTAACAAGGAAGAAGATTGAGCGTCTGCAGAATGCACAAACAAAGAAGAAGACGATAAACATATTCCAAGTCACCTGCCACGTAACAAAATATAAACAGACGTTAGGTCAAACTAACGGCAGGACTAACTTGACGCTTTTTAAAAAGTTAAAGGACGAAATCACCACTTTTTAAAGTTAAGGGACCAAATTGGACCCTGGTGTAAAGCTAAAGGACGAAAAAGATTATTTTGCCATAATTAAAAGACATCAAAGTTACCTAGATACCAAGAATTCTAATAAAGTACTACCTCCGTTTTTTTTTATAAGTCGCTTTGGGAAAAAAATTTGTACCACAATATAAGTCGTTTTATAATACCAATGAATCATTAATGTTATTTTTCCTATTATATCCTTAAATATTTATTATTTTCTCTCCTTTCAATTATGTAAATTTGTCTTTCCAATATCATTAATAGAGGACAATTTTGTAAAACTATTCATAATTTCTCTTTTCCATACTATATTTATTACATTTCTTAATATGTGTGAAAAGTAAAAAACGACTTATAAAAAAAAACGGAGAGAGTAATTTAGACAGCCATATGGTATAAGATGATTATGCATTATTACAAAATAATTACATCTATTCTACAAGCAAAACAAACCTTAGAGTTTCCTTCTTCGTATAAAAAAAAGAACATATAGTATAAGATGATTGTGAATCATAGATCTTGGAGGAAGAAAATGAATGAATAATTCTTGTGAATCAAAGATTGAGGTCGACATGCTCATCCAAGTTGAGATGTTACTTCACGTTTAACATGCTCATCCAAGTCTGGTTCTTCAGACTCCTTATTGGACGTGGCATCTTTGGATGGGTCTTGCCCCTCGCTATGATTCATAATCTTTTTTCCCTTAGAGGATACGTCTATTATCTCATCAATCCCCTCTGTGAGCTGTTATGGAGCAAAAACTTGGCCATTGTGAATCAATCCACTAGATCTTGAGATGTTGGTGACACTGGTCTCCAAGATTTTGACACTTTCTTTATGATATTGAATTTCAAGGGGTTTTGGAAATCCCTTGCTTTCATCATTACATGGTTCCATAATCAAAACATATATATATTTGGTCCATCCTCCTTGAAGGTCAGCGACTTTGCATCGACCAACTCTTGCACTTTAATCTTAAAAGCTCTACAATCTTCAATCGAGTGCCCAAGTTTCCCAACATGATACTCGCATTTAGCATTTAAGTCATACCATTTTGGAAATCATGACTTTAGAGATTTAATTGGTTTCATAACCACCATTCATTTCTGGTTTAAATGATGCAACAATTGGCAGTATGTTAGAGGGATTGAGTCAAAAGGGAAAGTTTTCCCTCTTGGTTATTCCTTGGCCTGTAGCAATTTTACTGAGGGATAAAAAATGGTCGACGGTAAAAAGTCCCTAGAGAAAAAGGTTTGCAGATATGAAATTGTGGATATATATAAATGATGATGAGAATGTGGATGCATGAAGATGTATGAGTTCCCTTTGTTTTTTATCTTATGTATTTTTTATATTTTTAGGGAATCCCGAGACTTATGATTTACTTTCAAGCGCCTATAAATTGTGAGGGTGTCGAAAAAGATTGAGGTTGACACGGAGAGCAATATATTTTTTCATTCACAATCTAGCATTACAAATTTAAAAATTTCAAAGGACATCCAATTTTACCCTAAACTCATCTAAAATAATTTCACAAAGGGCCCGTTTGTTTTGGCTTTTTTTAAAAATGATTTTTATAGTGTAACATAATTTTGTAGAAAAAAATTTTACAAAGAAACTTTTCATAAAAGCTTCAAATGAAAATTTGGTTTGAATAGTTATTCTTAAAATGTTATTTTAGGTATTTCATCATTTTATCGAAATTTTTTTTGGATATCAAAATTTCAAAAAATCACTTAATTTTGAAGCTATTTCAAATAGCTTTTCATGAAAATCATTTTTGAAATACAACTTTTTGAAAAAATTGTGATTTTGACTATGTTTTGATCTTCAATAATGTATATTAATGTTATAGAATGTCAAAATTAGTCTTTTAATTTATAAAAAACAAATTTAAAAAAAATTATATTATTTTGAAAAACGTTTTTGTAGAATTCATTTTCAAAAATACAAAGATAAAATCTATTTTTTTAAAGCTGAAATAAACTGGCCCAAAATTCAACAAAATTGTAAACTTTTGCCGTAGTGTTTAATGGATGCATTGTTGCATCGACTTTCTTCAAACTTTAAGGGATGAATCTGATTACTTCATTTTCTAGGCTTGCTAGTTTTGAGAAAGACCTTCTGTAGCTCATACCTTCTTTTTTGAGCTCTTGGGAGATATCTTGATCTTCCACGTTGTCGACCAAACTCTTGTAACTTCGATCCCTAACGTGTACTCTCCTCTTTTAAATTGACACATGATTCCTCTTGATACTCACTAAACTCCTTGAGTTCTATCAAGTCTTCAAGTTCTCTTCTCAAATCTCTTTGATGTCTTATGAGCGATTCTTCGACTTCTTCTTTTTGATGCCTTTCACTCCACACATAACCCTCATGCTCACCCATTATTCCGTTGTGCTTTTGTTTAAAATTTTTGAGCTCTTTCCTCAAACCCTTTTCAAACTCCAAAAATTATTTCCATAACTCTTTTCACTCATGGATTTTAAACTAAGTGGCATCCGGTTCTTGTCTGTGCAGTTTGAGTTGTTTGTTAGCTCCCTCTAAGCAACTTCTCACTTGGTACCCTTCATCTTTTTTCCATTTTTACCCTTTGTTACTTCCTTCAAGCATTTTATCCTTTTAATCATTTTTCCATTTTAATTGTTTATTTTCTAGAGAGGTTTGATCAATATCTGTTTGCATCTCGTCTTTTTCTTTTTCAAATATTTGGATAGTTGCTTTAAGCTCTTAAACCTCTTCAATAGAAATGGGTATTAGCTCAGGTGACTTCAGTTGAGTTGGAGGCTCAATGACGAAAGGCAGTTTGACTTCTTGAACTATTTCCTTGACCCGCTGAAGTTAAGGTTCTTTGGCAACACAGTTCTTCTATCCCATCTCATTTCCTTTTATGGACTTCATCACATGCTCAAATGATCTTTTGTAACATAATTGGGTCATTTGCACCCATATCATTTAATACAAATTTCTTCAATATCTCATCTTAAGGCTTTTCTAGTATAGGATAATTGAGTTGTCTCAAGGCTAAAATCGAATTGTAATCACTACTAGAAAATTCGTTTTTAGTGACCGAATTAGTGACCGAAAAATTTCGGTCACTCTAGTGACCGAATTAGCCACCAAAATTAGACATCATATTAGTAAATTTTTAAAAGTCACTAAATCGGTCACTAAATAAATTTAGCCACCGAATTAGTGACTAATATTTTGTGACCAAAATTTTCAGTCTCAAATAATCATTTTTATATAAATTAATTCATTAAAAAATTTAGTGACCGAAATTTCGGTCATTAATAATTTTTTTGTTTTTTTTCATTATTAAGTTGCTTCCCTCCCAATTTTCTCCTTTTATTCATTTTTTAAAATTTTTTAGTCAAAATTTTCCATTTTTATTGTTTCAACAAATAAAACATATATTTATATAAATAATTAACTCATACAAATTTATTAATTTAGATAAAATATAATTTTAATGAAATCTTTTTAAATAATATTTGAAAGTTCTATTTCATTAATATTATATACATTTCAAATGTAAATTATAGATTAAAAACCAAATGGCTTAGTGGACACCCGAAAGCCTCACAAAGGAAAGTGCATTGGTTCGATTCTTGCTAGAGACAAAAAAATTATTTTATTTTAAAATCAGTCGCTAAAATCGGTCACTAATTTCGGTCGCTAAATTCGTCTCTAAAGGTTAGCGACTAGCACTTTTCCAACCGAAATTTGGTAGTCGCGTTATTGGTGGCTAAACGCTATAGTGCCCGATTTTTAGGCCTTTTCGGTCTCTAATTCAGTCACTAAACTCGAATTTTTTTAGTAGTGAATGAATGCAACCCTTGGAACCTATGAGGGGCACATTTGAGAAGTCCCCACAACAGAAGGTTATTTCTTCCACATTGAGCTTTTATGAGTACTAAAAGATATAGTTTTCAGTAATGAATACCAAGCTCTAGGACCACTCATGATTTCTTTTGTCTTCAATCGGAGATCTAACTTTGATCATATGGGATGTGAACCAAAGGTAAAGCAAAAAAATACAACGCACTAACATTCCACCATTCTTCTCATGACGTAAGTGGGACGAGTGATATGCATCTGCTAAAAGTGTCAGGAGAAAGGTTTTTGTCTTTAATTGTAGCGGCCCAAAACAAACTTATGGCAGAAAAGTCTATGAAGTACTCAAAAGTCGAAAAGAGCATAAGCTTGTGAATAAGGAGAGCCAACACATAAGTTAAGGGCTTCCCATATAAGGTCTCTTTCCTTATAAAGGACAACCCAAAATCTTCTCGAATTCTTCTAAGGTTGGTGCCAATTGGAAATAATTGAAGAGGAAGCATCTCAATGGAAGGTCATAGAATTGGGTCAAGGTTGTGATTACATCTAGTTGCACCTTTCCAAACAGAAGGTCAAAGATATCTCAATATATTTTCACAAAAAGACTTCGGCTAATTGTTGTTAATTCGGTACTAAGGTCTCTTAAACTCCTAAATTTGGGTAGACTAGCCTTCAATTGAAGAGTCTTCCTTTTTTTTTTTGAATCCATTTTCACTTTTTATAAACACTCACAATAAACTTTAGTCTTTATGAGTCCCTAACAACAAATTTCATATGCTAAGAAAAAGGATTTTTATGCTTATGGATATAATGCAATGTCGTGTATGGATTTAAGAGGATATGGGTGACCGGGTTCCCAACAACCTATATGGTGGTTACTTATCATGGTAAAATTTCTAAATGTTTTCTAGATAGTGATCCAACACAGGGTGGCTTTAAGGTTTTGATAAGGTACCTAGAGTCATTGACTTTTTGGAATTTCGCCATAATAACGGGTTATCCATTTTATGACAACACCCCAAAAGAATCTACTATAGGTGGAGTCTTCATGCTAACCACACGAGATGTTAATCTCGAAGGCCAACACTAGGTAACCAACATACTCAACAAAGGTTCTAGACAAGTTTCCTAGAGTCATATACCTTATTTGAAAATTTTCCTTAATAACGGGCTAGCCATTTTACGACAACATCCCAAAAGGATCTACTCTAGATGGAGCCTTCATGCAAACTAGGTGAGATGTGCATCTCAAACACCAATACTACGTGACCACCACACTCAACAAAGGTTCTAGACAATGTTTCTAAAGCCGCAAACCCTATTCATAAGTTTTCCATAACAATAGGCTAGCCATTTTATGAAAACATCCCAAATGGATACACTCTAGGTGGAGTATTCATCTTAACCAGTCAAGATGTGCATCTCGAAAGCTAGCACTACACAACATCTGCACTTAAACTTAAGTTTTATCAAGCTCAGGTATGTGTGTGTGTGTGTGTGTGTGTGTGATAGCATCTGCCAATCTCAAGCCCATAAAGTAATCAATAGACATAAGTATACAAACAAAATATGATTAATGAAAGAAAATAATAAAACAAATAACATATGGAAATATCAAGACAATAGAAGAAAACATATACAAGTCCTACACTATTCGCAAAACTAGCTAAACTAGGCTTGATTCTCTAAGGTCCTCAGTAAAGTTGCCAGCTAAAATGGGACAAAAAATACCCGAGGGAATATACACTCAAATGACAATGCATTCTCCATAAAGGTTTATTTCTTAAGGTTAAATATTGATCAAACCCTAAAAGAATAAAAAGGTTGTCGTCGCAACCAAAATCAAGTTCTGGATTCGATCATGCATGGGAAAGGTATTAGAACCTCGCAACATCCATTGTAAACAACAGTTACCTTTAATTATTTTTGCGAATAAAAGTTTTAGCCTAAGGTGTTTGATTTACTCCTAATTACTATTACATTTACAAGAAATAAAAAAAATATGTTATGGTGCTTGATGAAACATTGAATCTCGCTGCTATGTATCCCCAAGTGCGATGAGGAATTTAAAGGTATGTAGTTCTTTCTATAAAAACGTTTAGTGTTAGTACATTTTAATTAATAAAGTTTGATTGCGCTAAGGCGAAAAAACGCTTACCAAAAGGTTTACTCGTGCTATGATGAAAAATACAAAGTTGGTTAGTTGTCGTTGTTTTTAGGATGATGACGAATATTAAAACTTAAACAAGACGTACGTATTATGTTTGTTTATTACAGGACAAAAGGATTTGCATTGAATTATTCCCTTTTTAATCCGATTGGAAATGGTTTATTAGGTTTTAGTTTTAAGCAGAACACGAGTATTCGACCTTAAACAAAACTTACGTCTTGTGTTCATTTATTCAAGGATAAAAGGATGTACATCCAGTTATTCCATTTTTACCCTATTTTCTTAAGGGTTAGTAATTCGTTTAAAAATTAAATCGGGACCCTAGGACTATTAAATTAATTATGAGGATCAAAATAAACAAGACAAACATCTTGCATTTCGGACCTCCTGGATTTGTGGGCTTCTGGTTCAACAAGTTAAAACAGAAAACAATAATAAAAAAGGGGGTACGAGTCTTGTACCCAAGCAGTGTGTGAACCCGTTTTCTGAATTAGTTGGCTTCGAAGCTTAAAAAAACAAGGGAAAAAGGAAGGGCGTCAGACAAGTTGGTGCACATAGTTTTTTTTTTTTTTTTTGCATTTTTTTAACAACATATCTCCTTCTATCATTCAATAACAACACTTGAAAACACAACAACGGAAAACAAAATTATGATAAAAATTAAACTCACAATCACAACATAACCATTTGCATGAGCATCAATAAAACTACACCAAGATTTTCTATTAATGACACCAAAATGAACATTTCAACGAACAACAACAACAAACTTTCACCAACGATAAAATGAACATGATTTACAATTACAATAACATGGACACACGAGTATTAACAAAAACAACTTGAATATCATAAAAAACTTTACAACACCCTTGTTACTCTATGCTTGCCCATTGGAAACTGGAGGATTTTTTCGTAACTTACAATGCAGGCTGGGAGACGAATCCGATACTTCCTTTTGGCATTCACATTGGATTGGCATCAACCAAGTGCTGCAGAATTTCCCTGGCCTTTTTGCTGCTGCTGCCAATAAATTCGTCTCAGTTGTGGACATGGGCAGTTGGTCGACAGAAACTTGGTGCTGGGAATTTGCTGCTTCGTTAGTTGCGACAACTGTTTAGAATGTCGACTTAAATTTTGAACTTGCTGAACTAAACCCTCTTCTGCGCGATGTAGAACCTTCAGCAGGGGCTCACGATTCTTTCGTCTGGTCTTTGACACCCGATAGACGCTTCTCGGTGCAGTCATGCTACAACTGCCTGCAACCACTACAAGAAAAATGGCCTACTGCCACGCCAAATTGTTCCACAGCTCAAAAACTGTGGCTACATATATGCTTTGGCCGGGGTTTTTAAACCGTGGAAATATGTTTTGAAATATTGAACCCAGATTGTGAAACGGTGGCATTTTCTTAAATTGTCACGTTTACAAAATGACAAATATATTTAGGCCACGCTTAATAATTGCGGCTTATAATTTTCGATTCAAACTGTGGCCTAAGCCCACATTTTATACCACGCCAAACTTTCCCTCTTTTTTTTTTTTTCAGTTTCCCTCTTTGTTTTTTATTTTATTTTCTAATTATATTTTATTAAAAAAAAAAAGAAAAAGAAATAGAAAAACTCTCTTCACTCTTCACTCTTCCGTCTCTTCACTCTCCCAACTCCCTTCTCCCTTCTCCGAAACACGACCTTCTCCGTTTCTCAGCCATCTACTCCGGTCAACTCTCTGCGTAAGTTTTCTGCTTCTCTCTTCATACCTTCGCCTGTTCTCACACATCTTTATTCGCACCTCTGCATGTTTCCTGCACACATCTCCGTTCCCACATTCATCTCCGTTCCTCTTCTCTCTTCAAAGTCCAAATCCAAATTTTGACCTAATCCCCAAATTTTGTTTTGCATGCAGTTTTGATTTTTTTGTTGAGGTGTGGAGCGGAAGCTTTCAGTTGGAGCATTGCAAGGTTTTCATCTTTACCCTTATTTTTAGATTTTGTTATGTTGTTTTGAAACTGAGTTTTTTAGGGTTTCTTCTGTTGATGTTAGTGAACGGATCATTGAGTATGTTAGGATTGTATGATTTAGGGTTTGAATTAGTTAACTGATATGAAACCTTAAATTGATTTTCTGTTTGGATTGTATGATTTAATATATGTTTGGTGATGTGAACTGAACTAAAATTGTATGTTAGTATTTCTGTTTGGATTGGATTGTATGATTTTCATATTTGTTCCTCTAATTGCTGCCTTGACAAGCTCACTAGGGTTTTCTTTTCATATCTGATAATTTGTGTCTAAGTTTTAATACTGAAAGTATGTCGTTTTGATACACGATTGCCCGCGATACGAACTTCATTTGATTGAACCTGATTTTATCTAAATTGTTTGTTTCATTATTGAAATTGGGTTATAAGCAAATTTTTATCAGTATTGGAGTGATGGTTTTAGGTGTTTAAATCTTAAGGTTACCATTCCGATATTAGTGTTATTTGGTTGATGTTATCTTAATTTTGTTTGTTTAGATACTAGGAGTTACGAGTTTATCTATCGAATGATATGGATTATGTGCTTTGGTACTCGTTTCTGTTTGTTTAGTTATAGATAAAAAAATCTGTGTGGATTTAAGATTTGGATTTTTGAATATCATTGTGATCTGATTTTAGTGTGGAATTTGAGGTTGATGAACCTTGATTTAAGAAGTTGACTTTCTGTTTGGTATTTCTGTTCTTGTAATGTCAAAATGTTCAGTTTGTATATTCCCATGTTTTGGTTCTGTTTTGTATATTCACATGTTTCTGTTTGTATATTGCTTCTGTTTTGGTTCTGTTTCGGTTTTGTATAGTGTGTTCTGTTTTGGTTCTGTATTGGGTCTGTTTTGGGTCTGTTTTGAATCTATTTTGTGTTGTGTGTTTCAAATATTTAGATTATAAAGTGATGGACAAAGAGTGGACTAAATTTCCATGGTTTAGTCAAGAGTACATCAACGGTGTTACTCGATTTTTAGACTTTCCCTACACTAACGGTAGACCTCAAGGAGATGAGGTTTTATGCCCTTGTGCTATGTGTAAAAATTTGTATTGGAAAACAAGAGATATTATTAGGGATCACTTAATAGCCAAGGGTTTTCTAAAAGGTTATGACGTATGGTTGCACCACGGCCGCATATTCCACAGTTTGATTATCGTGGCTAAACCGTGGCAACATCGAATTGCCACGGTTATTTTGTATATAGCCTCGGTTTTTCGTGCGTGGTATCAGACCTTTTTTCTTGTAGTGAACACTTTTCTGGCCTTCCTGGCTTGGAGGAAAATCTCTCGTTATCTCTTTCATTATTATGGCAGGCGATCATCCCTTTGAAGATTCAAATCTTTGGTTGGAGAGTTTTGTTGGATAGACTGGCAACACGCTCGAATCTCGCCTATAGAAACATCATCTCAAATCATCATGAGTTTGTTTGTGTATTCTACTTTCACGCAATTGAAGACTCTCACCACTTATTCATTTCTTGTCCGCGAATCAAGCTTGTATGGGACAAAATTGGATCTTGGCTAGGGATTGGTAGTTTCACTGAGGCAGTTTGCATTGACCACCTGCTAGCTTGGTTCCTTTGATTGTCGTCTGCTTGTTCTATCGAGTTTGCATGCTCTTTTTGGTTCATATCTTGTTGGTGCAATTGGTAGATGCGTAATCAAATCATCTTCAACGATGCGGTCGGGGATCTGGTATCATTATTCGATAAAATTACTCTCCTTTCATAGCGGTGGTTGACTTTTGGTAACAAAGTTAAAAACAGATGTTCGTTTTATGATTGGCTAAAATGTCCGCTTGACTTCTTGTAATCCTATCTTATGTACATTATGTTGGTCCCTTTTGTAACTTTGGGTTTTGGCACCCCTAGTGCCTCTTTTATGAATTAATCTTGCTTATCAAAAAAAAAAAACAATGACATATTCCTTCCATTCTTTTTTATAAGTAAAATTTAATTTTTTAGATTTATTGAATAAATGATATATTTGAATTATATATAAATTAGATACATTGATTATTCAATGTATTTTAAAAGTTAAAATTTTATTATAAAAGATAATGGAAGGAGATAGTAACATGAATATTTACAACAACAACATAAAAGTTATTATACTTTACAAAACCAACAACTTGAATATTTTTCTTTATGAATAAAAGTAACAACTGACAAAGCTTGTAAATATAGATGATGAAGTTGAAAACGATGTGGTTGTTGCTGATAAAAATGAAAGTTGTGGAGGTTTTGTGAAAGGTGGTGGTAGTTGTGTGGTTGGAAAAGACGATGAATAGTGAAAATGATGGTGTTTATGAGTGGTTTTAAAACTGCTTTCTTTTTCTTCTAGTTTTTGTTCACTCTCTAGAAGTGCTTTTTTATGCAGAAAAAGTTAGCCTCTAACACTCTCTAAGTCCCCTATAATTGCTAAGAGTTAGCTTTATACTTAGGATATTTTAGAGTTAATATGTGGTTCAAAGTGGAGAGAAAGTGATTTCTCCACATTAAACAAAATGCAGTAATGCTTTGTTTTATTGTGTCATCGTGGTGTAGAGTAGCTTGTATGGAAATTGTGAGATTTTTCAAAGGACAAAGGGAATTGGGAAGGAAATGAATGCTTCAAAGAAGAAAGTTGGAATCTTAACTTTTTTTATTTCCAATTGAAACATAAAAAATAATAAAAATAATAATATTAAAAGATGTTAGTAAAAATAAAAAATAACAATAAAAATGAAATTTGTTATGCTCTTCTTTTTTTTTTTTTTTTATAAAAAATGGAAATAAATTGAATAAACAAAATTAAATAAAATTGAAATAAATATGATAAAATAAACAAAAATTTAACGTTATATTTTTTTGGGAAGTTTTCTTAATCAATGGCCAAAAGTCAATAAACCTTTTTTATATTTTTTGATTTTATAAAAATGCAAATAAAAATTATAGAAACATATTTATTTATTTTTTGAAATAAAAATTAAAACTTGGACAAAAATAGGGTACTGTGTAACAATTAATTTGCTTCTTTTTTTTCTAGCATGTGTTGTTGTTTGTTCTGTTTTTTCTTTGAAAGGCCAAATGAGATATATTAATTAAAATGGCATAAGGAATGCCACAGAAACAACAACCTGTCCAATAACAGTATAACAAGCAAAGCAACCCCACATCCAATCCCAAAATACAAACTAATTCTAACATAGAAATGAATAATACCCTCCACCTGCCCAAAAACCCAAACCAGACACAACCAACTACTAGCAAGCTTGCACCAGCCAGACATAAAACTGAGCAGACCCACCCAAACAACCTGCTATGCTACAGCAAACAAAACTACAAAACTTTAAAATACATAAAAGCAGCAGCAGAACTTATCAAAACAGCCCCTACGCCAAAAGCACACGACCCCCTGCTCACGAATTTCAAATGAACCAATAGCTGGAACGCCATGAAAATCAAATCCAACCAAGACAGTCCCTCCCTATTCACTCTTCCTCCACTGCTAATGCCAAGTATTACAAAAAGTCTAAAGGGTGCATAAACCATTCATAAAAATTACAATTCATAACACCCTTTGAAAGAATGAGAATCCACCACCACGATAAGAACTTTATACGCAATACTATCACATCCGCATCTCCCACCTCATCGTTAAAGATAATGTTGTTCCGAGCCTTCCAAATATTCCAACAAACCACCACCCATAAACTACAAGCTATCTTCTCAGAGATTCTACCTTCAAAACAATTCAACCAAGTCTTCAAATGATTATTAACCGAAGTTTCGTTAACCAATCTTACCTCCAGCCATTCACTAATTTTACTCCAA
The DNA here is from genome assembly GCA_022829125.1 of Lathyrus tuberosus. Classification (NCBI taxonomy): domain Eukaryota; kingdom Viridiplantae; phylum Streptophyta; class Magnoliopsida; order Fabales; family Fabaceae; genus Lathyrus; species Lathyrus tuberosus. The sequence goes on along the minus strand of JALAZF010000061.1, from coordinate 4,087,806 downwards.
ACCACCCTAGTTTTGTAACAAGATGAAAACAAATGGCTAGAATCTTCCAATTGTAAGAAACATAAAACACAAACCACATCATGCGAATTAACTAGAATACCCCGATGTTGAAGTAGCGCCCTAGTTGGTAATCTATCTCGAAGAAGTCTCCATCCAAAGATCTTGACTTTTGACGGTACGAATGAATCCCACAGAAAATGCAGTGCATCCAAGACGTTACTTTGCATTGGAACATGATGCAACGAAATTACAAGTCTAGTATATAAAGATCTTACCGAAAAAACACCAAGGGATTCATAAGGCCACCGTACCGTGTCTGCAATCCCCTGAGACAGCTGAACTTCCTGCAGTAACAGGTCCAAATTCTGCAGTTCATCAAACTGGGCTGCATTGAATAATTGCAGTTGAAATCCCAGATTCCAGCACCAAGCCGATCCGACCCAAACACCCATTTCCAAAATCAAGCAGTTCTGATTTATTGCAATTGCGAACAGCTCCGGAATGGAAAGGAATTTTTTTAGAGTATCCTCACCAATCCATCTTGTTGGTGTACAAGGTGAAATAATGATGAAAAGAAGAGAATATATTATAAAGAGAATGACGGCTACAAATGATAAGGATACAATGATTGGAATGACATCTACACTACCCTATTTATAAGCTAAAAACTAGGGCTATAAAGCAACAATAAAATACTAAAATACCCTCTAACAAACTTGGTCACCAAGTTTGTGAATATTAATTAAAATATAAATTATTTATTCTAATATCATCTCTTAATTTATATTTTCTCAAAACTAACAACTCCAATTCCATCCCTTAAGCGAAGGAATTGATCCGTCTTGATAGCCTTCGTCAGAACATCTGCCAACTGTTTCTGGGTGCTACAGTGCAGAACTTCTAACACTCCATTCTGAACTTGACTTCTCAGATAGTGATACTTGGTCTCAATATGCTTGTTTCTCCCATGCAACACTGGATTTCTGGCAAGATTGATTGCAGACTTGTTATCAATCATCAGCTTCAGAGGTTTGTCAACTTTGATCTTCAGATCCTCCAGCAAGTTCAGAATCCACACAGCTTGGCAAGCAGTAACAGCACCTGCAATCTATTCAGCTTCACAGGTTGATAGCGCAACAACAGGTTGTTTCTTGGAACACCAAGAAATAGGGCCTCCTAGAAACTTAAACAAGTACCCAGAAGTACTTCTTCTATCAACTCTGTCTCCACACCAATCAGAGTCTGAATAACTCAGAAGTTCTGATTCACTCTTTCTTCCAGAAGGGAACAACACTTCATACTTCAGAGTTCCCTTGATATACCTCAGAACCCTGACAGCAGCTTGGTAATAGGACCACTTGGGTTTACTCATGAATCTGCTAACCATTCCAACTACATAGCAAATATCAGGTCTGGTATTACATGAATACCTCAGAGAACCAACCAACTGTTTGAAGGTTGTAGCGTCCACATCCTCACCATCAGAATCAGAATCTAGTTTCTGATTCGTATCTGCAGGTGTGATAGCAGCCTTACAATTCTGCAACTTAAATCTCTTCAGAAGTTCTCGTTCATACTTCAGCTGATGCAAAATGATACCTTTCTCAGCATATCTAAACTCTATCCCTAGAAAGTATGTCATTTTCCCAAGATCAGTCATTTCAAACTCATTCATCAGCACCTTCTTGAACTTAGCTAATTCTTGTTCAGAACTTCCGGTCAGCAATATGTAATCTACGTACAAACACACCAGAATCATATTGCCTTCAGAAATATACTGAACATAAACACCGTATTCCATCTCACATTTCTGAAAATCCTGCTTCTTGAAAAATGAATCAATCTTCTGATTCCAAGCTCTGGGCGCTTGCTTCAATCCATACAAAGCTTTATGTAATCTGCACATCATCCCTTCCTGATTCTTTTTCACAAATCCAAGAGGTTGTGACACATAAACTTCTTCTTCTAATGGACCATTCAGAAATACAGATTTCACATCTAAATGCATTAGAGGCCAATTCCTGTTAGCAGCTATTGCAATCACCAATCTGATTGTTTCATGTCTCGCTACAGGTGCAAACACTTCAGAATAATCCAGCCCAGGTTTCTGCAGAAATCATCTTGCTACCAACCTCGCTTTGTATTTGCCAATTGATCCATCTGGCTTTAGCTTCTGCTTGAAAACCCATCTGACGTTGATGGCTTTCTTGTCCTTTGGAAGTTCTGTCAGCTTCCAAGTCTTGTTTCTTTCTATGGCCTCAAGTTCTTCTTTCATGGCCTTTAGCTAGAACTTCTGCTTGAGAGCCTCTTCTGTACTCACAGGTTCAGAGTCTACTAACATGGCACACTGAATAATCTCTCCCTCAGAATCTACTTCAGTGTCTTGCAACATGTCAAACTCTTCAAATCTTCTTGGAATGTTTCTGATTCTCTGTGGCCTCTGACCTCGTTCAGAACTTTCTCCGGATGCTTGAACCTCAGAAGTTTTATCCTCAGAAGTTTCTCCTTTAGAAGCTCTTGCTTCAGAAGGTTGACTTCCTCCAGAACCTTGACCATCTTCAGAGTTTGGCATATTCCCAGAGTCTGAATCACCACCAGAATTTTGATCATCATCAGAATCTGGATCATCAGAATCACCTTCATCTTCTGAGTCTCCTTCAGAGTCAGAATCACCATCAGTTTCAGAAACTCTTATTTCTGACCTTTCTTCAGAAGTTCTCACATCAAAATCAGATTGAGACTTATCCCAATTCCAAACTTCTGATTCCTTCACAATAACGTCTCTGCTGAACTCAACTTTATTAGTTTCAGGACAATAAAGCTTGTACGCACCCGTACTGTGGTACCCCACCAGTAACATTACTTTGCTTCTATCATCCAGCTTCTGTCTTCTAGCTTCTGGAACATGTTTGTAACAAACAGAACCAAACACCTTCAGATGACTAACACTTTGCTTTTCTCCAGTCCACTTCTGAATAGGAACTATTTCCTTCAGCTTCTTCGTTGGAGATCTATTGAGCACATATGCTGCGGTGGCAACAGCTTCTCCCCAGAAGTTCTGAGGAAGCTTCTTCTCCTTCAGCATGCTTCTCACCATATCAAGCAAAGTACGATTTCTTCTTTCAACAAGACCATTGTGTTGAGGAGTGTAAGGAGCAGTAACCTCATGCTCAATTCCATTCTCCTCACAGAACTTCTAAAACTCTTTGGAGTTATACTCACCCCCACCATCGGTTCTGAGAATCTTCAGATTCTGACCACTCTGATTCTGAACCTTCATTCGGAACTTCTTGAATTCAGCAAACACCTCGTGTTTGAACTTAATAAGGGATACCCATATCATTCTCGTGAATTCATCAACAAATGACATGAAGTATTTATTCCCTCCGATCGATTCTACTGGAAATGGACCACACATATCAGAATGTACTACTCCCAAGGCATGTTTTGCTCTTGGAGCAACTTCTGACGCAAATAGAAATCTTGGTTGCTTTCCTTCCATGCACACTTTGTATGACTTCTCAGGCTTCTTAATTGTAGGAATTCCATGTACCAGCTTCTTCGAATTCAGATGTTCTAAGCTTCTTAAATTCAGATGACCAAATCTTCTGTGCCACAGCTCACTTTCTTTCACAACACTTGTTGCACTAAGACACTCAGAGTCAGAAGTTCTGACATTCACCTTGAATGTTCTATTCCTTCCCTGTTCTGACTCCATAATCAACTTCTGATTACAGTCATACAGCTTCAGAAGATTGTCCTTCATGGTAACTGAAAAACCTTTCTCAATTAATTGTCCCACCCTCATCAGATTGCTTTTTATGCCAGGTACATACCACACATTCTGAATCAATGCTGTTTTCCCATTATTCAGAACAACTCTGACATTTCCCATACCTTCAGCGTTAAGATATTTGTCATCAGCACATCTGATCTTTGTCCTTTTCTCAGAATCAAAATCAACCAGCCATTTCTTATTTCCAGTAAGATGATTTGAGCAGCCAGTGTCCATATACCACCAGTTTGTCAAATTTGTATCATCAGATTCAGAAGCCATCACTAGCACAGATTCATCATCAGAACTTCTGGCTATATTTGCTTCTTCTGACTTCCTTTCTTTGTTTGACCAATAATCTCTAGCAAAGTGATCAAACTTCTTGCAACAGTAACATTGGATCTTCTTCTTGTCATACTTCTCTTTTCCCTTCTGAGCATTCTTTTGCCTATCAGAAGTTGAGGTTTCTGACTTCTGACCACCATCAGATCTTCTCTGCTCCTGATGCTTCTTATCAGAAACTGCTTTCAGAGCCTGCTGCTCTACTTCCCTTTCAGAAGTTCTCTCAGTCAGACGCAACTCTTGCGCTTCTAGACTGCTTTACAGCTCTTCAATTCTCATGGTGCTCAGATCTTTAGAATGTTCTATTGCTACCACAATGTAATCAAACTGAGGAGTAAGGGATCTCAATACCTTATCAATGATTACTTGTTCAGAAAGAGTTTCTCCATACGCCTTCATCTCATTAGTGATCAGAATCACTCTGGAGATGTACTCAGAAACTTTTTCATTGTTCTTCATGTTGAGATTCTCGTACTGCTTACGTAGAGACTGAAGCTTCACCTTCTTTACTGATGCGTCACCACCGTAACATCTGACCAGTGTGTCCCACGCCGCATTTTCCGTCATTGAATCTGCAATCTTCTCAAACACATTCGCATCCACACACTGATGGATGTAGAACAATGCTTTCTGATTTTCTTCCTTGTATCCTTCTGCGCGTTCTTCTGTTCCTCTGTCGCATCTGCTGCTACCGGAACATAACCTTCGGTGACAAGATCTAGAACATCTTGAGCACCGAACAGTACTCGCATCTGAATCATCCAACGATTCCAGTTTTTGCCATCAAATACTGGAAGCTTGGTGTTCATGCCGCCGTTGCCGTTCATCATCTTCAACCTTGTACAGTACACTCAGAACTTACCACGCACAGTGTTTCCCAACCCACAGAATAAAAAAATTATGATTCTGATCAGAATTTTGTTCAAGATTCAACACAAATCAACAACCAAAATTCAATCACACAAGAAATCCTCACGTTTCACTCGTGTTTCCCGTGTTTCCCGTTGATCCGAACCGGAGCTCTAGATACCAATTGTTGGTGTACAAGGTGAAATAATTATGAAAAGAAGAGAATATATTATAAAGAGAGTGACGGCTACAAATGATAAGGATACAATGATTGGAATGACATCTACACTACCCTATTTATAAGCTAAAAACTAGGGCTACAAAGCAACAATAAAATACTAAAATACCCTCTAACAAACTTGGTCACCAAGTTTGTGAATATTAATTAAAATATAAATTATTTATTCTAATATCATCTCTTAATTTATATTTTCTCAAAACTAACAACTCCAATTCCATCCCTTAAGCGAAGGAATTGATCCGTCTTGATAGCCTTCGTCAGAACATCTGCCAACTGTTTCTGGGTGCTACAGTGCAGAACTTCTAACACTCCATTCTGAACTTGACTTCTCAGATAGTGATACTTGGTCTCAATATGCTTGTTTCTCCCATGCAACACTGGATTTCTGGCAAGATTGATTGCAGACTTGTTATCAATCATCAGCTTCAGAGGTTTGTCAACTTTGATCTTCAGATCCTCCAGCAAGTTCAGAATCCACACAGCTTGGCAAGCAGTAACAGCACCTGCAATCTATTCAGCTTCACAGGTTGATAGCTCAACAACAGGTTGTTTCTTGGAACACCAAGAAATAGGGCCTCCTAGAAACTTAAACAAGTACCCAGAAGTACTTCTTCTATCAACTCTGTCTCCACACCAATCAGAGTCTGAATAACTCAGAAGTTCTGATTCACTCTTTCTTCCAGAAGGGAACAACACTTCATACTTCAGAGTTCCCTTGATATACCTCAGAACCCTGACAGCAGCTTGGTAATAGGACCACTTGGGTTTACTCATGAATCTGCTAACCATTCCAACTACATAGCAAATATCAGGTCTGGTATTACATGAATACCTCAGAGAACCAACCAACTGTTTGAAGGTTGTAGCGTCCACATCCTCACCATCAGAATCAGAATCTAGTTTCTGATTCGTATCTGCAGGTGTGATAGCAGCCTTACAATTCTGCAGCTTAAATCTCTTCAGAAGTTCTCGTTCATACTTCAGCTGATGCAAAATGATACCTTTCTCAGCATATCTAAACTCTATCCCTAGAAAGTATGTCATTTTCCCAAGATCAGTCATTTCAAACTCATTCATCAGCACCTTCTTGAACTTAGCTAATTCTTGTTCAGAACTTCCGGTCAGCAATATGTAATCAACGTACAAACACACCAGAATCATATTGCCTTCAGAAATATACTGAACATAAACACCGTATTCCATCTCACATTTCTGAAAATCCTGCTTCTTGAAAAATGAATCAATCTTCTGATTCCAAGCTCTGGGCGCTTGCTTCAATCCATACAAAGCTTTATGTAATCTGCACACCATCCCTTCCTGATTCTTTTTCACAAATCCAGGAGGTTGTGACACATAAACTTCTTCTTCTAATGGACCATTCAGAAATACAGATTTCACATCTAAATGCATTAGAGGCCAATTCCTGTTAGCAGCTATTGCAATCACCAATCTGATTGTTTCATGTCTCGCTACAGGTGCAAACACTTCAGAATAATCCAGCCCAGGTTTCTGCAGAAATCATCTTGCTACCAACCTCGCTTTGTATTTGCCAATTGATCCATCTGGCTTTAGCTTCTGCTTGAAAACCCATCTGACGTTGATGGCTTTCTTGTCCTTTCTTGTCCTTTGGAAGTTCTTGTCCAATCGATTACGCTTGCAGAATTCTCAAAAATATCAGATTTTTTAAAACAGCTCACAACACACCACCTCACTTTAGTTGCTCCAAGTTCATCATGCTCAAGCTCTTCAACAGTCTCTTGAACACCTCATTTGTCACACCCTTGGTCAACAAATCCGCAACTTGGTCCTCGCTTCGGCAATAGCTCAATCTAAGCTTTCCATCACCGACCAATTCTCTCAAGTAATGAAACCGCATCTCAATATGCTTGCTCCTTCCATGTGCAATCGAATTCTTCGCAAGATTTATCGCGGAAACATTATCCACAAACAGTGTGGTGGCATCATCATCGCCACATCCCAATTCCTTCATAAGATTCACTAACCACATAGCTTGGCAAGCACTCAATGATGCCGCAATGTACTCGGCCTCACATGAAGAGAGTGCTACAACCGGTTCCTTCTTCGAACACCGTGAGATTGGTGTACTACCGAACATAAAGATGTAACCCGCCGTAGATTTTCGATCATCTTTATCTCCGCACCAATTAGAATCGGTGTAGCCAAGTAAAGTACATTTACGACCCATATCCGACGTGGGAAACAAAATACCACAACCAAGAGTACCTTTCACATATCTAAGGATTCTCTTAACCGCCGCCAAGTGAGACACCTTAGGTCTCTCCATGAATCTACTCGCAATACCGACACTAAAAGCCAAATCCGGTCAAGTATTGCACAAATACCGTTACGATCCAATCAAACTCCGATAAAGTCTTGGATCCACATCATCCTCATCATCACTTTTGGACAGCTGAACTCTAGCCTCACAAGGTGTATTAGAAGCATTACAATGTTCCATTTCACACCTTTTCAAGATATCTAGAGCATACCTTCTTTGATGCATAAGCAGCCCCACTTTTGACTTGTGATACTCTATGCCAAGAAAGTATCTCATGACACCAAGGTCCGTCACTTTGAACCTTAAAATACTCTTGTCATTGCTGCCCGTAATCAAGAGATCATCAACATACAAGCAAAGTATAATAACACCATCAATAGTATCCGATCTCACATAAACACCATGTTCGGATACACACCGTTTGAAACCGATGTCAATAAGAAAGTCGTCTATACATTTGTTCCAAGCTCTCGGAGCTTGTTGCAAACCATACAATGCCTTATGTAGCTTGAAGTACTTCTTCTCTTGATTTTTAATCACGAAACCGGGTGGCTGCCCCACATAAACCTCCTCATCAAGAGGACCATTCAAAAACGCAGATTTCACATCCATTTGGTAAATCACCCAATTGTTGCTATGCGCAATTCCAACAACCAAACGAATAGTCTCCAATCTAGCCACCGGTGCGAATACCTCCTCGTAGTCTATCCCCTCACGTTACAAGAACCCTTTGGCAACTAATCGAGCTTTGTACTTGATTACTTCACCTTTAGGATTTGCTTTGACTTTATAGACCCATCGCACACTAATCGGTTTCTTTCCATGTGGTAAATCAACCAACTCCCAAATACCATTTTTTTCAATAGATTCCAGCTCCTCTTTCATTGCACATATCCATTTAGGATCACTTAAGGCTTCCTCCTCATTTACCGGTTCAGATTCGGCCATAAGTGCGAAATGAACAAAATCACCATCATTATTCACTTCATTATCTTGGAACCTCTCACAATCTCGGAGTCTATGAGGCAAGGCTCTTTGCCTCACTGGTCTACCATTATTCACAACATCATTTTCCACTTCAGTAGGTGCAGGTACAGCGGCATCGGAATTCTCCGGATCAAACAAATCAACAAACTGCTGCTGTTCAGCAGGGTGTAACCGATTAGCAACAATCGGGTAATCGATTACACCTGCTGTTTCAGCAGTTTTTATTTCATCAAACTGCACATCCCAGGTTATCACGATTTTCCGATTCCTCTCATCAAATAGCTTGTAACCTCCAGTAGAGTGATATCCAACAAATATCAATTTCTCACCTTTATCATCCAACTTCTTTCTAAGTTGATTCGGTACATGACGATATGCAATCGATCCAAAAATGCGCAAATGATTCACACTCGGTTTGAAACCACTCCAAACCTCTTCTGTTGTAATCTTCTCCAGCTTCTTAGTAGGACACCTATTCAACAAGTAGGTGGCTGTAGACACGGCCTCACCCCACAATTCCTTAGGCAACTTCTTCCCACAAAGCATACTACGCACCATGTTCATTATTGTACGATTTTTCCTCTCGGCAGCTCCATTTTGTTGAGGCGTATATGGAGGCACCACCTCACGCACAATACCCTCAAGATCACAAAACTTCCTAAACTCACTAGAGGTATATTCACCTCCACCATCCATTTTGAGAATTTTGAGCTTCCGACCGCTTTGACGCTCCACCATGGATTTGAAACTCTTGAACACTCCAAATACCTCATCCTTCCTCTTGATAAGATATGTCCAAAGCTTCCTACTAAAGTCGTCAATAAACGTAACAAAATATTGATTGTCGCCATAAGTCTCTACTTGCATCGGTCCACAAACATCGAAATACACCACCTCAAGTAAGCCTTTGGTTCTTTGACCCGCATCCTTGCTAAACACATTCTTGTGTTGCTTACTCGTCACACATTCCTCACACAATTCTGTCAGAACACTAATATGTGGCAGCCCCGTTACCATTTCACTTTGTTGCAACATTTTGAGATCCCTAAAATTAAGGTGACCAAGACGGTAATGCCATAACCACTCATCTCTACTTGCCGCGGTAGCTAAACAACGATGCTCCATAACCTTTAACTCAACCTTAAAAGTTCTATTGGCAGCCATCGGCGCTTTTAGAATCAACACACCATTTAAATCTAAAACGCGTAACATCTTGTTCTCCAATCGAATTAAGTAACCTCTTTCAAGTAATTGGCCAATGCTTAAAAGATTACACTTAATTCCCGGTATGTACAAGACATATTTGATCCTAGAATGTCCACCATTCTTTCTTTCTATCAAAACATCTCCTACCCCTTCGGCTCTTAAAGTGGTGTCGTCGGCAAACTTGACTTTACTCTTTGTTGCTTGATTGATTTGCACAAACCAATCCTTTCGACCCGTCATATGTGTTGAACAACCGGAATCCAAGTACCACTCATCTTTACTTTGAACTCCATCACGCATGGTAAGTAATGCATTTCGATCCGAACGCATTTTTCCACCACTTTCTGAAACAGTACAGCTGTTGTCCTGTAGACTATCACCACAGTAGCTGTTTCCCGGAACATCAACAATGCCATAATTCTCCTCCGTAATCATCATAAGAAGGGTATCTTCATCATCTACCTCTTCCCTAGCAACCTTAGCCTCATCCGCATCCTTTTCCTTGCGTTTTGAGCGACATTCTTTCGCAAAATGCCCAAGCTTTTGACAATTATAGCACTTCACGGAACTTTTGTCAAACAGTTTGTAGGCGCTTTGATTACCCTCTTTGGAGTTCCTTCACCCTTTGAATTTTGTGGATCTTTTCCACCAAGATTCTTCTTACTTTTAGAAGTCCACTTCCCTTTCGATCTCTTTTTCTTCTCATGTAAACGCGCTTGCAAAGCGATCTCCGCTTTGGCTTTGTCGGCACTTCTCTCATCCATCCTTTGTTCATGCGCCTCTAACGAACTTTGCAACTCATCTTTGCTCAAAGTTGTTAGATCCTTTGACTCCTCAATAGCCACAACAATGTTATCGAAATGTGATGTTAACGAACGCAACACTTTCGATACAACATTTTGCTCAAGGATCGTTTCGCCACATGACTTGATTTGGTTGACTAACCGGGTAATGCGCGTGATGTAATCGTTGATCGTTTCTTTGTCCTCCATTTGCGTTAACTCGAATTGACGTTTGTAAGTTTGTAACCTTACCACCTTCGCTTTGACGGCACCGGCATACGCTTTCTCCAAGATTTCCCATGCTTGCTTCGCGGATTCACAATCACCAACCTTCTCGAAATTGTCGTTATCAACACACGAATGAATCAAGAATAGAGCTTTGTAATCCTTCTTCTTTTCTTCCTTGTGTGTAGCCCTACGAGCATCGGTAGCATCTGCCCCTAACGATGTAACTCCATTGATGACGATCTCAAGAACCTCTTGATAACCAAACAGAACCTTCATTTGTTTCGCCCATTTGTCGTAGTTCTTCGAATCAAGAATTGGGAGATTTGTGGGAATTCGATCATTGGAAACGGTAGCCATTGTTGTTGCAGCGGATTAGGATCAAGAACCAGGCTCTTGATGCCAAATGTTAGAACAACATAAAACATAAAACCAGAATTTTGAAGGTAGTAACAATGGTGAAAAGAAACTTGGGGAAGAAGATGAATTGAGAGAGAGAATTAGGGTAGAGAGTAATATTGATGAATCAAAAATGGCATTAACATTGAATTGGGATTACAACAATGTATATATACACATGAGAGAATAGTACAACTAATAACAAAACCAACTAAAGTGCCATGCTGTTAAATTCTGTTATTTTTTGGAAAACCAACAGCTGTAATCGGTTAACAACAAAAGCGTTAATCGATTACGCTTGCAGAATTCTCAAAAATATCAGATTTTTTAAAACAGCTCACAACAACTCATATATACAACCTCTTCATACTTGTAAACATCATTCTTTGGGATGAATATCCAGACAGAAAAATTATTTGTTTATGTGTTGTTCTTCCAACACCCATGTTTAAAAAATCATTTTGTCCGCTCTTTCTATCCATCTCACATAATGATATTATTGTTTTTTTTTTTGTTGTTCTACCACTTGCCAATGTTTAATTTGTAAAAGAAAACATTGTTATTCTGGATATATTTCTTATTTTATTAATATACAAAGTTACTTATATTACTTGGGTTTATTTAGTAACCAAGGGTATACGTCTGTATTTTAAGGTTATTTATTATTTAAAACTAATAATATTAGACCTCGGTTTCTTACAAAATTGAGGAAAAATAATTCAGTTTTGTCTCAATATATATTTGTCGTCCATTTATAAAATAACATCGCTCAAGATATTGCCAACACATCAATCCATAGGAAACCCTCTACGTCCAATCAGAACTTGAACACCACCCATGTATATATAGGGCGCTACGTTGTTTAACCCTAACATTGTTGTGAAACCCAAACTTTTTTGTGAAACCCTATACGTTTAATCAGAGCGCCATGAGATTTTACAAAGTAAAAGTATCAGTGTGATAAATTGTAAGAGTCAAAAAATAGATTTATTTAATATGTGGTTAGTGGAAGTGTATTTACTTTGCCGAAGATCTCTGTGATGGATTGCAAAAGTAGAAAAAAAATCTTATTCAAAGTTGGTTTTCTAACATAATCTATGATCATGTAACTGCAAATTTATTTTATTTATCTAATATATATTTTTATTTTATATCAGAAACAAATGTATGCAATACCCAATATTTGTTCTTCCATAAAATTCAAATGAAACGGGATACCATTATTTGCCACCCCAGATTCATAGTGATGAAGATGATCTTCGAATTCACAATTTGTAAAACATTTATACTTATAGACAGAAATGATTAAAATATTAAATAACTAACTTTGTATATTAATAAAATCATAATATATATATATATATATATATATATATATATATATATATATATATATATATATATATATATATATATATATATATATCCACTTGGTTATAGAAATAAATATGTGGTTGATGTGGATGGAATTCACTATAAGTTCAACGCTTTACCTCTAAGTTTTAGAATAATCGAGGAATAAAATGGAAACTTTTTATGTCACCCTTTATTATCTTGTCTAAGTAACAGAGGTATAATCCACTTTGCCTCCGAAGTAAGATGTACTTTATATTGTAGAGTGTAATCTTTGTTAGTATTAATTTGATTCATTAACAGTTATATTCTATTTTGTGCATGAAAACAACCCCGTCACTTGAGGCAAAGATCAAGAATTAAAATTAAAAGTGCAACATTTGTGCAAGTATAATGGATATCATGGACTTATCCATCGGTAACTATTTTTTCTACATCTCTACATTTTTGGAGCACCTCTTGATATAAATGTTCATTATCATATTATGCTTTACCTTGTTTTCGTTTTTGTTCGCAATATTTAGGGAAGACCGGAATCAATGAATTGTGCCTAGTACCATCAAACAATCACATTATGAACTTAGGAAATGAACAGGAATTAAGTAACTCACTTTAGAAGGTATGGATTTATTATATTATTGTAAATTCAATTTAGTTTGAGAATCACAATGTACATTGGTTACTGTGTACATATTGTAGGAATTGAAAAAGAAGTAAGAGAAAAAAGATTACGGAGTTCAAAAAGGATAGCATATGTTTTATGTTGGCTTTGTTGACGAATTTATAATTTGTTGTGTTGATGTTATTAAATTTATATTGACCGTGTTAATATTGCATGTATTTAACTATTTATGTTGGTTGTTTGAGAAAATATCACAAAGTGTGGGATAATTATCAATATGAACTTAGGAAATGAAAAGACAATATGTTACTCACTTTAGAAGGTATGAATTTATTATTGTATTGTGAATTCTATTTAGTTTGAGTCACAATGTTCATTATTTAATATATATATATATATATATATATATATATATATAATAAATTGTAGAAATTGAAAAAAAAAATGGGAGAAAAAAATTATGAAGCTCAAAGAAGACAACTTATGTTTTATGTTGGCTATGTTGACGGATTTATGATTAATCGTTGATATTATTAAATTTATATTGGTTGTGTTAATGTTGCATATATTTGACTATTTATGTTTGACCGTTTGAGCAAATATTTATATTTTTTAAAATTTAAATTTTATATGGTCCTTGAAAATATCCAGTTTTATTTTAGTAATGATGAATGAGTTCTAATTTAGCCCAATTTAAAAGTATTAAGTGGTAAATTTTTTAAAACACCATCTAATAAACCAAAAAAGTAAATTGGGACAAAAAAAAGTAAATTTTAACATATTTAAAATTGGCCTATTATTGGGCCAATATGTAATAAAAAGGGAAGTTTTTAATGCACCCTATATATTACTAGGGCACCATGTGAAAATATAAAAATGTCCTCAGTTTTTGGAGATGCATCTCCTAACGCATCCTGAGTAAAAATAATTTTGATTTAACATTAAAAACTCCAGAGATACATCTTCAAAATTATTTCAGAGATGCATCTTCGGACGATATTGGCTCTATATCATGCCAGAACTCGTCTCCTTTCTAATTTCTAAAAAAACTCAAAACTTTTGAAACTCTTTCAAAGGTTATACAGATGAGATTCTTAAAGCTGAGAAGGCTAGAGGCGTTGATGAGCAAGTGGGGCTCCATAGAGTAAGCTATGAGAGCATACTTGCTATATTTGGTTGGCACAGCTATTTTTGTTTACAAAAGTGGCACTTATTCAGATGTCCTCTACCTAAGGTACCTTGAGGACTTCGAACGAATCAAAGAGTATAATTGGGGGGACGAAGCAGGTCACAAGCAACATCACAATGCTGACGGTAATATTTATCGGTCTTTTAATATTTCTGTGTCATTTTCATTACATTTATGCAACACCATTTCCGATGATTCATGTGTTCCAACACTTTTCAGGTTTGGATCCTCCAGCACTTCCCGCGCATCTTCGGTTGGTCGTGTGTACCGACTTTCATTGAGGATATGATGTGTGCTTCCGCATTTGCCCCCGCTTAGATGGAACCAGGCAATAGAGTTGTTTAAGGTGTATCTTGACTACTTGGTTACTGAGGATGTGCACTTTAACAACTATGTCGATTACCGTTAGACGTAGTCATTTGACGACATAGTGTTATACTCGAAATTGATAGCTTGCGGTTCACATCTCACATTTTCTCATATGTCTGAGCACGTCATGCAGCAGTTCATCTACACTCATACTATTCCAAGACATCATATGTTGTCTCTGCTCCTCCTATCATGACACGTAGAGAGATGGAGGTCATGTTTGATGATTATCTTAGTCATCTGGTACTGGAGGAGGCACATAGTACCAAAGTTGAAAATGACTGGAACTACGTCGACAGGTACATAAAGTGGTCATTTAGGGTGCCACATCCATATATGGTGCAGGCTGTTCCAAGAGATCCACTGAGGCCAGCTCATCAGGAGATACTAGATAAGGAATAGACATAGTTATATCTTACTCATGATGTCTTTCTTAGATGTCGTTGCATAATGGAGACTGTGTAGGCAGACATTGATAGAGGTATCTTCTATGATGGGTCTGACGTGACAGGGTCCTCGATGCCATTATAACGGAGGCACGAGAGGCACTAATGTACTAGAGACAACATCAAAGGACGAGGGGGGGGGGGGTAGTGGACGCCGAGGAGCACGAAGAGGCAGAGGAGCTGTAGTCCAGAATATTTCGTAGTATATAGTAGTTGTACTTTGGATTTATTATGGATTGTATTTTATTTTCACTTCATTCTTCTTTATTGTGTATTTCGACCTTATTTATATATGTCATTTTTGGACCATCTGGATTTATATATGTCATTTTTTGCATATCGATTGTATAATTTAAATCTCATCAGATAATAAGGTTCTTAACATTTATAAATCATCACTTTCATTTGTGTAACCATAAAACAAACATAATATACACTCTTCTGATATGGTACGGAGATGCATCTCCGTAAATCCTAAGCTAAGATGCATCTCTGGAACAGTAAACGTTTAAAATGCATTTCAGAGTGAGATTCATGGTGTACGTTTTAAAATATTTCAGAAATGTATCTCCAGATTAGTTAACGTTTTGATTTAAGAGAAAACACATCTGGAGATGTATCTCTGAAAACCGAGGGACATTTTGGGTTGTCTATAGAGTATTTTTCCACCCCATAGGTTAGGATACAAAATTTCCATAAAAAATTGGATTGATTTTTAAATGGGCCCAATTATTATTAAACTCGAAAAACCAAGTTACGAATTCGAATCCAAGAAAAAGTGAACCTGAAAAAATCAACTGTCAAACCAGAGAGAGCTGGGCCAATATTTCTCAACCAAGGGTTAAATTAGTTTTGAAATTTGTGCCCGTGCCCAAACGTGAACCATTGTTTACCCCTACTTCTATTTATTCTTTTTTACATGCATTTTTGTCATTTACTTGTTGGAAAGATTGAGGTTGTTTTGACCTTTTATAAAAAATAAATTTTCTATAAATTTTTTTGAACTTTGTGAAGGTTGGTTAGATCCTGCTGTTTAAAAAAAAAAACTAAATTTGGCCTTCTCTTTTAAAAATTTATAGCAACTTTTAGTCGTTCAATTTTTCATTTTTTTAAATTTTCACCAATATTTCAATTTAAAGTTATTTTTATGACGTGTCATAATGAATAAATAAAAATATTAGGGGTATATTTTTTTTATAAGCAAGGTTTCATTCAAAAGAGTACTAGGGTTACTCTAACCCAAACTTACAAAAAGAGAGGGACAAACTGAACAAAAAAAGCGAAAGAAAATCCAAACCAACTATGGATACAACATACTGCCCATAGGGTCCTGGCAGAAAGCATAGAAATCACAGTTGGGGTAAGAATTATCCCCCACGAAACCCCATTTCCAAACCAGAGTTTTAATTTCCCAAACCATATCAGATATGCTACAAACAACATTAGAAAAAAAGGATATTATTCCTCGTCTTCCAAATTTCCCAAATGATTCCCAGAAACTTCTTGTTTATCTTCAATTTTGACTCTCTAGAAGTCCAATCCTTGAGATTGTTCCAAACAGTAACATGCTTCTTCGGACAATAACCAACCCAGTCTTCAATCCTCTTCCATACTTGTGCTGCAACTAAACAATCAAAAAACATGTGGTATATACCTTCCTCTACATTGTGACAACAAACACATTTGCAGGTCCGACGGCGAGGAGATGATTTTTTGCCTAGCTAGCTGGTGTTTAGTGGGAATCCTATCTAAACAACACCTCCAAACAAAGGCTCTTATTCTGAACGGAACTTGAATATTCCAAACTGCCTTCAGCACTCTGTTCTTAGCATCAGAAGATCCTGTGACAGAAGGAATGTCGAGGATATCTTATCCCGACTTAACTGAATAGCCCTTTGAAGGCTCAAGATCCCAGACCAAAATATCGCTTTTGCCAGCATCTTGTAATCTAACCTTATCCAACAAGAGATTGAAATTATCTAAACTTTGTTGATCTGCTACTGAACTGGCTGATAAAATACCTGTAATATCCCAATTTCAATCCCCTAAAGACCAATTTCCATGTTGCCCAGAACAGCTTGCTTCTTATTGCAAGCTTTGTACAGTTCTGGGAAACACAGATAAAGAGGTCTGTCAGTAGCCCATCTGCCAAACCAAAATGGAGTCCTTAAACCATTGCCAATAGTGAAGCTGATATGATCAGAGAAGGAATGATTGAAGCCATACAAGCCATGCCCAGAATTAATGAGGTACTTCCACCAGTTGGAACCTTTACACAACTTGCCTCCAATCCGACCAGCCAAGATGATATTACAGATATCCTCGTATCTTGCCTGAAGGACATCCAACCAAACTCCATCGGTTTCCATCAAAATACGCCACTTCCACTTTTTCAGAAGAGCTAGATTGAATTTGTGAGTATTCTTGCAACCAAGGCCGCCACTATCAACTCTCTTGCTCACATCTTTCCAAGCCACCCAAATCACCTTCTTTAAGTCTTCACAGCCACCCCAAAGAAAACGGTTCTGGATTCTATCGATTTCTTTCCATATAGAAGCCGGAGCTTTAAAAAAAGAAAGAAAATAGAAATGCTGCTAAGACTAGATTTGATCAAAGAAATCCTGCCTCCAAAAGAAAGAGTTTTGGATTTCCATGTCGTAAGCCGACTCTGAAGTTTTCTCATAACCTGCTTCCACATCTTCACGCGCCTCGGATTGGATCCAATAGGAAGGCGTAAAAAAGTAAACTCTTTACTTTCCACTCTACATGACAGAAAACAAGATCCACCAAGAAGGAAATTGTGGTTCAGATTCAATCCTATCACTCTGCTTTTGTTGTAATTGACCGCCAATCCTGATACGAGCTCAAAACCACGAAGAATATTCTTCAAAGCCCAAAGATTCTTCCAGCTGCCATCCCCAATGATTAAAGTATCATCTGCAAATTGAAGAATGTCAATAGTATAAAATATTTTAAAGGAAAATCCCTTAAAATCTCCAATCTTTGTTGCCTTCCGTACTAGAGCCGAGAGACCTTCAGCAGCTAAAACAAAAAGGAAGGGAGAGAGAAGATCTCCCTGCCTCAAGCCTCTTTCCACTTTAAATTCCTTTGAAGGTCTACCGTTAACGAGAACCGACATGTGACTGGAAAAAACGAGTGCATCCATCCATTTGAGCCATAAAGGACCAAAACCCATGGATTTCATAATAAACTTCAGAAAGTCCCAACTGACAGTGTCATAGGCTTTTCTCAAAGTCGACCTTGAACATGATACATTCTTTCTTCTTCCTAGTAGCAAAATCCACCGTCTCGTTGGCTATTACAACACCGTCCATAAGTTGTCTTCCCGGCACGAAAGCATTCTGGTTACTCGAAACTAATTTCCCCAAGACTCTCTTCAACCTTCCAGCAAAGAGTTTCGACAAGATTTTGAGCAAGCATCCGACCAAACAAATTGGTATATACTCCTTAAGGGACAAGGGGTTTGCATTCTTAGGGACCAATGTCAAGAAAGACGACGTTATAGATTTGGACAGCTTAGCAAAATCATGGAAACCGGTTACGAAACCAATGATATCATGTTTCATGAAATGCCAACATTTCCTAATAAAGAATAGGTTATAACCATCCGGGCTGGGAATTTTAGAAGGGTCGCAGTCCCACACAACTTCTTTGATTTCAAGCTCGTAAAGTCAGCTTCAAGCAAGTTTGCTTCAGTCTCCGAAAGAGAGTTAAATCTATAACCATGAAGAACAGGTCTAGAGCTTTCAGGTTCTAGGAATTTTGAATGAAAATGGCTCCTTACCTCCTCCTTTATATCTTGCACTTCTTCAATCAAGCCTCTGTCGGATAAAATCAATCCGATAAAGTTGCAACGACGCCTACCTTTAATGAAATTGTGGTAGAATTTGCTATTATAGTCTCCATGTCTAAGCCAGTTCAGCCTAGACTTCTGGGCAAGAATCCTCTCTTGAACTGCAAGGTTTCTCCATAACAAGCTAGCCGCTTTACCTCTTTCCAACACCAAAAAATCCACCTGATCTACTCTACAGGACGCAAGTAAAGAGTCAACTTCATTTATGACCTTGCAGTTTTCCTTCACCTCAAGATTCAACTTTTCGAAAACCTCCGTATTCCACCTCCTAAGCCCGATCTTCAACAACCTAAGTTTCTCCTTGATCACGAAATCGCTTCTCCCACTAACTTTTAGGTTGTTCCATTCGCCCTCGACAAACTTCAAAAAATTCTGGTTTTCAAACCAACAGTCAAGAACTCTAAAGGGTTTAGGATCCCAGTCGAAAATGTCGGAGACAAGCCAAATAGGGATGTGATCTGAAATGTCTCTAAGACCAACCAATTGCCCTACCAGACCCCACTCTTCGATCAAACGCGGAGTGACAAGAAAGCGATTTATTCTGCTCATAAGCTTACCGTCACCACTGTACCTAGTGAACTTGCTACCTTTGCAAGGAAGATCCACTAAGTTGTTGTCATCAATGAAGCATGCGAAGTCCCTTATTTCAAAAGTCCTACCCACCTGCGAACTACCTTTCCTCTCTTTCAGGTCTGAAATTGAGTTAAAATCTTCTCCTATACACCATTCCCCATCTGACCATTTCTGCTTAAGATAACTAAGATCCTTCCGCATACTCCTTTTCAGAGTTAAATGACAAGAAGAATAAATGTTCACAAGATAGAAAAATGCATTCTTCCATCTAACCTTTAGCCCCAAAAAACTAGGACCTTTGTGTAACACCCCAAAATTTTCCCTCTTACTTTTAGCTAACTGGCTTATGTTTCTTTGCATTTCTTGCATCAGCATTTGTGCATAACATTGGTTCTTAACATGGGATCAAGGTACTTGGTTCATTTCAAAGGAGTCTCAAGCCTCAAGGTGGTTTGAGGAGTTTATCTTATCTTCATAAGGTGACGAATGGCAAAGGATCTCAAGTGAATCTTTCCCTCCTATCCAGAGGGACCAATTAGGGTTTTTGGTTTCAAAGGACTTCTTGAAGGGCATTGTGGATTCATGCATGTTCTCATTGGTTTCATATGCCCACAAGTGCTCATGGAGGAAGACTTGGCTAGTGATTCATTGTGGAAGATGTTCAGTGAATCAGTTAGTTGTGAAGTAAGCAAAAGTCAACAGTTCAAAAAGGAAAGTCAACCATGGGTTTTCAAGGGTCCAAATCATTTTTCCCAAGTCCATCTACCTTTATTTGGTCAAGGAATAGCATGGATGACATCATTCTTCAAGAATCAAGAGTTTATGCAAAAGTTGCTAAATTTGGAAAATGACCTATGATGAGAACTTTCCATTTTTGGCAGTTTTTCCACCACATTCAACTTGACTTTTCATCATCAAGGAAGCTTCAAATGAATTTTCCTCCAACATGAAAGTTGAAGATCTTTTTCTCCCATTTCCAAAAAGTACTAGTTTGCCTCCATATCATTTGTAGAACTCAAGTTATGGCTAAGGCAAGGTGTTTTTTGGGTTCTTCATATGTACCAATTTTTCCACCATTTGCATTTTTGTTCCAATTGACTTGTAATGACTTTTATTGGTTCATGTCACATTACAACATTCAAGTACACACCATGAGGATCATTTTTGACCCTTGAACCAAGTGAAATCGTGCCATGATTCTCACTTATTTCATAAAATGCATTTTTGCAAGGTGGATCAAAACTCACAAACAAAGCATCCACAAAGCCCAAGTACAATTCATTTGTGATCAGCAGAAGAAATGTGAGTGAATCATGCTTATTTGGTGGCCTTTGCACGTGTGAATCAAGTGGTACATCACAAAGTGCATTTTGGCATAAACAATCCAATTTCATTAACCAAGGGATTAATCAAGTTTTAATCATGATCAGAGATCTAATGAGGTGTATATAAGCTAACTCACACGCACAAAGCTAGGTCATGCACCCTCATTTGCTCAGAATCCATTTTTCTCACCCAAACTTTCTCTCTTCGAAACTCTCTCATCTCAAGGGTTTCTGAAGAATTTTTTTCATATTCTTGATCTACATACTTGGTAGAGTAAGAATCTACCATTGTTTTGAGCTAAGAGCAAGGTTTTCAGCTAGTGCATTTCAAGTTGGTTCAAGTTCAAAGTCTTAGATCCATCCAGATTCAAGTCTCTATTTGCATTTATTTTGCAAATAGAGCTCAAAAGAGGAAGATCTGCAGCTTTTGGAAGGAGTTCTTGGTGTATTTCGAGCTCTGCAAATTTCAGGTTAGTGTGATTTTCACCATCATAGAACTCATTTTTTTGGTGTGCAAAATGATCCTCATGCTTCACTGATGATGCTGATGTATTTTATTGTGAGTTTGGACGTGTAACATGTGTGTATTTTGGAGTTGAAATTTTAGATCCATTTATGTTTTCCTTCGATTTGCACTATGTGTTTGTTATTTGATGAAATGAATATGATATATGAAATCCTTGTTGAATTCTGATTAATTTAGTGTACTCATGTGTGATTTCTGGAGGATTTTAAGTTGATGGTCGCCGGAGGAGACGGCCGGAGCTAGGGCTCCGGCGTCTGGTTATTTTTCAGGTGATGCAGGGTTTAAGTGGAGAAGATGAAATCACAACCGACCAAGGGTTAGATCTGATGGTTCAGATCTTTCCACTTTATTTATTTTTATGGCGTTTTATTTAATGTGCGTGTGTGCTACTCTATCATAGTTATCATGTGCCTCAGATCTGGACCCCTCATCATGTTTACTTTTGTGATTTTTGATTTGATCTCACACGTTGGATGGATCTGATGGTGGTGATTCAGCCAACGCAATAAAAATGTCATGTGCCCTCCACATGTTCTATTTTTAATTTCTGATGATTGGATGCGCGCGTGTGTTTTGTTGTTATTATGAATCTTTAATCCTGGCCTTCCATTTTGTTTACCTTGTGATTTTGGTGACTGCATGTGAAGCGTTTGATTGATCCAATGGTTTGTGTGAGTCCAGATGGTTGACTGGGTCCATGTGTTTTTTTGTTTGGTGCGCTGTTGGATTGTTTGACTTGGGCTAGCTATCTGCACCCCCTGTTCAGCCCATTTGGTGTTTTCAACGTGTTTGAGTTGCTTTTTGCACCCCTGGCTGTATTATTTTCATTTTATTTTATTTTAATTGTTGCTTTTTGCTTTTTAATTTTAAAAAAAATAATTTTAAGCATCCAAAAATTATGAAAAAATTCATGAAGCATGTTTAGGGTTTTATAAAATTTTGGAAAATTTTATTTTCCATTTTTATTTTATTTTGTGCCTCTGAATTAATTGTTTAATTAATTTCTTTTTGGATTGTTTCATCTATGCACACCCTGCCTTGTTGATTTTTGTACTCATCATCTATACATGATTTACATCTCATTATTTTTGCATTGGTTATAGGACATGTTGAGGTTCCTAAAAATATTTTTCTCATATTTTTAAACTCTTTTCATATTGCATTTTAGTCCCTCTCCTTTGCATATTGGTTTATGGTTCCTATGTGGTCTTTGCTTAACTGTTTGAGGTACTTAAACTTTGAATTTTAGTGAGATATTTTGACATGTTGTTAGTCTCTGACTTAGGTCATTTGAGTTTTAATTTCACAATTTTTTAATGTCATTTGATATATGTTTGTTTATTTGTGCTTAAATGACTTATGCATGACTATATCTTGACACCTCTTTACACAAGTTGATTTGCCATGCCTAATTGATTGAGTTCCTTTGTGATTCTTTGCATGAGATTTTGGTATCATGTTTACCCCTGGTTGAGGTCCTTTGAGACTTATTTTTGCAATTTATGAATCATGTTTGGCATGTGCTAAGTGTTTGGACTTTGAGTTTCCATTTGTGGATTACTTTGGTGCATGTCTTGAAGGTGTTGCTTGATAATTAACCGTGTATGACTTAAGTTTGGTTTGGTATGATATTGATGCATATGCTACTGCCTCTTGAGCTCCTTACTTGGCTTTCATTTCACTTGAGCATAGTTGAATGCATTTGGTTTGACTTGTATGATGAATATCATTACCTTTCCTTTTGTGGACTTCTTTGGATCATAATGCTTCATGATGTGAATCATTTTAGGATATGTGAATTGTTGATGATAATATGATCTTGGTTCTGACTTGTTTTCATCTTCATCTTATTTTTCTCATTTCATCTTGATATGAAGTTCATTGGTGCTTAATTGTGCATTTCATATAAGTATGCTTGCATTCTTTCATGATTACCTTTGCATGCTTACTTGAGATATTTTGCATGACCCTTGAGACTTGTTTGATGATTTGAGTTGGACACTTATGATG
Organism: Lathyrus tuberosus; assembly: GCA_022829125.1. NCBI lineage: Eukaryota > Viridiplantae > Streptophyta > Magnoliopsida > Fabales > Fabaceae > Lathyrus > Lathyrus tuberosus. The sequence continues at coordinate 4,064,414 of JALAZF010000061.1, read as the reverse complement.
TGATGTGCTTGCTGCCATTTATTGTATCTTATCTTCTCCTTCTCTTTCTCATTTCTTCTCTTCTACTCTCTTCCTCCCATGAATCTCAAGACTTGTTTAAGTCTTGGATTCTTTCCCTTTAGAGCTACCTAGTCCAACTTAATTTTTGATTAAGCTTGGAGTAGGATTAGCATTAGGTTTTAGGTAGTCGTCTCTCCTAAGCCTCACTAACCATAGGTTACCCATGCATGATAACATTAGGACTCTTTGTTTCCCTTTAGAGTTTCCTTTTGGGTCTTCTCTCTTCTCATCTCAAAACTTCTTGAAAACACTTAATAAAATATAACGTATATTGCGCTCGAGCTTTAAGTGTAGGAAATGAAGAACGAGGGGTCTCCCCTCCTCTTCTAGGGTGTTTAGCATACGTCCCATTTGGGGGCGACCATGCGATTCACTCGTTCCCGCATGGTAGACTTTGGTGCAATGTAAGTTACGAACTAACTTAAAACACTTATGTCCAAAAAACACCAAACAAATTCAAATCTTCTTATCCTTCGGGATTGTTAGGTTTCAAACTTCTTTTATTTTTTTCAGAAAAGAGCTCGTCGCTCACGTAAAAAACACTTACCCATCTGTGGTCGTACCCACGAACTACATTAGCTCTGATTCCTCTCTCTCGTCCGATTGAGGATATGTAGGCACAAGACAGCGATTGTCTTGGCGAGCAACCTTCCCCCACAGTTCTCGTCTGAACTACGTTGACTCTGACTTTCCCATTGCACTGAGGGAGTATGTAGGCCTAGGAAAACGATAACGTCCTATCGAGTCACTTCTTTTTTTTCTTTCTTTTCTTCTTCGTTTCTCCGTTCTTTCCGTTCTCGTTTCTTCTCCGGTCCCGTAGCAGTGGAGTTCCAGACGACGACACCCTTTGATGCAGACAACAAGCGTGGATCCCATCAAGTACGATGGACGTGTTGGGTGCTAACACCTTCCCTTCGCGTAACCGACTCCCGTACCCGTTTCTCTTGGTCGTGGGACCATGTTCTTTCCCTTCCCTCAGGTTTATGCAGTGTTTCCTTTCCCTCTCTCGGGATAAATACACATTGCTGGCGACTCTGTGTTTTTTCCGCGCCACTCTCGCGTTTGTACCGTTGGATGCCAATCTTTTGGGAGCGACAGCTGGCGACTCTGCTGGGGACAGGTTGACCTCTTGCTGGTCCATCCCCTTTTGCGAGTCAATCCTAGCGCTTGTCTGTTTGTATTTCATTGGGTGTTTATTATGGTGCTTTATTTTGTTGTATATTAATGTATTACTGTATTGCTATTTTACTTGTTTTACTGTATTTACAGCTTTTATTGCATTGCATTTCATTTTATTACTGTCATACTGGATATTGTTGTACTGTTCTGCTGCTGGATTTTCTGTTTGTAGGGTGGGTTGGATTCATGAGAGAAAAGCCCAATACCCAGGCTTGAGCATACAACTATGATTAGCGTGGAAAGTAGTGTGACTTGTTTGGTATTTGGCCAGACTTAGTATACATGAAAACTCCACATCCAGACGAGGTTTCTTTGGTAATGTTCTATCCTGCTCATTTGGGGCAGATGATGGAATATAACCTAGAAAACTGTCGACTCTGGCGACCGTCTCCCGAGGACTCAGCAACGCCTCTCCTCCCGTGATGTGACAGTGGCAGACCACGTTCAGTGGCAAACCCATTGCACACTCTCGATCCGAGGACCCAATGCTGGGAACTTACTATAGGATGACCTTATTTTTTAGGGGAATCAGTTGAGGCCTCCTCGATTGGTGATGATGCCAAACCAGAAATGGTGAACGTATCATCATTTCTCGACCTGAGAGCCCGTGATATTGAGGATCCTTGGCTTTCTAGAACCCACATGTGAGAAGGTATGGGTGTTTGCAGGTTTGCAGGTAACCGAAACCTTCAACCTACCCGGTTTTCTGGATTTCTCATCAGTGTACTGTTATTATCCTGATATTCTGGCAGTTTGATTGGGCCGTTATTCTGGATTTCTGGGTTTTTGGTATTTAGGGTCTTATTCAGTCAGCAGAACAACAGCAGTTTTGAGCATCATGGATACCTTGATCCCATGTTTGCATTTTGCATCATCATTTTGCATTCTAACATGTTTGTTCATTTGTAGGGTTGCATCCTAACTTTGATTCCGGTTGTCCGAAGACTGTCCATGATGAGTATTAGCACTGGAGAGAGAAAGAATATCATCCTGTATAAGTTCCCGAAGCTTCATTTAGATGCTGTGCACAAGATCTCGGCTATGGCAAAACCCGGGGTATTGGCAGATGTTAGAGGAGAATATGGGAGGATTCTGAGTTTCGCCCGGAATGTTACCAACTATGAGTTCAGGGCCCTGCACACTCTGGCACAGTTCTATGACCCTCACCTTCAGTGTTTTCTGTTTGCGGATTATCTTTTGGCTCCGACGTTGGAAGAGTATGCTCTCATTTTGGATGTTTCAGTCAAAGAAGAAGCTCCCTTCTATCCTTCTAAGGAATTTCCTGATCTGGAAAGGGTTGCTGCTGCTTTACGTTTGGATCAGTCTTTGTTGAAGAAAAATATTGCTAGTAAAGAGGGTTATCAAGGCTTTCACACGAAGTTTTTGATCGAGCAGGCTGCTACTTGTGCTAAGGCTAAGTGTTGGTCGGTGTTCAATGCCATCCTGGCTATGTGTGTTTATGGAACGGCGTTGTTCCCTAATGTGAAGGATTTTGTAGACGTGCACGTCGTCCTGATATTCACCACGAAGAATCTGGTACCTACCTTGCTTGGGGATCTGTATTATTCAATGCACTATAAGAATGAGAAGAGGAGAGGCGGACCTCTTTACTTTTGTGCTCCAATTTTCTATAAGTGGTTTGCTGATCGCCTTCCCAAATCTGGGGCATTCGAAGACACTAAAGAAACATTGGATTGGTCAAGAAGATTGATGGGATTAAGGGCTGACAACTTGATTTGGATCAATCGTGATTTGCTGGGCCAAGAGATCCTAATTAAGTGCGGAGGTTACCCAAACGTACCTTTAATAGGAAGAAAGGGGGGAATTAATTACAACCCCATTCCTGCTATTAGGCAATTTGGGTATGCTTTGAAAGAGCCGCCAAAGGGCCAAGATGTTCAAGAGTCTCTATTTGTGAGTGAAGAAGCCAATCTGGAGGTGTTAAAAGAAGCTGCAAATGCTTAGAGAGATCGCCATAAGAAAGGAAATACTTCTTTTGGAAAGTGTAACAACAAAGCCTTCCTTGCGTACGAAGACTGGATTCAGAGGAGAGTAGAGAGTGTACTTTTACCGTTCTGCAAAGAACCTCCATCTTACTCCTTGCTGATTGAATCTCCGACCACGATTGAGATAGAGAAGTATAACAAACTGTGGGCTGAAAAGGAGAAACTTCGAGAGGAGAACGGTGAGTTGCAAAGGGAAATTTACCAGTTAAAACATGAGCGAGGTGAAGCTGTTCATATTGCCGAGTTGAAGACGGAGCTTCTCGCTAAGAAAGAAAAGGAGCTAGCTGAAGAGGTCGCGGCTAAGTAAAGGGTAGGGCAAGCTCTAAGAAGTGTTAGTAAGATTCTCAAATCCAAGAAGGAAGACCTAGCCAAGGCTTGGTCGAAGATTCACAAGTTCAATGCTTACCGAGATACTGCAATCACAGCCAACAAGCAGAAGGAGGATAAATATTTAGAGCAGATTGAGAGTCTGAAGTTGAAGCTCAGGAAGAAAGACGAGGAGATCTTATCAGGGACGTTCCAAAGACACGCAGTCGAGGAACGACTCAATGAAGCCATAGCAACCATAGAAGAGCTGAAGATACAAGCGGAGGTGAAGAGGTCTAAGAGGGAAAAGCTCTAGCTTAGGCAGTGGTCCTCAAAGGGTGCAAGATCGTGATGATTGAAGAGAACTCTACTCTGTAGTTTGCAGTTTGTTCTTTCTTTGTATTTTGGGTCACCACCAGAATTGTTGGCTGGGACCTTTGCTTATTTTGTTTCAGGCTCTTTATGGTACCTTGGGTTGTAATTTCTGACAGTGATTTTCTCTGATTTATATATGAGCAGTAGTTTCATCCTATCTTATCTTTAAACTGGAATCAAGGGGTGGATCGCCCTGCGAATATACAAACATGTTTGCATTTGCATTTGCATAATCATAATCATTTTTTTGCATTGCAGGTTATCTCAGATTCTCTGGTTTTCTTATGGTCTCTCTTTTTGACAGTCAGGATTGATCAACTAACTCATCGGTATTCTACCAGGCTTAATCAAAGTAGAGTGATGGAAAAATTTCAGGCAGATATGGTAGCTATGCAAGCTCGCATCGATCAATTCCTGGAGATGATGCAAGGTGTGGTGCAAAGTCAGAATGAATTCAGAACTCTAGTTCAGCCTTTGGTGTCGCAGGTTGATGAAAATGGTATCTTACACGGTGGTCTTCTTAATCGTGTTGTTCCTCCGGGCGGAGGTGGTGCTGGTATCAACATTCCTATCCCTGGTGCTGGTGGACAGGGTGGGATTCCTTCAGTGGTGGGAGAAGGAAGTACTATTCGAGCTATCCATGGCCATCGTTTTGATGATCAACAGGATGATGTTTTTTCAGTCAGAAGCTTGGACGCTGGCCTACCTGTGGCCAGTGATGAGAGGATCCGTTTAATTGAGGCGCAATTGAAGAGGGTGTGAAACAGGATGATCTGGGAATAGATTTGGATGACCTAGGGTTGGTCCCTGATATTGTCATTCCGCACAAGATTCAGATTCCTACACTGGAGAAGTATAATGGTTCTACTTGCCCAAGAACTCATGTAAAGGCTTATACCAGGAAGATGGCTGCTCATGCCAAAGATGAAAAACTAATGATGCACTTTTTCTAAGACAGCCTGTCTGGCGCGTCTTTGGAATGGTATATGGCACTGGAGAGTAGAGATGTTCGTACTTGGAGAGAGCTAGCTGCAGCCTTTATTAAGCATTACCAATACAACACAGACATGGCTCCCAACAGAACTCAACTGTTGAGCATGTCCCAGAAAAGTGATGAAAGTTTCAAAGAATACGCGCAAAGGTGGCGTGAATTGGCGGCTAGGGTACAGCCACCAATGCTGGAAAAAGAGATGTTGGATATGTTTATGGACACACTGCCTAAGCACTATTATGAGAAGTTATTGCCTTGTTCTCTAGGCAAGTTTGCAGATGTGATTGCTATCGGACAGAAGGTAGAGTTTGGAATTAAGGCTGGAAAAGTTTCTAGTGGTGACGGATCGTCCTCCGGGCATGGGAAGAAGCCATTTGATGGTTATAAGAAGAAAGGAGAGGCCAACGCTGTATCATCTCACAGGGGAAAAGGGAAACATCGTCAGGGCAATAATCAACAAGTAGCATCGGTAACTATCCCAACAACGTTACCTCCACCACAGCAACAGAAGAATAATGTTAATCAGAACAGGCAGCAGGGCCAGTATCAGAGCAGACAAAGGAATGCAGAGAGGCATTTTGATCAACCACCAATGTCATATGGACAGTTGTTGCAACATTTGCTGCAGTTGCGTCTAGTTGAGCTCCGTACCCTGACTCCACCAACAGGGGAACTCCCACGAGGCTACGATGCTAACGCACACTGCGATTTTCACTCTGGTGCTCCGGGGCACACTGTGGAGAAGTGTAGGGAGTTTCATCACAAGGTGCAAGACCTTGTAGACTCCAAGGCTATCAATTTCTCGAATGTTGGGTCCAATGTTATTCAAAACCCGATGCCTGACCACAATGGGCCGAGGGTGAATGCGATAATTGAGGAAGGTGAAGCTTTGAATATGATCATGGATGTTGAGGAATTGAAGACTCCGCTGGCTGTGGTTAAAAACAGGTTATTGAAGGGTGGCGTCTATCCAGGTTGTAATGAGAACTGCTCAGATTGTTTGACGAAGGATAATGGTTGTGATTCGTTGAAGATGGGTATCCAGAGTATGATTAATGAGGGCTGTTTACAGTTTGATCAGTGTAATCAACAAGAAGAGGTTATTAGTGAGAAGGTTGCTACTATCACCATTCCGTTCAAAACGATTACTATTTCTGGTCCAGCAAGGCCACCTCCAGTTATTATCACAAGGGCTGGACCCATTCCGTATGAAAGCACTAAGGCCATTCCCTGGAATTACAGCGCAGAGGTGTTTGTCAATGGACAAAAGCAGGAATTATTGACTACTTCACCAGTGAGTTCTAGTCCTGAGGTTAAGGTTGAAGCTGATGCTATAACAAGAAGTGGTAGAGTGCTTACTCCTGTTAATGATCAACCCAGTACTTCTAGACAAGATAGGGGAAAACAGGCAATGGATGGTTCTGTCCAGACTCTAGTGATTACTGATTCTACGGTAAAGCCGATTGATGATGCTTTTTCTAAAAATGTAGAGGAGTTTATGAGACTCATCCGGAAAAGTGATTACAAGATCATGGACCAGTTACATCAGACCCCGTCCAAGATCTCTATTCTGTCTTTGCTATTGTGTTCTGATGCTCACAGGAATGCTCTTCTGAAGGTTTTGAATGCAGCTTACGTTCCTCAAGAGATTTCTGTTAACCAGCTGGAAGGGGTTGTAGTGCACGTGAATGCGGGTAATGGCTTGGGTTTTACAGATCTTGATTTAACTCCTGCTGGGAGGAATCACAACAATGCCCTGCATATTTCGATTGAGTGTCGTGGTTCACTGATGTCACATGTGTTAGTTGATACTGGATCATCGTTGAATGTATTGCCAAAGAAAGCATTAATGAAGTTAGATACCAGAGGACTTATTTGTACACCAAGTGACTTGGTGGTGCGAGCTTTTGATGGCTCGAAGAGATCTGTCTTTGGTGAGATTGTGCTTCCGATCAAGGTTGGACCGGAAATCTTTGATGCAACATTTTATATAATGGATATTCAGCCAGCTTACAGCTGTCTGTTGGGTCGTCCTTGGATCCATAGTGCAGGCGCTGTAACCTCTACTTTACATCAAAAGCTGAAATACATGGTTGATGGTCACGTAGTGACGGTGTGCGGGGAGGAGGACATAATGATTAGTCAGCTGTCAACCTTCAAATACGTGGAAGTGGATGGTGAAATCCATGAGACTTTGTGTTAGGGGTTTGAGAAGGTGAAGGTTTCTGAAGAGGTTGTCTAGTCTGAAGCTATAGAGGAGCCTGCAGGGGCAAATCAGCCTGAAGTTTCTATGTCTTCCTTTAAAGACGCCACGGCTGTGGTTGAAGCTGGTAGCTCACAGAGGTGGGGCCAAGTGGTTGAAGTTCAGGAGAAGAGGGATACCTATGGATTAGGGTACAAACCACCTAGGCCTCAGGAAGAGCCTCCCAAATTCTATGGCCCAGTCCGTTTCACTAGTGCCGGTGTTTTCTTCGACAGAGTTAATGCCATTGAGGAAGAAGGGGACAGTGATTGTGACATGGATAGCTGGATCCGCCCTTGCGTCCCAGGAGAAAGTCTGTGCAACTGGTCTTCTGAAAAAGTCATTCAAGTGACTAGCTTCGAGTAATTGCTTTGTTTTCCTGCTATGTTAATCCTGCATTATGCCCAAGACGTAGTGATTTTATTTGTAGGGCTTTTAACTGTTGCATGTTTTGCTTTATCATCAATAAAGGACTTTTCACACTCAAATTTTTTTTATCTCTATTTTTCTGTTTTGTTTTTATGCATTAAAAACTCACATCAAAATGGCAATGTGTTTCTTTTGTTGCATACATAATAAAACATACCTCATCAATCATGCAGGTCTTTTTGTTCAGATGACACTGATCATGACTCAGCTATAGCTCGGTATGACTTTGACAATCCAATCTATCAGGCTGAAGAAGAGACTGACGAAGATTTTGAACTGCCCGAAGAGTTGGCCGGATTGTTGAAGCAAGAGGAGAGAGTCATCCTACCTCATCAGGAGGAAATTGAGATTGTGAATCTGGGAATCGAGGACGCCAAAAAGGAAGTAAGGATAGGGGCTGCATTGGAAGACAGTGTCAAGGGAAGATTGATTGAAATACTCTGTGAGTATGTGGATATCTTCGCCTGGTCTTACCAAGACATGCCTGGGCTCGATACTGATATTGTTGTACACCGGCTACCACTTAAATAAGGTTGTGCTCCGGTCAAGCAAAAGTTGAGAAGAACTAAACCGGAGATGTCTGTCAAAATCAAGGAAGAGGTTCAGAAACAGCTAGATGTCGATTTTCTTGCCGTGACAAATTATCCTCCATGGGTTGCTAACATCGTGCCTGTACCTAAAAGGGATGGGAAGGCTAGGATGTGTGTTGATTACAGGGATTTGAACAGAGCAAGCCCAAAGGATGATTTCCCGCTCCCTCACATTGACGTGTTAGTTGACAATACTGCTCAGTATTCTGTGTTTTCCTTCATGGATGGCTTCTCTGGGTATAACCAAATCAAGATGGTCCCAGAGGACATGGAGAAGACAAAATTCATAACACTGTGGGGAACTTTCTGCTACAAAGTGATGCCTTTTGGATTGAAAAATGCAGGGGCAACTTACCAGCGGACGATGGTGACTCTCTTTCATGATATGATTCACAAAGAGATTGAGGTCTATGTTGATGATATGATTGCGAAGTCACAGATGGAAGAAGAACATCTAACGAATCTTTAGAAGCTATTTGAAAGATTGAGAAAATTCAGACTGAGGTTGAATCCAAACAAATGCACCTTCGGGGTGAGATCAGGAAATTTTCTGGGGTATATTGTTAGTGAAAAAGGTATTGAGGTTGATCCTGCAAAGGTAAAAGCCATACAAGAAATGCCTGTGTCGAAAACAGAAAAAGAGGTTCGTGGTTTCTTGGGGAGATTAAACTACATTGCTAGGTTCATCTCGCATCTCACAGCCACGTGTGAACCAATCTTCAAGTTGCTAAGAAAAGATCAAGCGGTCAGGTGGAATGAAAATTGTCAAAAGGCGTTTGAAAAAATTAAAGAATACTTGTAGGAGCCTCCGGTCCTTATGCCGCTAGTGTCAGGAAAGCCTTTGATTATGTATCTCACGGTTATTGAGAATTCAATGGGTTGTGTGCTCGGTCAACAAGACGAGTCAGGTAGAAAAGAGCATGCCATCTACTACTTGAGTAAGAAGTTTACTGATTGTGAGTCAAGGTACTCAATGCTGGAGAAAACATGTTGTGCACTCGCTTGGGCCGCTAAGCGTTTGAGGCAGTATCTGTTAAACCACACAACCCTATTGATTTCGAAGATGGACCCGATCAAGTATGTGTTTGAGAAGCAAGCACTTTCTGGTAGAATAACCCGTTGGCAGATGGTTCTGACAGAATACGATATTCAGTATGTTTCGCAAAAGGCCATTAAGGGAAGTGTCTTGTCAAAATATCTTGCCGAACAGCCAATTGAGGATTATTAACCGATGAAGTTTGAATTTCCGGATGAGCATATCATGTATCTGAAGATGAAGGATTGCGAAGAACCTTTGCCTGATGAAGGACCTGAGATTGGATCTCAGTGGAAGATGGTTTTTGATGGGGCTGTTAATTCATATGGTAACGGAATCGGGGAAATCATTACGACTCCACAGGGTTTTCATATACCCTTCACTGCCCGATTAGCGTTCATATGCACCAACAATGAGGCGGAGTATGAAGCATGCATCATGCGGTTAGAAGAAGCAATTGATTTGAGAATTAAGAACCTCGATGTTTATGGTGATTCTGCGTTGGTGGTTAACCAGATTATAGGTGAATGGGAGACTCGTCAAGCGAATCTTGTTCCGTATAACAACTATGCCAGAAGGTTATTACCTTTCTTTGACAGAGTAGACTTCCATCACATTCCCCGGATAGAGAATCAGATGGTTGATGCGTTAGCAACGTTGTCATCAATATATCAAGTGAATCGTTGGAATGAAACTCCTTTAATCAGAATCATGTGTTTGGACATACCTGCTTTTGTATTTGCAGTTGAAGGGGTATTAGATGGCAAGCCTTGGTATCATGACATCAAAGTCTTTTTGAAGAGTCAGGAATACCCAGCTGGGGCATCTTCCAAGGATAAGAAGACATTGAGGAGGTTATCAGGAAACTTCTTTTTGAACAAAGATGATGTGTTATACAAGAGAAACTTTGGCATGGTCTTGCTACGTTGTGTTAATGAACACGAGGCAGGCCTGTTAATGGAAGAAGTTCACGAAGGTTCCTTTGGTACTCATGCCAATGGGCATGCTATGGCAAGAAAATTGTTAAGAGCGGGGTATTACTGGATGACTATGGAGTCTGATTATTTTAAATACGCCCGGACATGTCATAAATGCCAGATTTATGTTGACAAGGTGCACGTACCGCCTACTCCTCTGAATGTTTTGTCGTCACCTTGGCCTTTTGCCATATGGGGCATTGACATGATTGGGAAGATCGAGCCGACTGCTTCGAATGGACATCGTTTTATCTTGGTGGCTATTGATTATTTCACGAAGTGGGTGGAAGCAGCATCGTATGCCAACGTCACCAGGCAAGTGGTAGCCCGGTTTATTAAGAAGGACATCATCTGCCGGTATGGAGTCCCGGAGAGAATCATTACTGATAATGATTCAAATTTGAACAATAAGATGATGAAGGAGCTATGCCAGAGCTTTAAGATCGAACATCACAATTCTTCTCCCTACCGCCCGAAGATGAATGGGGCTGTTGAAGCGGCTAATAAGAACATAAAGAAGATTGTGCAGAAGATGGTAGTGACATACAAAGACTGGCATGAGATGTTGCCTTACGCTTTGCATGGATATCGTACTTCGGTACGCACATCAACTGGGGCAACTCCTTTCTCACTGGTGTATGGTATGGAAGCAGTTCTGCCATTAGAAGTTAAGATTCCTTCTTTGAGAATTCTGACAGACTTGAAGCTTGATGAAGATGAGTGGGTGCGTTCCCGGCTGAATGAACTGAACCTCATTGAAGAGAAGAGATTGAAAGCCATTGCGCATGGCCTTTTGTATCAGAGCAGGATGAAGAAAGCATTTGATCAGAAAGTGCGCCCTCGGTGCTTTCAGGCTGGTGAATTAGTTCTGAAAAGAATCATTCCTCCTCAAACAGATCACAGGGGCAAGTGGACTCCGAATTACGAAGGGCCATATGTAGTAAGACAGGTTTTCTCTGGTGGAGCCTTATTACTTTCAACTATGGATGGCGAAGATTTTACGTCCCCTGTGAACGCGGATGTAGTCAAAAAATACTTTGCATAAAAGAGACCCGCTGAACATAAAAAGAAGGTTCAGGCAAAAATGGGGCATCCTGGCGAACCATAAAAAGAAAAGGTTCGGGAAAAAATTAGGGATAAAAAAAGAAAAAGGAATAAACCCGCAAGGTTGAAAACCTGAAAAGGCAACTTTGGCAAAAATGGGTATCCCGGTGGATTGAAAACCCGAAAAGGGCGATCCAGGAAAAAGTTAGGGATTTAAAAGCAAAGACTACAATCCGCGTTCGATCTGTGATCACTATTCACACTTGGAAAATTCGAAGGAAAGGAATCAGTCCAGTCAGTCATCTTCATAGGCCAAAGTATCTGCGGATAAACAAGTCATATGGGTTATAGCTGAGTCGAGTCATGGTGGATGTCTGTTCCCCACATTGCCGACATGTGTATTTTTCTTTTATTTTTTGCGCAATTACCTCTTTTCAGGAATTGCTTCCAGATGTAAATGCCTATTTACAGGCTAATCATTCAATAAAATTTGCATTTCAATCAAAGAGCTTTTGTTTTTGTTTTACCGGTTTTGTTTGTGAAAATGTCTGATATTTTGTATAAACATTACATGCTAAATGTTGAGCTTTGTGAAACAAGTTGGAAAACAGTGGCAATTGCTTAGGCGACAGCCACTATGATGATAATCAAAGTAATAATTTTTGCACGTAGACCTTTCTGTTGGTTTTGCAGGATGACAGGTGTACCACCCCAGTAGATCTCTCCCTAACTTTGAAGTTTGATCGTCCTCAGCAGTTTATTACTTTTCCCCATCAGAGTATCGAGGGTCGTCTTCCTCAACAGAGTATAAAGAGGTCATTCCCCGAGCAGAGTCGTTGAGGATCGTCCCCCTCAGCAGGATATAAGAGGTTTTCCCCCAGCCAGAGTTGTGATTTGGCTCACCTTTCTTCAGCAGGTGGTGTTTCCCCACAGAGTATGGGGCAGTCGTTTTTCCCCAGCTAGTCAGGAAACATGTGTTTATCCCCTAGCAGAGTGGATGTTGACAACTACTATTTTCAAGCAGATGCGCTGATGATGATCAATACTCTTCAGTAGGATAAAGATGCTCGTATCCCCAAGCAGAGTCTGGTGGTAATTGGTATCCCCAGTAGGTCTTAAGTCCAATCGTTTTTGGCAGGCGTCAAAGCCAAGTTCTGAAGTATTTGGTGATCCCCGGCGGAGGAGTTTCCATCTTCAGTATTCATCTCCCTCCCCAGCTGAGTGGGTATTCTCTCAGAGTTTCGTCCATCTCTAGCAGAGTTGTTGATCTTGATATTCCCCAACAGAGTAGGTATTCTATCGGAGTTTCATCCATCTTCGGCAGAGTTGGTGATTGTGATCTTCCCTAGTAGGGTGAAGTTTTCCTCAGCATTGTTCTTTGGTTTGATGACAATATAGTTTGTCGTCCTCGTTGGAGCTGCTTCTGTTCTCAGCGTTTATTTCGTTGAGACGGTCTTTTTGCATTGCATAAGCATTTTTGCATGGCATCCTCCTAAATGCATAGCATTCCCACTTCGTGTGGAGCATTACGGCAAAATTCAAACATATGCATCCGAAGCATAAGCCAGGTTTGAGCCTTCCTTCGTCAGGAAAGCCGGATTTCAGGAAATATCTTTTGACTTTACTCCACAGGTGTTGGGTTTGGTCATTCAAAGCAATATTTGACATTCCCTTGCAGAGTTGTTTGCCAGGGTCGTGAATCCATGATTTCATTTTTTACCCCTTCGTCCAGGTGGTCCTTTGGTTTATCCCCTCAAGATTTTTACCGTCAGACACTCGTCCGTGTTGCCTTCCATTCCCTAGTAAGATTAATCCCTGGTAAAAGTTGCTTTACAACCCTTTCGATACCCATCCGTATTGAAACTCTTTACAGCCGTCTGTGTACCCTTTCGATACCCATTTGTATTGAAACTCTTTACACCCGTTCATGTACCTTTTCGATACCCGTCCGTATTGAAACTCTTTACACCCGTCTGTGTACCTTTTCGATACCCGTCTGTATTGAAACCTTTTACACCCGTCCGTGTACCTCTTCGATACCCGTCCGTATTGAAACTCTTTACACCCATCCGTGTACCTTTCTGATACCCGTCCGTATTGAAACCTTTTACACCCGTCCGTGTACCTTTTCGATACCCGTCCGTATTGAATCTTTTTAAACCCGTCCGTGTGTCTTTTCGATACCCGTCCGTATCTGATATCTTTGATTGCTTGACATCCGTCCGTGTTTATCCCCAACATAGTTAACACTCGTTTGTGTTTATTTCATGACATTTCAATACATTGTTTGTATTGGTTTTCCACACTCGTACGTGTTGTGACAGCGCAACATTTATTGCTTGTTCCCAATTGGAGTCGTCCCTCCTTTGAGGATTGCAAATTTCAGGTTTCTTTTGGTATTCAATCTCCGTGAATCCTTTGAAAGCATGACAGTCGTTGCTATCATACCTTCAGGACCAAGTTGATTAAATAGGGGCAGCTGTAACGTCCCAAAATTTGCCCTCTTACTTTTAGCTAACTGGCTTATGTTTCTTTGCATTTCTTGCATCAGCATTTATGCATAGCATTGGTTCTTAACATGGGATCAAGGTACTTGGTTCATTTCAAAGGAGTCTCAAGCCTCAAGGTGGTTTGAGGAGTTCATCTTATCTTCATAAGGTCAAGAATGGCAAAGGATCTCAAGTGAATATTTCCCTCCTATCCAGAGGGACCAATTAGGGTTTTTGGTTTCAAAGGACTTCTTGAAGGGCATTGTAGATTCAAGCATGTTCTCATGGGTTTCATATGCCCACAAGTGCTCATGGAGGAAGACTTGGCTAGTGATTCATTGTGGAAGATGTTCAGTGAATCAGTTACTTGTGAAGTAAGCAAAAGTCAACAGTTCAAAAAGGAAAGTCAACCATGGGTTTTCAAGGGTCCAAATCATGTTTCCCAAGTCCATGTACCTTTATTTGGTCAAGGAATTGCATGGATGACATCATTCTTCAAGAATCAAGAGTTTGTGAAAAAGTTGCTAAATTTGGAAAATGACCTATAATGAGAACTTTCCATTTTTGGCAGTTTTTCCACCACATTCAACTTGACTTTTCATCATCAAGTAAGCTTCAAATGAATTTTCCTCCAACATGAAAGTTGAAGATCTTTCTCTCCCATTTCCAAAAAGTACTAGTTTGCCTCCATATCATATGTAGAACTCAAGTAATGGCTAAGGCAAGGCAAGGTGTTTTTAGGGTTCTTCATATGTACCAATTTTTCCACCATTTGCATTTTGGTTCCAATTGACTTGTAATGACTTTTATTGGTTCATGTCACATTACAACATTCAAGTACACACCATGAGGATCATTTTTGACCCTTGAACCAAGTGAAATCGTGCCATGATTCTCACTTATTTCATAAAATGCATTTTTGCAAGGTGGATCAAAACTCACAAACCAAGCATCCACAAAGCCCAAGTACAATTCATTTGTGATCAGCAGAAGAAATGTGAGTAAATCATGCTTATTTGGTGGCCTTTGCACGTGTGAATCAAGTGGTACATCACAAAGTGTATTTTGGCATAAACCATCCAATTTCATTAACCAAGGGATTAATCAAGTTTTAATCATGATCAGAGATCTAATGAGGTGTATATAAGCTAACTCACATGCACAAAGCTAGGTCATGCACCCTCATTTGCTCAGAATCCATTTTTCTCACCCAAACTTTCTCTCTTCGAAACTCTCTCATCTCAAGGGTTTCTGAAGAAATTTTTTCATATTCTTGATCTACATACTTGGTAGAGTAAGAATCTACCATTGTTTTGAGCTAAGAGCAAGGTTTTCAGCTAGTGCATTTCAAGTTGGTTCAAGTTCAAAGTCTTAAATCTAGCCAGATTCAAGTCTCTATTTGCATTTATTTTGCAAATAGAGCTTAAAAGAGGAAGATCTGCAGCTTTTGGAAGGAGTTCTTGGTGTATTTCGAGCTCTGCAAATTTCAGGTTAGTGTGATTTTCACCATCATAGAACTCATTTTTTTGGTGTGCAAAATGATCCTCATGCTTCACTGATGATGCTGATGTATTTTATTGTGAGTTTGGACGTGTAACATGTGTGTATTTTGGAGTTGAAATTTTAGATCCATTTATGTTTTCCTTCGATTTGCACTGTGTGCTTGTTATTTGATGAAATGAATATGATATATGAAATCCTTGTTGAATTCTGATTAATTTAGTGTACTCATGTGTGATTTCTGGAGGATTTTAAGTTGATAGTCGCCAGAGGAAACGGCTGGAGCTAGGGCTCCGGCGTCTGGTTATTTTTCAGGTGATGCAGGGTTTAAGTGGAGAAGATGAAATCACAGCCGTCCAAGGGTTAGATCTGATGGTTCAGATCTTGCCTCTTCATTTATTTTTCTGGCGTTTTATTTAATGTGCGTGTGTGCTACTCTATCATTGTTATCATGTGCCTCAGATCTGGACCCCTCATCATGTTTACTTTTGTGATTTTTGATTTGATCTCACACGTTGGATGGATCTGATGGTGGTGATTCAGCCAACGCATTAAAAATGTCATGTGCCCTTCACGTGTTCTATTTTTAATTTCTGATGATTGGATGCGCGCGTGTGTTTTGTTGTTATCATGAATCTTTAATCCTGGCCTTCCATTTTGTTTACCTTGTGATTTTGTTGACTGCATGTGAAGCGTTTGATTGATCCAATGGTTTATGTGAGTCCAGATGTTTGACTGGGTCCATGTGTTTTTTTGTTTGGTGCGTTGTTGGATTGTTTGACTTGGGCTTGCTATCTGCACCCCCCTGTTCAGCTCATTTGGTGTTTTCAACGTGTTTGAGTTGCTTTTTGCACCCCTGGCTGTATTATTTTCATTTTATTTTATTTTAATTGTTGCTTTTTGCTTTTTAATTTTTAAAAAAATAGTTTTAGGCATCCAAAAATTATGAAAAAATTCATGAAGCATATTTAGGGTTTTATAAAATTTTGGAAAATTTTATTTTCCATTTTTATTTTATTTTGTGCCTCTGAATTAATTGTTTAATTAATTTCTTTTTGGATTGTTTCATCTATGCACACCCTGCCTTGTTGATTTTTGTTCTCATCATCTATACATGATTTGCATCTCATTCTTTTTGTATTTGTTAGAGGACATGTTAAGGTTCCTAAAAATATTTGTCTCATATTTTTAAACTCTTTTCATATTGCATTTTAGTCCCTCTCCTTTTCATATTGGTTTATGGTTCCTATGTGGTCTTTGCTTAATTGTTTGAGATACTTAAACTTTGAATTTTGGTGAAATCTTTTGACATGTTGTTAGTCTCTGACTTAGGTCATTTTAATTTTAATTTCACAATTTTTGAATGTCATTTGATATATGTTTGTTTATTTGTGCTTAAATGACTTATGCATGACTATATCTTGACACCTCTTTACACAAGTTGATTTGCCATGCCTAATTGATTGAGTTCCTTTGTGATTCTTTGCATGAGATTTTGGTATGATGTTTACCCCTGGTTGAGCTCCTTTGAGACTTATTTTTCCAATTTATGAATCATGTTTGGCATGTGATAAGTGTTTGGACTTTGAATTTCCATTTGTGGATTACTTTGGTGCATGTCTTGAAGGTGTTGCTTGATAATTAACCTTGTATGACTTAAGTTTGGTTTGGTATAATATTGATGCATATGCTACTGCCTCTTGAGCACCTTACTTGGCTTTCATTTCACTTGAGCATAGTTGAATGCATTTGGTTTGACTTGTATGATGAATATCATTACCTTTCCTTTTGTGGACTTATTTGGATCATAATGCTTCATGATGTGAATCATTTTAGGATATGTGAATTGTTGATGATAATATGATCTTGGTTCTGAATTATTTTCATCTTCATCTTATTTTTCTCATTTCATCTTGATATGAAGTTCATTGGTGCTTAATTGTGCATTTCATATAAGTATGCTTGCATTCTTTCATGACTACCTTTGCATGCTTACTTGAGATGTTTTGCATGACCTTTGAGACTTGTTTGATGATTTGAGTTGGACACTTATGATGTGATGTGCTTGCTGCCATTTATTGTATCTCATCTTCTCCTTCTCTTTCTCATTTCTTCTCTTCCACTCTCTTCCTCCCATGAATCTCAAGACTTGTTTAAGTCTTGGATTCTTTGCCTTTAGAGCTACCTAGTCCAACTTAATTTTTGATTAAGCTTGGAATAGGATTAGCATTAGGTTTTAGGTAGTCGTCTCTCCTAAGCCTCACTAACCATAGGTTACCCATGCATGATAACATTAGGACTCTTAGTTTCCCTTTAGAGTTTCCTTTTGGGTCTTCTCTCTTCTCATCTCAAAACTTCTTGAAAACACTTAATAAAATATAACGTATATTGCGCTCGAGCCTTAAGTGTAGGAAATGAAGAACGAGGGGTCTCCCCTCCTCTTCTAGGGTGTTTAGCATACGTCCCATTTGGGGGCGACCATGTGATTCACTCGTTCCCGCATGGTAGACTTTGGTGCAATGTAAGTTACGAACTAACTTAAAACACTTCTGTCTAAAAAACACCAAACAAATTCAAATCTTTTTATCCTTGGGGATTGTTGGGTTTCAAACTTCTTTTTTTTCTTCAGAAAAGAGCTCGTCGCTCACGTAAAAAACACTTACCCATCAGTGGTCGTACCCACGAACTACATTAGCTCTGATTCCTCTCTCTCGTCCGATTGAGGATATGTAGGCACAAGACAATGATTGTATTGGCGAGCAACCTTCCTCCACAGTTCCCGTCCGAACTATGTTGACTCTGACTTTCCCATTGCACTGAGGGAGTACGTAGGCCTAGGACAACGATAACGTCCTATCGAGTCACTTCTTTTTTTCTTTCTTTTCTTCTTCGTTTCTCCGTTTTTTCCGTTCTCGTTTCTTCTCCGGTCCCGTAGCAGTGGAGTTCCAGACGACGACACCCTTTGATGCAGACAACAAGCGTGGATCCCATCGAGTACGATGGATGTGTTGGGTGCTAACACCTTCCCTTCGCGTAACCGACTCCCGTACCCGTTTCTCTTGGTCGTGAGACCATGTTCTTTCCCTTCCCTCAGGTTTATGCAGTGTTTCCTTTCCCTCTCTCGGGATAAATACACATTGCTGGCGACTCTGTGTTTTTTCCGCGCCATTCTCGCGTTTGTACCGTTGGATGCGAATCTTTCGGGAGCGACACTTTGGAATAAGACCAGCCTATACTTTGAGAAGGCCAAAAAGACGAGGCCGCCGCCTGATCAATGATCTCTAACTTCGTTTCTTGAATAAAAAAACATGTCATCCATACCTGCATTAATAATCGCCCCAATCCTCTTCTTCTTGATACGGCTACCCCCTCCTTTGATATTCAAGGATCCAATCTTCATCAATTACTGTTGTTTGACGCCTTCTTACCCTGGATTCTCTTCTTATCCAAAGCTTCCATTTCCTGAATCTTCTTCCTATAGTCTCTCCCTTTATCCTTCGCAATGATACCCATATTGGTTATAGCATTCCACACTTTTCCCCCTACATTAGATTCCAAATTCTCCCAAAATCTGACATTGCCTTGACGGATATCGGAGTTGCTGGTTGACTCACAACATAGGATATCCCCCCCTGAAAAACAAGTGGATTTCTCCGAGGAGCAAGGAAAAGATCTTCCACCACTCGAAAGGGAGTTTCCAGAAGAACACCCAATTCTCGTACCTGAAGTGGGAGCCTTGGAAGGCATTTCCCCTCTACTACCAGAAAGGGCCTCCAAAGATGGGTTAGGAGTAAAAAAGTTTGACCCACTTGGCCCAATGAGAACTGGCCCAAATCCATTAACCAAATTAATAGCCTTAATGCCCTTTATCCCTCTCTCTTGAACAACACGGCCTTCCCCCTCAAAACACGACAGAATTCTGACAGGTGTAGGGTCAACATGACTATTTGAGAACACGGCCTGGGTTCCTCTTACACAATCAGAAGAATCATCGATGCCTGAGCCCCTGTTACCATCCTTAATCCTTGTCACAGCTACCTTAGCAGCTAGCGTCGCTCCTACTGCTGTGTCAAACAAGCTAGAATCTTCTTTCTTTCTCTTAGCTTTTTTTCTGATGCACTTGCTCTTCCTCGTCCCTACTGATTTAACTTCCTCATTTGCAGCCTGGGGGCTCACAAAATCAGGGATTTTGCCTTCTTCGAGGTCTGCTGCTCCAACTGCCCTTCCATGCTCCTCGATACCTTCTGGCCAAACATCAAAGCCCTTCACGTCATCTTTACCCCAAGTACCACCATCCTTAGAACTATCGTCCGTCGACTCAAGTTTGTTCCCTCCGCCGGACACTGAAATTCTCAAAGTAGCGTGTGTGTCTTCCGTTACCTTGATCGAGAACAGGTCCCCGTTTATCTTGATCTTCAGAATTTCATTAAAGACTACGACGCATCTGGTTCTTACTAGGATCCTCGCAACATCCATGCATTCCGATTTCATTGTATTATCATCCATACACACTAAAGAACCCACTATTTTTGCAAGAAACATGAAGAAACTAGGGTTCCAAGCGTGACAAGGCTCCCAAAACACCGAAGCCACGTGACCCTCTCCTTATCCACGTCGGTCTCCCTCCACTCTCTGATTTCAGAGAACCACTGGCTCCACCAAGATTTGCCTTCCCTAATAAGGTCAAGAATTTCTCCTTCCTCCACTTCTTCAAGGAGACATAAGTTGGCTCCTAATGGGGTTACTTTGATTGAAAAATACCCTTCCATCTCGAAGTGGGTCTGGATATTATACAAAGATCCCGGAGACACGACCACTCCAACGAAAGCTCTCTTGAATCTGATTAGTTCATCTGCTGATGTCTGATACTCCATGCAGTATGCTTTCTCTCTCGTCGAGCTACCGGTAGGAAAAACCTTCTTTCCTACCACTTGGGCAAAAGACCTTGCATCAAAGAACACCTCCTTGCACCCCTTTGGCCGCCTTTGACTGCTGTCTTCTCTTCTCTCGTCCCTGTTCCCATAAGCCTTGCCTCTTGCATATCCATTCTTCCCCTCCATACTAGTTCTATCAAACTTGGGGATGTTGGCGTATATCTTCCTGCTGTCCAGAAACAAGTTGTCTGGCTTGATTGCCAACCTGGTTAGATCCACCACATTTATAAACCTAGCAAACCCAAATCTCTTATTGAACTTGTTCCTCTTAGGCGGGATAACAATCTCCACAAGCTCTCCAAATGCTGAGAATGCCTCGAACATATCCAAAGCCTTGTAATAATCAGGGAACTCTGAGAAGTAAATGGATTTGCAAACTTCTGAGCTCCTACTTTCCTGCCAATACTTGAACTGGTGGATATCCCACCTTGTTGAAGGTCTCTTTCCTCCATTAAAAACCTTTCTCCTGGGACTTTGCCTTTTCGAAAACTCAGGTGTAAACGTATCTCATCTCAAAGTTGGTGGTGACAACAATAATTTTCAGAACATATGTTTGTTAATGTTGATGTTGATGATTGTCTTAGCGACCAATCACCTCCAGATACCTCTGATCTTCCAAAGAGTGTTGATATGTGCTCTTTTCTTACTTTAATTGCAACTTTAGGGGTATGTTTATTTAATAAAATGATCAAATAAACGTTTTCTACGTGATTAATGAATATGTCAGCAAAAAAACTCCATCTAAAGTTAAGTTTGAAATTCGTAAATTTCTTGTTTAAGTTCAGTTCTTTCCGGTGTGCTTTGGTACTCTCGTTTAGTTCGTTTTTTTTTTATTCTTTTTAACAGTCTTTTGTGAGAGAAACAAAACTCTTTACATTACCTCGTCGACGACATTATATAAATGCACAAGAATTTTTTTCAACCAAACAAACGGTCAAATGGAACATAAACATGATTCAAGAAAAGAGAGTCACAAGAAAGGATGAGTCACAATCTATCCATTTATATTTCTGCAATACAGCCATTCTTCAGGATTGCAAGTATATTCAAAGTATCATCAATGCAGTTCAATAGAGGATGCCATAGTATTTTGAATGTCATCAAGTATATTCAAAGTATCATCAAAATACCAGAATTATTGAGTGTTAAATCATTGTACACATGAGTAGAAATAAGCATGGTGTCTCATTTGGATAATCATATTACATGCTCAAAGGCTATCAAATCATATTGTATGTTGGAGTGAGATAAAATATAAATAATATGACATAATATGTCATGCATTATAGCTTTAATTTGTTTTTTATCCTTTTATTGTTGTCATTGTATTATTCAATTAGTAACAAACCATAGGCATGAGATGCGTTTTAGGGCGATATATAATTTTGAACGTCTATTTGTTTGTAGATTATAAAAAAAATAGGAAGTTGAAAAAAGAAAAACTTTAAGAATAATAATTGAAAAACTATTTAAATTTTTATTAGATAAATCAAGTCGTTTTAGTTTTTTAGAAATAAAATAATTATTTTATAAGCGAAAATATAATTATAAAATATCTATCCAATATTTTTTAATAAGATCCCTTAATCTTTTTCATATATATGGAAACAATGGTCAATAAACTTCTGTTATCTAATATTTGGATAAGTAGTTTCATTTTTCTCGTTTCATATAATTTTTACGATATGAGAAAATAAAATTTAGTAAAATTTTATTGACTCACTACATATTTAGATCAGTAATTTCATTTTTCTCGTTTCATATATTTTCCATAATATGAGTAAACAAATTTTTTAAAAGTTTATTGATGCATTATATAATTCAAAATTGGATAAGTAGTTTCATTTTCCCGTTTCATTTAATATCCACAATATGAAAAAAAAATTATTAAAATTTTATTAACTCGCAGTATATTTAGAGTATTAGTCTCATTTTTCCTATTTTATATAATTTCAATTTATTAAAATTTTATTGACCAATGTGGATGTAGATATAAGTCATCTCTTGGCCAGGACATTGCCAGAGCAGCTTCCACTCCTCCCTTCGATAAACTTCCCTTTTTGGGCACCAGACCTAGTTACCGTTCAATGGGAACATCTATAGATTCCGCTAGCGGAAAAGTGAGGACATGTTTTTTCTTTTTGAATGGAAAAGGACATCTTAGTTTATTGATCACAATTTATTTATTTTTGATTAATTAATTTATCACGGAATACCAGTTATATTTATTTTCAAAAGAACACAAAACACTGATATATTAATTCCAAAAATATATATCACTCCATAAAACTTTTGCCTTTTAATCTTCCACCATAAAATAGAAAGAGCTCTATAAGTAATTTTATAGATACTCTTTTCATTTTCATGTTCTTTTCATCTTATCAACAAATGTATCTCTTCATTGGGATTCTAATAGTTGGATTACCAATAATTACTTTTATATTTTTCTCTCGCAAATGTTAGGATTGTGCAAGACTACCGAATCAACTCTTTCTATGACAGGCATAATTTTTTATGAGAAACTTTTTGCTTGCATGCGTTAGAATCACATTTAATAACATTCATGTACAAGGAAGGTGATGATGTTGTTAGAAAATTAATTTAAATCGAATGGATCGAGACTAGAATCGTGAACGAAATCTCTTTTCTTATAAGTATTTTAAGCATTCTCAAATGTCTTAGAGTTGGAATGCAGGAATATATAGAATAATTCAGTTTATACTCGAATTTGCACAAGACTGGTGAAAACTCGAATGTAGGGAAGATGAAATCTGGAATTTTGTATGAAGAGGATAAACTTTTTTTAATGTGTTTTTCTGAATTTGAAATGCTCAATTTATAGGTCAAACTGGTATTGTTTCATAAGGTTCCGACCCTTGATGAAACACATACTTTCAGCAACACTTTCAACAACACTTTTGCTAAATGTTGCATTGATTCTCCTACAACAACTTTTTTCAAACGTTGAACTATTTTGCCTACAATAGCTCTTTTTACCAAATATTACATTATTTCTCCTACAACTATAGTTTTCAATGGTTGTACTATTTTGAATTTTGCAACACTTCATGAAGTGTTTCCTAGTTATGGATTTAAAATACAATCTACCTACTGCAACTTCACAAGTGTTGTCTATTTCTGAATTAAAAAATTAACCTGCACTTTTATATTCTTTTGTCACTTTGGAACACACTTGTAACACCCTTTTTCTACTCACAAATATCACAAATAAAATCGACAAATTAATCAGAGTAAAGTCCCAAAAAGGCATCACATATCGTCACATAACGTCAAATAACCACATGTCCCGTAACACGGGCTTTACCACCTTGAATTCATTTATACATCACGCAGTGGAAATCAAAATTTAAAGAAACACATTTATAATCCAAAACTTCTTAAAATTAAACTCATGAAAACATCATGTCAACAAAACAAAAGAACGTAAATCGTTCGAATCAAATGTCCCGGCCCGATGTTACATATCAGAGTAAGACCCTCTAATCGACGGAGAAATCAAAATACTTCAAAAGCTAAATCTTCATGCGCCAAGGAAGCTAAGCTTGATCATCTGCACGTTACCCACGTGGAGGCAACATTCAAACAGGCAGGGTGAGTAATCACGAATCAATATATAAGATATAAGCAAAGGATAAAGCACACACACAAACATCTTCACGTCATTCACAACGTCAAAATACATCAAATCACATCAATATAATGCAATGCCACACAATATGCAATGCAACATCATAGACTCATGCATGTTATACTAACTCGTCATAATTGATGGACACTAGGCCATTACCCTCCAAAGATCCCCACCAATAGGATCGATTCTACACAAGAACCGGAGCACGTCATAAAACACCTCAATCCACACAATGGGATTGAAGCCACCAAATGGACCGACGTCCTAACTATGCTAAAAATGCATGATGCAAATCGTCATAATAAACATCATCATAAAATCATCATAATTGCATCACCATTCATGAATCATCATCAAACCAACATTATTAGATAACACCAAGTCGCACTCGTCAAAACTCGTCATTATACCATACAATTTGTCATATTATGTTCATCACCTAAAATCCCCGATTTTATCCCGTTCATCATCATTACTAGTCTACTGGTGTCTTATTATCTCACCGCAGCCTTACATCTCAAAGAAACCACGTCACAAGCGAAATCAGGACAGAAATCGCAAAATCGGGAAAGTCTGTCCACAGCCCTGCCCATACGCGTAATGCCCATCCCGTTACGCGTATGGCTCATTTTTATGCCCCTGGCCTGCGTATCATATGCGTAGGGCACCTTGCCCAGGCCTCCCATTACGCGTATTGCAACCCTGTTATGCGTATCAACAGAAAGGGTTTCCCTCTCAAATTCTTCTTCAGATCCCCTTATGCGTAATGGATAGCCCATACGCGTAAGGCACCTTTCCCCAAAAACCCATACGCGTACGCACCTTCTCATACGCGTATGTTTCTTCCCCTTCAGTTCCCATACGCGTATTGCTACCCCAAAACCCATACGCGTACGCACCTTCTCACTCTTGGGGACGGGTGCATATGCTACGCGTACCACCTTGGGAACATCCCCTATTACGCGTAACGCCCCCTGTTACGCGTATTACCAGAGAACACTAAAAAACTCAGATCTCGCATCTGAACGAAAACCTCCCCATTCCAGCACCTTTTATCCAGCAAAAATCAGACCCAAACCAACATCGATTCATCACAGATCTACATTTTTATCCTACTTCAACTGTTTACATCAATTTCTTCCTATTACTAAGTCCTAATTAGTTAATACCAATTTCGATTTCAGATCTGGCTTACCCACATGTTCATCACAGCATCAACAATCATTCCCACAGATTCAACATCAATTACAGCGACACATGTCAGATTCGTAACAGAATTTATACACATACAGAGTTACGAAAATCGTCACAGATTCGTCATAGATTCAGCACAAATTCATCAGAAAATGCAAACACACAATTACCTCTACCTTAAACCCATATCAAACATATGAACCCGGATTACCCCCCATACCTCAAATTTTTCAGCAAAGATTCTTCGTTTCCGCGGTTCTACGGTCGATTCCTCGTTCTAGCCTCCTTTCCTCAACTCTCTCTCTTCACTCCTTAGGGTTGCATAGACTAATTCTCATTATCCTTATTTTCTTTTGTTAAACCTATCTTTTGAGCCTTAATCATGGTTTACCGTATTGTCCTCAATTAACCCTTTCATTATTACCGTCTTACCCTTAATGGACTCCTAATTATTTTAAATAATAACAATAATAGTAATAATGATAATAATAATAAATAATAATCTAATTAGTACAATCATCTTACTATTATTTACAAATAAAATAATCTTAATTTAATAACTACTTCTAAGACATCTCGACGTTCCCTTAACCCAAGACTACCCCACAACACCACACAACGTCATCAACGTCACCAAATCCATCAAAATGCACTGAAACACCGAATAATCATAATAATTCAATTAAATAAATATTATAATTATTTTGGGGTATTACAATTCTCCCCCACTTAAAGAATTTTCGCCCTCGAAAATTACCTGAAGGGAACAAAGTCGGATACGACTCCTTCATCTGATCTTCACGCTCCTAAGTCCAACTTTCGCCAACTGGTCCACCCCACAACACCTTCACCAAAGCTATGTATTTACCCCGTAGTTGCTTCATCTCTCGGCCATCAATCCGCATATGTAATGCTTCCACAGTCAGATTATCCCTCACTTGTGCATCATCCATCTAAATCACATGTGACAGATCCGGAACATACTTCCTCAACTGAGACACATGGAACACGTCGTGCAAATTTGCAAGTGACTGCGGTAAAGCAATCCGATAGGCTACCTCTCCTAACCTTTGCAAGATTTGATATGGACCAAAAAAATGTGGTGAGTTTCCTAGACTTCAAAGCTCGACACACACCAGTCACTGGCGTCACCCTCAAAAACACGTGATCTCCCTCTTGGAATTAAAGTACTTTCCTCCTTTTATCATGGTAACTCTTCTGGCGACTCTGCGAAGCTCTCATCCTTTATTGGATCATATTAATCTTCTCGATCGTCTCTTGCACAATTTCAGGTCCGAGTACCGCACTCTCGCCTGACTCATACCAGCACAAAGGAGTTCTACACCTTCTTCTATACAAAGCTTCATAGGGCGCCATTCCAATAATAGCATGAAAACTATTATTGTATGTGAACTCAATCAACGGCAAATGGATATCCCAAGATCCTCCGTGATCCAACACACAAGCCCTCAATAAATCCTCCAAAGATTGGATAGTCATTTCCGTCTGACCGTTCGCCTGCGGATAATATGCAGAACTCATCCTCAACTTAGTACCTAAAGCATCTTGCAAAATCTTCCAGAACCTCGATATAAATCTCGGGTCTCTATCCGACACAATACTCGAAGGTATACCATGCAACTTCACAATCTCCTCGATGTACATCTCAGCTAACTTCTGCATAGAATGATTAATCTTCATCGGCAAGAAATGAGCCGACTTAGTTAATATATCCACAATCACCCAAATCGAATCATTTTCCTTTGTCGTCCTCGGCAACCCCGACATAAAGTCCATGGAAATGTTATCCCATTTCCATTCAAGAATATTCAACGGCTGCATCATACCTAAAGGCTTCTGATGCTCAATCTTTGACTTTTGGCAAGTCAAAGATGAATAAACAAACTCCGTAATATCCTTATTCATACCCGGTCAACAAAATAACTTTCTCAAATCCTGATACATCTTCTTGGCACCGGGATGAATACTCGATCTACTTTGATGTCCTTCTTCAAGAATGCTCTTCTAAATTTATGGAACATCTGGAACACACACCATGTCTCTGAACATCATCACACCATTCTCGCCAACCCGGAATTCACCTCCGTTACCTTGGTTGATCAATGTCAACTGGTCAACCAACTTCAAGTCAAATTGTTGTCTCACACTGATCTCTTCCAGAATACCACTAGTCAACTTCAATATTCCTAACTTCACACTGCCAGGAGTCTCTTCACATACCAAACTCAAATCTCAGAATTGTTCAAGTAACTCCAACTCTTTCACCATAAGCATCGGCATGTGCAATGACTTCCTGTTCAATGCATCAGCCACTACATTTGCATTACCCGGATGGTAATTCAAATCAAAGTTATAATCCTTCAACAATTCCAACCAGCTCATCTGCCTCATATTCAAATCTTTCTGATCAAACAGGTAATTCAAACTCTTATGATCGCTAAACACTTCGAACGTAGAGCCAAACAGATAATGTCTCCAAATTTACAACACAAACACCACAACTGCCAACTCTAAGTCATGGGTTGGGTAATTCACTTCATAAACCCTCAACTGCCTGGAAGCATAAGCAACAACTTGACCATTCTGCATCAGTACTCCTCCAAGACCCATCTTCGATGCATCACAGTACACTACAAAAGATTCATTCGGATTAGGCAAAATCAACACTAGAGCGGTCGTCAACCTTTTCTTCAACTCCACAAAACTCTCTTCACAAGCTATGTCTCACACAAAAGCTTGACCCTTTCGAGTCAACTGAGTCAAAGGTAATGCCAACTTAGAAAAGCCTTCGATAAACTTGCGGTAATAACCTGCCAATCCCAGAAAACTTCGTATCTCAGTAGCAGACTTCGGAGTCTCCTACCACTACGCCAAACAAGACATTAGACAGCGCTTTTTTAGGCCTTAGACAGCGCTTAAAAGCGCTGCCTAAGGTAGCGCTGTCGTAGGTAAAGACAACGTTTTTTATTTATGAAAAAGCGCTCTCTAAAGTATACATTAGAGGGCGCTTTTTCAAGAAAAAACGCTGTCTAATGTATGCCTATAATTTTAGTTATCAATTTTTCTATACCTTTAGAGGGCGCTTTTTAGGAAAAACGCTTTCTAAAGGCCCCCTTTAGACAGCGCTTTTTAAAGCGCTGTCTAATGTATGCCTATAATTTTAGTTATCAATTTTTCTATACCTTTAGAGGGCGCTTTTTAGGAAAAGTGCTTTTTGTTGTGAACTATAGACAACGCTTTTTCTAGAAAGCGTTGTCTTTTCTCTACGTATAATTTTAATTATTTTTTTTAAATTCCCATTTTAACCATTTTTTTATGCAGAAACCTGTATAATTCAAGCCATTTCAATAAACATGTATATTTAACATTTCCATTAACAATTTCTAGTATGGTTCATTAACCATTTCCACTAATCCCATAAATCACATAAACCACATAAACCATTTCCATTATAATTCAAGTCATTTACATTAACCATTCACAAAACTATACAATTACATTCCAAAATCACATAAATAACATAAATCACATAAACCCATAAATAACATAAATCACATAAATAACATAAATAACATAAACCATTCACAAAACTATACTATCCCATAAAATAAACCATTCACAAAACTATACATTCACATAATCCCATAAATCACATAAATAACCTAAACCATTCACAAAACTATACTATCCCATAAAATAAACCATTCACAAAACTATACATTCACATAATCCCATAATCCTATACCTTATATATATAGGATTCTTTTTTCAATAAGGTATTCGCACAATTTCTCCTTAATTTCTTGCAATTTATCCTTCGTGTAATGAGAACACGCGTATTCATCAAAGTACTACATAACAAAACAAAATATGCATGATTTAGTTAAAAAAAAAAAATTATATGACATATCCGATAAATATTAAAATAAATCCTAAGTTATAAATCCATGCATACCGTAATAGGAATCTCTAATCGATCCATTTGAAGGATTTCTCTCATAAACCTCAAATCAAAATACCCGCAGTCTATGCCATTACGCTGACGAGGGCACTACACATAGACAAACAAATAAGAATTAATATATAGTTATTTTGTGTTATCAAGTAGCATCACTAATAAGCAACATTGTGAAAATTAATATACCTCCACTTTGACCCATGTAACGTTGGTTACTTTAGCCCGTGCTACTCGAGATTCTCTTTGTGCTCGGTATACGAGTATTGCTCTATAAAAGAAAAACGTAAATTTAGAACAATCTCACAAAAATAATTAAATATACAAATACACACGAATATTTCGAACAATCTCACTTACGTATCAACCACATCCTTCATATCCTGATATGTTGACCAATCAGTATCCAATGAATTCAGATAATAGACCACTTCTCTTGTAGGATTAATGGCAACCAACAACCAATGTCCACTGTAAAATACAACAAAAGTTTAGATGGATAATTTCTATGCAAAAGATATAAATTACAGATTAGAATGAAATTAGAATGAAAATCTTACCCGTTTCCAGTATTATACGGTAAAAGAAACAAACTTTCTGTCTTGCTGGCCATAAATCTCTCAGTTAAGTGGTCTCTTACTGAAAGTGCATTCATACCAATTACCGGTGCATTGACAAGGGTGCAAGAGAAGAAACGGAATCTGTTTGACAATTCCGTCCCCCGCATCAATTTTTCATACAAGCAACTTAAATAAAAACATAATAAACATTAGACTATTTTCATTGAAATGTGTAAATAAATTGTTCAACTAAATAAATAATAGATTGATCGGAGTACCAGATGTATGAATGCATAACACTGATGCCTAATTCAATATGCTTGAAAATCTGCTCCATGTCCTCTCTTCCGATTATCTCAGAATGAGGAAAACCAAAAACACCTTCGTCCATGTCTATTTGACGAATAGCACCATCCATCAAATCTGACATTGCCATAAGTGTTTCTAGACACGACTGAAAGCGAGGAGGAGCTCTTTTTGCCTGCACGGTCCTAGTAGGAGCTTTTTTCTTGCTGGCCTGTTGTGAAGCTTGAGCAGGAACCTAACAATCATATAAGTTAGGTAAAGTAGAAAATTATGAAACTTTTGAATTCGGATAATAGAATAACACTTAAAATGTACCTCTCTTTGTGATTCAACAGACTCGTTTTGCCGCAAAACCCCTCTATTCTTAGCTACGGGTTTTGTAGGAGTCTAACATTACCATGTAAAAAAAATGTAAGTAATGGTTCAGAATGATTTTCATAATCGTTCAGATTTGACATTTGAATACTAAGAGATTCGTAATGGTTTTCAACATACCTCATCATCTATGGAAATGAGGTCTAACGGCCATGCAACAAACGAACCTATTGCATCTCGCAGCAATGTAACCTCTGAAACCGAGTCAGGTATGGGTAGTACCGCATCCGTATCTAAAATGATATCAACCAACACTTTCAGATGTCCATGAGGGAGTGGTTGATGGTGAAGTAACTCTCCCACATGGTTATGCACTTTTCCCTTGCCAACCATGCGATAAGTCGGTAACGACAAATACAGCTGGCAAGATGAAATTCCCTGAGGCAATAATAAATATGTAACTGTTAATGTGTATAAAGGTCAATTAAAATAAATGTGTTAAATTAATTAAAATAAATATGTGCTAATTACCTCAGGAATTTTATTTTGACAATTGATACTAGCTTTGTCACTAGCATCTTTCAAACCGGAACCGCGCTTTTCCGCCTCATATCTCTCTTTATCCTTTTGCAATTCACGGACTTGCGCCTTTAGTTCCTCCAATGATTGCATGACTTCTCGGTTGCTGGGATTTTTTCTCTTTGGATACAAGGAAGATGGAGTCACACCAAATCCTTTACCTCTCACCCGACCAGAATACTCAGGAACATTTAGTACTCGATTAAGAATGCTCCTGCAATCCTCCTCGCCTGTGGTTAAGGATTTAGATAGAGTCTCCTGAAATTCATTGACATATCGAAAATTATTAGTGGGGATTACAAATTAATTATATTTTAATAAAATTTCGATTAACTTAAAGACATAATGTTATACTTACACATTCGTCATAAACATGCTGAACATCTTCCCTAACAACTCCATCCTTACCCACACGAGCTTCCTTCCACAAAACATGTACCGGAAGTGATGATTCTTCACTTTTCGTATCTTCTAACTACACATTTAGTTAAATAATAAATTCATCAAGTATAACACAATAATACAATTAATAAAGTCATAGCATTAATATATACTTACCAATTTTTGCTGTAACCGTGCATATCCCAAACGCCCTTTTCTGTATGGATACGCGGGTTTTGATGCTCTTTGGCGATTAATGGCACCCAAATCCTGGATAAACAAGTTTAAGTCATATCAGAACAAACTAATACAACAAGTATATAATACAATTAATAGACATGACAAGATAACATTACATTGAATTTTTCGGTTTCCCGTTTGGCTACAACCGTGCTCCATTCTTCGGGTTCAATCACGTCCGCATACAACTGTGGAAGTTCTGCTTCAACAAAAATTTTATCCGCATCCCTAAGATATTTGTTTGATAATAAGGCTCGGAACCCTCTGTGTCTCTTTCCGGCCAACTGAAGACAATATTTTTTTCCAGCTTTCATCAATATTAAAGGACCTCTACAAAAAAACATACACATATAAACATAAAGTGTGTTAGTATAAGTAAATTAAAGACTTATCTTATCTTATAAACATATAAACATAAAGTGTGTTAGTATAAGTAAATTAAAGTACTTATATCTCAGTCCATTTCTTATCTTTACCAGCTTTCAACTTTGAACTCCTCCAATTATCACTGATAATTGGAATATCCTAACGGACAAGTGAACCAATGTATGAAGACAACATTGAACCGTTAGGCTCAATTAGTTGGTTCTCATCACTCCAATGTACATCAAACTTGATCCATTTATCTCTAGCATGGATGATTGACTTCATAATAGTTATTCCACGTTTTATTTCACTTTCTACATTCGAAGGTTCATTCTGAGCTTCATTTTCATCATGTGTCTCGTGTGTGTCGTCCTGGTTACTAGCCATTTGACCTGTAAGAAAGAAAAAAACAAAAATTAAATGACAAATATAAAAATCCATAATCCATAATCCATTGAATGATATAAGCTATATATAAAATGACAACTAATTAATATATAACAGTGGCGAGAGAGAACAACTAATTACCTTTAGAGATGTAAACAACTTCTAGACCCACACAGTGTCCAGATACGTTAGAATTACCAAGATCCCCCTGTACACGTATCATAAAATGAAATATCATTAATTGACCAATTATGAGTCATAACTTGATAAGTGGCAACATGTAATCACAAACAAGCAACAATTAGAGGTAAACACCTACATATCCCAAGTACTTGACCAAATACTCAAGAGCAAGCATACTTAAACAAGTAACCAAGCATTAGAGCAATTCGTCCTAAACCTAACAAGATTCAAATCTAAGCAATACCTAAACAAGTAAACATGCACCTACCAAACGTGCTTTATGAATAATTCAATCCTATATAAATTTTGCTTAATAGATTAATGAGTCACATACTAATTTTACAATCTAAATTAAACCATTTCTAAGCCAAAATACTATTATGATGATGAATATCCCCATAACAGAACTAGATTGATAAAGGAAAATGATGTGGCTTACAATTCACAACAAATTTTGATATAATTTTATAAACAATATCACATAGTGATATAGGTCTACAATTAGATATAAACTCAAATTTATCTATTTTAATAATCATAACAATATGTGTATTATTGACAATAGAGGTAAGAGAATGATTAATCTAAACATGATTTGTATAGTTGAAAAGAGAGTTAGTTAGTGTTTACTGTGAATTTTGGTAAACAACCTCTGATCTATCAATCTAAACGCAAATTGATTTAACTTGCAGGATCAATCACACAAATCCTAGGACATGTGCTAAGTTTTGAGAGGCAAGTGTAACTTAAAGAAAATGTAAACTGAACTCCACGTTCGACAATGTTGAAAATAAAATCTAACTGAACTCCACGTTTGACTACAGGCAATAAAGTAAAGTGAGAACTTGAAATTTAAAGCAATGCAAGTAAAGGGTGCGAAAATTAAAGGCGTCGAATAGGTAAAAGCTTTGAAAGTAAAATGCAACGAACTCCACGTTCTTGGAAAGTAAAGGCTGGGAAAGTAAAAGTGATGTCGAAGGTAAGGTGCTGGAAAGTAAAAGACTTCAAAAATAAATGCAGTCGATTTAAAGGGGAACTTCACGTTCTTGAAAATGAAAGGCTTTGAAAAGTAAAGGTTTGAAGATTAAATGCTTGAACATAAAATGCGGTCGAAAGTAAAACGCAGAAAACTTCAATGACTTTGAACATAAATTTGGCATGGAAGATAAATTTCAAGAAACTGTAAAGACATGGAAAGTAAACATGCTGAAGATAAATTAGATTAATGAAGACAATGGTGTTACATTACGTACATTCTCACGAACTCGTTTCTCTACACGCGGGTACTTTGAGTTTCTTAGAGTAACTTGTACAAAAATATGAACACCCCATTTACATAGAACCAACTCCTATTTATAGTGCTAGGAAATAACTACTCAGTGGTGGTTACTTCTTCGAACGTGTGGATTTTGGCGCCTTCACCTTAATCTCAACTGTTCCCACGTCCACAACTGTTCTTATTTAAATTTCAAATATTGGAAATTCCCTCCAATCTTAACATAACCGCTGCAGCGCTACATTCTCCCGGTCGAAGAACCCTTTCCATACTTAGCCACTTTTTAAGACTTCTCCACACTTATTCGACTCAGGCCTCCCAAAAGTTAGGTCGAAGCCTTAAAAATAACTTTTTTTTAACATTAACATAACTTTGATTTTGTCTGGCGTCGAAATTGAGGGTTAACAAATTGCCCCCAAGGAATGTCCTTTCGCCAGACTTGGTGAGAAGGCCATTTCTTGACATGATGCTTATTTCGACGCCTATTTGTATGGCCTTAACTTAACATCCCACTAATTCCCTAGTGGCTAAACTGTTCAGTTCCTTTAAACCACGCCTCTGACGTCACGCCATCATGACAAATCCTTAAAACGTCTTTCAGCCGTATTCATCATAACGCCTTTCTTGAAAACAGACGTGATCAGTCTGCACATAACTGCTCCTTTCCATCACGCCTTCAGGAGGAAGCCACGTATCCCACTAACCCCTTAGCTTCAACGGTGGATCCAAGTCCCTGAAGGTTTTCAAACATCTATATATACCCATTTCCGCCATTTTGCGATATTTCCACTCCTTTAGTACTCTCAAGCAACTCTTCTTCTCTTCAGTTTTTTGCGCAACCCAGTAAAGACACCACCTTTCCATCTTCTTCCACAATGGCATCCTCCCACATTAATCCTCAAGCAAAGAAGACCCAAAAGGGCAAAGTCACTCCGTTCAAGCAAACCATCCCACCGTTCGCTAACATCCCAGGCCCTCAACTGGTAGATAACCGTCGTTGTTTGCCAGAACCTACCTCTACAGAAGCAAGAGCCATCTACCAATCTCAGGTAATGATTCCCCTTGTTATGTTTGATAAAACTTATACATTATCTGGTCCTTTGGTTGAGGTGGATATTTCCAACGAGAAGCTGAGTGAGTTTTTCCCATCGTACCGGAAATCCAAACCATTAGGGCAAAAGAGTTCCCCTAAAATTGATTCTGCTGCTGGAGCTTCCCCTGAAGAGATCCCTTTACCCAAACTCAATGTTGGCTATCTCACTGATGGCACTAGGTTGATGAGAGTCGTCCACCCTTTAAAAGAATTCGACCAATGGATGGCGAAGATGGAGAAAGTTAAAGCTGACCATTGGAAGGAGATAGGGATCTATGACCTTCTGATGCTGTCGAAGACCAACATACCCTATTGCTTGAACATGTTGGTAGCATCTCTGTACTTTTGGGACAGCACCCATTATACATTCCACCTGCCATGTGGAATGGTCACTCCAACCCTCTTTGACGTAGCTGCCATCACGGGGCTTCGACCAGATGGCTTTGTCTACAATCCTGAGGTTGATGCTAATGATACCATCAACATTGCAGGCTCAAAATTGACCTACACCCTCTTTATCAAGCACCACTTCAAACAAGAAGATGATGAGGTGTCTGATGAAGAACACATCGCTTTCCTCACAGTCTGGCTGTCGAAGTATGTTTTTTGTACCAAGTCCTTGCAGGTGGCTAAGAAATACCTGCCCCTGGCAAACCAACTCCACCACAATAGAGGGACCTATCTGAGTGAACTCATTCTGGCGAACCTTTACGAATTTATCAGTGAAGGGGCTTCTCGACTGAAGAATGTGGACGCCCAAGGTCCTATGCATTTGAGCGGTCCTCTTTGGCTACTTCAACTGTGGCTCAATGCTACGTTTGAGGCCAGCCTCCCCAGAAAAGGCATAGTCGATGAAGCTTCTGCTGAGATCAGGGAGAGGAGCGTCGAAGGGATACGTCTAGCTAAGTTCACTCCTAATGATGATGGTGAAAACCTCCAAAGGGCTTTCACTAGTTATATAATGATGTTCGCCAAACGCTATGAGTTTACTCCTAGCATGGCACCCTTTGTTCGACGAAGCCATGCCCTGAGTGGTTTCAAAGGCCATTTCCAAATCCTCTCCAACCCCTTGATCCAGAGTCTGTTGCCATCTGGGAAACCTTTTTGATTCCTAGATTTATTGTCCACAGGCTGAACCTAGGGAGAGGTTTATCAGCGTTGATTGCCTACCAACCCAACTTGGTTTCTCGACAATTTGGGCTGGCCCAGAGTTTCCCTCAGTGCTTATATGAGAAAAAGGGTCAAGTGATTTTTCACACCACCTACCTCGACTAGGAGAACGTCTCTGAAGCACTCAACATCTGGAACGAAAAAAGAAGCATCCTCTCCCCTGTGTTTTTCGAACCTTCCTTTTTATGCACTTCATCCTTCCACCAATGGTGGTTGAAGCATTATAATGAGCACTTCCTTGATGCGACTACATTTTCTTCGACTTGACCAAGCTTTCCTCCATGTGCAGGACAAGACGAAAAAAAGTAAGTTCACTCACATCGAAGAAATACAGGCTTTTCAAAAATACTTCGAAACTATCTATCGACCAGGTGATCTTAGTCGAACCATTCATGAGGCTGCTGGTACTCTAAAGAGAAGATTTCTAGAAAAGCTGGATCAACTAAAAATTCCTCCCAACGTCCCTCGTGAGAAACGTTATGAGGTAGCTTTTAAACTTTTTCCCCCAAAGTTCCCCCGACTGCCTACTGCTGATTTTGGAGTGGCGCTTGCCCCTCCATTTCCAGATTGGTTTGTCTGTGGGGAGCATCTAAAGCTTCTTCGACAGCAGTCTCAGCCAAAAGCCCAACGAGTGGTTTCGACTAAGCATACGTTAGACAGTTTTAAAGGGCACCTTCATATAGGAATTTAGGACGTTCATGTCGAATCTGAAATATATGAAGGTTTGAGATCCTTACTCCATGGCCTTATGACTAGTCATGTAATCATTAACTTGTAACAATTGTGTGCTATCTTTCAGCTGTGCCTAGGAAAGCTGCTTCGACTAGAGCTGCCACCTTGCAAAGTGGCAAAGACCAAGGGAGTACACAGGTATACTTTGCACCTTTTGTTTTACTTATACTCTATGAATTTCTTCCTTATTTTCTTCGCCTCTTCAGACTGGTCGAAGGCCTCCAACACCCTCCAAGAAAGGTAAGAAGGATACCCCAGCTGTGATTACAGTTTCAGAGGCCTCATATGAATCTCCTGAAGAGGTTCTCACGAGGAAAAGGAAAAAACCCGCAAAGGCCTCTGGACCTGCTGGCCCACCTCCTTCGAAGGTGGCCAAAATACTCGAAAAGGCACCCACCACAAGTGGTGTCAAGAAGGAACCCTCCCAGGTGGCCTTGAGAACCCCTCTTGGTGACCATGGGGTTGAAGAATCAAGTCCTGCTGTTGAACAAACTCAGGTATGCCCACCATTACCTTTTCTATCATGCTTGACATCCTCGGCCTATTATTTCATTCTCATTATCTTCACTTGTGTCCTTCAGGCATCCATCATCAACAATCCGGACCCTCGACCAACTCCAAGCAACTTTGCCGCCACCACACTTGACGAATCCGTTTCTCACCCAACTTCAGAAAGCCTCACTACCACGCTTCTCAACAGCCAAGGTGAGCCAACTTATCACCCATCTTCTGATATTGGCTCTGGTTTGAGTGAGATTAATCAACCTATTCCACGTGTTACAGCAGCTAATGCAGCACCAGTTCCAACCCCAACTCAGCATGCACAAGCAGAGGGAGCTAACTCTGATGAGGATGACGCTTCAAGCCCACCACTTATCAATCAGGGTACCTCCATGAATAAGGGCCAGATGGTTGAAGACGAAAGGCGTGAACCTGAGATCCAAACACACAACGCCACTCTTGATCAAACCCCACCGGCTGATCAGCAAGAGAATGTGCAACCAGCTACGGATGAATCTGATGAGGAAATGGGAGTAGAAGAAGGTGAAGAGGAAGAGGAATCATCAGAAGAAGAAGAAGAACAAGCTGAGCCTCACCCCCACCACACTCATTCGCCTTTGGTCGCTCCACTATCTGGGGACTCACTGATAGCGCTCCAGTGGTCGAACCCACGTGAGTTTGCCAAATTAATTCTTGAGCAAAGGCACGGTTCTTCCTCTGTTTCTTCGACCTCAGCACCAGATGACTTCGCCCAATCAATCCTCCAAGCCATTAAGAAAAAAAATTTCAAAGGGGATATCTACAAAATTTTGGCCTCAGATCCAACTGCAACTGCTTACCTGAAGGACACCCTTGCAAAGATTGAGCTCACTACCCTCAATCCAGATGTCTCTGGTTTTCTGATAGAGCTAACTGCCGTGGTAAACCAAATAGCTGCAGAAATAAAACTGCTTCCCTCGATCAAGGATACCATCGAGAGAACATCTGGAAGTGAGAGTGCAGCCTGGTGTAGTGCACAAGAGGCGTACGAAGAGATCCAACGTATGGAGGCTAATCAAAAGAAAAAGCAAGACGAGATAGCCTCCAACACGAAGGACATTGAAGCATGGAAGCAACAGATCACAGAGCTACAAACCAAAATTGCAAATGCTGAAAACCGCAACCGTGATCTACGCCAACTCGACGACACTGAGATAGCTGAAGAGACGAAGCATGCTATTGATCATATTGAGGCAGCCCAAAGATACGAGAAAGAGCTCGCAGACGCAAAACTTGACGAATCTTTGTGCAACGCTCGTCTCAAATATCACATAGAGTCTTTTTCTCAGTTGGCGTCGAGGCTTCCCTTCTGATACCTTCGACACCTTTATTTCATTTGTCTAATCATCACTTGTTTCTTGGCCTTTTCAGGCTTTTTATGTAATGACAATTTTATGCCTGTTGGCACTGATTTAATTTATCATTATTATTCTGCCTTTAACTGCTTTCGACCTATATTGCATGATGATGTTCTCTATCGTTATTTTTTACCAGTCAAATTCGCAATTAAAGCGTTCTATCTTTTTCTTGGAAAGTCACCCTTCCAGCTTTAAATTCCAAGGCATAAGCCTCTAGCTTTAAAGTGACACTTATAGCATAGCCCTCAGGCCTGTTTCCAAGAATCACTCACCTATTTCCACCGTTTGGCTGGCCAATCCAATCAGCCCTTAGCCTCTATAAATCTCTTTCATCTGACCATGTTTTGCATAGAAACAACCATGAATACTTCCGAGAAACCTCCAACCAAGAAGATGGCTGGAAAGGCCAAGGCAACTGAGGAAAAGAAAGTAGAGGCGCCTCAACAACCCAATGCCTCCATTGGAGCAGTCTCTTTAGCCAAGAAGAAGGAAACCAAAATAAAGATATCCAAGAAAAGGCATTCCAGCCCCCAAGAATCTGATGATGAGCCAGATGCAGATTATATGGAATCCCTCAAATCCATAGATTGGAGAGATTATGAATAACCTTAGATTAATGAAGAAAAATGTTGTACTATTTTCTCTTCGCTTTGTATGCCATATTAGCCTGACTCGGCCCATTTTGGCTTTCTTTTATCAAATAAAGCTTATGTTTTTATATGAATCTCCTGCAGCATAGGCTTATATTTTTTCAAATACTTGCCATTTACTTTCAAGATTCTTTTATCTCTGTCTAATTCTTCCACTTCATAAGCTCCATTAGAGAATACTTGTATGACTTGGAATGGTCCTTCCCACTTAGGGGACCACTTGCCCAATGTTCTATCTTTTCGATCCATGGGCAAAATCACCTTCCAAACCAATTCCCCACATGCAAAAGATTTAGATTTAACCTTCTTGTTATAGGATTCTTCGACCCTCTTCTTTTGTCTTCTCAGCAACTCCAAGGCTCTAAGCCTTTCTTCATCCAAATCCACTAATTCATTCATCATCATTTCCCAATATTTCTCAGAGGGAATCTCATGATGTCTTTGAACCCTTATCGACTGTAGATAAATCTCAACAGGTAGTACTGCATCATGACCAAAAGTGAGTCGAAATGGGGTAGTGTTGGTAGCCTCTTTGGGGGATGTTCGACACGCCCAAAGAATTTGGTCTAACGTCTTGTGCCAATTTCTAGGCCTTTTTCCCACATGTTTCTTGATTAGTCCAATCACTATCTTATTGGCAGCTTCGACTTGCCCATTGGCCTGGGCATAATACGGTGTAGAAGTTAATAACTTAAAACCTATCTCTTTGGTAAATTCCTGCATCTTTCGACCAGTGAACACGGATCCCTGATCTGTGGTAATTGTTTCAGGAATACCAAATCTATAAATAATGTGACTTTGGATGAACTCAATAACATCTTCCTGACCTATATTCACCAGTGGTATTGCCTCGATCCACTTGGTGAAATAATCAATTCCCACCAAAATATATCTCTGGTTCTTTGAAGATGCTGGTCGAATTTCTCCCACTATATCCAAAGCCCATCCTCTGAAAGGCCATGGTTTCACTATAGAATGCAATTCACTTGCAGGGATGTGCTGTATGCCAGCATGAATTTGACATTCTTGGCACCCTTTAGCAAATTCTATGCAATCCTTCAGCATAGTGGGCCAATACATGCCTTGTCGAAACAACAACCATTTCATTTTCTGGCCAACTTGGTGTGCTCCACATGCCCCACTATGTACTGTCGAAAGTGCCAAATACGCTTCTGCCTCACTAAGTCATTTGAATAAGACTCCCTCAGGGGTCTTTTTAAACAATTCATTCCCCATCAGCACATAGCTCAAAGCTTGATACCTGACTTTCCGTTTTGTCGAAGCCGTTGGGTTTCGCAAATACTCAACTATGGGCTTTCTCCAATCTTCATCTGTTAAATTATCTATGGCAAAAATTTCAAAATTTTCGCCATCTATACACCCAAGCTTAGTTGTTTCTAAGTCTGATGGACATAATCCAACAGCCACCACCTTACCCCTTGCCTCAATTACTTCTTGAAGGTTCTCTTTCGACACCTTGTATCCAGAAGCAATTTGGGCCAAGTCGTTAGCAACTTGATTCTCTATTCTAGGTATGTGTTGAATGGCCACTACCTCAAATTTCTTTAATAATCTATTGGCTATCACAAAGTACATAATGAGATTTTCTTTAACACATTTATACTCCTTTGTGATTTGTTTTATAACCAATTCTGAATCTCCCATTATTTCGACTCTAGTTGCCCCCAATTCTAACAAAATTTCAAGGCCAGCAATTAATGCTTCATATTCAGCCTCATTGTTAGAACAAGGACCTTCGACCTTGTACTTGAATTTTGTTGGAATTTTATCAGGAGAAATAATGTATATTCCTACTCCCGTTCCATTTTTATGACTTGATCCGTCAAAGTATAATTTCCAAGATCTTAATTCGACGTAATTCAAATCATTTTCATTTATGGAATGGTCAACTATGAAGTCTGCAACTATTTTCCCTTTCACAGCTTTTAAAGGTTGATATGTCAAGGAAAATTCTGTCAATGCTAATGCCCATTTACCAATTCGACTGTGCAAAATGGGTTTAGATAACATATGTTTTACAACATCAAAGTGAGACGAAACATACACATCAACAGGTTTTATATATTGCTTTAATTTAGTACCAGAGAAATACAAGCATAAACATAACTTTTCAATCATGCTATACCTAGTTTCTGCATCATTTAAAACTCGACTAAGGTAATAAATGGCTCTTTCGACTCCATTTTCATCCTCTTGAGCTAACATACTCCCTAGAGTTTTATCTGCTGCAGCTATGTACAATCTCATACTTTTGTTTCTACAAGGTGGTGAAAGAATTGGGGGGTGGCTTAGGTACTCCTTGATCTTGTCGAAGGCTTCCTGCTGCAATTGCCCCCACTCAAAACCATCTTTGTTAAAACGGAGCAATGGCGAAAAAGCTTGTGTTTTGACACTCAGGTTGGATATAAACCTTCTTAAGAAGTTGATTTTGCCCAACAACGACTGCAACTCCTTTTTGGTTGATGGCGCTTTCGCCTCCATTATGGCTTTGGTTTTATTCTGATTTATTTCAATCCCTTTCTTGTGGACCACAAAGCCTAAGAAATCCCCTGCCTGCACACAAAAAGCACATTTAAGAGGATTCATTTTAAGACCATATTTTCTCATCCTTTCAAAGGCTTGTCGAAGATGGTCAACGTGACTATTCCCAGAAATAGATTTTATAACAATATCATCAATATAAATTTGCATGAATGTGTCTATAAAATCGTGGAAAATTGAATTCATTGCCCTTTGATAAGTAGCACCAGCATTCTTAAGACCAAAAGGCATCACTACCCACTCATAGGTGCCTAAGGCTCCAGGGCATCTGAAAGCAGTTTTATGAACATCTTCCTCAGCAATGAATATTTGGTTATAGCCAGAATATCCATCCAGCATACTAAGGTATTCATGTCCTGCTGCAGAATCTATTAACATTTCTGCTACTGGCATTGAATATTCATCTTTGGGAGTTGCAGAGTTTAAATCCCTAAAATCAATGCACACTCTCAAAGACCCATTCTTTTTAATAACAGGTACTATATTAGCCAACCATTCGACATACCTTGCAGTGCGAATGAATTTGCAACGAAGCAGTCTTTCGACTTCCTCTTTGATCTTTGACAGTATCTCTGGTGCAAACCGTCTTGGATTCTACTTGACTGGTTTTTTCCCAGGCGTCATAGGCAACTTGTGTTCGACTAACTCCCTGCTCAGACCAGGCATTTCATCATAATCCCAAGCGAAGCAGTCTTTGAATTCTTTCAACAGCTGGACTACTTCGACTTTCAACTGGGGATCAAGATTGGCACTGATGTAAGTAGGCCTTTTGGTTGCCCCCTCGCTGAGATCCACTTCTTCCAAAGGATCTTGTGCTAGCATTTTTATATTGTTTGCCAACGGATCCTTTTCAAATCCCAAAGGCTCGTCTTCATAGATAGCGTCGAGCCTCTGGCTTTGCCCTCCAGTTTCAACCTTGTCTGGTGGTTTTGGGTCGAAATCCTTGCCAGGACCTTCTGGATACACTTCAGAAATGGCTTCACCAGCCATATAATCATTGGCGGCTTCCAAAGCCGCTTGTAGTTTTGTTTCGGCCACATAGGCCGAAATTCTTTTCATAGCATCGAACTCAGTCATGATCACTGAATTCATCTCCCCACCCTGTGGGCTTTATTGGAGGTGTGCCTAGGCATGGCAATCTTCCTCCTGGTACCTCCCTGTCCCATCTGAAACCTTCGACAGGGTGTAAGTACAACGAATAAAATGTTTCCTCGTCAGGTGTAAACTCAAAATCAGCTGGAGGACATGGAGCAATGTTCGCCAGATGTTTCTCAAATTGCCTACTGTCCACATGATTAACAGGCACCTTGAAGTACCCTTGATCAGCTTCAATGTTTTCCACTATCCCATCTGGTCTCCAGATTGTGATTCTCTGGTGCATAGATGAGGGTACTGCTCCTATCCCATGGATCCACTCCCTTCCTAAGAGTAGATTATAGTTAGCCATTGTTTCGACGACCATGAACACTGTTGGTCTGGTGATAGTTCCCACAGTTAGATCTACCTGAATCACTCCCAGAGTAGAACCAACTTTGCCTTCATAGTTCGACAGAACCATGTTGTGGGGTTTAGTATCAGTTTCAAATTTTCCAATCTTGCTCAACAGAAATCTTGGCATTAAATTAACCGTCGCACCACAGTCTACCAAAATCTTGTTGACAGGAACGTTCTCCACTTTTCCAGTAATATAAAGAGGCTTCAAGTGACCCTTCATTGCCTCCGTGGGATGCTCAAAGAAAGCATTCTGTTCTTCGACGCACCCAATGTTCATGATATAATAGCACACAGGCTTGTGTGCCATCATTTCCAACTCAGCAGTTTGGTCTAAATCTTCGATCTCTGAGACTTGACCAAATTCTCTTGGCTTTACTGACACCACATTTACCAAAATGTCTAGGGAAGCAGCTGACTCATTGTCAAAGTTATCAGTCATCTCATCATCCTCTTCGACCTTCTTTTCTGGCTGAATAGTAAACAACTTTCGTCGTATGGGCAGTTTCTCCATTGCCCCAGCCACATTGGTACTTGACTCCCCTTGCACCTGGGCCTCCCTAACAGCTTTTCGCCTGCGCTGCTCTCTTCGCCATTGTGATCTAGACATTGGGTTGTTACCCTTGTAATTTTGCAAAATGCATGCTGATTTGTTTGTGGTGCGGTTCTCCTTCCTGTACTCAAATGACGCACCTCTTTCCACATCGAACTTCTCCCACTTTTTCTTCTGTCCTCTCCCTTCGACAGGTTTGATCCAACTACCTGTTGGTGCATTCACTGTTGGCTTGAACGTGCCTAGCCTAATTGCTGGTGTTTGGTTTTTTAGCCCTGTCGAAAGTCGCCTATGGTCAAGACCTCGGTGCCCCTTCATCACCTTCTGCCCCCAGCTTTTGCCAGCTTTCTTAACATCTTCAAGCTTGTGGGCAGCCTTTTCATCAAAAATGGCGCTGCACCTGGGACACAGCATTACTCCTGAGTCTTTTTTCTGGCAATGATGTAAGAAGTCCACAATTGTCTCTTCTGGCTTAGGATAAGCCATTTTGTCGAGTTTCTCTTGCTCATCTACCTTACTCAATGGTTTATTCTTTCGATCAGTAATTTCGACCATGTTGACATCCATTCTGTCCTTCAGGTGCATCTTGGAGAAGCTGGCTTCCAGACTTTCAGCGGTCTTTGCCAAGTAGCCACCACCTACTGCCGCTTTTGTAGCTCTTTGGGAAGCTTTTTCCCAAGCAACTTTCTCAGCCTCTACCATCTCCGCAGCATTAACTCTCTCGACATCAGGAGATGTCTTGAAAAAAGTTTCAGCAGCCATACAGATCCAATTTTCCACCAGGCAACCATCCATGTCCAGCATCTCTCCAACCAAGAGCATGTCATCTTCCAATTTCCTTAACAACTTGAACTTTG
This sequence comes from Lathyrus tuberosus, assembly GCA_022829125.1. NCBI lineage: Eukaryota > Viridiplantae > Streptophyta > Magnoliopsida > Fabales > Fabaceae > Lathyrus > Lathyrus tuberosus. The sequence goes on along the minus strand of JALAZF010000061.1, from coordinate 4,019,835 downwards.
GGGGCATTTCTACCCATAGCCTCAATGGTGTTGATACTATCTGAACTAGAATCAGACTCCTCAGCCAACTCGACCATATTAATGCCTTCATTGACAGTTATCTTCCACCCCCTCATGGTTACATCAAAACCCTTAACAGCATTATCCATTTTCACAAACTTATCAGCAGTTTCTTTGGTCACCAACATTAAACTGGTGCCATCAACGTTTAGGCCACTTGTAGCCTTACTAGAAACTTCAATCCTCACAGCACTGATGGCGAAGTCTTCAGTAACTTCTACCATGTTGACTGACTCGTCGAATCCCCCTGTGGCTTCCACCATCTGAACCTCATGAGGCTCTGTATAGTTGGCCTCTGCAACTTGCAACGGGTCAGAGTCAATCTTCATCTGGGTCTTGCCTTTTTCCCCAAACTTCAGCCTTCCTTCCTGGATAGCGTTTTGCACCAGATCCCTGAAAAGAAAACATTGAGAAGTTTTATGACCCAAAAAATTATGGTACTTACAAAAACCTATTTTCTTTCTTTGTTCTAAAGGTGGCGTTTTAGCACCAGCAGGCACTATCATTTGTCCATATTTAACTAACAAATCAAAAATTTTGTCACATTTAGTGACATCGAACGTATATGTTTTCTTAGGGAATTTGTCGTTAGATTCGACAGGATTTTTTCCTTCTGAAGGAGCCAATAATTTGCAAGCGTAAGGTGGACCTTGCTTTAACTCAGCAACGTCAACCTCATTTTCGTTGAAACAAGATGGCTCACCATACAGACTCTCCACCTCTTCCTTGCATTCGACGAACGCTACTTTTTTACCCCTACTGAATTTGGCTTTTTCTTCTTTCAGCCTCTCTAGCTGTTGAACCCTATCAGTAAGCTGGGCCATATCTCTAAGATATTGGGTATCTAATTTCTTCTTAATGGAATAATCAAGACCCCCAGCAGCTATTTCGACCAACTCATGTTCTGGCACTTGTGTAAAGCACCTGGCTTTAAGAAGTCGAAACCTATTCAGGTAAGCGCTTGATGCTAGCCAATTCTTTCAAACTAATTTTAGTTTGCCCCATGTAGAACTGTTCATGAAACAAACGTTCTAATTGGGTCCAATTGTATATGGAATTTGGAGGCAACGTAGTAAACCATGTGAAGGCATTCTTAGTAAGGGAACTTGGGAAGTATTTGATCCTAAGGCTTTCGTCAGCAGCAATCTCGCCCGCTTCGATCAAATATCTAGCCACATGTACGATAGTAGACTTCGTAGTATCTCCTGAAAATTTGCTGAACTTTGGAACCTTCATCCTAGGGGGAAGTTCTGCTTGGAGAATGTAGTCCACTATAGGTGATGTATAATTTGGCCTGGTGAAGCCAAAATTCATCCCATTCCTAGTCATTATCCTTTCGACCATGGCTGCAAGATTATTTTCTTCTGCTTGATTCTGGTGTCGAACCTGCCTAAGTAGTTGGTCTGCGTTTTGGTTCCTGTTCACCATCACTACTGGTTCTACCTCCATCTGGTATGGCATCTGGTTTCTTGGTGGTTCGACTCTGAAATGGTCACATATCTCTTGATCCTCCAGGTTAGCATCAGGTATCTGACGTTGATGACGCCTTGGGATATCTTCGACCACCGTCGCTCTCCGATCTACTGCTGACACTCCCATGAAATCAGTCATGCGTGCCACTTGTGCAGCTAGTTGTTGGTTAGTTTGAGTTGTATTTTGAATCAAAGGTTGAAAAACTTCTCCCATTGTCTGAGACAACGTATCTACCATTTGCATGTTACTTTCATCCATTTGCTGTCTCAAACAATTTATGGATCTATTTGTAAGGCTAGGGGTTTGAACAGAGTAACCAACGCCTATACTCTGATTGTTTCGTCCCCCTGATCCTGACCCCTGTAGTGGCAAAGACACAACAGTTTCTGAAAATACAGGTGGAGCACTCTGCAGGTTTTGCATCATTGATGTAGGCATACCATAGGGTTGACTCCTTGACCCTGGATGTGGGAAACCTGGTGGAGGAGCGGGCCTGTACATTGTATTTCCTCCTAGCGAATTAGAACTTTGTGGTCCTACATATTCCAACATAGGTTGAGTATATGATTTTGTATATGTTGATCCTGGTTCAGACACCACTAACGGAAGTGACGCCGGTCCTCCTGTCGAAGATACTGGTGATGGAGTGCTTTGAGTCCCAATACTGCTACTGGACTGAGTGTTTGAAATACTCCCTTGAGGATCAACTTGTTGATTGGCATTAGTTGCCATCTTCTTAGTATATCTTCTCTTTGGTATCTCTTCGTTTGCTGTGGCTAACTTCCCACTTCTCAATAACATGCAACGAAACCCTTCTTCACCAAGAGAGATAAGGCTGACAAAAAGGTTTGACTTAGCACTGGGTCCCACTGGGCGTGCCAATTTGTTTACTGTGAATTTTGGTAAACAACCTCTGATCTATCAATCTAAACGCAAATTGATTTAACTTGCAGGATCGATCACACAAATCCTAGGACATGTGCTAAGTTTTGAGAGACAAGTGTAACTTAAAGAAAATGTAAACTGAACTCCACGTTCGACAATGCTGAAAATAAAATCTAACTGAACTCCACGTTCGACTACAGGCAATAAAGTAAAGTGAGAACTTGAAATTTAAAGCAATGCAAGTAAAGGGTGCGAAAATTAAAGGCGTCGAATAGGTAAAAGCTTTGAAAGTAAAATGCAACGAACTCCACGTTCTTGGAAAGTAAAGGCTGGGAAAGTAAAAGTGCTGTCGAAGGTAAGGTGCTGGAAAGTAAAAGACTTCAAAAATAAATGCAGTCGATTTAAAGGGGAACTTCACGTTCTTGAAAATGAAAGGCTTTGAAAAGTAAAGGTTTGAAGATTAAATGCTTGAACATAAAATGCGGTCGAAAGTAAAACGCAGAAAACTTAAATGACTTTGAACATAAATTTGGCATGGAAGATAAATTTCAAGAAACTGTAAAGACATGGAAAGTAAACATGCTGAAGATAAATTAGATTAATGAAGACAATGGTGTTACATTACGTACATTCTCACGAACTCGTTTCTCTACACGCGGGTACTTTGAGTTTCTTAGAGTAACTTGTACAAAAATATGAACACCCCATTTACATAGAACCAACTCCTATTTATAGTGCTAGGAAATAACTACTCAGTGGTGGTTACTGCTTCGAACGTGTGGATTTTGGCGCCTTCACCTTAATCTCAAATGTTCCCACGTCCACAACTGTTCTTATTTAAATTTCAAATATTGGAAATTCCCTCCAATCTTAACATAACCGCTGCAGCGCTACATTCTCCCGGTCGAAGAACCCTTTCCATACTTAGCCATTTTTTAAGACTTCTCCACACTTATTCGACTCAGGCCTCCCAAAAGTTAGGTCGAAGCCTTAAAAATAACTTTTTTTAACATTAACATAACTTTGATTTTGTCTGGCGTCGAAATTGAGGGTTAACAGTTAGTCACATTTTTCTGTTTATTATATGATGTAAGAAAAGGCTGTTGCTATTTTATTTTGCAGTTAAATAAATAAAACCAGTGGACACAGTACTCACATATTAAAGAATAAACACCAGGACGACCTATTCAAACCATTTTCAAACAATTTTCATTCATTATCTCAATCATTTTCAAACAATTTTCATTCATTATCTCAATCATTTTAATATTCTTCAAATGCACACCAGAGAATAAACAACATATTGAAGAACGACAGCAACAACAGAACGACAACAATGTAAGAAACAACAACAGCAAGAACGACCTAACTATTGGACGTTTTCTTCAAGATGGCAACAGCAAGAGCGACCTAACAACAACAACAATGACGACAACAATGTAAGAAACAACAACGTACCTCTTCTTCGTTTTCGTCTTCTTCTTCACGACGGCAATGGACGACGGCAATGGAAATGGCAAGGTTTTCTTCACGACGGCAATGGACGACGGCAATGGCAAGAATGAACGAAAGCAAGGGTTTCAGCAGAAAGAAACGGTCGAGAGCAGAAAATGAAAAGAAGTTTCTGAAAATGATACGAAATGTGTTTTATATTTTAATTCATAAATGACCTTAGAGGGCGCTTTTCAAAAAGCGCTTTCTTAAGTGCTACTTGTAAGAGCGTTTTCCTTAGAAAGCGCTTTCTAAAGTGAGGAGAATTTAAGACCTATAGCAGCGCTTTCTGAAAGCGCATTCTAAGGTTAACCTATAAGAGCGCTTTTTTAAAGCGCTTTCTAAGGTAAAACCTATAGCAGCACTTTTCAAAAAGCGCTTTCTAAGGTGGGTTCCATTTAGGGAATTTAACAGGGCTTTTACAAAGCGCTTTCTAAAGGATGTCTTTTACAGCGCTTTTTTTTAGCAAAATTTTTTAAAGACCTATAGCAGCGCTTTGTACAAAAAGCGATGTCTTTGGTGCAATGTGAAAAGCCAATTTTGGCGTAGTGTACTGTAACACAACATCAATCTTAGAAGGATCAACAACAATTCCACCACTTGAAATCACATGGCCAAGAAAACTCACTACCTTCAACCAGAACTCACACTTTGACAGCTTTTCATACAACTTTTTCTCCTTCAATACTTGCAACACGGTCCTCAAATGCTCAGCATGCTCTTCTTCAGATTTAGAGTATATCATAATATCATCAATGAAAACGACAAAAAACTGATCCAAATACTCATGAAAAATCCGATTCATATACTCCATGAACACACCAGGTGCGTTGGACACTCCAAACGGCATCAGAGTGTATTCATAGTGACCATACCTCTTCCTAAAAGCTGTCTTCGGAATGTCATCAGGCTTAACACGAATCTGATGATAACCCGACCTCAAATCAATCTTGCTAAACACACAGGCACCTACTAACTAATCCATCAAATCGTCGATTCTCGGAAGTGAATATATATTCTTGATAGTCACTTTATTCAACTGCCGATAGTCAACACACAACCTCATACTCCCATCCTTCTTCTTCATTAACAGCATTGGAGCACCCCACGGAGAAACACTTGGTCGAACAAACCTTTTCTCGAGTAATTCTTCCAATTGTTTCTTCAATTCACTTAACTCAGAAGCGGACACCCGATATGGAGCCATTGACACTGGACTTGTACCTGGTATTAAGTCCACTGCAAAATCTACTTCACGTTTTGGAGGCAAATCACTTATGTCATCTAGAAACACATCCGGAAATTCACAGACCACAGGTAATTCGACACCTGCAGCTTAACGATCAACCTGCAATGATGAAAACATTGCAAACACCAAGGCTTCGTCTTCTAGAAGTTTGCCTACTTGCTTAGCAGACAAGAACATCAACTCCCCACCATCACCAAACTCAGGAAACTCTACAGTCTTGTTATAACAATTGATATGGACATGGTTGAACTCCAACCAGTTCATTCCAAAGATTACATCGATTTGGTACAAGGGTAAACACACCAAATCCATCACAAAACTCTTCCCAAAAATCGTCAAGGGACATCTCAAACACACAAAGGTAGTAGTAACAGAACCATTAGCTGGAGTTTCTATTACCATATTACCTTTCATATCAGATAACTTCAAACCCATTCTATTAGCACATTCAAGTGAGATAAATGAATGAGCAGCACCAATATCAATAATAGTGACCAACTCAACGTTATTAATAAAACAAGTACCTCGAATCAGGTTGTCCTTCTATGGCACTTCTGCACCACTCAAAGCAAACACTCTGCCGCTGGTCTGAACAGCAGTAGCAGCCTACTTCAGTTTTTGACACTAGGTACTGATGTGACCATTCTCACCATAATTGAAACAGGTTAGACCATCATCTTTGCAATCAGTAGCTCTATGACCCTTCTTACCACATCTGTAGCACCTCAATACATTATTGGTGCAACCATCAGCACGGTGGCTTTGCTCGCCACACTTGTAACACTTCCCAGAAGCGGAAGCTGCTCCCCCACTTGTGTTTTTCCCATCTGAAGCCTTCTGCTTCCCTTTGTCAGCTGAAGTCGTATAAGGCTTCCCCCTATACTGCCCTTTCTTCTCACTCAACTGCTTATAGTGATCAGATCGAGCTCGGCTATCCTCATCGTAGATCATACTCTTATCCACCAGCTCAGCAAACCTGCGAATCTGTTGGTACCTAATACCCTGCTTGATCTCTGGTCTCAGCCCATTCTCGAATTTGAGACACTTGGACATCTCAACATCAGCACGGTTGTAGTAAGGATAGAACTTCACCAGCTCCTCGAACTTCGCAGCATACTCTGCCCCAGTCATGTCTCCTTGCTTCAGCTCAAGGAATTCCACCTCTCTCTTTCCATGAGCATCCTCTGGAAAATACTTTCCCAGAAATTTCGGCTTAAACACAGCCCATGTTATCACAATGCCAACATCTTCCAGTCTTTGACGGATGTTATCCCACCAATCCTCAGCCTCTTCTAACAGCATATGAGTCCCAAACTGAACTTGTTGCGCATCAGTACATCCCATCACCCGGAAGATCTTCTCAATCACCTTCAGCCACTTGTGTGCACTTGCTGGATCATTAGTACCCACAAAAGTCGGCGGATTGTTCCTCTGAAACTTTCCTAAACCACGAAACTCATCCGGAACTCCACCATTCGGATTGTTTTGAGCCATTGTTGAGCAAGCGACTCCAACGCAACGGCGATAGCACGATCATTTCTTCCAGCCATCCTTCACACCATCAACAAGGTTAGAAGAAACCAAAACATCGACAGTGTACACACACTCGTCGACTGACAGGGGACTGGCATCATGTAAAACCTATCCAGACCGACCGACCGGCTCTGATACCACTAATGTAACACCCTTTTTCTACCCATAAACATCACGAATAAAAACGACAAATTAATCAGAGTAAAGTCCCAAAAAGGGCATCATATACCGTCACAAAACGTCAAATAACCACCTGTCCCGTAACACGGGCTTTACCACCTTGAATTCATTTAAACATCACGCTGCCGAAATCAAAATTTAAAGAAACACGTTTATAATCCAAAACTTCTTAAAATTAAACTCATGAAAACATCATGTCAACAAAGCAAAAGAACATAAATCGTTCGACTCAAACGTCCCGACCCGATGTTACATATCAGAGCAAGACCCTCTAATCGACGGGGAAATTAAAATACTTCAAAAGCTAAATTTCATGCGCCAAGGAAGGTAAGCTTGATCACCTGCACGTTACCCACGTGGAGGCAACATTCAAATAGGCAGTGTGAGTAATCACGAATGAATATATAAGATATAAGCAAAAGATAAAGCACACGCACAAAATTCTTCACGTCATTCACAACGTCAAAATACATCAAATCACATCAATATAATGCAATGCCACATAATATATAATGCAACATCATAGACTCATGCATGTGGTACCAAATCGTCATAATTGATGGACACTGGGTCATCACCCTCCAAAGATCCCCACCAATAGGATCGATTCTACACAAGAGCCAGAACACGCCATAAAACACCTCAATTCACACAATGGGATTAAAGCCACCAAATGGACCAAAATCCTAACTATGCCATGAATGCATGATGCAAATCGTCATAATAAACATCATCATAAAATTGTCATAATTGCATCATCATTCATGAATCATCATCAAGCAAACATCATTAGATAACGCCAAGTCGCACTCATCAAAATTCGTCATTATGCCTCACAATTCGTCATATTATGTTCATCACCTAAAATCCCCAATTTTATCCCGTTCATCGTCATTACTAGTCTACTGGTGTCTTATTATCTCACCACAGCCCTAAGTCTCAAAGAAACCGCGTCACAAGCGAAATCGGGACAGAAATCGCAAAAACGGGAAAATCTGCCCACGACCCTGCCTATACACGTAATGCCCATCCTGTTATGCATATGGCTTATTTTTACACCCCTAGCCTATGTATCATACGCGTAGGGCCCCTTGCCCAGGCCTCCCATTACGTGTATTGCAACCCTATTACACATATCAACAGAGAAGGTTTCCCTCTTAAATTCTTCTTCAGATCCCCTTACGCGTAATGGCTAGCCCATACACGTAAGACACCTTTCCCCCAAAACCCATACGCGTACGCACCTTCTGATACGCAGATGCTTCTTCCCCTTTAGTTCACATACGTGTATTGCTACCCCGCACGCGTATTGGCTACATTCTCAAACGCGTATACTGCGCGTATTGGCAGAGGGTCGTGCTGGCCCTTGGGGACGGGTGCGTATGCTACGCGTACCACCCTGAAAACGCCCCCTATTATGCGTAACGCCCCCCTGTTACGCGTATTACCAGAGAACACTCAAAAACTCAGATCTCGCATCTGAACGAAAACGTCCCCATTCCAGCACCTTCGATCCACCAAAAATTAGTCTCAAACCAGCATCGATTCATCAGAGATCTACATTTTTATCCTACTTCATCTATTTACATCAATTTCTTCCTATTACTAAGTACTAATTAGTTAATACCAATTTCGATTTCAGATCTGGTTTACCCACATGTTCATCACAACATCAATTATCATTCCCACATATTCAACATAAATTACAGCAACACATGTCAAATTCGTAACAGAATTCATACAAATACAGAGTTACGAAAATCGTCACATATTCGTCACAGATTCAACACAAATAAATCAGAAAATGCAAACACACAATTACCTCTACCTTATACCCATATCAAACATATGAACCCGGATTACCCCCCATACCTTGAATTTTCCAGCAAAGATTTTTTGTTTCCTGGGTTCTATGGTCGATTCCTCGTTCTAGCCTCCTTTCCTCAGCTCTCTCTCTCTCTTCACTCCTTAAGGTTGCACAGACTAATTCTCATAATCCTTATTTTCTTTTGTTAAACCTATCTTTTGGGCCTTAATCATGGTTTACCATATTGTCCTCAATTAACCCTCTCATTATTACCGTCTTACCCTTAATTGACTCCTAATTATTTTAAATAATAATAATAATAATAGTAATAATGATAACAATATTAAATAATAATCTAACTATTACAATCATCTTACAATTATTTACTAATAAAATAATCTTAATTTAATAACTACTTCTAAGACACCTCGACATTCCCTTAACCCAAGACTACCCCCACAAAATCACACAACGCCATCAACGTCACCAAATCCATCAAAATGCACCGAAACACCGAATAATCATAATAATTCAATTAAATAAATATTATAATTATTTTGGGGTGGTACAACTCTCCCCCAGTTAAAGAATTTTCGCCCTCGAAAATTACTTGAAGGAAACAGAGTCGGATACGACTCCTTCATCTGATCTTCACGCTCCCAAGTCCAACTTTCGCCAGCTGGTCCACCCCACAGCACCTTCACTAAAGCTATGTCTTTACCCCTCAGTTGCTTCATCTCTCGACCATCAATACGCATAGGTAATGCTTCCACAATCATATTATCCATCACTTGTACATCATCCATCTGAATCACATGCGACGGATCCGGAACGTACTTCCTCAACTGAGACACATGGAACACGTCGTGCAAATTTTCAAGTGACGGCGGTAAAGTAATCTGATAGGCTACCTCTCCTATCCTCTGCAAGATTTGATATGGACAAACAAAACGTGGAGTGAGTTTCCTAGACTTCAAAGCTCGACCCACACCAGTCACTGGCGTCACCCTCAAAAACACGTGATCTCCCTCTTGGAATTCAAGTATTTTCCTCCTCTTATCATGGTAACTCTTCTTGCGACTCTGCGAAGCTCTCATCCTTTCTTGGATCATCTTAATCTTCTCGGTCATCTCTTGTACAATTTTAGGTCTGAGTAACACACTCTCGCCTGACTCATACCAACACAAGGGAGTTCTACACCTTCTTCGATACAAAGTTCATAGGGTGCCATTCCAATACTAGCATGAAAACTATTATTGTATGTGAACTCAATCAACGACAAATGGATATCCCAAGATCCTCCGTGATCCAACATAGAAGCCCTCAACAAATCCTCCAAAGATTGGATAGTCCTTTCCGTCTGACCGTCCATCTGCGGATGATATACAGAACTCATCCTCAACTTAGTACCCAAAGCATCTTGCAAACTTTTCCAGTATCCTCGATGTAAATCTCGGGTCTCTATCCGACACAATACTCGAAGGTATACCATGGAACTTCACAATCTCCTCGATGTACATCTCAGCTAACTTCTGCATATAATGATTAATCTTCATTGGCAAGAAATGAGCCGACTTAGTTAATCTCGCCACGATCACTCAAATCGAATCATTTCCCTTTGCCGTCCTCGGCAACCCCGACACAAAGTCTGTGGAAATGCTATCCCATTTCCATTCTGGAATATTCAATGACTGCATCATACCTAAAGGCTTCTAATGCTCAATCTTTGACTTCTGGTAAGGCAAACATGCATAAACAAACTCCGCAACATCCTTCTTCATACCCGGCCACCAAAACAACTTTCTCAAATCCTGGTACATTTTCGTGGCACCGGGATGAATACTCAATCTACTTCGATGTCCTTCTTCAAGAATGCTCTTCTTAATTTCTGGAACATCTGGAACACACACCCTGTCTCTGAACATCATCACACCATTCTCGCCAACCCGGAATTCACCTCCGTTACCTTGGTTGATCAATGTCAACTGTTCAACCAACTTCAAGTCAGATTGTTGTCCCACTCTGATCTCTTCCAGAATACCACTAGTCAACTTCAACATTCCTAACTTCACACTATCAGGAGTCTCTTCACATACCAAACTCAAATTTCGGAATTGTTCAAGTAACTCCAACTCTTTCACCATAGGCATCGACATGTGCAATGACTTCCTGCTCAATGCATCAGCCACTACATTTGTTTTACCCAGATGGTAATTCAAATCAAAGTCATAATCCTTCAACAATTCCAACCAGCTCCTTTGCCTCATATTCAACTATTTCTGATCAAACAGGTACTTCAAACTCTTATGATCACTGAACACTTCGAATTTAGAGCCAAATAGATAATGTCTCCAAATTTTCAACACAAACACCACAACTGCCAACTATAAGTCATGGGTTGGGTAATTCACTTCATGAGCCCTCAAGTGCCTGTAAGCATAACCAATAACTTGACCATTCTGCATCAGTACTCCTCCAAGACCCATCTTCTATGCATCACAGTACACTACAAAAGATTCATTCGGATTAGGCAAAATCAACACTGGAGCGCTCGTCAACCTTTTCTTCAACTCCACAAAACTCTTTCCACAAGCTACATCCCACACAAAAGCTTGACCCTTTCGATTCAACTGAGTCAAAGGTAATGCCAAGTTAGAAAAGCCTTCGATAAACTTGCGGTAATAACCCGCCAATCCCAGAAAACTTCCTATCTCAGTAGCAGACTTCGGAGTCTCCCATTGTAACACAACGTTAATCTTAGAAGGATCAACTGCAATTCCACCACTTGAAATCACATGGCCAAGAAAACTCACTTCCTTCAATCAGAACTCACACTTTGACAGCTTTGCATACAACTTTTTCTCCTTCAATACTTGCAACACGGTCCTCAAATGCTCAGCATGCTCTTCTTCAGATTTAGAGTATATCAGAATATCATCAATAGAAACCACAACAAACTGATCAAAATACTCATGAAAAATCTGATTCATATATTCCATGAACACACCAGGTTGGTTGGACACTCCAAACGGCATCACAGTGTATTCATACTGACCATACCTCGTCCTAAAAGTTGTCTTCGGAATGTCATCAGGCTTAACACGAATCTGATGATAACCCGACCTTAAATCAATCTTGCTAAACACACAGACACCTACTAACTAATCCATCAAATTGTCAATTCTCAGAAGTGGATATTTATTCTTGATAGTCACTTTATTCAACTGCTGATAGTCAACACACAACCTCATACTCACATCCTTCTTCTTCACTAACAGCATTAGAGAACCCCACGGAGAAACACTTCGTCGAACAAACCTTTTCTCGAATAATTCTTCCAATTATTTCTTCAATTCACTTAACTCAGAAGCGGACACCCGATAAGGAGCCATTGACACTGGACTCGTACCTGGTATTATGTCCACTGCAAACTCTACTTCACATTCGGGAGGCAAATCACTTATGTCGTCTGGAAACACATCCGGAAATTCGCAGACCACAGGTAATTTGACACTCGCAGCTTCACGATCAACCTCCAACGATGAAAACATTGCAAACACCAAGGCTTCATTTTCCAGAAGTTCATCTACTTGCTTAGCAGACAAGAACATCAACTCCCCACCATCACCAAACTCAGGAAACTTTACAGTCTTGTTATAACAATTGATATGGACATGGTTAAACTCCAACCAGTTCATTCTAAAGATTACATTGATTTGGTGCAAGGGTAAACACACCAAATACATCACAAAACTCTTCCCAAAAATCGTCAAGGGACATCTCAAACATACAAAGGTAGTAGTAATAGAACCATTAGCTAGAGTTTCTATTACCATATTACCATTCATATTAGATAACTCCAAACCCAGTCTATTAGCACATTCAAGTGAGATAAAAGAATGAGTAGCACCAGTATCAATAATAGCGACCAACTCAACATTATTAATAAAACAAGTACCTCAAATCAGGTTGTCCTTCTCTGGCACTTCTGCACCACTCAAAGCAAACACTCTGCCGCAGGTTGGACCATCATGACCCTTCTTACAATTGAAATAGGTTGGACCATCATCTTTGCAATCAGTAGCTCTATGACCCTTCTTACCACATCTGTAACACCTCAATACATTATTGGTGCAACCATCAGCATGGCGGCCTTGCTCGCCACACTTGTAACACTTCCCAGAAGCGGGAGATGCTCACTCACTTGTATTTTTACCATCTGAAGCCTTCTGCTTCCCTTTGTCAGCTGAAGTCGTATAAGGCTTCCCCCTATACTGCCTTTTCTTCTCACTCAGCTGGTTGTAGTGAGCAGATCATCCTCATCGTATATCATACTCTTATCCACCAGCTCAGCTAACCTGCAAATCTGTTGGTACCCAATACCCTGCTTGATCTCTGGTCTCAGTCCATTCTCGAAATTGAGACACTTGGACATCTCAGTATCAGCACAGTTATAGTGAGGACAGAACTTTACCAGCGCCTCGAACTTCGCAGCATACTCTGCCACAGTCATGTCTCCTTGCTTTAGCTTAAGGAATTCCACCTCTCTCTTGCCACGAGCATCCACTGGAAAATACTTTCACAGACATTCTTGCTTAAACACAGCCCATGTTATCACAGTGCCAACATCTTCGAGTCTTTGACGGGTGTTATCCCACCAATCCTCAACCTCTTCTGACAGCATATGAGTCCCAAACTGAACTTGTTGCGCGTCAGTACATCCCATCACCCGGAAGATCTTCTCAATCGCCTTCAGCCACTTGTGTGCACTTGCTGGATCATGAGTACCCACAAAAGTCACGGATTGTTCCTTTGAAAATTTCCCAAAGCACGAAACTCATCCGGAACACCACTATTCAGATTGTTCTGAGCCTTTGCTTGAGCAAGCGACTCCAACGCATCAGCGATAGCACGATCATTTCTTCCAGCCACCCTGCACACCACCAACAAGGTTAGAAGAAACCAAAACATTGACAATGTACACACACTCGTCGACTGACAGGGGACTGACATCATGTAAAACCTGGCAGGACGGACTGACCTGCTCTGATACCACTAATGTAACACACATTTTCTACCCACAAACATCACACATAAAATCAACAAATTAATCAGAGTAAAGTCCCAAAAAGGGCATCACATATCGTCGCAAAACGTCAAATAACCACCTGTCCCATTACACGTATTGCAACCCTATTACGCGTATATGTAATACCCTAATTTTTGTCCCTAAGATTCTTTGCTTTTCATTTGCATTTCATACCACAAACAAGATCACATATTAGTTCCCTCTTCAATAGGTTTGTGCCTTGCCGGGATCTTTGGGTTTGTGTGTGTTTGTTAGTTGTTTTATTGTTTAATTGTTTATGTTTACTAACCATTAATCAAAATCCAAAAATATTTTGTTTTCTTTCACTAACATTTTCAGGGGAAGAACAGGTTAAAAATACCAAAAAAATTAGTCCCGCAACTCGAATGGATTTCATCTGAATAAAGTCAAAGTTGATCGGCAAACAATTCAAAATTTCATCTGATCAAGAGTTTCCAAGGTTTAATTGATTATTATTCAAGGGACTCCAAGGTTCATGTGTTTATTTCCATGCCTTCTTTGACGAGCAAGAAAAATCGAGCCGGAATCAAGACAACACATCAAAAAGCCAAAATTTCCAAATTTTCATCGTGTTAACCGGTTAACACATTTGGTTAATCGGTTAACGCATGCGAATTTTGGAAGAAATGGCAGCAAATTCAAATTTTTAGCAATTGGCACCAATTTTCATCATTTTGGAATATTCCATCTCAGTTCTAATTCCTTACATCATCAATATTAATTCCTACCATATACCTCCACTAATCACCACTCTTTTAATTTCCCTCCAAAATTTGAATTCCAATCCTAATTTTGATCTTCCAAACCTAATTCCAAACCACCAAATTCCTAAGCCTAAACTCTATAAATAGAGGCTTCATTTCATTCATTTGACAAGCTTTTGATAGCCAAAAAATCCCTTGCAATTTCTCTCCCCAACTACCAAAATTCACCAAAAGCTCAATTTCTTCTTTCATAAGTTAGTAAGAATTCCCATTGATTCTTACTAATTTAGAGCTAAACCTTCATCCATTTTTGTTTTTGTTCATCAATCACAGTAGATCAAGGTTTTGGAGTGTAGATCTTGCTGCAATTTGGAAGGATTTTCTGATTTGGAGTGGTAATTCACTTTCCACCATTGTTAAAGCTTCATATTCATCATTCAAGATGTAGATCCTTGGTGTTGCTTGTTGTTGATCCTTTGGATCATATTTTGTTGTTTGATTACAGGTTTCTCTCTCTATTTTTACTTTAAAATTTATGCAAATTCAATTCATGATCATAAGGTGTTTGAAAAATGTTTTGAAAGAAGATCATGTTGAATTTTGCACATTTTTTGCTTCTGGTGCAGTGTTAACCGATTAACCAGATTCAGTGTAAAATGGTTAACCGGTTAACACCCTGTTTTGCGCAGAAATTCAAAATCTGCACTGGTTAACCGATTAACCAAATGTGTTAACCGATTAACCAGTGTCCAGAATGCTATTTTGGCTCTGTTTTGGGACTGTTTTGGTTCTTTTGCCTTTTTCTTCCCTTTCCTTTGTTCTTAGCCTTAGATCACATAATTGTGTGGTTTAATTTGGCTTTCTCTTCATCTATTTCTCTTTTCTTTTGATCGATGAAAGTCTAAAAGATCTTGGAATTCCGTTGTTGAATTTCGATCAAGACTAGATCGCTACCACTTTTCTTTTCGTGCGGTATTGCTTTCGGATGACGATCTATATATCGTTCATCTAGCATACATTAGCACAAAGAGCTATTGACCGGCCTCATTGTAGGGAAATTACTCCGTAAATTACTCGGCGATTGCTTAACATAGCGCAATATTTGTCTCATATCGGAAAACTATCAAGAATGGTTGATTATTTGTCTTATGGTTCAAAACTCATGAAACTTGTTGTTAGGAGGCTTTGGTCTTATCAATCCTCTAATGAGTTTCATCAACCTTGACATAAGTGCAATTATTCAATTGTCATTGATCACTAGCACTAACAACTAATCACTAACTTACTAACAATATTTTGTATTAATTTTGTTTATGTTTCCTTCTCGCTCCCTATCTCTTTTATTTTTATGCTTCATTTCATATCATGTTTATGCTTCCGCAATTTTTCCTTTGTCCGTTGGACACATGTTTATGCTTATGCCTTTTTTTTTCACTTTGTCCATTTGGACTCAAAAACTTTAATAAAGGCTTAAACCATAAAAAACTTAATTCTCTTCATCTTGGACTATTGGTTACTATCCTATGCTTTGGAGTGATCTCTTCATGGACCTCTTTTTGAAGTAATATTGGACTTATGGACCTAGAATTAGGACTTCTTATCCCTTTTCTTTGAGTATTGATTGAAGACTTGCCTTTATTTGGCCGTTTTGCTTAAGGATGGAATTCTTTTAATATTGCTTTGAAGTGGCTCCATTTCGGTTAGATTCTTCTTTTCCCTAGCTTTTACTTTATGCACTAGGATAATCACTTCTTCTCCTCCCCATTCTTAAATTTTCAAAATCCTCTCCCTTTTTCAAAACCTTCTTGTTTTCAACTTAAAACCGCTTTCATAATAAAACCTTGATTTTTGTCAAGTGACTTTTAAAATTTTCTTTTCTTTAATAAATGTCAATCTATCTTAACCATACTTTGACCATTTCATGAAAACATAAAAAATATGAAACTCACTCAAATCTTCCGTGCTTTTATGCACCTTTCTTTTCTTTTAAACTCCCTTTTTCATAAGTTTAGACATGATTCATTTCTTTAAGCGAAATTATTCGCTTAGAAATGACGACTTGTCTTTACACTTAAAAATCAATCAAAACCAACAAATTTTTGTTCTTTGTACCACGAACTACGGGGTTTTGATCCTACATTGCACAATGTGGGTACGTAGGCATGAGGCGATAAGTCTCTCCAAACACAAAAATCTTAAAAAATAATTCTCCTCTCATCTCCTCAATCTCTTTACAAGCAAACCATTTTCAAACCAAAAAGCGGTAGATATTTCAAAGGGTTCCTATAGAGTACTATAGACGTTTTGGGTGCTAACACCTTCCCATTACGTAACTAACCCCCTTACCCATTCTCTGCTTGTTCTTGTTGTTTTAGAACTCTTTAG
Organism: Lathyrus tuberosus; assembly: GCA_022829125.1. Classification (NCBI taxonomy): domain Eukaryota; kingdom Viridiplantae; phylum Streptophyta; class Magnoliopsida; order Fabales; family Fabaceae; genus Lathyrus; species Lathyrus tuberosus. The sequence continues at coordinate 4,002,958 of JALAZF010000061.1, read as the reverse complement.
GTTTTGTTCGCTCTTTTTCCTTTCCCTTTGTGGATAAAATAAAAGTGCGGTGGCGACTCTTGCTTTATGAGTTAAGTTAATCAATAGCTTACACTCATAATTTTTACCGCTACAGAAAAGTGGCGACTCTGCTGGGGAGAGATTGACCTCTTGCTGGTCCATCCCTTGAAGGGTTTAGCCTACTTTGATTTATTTATCTCTTTTTGTCTGACTTGCTTGTTATTTTTTGTTCTGGTTGGGATGTTCTGAGAGATAAGCCCAATACCCCGGCTTGAGTATACACCTAAGACTAGGGTGGAAAGTAGTGTGACTTGTGTGGCATTTGGCCAAACGTAGTATACATGAAAACTCCACATCCAGACGAGGTTTTCTTTGGTGATATTCTATCCTGCGTATTTGGGGCAGACGATGGAATATAACCTAGAAAACTGTCGACTCTGGCGACCGTTTGCCCGAGAACTCAGTAACGCCTCTCCTCCCGACATGTGATAATGGCAGACCAGAAATGGCAAACCCGTTACACTTGTCGTTCCGAGGACCCAATGTTGGGAACTTGCTATAGGATATCCTTTTTTAGGGAATCAGTGGACGACCTCTTTGTTTGGCGATAGTATTGTACCCCGAGGGATGAATGTACTATTGCTTCTCAAATCGAGAATCTGAAACTGAGGATCCCGGATTTTTAGTACCCACATGTGAGAATGGGCGGGTGTTTACAGGTTTGCAGGAAACCCTGACTTTCAGCATGCCCGGTACTTTGGATTTCTTATCAGTGTGGACTTATCGACCTGGTATTCCGGTATTCTCTTCAGAGAAGACCTTTGAGCTCATCCAGTCATCAGCGCAGCAGTTATTTAGAATTTATGGAAGCTTTGATCCCATGTTTGCTGCATTCATATTGCATTGCATTTGCATCAAGCATCATTCTGCATTTGTTTCTTGCCTTTTCTAGGTGTCTTATTGTTTGCCTTTGGTCTTCGTTCAGCCAAGCTGTCGCACCAGTATAATACTCGAGCTAATCTGAAGAAAAAGATGGATCAATTGCAACAAGAGAACCGTGAGCTTCGTGAAGAAGTGTCAACTCTGAAGGATGGTTTGGAAAGACTCACTACTATGATGGAAGCTTTGGTGGCTTCTCAGAATCAGCCACCACCACCTCCTCCTCCGCTTTCAACTCATGTGCAAAAGACAGTCATTTCTGAGATTGTTTCTACGTCCATCTCTGTGGCATCTGCTAGTGTTCCTCAATACTCCATGCCTCCCGGTTTCCCCTGGGGCATGCCTCATAACTTTGTTCCTGAGGGTTATCAACCACCACCACATCCTGAAATTCCAGTTGTTCATACCATTCAACCTGTGATGACTGTACCTTTTGGTGAAGAGCAAATTTTCCATACGACCCCAAGTGAGAATGCTAGTGCTTATGATAGAATGGAAGAGATTCAAGACCAGTTTGCTGAAATGCAGAAAGAAATCAAAGCTCTGAGAGGTAAAGAGTTGTTTGGAAAGAATGCTCATGAGTTATGCTTGGTTCCTAATGTGAAGATCCCACATAAGTTCAAAGTCCCTGACTTTGAAAAGTATAAGGGTAACTCTTGTCCGATGAGTCATTTGACTATGTATGCTCGTAAGATGTCGGCTCAGAAGGATAATGATCAGCTTCTCATTCACTACTTTCAAGATAGTTTGTCTGGTGCAGCTTTGAAATGGTATATGGGACTCGATAGTGCTCGAATTCGCACTTTCGAAGATTTGGGTGAGGCGTTTGTGAAACAGTATAAATATAATGTGGATATGGCTCCCGATTGCGACCAGCTTCGAGCAATGGCTTAGAAGGACAAGGAGACATTCAAAGAATATGCGCAGAGATGGTGCGAGATTGCTGCCCAGATCAACCCTCCTTTGGAAGAGAAAGAGATGACTAAGATTTTTCTGAAAACTCTGAGTCCTTTCTATTATGAACGCATGATTGCTAGTGCCCCGAGTGATTTCACTGAGATGGTTAATATGGGAATGAGATTGGAAGAGGGTGTACGTGAGGGACGTTTGTCGAAAGATGGCAATTCTGCTGGAAATTCCAAGAATTATAGTGGAGGGTTTTCCAAAAAGAAAGAAGGAGAGACCAATGCCGTTTCTCAAGAAAGGTATAGAATACCTCACAATAGAAACAATCAGTGTCAGCAACATGTTGCATCTGTCACACCTGTTATCAGTTCAGCTCCTGTTGTTCAGGCAGCTCCTGCTCAGCAACAACGTTCTAATCAGCCAAACAATCAACGGGGCCGTTTTCAGAAAGATTTTGATCCGATTTCGATGACCTACATGGAATTGCTTCCTTGTTTAATTAAGAAGAATCTTCTTCAGACCCGTCCACCACCTGCTGTTCCAAAAGATTCACCATGGTGGTATAAGCCTGAAGCTCATTGTGATTTCCATCAGGGAGGAGCTGGGCATGACACTGAGAACTGTTATCCATTGAAGATGGAAGTGTAAAGGTTGGCTATAAGTGGTATTTTGTCTTTCGAAGATTCCAACCCTAATGTGCAATCGAACCCATTGCCTAATCATGGTAAGGCATCTGTCAATATGGTTTATGGTTGTCCTGGTACATTCAAAAATTTTGATATCCGTTGGATTCGAAGATCTCTTGTGGAGATGCATGAACTTTTAAGTGAATATCATGATATTGATCATGACTGTGTAGCCTGTTGCATCTGTTCCGTGAATCCTCGTGGTTGTGTGATAGTGAAGAGGGATATTCAAAGGATGATGGATGAGAATTTAATTGAAGTCACTGCTAAGAGAGACAAATATCAGAATGAGGTGAATGCTATTGAGCCACGCTTTAATATTCCTGAGTGAGTTGTTGTCTCATATGATAGTCAGAAGACCGCTGTTACACCTTTGGTTATTCGGTTGCCTGGGCCGGTACCCTATTAATCTGACAAGGCTGTTCCATATAAGTACAATGCTACCATGGTAGAAGATGGTAAGGAAGTTCCCATTCCTTCTTTGTCTTCTGTGGTAAGCATCGCTGATGTGAGTAGAGTGACCCGAAGTGGTCGAGTTTTTGCTCCTGAGCCTCCAAAGATTGTGGAGAATGTTATTGCTGGCAAACAAACTCAAGATGAGACTAATGTCGATGCTTCTGGTTAGTCCAGTGGTTCAAAGGTTTATGAGGACGAAGTTTTGAAATTGATCAAGAAGAGTGATTACAGTGTTGTGGATCAACTCTTGCACACCCCGTCCAAGATTTCAGTGTTGTCCGTACTGATGAATTTTGAAGCTCATAGGAAATCTTTGCAGAAGGTTTTGGAACAAGCATTTGTTGAGCATGATGTGACTGTTAATCAGTTTGATGGCATCGTTGCCAACCTCACAGCATGTAATAATTTGAGTTTCTGTGATGAAGAGTTACCCGAGGAGGGGAGAAATCACAATTTGGCTTTACATATCTCCATGAACTGTCAAGAAGATGCGTTTTCCAATGTGTTGGTTGATACTGGCTCTTCTTTGAATGTGTTGCCAAAATCTACTTTGTCGAGGCTTTCGTACCAAGGTCCTCCCATGAGGTATAGTGGAGTTGTTGTTAAAGCTTTTGATGGATCTCGAAAGACTGTGATTGGAGAAGTTGATCTTCCGATCAAGATAGGACCGTGCTTCTTCCAGATCACTTTTCATGTAATGGATATTTGTCCTACTTATAGTTGTCTGCTTGGTCGACCCTGGATTCATGAGGATGGGGCAGTGACTTCGACTCTTCATCGGAAATTGAAATTTGTTAAGAATGATAAGCTGGTAATTGTTGGAGTTGAGCAAGCGATGAGCCACTTTTCATCCTTTTCGTATGTTGATGTTGATGAAACTGTTGGAACTCCGTTCCAAGCTCTTTCTGTTGATGATAAAGCTGTTAAGAAGAATGAGTTACCCATGTCTTCTTTGAAGGGTGTCACAAAGCAAGTTCATGTAGTGTCCCCTTTGCAAAGAGCTCTTGATGATTCCTTTGAAGTATTCTCCGATGAAGAAGAAAGGGCACTTGAAGAGTGTTCAAAGGAACTTGAATCTTTAGAGGAGTTGCAACCATGGGAGTGTGAAGAGGAAGTGTTAAAAAAAGAGGTGAGTAATGTGAAATCTCATTTGGAACTGAAGGTGTTGCCTTTAAATTTGAAATATGCTTTCCTTGATGACGGTTGTAATAAACCGGTTAACATTAGAAACATTTTATCTGACAATGAGGAAAACCGGTTAATTCAAGTTTTGAAGAAAAATCAAGAAGCAATGGGATGGACTCTTTCCGACCTAAAAGGAATAAGTCCCTCTTATTATATGCATCGTATATTCATGGAAGAGGACTTCAAACCGGTCGCTCAACTGCAACACCGTTTAAATCCAACGATGAAAGAAGTAGTAAGAAAAGAGGTTGTCAAGATCTTGGATGCCGATATGATTTACCCAATTTTCGATAGTCCTTGGGTAAGTCCGGTCCACGTTGTGCCTAATAAGGGAGGAATGACCGTAATCCATAATGAAAAAAATGAGTTGATTTCGACAAAAACGGTGATGGGTTAGAGGACGTGTATAGATTATAGGAGGCTAAACACCGCTATAAGAAAAGACCATTTTCCACTTCCGTTTATAGACCAAATGTTAGAAAGATTGTCGGGCCAACAATACTATTGCTTTTTGGATGGTTACTCCGGTTATAACCAAATTTCGGTTGACATGGATGGCCATGAGAAGACGGCATTCACTTGTCCTTTTGGGATTTTTGCCTACCGAAAGATGTCGTTTGGTTTATGCAACGCACCGGTAACATTTCAACGTTGTGTTCAAGAAATTTTCTCCGATCTTATTGAAAAAATGATGGAGGTATTCATGGACGATTTCTCCGTTTTTGGAGTGTCTTTTGATCTTTGTTTGAGAAATTTGGAGGCCGTTCTTGAACGGTGTGTTGAGACAAATTTGGTATTGAACTGGGAGAAGTGCAATTTTATGGTAACGGAGGGGATTGTGCTTGGGCACAAAGTCTCCTCTAAAGGTCTTGAGGTCGATCAAGCAAAAATTGAAGTGATTGAAAAGTTGCCTCCTCCAACTAATGTCAAAGGCATCCGAAGTTTTCTCGGACATGCGGGATTCTATCGGAGGTTTATCAAGGATTTCGCGAAGATAGCAAAGCCTTTGAGCAATTTGCACAACAAAGATAAGTCCTTTGATTTTGATGAATCTTGCATGTTTGCTTTTAATTTTCTAAAGAAAAGTTTGACTACCTCACCCATAATCATCGTACCTAATTGGAAAATGGATTTTGAACTCATGTGTGATGCGAGCGATTATGCGGTGGGTGCGGTTTTGGGTCAATGGAAAACAAAAATTTTTCATGCTATACACTATGCGAGCAAAGTCTTAAACGAAGCTCAAATAAACTATGCAACAACTGAAAAATATTTTCTTGCGATAGTGTATGCATTGGAAAAATTTTGGTCTTATTTAATTGGGTCGCGAGTTGTCGTTTACACGGATCACACGGCGATTAAGTATTTGCTCACCAAGCTCGATTCTAAACAAAGGCTAATTCATTGGATCCTCTTGTTGCAAGAATTTGATTTGGAAATTCATGACAAGAAAGGATCTGAGAATTTGGTGGCGGATCACTTATCTCGCCTTGTAAATGTTGAAGTGACCAAAAAGGAATTAGAGGTAAAAGAGGAATTTCCGGACGAAAAATTGTATATGGTGCAAGTTAGACTATGGTTCGCTGACATGGCTAATCACAAAGCCACCGGATTAATACCGGATGGTCTAACTCACCATCAAAAAAAGAAATTTTTATCGGATGCCAAGTATTTTGTTTGGGATGAACCACATTTGTTTAAGCTTGGTGTCGATAACCTCTTGAGAAGATGTGTGTCAATATAGGAAGCCACGAGCATACTTTGGCATTGTCACAACTCTCCTTATGGAGGGCATTTTAAAGGCTTAAGAACGGCAACGAAAGTCCTTCAATCGGGCTTTTATTTGCCTTCTTTATTCAAAGATGCGCATGCACATGCGCAAAGTTGTGACAAGTGTCAAAGAAGTGGTGGAATTTCAAAGAGGCATGAAATTCCTTTACAAAACATGTTGGAAATTAAAGTGTTTGATTGTTGGGGAATCGACTTTGTTGGAACTTTTCCATCTTCTTTTTCCAACGAGTATATTTTGGTCGCAGTTGATTACGTTTCTAAATGGGTAGAGGCGGTGTCATATGCTAAGGCTGACGGAAAAACCATGATAACATTTTTGAAAAGAAACATTTTTGCTCGATTTGGTACTCCGCGAGGGTTGATAAGTGACAGAGGATCCCACTTTTGCAACACTCAGCTTGAAAAAGCCTTGGAGCAATATGGTGTTAAGCACAAAGTTCCAACACCATATCATCCTCAGGCCAATGGGCAAGCGTAGGTATCGAACCGAGAAATTAAAAGAATTTTGGAAAAAATGGTGTCATCCCCAAGGAAGGATTGGTTGAATAAGCTAGACGATGCTTTGTGGGCCTATCGAACCGCTTTTAAAGCTCCGATTGGTCTCACACCTTTTAAAATGGTCTATGGTAAGAATTGTCATTTACCGGTGGAGTTGGAGCATAAGGCGTTTTGGGCCTTGAAATTTCTGAATTTTGATCCAACTTTAAGCGGTGACAGAAGAAAAATGCAATTACATGAATTGGAAGAATTGTGCCTCCAAGCGTATGATTCTAATAAGCTTTACAAAGATCGAGTCAAAACTTACCATGACAGGAAAATAGTGATCAAGCAGTTTGAAGTGGGGCAGCTGGTCCTACTTTTCAATTCTCGATTGAAATTGTTCCTAGGTAAATTGAAATCTAAGTGGTTTGGTCCATTTCGGATTTGGGAGATTAAGCCATATGGGGCAATAGTCATTGAAGACGCAAAGACAAATGAGAGTTGGACTGTTAATGGTCAGAGGTTGAAGATTTATCTTGGAGGTGATTTCGAGCGGAATCCCTCCGTTGTTCCTTTTTGCGATCCTTGAGGTTGCATTGGACCATCGAGCTTAGCCGACGTTAAACAAGCGCTTGTTGGGAGGCACCCCAACATTGTAAGTATTTATTTCTTTATATGCAGTTTTTATGTATTTGTTGAAGTTCTGTTGTGTTGAGAAGGGTGGCAGAGTGCAGAAAAATTTGAAAATAAAAATCTATCATGTTCGCTGGCGCTCCCCTAACGAGCCTGCGGGCGAGCTTTCGCTGGCTCCTTCGCTGAGCGAACCCAGCGAGACAGGGGAGGTTTTTTCTTCCACCTCAGTTAAAAATTGGGTGTAATTTTTGAGTGGGCCAGACATTTGGGTCCATGACCCAACCCGGTTCTGTGCATTTTGAGAGGGAAACCCTAGTTTCCTTGTTCACTCACTTTGCCTCTCAAAAATTTTTCAAAGCTTTCTCTCCTTCTCAAGAACTCATTGCTCACAAATTGTCTCTGCTCTACCATATTTCACCAAGTTCTTCCTATTTCAATTGCAAGTTCAGGTTTGAACCTCTTTTTCATCTTAATTTCTGTTTGACAGTAGGTTAGGGAATGGATTGAATTTTAGAGACAAATCACTTAGGGTTTCTTAGTTTCATGTACCTATATTTATAATGCTCCATGTTTCTGCATGTCTTAAATTAATCAAGCATTATGAATAGGATTTTGTTGGAAGTATGGTTGTTGTTGGACTGATTTCTTGATTATGCTTTTAGGAACTTTCGTGGGTTAGCTGCCGTGTTCGCTTCGCGAGCCTGGGCGAGCATTCGCCATCATTCGCTTAGCGAATCTGGGGCGAATTTTCTCCAGCCTTCGCTTAGAGACACCTGGAGCGAACAAAACTGAATTTAATTATTTTTTTTATGAAGTTTGAGTTTGATGCTGTGTTGGCTCTTTTCACTAATGTGTTGGTTTGCTGCTTGTTGTGTTTTATTGGTTGTTGTGTGCAGATGGCACCTAAGATGGCAACTAATCCTGCAAAAAAGAGAAAAGCAACAACTTTGCGGCAAGTACTAATTCGGTTTGATAGTGATAGGTTCAGAGGATCCAAGCAGGCGGCAAGATTCGAGACCTTGGAACGGAAAAATATATTGGCAGAGAAGAGGTTTAATCTGAACGACCATGGGAGTTATAGCACGGTGGCTGCACTTTTTGAAGAAAAAGTGTGGGGTCGCTTGATGACTCCCCTCGATGGCTACAACGCGGAGATTGTCCACGAATTATTTGCTAATGCGCTCCCAAATGATGGTGAGCTTTTCAATTGGACATCTCTAGTTAGGGGGAATGTGGTGAGGTTTAATAGGCGAACTATTAACACTGTTCTTGGTGACCCGTTGCCATTGGTAGGTAGTCAGTTGGATGTGTATCATAGAGACCTCCATCTTCATCGTGATATCCCGAAAATGACCAGTGATCTACTCCTTCCGGGTAAAGAAGTGGAACGCAACCTATCTGGGGTTGCTATTAGATACCGGCGGGCGGATATACAACCATTGGCTCAGCTCATTCTACTCTTTGTGATTACAAACATCAAGCCTAAGTCACATTCTTCTACCATCAAAATACCCCTTGCTCATCTTGTCCACAACATTCTTACGAATGTTGAGATCGATGTGGCCCGTATCATTGCTGATGAGATCAAGGCCATTATTCTGAGTGGTCTTGGAGGTTCTGCTTCTCGGGTGAATGCCCCGCTTTCTTTCCCTTGTCTCATTATGTCGCTGTGTGCTCATGCTGGGGTTGATATACCCGCACGTCTGTAGCGAGCGATTTTGGACGCAGTTCTTAAGTGCTGTCGCTCTTTGGGGTTTACTACAAGTCGATTCATTTTTTATCCTATTGTGAGCTGACTAAGGAAGGGAAATATATGTCTCTAATTAACCCTGCTTGCATACTGAGTTTAAACAGCGGTCTATTAGGTTATGGATGCTATATGGTAATGGGGCCTTTCTTTCTTCTTACTTTATTAAGGTGGAAAACGGGGACTATTCATGGGGAATTTGTCAGATTGGGTGGAGATAGGGGACTTTAGGTTTTTTGATTAGTGTGCTCGCTAAGATTTTTCTTTCAATCTTATGCCTACGTATTCCCATTTACCGAAACAGGGAAATCAGAGTGTTCGTAGTTCCTCCTATTCTATGGGAGGAAATGGGTGTTTTGGTGTCTTGTTCAAAACCCAAGACGTGAAGTGAAATGTGATCTATATCTTGTTCAAAGCCCAAGATGTGAAGCTGAAGGTGGTTTGTATCTTGTTCAAAGCCCAAGATGTGAAGCTGAAGGGTCTATTTGTATCTTGTTCGAAGCCCAAGATATGAAGCTAAAAGGTGTTGTCTTTAAAGAGAATTTGTCATCTCTAAAGAGGGTTTGTTTGTCACAACTGTTTATAAAGGAGAATTACTTTAACCGGGATATGTGAATCCGGCAATGCCATAATTTCCTTTATAGGGGGGTTCCAACCTGAAGGAGAAGACTTTAACTCAGTGTAGAGTAATGCTATCTTTCCTTAGGAATTTCTCATGCTAAAAGAGGGACAGTGGCATGGATGTAAATAATATAGAGGCTTGCCACTTACAGCGATAAGATGAAGGGGAAGGAGTTGTTGATGTTTATGTACTGTGAACGAGGCACAACTTTGATGCTAAAAGGTTGATTGGCTCAACTTGGGTTTTCTTATACAAAGCCTAAGAGGAGGCTATTGGCCCAACAAGAGGAAGTTTTTGTGTGTCTCGTACGAAGCCCGAGAGAGAGGCTAAAAGGGTTGACTCAACAGGAGAATCTTTTATACTCAACAAGAGAGTGTTTTTGTATCTCGTACGAAGCCCGAGATGGAGGCTAAAGATGGTGACTCACCAAGAGAATCTTTTATACTCAACAAGAGAGTGATTTTATATCTCGTACGAAGCCCGAGATGGAGGCTGAAAGGGAGATTGGCTCAACATGAGAGCCTTTTATACTCAACAAGAGAGTGTTTTGGTATCTCGTACGAAGCCCGAGATGGAGGCTAAAAGTTTTGACTCAACAAGAGAGTCTTTGTATCTCGTACGAAGCCCGAGATGGAGGCTAAAAGGTTTGACTCAACAAGAGAGTCTTTGTATCTCGTACGAAGCCCGAGATGGAGGCTAAAAGGTTACTGTTTCAGTTGAGTGACAGGTCCAGTATGTTGGTTCAATGAGAAAATCAGTTCTTATATGAGTAACACTGTACTCATGGATTTGATCTGAGGATCGAGATTATTTCCTATTCTCTAAGGAAACGGGAAATCCAAAGGGTATTGAGATTGTCCAAGTCTGCGGGTGTCTTCCTATTTTTGAAAGGGACTTGAGAATGTCTTTGAGACTCAAGGAAATTAGACTGTCCAAGTCTAGAGTTTTATCTTTTGTACTATGCTTAAAGAAACAGTAGTAGTACGTTCACGGTAGAACGATCTAGACTCTTTGAAAGACTGTTCTATTAAGATGACTAATTTATGTTCCTATACCTCTAGGAGGTCGTCGGGACAATTTGTACGAAGCCCAAGAAGAGGCTGGAAACTTTTAAGAAGCCGAGGGACAATTTGTACGAAGCCCAAGAGGAGGCTATCATTCTTGGAGGAAGAAATCATTTATACGAAGCCTAAGAGGAGGCTGTGAATACTTCTAAGAAGCCGACGGGTCCTTGTACAACGCCCAAGAGGAGGCGGGGATGCTTTTAAGAAGCCTGTGGGTCCCCAAATCCTGAGAAGTTCAAGACAGGCTATTCACAAAGAATAGATCAAGCCAGGAAAGTTCGAGAATTTGGAAGAAACTCAAGGGATGCAATTCACGGAGAAGAGATCATCTCTGGGGAGTAGAGTTTTTTGACAATTCCTAAGGAGGACAGCCGAAGAGAAGACTGTATCTGGTGCTCCTATGGGGGATCTAGTATTGTCTATGTCTAAGAATGATCGATACGGCTTTACCTAGTGCTAGACGTAGTTGCTGGGGAAACTCTAAATATCTATACTATTATTACACAGTCGATATGAGTTTATGAAAGAAGACTTACAACGAAACAGCCCCACAATACAGTTATATGTATATGAAAGCGGTAAATGAAAGCATATAAACACTTACTCGGTTGTAGAGCTTCCATGCTGTTTTGTTAGTTGTTCAACAAAGAAAAATTGAAAACAACAGTATATTTCAAAATCAAAGGAGAAAGTGCTTTGAAAGGAAAAGTTGGGGCTTACAGCTCAAGGAGAGGCACATGGTTTTAGTAGTGATTGCACTGTGATATGAGTTTGTACAGTGGGACTTATACAAGTGACTGAGGCCTAAAAAGTTTTCTGTACAAGGGGAATGGGTCTTACACTCTCTCAAGAGGCCCAAAAAAAATGATTTAGAGAAAATAAGTGGGTCTTACTACTCGAGGGGTAGGCCCAGATGATTTTGTTTAAAAAATGGCGATCGCGCCGAGGTTTTAGAATGTACAGAGGGATTTATACAATAAGTGAGGCCCCAAAATGGGTTATGTAAAAAAGGGGGTTGGTACTTACACTCTATTAGAGGCCCAAGTGAGTTTTAAGAAAAGAAATGGGTCTTACTACTCGAGGGTAGGCCCAATGGTTAATTTTGAAAAGGGCGACGATCGCGCCGAGGTTTTGGAAACACCGTGGGACTTATACAAGTGATTGAGGCCCAAAATTTTGGTATTTACAAAGGAATTAGGTCTTACACTCTATTAGAGGCCCAAAGGTTTTAAAATGAAAATAAATGGGACTTATAGCTCAAAGAGAAGCCCAATAGTCTTTTTTGTTAAAAGGCGACGATCGCGCCGAACTTTGAAAATGTACAGAGGGACTTATACAATATCTGAGGCCCAAAATATTTTATTTACAAAAGGGATGGGACTTACACTCTATTAGAGGCCCAAAGTGTATTTTAGGAAAATAAATAGGGCTTACAACACGAGGGGAGGCCCAGATGATTTTCAGTTTGAAAATGGCGATCGCGCCGAGATTTTTAACGTATCGGGACTTATACAATAACTGAGGCCCAAAAATATTTTTGTACAAAAAGGGTTGGGTCTTACACTCTATTAGAGGCCAAAAATGTTTGAAAAAGATTTGTTAGGGTGAAAATCAAAGAAACCCCAATTTCATTTTTTAAAGGCATTTTTCAAAGAAAAATCAAGTAAAAAAATGATAAAAATATCAAATAAAATCATTAATCATGTTATAAACAATGATTAAGGTTTATGAAAAAGTATTTTATCCACATGAATATTTAAAATCATTTTGGTTTTAAAAATCAAGAAAAAGAAATCATTTTAAAAGCATTTAAAACAATTTAAAACAATATTTTTGAATATATTAAAAATATATCAAATAATAATATTTTTTGTGATTTTTTGGTGGATTAAAATATTATGGAGTATGAATAAGAAGTGTGTAAAACATAATTGGAAAATGATGATTTTTGCTATGTAAAAGAATTGGTTAAGTTTTGAAGATAAACTAAGAAAAAGAGGAAAGATGTCACAACATCACATTCGACATCTTTCATGAGTTTTGAAGATAAGAGAAAAAGGGAAGATGTCACAACATCACATTCGACATCTTAAAAAACCAGAACTGTACCTTTGTTACCAATGGTATTACTCATGCACACTGAAACTTAATGTACAGAACACGCAAAGCAAAAAACCAGAACTGCATGTTGATTTTAAACATCTTTGCTTATCAAACTTTCAACACTCATAACTCTCTCAATTTTTAATGAAATTAAAATCCGTAAGAACCTATCTTGACCAATTTTTCGCAAGGAATCTAATGGTATCACTCATACATACTGAAACTTAATGTACAGCACACACAAGGCAAAAATTTAGATCTGCACCTTAAGTTTAAAACAACATAAACTCCACATATAAACATGTTAAAGTGAAAACAGTAGGAGGATCATATCATACACATTAAGGACTAAATTTTTTCTTCAAGAATTGTTCAATATGATGCATGTATGTGGACAACAAAGGAAAGCATGATTCAAAGAATTCAAGTTGTGAATTTTACCTCTTTTTTGGAGATTTTGTGCAACCTACCAAGTGCTTTGTTCCAGAAATGATTTGATACTTTGGACACCCTCAAATGACCTCTTAGAAGCTTTTAGGATGGTTGGAATCAGCTGGAAACCTCTGGAGCAAGTTTGAGCACTTTCTTGCAAAATGGGCAAAAGTGGCCAAAATGCCAACTCTCTCAAATGGTGTTCCAGATGTGTGGCACCATTTGGGACAGTTCAAGGATGATATTTGGAGTGTGTTTGGGGTTTTATCTGGTTTGGAAAGTGACTGAATCAAGACATGGCTTGAAAAATGCAAAAAAGTCCAATTTTGAGGTTTTGAGAGGTGACTTTGTGATTTTGGTGTCACAGGTCACTTCTGATAGTTTGGATCACCTACATATGATGTTTATGAGGTGTTAGGATCATGAGATGTGATGGAAATGCTCTCTAACTCAAAAACTCAGAATTACCTTACTAAAGAAGGCATTTTGAAGTGAAAGAAGTGATTTTGAGGAAAGCATCTGTTTGATGGCTTTGGTGTACTCTAACTGAGCACAAATGAGCTCTATTTATTGTAGAGCAAGTTTGTTTTGGCAGCAATAGTGAATGGTGGCTACAGCAGAGGTTTGTTCAATGTTGGCCAATGAAAATCCAAGTCTCCTCTAGCCATTGACTAGAGGTTAGGGCACAGAGCTTTGGTTCCCTACTTGTTGGAGGAATCTTGACTGAATTCAGTTGCAAATGTGTCAGTCTATGCCACCTCTAAGCATCTATTGAATGCTCCAATCCAAAATTGGAGTCTTGTCTCTCTTTTAGGGATTTCTAGGTTTGGCATGCTACTTCTTGTTCCAAGGACTTTGGAGGCTTGGCTCAGTGATTGTCCCCTTTGGATTTGATCCTCAGATGTGTCCAAGATGATGACAAGGCTTGGAAATTCGTGTGGCACAATAAATGTGCAAATCTGTCCTGAAACATGTCTTAAAAATCAGCTGTAGCAAGCCTTGTTGTAAAATCCATAACTCCCTGCTCGAGTATGCTACATGGACGTTCTAGGACTTTCTGGAAAGCTTAGATGACGTACTTCAACTTTGATGTTTGGCCCTAGATCTAGTTTAACTTGGATCATGGAGAAAAACATCCTTAAAGTTGGGACATTCTTGCTGGAAAAATATTAATGATGTCCTATGAAATGTTGGAACATCTGACATTAAGAACATTAATAATTCCAAACTTTAATCACTTGTATCTTTTAATCCACTATGATATTTTGAGTTGAAGTGAATTGCATCTTTGATGCTTGTCCTGCATGGTGACAAAGCTTGAAAATTGTGTAGCACAAGAAAAAAGTGCACAAAATCTGTCCTAAAAAATAGCTGCAGCAAGCCTTCTTGTAAAGTCCATAACTTCCTGCTCGAGTGTGATAAATGGACGTTCTACAACTTTCTGGAAAGCTGAGATAACGTACTTCAACTTTGATGTTCAAGGTTTGTGAATATAAGACTTGTAAAATTGTCAAAAATGACCTTGAACTTGTGTGATCAAATCTGTCCTAAAAGCTGTCATGAAAATTCTATTTTATCAATGCCTTTTGCAGAGACCATAACTTTCTGCTCGAGAATGATAAATGGGCTTTCTAGGACTTTCTGGAAAGGTGAGATGACGTACTTCAACTTTGATGTTTGGCCCTAGACCTGGTTCAACTTGGATCATGGAGAAAAACATCCTTGAAGTTGGGACATTCTTGCTGGAAAAATATTAATGATGTCCTATGAAATGTTGGAACATCTGACATTAAGAATTCCCAACTTTGATCGCCTATATCTTTCAATCCTTATGATATTTTGAGTTGATTCCTTCTACAATGTTGAAGTATCAAATACCCTCTTTAAAAGTAGCTCTTACGCAAAATCAATGGATGCTTGGATCAATAGTTACAACCTTGAAAAGTTGTGCACTTGAACATGATTTTAACTTAGAAAAAAATTCTAAGTTTCCTTCAATTTGATCAATTTTACAATTCTGCATGATTTCTTGATTTAAATTTGATCAAATTAAATCATCCATCATATTTTCTTGAGTAATGGCTTGTGAAGCTCAAAGTTGACCAAAAGTCAAACTTTGACCTTCTGCGTCAGTTAACTTTGTATTAGATGACCTTGAGGTTTGATCCACTTGAAATGTTGCACTCTTGTGCTTAATTCTTGATGTGGGAGTCCTCTTGATCCTTTGTGGCTATTTGAGAGGCTAGATAAGTTGAAGATCATGTCATTCCTTGATTGATCATTTGTCTAAAGGCTCTGAAAGGGCTTGAAACCCTAAGCTTGATTGTAGTGAATGCTCAACAATTCCTTGAGGAGATTGATGAGGCACAAAGGTACATCCATATTGTGATGATGATTTACACAATGATGGAAAATCTTGGTGGTCAAAATTTGGGGTATGACAGAAGCCCCTATTTAATCTTCTTGGACCCGAAGGTGTGAATGGCGAAGGTATTCGGGCATTCAGGGTGCAAGAGGATTAAATATCAAAATACCCGAAATTTTGATGGTGGTTATGAATGGTAGCTTACGCATCCATCTTTTTTTGCTAAACAATGATGCTTAGAAAGGGTAAAACTTCCCCTCGATCCTGGTCTTCAGCCAAGGAGCTGGTCTCAGTTTTCTTTTGAAATAAACCTCCCCTCGATCCTGGTTTCCTACCAAGGAACTGGTCTCAGTTTCTGATTTAAACTTCCCCTCGATCCTGGTTTTCTACTAAGGAACTGGTCTCAGTTTCTGATGTCAACTTCCCCTCGATCCTGGTTTCCTATCAAGGAACTGGTCTTAGTTTCTTTTGTCAACTTCCCCTCGATCCTGGTTTCCTACCAAGGAACTGGTCTTAGTTTCTGAAATAAACTTCCCCTCGATCCTGGTTTCCTACCAAGGAACTGGTCTCAGTTTCTTTTGTCAATAAACTTTCTTGACAAGGGATGCTATTTGTAGCGGTTTTCCTTCAAACTTCTCACCGAATTTTCCTGGGGAGATGCCATTTGAAGGAAAAATTTTTGATGTCAAACTTGCTGGTGTAGCGTATTCGTCTGAGTTGTAGAGTTGCACAAACTTCTCTATTGGAGACGCCATTTGTTTCTACTGGGGAAAGCGAGTTTCTTGAGAGACTGCTTCCGTTTGGGGTCTTACATCATACTTTTCTCGAGATCTTCTCGGAGAAATGCCATATGATTGGATCCAATTTTGAGGTGCCGATGACCTTTTCATCAGTGGTTTTTTCGGAGAAAAACTGCCGATGACCTTTCTCTGGGGATTTTCCTTAATCCGGGAAAACAAGGACATCATCTTCAATGGCGAAGAATGATGTTTGTTGAACGTTTCTCTGGCCTTTCAGGGGTTCAAGTTATCAAAGTGGTCGAAGAGCCAACTTCAATCCAGAAATAAACTGGAGGCGAGATTGTTCAGACGTGACACTTCCTGACGAGGAAAGAACTGACAACTCGATTGAGAGGACGGTTAACATTAGGGGATAAGACCGACTAAAGTGATAGTGATGCAATATGAATGTGAATGCAAATTAATAATGCATGATGTATGTATGTATATGCTGACAAAACTGATGCAATATACAGACTAAAGGATGAACACGACTGGATACTCGGCCATAGTGGGGCATGTAGAAATATCGCTGGTTCAAGATAGCAATTCTGCCTTGCTTAGGAGAACCAGTCCCTGTTGGGAGCGATGCTATCGGGCTTAGGAGATGAGAACTCGGCCGAGGATGTCAGACGAAACATGCTCTATGACACAGTTGATCCTTCATTCAGGCGTAATGGTCTAAAAGGAGTACTTTGATTCTGCACTTTGAGGTTTGAACACCTTTGGAGAAGCGACCGATGTTCTTCTGATGTTCAACAGTCAAAAGAAATTGCCATCTTTATTTTAAAAGCAGAAAAAGTTTGACAAGTAAATTCATTTTTGTTTTATTTTCAAGAATCGTTAATCACGTTAAAAACATCATTCTGTAAAGCTAAAACAAGTAAGAATTACAAACAAAAGCACAAGGGCTTAAATTTTATTGATAGGATGGAAATCAGTCGAACACGTGATTCCATAGAGCATTTACAAAGTTAGAAAATGGTAATTTACAGGGAAAAGGGCTACGTTGAAACATAACGACCACTATCCTTCTACCAACTTTGAATTCGGGACATCCTGAGCTTCTGTCGAAGATGACCTTGACTGGAGTCTCTGATGGATGGCATGACTGCTGAAGCGCTGTATAGATCAGACGTAGTTACTTGCCATTAATCCCTAACTTTTTCCTGGATTGTACTTGGAGATTTCCAATCCACCGGGATGATTTTTGATCATGTCTCTAATTTTTGCCTGGACCGCCCTTTCGGGTTTTCAATCCATCGAGACGTTTTTTTTATTTAGGCGAAGTATTTCTTGACTACATCAACATTCGTGGGGTAGGCAAATTCCTCTCCGTCCATGGTTGTGAGTCTCAAGGCGCCGCCTGAGAAAGCTTTCTTGACCACATAGGGGTCGTCATAATTTGGAGTCCATTTGCCCCGGGAATCAGTGAGAAAGAATTGTATCTTCTTGAGGAGTTTGACGATTGGCACGCATGTCGCGGTCATGAGGAATATGAATCTGGAGATGTAGTTCAAACGTCCCAGGAATCCCTTGACTTGTTTTTCAGTTTTCGGAGAAGGCATTTCTTGAATGGCCTTGACCTTGTCAGGATCAACCTCTATCCCTTTCTGGCTGATGATGAACCCTAAGAGTTTCCCTGAACGGACACCAAAGGTGCACTTGTTGGGATTCAAACGGAGTCTGTATTTTCTCAACCACTCAAATAGTTTTGACAGGTGGGTGACATGCTCCTCTTTTGTCTTAGATTTTGCAATCATATCATCGACATATACCTCGATTTCCTTGTGTATCATGTCATGAAACAGAGTAGTCATGGCCCTTTGATAGGTTGCCCCGGCATTCTTCAAACCGAACGACATTACCTTATAACAAAAGGTACCCCATGGGGTAATGAACGAAGTTTTCTCCATGTCTTTCGGCGCCATTTTGATCTGGTTATAGCCCGAGAATCCATCCATGAAGGAGAAAATTTTGAACTTTGTTGTACTGTCCACCAGCATGTCAATGTGTGGTAAAGGAAAGTCGTCCTTTGGACTAGCCTTGTTCAGATCCCTGTAGTCGACACACATTTTGACCTTTCCATCCTTTTTGGGAACATGTACGATATTGGCTAACCATTGAGGATATTCTGATGTAACGAGGAAACCCGCGTCGATCTGTTTCTGTACCTCCTCTTTGATTTTGATGGCCATGTCTGGGTGAGTTCGTCTCAACCTTTGCTTTACTGGCGGACATTCCGATCTTAACGGTAAGTGATGTTCCACAATGCTGGTATCCAACCCTGGCATATCCTGATAGGACCAAGTGAATACGTCGGGAAACTCTTTGAAAAGCTTTATCAAACCTTCTTTGATAGTCGGACTGAGTAGTGCCCCAATCCTGATTTATTTTCTCTCTTTTTCCGAACCCAAGTTTATTGTTTCCAACGACTCTTTGTGAGGTTCCATGGACCTTTCCTCCTGTCTGAGTAATCGGGAGATCTCTTCTGGAATTTCTTTGTTAACTTCTTCTTCAGCCCCAAATACCGGGAACTCAAAGTTGGGAGAAGGCATCAGATTGTATGTTTCAACGGGGTTTAAAACAAGCAATCTGCATGACGTGATGATTCGTTTTAGAAGAGATAGAGAGAAAAATGCAAAAGTGTGTGTGTCACACCCTAATTTTTGACCCTAAGATCCCCGCTTTCCCCTTTTCATAACATATTAGGTCAATCATTTGTGCATATCTAACCGCTTTATCTAGCTTTGTCTGTTTGTTTCTCTTTAAAGGACAGGTGCTGCTGTAGAAGATTCAAGGTCCTGAAGGTTGTGTTATGTGTGTGTTTGTGAAGGTTCTCTGGTCTTTGCAAGATGTGTGTTGGACTCCTGTGTGATTGTGACCTCATTCCTTTGGTCCCTAAGCCACTACCAAACCTTCCTTCCCTCAAGACTGCTCAGAAGCCTTCTCCCCACAGAAGATTAGGTCTTTTTACACTCTGGTATGGAATTTGGCACCCTTAGACTGATCACTGGTTATGTGGTAAAGTTATATTACAAGACGGCATCTCTCCCCCTCTGTAAGTTCCTCAAGGCACGATGCACATGAAAAGAATGGATTCATAAAGACTTCACGTGATAAATTCAAAATTAATTCAAGATTCAAGGTTCAAAGTTCTTTCAAGTTTTTAAGTTTCCAATGTCAAGTTCAAGAAAAAAAAGATTCAAAAAAGTGGCAAAGGGTTGGAAAGTTCTTATTAATTCAAAATCCAGCCAAAGCATTATCCATTCCGAGGTTAAAAATCATTTTCTTTCATATTGGTTCAAGAATCCAAGTTCGAACATTCATTAATCACGAAGGATCATTTCAAGATTAATCCAAGATAAATTTCATGACCATTTTTCATTACAATTCATGCTCATTCTAAGGTACCATCACGTTCTAGAAGTATGCAGGTGTTGGGCCTGGAAATTAACGGATAGGGAGATAAGTGTTATTATTTCAAAACTAATGTATGGAATGTGGTCACGTGTTTAAATGCCGAAGGAGTTTCGAAAAAAAGAGTATTGCTTTGCAAGGATTATGTATCGTCACCAAGAAGTCACAAGCACGTTTTGAAAGGAAGTTTTTAGATACAAAGTGCCAATTGTTAAATCACACTCAAGATGTGCTCCATAATTCAGTTGATGGCTTGATTCATAATAGATGCCATATATACAAAATAAAACATATAAAAAAGGAAAGAGTTATCCTATCTGAATGATATAGACATAGTCTTTGAGGGAGCTTATGCACCCGGTGACTTGTCAGGAATTACCGAAGTTTCCTGCACACTAGATATTCCTAAAGAGCTTGCATCTACTCATTTTAAATAACAACCAGAGGCCTGCAACTTCATCAAGCCAATGTTCATAGTTGTGCCAAATGTATCGCAGGCTTGCACTGTTAACTAGAATGCAAGGTTAAAGAAACCTGTTTCCTACACACATTTACACGCATGATAACACAAGAATCCCCCCAGCCTGTAAGCCTCTAACCGGCCAGTCAAAGCATCACTCACCCTTTTCAATACCAACCTTTAACATTAACCCAAATCAAAAGAAACTTCAATTATTAACATTTAAGTCTTGAAGATGTTTTACCTGCTAAAGCTACGAGATACTAAAACCGTGACTTCGAATCTCGCCATGGTCGAAGCTTCAGCTAAGAAAATTACAATCAGAGTAGCATAGTCATCTTGTCGTTATACTTCTCGAAGCTAGCAATCAGCATAGGTTATGTCGCAGTTTTCTTCACTAAACTCCTCGCGCCAGAGTCATCACCACCAATACATGTAAAGAAAAAGGATGTTACAACATTAAGTGAGAATTAACAAATAGAAAGAGTTAAAAGCAAAGTTGTTGCCCAAAACGAGCTCTCAAGATTGCATCTCTTACGTTTGAAGACATTGCCATTGATATGCGCAAATCCACGTCAATTGAGGGAAATATAGGAAATTCGAAGAGTCATGCGACATGGTTCGTACCTTAGTGGCGCTCAAGGCGATCCAAATATTATGCTACCGCGGCATCCAAGCCACCCCATCGACACTATGACATCCATCAGTTCACGGTATCGGTTTCACAGTTAATGTCTAACCTTCCCCTTGTGATTAAGCTAGTGAAGATATCCCTGCAAGTTCAATAGCCATCAAAAGAGAACAAAAAGTAAGTGGCATGAAATTGTTAACCACATATCAGACAATCACTACGAGAACCAAATATTTCCAAATTGAAAATAGCAAGATGAAGTCAAGACAATTATAGCTGGCAGATGTCGCCGACGGTCTAAGTTTTGTGCAAGACAGTAGAATGTTTAAAGCTGCACATTTTAGAAATTAATATTTGAAGTGGCAACCTTTGAAAATATGTTCATGCTAAGATGTCAGAAACCAGTCATCCTAGATGCTTTGAAGCTGAACTCACACCTAAAGCTTGTTCGCAATCGACGCGGGAGTCCTTTAATGAAATTACTTTTCAGCCTCTTGTCGAATGTCTTCCAAAACTGAAGTGAGAGGCTAGAAAACATGTTACCGAAGCCATTGCAAATCTACAGAGAAAACCATTCAATCCCAAGATTAACATCAGACCATGAACATAAAGAAAAGGAAAAGGAACCATGGATCACTTACAGTATGAACACACTCTTGAACGTTTTGACGGCATAGACGTGAATTAAGCGGCATGTTGCCAAAATTTCCTGCTAGCGGTTCTAGGACATAAGGAAACCCAATTGGAATCATTCCTGAGATAGCAGTTCAAGAGAAAATACTAAAAGGGCCATCGGACTTACTTAGCAATTTAAGATGGATTTTCTCACCGTTCAATATGGATATACGGTTCCCGCATCAACGTTCATATTGCCTCCCTGCCATTATAAAGTTGGCATGCAACTGATGGTGTTCTCGTCCTTGTTAGTGCCTCAATAATGTGCGATATTCGCATAAGCGACATTCTCGATGATGGAGCAATCAAGAGCAGATTATGGTCATTTGCTTCTGCAATTCCTGTTGGACATTAATAGTTTGAATAAGATGACAGATTGAAATTGGAGTTGCAATAGTCGTGAAAATAATGATGTCAAAACGTGTATATGTAGAATGGTATATCACGTCAAGCATATATAGAATGCACATGTAGGTTCATATAGAAGTGCATGATATGTGTTTTTAAATGTGTTTGATCAAGTTGATAATGTTGTATGTGCATTAGGTGTTGTTAGGAACCTTTAGAAATGTCAAAATATTGAGTTTTGCAAATTTCAAGGGTTTGAGTCGACTCATAACCCTGTTCTGTTCGACTAAAAAATGTTGTATTTCTCAGAATGAGCAGCTGGAGGGCTCACGTCACCCTCCGGTCGACCCATACTGACTGCATTTCTGATTATCAAAAACTGGGAGGTTTGCGTCGACGCGTGTCCTGCTCCGGTCGATGCAAACAAGATTTTTCTGCATAGTTTTGTTGACGGGTTCACTCAGGTCGACCCCCCATCTGTATAGGTCGATCGTTCACTTGTTGTGCACTATTTTTCTGCCGTGTTTTGATTTCAAATGTTTGTTATTCTTGTTGCTTGTTTCTAGCATTGTATATATATTGTTTTTGGCTCATTTTTACATAACTAACAAGAAAAGTGAAATAAGCATTGATTTTTCTCTTCATCTTCATCATCAATTTTGCATTCTCTAACAACTACACATAACCATTTTTGTTAGTATTGTGCATTTTGTGAAGTGATAACGTCCAGACTTGGTGTGTTGTATCCTTTGTGTTGGGTTGAGAATCAGTGGGTTTTTCTTGAATAAAACCCTAGGGTTTTGTCCTCCAAGAATCTCGGTGATTTTGGGGGTTTTTGCATAAATCGTTTCTCTACAAGGATTCAGCCGTGTGAAGGTGATTGAAGAACGAAGTGTTCGGTCAGTCTAGTAGCAGAAATCGGAGGATCGTAGGAGAAAGATTTGGGATCGAATTGTGGAAGATCGAAATCGACCGAGTGAAGGGGATTGAAGAGCTGCGGGTTCTTGCAATCAAGTAGCATGAGACGGTGATTTGTTCGACCAAATTCGAGGCACTTGGTTCATCTTGAATCAAGGGGAGAGAAGACTTTGCATTGACATCAAAGATTGATTTGAGGGTTTAGTGTTTCTGTTCTTCTCTGGTATAAACAATTTGCAACGGTAATATATACATATCTCAATTCCATTTTCAAAATTGGGGGCAGAGGT
The DNA here is from genome assembly GCA_022829125.1 of Lathyrus tuberosus. Taxonomy (NCBI): domain Eukaryota; kingdom Viridiplantae; phylum Streptophyta; class Magnoliopsida; order Fabales; family Fabaceae; genus Lathyrus; species Lathyrus tuberosus. The sequence goes on along the minus strand of JALAZF010000061.1, from coordinate 3,980,028 downwards.
ACTCTTAGCGAGGACGAAAGGGGAACTGCCTAAGAAAATTGTGTTTGTTCTCTCTTTCCCTATCCTTTTACATTTTTAATATTGATTAAACTTGTGAATTATCTATTGATTGGAAAATTTCTGGTGTAGTGTAGTATAGAGCTGAATAATTGATTTGTAAAAACACTACAATCAGTTAGATTGTATTTAGATTAGCTCTACACTTACATTGCTTTGAAATTTACACTTGGAGTGCCTCGCACGCCAAGTGTTTGATAAATTGATTAAGCGCAAGTTTCTAAAGCGCTTTGTGAATTAAGTTTGTTGTATTCACCCGTTGGTGATTGGATAATATCAAGTGCATATATTTGAGTTGATTACGTTCTGTATCATTGATTCAATTAATTTTTCTCCTCTGCCACGTCATTCTTAGTAGCTTTACGCATATCTGATTTTTCTAGTAGTGGTTCGTTGTAGACTAATTGATTCAGTGGTTGCTTCTGCATTAAATGTTTAAAACTAATTTTTGAAACACCATAAGCGTGTAATAAATTGTGGGATCTATTCAACCCCCTTTCTAGATCCAAGCCATCGTCTAACAAGTGGTATCAGAGCCTGGTTTATCTGGTGCTTCGATATAATTTCTTAGAAAATGGTGAACGAACCTAAAGGGGCTTATAATAGAGCTCCAGTTTTTACAGACGAGAATAATAGCTATTGGAAAGATTGTATACGCGTGCATATAAACTCCAATGACCGGAAGGTTTGGAATGTTATTTTAAATGGTCCTATGGAAATAACCATGACCGATGAAAATAATGTTGTTGTGCCCAAGCCGGAAGCAGAATGGAATGATGAGGATGAGAAAAAGTACAACTATGACTGGAAGGCTAGAAATATTCTGATCTCCTCTTTGGGAGTTGACGAATATTATAGAGTCTCTCACTGTACAACGGCCAAAGCCTTGTGGGATGCTTTACAAGTAACCCACGAGGGCACTAATGATGTGAAATTGGCCCGAATCAACACATTAACGCAAGAGTTCGATCTCTTTTACATGAAGCAAGGGGAAACCATTGCCGACATGCAAAAGAGATTCTCTTATATAATCAACAAATTAAATAAACTTGGTAAACCAGTTCCCAACGAGGTTGCTACTAATAAAATCTTGAGATGTCTTAACAGGGAGTGGCAACCAAAGGTCACCGTGATCAAGGAGGCCAACGATCTAACTACTCTAGACCTCATGACATTATTTGGCAAACTCGATGAACATGAGGAAGTGCTCATCAACTTGGAAAAACATGAGAAGAGTGTAAAGAAAGAGAAAATAAAGGAAACAGAAAAGAAGTCGATAGCTCTTAAGGATTCTTGTTCAAAGTCCACATCTCAAGAGCAAAGTGAAAATGAAACCAACAATGATGAAGATGATGACTCGAGTGATGATATGGGGTTGTTTGTGAAAAGATACAATAGGTACATTCGAAAGAATGAAATTCAGCACTCGGATAAAAATCTCGTCAAATTTAGAAGGCAATCAAGGAATGAAGGCAACAAGAGTGGCAAGTCGAGAGGGTCTTGTTTCAATTGTGGAAAGTCCGGGCATTACAAGCCGGATTGCCCATCACTCAAGAAAGACAAGGATAAGGATAAAATTTGTCAACACAAAAAGTCAAATAAATCTAGACGAGCATACATTGCTTGGGAGAGCGATAGCGAGTCGGAAAAAGATGACAGCTCAAGTGACGAAAGTGAATCAGTCAATCTTTGTCTTATGGCACATCGAAACAAGAAGAAAGAGGTAAAACACTCTAAATACGATCACTCTAATAATATGTCTCATTTATAATTAACAAAGGCTTTTGATATGTTACACCATGAGGCTAAGGAAGCTTTTCAACGCTTAGCCTCGAACAAAAAGATTTTTTCATATTTGGAGAAAAAGATTTCCGATTCTGAAAAGGAATTGGAAGCTCTTAAAAACTCTATGGTGGATACATCAAAAGCTGAGATTAAAGAGGACAAGTCTCCTTGTAAGTGTAAATGCACCTAAGAGGGGGGTGAATTAGGTTCTTAAAAAATTTCTTCGATCTTTTTACCGGTTCTTGGTTATTTTTCCGTTTTATGATAAGTCCTGGAAAGTAAAGTGCGGAAAGGAAAAATGACACAAGAGAATTATAGTGGTTCCCCTCACAGCCCGAGAGTACTCCACTCCTCCTTCAACACGAAAGAGAGTTCACTATAGTTTAGAATTATTGTACAACCTAATCACACCAAAAGTGATGCTTACTATCTAGCCTATAGGTAACTAAGTGTATGAAGAACAATCCTCTTCAAAACACTCACTTGTTTCCAACAGTCCTGGACAACAAGGTAAAACAGAAAAATATTCTTGATAATAAGATTATGTCATGATAGTATGTTGATATCAATCTTGATAATTGATCTTCTCCTTTGAGACAATATCACTCAAACAATGTATACAAGTGTTCTTGACAAGAATGAGATGAAACAATGATATTTTATGAAAGATATGCAGAAGTTTCTCCCAAGAAAATTGTTTGAATGGACACTTGAACAATATTTTGAAATATGAAAGTCTGAGTGAATTTTTTGATAATGAAATTGTTAGGAGGTAAGTGTTAAATCAAAAATTGAAGTGTTTAAATATGTGTAAAACACCCCTACAAAAAGGTATGTGAAATATGCAGCAAAGGAATGAAAAGAGATGAGAAGGCAATGCACATTTCTATGAAAAGCCACCATTTTTCGCATACAGTAGCAGTGTTAATCGGTTAACCCTATAGGTTAATCGGTTAACACCCCTGTAACGTTAGAAAAAATTCAAATTTTGGATTGGTTAATTGGTTAACCCCACAGGTTAATCGATTAACAGTGTTGATTTTTCAAGAAAAAGTTTAGAAACTAATGTGAACTTTCCATAAAAGCTTTGCAATGCACTAGATCAAAGATATGCAAGATGCAACCAAGGACCCAATAAGAATTGGGTACCTATTTCCCTTGATTGATTGTGTAGGTACAAAGTCTTGAGACTACGGAAAGAAGATGGGTTCTTGATAGTGGCTGCTCAAGACATATGACGGGAGACATATCTCTTTTCATCGACTTTGTGGCGAAGAAAAAAGGGTTTGTTACCTACGGAGACAACAATAAAGGGTCAATACTCGGCAAAGTTAGTGTAGGTAATCCCTCATCTACTACTATCTCAGACGTACTTCTTGTTGAAGGCCTTAAACATAACCTTTTAAGCATTAGTCAATTATGTGACAAGGACTATAAAGTATCTTTTTTAAAGGATTGTTGCGTAATTGAAAATAGTGATAAAAAGGATGTGTTTAAAGGCTTGAGGGTCAATAACGTGTATATGCTAGATTTGAATGAGGTATCGTTGAGTAGCGACAAGTGTCTAGTCACTATAAATGAAGATTCATGGTTATGGCATAGACGATTGGCGCATGTCAATTTTGATTTGCTTAATAAGATAGCTTCTAAAGACCTAGTAATCGGCTTACCCAAAATCAAATTCACAAAGGATCACTTATGTGATGCGTGTCAAATAGGGAAGCAAACAAGGATCTCATTTAAGTCTAAAAACATTGTTTCAACCACGAGACCCCTTGAGCTCCTCCATATGGACCTCTTTGGACCATCTAGGATTAAAAGCCTAGGTGGTAACTATTATGGTTTTGTGATTGTCGATGACTTTTCTAGGTTTTATTGGACTATCTTCTTAGCAAGCAAGAAGGATACTTTTTCGGCTTTTGAAAAATTTGCCAAGTTATCCCAAAACAAATTGAACACAAACATTGTATCAATTAGAAGTGATCATGGAGGTGAGTTTGAAAATCATCTTTTTGAAGCATTTTGCGAAAGCCATGAGATTGATCATAATTTTTCCGCACCACGTACCCCTCAACAAAACGGGGTCGTGGAACGTAAAATTAGAATTTTGGAAGAATTAGGAAGGACTATGATCAATGAGAGTGGCCTTCCAAAATACTTTAGGGCCGATGCCATAAGTACGGCTTGTTACGTTTTAAATAGGGTGCTTATCCGTCCTATTCTAAACAAAACACCGTATGAGCTTTTAAAAGGGAGAAAGCCCAATATATCTCACCTTCACGTTTTTGGTTGTAAATGTTTCGTGTTAAATAATGGTAAAGAGACACTTGTTAAGTTTGATGCTAAGGCCGACGAAGGTATCTTTCTTGGATACTCTCAGTCAAGTAAGGCAAATAGGGTTTACAATAAGAGGTTACTTACTGTTGAGGAGTCGGTACACGTTACTTTTGATGAGTCTTATCCAAAAAATGTCAAAAAAGGTAGTTCTTTTCATGGTGCAGGTGTATCTTCAGAAGACATACTAAAGGACACTGATAAAGGGATTGATCAACCTGAAGCGGTGCATGTTGAGGAGGAAAAAGATCACCAACCTAAGAAAAGTGAGGAGGATCATCCATCTAATAAAGATGACCTTCCTCTAGCTTGGAAGTCTTCCAAAGACCATCCCATCGACAACATTCTCGGTGATATCTCTAAGGGAGTAACAACTCGCTCTAAGCTAAGTAACTTCTGTTATTTCTCTGCTTTTGTTTCGCAAGTTGAGCCTAAAAACTCTAAAGAGGCCTTACTCGATGAGCATTGGTTTTTATCAATGCAAGAAGAATTAAATCAATTCAGGAGAAATGAGGTTTAGGACCTTGTCCCCCCTCCGCGAGGCCATCGAGTAATCGGCACCCGATGGGTGTTTAGGATCAAGCTCGACGAGAATGGAGCCATAACTAGAAATAAAGCGCGCTTAGATGCGCAAGGGTATAACCAAGAGGAACGCATAGACTATGAGGAAACTTATGCGCCTGTTGCCCGAATCGAGGCTATACGCCTTTTACTTGCTTACGCTTGCACTAAAAATTTCAATTTATTTCAAATGGATGTGAAAAGTGCTTCCCTTAATGGATACATCAATGAAGAGGTTTATGTAGCCCAACCTCCGGGATTTGAGTCCCATGAGTATCCCGATCATGTTTACAAACTTAAACGTGCTTTGTACGAACTTAAACAAGCCCCTGGGGCTTGGTATAAACGTCTTAGCAAATTTCTACTTGATCAAGGGTATTCAAGAGGCAAGGTTGACACAACCCTCTTTATTAAACGTCAAGGAAAACATTTAATTTTGGTACAAATTTATGTTGATGATATCATTTTCGGGTCTACTAACATGACCTTGGTCAAGGTGTTTTCCAATTTGATGCAGGGTGAGTTTGAGATGAGCATGATGGGGGAGCTTAACTATTTCCTCGGATTGCAAATCAAACAACTCGAAAAGGGCATGTTTGTGAGTCAGACGTAATATTGTCTTGAGCTTCTCAAACGTTTAAACATGGTAAACTGCAAGGTAATTGATACTCCGATGCCTACTTGTGCTAACCTTGATTGTGACGAGAATGGTAAAGATGTAGAGGTAAAGAATTATAGAGGTATGATTGGTTCTCTCCTCTATCTTACCGCATCTCGACCCGACATTATGTTTAGTGTTTACATGTGTGTGAGGTGTCAATCATGTCCCAAGGAATCTCATTTGAAAGACGTCAAACGCATACTTAGATACCTCTCCGGTACTCCAAAGTATGGGCTTTGGTATTCCAAGGGTAGTGATTATTCCTTGGTTGGCTATTCCGATTCCGACTTTGCCGGGTGCAAATCGTATAGGAAAAGCACTAGTAGCACATGTAATTTCTTCTCAAATTTCTTAGTGAGTTGGCATAGCAAAAAGCAAGTTTCCGTTGCTTTGTCAACAGCCGAGGCGGAATACGTTGCAGCCGGTAGTTGTTGTGCTCAAGTCCTATGGCTTAAGTAACAATTGCTCGACTTCAATTTAAAACGTGAGTGTATTCCTATTTTATGCGATAACACAAGTACCATTAATTAAACCAAGAACCCCGTATTGTATTCACGCACCAAGCATATCGAAATACGTCATAACTTCCTTAGGGATCATGTAGAGAAAGGTGATGTGGTCTTTGAGCATTTTGACACTAAAAATCAACTTGCTGACATTTTTACAAAACCACTCGCTACAGAGCCTTTCTTTCATATCCTTAGGGAACTAGGCGTTCTCGACATCTCAGATTGTGCTTGAGAATTCATAAGTATACTGGCTCTCCATATATATGTGCTTGTTTATATCTTTGACTAACAATATAAAGAATTATTGAGCTATATGTAAGGGCATCCATCGTCAATCGTGATTAAGGTAATATCGTTCCTCTTAACAAGTTTCGTTTTGTAAGTTGATGTACCATGTTGAGTATTGAAACTGATGTTTATTGCACAATTAAGCATGTTTTATCCATTTAAATGTTTGATATTTGCGTTGGCTTTTTATTTATCCAAAATGGTTGCATAAATGACACATAAATGTGCTTTTTACATTGTTTCACTAGTTGAGTCGACCTAAACAGGACTCCGGTCGACTCACCAAAATGCTTTTGTTTTGTTTTTCGCATTTCATCTTAATGACTATTGGTTTTGTACTTTTTTCTTGTTAATCTTTCCTACAACGTGACAATGTACTGCACCATATTATGTCTTTATTGATCATTTTGGCTTGTTCTTATTATTGCCATGATTTTATTTATCTTACTATGTTTTTCATTAACAATCATTTTATGTGAATATGTGTTAATGGTTACGTGTTGCAAATTCTGTAAAAATGCCAAACTCGATATTGTATCTTTGACCTATTATTTATTTCTTTCTTTTTGATGTTGTCAAAGGGGGAGAAGAAACCGCAAGCAATAATAACAGCTAATGAGATTGATCAAACATCAATGGATGCATGAAGTTAGGGGTAGGACGATACTCCAAGCGTGACTTTTTTCTACTGTTTTGCCATCATAAAAAGGGGGAGTATGTGAGGGCAAGTTGTCTCTATACTCGGTTTTAATGATGTCAAAACGTTTATAGGTAGAATGGTATATCATGTCAAGCATATATAGAATACACATGTAGGTTCATATAGAAGTGCATGATATGTGTTTTTAAATGTGTTTGATCAAGTTGATAATGTTGTATGTGCATTAGGCGTTGTTAGGAACCTTTAGAAATGTCAAAATATTGAGTTTTACAAGTTTTAAGGGTTTGATTCGACTCACAACCCTGTTCTGGTCGACTCAAAGATGTTGTATTTCTTAGAATTAACAGCAGGAGGGCTTGTGTCGACCCTCCGGTCGACCCATACTGACTGCATTTCTGATTATCAAAAACTAGAAGGTTTGCGTCAACGCATGTCCTGCTCCGACCGATGCAAACAGGATTTTTCTCCATAGTTTTGTTGACGGGTTCGCTCAGGTCGACCCCCCCCCCCCATCTGTATAGGTCGACCGTTTGCTCGTTGTGCACTATTTTTCTGCTGTGTTTTGATTTCAAATGTTTGTTATTCTTGTTACTTGTTTCTAGCATTGTATATATATATATATATATATATATATATATATATATATATATATATATATATATATATATATATATATATATATATATATTGTTTTTGGCTCATTTTTACATAACTAACAAGAAAAGTGAAATAGGCACTGATTTTTCTCTTCATCTTCATCTTCAACTTTGCATTCTCTAACAACTACACATAACCATTTTTGTTAGTGTTGTGCATTTTGTGAAGTGATAATGTACAGACTTAGGTGTGTTGTATCCTTTGTGTTGGGTTGAGAATCAGTGGGTTTTTCTTGAATAAAACCCTAGGGTTTTGTCCTCCAAGTGTAACACCCCCAATTATATAAAGCAGTAAAAGAAAATTCAAAATTTCATCAGAGTATATTTAAATTATCATGGCATAGACTGGGAGAATGTCACACTATATTGAAACAAATCATACAACACCTGCTCATAAAGATATGCAACAGTGGGGTAGCAATCAAGAGAGGAACTCCTTACACCCACATTTCAGTTTTTAGAATAAAAGCGGAAAATCTAAAACTGAATATCATATATATATATCACATGAAAAGTTTGTCATACATCAAGTTATACATGAACAAGCCAAAAGATATATATATATATACATAATACACGATAATCACAAACTGCCTCCCTAACTACCCGGTGTCACATATCAGAGCCGACCGACAAAAGAATGAAGTCCTAAGCTTCACAAAAAGACCTCCAGCAACTCTAATCCGCAATGCCTCATAGAGCATTATAAAACAGCAGAAGGGTGAGAAAAACAATCATAATATCATTGCATACAATTATATATAACACAAAATACACATATATACGGTTCTCACCACAACTCACGCTGTAATCCCAACACAATACAACACAAAGCATAATTCATATTTCCATCATCGACACATATCCATATATCAATTTATCGATTCCATCCACAATTCCACCCATAAACAAAACATTAATGATTTATGCAAATGCAAGAGACCGGCACCACGACTCTATGCATATGCACATGCGGTACCGACTTCCAATGTTTCTCGTCACTAGTTCACTCAGGAACTCTGCTGGAATCAATTCTCATTACATCACTGTAACTCCCCATCGGGCATACGATGTCCCCCGTTGCTCACACCCCACACGGGCACACAACGTTTATGGATCGCTCACACCCCACACGGGCACACGACCTGATCGCTCACACCCCACATGGGCACACGATCGTCTATAACCATCGCTTTCGGTCCTCTTATTTTTAAGGCTATTCATACCTCTTATTTTTAAGGCTCACGATGTTATAGCAGATTCCCTCTGGAATCAAACCGTCACTCAGGACGTCACAACAATGCATATCATAATGCTTGACATACAATGACTCATGACATTTAATATGCACACATCAATGCATTCTTCTACATCAACAAAATCACACTTTGCACTTATGCCCAAAATAATGCATTTAATTACCATACGGCCACAATTCATCACAACACCATTAAAACACATGCATTTACATCATACAACATCACCTTGCATAATACCCATCAATTACGCACAATTATAACGACAAAAGTCGACAAACCGACACTATTCCAAATTATGACATAATAAATCGGCTAACAATTTCCAAACCATCATAATGAGAAAGTACCGCTCAATAGCTTTCCAACGATACCAAGAATGTAAAAATCGGACAAACGGAACCCAAGTTACGAAAGAAAAACGAAAACGATATTTTGAAAAGTCCCATTTTACCATTCTCCTGGCCATACGCGTATTGCCCTTAGCCATACGCGTATGGGCAGAGACTCATTTTTCCCAAAATTCACGTGTAAAAGTCCATACGCGTAATGCCCAACACCGTACGCGTATGCCCTAAATTGTTACGCGTATCATACGCAAATGGGCAGATGACCGAGAAAATTGAAGATCCATACGCATATTGGCCCATGCCTCGCCCATGTTACGCGTAATGCCAAGGTCTATACGCGTATGAACATGCCCCATAAGCGTATGACCTAGAAAAACCAGAAAAATTCTGCAGAACCAAGTTCTGCGTTTTCTCAACCAAAAATCCTCCAATTTCTCACCTACACCCAGAAAATTACCAATACAATGCATAACAACATGTATCTATCATGTAGCAACAATAATGAACACTAAAAACATGATTTCCAACACATTTAATCGATTTCTAATCAATTTTACATAATATGGGTTTTACTAAATTTTTCCAATTCAATCCAATAACAACCACAAACACACATACATAATCGTATACAAGCATACAATAACTGAGTTTCGCACCCTTACCCGATTAAATCGATTCTAGAAGTTGTTTTCTTTGATTTTCCAAGATTTTCTCACTTTTTCTTCTCTTCTCCTCTTTCCTTCCCCTTTTCCTTCTTCTCTTTTTCTTTCTCTCTATTTTTCTCTCTTTCTATTTTCTATCTTTTCTAACTTAAGAAAATTATTATGAAATGACCAAAATACCCCGACACTCAAATATCTCGCAAACTTTTCCAAAACCCGATAAAATATCACAACATTGAAAAATAACATATTTCCGAACAAAAGTCGAAAATAAAATAAAATAATAATAAAATAATCAAACGACTCGATTAAATAAAAACTGACAAAACTGGGGCGTTACACCAAGAATCTTGGTGATTTTGGGGGGTTTTTGCACAAATTGTTTCTCTACAAGGATTCAGCCGTGCGAAGGTGATTGAAGAACGGAGTGTTCGGTCAGTCTAGTAGCAACAATCGGAGGATCGTAGGAGAAATATTTGGGATCGAATTGTGGAAGATCGAAAGCGGCCGAGTGAAGGGGATTGAAGAGTTGCGGGTTCTTGCAATCGAGTAGCGTGAGATGGTGATTTGTTCGACCAAATTTGAGGCACATGGTTCATCTTGAATCAAGGGGAGAGAAGACTTTGCATTGACATCAAAGATTGGTTTGAGGGTTTAGTGTTTATGTTCTTCTTTTGTATAAACAATTTGCAACGGTAATATATACATATCTCAATTCCATTTTTGGAATTGGGGTAGAGGTACCCTTAGTGAGGATGAAAGGGGAACTTCCTAAATAAATTGTGTTTGTTCTCTCTTTCCCTATCCTTTTACATTTTTAATATTGATTAAACTTGTGAATTATCAATTAATTGGAAAATTTATGGTGTAGTGTAGTATAGAGCAGAATAATTGATTTTTAAAAAGACTACAATCCTTTGGATTGTATTTAGATTAGCTCTACACTTACATTGCTTTGAAATTTACACTTGGAGTGCCTCGCACGCCAAGTGTTTGATAAATTGATTAAGCACAAGTTTCTAAAGCGCTTTGTGAATTAAGTTTGTTGTATTCACCCATTGGTGATTGGATAATATCAAGTGCATATATTTGAGTTGATTATATTATGTATCATTGATTCAATTAATTTTTCTCCTCCGCCACCACATCATTCTTAGTGGCTTTACGCATATCCAATTTTTCTAGTAGTGGTTCGTTGTAGACGAATTGATTCAATGGTTGCTTTCGCATTAAATTTTTAAAACAAATTTTTGGAACACCATAAGCGTGTAATAAATTGTGGGATCTATTCAACCCCCTTCTAGATCCAAGCCATCGTCTAATAGTATAACCAAATGCCTTCTTGCCTTCTAGAGGTTCAAGTTATCAAAGTGGTCGAAGACCGATTTCAATCCAGGACTAAACTGGAGAGAGATTGTTTAGACGAGACAATTCCTGATGAGGAAAGAACTCAAACCGGGATTTTATCCTATTCGATTATGGAAAGGAAATCTGACAACTCTAATGGAGAGAGAACCTTTATCACTTAGGGATTAACGTGACCAAAGTGATCGAAATATGATATGCAATATGAATATGAATATGAATCAATTATGCATGATGTATGTATGAAATGCTTATGCTGACAAAACGAACATGACATACAGACTGACTGTAACGCCCCGATTTGTTTAATTCTATTTATTTATTTCATTTATTTGAATTTTGTGAAATGTGTGAATTTATTGTATTTCACCTGCTAATTGAGTTAATTGGTTAATTTCTCTGATAGGTAAAATATTTTCAATAAATTATAATTTCTTTTCAACTTTTATTTCCCGAAAATATATTTCATCGCTGTTTATGTTTTATCGCATTTTGAGAGCGTTTGGGAGATATTTGAGCGTAAGGGCAAAATGGTCATTTTGGGTAGTTAGATATTTTGTTATAAATAGAAATAGAGAGAGAGAAATGGAGAGAAAAGAGAGAGAAAGGAAAAGAAAAGAAAGAAAAGGGGAAGAAGAGAAAGAGAAGAGAAGGAAAAAGAGAGAAGAGGAAAAAGAGGAAAATCGAGGAAATCTCCGTTTCAAGCGCGAATAATCGGGTAAGGGTGAGAAGTTTCGATTATATCTTGCTTTTTTATGTATATGTGTATGTTTTCTTGGAATGTTTTGGTGATTTTCTTCTAGTTTTCATTTTAGGTTGAAATGGTAGAAATGAATAGAAATCGATGTTTTCACGGACGAAAGTCAGAATAACTCGCGTAGTAGAGTCGAGTGATGTTGGGTCGTGATTTAGCGTGATCGTTTGATTGAATTGAGTTGAATTTGTAACTTTTGCGTTTTTGATATATATCGATGTTTTGCGCAAATTGATGTGGATATGTCTGGGAACATTGGTATAGGTTGATATTTAATCGGGAATGGTTGTTCATGTGTTTTCGAGTGGTTTTGATCGAGTTTGGAATTGGATTAAATTGATAAAACTATGTTTTCAAAATATTTCAACAGTGGAAAATGTGTTGGATGGCCTTTTAATGATGAAAATATTGTAGTACGTTGAATTCTGAGATCGCAGCTTTTTACGGAATTGAAAACGGATGTCCGGAAGTCCTCCGACGGTATATTTAAGGCTAAACGCAGCTGAGTTTCAGCAGGTAGCAAGCTCAGCGCGCAGTCTGCGCGCTCAGCGCGGTCTGGGCGGTTTTGAAAAATTTCCGAAACTTCAAAAATTCATAACTTTTGATCCGTAAGTCCGTTTTGGTCCCCGTTCGAAGCGTTGGGAAGCTAGTAAAATATTCTTTCTATTAAAAATGGTTTGGAGGGCAGTAGATGAATTATTTAAGTCGTGGTTTTGTAAAAGTGTCGGATTGTTGGGTTTTTATCGAGTTAAATGCGTGCGGTTGGTGTTTTACCGTGTATTGTGCTATTGTTATATAACGTGGAGCTTTTATGTGGTTTATATGATGTTGATGCATGTGATAATGATGTTGTTGTGTGGTAAAGTACATTGTTTGATTGAATATCAATGTATGTTGTTATGATGTTTTGTGGGATTGTTGTGGTTTATATGATGTTGAGGCATGTGATAAGATGTTGTGATGGTTGTGGTTGATGGTGAGTAATTCTTGATGTGAATTTATATGAGTGTATATGCTAAAGTGCTAATTGTTGTGGTTTGTGGATTATGATGAAATGCATTGTTTATGTGAAATTCAATGTGTGTTATTTGGTGGCCTAATGGCAAGTAAATGTATTGTTTGAATTGATTTTCAATGCATGAATAATGATGATGAGATAATCCATATTGTTGATTTGTGAAGATGCATTTGATTGTCATGAGTTCTTGGGTGTCAAGCATCATGATATGCATCTTGTGATGTCGTGTGCCCGTGTGGGGTGTGAGCGACGAATCGATTCCAGAGGGAATCCGCTATAACATCGTGTGTCTTAAAAATAAGGGGACCTAAAGCGATAGGATCGGATCGTGTGCCTTAAAAATAAGAGGTGTGAGCGATGATTATAGACGATCGTGTGCCTTATACAAAGAGGTGTGAGCGATCGGGTCGTGTGCCCGTGTGGGGTGTGAGCGATCTATAAACGTCGTGTGCCTTAAAAATAAGAGGTGTGAGCGATCGGATGGATCGTGTGCCTTAAAAATAAGAGGTGTGAGCGACGGGGAACATCGTGTGCCCGACGGGGAGTTACATTAAGTAACAAGCGATGGTTCCAGCAGAGTTCCTGAGTGAACTGGTGACGATAAATGATGGATGGATGGTACCGCATATGCATTGCATAGAGTCGTTGTGTCGGTCTCGGTACATTTGCCTAAATCATGAATGGATTGATTATGTGTGGAAATTGTGAATTAATTGATTATGTGTTGAGATTTATGTTTGAATTGGTGAATTGATGTGCATATGTGATAAATGTCTTGGTTGTGGATAGTATGTCTTATGTGTAGATATGTGCTATGTGATGTGGTGGTGTGTTTCCATATGTTGTGAATTTGGTGTGCCTTATGTGCAAATATGTGATTATGGAAAAAGTTTCCCTTACAGGTTTATTCCATTTTGAACCTTTCCTATTTTATGGAAAAAGTTTCCCTTACAGGTTTATTCCATTTTGTATTATGTATCAAAATTTATGAGCAGGGATTGTGTTTTATTTCTTTAATTGTAGCATCCTTGTTTATGTCGGAAAAATAAATTTTTATTTACTCTGATTTAATTATGTATTATTTATTCGCGATGGGAATTGGGGTGTTACATTGACGATGAGCACAACTGGATACTCGGCCTCTTTGGGGAATAAAAGTATAACTTATCTGTTGAGGGAACAAAATCCTGTTGCTAAACTTTTCATATTCTTGGCAATAACAAAATGCGACTCCTGGGGACTGACAGGTGGGATACTCGATCTTATCAATCTGTAGTAAGTGATCCTCCACTCGGGATATACTAATCACAAGGAATATTTTGATTCTGCATTTTGAAGTTTGATTACTTTCGGAGAAGCTGTTGATGTTCCTCTTCGTTGTTCATTAATCAAAAAGGAAATTGCCATCTTTATTTTAAAAGAAGAAGTAAATTTGAAATTTACGTTTTGAAAACAAAAGTAAATTCATCTTTTTTTGTTTCAAGAATGTTAATCATATCAAAATTTCATTTTGCAAAGCAGAATAAATGAGAATTGCAGACAAAGGGCACAAGGGCTCAAATTTTTATTGATAGAATGGTAATCAGCCTAATGAGTGATTCCATGGAATATTACAAAGTTTAGAAAATGGTAATTTAAAGGGAAAGGGGCTACATTGAAACATAATGACCACTATCTTTCTACCAACTTTAAATTCTGAGTATTATCGAGCTTCTGTTGAAGGTGACTTTGATTGAGGATTTCTTGACAGATGACGTTGCTTCTGAGGATCCAATATTGTCAGATGCAGTTACTTGCCATAAATCTCTAACTTTTGCCTAGATTTTCCTTCAATCTACTGGGATGTTTTTTTTCTTGTTCGTGTCTCTAATTTTTGCCTGGACCGCCCTTTCGAGTTTTCAGTCCACCGAGTCGTTTTTTTCATTTAGGCGAAGTATTTCTTGATTGCATCAACATTCGTGGGGTAGGTAAATTCTTCTCCATCCATGGTTGCGAGTATCAAGGCACCGCATGAAAAGGCTTTCTTAATAACATAGGGGCCATCGTAATTTGGAGTCCATTTTCCCCTGGAATCAGTGGGAAATGATTGGATATTTTTGAGCACGAGGTCGCCTTTTTTGAATACCTGAGGTCAGACCTTTTTGTCAAAAGCTTTCTTCATTCTTTGTTGATATAACTGACCATGGCATAAAGCCGTCATCCTTTTTTCTTAGATTAGATTCAGTTTATCATATCTGCTTTGACACCATTCAACTTCTGTTAGCTTGGCTTCCATCAAGATTCTTATTGATGGTATCTCTACTTCTATGGGGAGCACTGCTTCCATGCCATATACTAGAGAGAAAGGGGTTTCCCCTGTTGAAGTGTGGACGGATATGCGATAACCGTGAATAGAAAATGGTAGCATCTCTTGCCAATCTTTGTAGGTTAAAAGCATCTTCTGAATGATCTTCTTGATATTTTTGTGAGCTGCTTCTACCGCTCCATTTATTTTAGGCCGGTAGGGAGATGAGTTATGGTGTTCAGTTTTGAACTCAGCACATAATTCTTTCTTCATCTTGTTGTTCATGTTCGATCCACTATCAGTAATGATCTGGCTTGGAACACTATAACGGCAGATGAGATTGTTCTTAATAAATCGGGCCACCAGTTGTATGGTCAAATTGGTGTATGATGCTGCTTCGACCCATTTGGTGAAGTAATCAATGGCTACTAGGATGAACCGATGTCCGTTTGAGACTTTGGGTTCAATCATGCCAATCATGTCGATTCCCCATATAGAAAAAGGCCATGGAGAAGAAAGAATTTTGATATGCTTTGGCGGTACATGAATTTTGTCGGCGTATATCTGACACTTGTGACACTTCCTCTTGTACTTGTAACAATCAAATTCCATTGTCAGCCAATAATATCACGCTCTTAGAATTTTTCTTGCCATTGTATGCCCATTGGTATGAGTGCCAAAGGAACCTTCATAAATCTTTTTCATTAACATGTTTGCTTCGTGTCTGTCCACGCATCTGAGCAAAACCATGTTGAAGTTTCTTTTGTAGAGCACCTCATTGTTCAGGAAGAAGTTTCCAGCTAGTCTTCTAAGAGTCTTCTTATCTTTTCTTGATGCCCCATAAGGGTATTCTTGTTTTTGAAGGAAGCATTTGATATCATGATACCATGGTTTGTCATCGATGACGGCTTCCACTGCAAATATGTAAGCGGGCCTATCAAGGCGCATTATGCCAATCTTGGGTACGTCGTTCCATCGATTCACACTAATCATGGATGATAGGGTAGCTAGTGCATCAACCATTTGGTTTTCTTCATGAGGAATGTGATGAAAATCAATCTTATTGAAGAAGAGTAACAACCTTCTTGTGTAGTCTTTGTAAGGAATCAATCCCAATTAATATGTTTTCCACTCTCCTTTGATCTGATTTATAACCAGGGCTGAATCTCCATAAAAGTCCAAATATATTATCCTTTAGTCAATGGCTTCTTGGAGACCCATGATGCAAGCTTCGTATTTAGCCTCATTATTTGTACACTTGAATGTCAATCTGGCGATGAAAGGAATATGGGTACCCTGAGGTGTAACAATGATTGCCCCAATTCCATTTCTATAAGCATTGAGAGATCTGTCGAAAATTAGTCCCTATTGGGATCCTGGATCTGGCCCTTCGTTTGGTAGCGGATCATCGTAATATTTCATTTTTAGGTACATTACATCTTCGTATGGGAAGTCAAATTTGATTGATTCTTGATCATCAATCGGTTGATGAGCCAAATGATCGGCTAAAACACTCCCTTTGATGGTGTTCTGAGCATGGTACTCGATGTCGTATTCTGATAACAACATCTGCCAACGGGAAATCCTTCCTGTTAAAGCAGGCTTTTTAAAGACGTACTTGATCGGATCCATTTCGGAGATTAACCAAGTAGTGTGACAAATTGTGTACTAGAGAACACATTTAGCTACCTAAGCTAGAGCGCAGCAAGTTTTCTCGAGCATAGTGTATCGAGTTTCACAGTCCGTAAATTTCTTGCTTAAGTAATAAATAGCAGACTCTTTTCTTTTTGTTTCGTCTTGTTGGCCAAGCACACAGCCCATGGAATCTTCCAAGACTTAAGTAGATAATCAGTGGTCTTCCTTTCACTGGAGAAGAAATAATAGGTGGTTTTAGCAGATATTCTTTGATGCTGTCAAAAGCATTTTGGCAATCCTCTGTCCATATACAACTTTGGTTCTTTCTGAGTAATTTGAAAATTGGGGCGCATGTCGCGGTCATGAGGAATATGAATCTCGAGATGTAATTCAGACGTCCCAAAAATCCTCTTACTTGTTTTTCAGTGCTTAGAGAAGGCATCTCTTGAATGGCCTTGACTTTGTCAGGGTCAACCTCAAATCCTTTTTGGATGACAATGAATTGTAAAAGCTTTCCTGAACGAACACCAAATGTGCATTTATTGGGATTCAAGCGGAGTTTGTATTTTCTCAGATGCTGGAATAATTTTGTTAGATGTTCCACATGTTCTTCTTCTGTTTTAGATTTGGCAATCATGTCATCGACGTACACTTCAATTTCTTTGTGCATCATGTCGTAAAACAGAGTTGTCATAGCCCTTTAATAAGTTGCTCACGCGTTTTTTTGATCGAACGACATTACTTTGTATCAAAAGGTGCCCCATGGGGTGATGAATGAAGTTTTCTCCATGTCTCCTGGCGCCATTCTAATTTGATTATAGCCTGAAAATCCATCCATGAAGAAGAAGACTTTGAATTTTGTTGTGCTGTCAACTAGCATGTCAATGTGTGGCAGGGGAAATCATCCTTTGGACTTGCTTTGTTTAAATCCCTATAGTCTACGCACATTCTGACTTTTCTGTCTTTCTTAGGAACTGGCACTATGTTGGCTAGCCATTGAGGATATTATGATGTGGCAAGGAAACCTGCGTCGATCTGTTTCTACACTTCTTCCTTAATTTTGGTGGGCATATCTGGGTGAGTCCTTCTCAATTTTTGTTTGACCGAAGGACATTCTGGTTTCAGTGGCAAGTGATGTTCCACGATGTTGGTATCCAACCCTGACATGTCTTGGTAGGACCAAGCAAACACATCTGAAAATTCTTTGAGCAGTTCTATCAAGCCTTCTTTGACAGTTGGATGGAGTAGTGCTCCAATTTTAACTTCTTTTCTCTCCTCTTCTGAACCCAAATTAACCGTTTCTAACAGTTCTTTGTAAGGTTGAATGGATTTCTCCTCATTTTTTAGTAATCGAGAGATCTCATCTGGAATTTCTTCATCCTCTTCTTCTTCGGCTTCAAATACCGGGAACTCAAAGTTGGGAGAAGGCATTGGATCATATGTTTCAATGGGGTTTAAAACAAGTAATTTTCATAACATGATGACTCTTTTTTTAGAAAAGACAGAGAAAATGCAAAAGTGTGTGCAGTGTATTTTGAAAAATGCTTATTTTTATTTTGGTTTGTTTTTTAGGATTACCATTTTCTGGAAAAGCGAAAAGTGAAAATAGCAATAAATGCAGGAATTCAGAATGACATTCTTATTTATGATTTGTCGGTTCTTGAAACACAAACCCTATAAAACAAAACTCTTTCGCTCTGGGCGAAGCGAAGAGGGATATTTACAGAAAATCAAGCCCTATAAAACATCCTTTTCACCCGGGAAAAGTGAACGGTCAAAACAAAGACGAGGCAATTACTTTGATTTATGAACGATATTCGGGACATCGATCGCGACCCAATTGTGACGAACTCCTTTGTAGATCACAAAGTCTGGTATTTTTCTTCCAGGATTGTCTTCAGTAATGACACTGATTTCTGGCGGAGTTGGATCACTAGAGTCTTCTTCCCATGCAGAGTTATCATAAGAGGACTATTCTGTTGTATCTTCACTAGTATTTTCATTTTTCAAGAGGATCTCCCCATCCCGTTGGCTAGATGTCTTCATATCTGACGCGATAGCTTTTGGGAGTGGTGTACTTCACTAGGAAGTCGTACTTGCCGCTTGGCTACCCCAAAGTATCCCAAGTTTATGAGGGGATAGATGAATCATCTTCTTCAATGGCATTGGCCTTAGGAAATGCAAATTTGATAAATTCTTGTCCTGCGATTCTTGCAACTTCATCAACATGATGTTTGACATTTTCAGAATTTTCCTGGTAAGGTTCCCACGACTCTGGGAGAACAAGTGGATTTTTCTCAAGGTCATTCAGCAGATATGCATTCTCTGGCTGACTCTTTTGCCTTGAATCTTCCATTTAACGTTTCCAAATGGGAAAATCATCCATAGGATCATATGAGTTGTAATCAAAGTTGTCTTTCATCAGAGTATCTTCTTCCAATGAGTTGGGTGGAGCATTACATCCCTCGGATCGCAATCTCCGTAGATCATTCTGACATCTGATCTTGGTATATATTTGGGACTTTGCTTTGGAGAGCAAAATGGTATGTATGTTTCTTCCTGAGATATATATCCTTCATCATTGAAATATGATTTCAAATCTTCATCTGTATCAGAAGAACCATTTTCCTCGATGGTGTGGACTTCTTGAGAAATTGGGTGGAGGAAGCCTCCACTGTGGAAGAAATCTTGAATAGGTCGAGTGGCCTTATCCTTTTTTGTAGTCTTGGTAAATGCTGGAGAAAAACCAAGACCTTTTCTAGTCTTGTTATTAACAGAAATCACAACTTGCCCCCATCCTTTTATGTCACTGTTTCTCGTTATTTGGAAAGCATCTTTGTATGAGGAAATTGACGTTCCTTTTTCTTGGTGATTCTCATTTCTCACAAGGAGTGCTTGAAATTGAGTTCCAATGACTTCTTATGGCTCTAAATATGAGAATGACGATAGATTGCTTACAATTAAAGCCTGTTCTCCGCATACTGTGACCAACATATCGTTCTTGACAAAATTCAGCTTTTGGTGAAGTGTCGAAGTGACTGCCCCTGCTCCATGTATCCAAGGTCATCCTAATAAAAAGCTGTATGCCACTCGGATGTCCATGACTTGGAAAGTGACTTGGAAAGTGTGGGGACCAATGGTTATCAGAAGGTCGATTTTGCCGATAACTGTCTTCCTGGATCAGCCAAAAGCTTTGACTATGATCTCACTGCCTCTTATGGGGGCTCCTTGAAAAGATAATCGTACCAAAGTTGACCTTAGCATGACGTTCAAGGATGAACATGTGTCTACGAGTACACTGTCCAAAGCATCATCCTGACAATTGACTGTGATATTGAGTGCCATGTTATGATTCTTTCCTTCCTCTGGAAGTTCTTCATCATTGAAACCCAAATTGTTGCAGGAAGTGATGTTGGATATAATGTTGTCAAACTGACCTACTGTTACATCTTGTTCTACAAAGGCATGTTCCAATACTTTCTATAAAGCTTCTTTGTGAGCTTCTGAATTGAGCAGAAGAGATAACACGGATATCCGAGAAGGAGTTTGTAATAGTTGATCCACAATGTTGTATTCACTTCTCTAGATGAGTTTTAAAATTTCATCATTATTTTTCACAGGCTCCGTGTTGCTGGATTGACCAATTTGTTGATTAGGAACTTCAACTTGAGGTTCCTTTTCTTTTGCAGGTTCTCCAACCTCTCTGTTGAAGATTCGACCACTTCGGGTGACTCGACTGATATCAGAAATGTTGACAACGGATGGCAGTGGAACTTCTTTTCCATCTTCTATTATGGTTGCACCGTACTTGTACGGAATAACTTTCTCTGACTCATATGGCACTGGGCCAGGCAAGTAGATGACTAAAGGGGTTATCTGGGTTTTTTGACTGCCATAAGTAACCTCAATCGGTTCTAGCTCGGGAATGTTGGAAATTTTTCCACTGTCGAAAGGGATTTCCAAGTGCTTTGGCTCATTGAGCAGAGGGATTATGGTCTAAACATCCTTGTTAATTCCATAATTAACAAGCTCTCTTTCATTGAAAACTGTGATGGTTCTTTTGTACAACAGTTCATGAATCTCGCTCTGGATAAGGAGGCAACCATGTACCATATTGATTGACTGAGAATTTAGGCACAGTTGGGTTTCCCCTTGGTCTACTTGATTTTGGAGAGCGGCTCGCATGATGTAGCACCCTTGGTTATTTTCTGAACATATTCGACAACGTTCATAATTGTGAGGTAGCACCCGGTCGTACCCACTCTGTATGCAGTGCATCTTTACCAAATTTGTTTCCAGCAAGTGGATGTCACAACTTTGGTGTTTGTCCGAATTTCCATTGGTTATGCTAACTTGATGCGTGTTTTCATCCTGTTAGACTGGAAGCCACCAATGGTTCAACATGTGTTGAAGATTACTTTGTACAAGTGCACAAACTTGATCATTTTCGGAGCAATCTTTGCAGTCCTGATAATTATGTGCTGATAGATAACCAAGCCTGACTTGCTTGGCATGTAATTCTACCAAGCTAGTATTCATTAAATGAATGTTGAAAATCTAAATCATGTTGACCTGATTATTATTACTTCCATGGTAGTATTGGATCCATCCAAGATCCATTTGACACTGAAGGGCTTATTGTACCAAAGAATATCCTTGGTTGTCTTTTGAACAAATTGGGCAAGCGTTGTAGTCGTGCAGTGGCAAATTGTGATAATGACTTTGTCTTGAGTGCATTGCCACTAGATTGACATTCATTGCACGGATGTCATGATTTTGAACAATGCCTGGATGTTCATAGGCCATATTTATTTCTCGAATCCTGTGATCTTGGATCCAGCCTAGATCCATCTGTTCTTGAAGATCTTCTTGTACAATGATGCACCCTTGATTGTTCTTGGAACAAATTTAGCATTGATGATAGTTATGAGATGGCACATGGCCATACCTGCTTTGCCTGTAATTAATTTTTATCAGATTTGTTCCTAGTAGGCGTACATCGTGGATTTGATAACTGCTGCTGGGTTCTTCATCTATCAAGTTTACTAAAGCTTTTGCATGTTATGGCAACAAGTTTGTTTGAATATTCAGATTCGTATCTTTGAAAGATAAAACCCCATTTTTTACGAGCCTTTATACGTCAGATTTGAAGCTGATGCAGTTCTCAATGCCATGCCCCGGTCCTCCTTGATGATAAGGGCAAGATTGATCAGCTTTGAACCAATAAGGGGGATTGTCCAGCACCGTGAGAGGAGACCTGGTTTGAACGTGCCCCTTTGCTAGCAAATGTGGGAATAGTTCTGCATATAACATTGGTATGGGGACAAACCCCGCCGATCGGGGAAAACGATTGTTGTTATTATTGATAACACTATTTTAGCGTGTCATAATGATCCATTTTCTGTTAGTAATTTAGATAGGTTTAATTAGATTTATTTATATATCACTTGTTTGAGTATGTATTTGCCTTTAGTGCACTAGTTGCACCTTTTATGGTTTATTATGTGTTTTTGGTCCTAAAGGAAATCAGATAAAGGTAAGATGAGGCGTGACACCTCAAGACATAGTCTGAGCATAATGGAGATAAGAGAAAGAAAGATAATGAGAGTTGTTAATTGCAAATTCACCAAGAGCTTGGAAGAATGTCTATCACTAGGGCATACGTGGCAGAGGTTCGTGTCAAGAAGGAGATGAAGCATCAAGATAAGATCAAAGAAGCTAGAGGACAAAGGAGGGTACAGTGGGGATCACGACTGCAAAAGCGCATCCTGCACCCAGCGACCTGCTGTGTGCTCTACGCCACTACCTGCTGCAGTAGCCTGCCAAAGGCGCCTTGTCCCCAAATGTTGTCTGTACCTGGTAGCTTGTTCACTAAGGAAGAAAGGACAGCTGGAGCTATTTGTGATTTGATTTGGGCTGAACCTTATTTTCATCAAGGGCCCATGATCCAAGACCCTTCAACTTCCATTCTCATTCTCAAAGTCTATAAAAGCAAGCCTTGTTCAGCATTGAAGAGAGATACCACAAGTTAGAAAGCACACACTCATATTTTCTGTTTTAGTTTAGTTACTTTGAGGATTAAGAAGATTAGAGAGATTTCTTCTTCTCATCCAGTCATGTATTCACTGCTTGGAACTGTCATGACTGCGGAGGTCTGATGTTGTTTACTCAATGCAAGGGATCTTCAAGTTATTACTAGGTTGTCATTTCTTTTCTACATTTTTGCTAAGAATATGTCATCTTGTATTTTCATTCCAGTAGTTTGTACTCAACTCATTATGAGCTAAACTTGTATTTGATGAGTAAAGTGAAGTTAATATAAAGTTGTTTTTACATTGAAATGATGTGTTGTTAATGCCTTATTTTGTTATGTGTTTTTATTGCTCTATACTTGCTTCTTAGAATGATCAACTTATAGAAAGGTACAAGTATGTGGTTGAGAGAGATCTTAGAACATGCTTATTTCATAACAAAAGTGGTTAACAAAGTAGGATAGAGATATTCACTTAATTCAAATTGCTTAGAGATAAGAAGTTGAGACCATAAAGATTTTGCAGAACTAAAACCAGACATGTTTTAGGGTTATAAGTGAGGCTTAGAGATTTGTTCCCTTGCCCTAGTTATGTATGCTTTGATGTTGTAGAAATACACCACTAGATCACGTTCTGACCTTTTGAGGCACGACACTTCACATCATGGAAACTATTTAGCAACAATTTATTAATGGATCTTAGCTCATCAATCATACTCTCTGATATCTTATCCTTCTTTATTTAAGTTTTAGTTTGTAGTGTGACTTCCTTGCTGTTACTATTATTAATATTTGTTACCTTGCTCATACTAGTTTTAAACAAGAATTGAATACTTTAAAGTTCAAAGCTACATCACTCCCTGTGGGTACGATCTTTCATTTTATCACTTGATGCAATCAAACATACATGTATACTTGCATGTGACACCTTTGCTTTAAAACAATTAATTAGAGTAAACACTTAGAAAGCAGTGTCATACCCCAAATTTTGGCCACCATATTTCCCATCATTGTGCAAACCATCACGACAATATGGATGTACCTTCATACCTCATCAATCCCCTCAAAGATTGTATAGCATTCACTACAATCAAGAATTAGGGTTTTGAGCCCTCTCAGAGCACTCAGACAAAGGATCAATCAAGAATGGACATGGTCTTCACCTTGTCAAGTCTCTCAAACACCCATAAAAGATCAGGAGATCTCCCACATCAAGAATTAAGCACAAGGTTGCAACATTCCAAGTGGATCAAGCCTCAAGATCGCCAGTGTCACCAAATTAGGGTTTTAGTCGACCAAGGCCTCCAGATGAAAATTTTCATCTGGGAATGAGCCAATACTTCAAAACATGATTCAAGAAACTCAAAGGGACCTCATGGACCCAATCACAAAGTCAAAATAGCCCCAGGGGATGCATTCATCAAAAATCAGGAATTAGGGTTTCTTGACCTAATTCACCCCTAAGTTGACTTTTGGAGCAAGAAATGAGCCAGGACCTCAAGGAAAGTTTTGAAGACCTCAAATATATCATATTGATCCATTTACAAGATTGGATTGATTCAAAGAATTTGGTTCATGAGGAATACAAGGATTCAATTTCATCTGGACCAATTAGGGTTTCCTGATGAAAAGTCAACTGTATCTTTGACTTTTGACCAAGACATGTTCCCAAACCTTGGGACATAATTCAAGACACTCTAAAAAACCTATGGAATCCATCCATTAAGTTTAAATTCGATCAAGGACTTGATTGCACAGAGGTTCACACAGTTTGAAATTCATCTGACAAAAAGTCAATTGTGCCTAAAAACTAAGTTTGACTTTTTGAATTTCTTGACAAACATGGCTTCCCTAAGTCAAAAACAATGTTGATTCGTGGTTTTGATCATCATCCATGTCGCTCCTAAGGATTTTCATCCATGGTACAAACGCGAAAGTGGCGCGGAAACACTGAGGAAAAGGAAACACTGCGTAAACCTGAGGAAAAGGAAAAGCATGGTCTCGCGACCAAGAGAAATGGGTAAGGGAGTCAGTTACGCGAAGGGAAGGTATTAGCACCCCCACGCCTCCATCGTACTCGATGGGATCCACGCTTATTGTCTCGATCAAAGGGTGTCGTCGTCTGAAGCTCCACTGCTACTGGAAAGGAGAAGAAACAGGAACGAAAAGGAACGAAGAAGAAAAGAAAAAGAAGTGACTCGATAGGATATTGCTCATCCTATGCCTACGTATTCCCTCGTGCAATAGGAAAGTCAGAGTCAACGTAGTTCGGACACGAACTAAGGGGGGAGGTTGCTCGCCAAGAAATCGCCGTCTTGTGCCTACGTATCCTCAATGGGACGAGAAAGAGGAAATTAGAGCAGTCGTAGTTCGACCTAACGAGGTCGGTTAGTGTATTTTATGAGCGACGTTAGATTCGCGTCCGGCAGTTAGGGTCGATGCCTGTTTGCGACGAGACGGAAGTAACGTGCCCTTTTCTGAAAATGATTTGAAACTTAACAATCCCGAAGGATGAAAAAGATTTGAGTTTTTTTTTGTATTTTTTAAGACAGAAATGGTTTGAAGTTAGTTCATAACTTGCATTGCACCGAAGTCTATGAGGTAGGAACGAATGTTTAGCAAATTGTTCCAAGATGGAACGTCCACCAAACACTCTAGAAAAATGAGAGGAAACCCCTCATTCCTCACTTCCCACATGCAAGGCTCATGCGCAATACACGTTAATTTTATTAAGTATTTTAGAAGTGTTATGAGATGAGAAGAGAAGACTCAAAGGAAAAGAAAACACTAAGGGGAATTATATCCTAATGTCGTCATGCAAAGGTGGCCCTATAGTTGAGTTTGAAAGGGGAAACATCTACCTAAGTTAGCATGCAAAAGAAATCCTAATGCTAATCCTACACCAAGCTTAATCGGAAATTAAGTTGGACTAGGTAGCTCTAAGGGAGAAAATCCAAGACTTGAACAAGTCTTGAGATTCAAGGGAAGGAAAGAGTGAAAGAGATGAAGAAGGAAAGACGAAAATAAGCAAAAACAGCAGCTACAACAGCGCATCTGCAACAACACGGTAGTTAAAGACAGCACACAAGCAAGACAACTTATAACAGCACACAATTCAGCACAAGAAAGGGTGTAAAATATCAGCCAGCAGCATATACAATAGCACACATACACATAGACAGCCGTAGAAACAGGGCAGCATGTGATACATTTGAAGACAATTCAAACATGGCATAGCAAATATGCATCAAGCATCACATATTCTTCAATCAAACATGATCACAAATCATACCAAATACCATGGTAAACATCATGAAAGAACATCATGAGATGATGCACAACATTAAGCACATGAACACGTCAAACCAAGTATGCATCTCATGAAGTTAAAAAGCAAGCAAGCATGCACAACACAACAAATCCGGCAACACCAGCAATAATCAACAATTATCATGCTCAAGGAGTGTGTGCAAAGTGTTCATCACATCAACAAAACAATCATGAACATTCATCAATGAAAACCAAAAGTCGCGTGTCGAAGAATTGTGCTCATGCAAAGGTGTGAGGCAAAATGGCTCAAGAATAATCCACAAATCATCAACACATCAATCCATGAAGTTTAGACATGCAAGAGACCTCAAACAAGCAAGAAAATGCAAGAAAAACACAATCTGCTTCAGTGGTAATCGATTACTCACATAGGGTAATCGATTACTCAGTTGAAAATTGGCTAAAAACGTGAAAATAAGGCAAAGTAATCGATTACCCTGTTAGAGTAATTGATTACCACTCAAACAGAGGCAGAAATTCAACTTTGAAAAGCACTTTTCAGCAGCAAATCACTTATCCAAACATCCAAATGATCATGTAAACAATAATACACGAAAATTAAGTTCAATCACAGCAATCAAATATCTATTAGATCCAACAATCATAAACATCCATAATCAAGATCAACCAAATGAATCAAAACACATCAAAATTCATGGATCTACATTGTATAAGTTGCAATTAAGCTAAAATGAGAATGGATCTGAAATTAACCAACCTACAAAGCTGAGATTTGCTTTAGTAAGTGTTGTAAACAGAAATGGATGAATTCAAGTAGAGAAATCCAAGATCCATAAGCTTCTTGCACTCAAAAGTTGAAGATCCAAGCAAATAAGCAACAAAACTCCAAAATCACTTTCAATAACCACTTCTGAAAAATCAGAACTAGATCCAAACGAAAATCCAAGTTGAAAGGCTGAAATGTAGTGATGATGAGAGGCTTTAGCTCAAGAATTAACAAGTTCCAATGAAGAACTTGTTAATCTTTGAAAGAGAGCTTTGAGTGTGGTTGAAAATGGAGATTGAGAGTGAAAAAGTGAGAGAGAATTGAGAGAATTCTGAAAATTGGGAGTGAAAAAAAAAAGATCTACCCTTGAGGTTTGGAATAAATTGGTTTAAATAACCCCTAGGTTAGGAGTTAAGTTTGGGTTGGGAGTGAGGTTAAGTGAGTGGAAATTGGGGTGAAATATGAATTAGGAAAGGAAATGTAGAATTGGAGTGGAAAGAATTTGAATATTTGGATGGAAAATGATGAAAATAGATCAGTTCTAGATCCTTCCTACACATGCATAAGCCAAGCACATGATCACAAATGCTCAAAAATTCTGCAGTGCTGAAAATTGCCATATTTTTGCAATTTCGCCCAGAGTAATCGGTTACTCTCTTTGAGTAATCGATTACTTTGTTCAAAAATTCAAAATTTTGGTGCCAAAAGGAGGGAAACTTGGATATTCGTCCGGTTCCACCTGCTCTGAACCATGATAGACCTCTGAAACTTGCCATTTGATATTACACTGGAATACACTTGAAATATGCTGCGAAATGTTTTTTCCGCACTCGGATTAAACTGCTGATAACAAATATCTGGTGCTGAATAACTGATCAAAAATTGGCTGCCAGAGTTTCTGATTGTCCAGTCGCTTAATGAGCAAAATAAATGCTCAAAAAGACTTGGAAAGCTATCTACTTGGCTCTGAACACTGTTAAAAATCATACTGGAACTGATGACGCCATGAGCTGCTGAAAGAATACCTTGATCCCATGCTCAAAAGGATAATGCAAATGACAATGCAAATGAAATGAAGCATAAGCCAAAAAGGTTAGAAACAAAAGGGAAAATTTTGAGGTGTTACAGCTACCCCTATTCAAACTTCTTGGATCTGAGGGTATGGAAGCAACGGGTTTCAGCCAATCGGGATACACGGGGTTTGAATACCAAAATAACCTAAAAATTTGCAACCTGTGGGGATGATGAAATAACGTGAATACGAGAACGGCCAAAGGCGAACTCGAAAAGGTAGACCGGCCAAAGGCGGGCTAAACTAGGGATATAAGGATAAGCGAGAACGGCCGAAGGCGAACTCGAAAAGGTGGACCGGCCAAAGGCGGACCACGCTGGGGAGATATAAAGGATACGAGACCATGCTGAAGGCAGACTCGCAAAAGAAAGACCAAGCCGAAGGTGAACTTTCAAAGAAAGACTAAGCCGAAGGTAGACTCTCAAACAAAGGATACGAGACCATGCCGAAGGCGGGCTCGAAAAAGAAAGACCAAGCCGAAGGTGGGCTTTCAAAGAAAGACTAAGCCGAAGGTGAGCTTTCAAAGAAAGACTATGCCGAAGGTAGACTCTCAAACAAAGGATACGAAACCATGCCGAAGGTGGGCTCAAAAAAGAAAGGATACGAGACCATGCCGAAGGCGGACTCGAAAAAAAAAGACCAAGCCGAAGGTGGTCTTTCAAAGAAAGACTATGAGGCCATGCCGAAGGTGGGCTCGAAAAAGAAAGACCAAGCCGGAGGTGGGCTTTCAAAGAAAGACTATGCCGAAGGTAGACTTTACTGGGGAGAACAAGATAACAGTGGGTGCGAGGACGGCCAAGGGCGAACTCGAGAAAAGAGAAAGACCAAGCCGTAGGCGGACTTTCAAAGAAAGACTAAGCCGAAGGTAGACTTTCAAACAACAATATGTAGAATCAACAGTTCTACAAAGATGACTCCGCCGGGGAAAAGAGAAATCTAAACAGACAACTCTGCGGGGGAGTATAGGAAGGACCAACAAGAAGGACGAATCCACTGGTTGCGGCGTAGTGTTAACCAACATCTTCTGAATTTTGTTACTTTCTGCTGGGGAAAAAATCTGGCAAAGGATATCAAACCTGGCTTATGCTTCGAATGCATATGTTTGAATTTTATGGCGTAATGCTCCATACGAAATGGAAATGCTACGCGTTTGGGAGGATGCCATGCAAAAATGCTTATGCAATGCAAAAGAGGCGTCTTAGCAAAATAAATGCTGAAGACCAAGGCAACTCCACTGGGGACGACAAACTAAATTGTCCTCTGAAATAAAAGACCCTGTTGAGGAAGACTTCACTCTGTTGAGAAAGATCTTGATTACACACTCTGCTTGAGATGAAAATTCCGAGAGAAGATCCACTCTGTTGGAGATGGATAGAAACGAATATTGAAGATAGAACCCAAAGAGAAATTCTCTCCGCTGGGGATTACCAATGACTTTTACCTGGATCTGAAAGAATGCCAATAACAATTGGACTTAGGACCTGCCGGGGATAACAACCGTTGTTGAACAAACCACTGTGAAGATCACCATCAAACTTTGCTTGGGGAGACAAGTCAATAATTCCAAACCTGTTTGGGGATATTACCGACTTGACCTGCTGTTGGGAGATGTCCCTGCTTTTACCCTGCCGGGGAATATTAGTACTTTTACCCCGCTGGGGAGTACTGGCCATGACCAGCAAACCTGCTTGAGGAACGGTACATGCTGACAACCACCCTGCTAGGGGATAAAATCTAGCTTACTCATCTGAGGGGATTAACTTATACCGTTGCTGGTGAGAAAAACATTTCTCGACTAGCTGAGTGCTCATACCCTGTAGGGAAAATAACGTCTTTACCTAAAGAAAAATAATCCGTAAGCTCCTGCTGGGGATGCATCAGCATCAACTTCTGACTGCTTGCAGAAAGAGTAATGAAATCGATCACAACTCTTACTGGGGAATTAATCTTCTGTACTCTACTGAGGAAGATAATTCTCGATACTCTGGTTGGGGAAAGCAACAACCTGCTGAGGAGGGTGAACTTTTCAATGTCGAGGGGAGTAGCTCTACTGGGGAGAAAAGTCAACGAAACCTGCCAAGGGATATCATTGAGCTTGACCTACTGTTGGAGGAAAGATTCTACCCTACTGGGGATTAGAGCATGTCGTTGCTGATAGAACTACACTTCCTGACTTCCTGAGGAAAGTGATTACCAGGCTCTGTGGGGAAAATAAAGTCTAGACGTCCAGCACAACTCCTGCAGGAGATACAACCACATTCACCTCGGAGCAATCCAATTTAAACTACTTGCTGGGGAATAATCAACCAACCATGACTTCGGCTGGAGAACACAATCCTCTGCACTCTGGCTGGGGAGAGTAAGCTCTGCTGAGGATGATGAACTTTCAGTGCTGGGGAGAGAAACCCTACTGGGGAAAACACTCTTGTTACCCAGCTGACCTGTCTCTATGGTCTTAAACGGTCCTTTGAACTCTCCACTTGCCCCAGACCACCAGGTCTAAAGGAAGAAATCATTTCAAGAGGATTTTACGAATGACCGGGCATTCACACTGCCCCAAGGTCTTTAAACTCTTTGAGAGATTTGTCAGATCTCGACGCAACTGCCCCATACTTCATAATACATGAAGTAAATTACCTCGAAAGGATTTGTAATGACTTGAAAATACTCTGCCCCAGTATTCTGAACTTTGAAGAGGTGTTTTCAATTAACCGTCTTCAGGAGTGGACAACTTCTTACGCTCTAGAGGTGGCCTACCCCAAGTCTTGAAGGAACTTTGCCCCAGACTAATCTTACAGATATTTTTCAAATCGACGTGATTTCCCCATATTAAGCGCTTGTGGATAGATTTATTGAATCTCGACATAATTGCCCCAGTTTGGCTGCTTCTTATCACCATTTATCGGGAACCTTTAGGCTACGCACGGTCTCTTGGCCACATACCTCTTGACATGACTGTCCTTCGGAGTTTTCACCATCTCAACTTGGCGTGATCGAGCTTCTCAACTGACGTTCATCATGTAAGCTTCTTTGATGTCAAACACATGCAAGCAGAAAATGTTTATTATGAGAATGACAATTCTAATGCAACACTCGTGTTAACCTTGAAGTTTTATTGAAAATGTGTCGCCGAGCTTTGTGAACGAATCACTAGCTGGGATGCGACATTGATTTTTGAATGGAAAATAATACGCTCATGCAATACCAACAAAAATCTTATTAGCATAACTCATGGGAGTCAGGAACGCTATCTCGCTGAAGTACACCTTCAGATAAAACCCTGCTTCAATTAGGACTTTTAAGGGTTGTAACATGGTCTGGTTCACGGTTTGAGTACAAAGGATTTATGGCTCAAAGCCTATCGGTGCCCACCCACTCTTCGTGATGTTCTCCACTCCTATGTTCAACTAATCTGACATAAGCGCTCATCTCTCGAAAGGTTTTATGATCCTTAAGGAACCCGTGCACTTGATGGTTCGAGACCTGATGAGGTTTTGGAGCAATAGTCACCCCTTTTGTCTTTTGTGTCTGTAGTGACACGACTTCTTCTTGCTCGAGGATTTTCTTTTGTAATCCTTTTCGTTTTTTTTTATTTCCCTGATTTTGCCTGGACTGACTCTTTTGAGTTTTTCAATTTTTGAAGTCCAGCGGGATGCCCTAACTTTTGCCTAAGTCGCTTGTTTTCAAGTTTCGACTTAGCGGGATTTCTTTCTTTCTCTTTTTTTTTTGAACAAATCGTGTGACACTGGCTTGTATGACTTGTTTGAAAGGGTTGTGACTGCCTCACTCCTTGATTGTTGATGGATAACCATTGTGGTTTCACATCTCCTGACCTCTTGACGGTGGAATAGAAGATGATGGATCCTCAGATGCACACTCCTTTTGAAATTTGAACGCTCGATCAAACTAACTGACGCCTACCCTGCCCTTGGGTTAAGTGTGAGGGTTTTTTCGTACGAAAGAAAACTCCTACTTCAAGGCTCAAAGGGGTTAATAAAGGTCTATCTCCCTTATATATCCAGTGTTTAGGGATTTGAAATAATGCATATACATCCTCAACATGGTCTTATCCAAAAGCACCTAACCGAAGATTTTGCGTTTTTACCTCATCATCCTCCCTCAAGAGTTTAAGGCAAGAAAGTTGGTATTGCAGTGCATATAAACATGATATGAGTGCATAAAAGTAAGATACTTCAGGAACAACACGTTTATTGCATTAACAGTATCATTCAACACACAAACAAGTTTTTACATGCAGGCAGTGTTTAAACAAACAAATGAAAGCTACATATGAAAATGCAGTAAAGGAAGCTGATGATTGCCATTGTTGAGGAGACTTGACTCTGTCTAGACTTATTGCTTCTGCTGATGTCTTCGCAGCCTCGAGTGCTCACTCTGATAAAGAAGCTTCATCTCGTGGGGGTACCATCTGGGGTAATGACCTTTGAGTCAATCAAATCTTGCACCTTGTGCTAGAACACATTACAATTATCAAGTGTGTGCCCAAACGTTCCTGAATGGAACTCACAACTAGCATTCATGTCATAGTCCGGAGGAATAGGGCATGGCATTGGCATGGCATTCCTCAGCTGGATCAGCGAGCTTTTGAGCAAGCGAGAAAACAACTGACTATAAGGAATATGAATAGGATCAAATATCCTCTTGGACCTTCTTGGTCTGAGTTGCCTCTGCTGCTGATAATTCTGTTGCTGCTGATTTGGGCGCCCAATCCGCCCCTGCACTTTCCTTTCTGCATTCGGCTGAGGCACAAATAAGGGTTGCTGACGCAGAACTTCTGAAGCATAAGGCTGTGGAAGAGATCCCTGACATGAGGTGGATCCTTTGGAAAAGGAAGGAGTCCCTAATTCCTTCACAACAGTGGGAGTAAAATCACCTTGTTTACCAGTGCCAACTGATGTAAACTTGATCGCCTCTGAATCAATGAGCTCTTGGACTTTATGCTTGAACCTTGTACAATTCTCAACATTATGACCAGGTGCCCCAGAGTGGAATTCGCATCTAGCATTAGCATTAGGTCCCAGAGGAAGCTTTGTGGGAAGAGGTCCCAACCTAACACGCTCAACCAGTTTGAGCTCGAGAAAATAAGAAAGTAACTGCGCATACGGCATTGGAATGGGATCAAACTTCCTCTTAGGCCCCTCTGACTTAGGATCCTCCTGAGGAGCAGGAAATGATTGCTGATGAGAAAGCTCTGAAACTTCAGTTTGTGGAAGAGATTCACGAGGCAATCCATGATCTAGAGCAAATCCCAAAGAGATGGGAGAAGTAAAGACCTCTGTTGTGGAAGTGAGCACATGATTGTTTTCCTTCTTTAACACCTTATCCAAGATTTCCATGACCAGGCCCATCTGGTTGACTTCCTTTCTCAGCAATTTCTGACCTTGGAACATGGCTTGCATATCCTCCCCAAACTGCCTCATCTAGATCTTCATTTCAGTCACTTCTGCACGGAGTTGTTCCATGGCTATCCTCTGATTATCATAGGCTGAGTAGTGGTGGCAAGTCAAACTGTCAATTCTGAAGATAATACCAAGTCAGAATGAGAAATCCGCTCCTGAGCACCTGTTATGCGTATGCGTATGCGAATGCAAATGCCATGCTCGAATATTTCCAAGGAATCATTCTGCTTTGATTCAAGTTTTTGACAAAAGAACCACAAGAAAGAAATGGAAATGCTCAACAGCGAGTCTCAAATATCCTTTGGAAATACAAGAACATGTATGCAAAAATTGATGATGCAAATGCAACAGACATGGGATCAGGGCTTCCACAAAGCTCTGTACTGTTGTGCTGCTGAATGGATAGGTTCAAAGGTCTGCTCTGAAGAGAACACCAGAATACCAGAATATCAGAATAACCAGAATAACCAGAACACTAGGCCGATAAGTTCACACTGATAAGAAAACCAGAATACCAGGTAGGATGAAAGTCAAGGTTACCTGCAAACCTGTAAACACCAGCCCATCTCATATGTGGGTACTAGAAAACTGAGGATCCTCGATATCACAGGCTCTTAGGTCGAGAAATGATGATACATTCACCGATACGTCACCATTTTTGGTTTAGCATCATCATCAATCGAGGAGGCCTCAACTGATTCCCCTCAAAAAGGATATCCTATAGTAAGTTCCCAGCATTGGGTTCTCGGATCGACAAGTGTAATGGGTTTGCCATTTTTGGTCTGCCATTATCACATGTCGGGAGGAGAGGCGTTGCTGAGTCCTCGGAGAAACGGTCGCCAGAGTCGACAGCTCTCTAGATCAACATTCTGAAATGCGCAAGACACACACGTCAGAATATCTCCCAAGATAGCCTCGTCTGGATGTGAATTTCGTGAACACCAAACGCACCAAGATGGCACGTAGGTCCCACTACTTTCCACTCTAGTCCTAAGTGTATGCTCAAGCCTGTGTATTGGGCTTATCTCTCAAAGAATCCCAACCTGCCAAACAGAAAACCAGCACAGCACAACACAGTCCAGCATAATAATGAAACGCAATGCAATAAATGCGGTAAAAATAGTAAAATAGTAATACACAGTAATATACAGCAAAATAAAGTACAACAGTAAACACCCAACGAAAACAAACAAACAAGAGCTAGGATTGACTCGCAAGAGGGGATGGACCAGCAAGAGGTCAACCTGTCCCCAGCAGAGTCGCCAGTTGTCGCTCCCGAGGATTTTCATCCATGGTACAAACGAGAAAGTGGCGCGGAAAACAGAGTCGCCGGCAATGTGGATTTATCCCAAGAGAGGGAAAGGAAACACTGCGTAAACCTGAGGAAAAGGAAAAGCATGGTCTTGCGACCAAGAGAAATGGGTAAGGGAGTTGGTTACGCGAAGGGAAGGTATTAACACCCCCATGCATCCATCGTACTCGATGGGATCCACGCTTGTTATCTCGATCAAAGGGTGTCGTCGTCTGAAGCTCCACTGCTACTGGAAAGGAGAAGAAACAGGAACGGAAAGGAACGAAGAAGAAAAGAAAAAGAAGTGACTCGATAGGACATTGCTCGTCCTATGCCTATGGATTCCCTCGTGCAATGGGAAAGTCAGAGTCAACGTAGTTCAGACACGAACTAAGGGGGGAGGTTGTTTACCAAGACATCATCGTCTTGTGCCTACGTATCCTCAATCGAACGAGAAAGAGGAAATCAGAGCAGTCGTAGTTCGACCTAACGAGGTCGGTTAGTGTATTTTATGAGCGACGTTAGATTCGCGTCCGGCAGTTAGGGTCGATGCCTGTTTGCGAGGAGACGGAAGTAACGTGCCCTTTTCTGAAAATGATTTGAAACTTAACAATCCCGAAGGATGAAAAAGATTTGAGTTTGTTTTTGTATTTTTTAAGACAGAAATGGTTTGAAGTTAGTTCATAACTTGCATTGCACCGAAGTCTATGAGGTAGGAACGAATGCTTAGCAAATCGTTCCAAGATGGAACATCCACCAAACACTCTAGAAAAATGAGAGGAAACCCCTCATTCCTCACTTCCCACATGCAAGGCTCATGCACAATACACATTAATTTTATTAAGTATTTTAGAAGTGTTATGAGATGAGAAGAGAAGACTCAAAGGAAAAGAAAACACTAAGGGGAATTCTATCCTAATGTCGTCATGCAAAGGTGGCCCTATAGTTGAGTTTGAAAGGGGAAACGTCTACCTAAGTTAGCATACAAAAGAAAGCCTAAT
This sequence comes from Lathyrus tuberosus, assembly GCA_022829125.1. Taxonomy (NCBI): domain Eukaryota; kingdom Viridiplantae; phylum Streptophyta; class Magnoliopsida; order Fabales; family Fabaceae; genus Lathyrus; species Lathyrus tuberosus. The sequence goes on along the minus strand of JALAZF010000061.1, from coordinate 3,944,320 downwards.
GTTAATCCTACTCCAAGCTTAATCGGAAATTAAGTTGGACTAGGTAGTTCTAAGGGAGAAAATCCAAGACTTGAACAAGTCTTGAGATTCAAGGGAAGGAAAGAGTGAAAGAGATGAAGAAGGAAAGACGAAAATGAGCAAAAACAGCAGCTACAATAGCGCATCTGCAACAACACAGTAGTTAAAGACAACACACAAGCAAGACAACTTATAACAGCACACAATTCAGCACAAGAAAGGGTGTAAAATGGCAGCTAGCAGCACATACAACAGCACACATACACATAGACAGCCATAGAAATAAGGCAGCATGTGATACATTTGAAGACAATTCTAACATGGCATAGCAAATATGCATCAAGCATCACATATTTTTCAATCAAGCATGATCACAAATCATACCAAACACCATGGTAAACATCATAAAAGAACATCATGAGATGATGCACAACATTAAGCAAATGAACACGTCACACCAAGTATGCATCTCATGAAGTTAAAAAGCAAGCAAGCATGCACAACACAACAAATTCGGCAACACCAGCAATAATCAACAATTATCATGCCCAAGTAGTGTGTGCAAAGTGTTCATCACATCAACAAAATAATCATGAACATTCATCAATGAAAACCAAAAGCCGCGTGTCGAAGAATTGTGCTCATGCAAAGGTGTGAGGCAAAACAGCTCAAGAATAATCCACAAATCATCAACACATCAATCCATGAAGTTTAGACATGCAAGAGACTCAAACAAGCAAGAAAATGCAAGAAAAACACAATCTGCTTCAGTGGTAATCGATTACTCACATAGGGTAATCGATTACTCAGTTGAAAATTGGCTAAAAATGTGACAATAAGGCAGAGTAATCGATTACCCTATTAGAGTAATCGATTACCACTGAAACAGAGGCAGAAATTCAACTTTGAAAAGCACTTTTCAGCAGCAAATCACTTATCCAAACATCCAAATGATCATGTAAACAATAATGCACGAAAATTAAGTTCCATCACAGCAATCAAACATCTATTAGATCCAACAATCATCAACATCCACAATCAAGATCAACCAAATGAATCAAAACACATCAAAATTCATGCATCTACATTGTATAAGTTGCAATTAAGCTAAAATGAGTATGGATCTGAAATTAACTAACCTACAAAGCTGAGATTTGCTTTAGTAAGTGTTGTAAACAGAAATGGATGAATTTAAGTAGAGAAATCCAAGATCCACAAGCTTCTTGCACTCAAAAATTGAAGATCCAAGCAAATAAGCAACAAAACTCCTAAATCACTTTCAATAATCACTTCTGAAAAATCAGAACTAGATCCAAACGAAAATCCAAGTTGAAAGGCTGAAATGTAGTGATGATGAGAGGCTTTAGCTCAAGAATTAACAAGTTCCAATGAAGAACTTGTTAATCTTTGAAAGAGAGCTTTGAGTGTGGTTGAAAATGGAGATTGAGAGTGAAAAAGTGAGAGAGAATTGAGAGAATTCTGAAAATTGGGAGTGAAAAAAAAAGATCTACCCTTGAGGTTTGGAATGAATTGGTTTAAATAACCCATAGGCTAGGAGTTAAGTTTGGGTTGGGAGTGAGGTTAAGTGAGTGGAAATTGGGGTGAAATGTGAATTAGGAAAGGAAATGTAGAATTGGAGTGGAAAGAATTTGAATTTTTGGATGGAAAATGATGAAAATGGATCAGTTCTAGATCCTTCCCACACATGCACAAGCCAAGCACATGATCACAAATGCTCAAAAATTCTGCAGTGCTGAAAATTGCCATATTTTTGCAATTTCACCCAGAGTAATCGGTTACTCACTTTGAGTAATCGATTACTCTGTTCAAAAATTCAAAATTTTGGCGCCAAAAGGAGGGAAACTTGGATATTCGTTCGGTTCCACCTGCTCTGAACCATGATAGACCTCTGAAACTTGCCATTTGATATTACCACTGGAATACACTTGAAATATGCTGCAAAATGTTTTTTCCGAACTCAGATTAAACTGCTGATAACAACCGTCTGGTGCTGAATAACTGATCAAAAATTGACTGCCAGAGTTTCTGATTGTCCAGTCATTTAATGAGCAAAATAAATGCTCAAAAAGACTTCGAAAACTATCTGCTTGGCTCTGAACAGTGTTAAAAATCATACTGGAACTGATGACGCCGTGAGCTACTGAAAGAATACCTTGATCCCATGCTCAAAAAGACAATGCAAATGACAATTCAAATGAAATGAAGCATAAGCCAAAAAGGTTAGAAACAAAAGGGCAAATTTTGAGGTGTTACAATCCATCAAGAAAATCAAGAAAAATAGGGTTACTTGCAAAAGGGGCAACCTTGAGAAACTTAAAATTTTCTAAGTTATGGAACAAAAGTGATTTGGTACCAACTTTGCAAGGTCATAACTCCCAAATCACAAAGTCATTTGCTTCCATCCAAAGCTCAAATGAAAACTCTCATTACATACTTCAAAATTGTCAACTACATCAGATTCCAAATCCTCGTGGATTTTGAGATATGGGTTGATCAAAATCACAAAAAACATGAAAATAGCCACTTTTTCCAACACTTAGTGAAAATTTTGGGATAGAATCTGTCTTGGTTTTTCACCAACTTTGAGGCCATTTTTCACCTTGATCCAAGTTAATTCAAGACTAATGTTGGACATCAAAGTTAAAGTAGGATATGAGAGCTTTCCAAAGAGTATCAGAACATCAACAAATTCCAATTGATCAAGGAGATATGGAGTGTCCAACATGCCTTGTTGAAAACTGTTTTGCAAGACAGTTTTGGTCATTACTTGCCACACACGATTTTCTTGTCAAGAGCAATGATCAATGCCACTTTCATTCATTGAATAACAGAAGGAATCATGGCAAACCTGTAATCTTGAGTCAAAGGGTCAAGGAATCCTTCAACTTGGATTAATGGTTTTTGTGACATTAGGCCTTGAATTCAAAGGCATTTATGTAATAGTGCACATTCAACAAAAGGACATTCCTCAGTTAAAATGCTCACATAAACAACAATCAAAATGATTGAGGAATGTGGAATTGGTCAATTGATAGCTGATCTATTTGGACACCTTGGTGTACCTTGCATTAGGGGTAATGATACCATTCCAAAACCATTGAACCAAGGCCTTATATTCCAATCTGAAGTTGTTCATCCAAGACAAAACTCCTCTACTATAAATAGAGGTCACATTACTTCATTCAGATCACACCAAAACAGCCACAATGCTTATTTTCTCACAAATCCTCTTTCTTGCTAAATTCTAAGTTCTCAAAGAGTGAAGGTTTGGAATTCTCAAATCAGAACAATTCTGTCCAAACCAAGCATTCGAACACTTCACATACACTATGTGGAAGTGATCCAAACACTTACATTCTATCTGTAACATCAGGATCACTAAGTCATACACCATTTCCTCAAAATACACAATAAGTTGCAGTTGGATTCGAGTTATTCAATTCAGAGGGATTCAAGTCATTCCAATCACATAAACACCATCCTTGAGGCCTAAGAAGCTATCTAGATCATTTATTTCACTTCTCTAACACCTCTACAACAGAATTCGATTCCTTCATGCAGAGGTAAGCCTTAAACCTTCAAACTCCATGAATCATGCATCATAAATGTTGTTTTAAGTTACCATCATGATTCTGGTGGCTCATAGATCATTAACCCTCAATCAATTGCTATTTATCTTGCGTGTATAAGATTTCATATAATTCTTGTATTTTTTAGGGTTCATCTGATTACAACATGATATCTCTTGCTACACTTAATTTAAATAAAATTGAAAAGAACCATCATGTTCCTTTTTAAAAATTGAACGAATTTCATTTTTACATCTTCCAAAATGGTTGAGAAACAAAGGAGATAGCATGCTTCTTGCAAATCAGAAGTTGGTTGGAGGAAGAAGATGACCATGGCTCCATTTTCAGGTTTTCAAAACCAAACTTACTATATATTATTTCATTGCCATTATATGTTTGAATTGGCATTGCGCCCTAGTGGAAACACTAGTATTTGTGTGTGAGCGTGTCCAAGGTATGGGGTTCGAATCCCCCTCGCCCCAGACCTTTTGGTTTTATTTTTTTAAACCATTTTCAAAAGGTTTTTTACCATATAATTCACTCATTTCCATTCCCTATCACCACACGCACTTGGCTCAGATAGTAAAGTTTTAAACCCTCCACCCCAAGGGCGTGGGTTCAAACCTTGGAAGGGCCATCTTCTATTTTTTATCACTTAATTTCTTCATATTTTCTTCACATTTTCTTTACAACTTCAAAAATTAATTTCTCTTTCAATTTTAATTATTTTAGAGTGATTCTTTGTTTTCAAAATTCACAAAAATATTAAAATATTATATTCTACAAAAAAATCACATTTATATTATTTATTTAATATAGTTAATTTTTTGAAATTAATTTCATTTTTTTATTTGTTTTAAACATTTTTTAAAGAAATTCTCACCTTGATTTTTCAAAACCAATTGGATTTCAAGTTTTCATGTGATTAAACATGATTTTGCAAAATATTTTTCAAAGCTTACCACTTGTTTTTAAATATATTTGTTATCTGATATTTGATTTCCTTTGAAAATTATATTTTTTAATTAAGGTTTCTCTTAATTTTAATTTTTTCAAACTTCTTTTAAAACTTTTTTGGGCCTCTTGATAGAGTGTAAGTCTCATCCCTTTGTACATAGTTGAGTTTGGGCCTCAGTCACTGTATAAGTCCCTCTGTGGTTTTAAAAAATCATGGCGCGATCGTCCCCTTTTCAAATAAATCATCTGGGCCTCTCCTTGAGTATAAGCCCCGTTTTTCTTCTTCACAAACACTTTTGGGCCTCTATTAGAGTGTAAGACCCAAACCCTCTTTGTACAAAAACCTTTTTGGGCCTCTGCTATAGTATAAGTCCCACAGCATCTGTTAGTATCGCAGTGCGATCAACGTTATCAAATAAGTCATCTGGGCCTCTCCTTGAGTTATAAGCCCCAAACAAATCTTCTTTTAACAACTTTATTTTTTAATTCAAATTCAAATTCAAAGTTTTTATCAAAACTTTCTTCAATTTCTTGAAAACCTACCATACAGTTGTAGTTAATGTTTGGGCTTGCACAACTGTAAGTTCCATTATCTCTTCTACACATACTTGTTTATATATTTCATCTGTATATATATATATATATGCTTGTACGTACTTGCTTAGAGTTTTCCCCAACAGTTAGGTCTACATTTTGGTCAAACCAGAGGTTACTCTTTCAATATAGTCAATACTAGTTCGCCATAGGAAATTCCAGATACAGTTTTGCCTCATCTTGGGCTTATATAATATGGAACAGGGAAAGGCATTATTCCCGGTGAAACTTTTCTCAAAACCGTCCAAACTTAGAAATATATGTGTACAAGAAATTCATTTCCCCGGAGAGGATTAATTCCCAGTGAAACCTCTCTTGAATTTCTTCAAACCTTAGAACTGTTCTGCAAAGAAAGGATTAATTCCCAGTGAAACCTTTCTTGAACTTTTCTTAGGCTTGGACTCACAGGCTTCCTAAAAGCATCCCTAGCCTCCTCTTGTGCTTAGTACAAGGACCCTCAGGCTTCTTAGAAGTTTTTCTGCCTCTTCTTGGGCTTAGTATAAGGACCCAAAGTCCTTCTAAAGGCATAGGACAAAAATTAGTCATCTTTGCTAGTTCAATCCTCAGGAGAGTCAAAATTCAACAACATCACACCATTCTAGGGTTGATTCTCATCCCTAAAAATATATGCATCCTCTTGGGCATCATACAAAGATTATTCTCCAGCTAAGAATCAACCTCTTAATACCAGTAGACTTGGAAAGTCTCATCTTCTCTTAGATCTTACAGAGACCCTCAAGTTTCCTAAAAGCACAAGAAAAAGACCTCATCATTACATTAGTCTTCAGCAGAGTTGAAACCTTCTTAGGTTTTCAAATTCAACTTTAAATCCCTTTTGATCTCCAGCAAGTTTTAAACTTTTATCTTAAAAATCCCCAGACAGGGTCAATTTACTATCAACAAATCCCTAATAAAATCAGAGCCTCATGGCATCTGATATTTTAACTCTTCTTTAATCCCTAGTAAGAGTTGATATTCCTTTTGGATTCCCAAAAATAATTTGGACATGCTCTTGGATTTCAATAATCCTCAGCAGAAGCTAGCCTCCTCTTAGGCTTCATATAAGAATTTCCCCTAGCCAGCCTCCTCTTAGGCTTTGTATAATGATTTTTCCTTAGTAGAGTCAGCCTCAATCTTGGGCTTTGTACAAGATAGATAAAATATTGTCCAGCTGAGTCAGTTTCTTCAGCCTCAATATCGGGCTTTGTACAGGACAGATAAAACACTCTCTTGTTGAATCAGTTTCTTCAGCCTCAATCTTGAGCTTTGTACAAGACAGATATAAAACTCCCTAAGCAGGGTTAATCCTTTAGCTTCAACCTTGGGCTTTGATCAAGGCACACAAAAATCAACATCCCCTCAGAGGAAATCAAGAGTTCTCTCTGTAGGAAGACATATCTCTGTACATCACATATCAAAACAAACAATCACAGCCTTTTTCCAGATAATTGCTGTAAGTGGCACACTTGTTGATTCAAAAATCCAAGTTGTGGTCCCTCTTTTATCCTGGTAAACTTCTTCTTTCATCTAATTATTGTAAGTGGCAAGCCTCTGGATTATTTACATCCAAGCCAATGTCCCTCTCTTAGCATGGAAAACTCACAAGGAAAAATGGCATTGCTCTAAACTGAGTTAAAGTTTCTTCCTTCATGACATCTCCCTTATAAAGGAAATTATGGCATTGTTGGATTCCATACATTCCAGATAAAGTAATTCCCCTTATAATCAATCCTTCAACAATTGTGATGAATAGGTGGGATATCTCCCTTTAGAGATGACAAATTCTCTCTCTCAGTCAACCTTTAGCTTCAATCTTGGGCTTTAAACAAGACACAAATACTCTGATAGATTCAATCTCGGGCTTTGAACAAGACACCAAATATTTTTCCTCCCATAGAATAGGAGGAACTATGATTGCTCTGATTTCCCTGAATATCTTTACGGGAATACGTAGGCATAAGGTTGCGAAATCTTAGCGAGCACACAAATAAAAAATTTTAGGTCCAGTCCCTTCCCAAAAACAACGGAAAACCCAAAAATAAACAAAAATATCCTCTCAAACCTCCCAAAGGAGAAGCTTTCCCAATCTACAACAGATAAACACCAGAAAGCAATTCAAATCAGCATAAATACATGCCATTAAAAGTCTATGGATAACAATATATACACTGGGTGTTAATAGCTTCACTTTGTATAATTTGACCCCGAACCCCCCAATCTCTTAGCATTTGTTAAAGAAAACATTTGCGTGCAAGGTTAGTTTTAGATACCTTCTCTTTCCTTTCCAGCTTCATAGGATAAATAAGAAATCAGAAAGTAGCACCCAAATTCTAACCATTGCGATAAGGTGGTCGCGTCACCGACCAAAATCGCACGCTACAGAAAAATGGAGACTCTGGTGGGGACTTTCATTTTAGGATTATAGTTCCTAAGAGGTCTAGGTTTTACTTGGCTATATATATATATATATATATATATATATATATATATATATATATATATATATATATATATATATATATATATATATATATATATATCATTTACTGTCATATTACTTGATACCCGTGTTTTATTTTTTGTTAACTGGGAATGCGATTAATATGCATGTGGAAAGTTTGAGAGAACATTAAGATAAGTGGTGGCATATCCGGGAAAGGCTTATAGGGAGTGAATCCCGCCTAAGCTAACTCGGCAGTCCACCGAATTAGTGGAGATACCCGTGTGGATACTAAATGTTGAACGATCGTTCGTCGTGAAAGCATAGTTTTCCCAGTGCGGTATCCATGAAACTGAGGATTTAGTAGACATTTAACCATTTAAACCATTAGGTAGTGCGGTGACTATCAGGAATAGTTAACACGCGATACTACACTCAAAAGAGATTCATCCTAGGATATTACAGCTCACTCGAGTTAATCAGCTTGATGTTGATATCCCTGGCAGGGGTCAATGATTTTAGGAACCTTTTAGAACCCGTTCTACAGGTACAAAAATTGACCAAATAGTACAACGTTTGGGGATGGGTAGATCCATGACTCCATGCTCGTGACGATGGACCCTTAAACCCATGTTTTCAAATGTTTTTGTTTGCTGCATTCATTAAAAAAACCCTTTTCAAACAAGAAAAAAAATCTTTTTCCAAAAGAACTAAAACAATAATTGAAAATATCAGAGGTTGCGTTATGGATTTCGGTCGAAGAAAAATGCACAAGTACGCCTTCAAGGCTCCGAAACTAGAAGACTTAAGGAAATTGGGAAGGATGGTTACTAATCCCGAGGCTTTCAGAGCTAACCACGGAGGACTGTTGCCTCTATTAAAGGTCAACGTGGTTGAAGGGATCCTGTCTACACTGGTTCAATTCTACGATCTGGTATACCACTGCTTCACTTTCCCGGATTACCAGCTCGCACCAACACTGGAAGAGTACTCCCACCTTATTGATTTACCTATCACTGATCAAGCTCCATTTTCTGGACTGGAAGAAATTCCTAAAGATCAACCCATTACAAGGGTAATCTTTTTGGACGAGTTAGAAGTCAGGACTCACATGACCACCAAAGGAGGAATCCAGGGTTTACCAGCTAAATTCCTAATAGAGAAAGCTATATCATTTGCCAGTATAGTAAATGTAACCGCTTTCGAGGATATCTTTGTCCTACTCACATATGGGTTATTCCTTTTTCCCAACATTGACAACTTCGTCGACACCAATGTTGTTAAGATATTTCTGTTTGGGAACCCAGTACCAACCCTGTTAAGATGCTTATCATTCTGTACACTTAAGGAATTTGTACAGTGGAGGGATGACCACATGTTGTGTACCATTACTCTACAAATGGTTCATTTCCCATTTGCCCAAATCTGTTGCTTTCTGGGATTACAAGAGTAGTCTGCGATGGTCGCAGAGGATTATGTCTCTTACCAATTCTGACATAGATTGGTACAATTGGATTTACGAAGGGATAGAGATAATCGAAAGATGTGGAAATTTCCCCAATGTACCCCTCATTGGTACTAAAGAAGGAATCAACTATCATCCAATTTTAGCTCGCCGTCAACTTGGATACCCGATGAAGAATATTCCATATAATGTTCATCTAGAAGGTCTTTTCTTCAAGGAAGGGGAAAATGACAAGGCAGTGAAGAAAGAAATAGTGCATGCCTGGCAGCATATTCACAAGAAAGGGATAGAGTCTCTGGGAAAACCAAATTGTACCTCCATGGAACCTTATCTCCACTGGGTGCAAACTAGAGTCCTCAAGCTGAGGATGCCTTACCCTCGCCAAGAAGTTTTTCCATTAAAGGAATATGTCCTTTATTTCATGTCTGATGCGGAAAAACTCTATGTCGCTCTCAACAAAGTTCAACATGAGAAGAACTCTTGGAAGAACAAGTACCAGATTCTCAATTTGGAATGTACCAAGATTCAGGAACTGCTAAAGGAAAAGGGTGCTTTGATTGAGATATTAGAGCAGCATGCTATAGAAAGTCAGGAAGAACGGAGAAATCTACTAACTCATTTCACTTGGCAAAAGGTCGTCGACTCGACAACGGATGAAGAAGCCCGATCAAAGAAAAGAAAAATACAGGAACCAGCATCTGAGCTCTCCTCAGAGAGAACTCAAGATCCATGAGCTTAGACGTTTCCTTCTCAGCATTTTGTAAAATACTGTACTTTTCCTTGTAAAATACTGCAATCTTTCGAATTCAATAAAAGGGGTCTCCCCCCACTATGTGATATTTGCAATCTAATTGTTAAAGTTTCCTTTGAAAACAAAAACAAAAAAATATGTCATTGCATATCATTCATCTTTCTCACATTACTCATTTTTTATTTTTGAGTCTCACGTATGTGTCACACTCTAGAGTCAAACTGTCTCATTTGTACAATACTCGATAAAAGAAAATAGACGATCTCGAGGGAGAACAGAGAGCTGAGAGAAGAAATCAACGCTCTGAAAGAGAGTTTGGAGAAAATCCACCACGAAATGCAATCCCTGGCCACAGCTCAGGAACAACAGCATCAAAGGACTGTAATCTTAGAGATTACATCTACACCCACATTTGAGACACATGATAATCATCCTCGGTACAACATGCCTAAAGGTTACCCCTGGGGCATGCCTTTCAACCTTATACCTGAAAGATATATCCCGCCGGTCACTGAAGACCCAGAAGCCGTAATAGGAACCGTCGGACCTGAAGGTTACAAACTTCAGGAAAATGAGGATGCAAGGGTTACGACCGCAACTCCTGAAGGTTATAAACTTCAGGGCACTGAAGCGCCAAGAGTCACCGCTGTAATGACTATACCACAACTAGTGGTACACACTATCCCTGAAGAACAGATTCTGCAAGCCACTTCTAGCAGGAACAAAGAAGTAAATGAAAGGATGAATGAATTCCAAGAACAATTCTTGCAAATGCAGAAGGAACTGCATGCTATTCGTGGTCAAGACTTATTCGGTAAAGACGCCGCTGACCTCTGTTTGGTCCCTAATATAAAGATACCACACAAATTCAAGGTGCATGACTTTGAAAAATACAAAGGAAACTCTTGCCCTCAAAGTCATTTGGTGATGTAAGCTCGAAAAATGTCTACTCAGATAGAAAATCAACAGCTACTGATCCATTACTTCCAAGACAGCTTAACCGGTGCCGCACTTAAATGGTACATAGGTTTAAACCGCACCAAGATCAGTACTTTCAGAGATCTCGGCGCAGCCTTTGTTCAGCAGTATAAATACAATTTGGACATGGCACCAGATATTGACCAGCTTAGAGCAATATCACAAAAGGATAAGGAAACCTTCAAGGAATATATATGCTCAGAGATGGCGCAAAATCGCCGCCCAGATCTGTCCTCCTCTCGAAGAAAAGGAGATGACAAAGATCTTTCTAAAAATGTTGGGCTCGTTTTATTACGACCGAATGATTGCCAGTGCACCCAGTGACTTCACTAAAATGATAAACATGGGGGTACGCCTTGAAGAAGCGGTCCGAGAAGGACGATTAGTCAAAGATGTAGAGCTATCCAGCAGTACCAAAAGATACGGTAGTGCCTTCCAAAAGAAGAAAGAGCAAGATATCAGTAATATCTCTCTAGGAAAGCAGAGGCGATGGTATCAACCGGTAGCAGCAATAACTCCTGCTATCAACCCAGCGTCAGCTCTGACTTATCAACCTCAGGTTACTCAACAACAACCAAATAAACAACTGTATCAGCAAAGGCAGCAACAACCTCTTCAGCAGGCTCGTCTAGAGTAAAATAACAACAATCGTACTACACGACCATCAGGGTTCAACCATATACCAATGTTGTACGCAGAATTGTTTCCACTTTTACTGGCCAAGGGGCATGTTCAAACCAGGACTCCTCCTACAGTACCAGAAAATCCACCTTTTTGGTTCAAAGCAGATCAAACTTGCCATTACCATCAAGGAGGATCGGGACATAACATTTAGAATTATCTCAGTTTCAAGTCTGATGTACAAAAGCTCATCAGGAATGGGATTTTATCTTTCAAAGACACTAATCCAAATGTTCAGACGAATCCATTACCTCAACATGAGAAGACATCAATGAATTTAATAGAAAAAGAATCTGACAGCAGTTATCAAATTCGCGATGTACGCCTACTAGGAACCAACCTGGTAAAGATGCATTGCAAACAGAGCGGGTACGACCATGTACCATATCAAAAACTATCATCAATGTGATATCTGCTCCAAGAACAATCAAGGATGTGCCGTAATATAGGCAGCTCTACAAGAACAAATGGATCTGGGCTGTATTCAGGATCACATGATTCGTGAAGTAAACATGGCCCATACAAATCCCAACATTGTTCATAACCACGACATCCATGCAATGAACGTCAATCTAGTGGCGATGCATTCAAGATAAAGTCAGTATTACAATTTGTCGCGACACGATTACAGCGCGTGTCCGATCTGCTCAAGTAACAATCAGGGATGCTATTTTGTACAATAGGCCCTAAAGCGTCAAATGGATCTCGGGTGGATACAGGACTATCATGAAAGAAGTAATCATCAAGTCAATATGATTCAAATCTTTTACATACACTTAATGAATACCATTCTAGTGGAATTGCATGCTAAGTAAGTCAAACTTGGCTTTCTAGCCTCACATGATTATCAAGACTGTGAAGAATGCCACAAAAATGACCAAGGGTGTGCGCTTGTATAAAGGATTCATCAACATCTATTGGACCACTGGTGGCTTCCAATCTACCTAGATGAAGATACACAACAAGTTAGCATGACTGATGGGAATCCTGGTAGACATCAGAGTCGTGACGTTCGCTCAATAGAAACCGATCTAGTAAAGATGCACTGCATACATAGTGGGTACGGTCGGGTACCTCCTCACAATTATGAATGTTGTAGAGTATGCTCGGAAAATAACCAAGGATGATATCTAGTGCGAGCAGCTCTCCAGCACCAGCTAGACTGAAAAGAGATTCAACCATGTTTGAATTCCGAATCAATCAACATGATACAAGATTACCTCCCGGGTCAAAGCAAAAACACCGTCATAATCTCCAATCATGGAATAACCAAGGACGTTTGTGCCATAATCCCTCTACTCAATAGTAAAAAGTTCCTAACCAGGAACTAATTGAGGTTGCCTATGACGGTCAGAAAAACCAAAAATCCCATGTGGTTGTCTAGTTTCCAGGTCTGATACCGTATAAATCAGAAAAGGCTATCCCATACAAGTACGGTGCAACGACCATAGAAGATGGAAAAGAAACTCCATTACCCTCCATCGTGAACATTGCCAACATCAGTCGAGTTACCCGGAGCGGTCGGATTTTCAACAAAGGAGTTGGAGAACCTACCAAAGAAAAGGAACCTTAAATCGAAGTTCCTAACCAACGAGTCGGTCAATCCAGTAATCCAGAACCTGTAAAAAACAACGATGAGATGCTAAAGCTCATCCAGAAAAGCGAGTACAACATTATGGACCAATTGTTGCAAACTCCATCTCGGATCTCTGTACTATCTCTCCTACTCAGTTCAGAAGCTCATAGAGAAGCTCTACAGAAGGTCTTGGAACCGGATTTTGTAGAACAAGATGTGACAGTAGGACAATTTGACAGTATCATCTCCAACATCACTTCCTGTAACAATTTAACATTCAGTGATGAAGAATTTCCAGAAGAGGGCAAGCATCATAATATGGCACTCAATATCACAATGAATTATTAGGACGATGCTTTAGCCACGTACTGGTAGACACAGGTTCATCCTTGAACGTCATGCCAAGGTCAACTCTGATTCGAATTTCTTTTCAAGGAACTCCGATGAGAGGCAGTGAGATCATCGTCAAAGCCTTTGACGGATCCAGAAAAACAGTTATCAGCGAAGTCGATCTTCCCATAACCATTGGTCCTCACACTTTCCAAGTCACTTTCCAGGTCATGGACATTCGGGCAGCATATAGTTGTTTATTAGGAAGACCTTGGATGCACGAAGTTGGGGCAGTCACTTCGACACTTCACCAAAAGCTAAAGTTTGTCAAGAACGACAAATTAGTCACAGTATGCGGGGAGCAAGCCTTAATCGTGAGCAACGTATCATCATTCTCCTGTGTAGAACCAGAGGAAGTTGTTGGAACTCAGTTCCAAGCACTCTCGGTGAGCAATGAGAATCAACAAGAAGGAGGGACGTCGATTTCCTCATACAAATACGCTCTCAAAGTGATCCGGAGTAATGACATAAGAGGACGGGGGCAGATTATAATTCCTACTGATAACAAAACAAGAAAAGGTCTTGGTTTTTCTCTGACTTGTACCCAGACTACAAAGAAGGATGAAAGTTTTTGTCCCATTCAGGATTTCTTTCACAGTGGAGGCTTCCTTCACCCAGTGTCTCAAGAAGTACACACCATCGATGGGAACGATTCCTCCGATACGGATGATGAGTGGAAGTCTTATCTCAACGATGAAGGTTATATATCTCAGGGAGAAACTCACTCGCCATTCTGTTTTCCCAAGCAGAGCCCCAGATATATACCAAGGTCAGACGTCAAAATGATCTATGGAGATTGTGATCCTGAAGGATGTCGCACTCCACCCAACTCATTAGAGGAAGACAATCTAATGAAAGACAAATTTGACTATGATTATTATGATCCCCTGGATGAGTTGCCTATCTGAAAGCCATACACGGAAGACTTGGGGCACAAGAGTCAGCCAGACAATGCCTATCAGTTGAGTAATTTTGAAAAGAATACACATGTCCCCACATAGTCATGGAATCCTTACCCAGGACACTCTGAGAGTGTCCAAAACCATGTTGGTGAATTTGCAAAGGTCGCAGGACAAGAATTCATTAACTACGTATTTCCCGAGGTCAACGTCATTGAGGAAGATGACTCATCTATTCCCCCAGAAACATGGGACACCTTGGGGCAGCCATGCGGCAAGTATGACTTTCTAGTCAAGTACACTGCTCTCGAAAGCTCTCGTATCAGGCTTGAAGACGTCCAGCCAACTGGATGGGAAGATTCCCTTAAGAGTGAAAAAACTATGGAAAATACAACAGAAGAGTTCATTTATGATAACTCTGCATGGGAGGAAGACTCCAATGATCCTACTCCGCCAGAAATCAATGTCATTTCTGAAGACAAATCAAGAAGGAAAATACCAGACTTTGTGATTCACAGAGGAGTTCGTCGCCATTGGGTTGCAGTCGATGTCCCAAAAGTCATCCATAAGTCAAAGTAATTAGCGTCTTTGTCTTGACCTTTCACCTTGCCCAGGTGAAATGGGTGTTTTTATAGGGCTCACCTTTCTGTAAATGTTCCTCTTCACTTCGCCCAAAGCGACAAAGTTTTGTTTTATAGGGTTGTGTTTCAAGAATCGACAAATCATGAATAAATAATGTTATTCTGTCATTTCCATATTTATTGTTGTTTTCACTTTTCGCTTTTTCAGAAAATGGTAATCCTAAAAAACAACCCAAGATAAAAACAAGCATTTTTAGAAAATACACTACACACACTTTTGTATTCTCTCTGTCTTTGCTAAAAAGAATCATCACGTCAAGCAGATTGCTTGTTTTAAACTCCATTGAAACATACGATCCAATGCCTTCTCCTAACTTTGAATTCTCGGTATTTGAAGCTGAAAAAGAAGAGGACAAAGAAATTCCAGAAGAGATCTCCCGATTACTCAGACAAGAGGAAATGTCCATTGAGCCTCACAAAGGGCCGTTGGAAACGGTCAATTTGGGTGCAGAAAAAGAAAAGAAAGAAATTAAGATTGGAGCATTGCTCAGCTCATCTGTTAGAGAAGGCTTGATAAAACTTCTCAAAGAGTTTCCATATGTGTTTGCTTGGTCCTACCAGGACATGCCAGGGTTGGATACCAGCATCGTGGAGCATCACTTGCCACTAAAAACATAATGTCCTCCGGTTAAACAAAGACTGAGAAGGACTCATCCAGATATGGCCATCAAAATTAAGGAGGAAGTGCAAAAACAGATCGACGATGGTTTCCTCGCCACCTCAGAATATCTTCAATGGTTAGCTAACATAGTGCCAGTTCCGAAAAAGAACAGAAAAGTCAGGATGTGTGTAGATTATAGGGATCTGAACAAAGCAAGTCCAAAGGATGACTTCCCCCTGCCACACATAGAC
This sequence comes from Lathyrus tuberosus, assembly GCA_022829125.1. NCBI lineage: Eukaryota > Viridiplantae > Streptophyta > Magnoliopsida > Fabales > Fabaceae > Lathyrus > Lathyrus tuberosus. The sequence continues at coordinate 3,928,488 of JALAZF010000061.1, read as the reverse complement.
ATGCTGGTAGACAGCATAGAAAAATTCAAAGTCTTCTCCTTCATGGATGGATTCTCGGGCTATAATAAAATCAAAATGGCGCCGGAAGACATGGAGAAAACTTCATTCATCACCCCATGGGGCACCTTTTGTTACAAGGTAATGTCGTTCGGTCTGAAGAACGCTGGGGCAACCTATCAAAGGGCCATGACAACTCTGTTTCACGACATGATACACAAAGAGATTGAAGTGTATGTTGATGACATGATTGGTAAATCTAAAACAAAAGAAGAGCATGTGGAACACCTATCAAAGTTATTTGAGTGTCTAAGAAAATACAAACTCCGTTTGAATCCCAACAAATGTACATTCGGTGTTCGCTCAGGAAAACCTTTAGGATTCATCGTCAGCCAGAAAAGAATTGAGGTTGATCCTGACAAAGTCAAGGCCATTCAAGAAATGCCTTCTCCAAAGACTGAAAAATAAGTCAAAGGATTTTTGGGACATCTCAATTACATTTCAAGATTCATATCCCTCATGACCGCGACATGCGCGTCGGTCTTCAAACTACTCAAAAAGAATCAAAGTTGTGTATGGACAGAGGATTGCCAAAAAGCTTTCGACAGCATCAAAGAATATATGTTGAATCCACCAATTCTATCTCCTCCAGTGGAAGGAAGACCACTGATCATTTACTTAATAGTCCTAGAAGACTCTATGGGCTGTGTACTTGGCCAACAAGACGAGACAAAAAGAAAAGAGTTTTCCATGTATTACTTAAGCAAGAAGTTCACAGAGTGTGAAACTCGATACACTATGCTCGAGAAAACTTGTTGTGCTTTAGCTTGGGCAACTAAACGTCTTTTCCAGTACATGATTTGTCACACTACTTGGTTAATCTCTGAAATGGATCCGATCAAGTATGTTTTTGAAAAGCCTGCTCTCACGGGAAGGATTTCCCGTTGGCAGATGTTGTTATCCGAATACGACATCGAGTACCATGCTCAGAAAGCTGTCAAAGGAAGTATCTTAGCCGATCATTTGGCTCATCAACCGATTGACGATCAATAATTAGTCAAGTTTGACTTCCGAGAAAAAGATGTAATGTACTTGAAAATGAAAGATTGCGATGAACCGCTACCCAGTGAAGGGCCAGAACCAGGATCCCAATGGGGAATAATTTTCGACGGAGCTGTCAACACTTATGGAAATGGAATTGGGGCAATCATCGTAACACCTCAGGGTACCCATATTCCTTTCACTGCTAGATTAACATTCAAATGCACAAACAATGAGGCCGGATATGAAGGATGTATCATGGGTCTCGAAGAAGCCATCGACTTAAGGATAAAGAACTTGGATGTGTATGGAGACTCAGCCCGCGTTATCAATCAAATCAAAGGAGAGTGGAACACATATCAATCAGGACTAATTCCTTACAAAGATTACGCAAGAAGGTTGTTACCATTCTTCAACAGAATCGAGTTTCATCACATTCCTCGTGAATAAAAACACATGGTTGATGCATTAGCCACTCTATCCTCCATGATTAGTGTGAGTTAATGGAACGACGTACCCAAAATCGACATAATGGGCCTTAAAAGGCCCGCTTACATCTTCACAATTGAAGCGGTCATAGATGACAAACCATGATATCAAATGCTTCCTTCAAAGACAAGAATACCTGTCTGGGGCATCAAGAAAAGATAGGAAGACTCTTAGAAGACTGGCTGGAAACTTCTTCCTAAACACTGATACACTCTATAAGAGAAACTTCGACATGGTTTTGCTCAGATACGTAGACAGACAAGAAGCAAACATGTTAATGAAAGAGATTCACGAAGGCTCTTTTGGCACTCATGTCAATGGACATACAATGGCAAGAAAAATTCTGAGAGCAGGATATTTTTGGCTGACACTGGAATCCGATTGCTACAAGTACATGAGGAGGTGTCACAAATGTCAGATATACGCTGACAAAATCCATGTACCGCTAACGCATCTCAGTTATTTCTTCTCCATGGCCTTTTTCTATATGGGGAACCGACATGATTGGCATGATTGAACCCAAAACTTCAAACGGACATTGGTTCATCCTGGCAGCCATTGACTACTTCACCAAATGGGTTAAAGCAGTGTCATACACCAATGTAACCCGACAAGTAGTGGTCCGATTTATCAAGAACAATCTCATATGTCGTTATGGTGTTCCAAGCCAGATCATTACTGATAATGGATCTAACTTGAACAACAAGATGATGAAAGAGTTGTGTGCTGAGTTCAAAATTGAACACCGTAACTAATCTCCCTACCGACCCAAAATGAATGGAACGGTAGAAGCTGCTAACAAGAATATCAAGAAGATCGTTCAAAAGATGGTTGTAACCTACAAAGATTGGCACGAGGTGTTACCCTTTGCTCTTCACGATTATCGCACATCTGTTCGCACATCAACAGGGGCAACCCCTTTCTCTCTAGTATATGTCATGGAGGCAGTGCTCCCCATAGAAGTAGAGATACCATCAATGAGAGTCTTGATGGAAGCCAAGCTAACAAATGTTGAATGGTGTCAAAGCCGATACGATGAACAAAACCTAATCGAAGAAAAGAGAATGACGGCTTTAGGTCATGGTCAGTTGTATCAACAAAGAATGAAGAAGGCGTTTGACAAAAAGGTCTGACCCCGTGTCTTCAAGAAAGGAGACCTTGTGCTCAAGAAGATACAATCATTTCTCACTAATTCTAGAGGCAAATGGACTTCGAATTATGACGGCCCTTATGTGGTTAAGGAAGCCTTCTCATGCAGCACCTTGAGATTCGCAACCATGGATGGAGAGGATTTTACCTACCCCACGAACGTTGATATAGTCAGGAAATATTTCGCCTAGATAAAAAAGAAAAGACGTCTCGGTGGATTGAAAACTCGAAAGGGCGGTCCAGGAAAAAATTAGAGACATAAGCAAAAGTCATCCCAGTGGATTGAAAAACCTCAAAAGACAATCCAGGAAATAGTTAGGGATTCATGGCAAGTAACTACATCTGACAAAGTTAGATCCCCAGCGGTAACGCCATACATAAAAAAAACTTCAGTCAAGGTCGCCTTTGAAAGAAGCTCAGAATGTCCAAAATTCAAAGTTGGTGGAAGGATAGTGGTCATTATGTTTCAATGTAGCCCCTTTTCCGTTAAATTACCATTTTCTAAACTTTGTAATTCTCTATGGGATCAGCGTTTGGCTGATTACTATTGTATCAATAAAATTTAAGCCCTAGTGCTTTTGTTTGCAATTCTTATTTATTTTTCTTTACAGAATGACATTTTTAAAAAATGATCAACAATTCTTGAAATAAAAATGATTTTTTACTTGTCAAATGTACTCCTGCTTTTAAAATAAAGATGGCAATTCCTTTTGAATACTGAACACAAGAAGGAACATCGACTGCTTCTCTGGTAGTGATCAAACTTCAAAAAGCTGAATCAAAGTACTCCATGTGTAAAAGATCAACTACTTCAAGCGGAATGATTCACCTATCATCCCCGGCAGAGTTCTTACCTCTGAAGACCAATTGACGGTTTTTCTTCCCATAGGGTCAACCCCTCCTAAACAGGAAAGGATTGCTATCTTGAACCAATGATATTTTTTATTCCATGCAATGGCCGAGTATCCAGTTGTATTCCTCACCAGTCTGTATGTCGTGTCTGTTTTTTCAGCATAAGCATACATACATCATGCATAAGTGATTCACATTTGTATTCATATTGCATTAATATCAATCTGATCATTTTTATCCCCAAGTGATAAACGTCTTCTCTCCGATAGAGTTGTCAGTTTTCCGGTCTGCGTCAGATAGGACAAAATTCCGGTCTAAGTTCTACCCTCGTTAGGAAAATGTAGCGTCTAAACAATCTCTCTCCAGTGTATTCCTGGATTGAAATCGGTCCTTAACCACTTTGATAACTTGAACCTCTGAAAGACAAGAGGTCATTTGGACATGCACATTTTGGAACATCACTCTTCACCATTGAAGATGATATGTTGCTTTCCCGGATTAAAGAAAATCGGCAGAGATATCCTCTTCATAAGGGACTCTTGGCAATACATCGGTTTTTCTCCCAAGAAATTCGATGTTAATGAAGTCATCAGCACCTCAAAATTGGATTACATCACCTGACATTTCTCTGAAAAAGGTATCGAAGAAAAGTATGTTGTAATATCACCAAGTAACAAGCAATCTCTCAAAAGGTTTGCGTTCCCCAGTAGGGTCGACAAGGGCATCTCCAACAGAGAGGTTTGGACACCTCTACGGTTCAGACAAATGGGTTTCCCCAGCAAGTTTGACATCAAATTTTTCCATCAAATGGCGTCTCCCCAGTAAAGCTTGGCAAGAAGTTTGATGAAGACCGCTAGAAATAGCGTCTCTTATCAAGAGAATACTTCGACAAGAAGAAACTGAGACCAGTTTCGTGGCTGAAGACCAGGATCGAGGGGAAGTTTATCAGAAAACTTAAACAAGTTCCATGGCAGAAGACCAGGATCGAGGGAAAGTTTTACCCTTTTCTAGGTATTATTACTTAGCAAAAAAAGATGGATGAGCAAACGGCTACCATTTACAACTGAATATGAATGGTTTATACCTGAGTGAATCGCACACTCAAAGATAACACAGAGTCGCCACCGAACTTTATTTAGTCCCAAAGGACAGGGAAAATATAGATAAAACCCAAGGGGAAGTGAAACAGGAATTGGGTCGGTTATGTGAAAGGAAGGTACTGGCACCTTACGCATCCGTCGTACTTGATGGGAACCATTTCGCTTGCTTCTAGGCTCGGATGGGTTACCTATCTAAATGGTTCTAGCTAAAAGAAGGGGAGAGAGAGAGAGAGAGAGAGAGAGAGAGAAAGAGAAAGAAAAAAAGAAAGAAAGAAAGAAAGTGCTCGCTGAGGATTGGGGCCCTCGTGCCTACGTACCCTCATAGTGCAATGAGGAAATCAGAGCTCCGTAGTTCATGGAACCAAGGAAGAGAAGAAGAAATGGAAGAAGGTGGAAGGGTGGAAGTGTGCTCGCCAAGATCATCACGATCTTGTGCCTGAGTATCTTACATTCGAATGAATGCAGAATCAGAGCTTCCGTAGTTCGTGGAACTAAGATGGAAAAGGAAAAGGAAATTTGGTGTCAAACCCAAGAGCAAAAGAGGTAGAGAAAGATCCGCTGGGGACGCAAAATAATTGGTGTCAAAACCAAGAAAATAAGGGAATAAAAGGTATAGAAGAAACCCCACTGGGGAGGTAAGAGAACAAAGGATTGTGCTGGAGACCAGAAGGTAGCGACCCTATTGCGGAACAAACAAATGTGATGGTGTTGAAACCAAAAGAAAAGGGGTTCGATGTATTAACTGACTGGCAGTGGTTAACTGAAGAGAGAGAGTATGACTCTGTGGGGAAAAGGTTTTAACAGATAGACTGTGATCAACTAGAAGAACGGGTGTAGAACCGAATGAAGGTTGTAACCCAAAGGACGGGTGTGGAACCAAGCAAAGGTTGTGACCCACTAGGGATGTTGGTACTGACCGAACAAATGGTACTTGATCAACAAAAAGGGTATTGGAACCAAAAAAAGGTTACTAACCCAAGGGAGCAAGTATTCGAACCAAGAAAAGGTTACTAACTGCTGGGGATACGGTTGTAACAGGAATACTATGTTTAACCGAAGAAGAAGGAATTGAGACTCTTCAGGGGAATCAAAATACGATGATCGACCACAAGAAGAGAACAGGGTATTGAAACAAAGAGAGTTTGCTACCCAAAGGGGCAATGATCTTAACCAAGAAGGGGATTGACCAAAAGAGAGAGATTGAAAGAGATAGGTGTGATCAAGGATCGACTCGACTGGGAAAGAAGGTACACTACTGCCTGGGGATAGAGATGACTAAGCCAAGCACAGGGTCATTCGTCCCCTACCTGAAGTAGTCAGAATGAGAGTAGGAATCTCCTTTCTCATTCCTTCTCTAACACACAGGGTGTAATATAGAAGTTGAAATGGATAGCATAACAGTTCCAAGTTGTACAGTGCTCCCGCGTTGCACGAAACTCCAACTCAGCCGGATACCAAGAGAAAGCAAATTCTAAAGGAAGTATAAAGAGGAGTGCCAAGGGAAAGATCAATAATCGAAACGAAGTTTCGACTAATTAATCAAAAGGAATGAAAATGCTAACAATTTTCCACATGAATGAAAAATCATTAAAGCACAAGGGTGTATTATTGATTGTACAAGATTAAACTTATTCTCTTGAGAACAAACCTAATGCAAGGCAATGAGAGAAAGTGCAAAACAGTGCCCAATGATACACCAAAACATGTAGCATGTGATCAAAGTAAATGCAAGAAAGCATGTATTCACATAACTCCAAGAATATGAACAAATTGGAATAATCGAAAGTTCATGAATGTGCTTCAAACAGAGGTTAAATGACACTTTAAACATCCATAAAATCAAGCATGACAATCAATGGAAGTTAAAAGGAAGAAAGCATGGAAAACACACTTGAAATTGCAAGAAAATGGCCTTCAGGTTCAGTGTTAATCGATTAACACTTTTGCACTGCAAAGTGTTAATCGATTAACACTTGCAAAACAGCAAAAAAAACTGAAAAAACAGAGTGTTAATCGATTAACACTTTTGCACTGCAAAGTGTTAATCGATTAACACTAGCACATGGGCTGAAAAATAGTTTTCAAAAGTGCTTTTGGTCAACTTATTGATTGTACAATCACTCCAATGCTAGGGCAAACAATTATGCACGAAAAATCAAGTTTAAAAACAACAAATGATCAACAATAGAATCACTTAAATCATAAAGATCATGGATCAAGCAATGGTATAATCAATCCACATGCAAAAACAACAAAACTACATCGCGAATGATACGAAAACGTTCGAAACAGAAAAATGAGTGAGATCTACCAACCTACAAGCCGGATATTTGGCTTGGTGATTGTTGCAAAGAGATCTTGTTGAAGATAATCAAAGAAAACCAGAGGAATCTTCAACTATAGCCGAAACGTATCGAAACCGAGCAAATTGTGACGAAAACTTCAAAATGAGAATTATCACCGAAGAAACTTGAAATAATCACTTGAGATGAATCCAAAAGCTACTGAAGCTCCACAAAATCCAATAGAATGGAATGATAGTGAAGGTTAAGCTCAAGAAAAAGCACTTTCAAGGTGAAAGTAGCTTTTCTTCAATGGAGAATTAAGAGCTTTGGTGAGGTTTTGGAAGAGAATTGAGATGAAGATGAAGATGTAGCAGAAAAAAAATCAAAGAGAATGTGAGAGAATTGAGAGTAAAGTGTGAGGAATTTGTGTGAATATGGTTGATCCTTTGAAAAGTGAGTGAAGGTGTGTTTATATAGATTTTTGGTTTGGAGTGTGAGAGGTTTGGAATTAGGTTTGGACTTAGCTTTGGGTGGTTTGGAACTAGGCTAGGAGTTAGTTAGGCTTGACTCACCGAGTCAAGCGGTTAACTCGGTTAGTTAGAACCAACTCGGTAACAATCCCAATGTGAGCTCCAACATCCAAAGGTCCACATACTTGGAAATCAAGGAACATGGTGCACTTATTTGGAAATGATGCATTGGAATAAATTTGAGTGAATTCTTGAATACTCTAGAATGATCCACATGTTACTAGACCAATGTAGAAGTTCAAAATATGGAGGGAAAGTTGTTATCTTGAAAAAGCAGCAAATTCGGCAAAATTTTCATGTGTTAATCGATTAACACATTTGCACAGCAAATGGTTAATCGATTAACCAAGCCAAAAAATGCCCAAATTTGCCTGAAAATGGTGTTGTGGCCACGGTTCCGATTTTCAACCTCTTGCTTTGATGAATAGGCATAGAAACCCTTATTTTGTGCTTGTTTGGATGATGTAATGACCTTGTGAGGATGCGATTAATCGGGCTTGGAAAACCTGAACATTCCTGCAACAAAATCAAAGAGAAAAAGTGCGAATGTATATACCAGCGATGTGAATGCTCATGCTCATGCAAAAGGCAAAAAGGGAGGTCAAATTTCGGGTTACGACAGCTGCCCCTATTTAATGAGTAGCTCGAAAATTTGGCTGACGGTGACAAAAGAAGAGTTTTGAGAGTCTTTGAAGTTTGGCTGAATATCTGCTAGGGAGATGAATCAGGCCAAAAGAAAGGGAGCATGCTTGATGCATATGCCATGTATGCGTTCTACATGATGCTTGATATCATGCGATGAGAAGGTGAGGGTTGAGGTAATGTGCTGCGAGTTTGCAGGTTCAGGACGGACCGGAAAGGTTTTGGACAGACCAAAGAATCGAACACGTTGCGGAAAGGTTTGCCAAACGAGGGCTGGACTTTGAAAAAGTGGGCCAGACGATAAATGGACTTTGGAAAAGTGCGCCAGACAAGAACTGGAAAAGTTTGAGAAGGTGCGCTAAACGAGAACTAGCCTTTAAGGAGACAGGTCAGGCGAGAACCAACCATCAGGCAAAAACGGGATCTAAAAAAACAATTCAGATGAGAACTGGATTTAAGTTTATCGGACGAGAACTAGACTTTGCAAGGACAAGTCAGACGAGAACTGACTACCAGACGAGAACTGGATTTTGATGAGACAAGTCAGACGAGAACTGACTACAAGGTAAGAATTGAATTTTGTGAATATAGGTCAGACGAGAAGTAACTACCAGACGGGAACTGGATTTTGATTAAGATAGGTCAGACGAGAACTAACTACCAGATGAGAATTGGGTTTGAAAGAGATAGGTCAGACGAGAACTGACTACCAGACGAGAACTGGGTTTTGTAAAGATGAGCCAGACGGGAACTGACCATAGTTTGTAAAGATCCGCCAGATGAGAACTGGACTTTTAAAAGGTGCGCCAGACGAGAACTGGACTTTGAAAAAAGATATATCAGATGAGAACTGACCACCAGACAAGAACTGGATTTCAAAGGGATAAATCAGGCGAGAACTGACTACCAGACGCGAACTGGATTTTGACCGGGAAGCATGTCTGAAGCTGTATGGTGTAATGCTCCATGTTGGTGATTATGCTATGTGTTTGAAAATGCCATGCTAATGCGATGATGATTACTATATGCAGAATGTCAGTGATCAGGTTTTGAAGATATGTCAAGTATGATCGAGCTTATGCCAAGGCCTCATGCTATGCCAGATGAATGATATGCATGAGTGAAGCGATATAATTAAAGCATGAGGAAGGTCTATGCAATGGTTCTAGTGTTTTTTTTGTGGGAGATGAAAGAGTTTGAGGTTAAGGAGTAAGTTGTAAAGACGCGATTCCCCGACACCTACTTCAGGATCAGTAGTTGTTGATGCACCATTGCTCTTGCCACATAATAGGGAGAGAACTTGTATCTTGGTAGCCTATCTCTGCCCCAGTCTGTTGGGTATCTGCATGGATTTCCCCAGCCACAAGTTTGGAAGTAGTCTTGTCATCTGTCTCTGACTTGCCTTAGCGTATCGGAACAGTATGCCCCTGGTTAACCGTCTCTTGGAGATGTTGATTTCTTGTGTTCTTGAGGTGGTCAGCCCTAGTATGAGCTCTGATGTGATTTTGTCCCTGGCTGATCGATCTTTGGAGGAATTCCCTCGACCAAGTGATCTTTGAGATTTGTCGAATCCCGACGTGATTAGTCCAAATTGACTGAATCTTGAGGTTAGTTGCCTTTTTGCTCAACGGAGTTTTCAGGAGTTTTGCCCCTTGAGGTGATCACACTTTCCATTGTGGAAACTTTATTGATGTCAAATGCTTGTTCGCAAGTATAAAGTGTTTGTTTTGAAAATGATAATGCTAATGCCATGCATATGTCAGTTTTGAAATCCAAGTATGTTCGCTAAGATTATGACATATAGTGAATGGATCACCATTTAGAATGCCATGCCAGTATCGGCACAAATGATAAGCAAATCTTTGGGAGTCAGTTTCGACATGGTCCCACTGTAGTATGCTTTCGAAATAAACCCTGCTTCAGTTAGGTCTTTTGAGGGTTGTAAATTGGCCTGGTTCATGGTTTAAGAAAGAAAGGATATAAGGCTCAAAAATTATTTTAACCCACCCATTCTCCTTGATGTTCTCCAGTCCTACATTCAGCTAGTTTGACACAAGCATTCACCTTTCAAAAAGGGCTTTGAATGGTTGGAAGTGATAGTAGAGGAACCGACGAGGGTTTTGGAGCGACAATCACTCACCTTTTGTTTTTGTCACATGTGATCACACGAACTTGTTTTTGAAGAGAATTTTTCTCTTGATTCTCTGTTTTGTTCATTTTGTTTTCCCTAATTTTTGCGTAGACTGATTATTTTGAATTTGCAGTCTACCGAGATGCCCTAATTTTTTCCTAAGTCATTCGCTTGTGACTTAGCGGGCTTTTATTTTTCCTTTTTTGCTTTTGTGATTCTTGATCTCGATTTTTTTAGAACAAAATTGTGTGACACTTGTTTGCTTTGACAAAGGATTGTGACTGCCTCGCTCCTTTGATCGGTGAGGAACAACCAATGTGGATTTGTGATTTTTCTAACCTCTTGCGAGGGATATGATGTGGTTGATCCGCAGATGGGGTGCTCCTCTTTTGAAATTTGAATGCATGGTCAAACTAACTGAAGACCACCCTTCCCCTGGTTAATATTGAGGGTTTTTTATGCACAGAAAAAAACTCCTACTTCAAGGCCCAAAGGGGTTGACTAGGGATTATCTTCCTTATAACTCCAGTGCTTGGGAATGGAACCAATGCCTTACATCGTCAGCAAGGTTTTATTCAAAAGCATACAGACAGTGATCTCATGTCTTTTTGATTTCATCATTCTCTTTTTGATTTTGCTTGATCAAATGTGCGATATTGATAAAAGTATGAGTGAACACGAATGAATTTATTCAAAACATGCATATTCATTTCATTATTATTATCATCTGAAAACAAACAAGTTTTACAAATGAACAGTGCTTGACAAACAAAAAGATTACAAATGGAAAAGATGGAATGACATAATGATTGCCGATGTTAAGGAAGTGCTCTCAGGTTTGATCAATTATTTAAAGGGATGCTTTTGCAATCTGGCCCTTACACGGACACAGGATTTCTGTTCACCCACAGTTTCTCACCTTGAATGGTTAAGCGCTTCTTGTCAATCAACTGTTGGACCTTAGCTTTTAAAGCGTTACACTCCTCAGTCGAATGTCCAGCCGACCCAGCATGATATCTGCATTGCACATTGGGATCATACCCGGGTGGGAATGGTTCTGGAAGAGGCTTCAGAGCTTTGGGGACCACCAGCGAGTTCTGAACTAGATATGGGAGAAGTTGAGTGTATGTCACAGGAATCGGATCTAGAGGAGAATTCCTTCGTTCTAGATTGTTTCGGGGCTTGCGTTGGTTCTGGCGCTCTCGGCCTTGGGCTTGCTGATTATGAGCCTGAGGAGGTTGTTGATAAGGTGGTTGTTGGTATTGGGCAGCAGCAACATATGGGTACGGATAGTATGGCATGGGAGCCATGGGAGTTTGCGCTTGAAAGTGGACACCAGCCATGACAGCATTTGTTTCCTCTTCCTTTTCTTTAAAGGACCCACCTTGTGGCTTATTGATCCCTGATTGTTGGTTCATAGTGCCAGCAATTTTCCCTGTTTTGAGCCCATTCTCAATGCGTTCCTCAATGGTCATAACATCAGCAAAATAGGAGGATGAGCTACCAACCATCTTCTTATAGTACAAACCCTGAAGAGTGCCTATGAATATGTCAACCAACTCTGAATCAGATAGAGCAGGGCAGACTCGTGAAGCCATCTCACACCACCTTTGAGCGTATTCTCTGATTTATTCACTAGCCTTTTGAGCCTGGTTTTGCAACTAAAATCTGGTGGGAGCCATATCCAAGTTATACTTGTATTGCTTCAAGAACGCTTCGAATAGGTCTTTCCAGGTTCTGATCTTACCTTGCTCAAGATTCATGTACCAATCCAAGGAAGCCCCAGATAGCTATCCTGGAAACAGTGGATGAGCAGATCATCATTGTCTATGTAGGAAGCCATTTTTCTGCAATACATTGTGACGTGGCTTCGTGGACAACTCAATCCCTTGTATTTAGGCAAATCAGGCACCTTGAATTTCTGGGGTAACACAACATTTGGAACCAAGCATAAGTCTTTGGCGTCCATGTCGAAGGCAGAGAAACCCTCAATAGCTCTGATTATGTCTTCTAACAGCTTGTAGTTTGCAGGTTTGTTCTGATTATCAGGTATGACAAGAATTTGAGGACTTGGAAGTTGAGACGCGACTGGAGCAAGCACTTGAGGAGAAGCAACCTGAGATGGATGTATCAACCCAGAATTTACCATCTGACCACTAGCCTGGCCCATCTGAAAACCATATGGATAACCATGAAGAGGTGCCATAGTAGCTGAGGATGCCCCAGGGTAAAGTATTCTAGAATGAACATTCTGAACAGCAGTTTGATCAGATTAAGATAAGACCAGACCATGAGCAGGAGGACCTCTGTACAAATTCTCATCTTCCTCGGGAGTCTCAATACCAGTTGGCACAGGAGCCTGGCGAGTCTGTGCCTGAAGAACCTCATGGTCATCATTCACTGCAGGAGGTGGAATCAGAGTAGGTATGCCCCATGGGTAAGCAGCAACATTTCCATTAGGCATGGGCACATCAAAAGTTTGATAAGGCGCGAAGGCACCACCACCGGCAATCTGAGGAGTGAAATTCAGGGGCATTCCCCATGGAAAGCCAGCAGGCATCCGATTCGGATCAGGCTGAGAGCTTGGCAAATTGACAGTAGCTTGAATAACAGTCTCAATTGGTACTTCAACAGCAGGAGAAGAAGTAACAACCGGAGTGACAACAGTTGCATCAGTGACAGTTGTGACAGCAGCAGAGGTAACAGTGGCATCCCTCCTAGTACGAAGGAGTTCCATGATGGTACCCATGTTATCCTCGAATTGGCCCATCCTACCCTGGAACTGAGTCAAGGTCTCCGTGTAAGCGGTATTATCATAATCAACCATGATTCATGTTCTGTCAGATCTGATGAAGTACCGGTGTCGGGTCGTCGTTGTCTTCTGGCTGATGAAGGGAAAAAGGCGAGCTTTTTATGGTTTGTATGTATGCGATGCAAATGTATGTATGCATATGTTGTTTATGCAGGTGGAAGGCAAATGAGATATGCAACACCCATTGATTCAAAGGTTAGATGATGTAACAGTTCAACACATATATGATGATGCAATAATTCAAGTTCAAAAGTTCGGCATACATGATGATGCAATAACATTATGCAAAAAAGGTAAGTTAGAGATGCAACATCTTCTGGATAGTCTACATATACAACTCTGTGACGGTGCAAGAATCTGACATGCGTGAGAGAACAAAGGTATGAAGTGGCTTGGTTTCCTGCAAAAACCCATATCCCCCTCACAGGTGTGATCTAGACACAACAAGGTGGTCCCTAGAAAGGTCTCCCAAACCATAGGACTCAGAATGAAAACCCCCCGTCGTAGCGAATTCTTGTAGGACGGAAGTATTCTCAAGAGAATCACGATCTGGGATGTGGCTCTCGTGGTAACCCAACACACAAAATGCAGGCCTTACGGCTATCCATGTTCTAGCCTATGTGTATGCTAAGGCCGGTGTTAGGACTTTTCTCTCCAATAATATCTACCCATCCCAACAACAGCAGAATATATAGCAAATATCTAGAATATACAGCATATGCCAAGCCAAATCTCTGGCTTGTAGGTTGGTGGATCTAACTAATTTTACCGTTTCGCGCATTTTCGTATCTCTCGTAATGTAGTCGATAGTTGTTGTGTGTGATTTGGTTTTGCGTTTGTTTGATCCATGATCCAATTGTATTAGTTGATTTTATCTATGTTTATTTGTTGTTTTCAAGTTCAATTTTCATGCACAATTTCAGTTCCTAGCATGTGGTAGTTTGCATAAGTGATTATGTGTTGAAAACTACTTTTGAAAAGCTGTTTTTTCTGTTTTTTTTCACAACTGTTCAGTGTTAACCGGTTAACACCCAGTGAGTAACCGGTTACTCAGTTTAATTTTCGCCAAAAACACTAATTTTCAAGCAAGTAACCGGTTAACATATGGTGAGTAACCGGTTAACACTGTACCAGAATGCCATTTTCTTGCATTTTCAAGTGTGTTTGCCATGCTTTCTTCTCTTAACTTCCATGGATTGATATGCTTGATATTTATGGATGTTTTTAATGCTATCACCCTCTGTTTAAAGCATATTTACATTAATTCAATGATTGATTTATCAATTTTTGCAATTAGACGTGTTCTTGATATTTGTTTGAACATGCTAGTTTTTGCATCATTCTTGATCACTTGACACTTGATGTTTGACACATGCTAATGTTTGTTTGGCACTGTTTTGCATCTTCCATTTTAGTTTGCATTAAGTTTATTTTTCATGGATAAACTTAATCTTGTATAATCAATAATTCACTCCTTTTTGCTTTAATGACTTTTCATCCTCTTTGGGAAGTTGTTAGCATGTTTATCCCTTGATTAATTGATCGAAACTTTGTTTCAATTAATCGGTCTTCCTTTTTCCCCTCTTTAGGCCTCCTTTAGAGCTTTCTCTCGTTCCCCCCGTGGAGTTGGAGGTTCGCGTTGCACCTTGCATCGGAGCATTGTACAAATTGACGCTGTTATGCTGTCCGTTCTCTATGCAGGAGCACTGTACAACATTGGAGCGGTTGCGCTGTCCGTTTCACTTTCCACACTATATTTTGGGTGCTAGAGAAGGAATGAGGATGGAGTCTTTCCTACCCTCATTCTAGCTATTTCTTTGGTAAGGGCGTCTTGTCCTCTCCTCGAGAATAGTCACCTCTATCCTCCAGCTATAGTGTTTCTCATTCCCCAGTCGAGTTGATCCTGGATCACTTTTTTCTCTTTGTGACCCTTTTTGATCCGTGATCACTCCTATCTCTTTCAATCTCTCCTTTTGATCAACCACCGTCCTTCTTGGTTGAGATCATTATTCTTGCGCTAGCAATCTCTCTTTGTTCCATCACTCCTTTCCTCTTGTAATCAATCATTGCTTTTGATTCCCCTGAAGAGTCTCAATTCTCTTTCTTTGGTCTAACACGGTTTTCTTGTCACGACCATTCTTCCCTAGGAGTTCGCAATCTTCTCTTGGTTCTTCTCCTTTTTTGGGTTAATCACCTTCTCTTGGTTAATCACCCGTCTATTAATCACTGAGCTTCTCTTGGGTTAATCACCTCTTCTTGGTTAATCACCCGTCTCTTCAGTTAACCACAGTCCGCCTGTTAAAATACTGAACCCTTTCGAGTTAATCACCTTCTCTTGGTTAATCACTCGCTGTTCTCTTCGGTTAATCATAGTCCGTCTGTAAACACCGAATTCCCCGCAGTTGGCAACCTCCTCTTGGTTTGAATACTTGCACCCTTGGGTTAGTAACCTGTATTTGGTTCGAATGCCCTTTCTTCGGTTGAGTACTGTTTTGTTTAGTCAGTTTACCGAACCCCTTTTGGGTCACGACCTTCGCTCGGTCCTACACCCGTTCTTTGGTTGATCACAGTTTTCTCTGTTAAAACCAATGCTTTTCTATTCCCACAGAGATGCAATTATTTCTTTCTTCGGTTAACCACTGCCATCCAGTTAATATACCGAGTTTCCTTTTTCTCTTGGTTATGACACCATCCCTTTATTTGGATCCCCAGCGAAGTCCTTCCTATTCCCTTTGCTCTTACTTTCTTGGCGTCGACATCGATCCTCTTTGTTATCCCCATTAGAGTCTCTTTCACTCGTGCTCTTGGTTTAGACACCATTTCTCTCTTACTCTCTTATCCTCTTGGTTTGGACACCATTTCTCTCTTATTCCCTTATTCTATTGGTTTGGACACCATTTCTCCTTTATTCCTTTATTCTCTTGGTTTCGACACCATTCTACCTTATTCTCAGTACAGTTACTATTTCTTTTCTTTACACTCTTTTCTTGGTTTTGACACCATTTCTTTGGAATCCTTAGTGGAATTTCCTTCTTTCTGTTGCTCTTGGTTTTGACACCACTTTCTTGTCCTTTTCC
The DNA here is from genome assembly GCA_022829125.1 of Lathyrus tuberosus. Taxonomy (NCBI): domain Eukaryota; kingdom Viridiplantae; phylum Streptophyta; class Magnoliopsida; order Fabales; family Fabaceae; genus Lathyrus; species Lathyrus tuberosus. The sequence continues at coordinate 3,912,383 of JALAZF010000061.1, read as the reverse complement.
TTTAGCGTTCAGTTCCCCGAACTACGGAAGCTCTGATTCTGCATTCTTTTGAATGTATGATACGTAGGCATGAGATCGCAATGATCTCGGCGAGCACACTTCCACCCTTCCTTCCTTCTCCCTTTCTTCTTTTCCTTTCTGTCCCCTGGTTCCAAGAACTACGGCGCTCTGATTTCCTCATTGCACTATGAGGGTACGTAGGCACGAGGACTTCGTTCCTCCGCGAGCACTTTCTTTCTCCCTTCTCTCTCTCTCTCTCTCTCTCCCTCCTATTAGCTAGAAGCCTTTAGATAGATAACCCATCCAAGCCTAGAATCAAGCGAAATGGTTCCCGTCGAGTACGACAGATGCGTTAGGTGCTAATACCTTCCTTTCGCATAACCGACCCCCCGTTCCCGTTTCTCTTCCCCTTGGGTTTTATCGATATTTTCCCTGTCCTTTGGGACTAAATAAAGTTCGGTGGCAACTCTGTTGTATCTTTGAGTGTGCAATTCACTCAGGCAGATTTCCAGCCTTCTTTAGCTGGCGACTCTGCTGGGGATTCGTTGACCTACTGCTGGTCCTTCCCTTGAGGGGTCTCGCCTAGTTTCGTTTGCTTTTCTTGCTTGTTTGGATGTTTATCTTTCTGCACTTTACTAGTTTTATATTTACGTTTTATTCGCTTTATGTTTATTTATTGCATTTCTTTACTACTTTGAATATTCATATGCTGCATATTCTGGATATCTGCTATATTCTTTGCTGTTGTCGGTTGGGTTGCTACTTGAGAGATAAGCCCATTACACAGGCTTGAGAGTACATATAGGATTAGAGTGGAAAGTAGTGTGGCCTACGTAGCATCTTGGTACGTATGGTTTACATGAAATCCACACCCAGACGAGGTTTTCTTGGGAGATGTTCTGATTTGCGCGTCTTGTGCATTTCGGGGTGTTAACCTAGAAAGCTGTCGACTCTGGTGACCATTCCCGAGGACTCAGTCGCGGCACTCCTCCCAAGGAACGATAATGGCAGACCAGAAATGGAAAACCCATTACGCTTCCTTGATCCGAGGACCCAAAGCTGGGAACTTGCCATAGGATGACCCTTTTTTTGGGGGGAATCAGTGGACTACCTCTTTGTTTGGCGATAGTATTGTACCCCGAGGGATGAATGTACTATTGCTTCTCAAATCGAGAATCCGAAACTGAGAATCCCGCTTTCTATATCACACCTATCAGGGGGATATTGGGTTTTTTGCAGGAAACCAAGACTCTTCCAACCTTTGTTCTCTCATTGATTCAGATTTCGCCCCAACGCAACACTACCTTTGCAGATGTTCAGATTTGACTATTTAGACTATGTTGGCTTGTTGATTCTGTTATTGCATATCATCTCATCATGTCAAATTAATTTTTCCATAAGCATTTTAAAACTTTATTCTTGCATGAATTACATTCACTCATGCCCGCATATGCATGTCCTTCATCCGGGAATCATTGCTCATCCTTGTCCGCATTCTTTGTAGCAAGACGACGACTCGACATCGATATTTTACTCGCTCAAACAAATCCATAATCATGGCTGACTTTGAGGCTAAGAACGCTGCTTACAAGGAAACTCTGGCACAGTTCCAAGGACGGATGGATCAGTTTCAGACGAACATGGATGTCATTATGGAGCTTCTTCGTGCTCAGAGGGATACTTCTGCTGCTGTCACTATTGTTGCAACCACTACTGATGCAACTATTGTCACTCCTGTTGTGACTGTTCCTCCTGTTGTTACGGCGACTCCTGCTGTCGTTGTTCCTTCTCCTGCTAGAGTTGACATGCCAGTTGAGCCTGTGAATCAGCCTGCTGTTCAGCCTAGTTTGAATCAGATGCCCGCTGGTTTCCCTTGGGGCATGCCTCCGAATTACACTCCTCAGCTTGCAAATAATGGTAGTGCCTTCATGCCATATCAGCCTTTTGTTGCACCCATGCCTAATGGGAATGCTATCGTCTATCCATGGGTCATGCCTACTCCAGTTCCGCCTCCAGTGGTGAATGATGATCCTGAGAATCTTCAGGCTCAAACTCATCAAACTGCCGGATTGGCTGACACTGAAACTCCTGATGATGAAGAGCATGTCTATAGGGGTCCTCCTATTCATGTTCCAGTTCCGTCTCAAGTTGCTCAAACTACTGTTCAGAATGTTCATCCTGGGATGTTCTATCCTGGGGCATCTTCCTCAACTGCTGGGGTACCTCCTCCAAATTATCTGTATGGTGTTCTGATGGGTCAGAATTTTGGTCAGATGATTAATCCGGGTTTGGTGCATCCTTCTCAGTTTGCTACTCCGCAAGTGAATGCTCCTACCGCTTCTCAGCTGCCAAATCCTCAGATTCTTGTCAGGCCCACTAATTAGAATAGATCTGTTGACTACAAGTTGTTAGAAGACCGTATCAGAGCTATCGAAGGGTTTTCTGCTTTTGGCATGGAGGCCAAAGATTTGTGTTTGGTTCCGAATGTTGTGCTGCCGCAGAAATTCAAGATACCTGATTTGCCAAAATACAAAGGTTTGAGCTGCCCGCGTAGTCACATCACTATGTACTACAGGAAAATGGCATCCCATATTGATAATGATGAATTGCTAGTTCATTGTTTTCAAGATAGTTTGTCTGGAGCCTCGTTGAATTGGTGCATGGGCCTGGAGCGCAACAAAATCCGTACTTGGAGGGATTTGTCTGAAGCGTTCGTGAGACAATACAAATACAACCTTGATCTGGCACCAACTAGATTGCAATTACAGAATCAGTCACAGCGCTCAGCTGAAACATTCAAGGAGTATGCATAAAGATGAGGAGAGATGGCATCTCGTGTGCGACCTGCTCTCTCTGACAATGAGTTGGTTGACATCTTTATGGGTACTTTGCAGGGATCTTACTACGAGAAGATGGTGGGTAGTTCTTCATCGAACTTCGCTGATGTTGTGACGATTGGTGAACAGATTGAGAATGGTTTAAAAACTGGAAAGATTTCTGGAGCTGCTTCCCAGCAGCCGGCCACTCGAAAGTCTCAGAACAGTCAGTCGAAGAAGAAGGAAGGTGAAGCCAATGCTGTGACAGCTCAAGTTTCTCCTCAGTATCAAGCTCCCATGGCTCCCTTTCCGTACTATCCGTATCCGTACATTGTTGCTGCACATTTTCAACAACCTCCATGTCAGTATCATCCGCAACAACCAGTTCAGAATGCTCAGAATCAGCAACAGAATCAACAAAACAACAAAAATCATCAGAATCAAAACCGTCAGAACAACAACAGTCAAGGAAACTGTAAGCGTCCGAATTTTGATAGAATTTCGGTGTCATACACGGAACTGTTTCCTTACTTGGTTCACCAAGGGGAGATTGTCCCCAAGCAGATTGCGCCTGCAATTCCTCCATTTGGCCCGAAGCATAACCCAAATGCATCTTGTGCTTATCATGCTGGATACATAAGACATGCAACAGAGGACTGCTTTGTTTTCAAAACCAAGGTTCAGGAACTCATTGATAAGAAGGTTCTGACTTTCGTTGAGGAAGGACCTAACATTCAGAATAATCTGTTGCCGGATCACGGTGGACCTACAGTTAACATGATTGGGGATAATTCAAGGGCTGAACTGATTATGGATGCCGATGAGGTAAAAGCTGTAAGTTGTAAATGCGCCTAAGGGGGGGTGAATTAGGCTCTTAAAAATTTCTTTGATCTTTTTACCGGTTCTTGGTTATTTTTCCGTTTGATGATAAGTGCTTGAAAGTAAAGTGCGGAAAGGAAAAATGACACAAGAGAATTACAGTGGTTCCTCTCACAGCCCGAGAGTACTCCACTCCTCCTTCAACACGAAAGAGATTTCACTATAGTTTAGAATTATTGTACAGCCTAATCACACCAATGGTGATGCTTACTATCTAACCTATAGGTAACTAAGTGTATGAAGAACAATCCTCTTCAAAACACTCACTTGTTTCCAACAATCCTGGACAACAAGGTAAAACAGAAAAATATTCTTGATAATAAGATTATGTCTTGATAGTATGTTGATATCAATCTTGATATTCGATCTTCTCCTTTGAGACAATATCACTCAAACAATGTATACAAGTGTTCTTGACAAGAATGAGATGAAACACTGATATTTTGTGAAAGATATGCAGAAGTTTCTCTCAAGAAAAATGTTTGAATGAACACTTGAATAATATTTTGAAATATGAAAGGATGAGTGAATTTATGATTATGAAATTGTTAGGAGGTAAGTGTTAAATCTGAAAATGAAGTGTTTAAATATGTGTAGAACACCCCTACAAAAAGGTATGAGAAATATGCAGCAAAGGAATGAAAAGAGATGAGAAAGCAATGCATTTTTCCATGAAAAGTCACCATTTTTCGCACACAGTAACAGTGTTAATCGGTTAACCACATGGGTTAATCGATTAACATATGCTAACGTTAAGAGAATATTCAAATTTTGAACTGGTTAATCGGTTAACCCCACAGGTTAATCGATTAACAGAACTGATTTTTCAAGAAAAAAGTTTAGAAAACAATGTGAACTTTCCATAAAAGATTTGCAATGCACTAGATCATAGATATGCAAGATGCAAGACATGTGAACACTTGTATAGTCATTTAAATGACATTGATATACCTTTGTTCAACCTTTGATCTTTATGATACTTGAACACTTGAAGCTAATTGATTCAACTTAATAGTACTTAGGATATCTTCTTGAACTTGAACTTCTTGTACTTCTTGTAGTTTGATTCTCTTTCTTTTTGCATATTATCTTTGTAGAGAGCTTGTTGTGTTGTCTTCATCAAAACTCAATGTGAGTGAAGCTTGCTTCTACAATCTCCCCTTTTTTATGATGACAACCAATCCATTGAAAGATTGCATCTTTAGACTTGATGTTTCTCTAAGTTTGATTCTCCCCCTAAAGTGGAGCTCCCCCTAAATTCATGAGGGTAATAATTTTCTGCACAAAAATGTTAGAGAAACCAATCCTTCTCCCCCTTTGTCATTAGCAAAAAGGAAGAGGATTCCAAAACAATGACAGTTCATAATTATAACATACATACATACATAATAACCATACACATATAAACCCACAAACACACATACATTAAAAAACCAGAATCTGAAGTACGGTACACAATATTCAACATAAACGAACAAAACATAAAAATTTTTTTTTTTTGGTACGGCCATGATAGTACGAAACACAAGACATAAAACAGAATTTTTAAAAGACATAACAACATCAAAACATGGTGCAAATACTTCATTCTTCATCAGACACCTCCTCACTTCCTTCTTCACTTCCTTCTTCATCATCATCACCGTCTTCATCTTCATGTTGATTTTGTGAATCCAACACAAGCTTGCGAAGAGAAGTAATTGCCCGGGTGGTTTCTCTATGTTGATTCATCATAGTCATGTAGAGAAACTCATTTGTAATGCCACCTTCGGGAATAGGATAGGAGGAAGGAGTAGATTCTTCTTCAACATACTTGTATGTTCCACTTCCAGGACTAGTTTCCACAATACCGGTGTTCCTCACAATTGTTGTCGCATTAATTTCATTCATGAATTTCTTTGGAATAGTAGCCGGTTCCCTATTGAGGTCCAAATCTGTGTTTTCTAAAATCCTTGAAATGAGGCGACCATACGGGAGCCGGGTGGACAATGAGATTTGTTGCTTCAGATGATACATCATGGTTAGGATCCAATTGATCTTGATCTTATTCTTGATCGCAAACAGCATCTGCATCTCAAGATCATTGATTTGAGCATGGTTGGAGTCCTTTGGAATTAATACATAGCAGATAACATAGTGTAACATCCGATCGTTTACCGACAAATTCGAAGCATAACAAAGTGTACGGGTTGTACGTTGTCCAGCAACAATAACTTCTTTTGGAAATCTACAGATGCTGTAGTAGTATTCCATCTTGCTAAATCCAGCCCACGGACCATCCGTGAAGTTAACACCTTTGCGAAGAAAATATCTGGAATACGGAATTTTCAACGACGCAGCTATTCCTGCCAAATCCTCAACAATCTCACAGTTTCTAACAACCGCACTCAGCACATGTTGTTCATTCTCATCCAAATTAATAGACATTATGTTCATAAAAGCCTTAACCAAATCAGTATAACATTTACCCTTATCAGAAACAAACTTGTCTATTTTCTGAACTTTCAACAGATTTGGAAAATCAAAAGAAGGAGCCTTAAAATCTGAGAGATTGACATATTTTACCGTAAGAAGTTGACGAACCCAGACTTTGAAATCCATTCTTCTTTTCTTGGTTGTTTCCATTTGAGTATCCTCCTCATGTTCTATTGAGCTGCTTGCTGGCATTTTTCCCTTTCCCTTCTTCAAAGGAGCCATGGATGAAGTTTGAGGCTTTTAGGATTTGAGAGAGGGATTTTCGGATTTGGGTGAGGAGTGGTTGAAATAGAGTTGAGAAGGAGAATGTTTTATAGGAGAATGATTGTAGTGGGTTTTTAATGTGAAGTTTGAACCAAAACTGGAGTGGGTAGAAGAGATGAGTTCCAAGAGAGCTTTAATGGTGAGTTTAAGGTGAGGAAGGGGAACTGGAGTAAGGGGAAGTGTTGACTGAATGTACATGCACCCAACACATTTAAGCCACACACTTAAAACAAAAGCAGATACGTTTTAATTTTAAAAATTCCACGTGACCTCAGGTTAATCGGTTAACGCCCTAGGTTAATCGATTAACAAAATCAAAATTTCCACAAATTTAAAGGCTACAGGTGTTAATCGATTAACTCCCTGGGTTAACCGATTAACAGAATCAAAAATTGCACAATAACAAAAGGTAACAAGTATGAAACTTAAGGAAAACATGTGCAACACAAATATACTAATATTATATCATGGTAACATATATATTTAGCCAAATTTTTGATGAAAATAACTTGATGAATAATAATTTAAAGATGTGTTTAGATATCACCTTCATCCAAGATACCAAGTTCTCGCCTAATTTTGTAGAATGATTCTTTTGCGAGCGGTTTGGTGAAGATATCTGCTAGTTGGTTATGAGTATCAACAAACGTCACTTCGACATCGCCTTTAAGCACATGATCACGAAGAAAATGATGTCGAATGTCAATGTGTTTGGTCCTTGAGTGCATGACGGGATTCTTCGTAATGTTGATTGCACTTGTGTTGTCGCACCGGAGAGGAATGCAACCAAGATCAATTCTGTAGTCGCTTAATTGTTGCTTTAACCAAAGGTTTTGTGCACAACAACTACCAGCTGCTATGTACTCCGCTTCGGCCGTACTAAGTGCAACGCATGCTTGTTTCTTACAAGACCACGAAACTAGTGCATTTCCGAGGATGTGACATGTTCCACTCGTGCTTTTTCTATCTGTTTTACAACCTGCATAATCAACGTCAGAATAACCGATTAAAGTACAAACACTACCTTTAGGATACCATAACCCAACATTTGTCATTCCCTTGAGATACTTCATGATTCTTTTGACTGCCGTGAGATGTGACTCCTTTGGATTTGCTTGGAAGCGAGCACATAAACACACACTAAACATTATGTCAGGATGGCTTGCCGTCAAATATAATAAAGAACTGATCATACCTCGATACTTCGTAATATCAACCGATGTTCCCGATTCGTCTTGATCAATGTAGGTTCCGGATCCCATTGGTGTTGACATAGCTTTACAACCATCCATATCAAATCTCTTTAATAATTCTTTGCAATACTTCGATTGGTTGATGAAGATTCCATCCTTTTGTTGCTTGATTTGTAATCTAAGGAAATAATTCATTTTTCCCATCATAGACATTTCAAACTCGCCATGCATCATTGAAGCAAATTCTTCACATAGTTGATTGTTTGTTGAACCAAAGATAATGTCGTCCACGTACACTTGAACAAGTAAGGTATTATTCTTTATCCTCTTAATGAACAAAGTCTTGTCTACCTTGCCTTTTTCAAAACCTTTTTCGCATAAGAAATTACTTAGACGATCATACCATGCCCTTGGTGCTTGTTTTAAGCCATAGAGAGCTTTCTTCAACTTGTATACATGTGAAGGATGCTTGAAGTCTTCAAAACCCGGAGGTTGTTTGACATAGACTTCTTCGTTGATATATTCGTTTAGGAAGGCTCATTTGATGTCCATTTGAAATAACTGAAAATTCATTGAGCAAGCATAAGCAAGTAATAGACGAATAGCTTCTAACCTTGCAACCGGAGCAAATGTTTCTTCAAAGTCAATTCCTTCTTCTTGATTGTACCCTTGAGCCACCAATCTTGCTTTGTTATGAACAATAATTCCATTTTCATCAAGTTTGTTCTTAAATACTCATCTTGTTCCGATGATATGTTTATCGCTTGGTTTAGGGACAAGTTCCCAAACTTGATTTCTTTCAAATTGGTTTAACTCTTCTTGCATGGAAATGATCCATTGATCATCTTCAAGAGCTTCATTAACTTTGGAGGGTTCTATTTGAGAAAAGAATGCCATATTCAAGCATGCATCTTTGAGATTTAGTCTTGTTGCTACACCTTGACTTATGTCTCCGATGACTTTGTCGATTGGGTGATCCCTATATGTTCTCCATTCTTTTGGTAGATCATTGTTGATCGACTTTTGTTGAATCGGTTCATCATGATGTTCTTCTTGTTTTTCTTCTAGATTTTCAATGAAGTCTTTAGAAGTATCTTCTTTGTGAATTTCTACAAGATCATCATCATTATCACAAACAATAATATCCTCTTTCGAGGGGTTAGATTCATCAAATTTGACATGCATAGATTCTTCTATAGTTAAAGTTCTTTTATTATAAATTCTAAATGCCTTACTAGAGAGAGAGTAGCCGAGAAAAATACCTTCATCGGATTTCTCGTCAAACTTACCAAGGTTGTCTTTGTCGTTGTTTAGGACAAAGCACTTGCACCCGAAAACATGAAAGAAAGAAATATTTGGTTTTCTCCCTTTGAAAAGTTCATAAGGGGTTTTCTTGAGAATAGGCCTAATATTGACACGGTTACTTACAAAACATGTCGTGCTCACCGCATCCGCCCAAAAATACTTAGGAAGATTTGAATCACTTAGCATTGTCCTTGCAAGTTCCACCAATGATCTATTCTTCCTTTCTACGACACCATTTTGTTGTGGAGTTCTTGGTGCGGAGAAATTGTGTGAGATTCCATGTTCTTCACAAAATTCATCAAATGAGGCATTTTGGAATTCTCCACCATGGTCGCTTCTAATGGAGGCAATTGTAAGAGACTTCTCATTTTGTATTTGTTTTGCATACTTCTTGAAGGCTTTGAAAGCATCACTTTTCTGCACTAAAAACAATGTCCAAGTATATCTAGAGAAATCATCAACAATAACTAATGCATAGACATTACCTCCGAAGCTTTTTGTTCTCGATGGACCAAAGAGATCCATGTGCAACAATTGTAGTGGCCTAGTTGTGGACACCACATTCTTGGATGTGAAAGTTGATTTGGTTTGCTTTCCTTTTTGGCAAGCGCCACACAACCCATCTTTGATGAATTTGATCTTCGGCAATCCAATGACTAAGTCATGGTTGATCAACTTATTCAAGTGCTCCATATGAATATGAGCAAACCTCTTATGCCATAACCATGATTCATTGTTGTTTGCCAAGAGACACCTAACATTCAAAGACAAGTTATCTAAGGAAATTAAAAATATGTTATTAACTCTTTTACCTTTTAGCATAACTTCATGAGTAACTTTGTTTTCAATCAAACATTCATCTTTAGTGAAGTTGATTTTGAAACCTCGGTCACACAATTGGCTAATGCTAAGGAGACTATGCTTTAGACCTTCCACATATAGGACATCTTCTATAGTTGTTGAAGGCGGTGAACCAATGATGCCTACGTCAAGGATTCTTCCTTTGTTGTTGTCACCATAAGTAACATATCCTTTGGCCTTAAGCGTTAGATGTGAAAATTTGCTTAGGTCACCCGTCATGTGCCTCGAACATCCACTATCAAGATACCATTGATTTGAAGAGGTCTTCAAGCATACCTACAAAAAAGAGTTACGTTTTATTAGGTACCCAAATTGCCTTGGGTCCTTCAAAGTTAGTTTCCTTTCTTAACCCATACATAATGGCCTTGAGCAACACTAAAGTTTCAAATATAACATGCATTAGGAGTATGACCTTTAATACCACAATAGAAACAAGTAGGCTCAAAGTTGCTTTTATATCTAGGGGGATAATATTTCTTCTTATTATAAGACTTCTTCTTATTATTTCTTTTCCTTTTGTTATATTGTTGAACCATTTTAGGCTTGTCACTTTTCTCTAAAGGAATTTGTTCTTTAACTTTTACAAAAATGGTCTTGTTAGAAGTTTGTTTAGAGAATCTTGAGTAACCTAGACCACTTTTATTATTTGAGTATTTTTTTACTACTAAGAACACGTTCCAATCCAATTTGTCCTTTCTCATATCTTTCTAGGACTCTTTGCAATTGAACTATTTGAAAACCAAGTGACTCACATTTAGTGCATGCAAAATTCTTGATTAATTCTTCTTTTTCATCTTTGAACTTATTTTCCATTTTCTCAATATTTTCTTCCAAGATTGATATTTGTTTCTTTTGAGATGAGATGGTTTTATATAGAATTTTGCATTCACTTAAAAGTTCATCAATTGCTCCTTGAGCATCATTATCAAAAATTGAAAAGTTACTACTAACCTCATCGTCTTCATCGTCGGAATGATGTGATGCCATCAATGCTAGATTTGCGCTTTGATCACTATCGGAGTCCGATGAAGAACTTATTTCGTTGTCATCCCAAGCAATGCAGGCCTTCTTTTTGTAATCCTTCTTTCCTTTGTTGTCACGATTCTTTGCGAGTTTGGGACATTCCGGTTTGATGTGGCCTTGCTTTCCACATTCATAGCATATAATGTCTCCATTAGATGTTGATGCTTCTTTTTCTTTGTTCTTTGAGAACTTCTTTCTTCTTGTGAAACTAGAGTTTCCAATATTATTTTTTGCACCAAAGTATTTTCCTAGTCTTTTTACAAGGAGCATAAAGTTTTCGTCCTCTTCGGGATTGTCTTCTTTCTTCACAACTTTGGACTCAACTTTTAAGGCAATGCTCTTGGATTTCTTTTCTTGGATCTCACGTTTCTCCAATAGTCCAAGTTCCGTCTCAAATTCTTGAAGCTTTCCGAATAGAGTAGCGGATGTCATCGTTGATAAACTTTTCTTCTCGGAAATCGCCGTCACTTTGGGTTGCCACTCTCTTGTTAAAGACCTAAGCACTTTAAGATTAAGTTCATCATTTGTTAGTGTCTTACCAAGTGCATTCAAGTGATTTGTCAAATGCATGAATCTTTTCTGCAAGTCGAGGATTGATTCTCCTGGTTGCATTCTGAATAACTCGTATTCTTGACTTAAAGTATTCAATCTGGATCTTTTGACTTCGGCGGTTCCTTCATGAGTTTCTACAAGAGTGTCCCATATTTGCTTGGTCGTTGTACATGTTGAGACGCGGAAGAATTCATCCATTCCAAGTGCACTTTGTAAAATATTTATTGCCTTTTTGTCATAGAGAACCTTTTTCTTATCATCATCATCCCATGATCCTTGTGGCTTTGCCGAACCAACTCCGTTGACAACCGTTGTAGGAATAAAAGGACCATTTTGAACAGGCTCCCATATATCACTTCCTTGTGCTTCTAAATGTGCCTTCATACGGATTTTCCAGAAGTCAAAGTATTGGCCAGAAAACAAAGGAGGCTTGTTGCTACTACCACCGTCTTTGAATATAAGATCATTGTTTGCGGAAGCCATCTGAATTGAATAGGAATAGGTTACCTATCACCTGCTCTGATGCCAATTGTAAGTTGTAAATGCGCCTAAGGGGGGTGAATTAGGCTCTTAAAAATTTCTTCGATCTTTTTACCGGTTCTTGGTTATTTTTCCGTTTGATGATAAGTGCTTGAAAGTAAAGTGCGGAAAGGAAAAATGACACAAGAGAATTATAGTGGTTCCCCTAACAGCCCGAGAGTACTCCACTCTTCCTTCAACACGAAAGAGATTTCACTATAATTTAGAATTATTGTACAGCCTAATCACACCAATGGTGATGCTTACTATCTAACCTATAGGTAACTAAGTGTATGAAGAACAATCCTCTTCAAAACACTCACTTGTTTCCAACAATCCTGGACAACAAGGTAAAACAGAAAAATATTCTTGATAATAAGATTATGCCTTGATAGTATGTTGATATCAATCTTGATATTCGATCTTCTCCTTTGAGACAATATCACTCAAATAATGTATACAAGTGTTCTTGACAAGAATGAGATGAAACAATGATATTTTGTGAAAGATATGCGGAAGTTTCTCTCAAGAAAAATGTTTGAATGAACACTTGAATAATATTTTGAAATATGAAAGGCTGAGTGAATTTATGATTATGAAATTGTTAGGAGGTAAGTGTTAAATCTGAAAATGAAGTGTTTAAATATGTGTAGAACACCCCTACAAAAAGGTATGAGAAATATGCAGCAAAGGAATGAAAAGAGATGAGAAAGCAATGCATTTTTCCATGAAAAGTCACCATTTTTTGCACACAGTAACAGTGTTAATCGGTTAACCACATGGGTTAATCGATTAACATATGCTAACGTTAAGAGAATATTCAAATTTTGAACTGGTTAATCGGTTAACCCCACAGGTTAATCGATTAACAGAACTGATTTTTCAAAAAAAAAGTTTAGAAAACAATGTGAACTTTCCATAAAAGATTTGCAATGCACTAGATCAAAGATATGCAAGATGCAAGACATGTGAACACTTGTATAGTCATTTAAATGACATTGATATACCTTTGTTCAACCTTTGATCTTCATGATACTTGAACACTTGAAGCTAATTGATTCAACTTGATAGTACTTAGGATATCTTCTTGAACTTGAACTTCTTGTACTTCATGTAGCTTGATTCTCTTTATTTTTGCATATTATCTTTGTAGAGAGATTGTTGTGTTGTCTTCATCAAAACTCAATGTGAGTGAAGCTTGCTTCTACAAAAGCTCTGATGGCTGTGGTTTTTAAGAAATTGAAAGAACACGGGATGTTGAAAGGATTGCATGGTAAGTGTCAGATTTGTGATGATAATCCCAACCAGTGTCGAAGGCTGAAGGGTTGTGTCCAGATTCTGATGAACCATGGCAAAGTCCAATTTTCCAAATCTAAACCTGTTGAGGAAGTTGCTGCTATTGAGCCGTTTACCATCATCTATAGCAAGGTTCCTGTGGAATCCCCTAAACAGATGAAGGTGCAACCCATCATTGTTTGCCCGCCGAAGCCGTTTCCGTATCAGAATTCTAAGGAGGTACCATGGAAGTATGGGTCTTCTGTGTTTTCTGGAGGTTAAGAGATAAGGTTCGCCGAATCAGAGATCGTGAATGTTACAACGGGTGGAGGTATGATTCGTAGTGGACGAGTGTTCGCCCCGAAGGTCACTACGAAACCCGTGCAAATTCCAATTGTTGTTTCTCCCAAGGAGACACCGGCATTCGCAACCCCTGTGGTTCAACAAGGGGCATCCACTACCGTTCCAATACCGACTATCCCGTTTGAGGATGTTTCAAAGAACAAGGAGACCCTTGGTGATCAAGAGTTCCATAAGCTGATCAAGAAAAGTGACTTCAAGATTGTGGATCAGCTGGGTCAGACTCCCTCGAGGATCTCAATTTTATCTTTACTTATGAGCTCGCCTGCGCACAGATCAGCTTTGTTGAAAGTGTTGAACAGTTCCCATGTCATGCAAGATATATCCGTCGTCGAATTCAATGATGTTGTGGCCAATATAAATGCAAGTCGGTATTTGGGTTTCAATGAATTAGAATTACCTCCTGAAGGAACTGCCCACAATAAAGCACTGCACATATCTGTAACCTGCACAGACATCCAGTTATCTCGTGTTCTAGTGGATACTGGTTCTTCTCTCAATGTGATGCCTAAGGGCACATTGAGTCAATTATCAGTCGAAGTAATCGAGATGAGACCAAGTGCCTTAGTTGTCAGAGCCTTTGAAGGTTCTCGAAGACAGGTCATTGGAGAAGTGGACTTACCCATCAACATTGGGCCGCATCTGTTTACCATTACTTTCCAAGTGATGGATATCAATCCAGCGTACAGTTGCCTACTGGGTCGTCCGTGGATCCACACTGCAGGGGCAGTTACCTCCACTTTACATCAGAAGTTGAAATTCATGTTTGACGATCAGCTGTCATTGTTTGTGGTGAAGAGGATCTGATTGTAAGCGAGTTATCATCTTTTCGATATGTCGAGACCGAAGAAGGCATAGCTGGGGTGCCGTTACAGTGTCTCGAGTTCGAAGATGTCAGCTCTGCTTTAACTAGTCAAAGTGGATCACCATAATTGACTTTAGCATCCACTAAGAGTGCTAAAGAGACCATCGATAGAGGTGCCTTGCCAGGCTGGGGGCACGTGATTGATGTGGTTGAGAAGCATAATCGTTTTGGAGTGGGCTATCATCCTGGTCGTCAATCTGGTTTCTCTTATCAGAAGCAATACAACTCTATCAAGTTCCACAGCGCGGGTTTCCAGCAAGGTGACATCGTGGCAGTTGCTGATGATGCTGGTCCTAGCAATCAGGCTTCAAGGTTTGTGCGCAAGTGTCCGTCGGGTTTCAAGCTCAACAATTGGACATCTACCGTGATTCCTGTGGTTTTCCCATATAACATGTAATGCATTTTGCTTTTTCATTCCCTCGTCCTCGCCCGAGACGAGTGGATAGCTTGTAAAGGGCCTCGCGCTTTTGCAATATTATGTGATCAATAAATGAAAGTTTTTTGCATTCAAAATCATGCTCTATTTTCTTTCTTTATTTTTACTTTTTCACAAAATAAATGGCAAAAGTTTCTTTTCTGTTTCATTTTTTTATAGCTCATTCTAAACATAATCATAAACATGCAGAACTAATAAAAGCATTGATAACAACATGGCAAACATCCATTGTAATTCTGGAATTCCAATTAACCAAGCCGAAGAAGATGGTAAGGAAGATTGTGAATTACCGGCTGAACTGGCAAGGCTCCTTGAGCACGAGCGTAGAGAGATTCAGCCACACAAAGAGCCAGTAGAAGTTGTCAATCTTGGTACTGATGAGGTCAGAAGAGAAGTCAAGGTTGGCGCATCCCTCGCAAAGCGTGTACAATCCGAGTTGGTCAAGTTATTGAAAGACTATGTTGATATCTTCGCCTGGTCCTATCAAGATATGCCTAAGTTAGATACCAACATCGTTGAACATCACTTGCCACTCAAGCCCGGATGTCCTCCTGTCAAGCAGAAGCTCATAAGGACTAGACCCGACATGGCACTCAAAATCAGAGAAGAGGTAAAGAAGCAGCTTGACGCTGGGTTCCTAGCCACTTCCGAATATCCTGAATGGATTTCCAACATTGTCCCGGTTCCTAAGAAGGACGGCAAAGTCATAATGTGTATGGATTATCGAGATCTCAACAAAGCAAGCCCGAAGGATGATTTTCCTTTGCCTCATATTGATGTCTTGGTAGACAACACTGCGCAGTTCTCTGTCTTTTCCTTCATGGACGGTTTTTCAGGATATAATCAGATCAAGATATCCCCAGATGATATGGAGAAGACTACTTTTATCACGCCATGGGGCACATATTGTTACAAAGTCATGTCATTTGGTCTAAAGAATGCAGGGGCAACATACCAGTGCGCCATGACAACCCTCTTTCATAATATGATTCATAAAGAGATTGAGGTTTACATGGACGATATGATTGCTAAGTCCAGATATGAAGATGATCATTTGGTTCATCTGAAGAAACTGTTTGACAAACTCCGGAAGTTTAGACTGCGGTTGAATCCTGCAAAGTGCACCTTCGGAGTCCGATCTGGTAAACTGTTGGGCTTTATTGTGAGTCAGAAGGGCATTGAAGTTAATCCTGATAAGGTTCGGGCAATTCAGAACATGCTGTAATGCCCCAGTTTTTGTGTGTTTTATTTAATCGAGTCTTTTTGATTATTTTATTATTATTTTATTTTATTTTCGACTTTTATTTGGAAATATGTTATTTTTCAATGTTGTGATATTTTATCGCGTTTTGGGAACATTGGTGAGATATTTGAGTGTGGGGGTATTTTGGTCTTTTTATGATATTTTTCATTAAGTAGAAAATAGAAAATAGAAAGAGAGAAAAATAGAGAGAAAGAAAGGGAGAAGAAAGAAAAAGAGGAGAAAAGAGAAGAAGAAGAGAAATAGTAAGAAAACTTGGAAAATTCAAGAAAATCAACTCCTAGAATCGATTTAATCGGGTAAGGGTGTGAAACTCAGTTATTGTATACTTGTGTATGATTATGTATGTGTGTTTGTGGTTGTTATTGGATTGAAATGGACAAATTTAGTAAAAACCCATATTATGATAAATTGATTAGAAATCGATCAAATGTGTTGAAAATCATGTTTTTAGTGTTCATTATTGTTGTTACATGATAGATACATGTTGCTATGTATTGTATTGGTAATTTTCTGGGTGTAGGTGAGAAATTGGAGAATTTTGGGATGGAAAACGCAGAACTTTGTTCTGCATAATTTTTTCTGGTTTTTCCAGGTCATACGCGTATGGGGCATGTTCATACGCGTATGGACCTTGGCATTACGCGTAACATGGGCGAGGCATGGGCCAATACGCGTATGGATCTTCAATTTTCTCGGCCATCTCCCCATTTGCGTATGATACGCGTAACATTTTGGGGCAATACGCGTACGGTCTTGGCACTACGCGTATTGAAATTTTAACGTGGGTTTTGGGAAAAATGAGACTCTGCCCATACGCGTATGGCCTTGGGCAATACGCGTATGGCATGGCGAGGAATTCGGGCAATACGCGTATGGCTCAGGGCAATACGCGTAACTTGGGTTCCGGTTATCTGATTTTTACATTCTTGATATCGTTGGAAAGCTATTGAGCTGTACTTTCTTATTATGATGATTTGGAAATTGTTAACCAATTTAATTATGTCAAAAAATTGGGAATAGTGTCGGTTGTCGACTTTTGTCGTTGTAACTGTGCGTAATTGATGTGTATAATGTAAGGTGTTGTTGTATGATGTAAATGTATGTGTTTAGATGGTGTTGAGACGATTGGTGACCGTATGGTAATTAAATACATTGTTTTGGGCATAAGTGCAAAGTGTGATTTTATTGATGTAGATGAATGCATTTATGTGTGCATATTAAATGTCATGAGTCATGATATGCATTGTTGTGACGTCCTGAGTGACGGATTGATTCCAGAGGGAATCCGCTATAACGTCGTGTGCCCGTGTGGGGTGTGAGCGATGATTATAGATGATCGTGTGTCTTATACAAAGAGGTGTGAGCGATCGGGTCGTGTGCCTTATACAAAGAGGTGTGAGCGATCCATGAACGTCGTGTGCCTTATACAAAGAGGTGTGAGCGACGGGGAACATCGTATGCCCGACGGGGAGTTACATTAAGTAACGAGCGATGATTCCAGCAGAGTTCCTGAGTGAACTAGTGATGAGAAACATTGGAAGTCGGTACCCGCATGTGCATATGCATAGAGTCGTTGTGTCGGTCTCTTGCATTTGCATAAATCATTAATGTTCTGTTTATGTGTGGAATTGGGGAAGGAATTGATAAATTGATATATGGATATGTGTACGGTTGGTATACCTTGGTGATGGAGATATGAATTGTACCTTGTGTTGTATTGTGTTGGAATTATGGTGTGAGTTGTGGTGAGAACCGTATATATGTGTATGTTTACGTTATATATAATTGTATGCAATTATATTATGATTGTTTTTCTCACCCTTCTGCTGTTTTATAATGCTCTATGAGGCATTGCAGATTAGAGTTGCTGGAGGTCTTTTTGTGAAGCTTTGCGTCTTCATTCTTTTGTCGGTCGGCTCTGATATGTGACACCGGGTAGTTAGGGAGGCTGTTTGTGATATTTGTGTATTATGTATATATATCTTTTGGCTTTTGCATGTACAACTTGGTGTATGACAAACTTTTCATGATATATATATATATATATATATATATATATATATATATATATATATATATATGATATTCAATTTTAGATTTCCCGCTTTTATTCTAAAAACTGAAATGTAGGTGTAAGGAACTGAGTTCCTCTGTTGATTGCTACCCCACTGTTGCATATCTTTATGAGCAGGTGTTGTATGATTTGTTTTAATATAATGTGACTTCCCCCGTCTATGCCATGATAATTTAAATTTACTCTGATGAAATTTCGAATTTTCTTTTACTGCTTTATTTAATTGGGGGTATAGATTGGGGGTGTTACATTAAGTGGTATCAGAGCCAGTCCGTGTCAGTTCGTGTCAGTTTGTGTCTGTCCTGGTCGGTTTTGGCGTTGGAGTGAGTTGTTTGTTTAACCATAGTTTCTGTTATTGGAAATGAACAGAATATGGCTGGTAGGAACGATGTTGCTTTGGCTGCTGCTATGCAAGCTATGGCTCGTGCTGTGCAGGGTGCACCTAATGCTGCAGGTAACGATGAGTTCAGGAAGAATAAACCGCCGGTCTTCAAAGGAAGATATGATCCTGATGGTGCTCAGATTTGGCTGAAAGAGATTGAAAGGATTTTCCGAGTGATGGATTTTGCTGAAGATCAGAAGGTGAGACTGGGTACTCACATGTTATTGGAAAAAGCTGATGATTGGTGGGTTAGTACTCGTCGTGTGTTGGAAGCTGCAGAGGAGGAGATTACTTGGGCTGTGTTTAGTATGGAGTTTCTGAGGAGGTATTTTCCTGAGGATGTAAGAGGAAAGAAGGAAATCGAGTTTTTGGAACTAAAACAAGGTAATATGTCTGTTGTTGATTATACTGCTAAGTTTGTGGAACTTGTGCAGTTTTATCCTCATTATGCAGAAGCGACTGCAGAATTTTCTAAGTGTGTTAAGTTTGAGAATGGATTGCGTCCTGAGATAAAGCAGGCGATTGGTTATCAGTGGATTCGGAGGTTTTCTGATTTGGTGGATTGTTGCAGGATTTATGAAGAGGACAGTAAGGCTCGTTCTACTCACTATAAGAGTGTGAGCGAGAGGAAAGGGAAGCAATAGTTCTGTGGTGGTCCGTATGTAACACCAGCTGATAAAGGTAAACAAAGGGGTACTTTTGATCGAAGGTCAGGTGGAGTAGGAATGGCTGGTCCTCTGAGATGTTATAGATGTGGTGATGTAGGACATCGTCAGTCCGAATGTAAGAAAGATTTTAGGAAGTGTTCTAACTGTGGAGGTGTAGGACACGTTGCAGCTGATTGTAAGAGGAACGTGGTGAAGTGTTTCAATTGTGGTGAGCTTGGACATGTTAGTACAAAGTGTCCGAAACCGAAGCAGGCTCCAACTGGTGGGAAAGTTTTTGCCTTGGCAGGAACTCAGACTTTAAATGCAGATCGTCTGATCAGAGGTACTTATTTTATTAATAGTACTCCTTTAGTTGCTATTATTGATACTGGAGCGACTCATTCGTTTATTTCGTCTGAGTGCGCGAAGCGTTTGAATCTTGTGTTGTCTTCGATGGGTGGTGAAATGGTTATTGATACTCCAGCAATGGGGTCAGTAACTACTTCTTTGGTTTGTCTAAGATGTCCTTTGACCATTTATGGTAAAGACTTTGAGATGGATTTGGTGTGTTTGCCGTTGGAGGGTTTAGATGTGGTTTTGGGAATGAATTGGTTGCAATTCAATCGAGTTCATATTGATTGTTATCATAAGCTGGTAAGGTTTCCTTCGCTTGAGGAAGACGAAGACTCGAGTTTCTTATCTACCAAAAAGTTGAAGAGACTTTTGGCGGACGAAGCTCAGTTGTTTGGGTTGTTTGCATCTTTGACTGTGGATAGTCAAGTTTCACTTGAGATATTTCCTGTTGTGTGTGAGTTTCCGGAAGTGTTTCCTGAGGATATTTTAGACTTGCCGCCAGAGAGAGAGGTGGAGTTTTCTATAGATCTAGTTCCTGGTACTAGACCTGTTTCTATGGCACCTTATCGTATGTCGGCATCTGAGTTGGTCGAGTTAAAGAAACAGTTGAATGAGTTGTTGGAAAAGAGGTTTGTGAGACCTAGTGTTTCTCCATGGGGTGCTCCAGTTTTATTGGTGAAAAAGAAGGATGGAAGTATGCGATTGTGTATTGATTATCGCCAGTTGAATAAGGTGACGATTAAGAATAAGTATCCTCTTCCAAGGATTGATGATCTGATGGATCAGTTGGTTGGTGCTTGTGTGTTCAGTAAGATTGATTTGAGATCAGGGTATCATCAGATAAGGGTGAAAGAGGAAGATATCCAGAAGACGGCTTTTAGGACACGTTACGGTCATTATGAATATTCTGTGATGCCGTTCGGGGTTTCTAATGCGCCAGGTGTGTTCATGGAGTACATGAATCGTATTTTTCAAGAGCATTTGGATCGATTTGTCGTTGTGTTTATTGATGACATTTTGATTTATTCTAAGTCTCGGGAAGAGCACGCAGAGAATTTGCGTATTGTTTTGTAGGTTTTGAAGGAAAGGAAGCTTTTTGCCAAATTGTCCAAGTGTGAATTCTGGTTGTCGGAGGTGAGTTTTCTTGGGCACGTAATTTCAGGTAATGGTATTTCTGTGGATCCATCTAAAGTAGAAGCAGTTCTACAATGGGAGGCTCCGAGATCTGTCACTGAAATACTAAGCTTTTTGGGTTTGGCTGGTTATTATCGAAGGTTTATTGAAGGTTTTTCTAAGCTAGCACTTCCTTTGACCCAGTTGACTTGTAAAGGGCAAGCGTTCATTTGGGATATTCGGTGTGAAGAGAGTTTTAATGAGCTGAAGAGAAGATTGACGACAGCTCCGATTTTGATTTTGCCGAATCCTAATGAACCATTTGTGGTTTATTGTGATGCTTCTTTGATTGGTCTAGGTGGTGTTCTGATGCAAGAAGGTAAGGTTGTGGCTTATGCTTCAAGGCAACTAAGAGTTCATGAGAAGAATTATCCTACTCATGATCTTGAATTAGCGGTTGTGGTTTTTGTGTTGAAGATATGGAGGCATTATCTCTACGGTGCAAGGTTTGAAGTCTTTAGCGATCATAAAAGTTTGAAATATCTATTTGATCAGAAAGAGCTAAATATGAGGCAACGTAGATGGTTGGAATTCTTGAAGGATTACGACTTTTGCTTGAATTACCATCCTGGTAAAGCTAATGTGGTAGCTGATGCGTTGAGTCAGAAATCGTTACATATGTCTGCTTTAATGGTTAAAGAGTGGGAACTTTTGGAATCGTTTAGAGATTTGAGCTTGGTTTGTGAAGTGACGTCAGATAGCGTGAGGCTTGGAATGCTAACGATTACTAATGATTTTCTGATGACGGTTAGTGAGAAACAGAAGCTAGATGTGAAATTCGTGGATTTGATGTTGGTTGGAGGTAAAGATACGAATAGTGATTTTCAAGTGGATGTTAATGGTGTTTTGAGATTCCGAGGTAGAATTTGTATTCCTGATGATGCGGAGTTGAAAAGGATGATTTTGGAGGAAGGATACAGGAGTAATTTGAGTATACATCCAGGAGCGAATAAGATGTATCAGGATTTGAAGAAGATTTTCTGGTGGTCTGGATTGAAAAGAGATGTGGCTCAGTTTGTTTATGCATGTTTGACTTGTCAGAAATCGAAGGTGGAACATCTGAGGCCTAGTGGTTTGTTGCAACCGTCAGATATTCCTGAGTGGAAGTGGGATAGCATTTCCAGGGATTTTGTGACAGGGTTATCGAATACTCAACGAGGGCATAATGCTATTTGGGTGATTGTGGATAGACTGACTAAATCGGCTCATTTTATTCCGATTGACATCAGTTTTACTTTGGAGAGGTTGGCGGAAATTTACATCAGTGTGATTGTGAAATTGCATGGGGTTCCATTGAGTATGTTCCGGATCTGTCGCATGTGATTCCGATGGATGAGGTTGAGGTAAGGGAGAACCTTACGGTTGAGGCGTTACCAGTTAGAATTTTGGATCGCGAGGTGAAGCGGTTGAGAGGCAAGGATATTGGGCTTGTGAAAGTGGCGTGGGGAGGCGCTGCTGAGGGCAATTTGACTTGGGAGTTGGAGAGTCAGATGCGGGAGTCGTATCCGGAGTTGTTCGTCTCAGGTATATTTTCGAGGACGAAAATTTCTAAGTGGGAGAGAGTTGTAACGCCCCAGTTTTTGTGTGTTTTATTTAATCGAGTCTTTTTTATTATTTTATTATTATTTTATTTTATTTTCGGCTTTTATTTGGAAATATGTTATTTTTCAATGTTGTGATATTTTATCGCGTTTTGGGAACATTGGTGAGATATTTGAGTGTGGGGGTATTTTGGTCTTTTCATGATATTTTTCATTAAGTAGAAAATAGAAAATAGAAAGAGAGAAAAATAGAGAGAAAGAAAGGGAGAAGAAAGAAAAAGAGGAGAAAAGAGAAGAAGAAGAGAAATAGTAAGAAAACTTGGAAAATTCAAGAAAATCAACTCCTAGAATCGATTTAATCGGGTAAGGGTGCGAAACTCAGTTATTGTATACTTGTGTATGATTATGTATGTGTGTTTGTGGTTGTTATTGGATTGAAATGGACAAATTTAGTAAAAACCCATATTATGATAAATTGATTAGAAATCGATCAAATGTGTTGAAAATCATGTTTTTAGTGTTCATTATTGTTGTTACATGATAGATACATGTTGCTATGTATTGTATTGGTAATTTTCTGGGTGTAGGTGAGAAATTGGAGAATTTTGGGATGGAAAACGCAGAACTTTGTTCTACAGAATTTTTTCTGGTTTTTCCAGGTCATACGCGTATGGGGCATGTTCATACGCGTATGGACCTTGGCATTACGCGTAACATGGGTGAGGCATGGGCCAATACGCGTATGGATCTTCAATTTTCTCGGCCATCTGCCCATTTGCGTATGATACGCGTAACATTTTGGAGCAATACGCGTACGGTCTTGGCACTACGCGTATTGAAATTTTAACGTGGGTTTTGGGAAAAATGAGACTCTGCCCATACGCGTATGGCCTTGGGCAATACGCGTATGGCATGGCGAGGAATTTGGGCAATACGCGTATGGCTCAGGGCAATACGCGTATGGCCAGGAGAATGGTAAAATGGGACTTTTCAAAATATCGTTTTCGTTTTTCTTTCGTAACTTGGGTTCCGGTTATCTAATTTTTACATTCTTGGTATCGTTGGAAAGCTATTGAGTTATACTTTCTTATTATGATGATTTGGAAATTGTTAGACGATTTAATTATTTCGGAAAATTGGGAATAGTGTCGATTGTCGACTTTTGTCGTTGTAACTGTGCGTAATTGATGTGTATAATGCAAGGTGCTGTTGTATGATGTAAATGTATGTGTTTAGATGGTGTTGAGACGATTGGTGACCGTATGGTAATTAAATACATTGTTTTGGGCATGAGTGCAAAGTGTGATTTTATTGATGTAGATGAATGCATTTATGTGTGCATATTAAATGTCATGAGTCATGATATGCATAGTTGTGACGTCCTGAGTGACGGATTAATTCCAGAGGGAATCCGCTATAACGTCGCGTGCCCGTGTGGGGTGTGAGCGATGATTATAGACGATCGTGTGCCTTATACAAAGAGGTGTGAGCGATCGGGTCGTGTGCCTTATACAAAGAGGTGTGAGCGATCCAAAAACGTCGTGTGCCTTATACAAATAGGTGTGAGCGGCGGGGAACATCGTATGCCCGACGGGGAGTTACATTAAGTAATGAGCGATGATTCCAGCAGAGTTCTTGAGTGAACTAGTGATGAGAAACATTGGAAGTCGGTACCGCATGTGCATATGCATAGAGTCGTTGTGTCGGTCTCTTGCATTTGCATAAATCATTAATGTTCTGTTTATGTGTGGAATTGGGGATGGAATTGATAAATTGATATATAGATATGTGCATGGTTGGTATACCTTGGTGATGGAGATATGAATTGTACCTTGTGTTGTATTGTGTTGGAATTATGGTGTGAGTTGTGGTGAGAACCGTATATATGTGTATGTTTACGTTATATATAATTGTATGCAATTATATTATGATTGTTTTTTCTCACCCTTCTGCTGTTTTATAATGCTCTATGAGGCATTGCAGATTAGAGTTGCTGGAGGTCTTTTTGTGAAGCTTTGCGTCTTCATTCTTTTGTCGGTCGGCTCTGATATGTGACACCGGGTAGTTAGGGAGGCCGTTTGTGATATTTGTGTATTATGTATATATATCTTTTGGCTTTTGCATGTACAACTTGATGTATGACAAACTTTTCATGATATATATATATATATATATATATAGGATATTCAGTTTTAGATTTTCCGCTTTTATTCTAAAAACTGAAATGTGGGTGTAAGGAACTGAGTTCCTCTATTGATTGCTACCCCACTGTTACATATCTTTATGAGCAGGTGTTGTATGATTTGTTTTAATATAATGTGACTTCCCCCGTCTATGCCATGATAATTTAAATTTACTCTGATGAAATTTCGAATTTTCTTTTACTGCTTTATTTAATTGGGGGTATAGATTGGGGGTGTTACACATGCCGCCTCCCAAAACAGAGAAAGAAGTCCGTGGCTTTCTGGGCAGACTTAATTACATCTCAAGATTCATTTCTCATTTGACCCCTACCTGTGAACCAATGTTCAAATTACTAAGAAAAAATCAATCGGTTGAATGGAATAATGATTGTCAGGAAGCATTCGACCAAATAAAACAATACTTGCAAGAACCACCGATCTTAGTACCGTCGGTTCCTGGTAGGCCTTTAATCATGTATCTCACCGTTCTCGATGAATCAATGGGATGTGTATTGGGTCAACATGACGACACTGGCAGAAAAGAACATGCAATATACTATCTGAACAAGAAGTTCACTGATTTTGAGACCAGATACTCACTCTTGGAGAAAACTTGTTGTGCTCTGGTCTGGGCTGCTCGACGCCTGCAACAATACAAGATTTGCCATATTTGCTTGCTTATTGGCTCAAGAGGATGGAACTTTTTTCTTATTATGCTTTGAAGAGTGCCTCTATGTGGTTAGATCTTTCTTACCTTAGCTTTTATTTTATGCACTAGGATAGTCACTTCTTCTCCACCCTTCTTAAATTTTCAAAATTTTCTCCCTTTTTCAAAACCTTCTTGTTTTCAAACTCAAAACCGCTTTCATAATAAAACCTTGACTTTGGTCAAGCGATTTTCTAACTTTGTTTTTCTCTAATAAATGTCAATCAATGTTAATCATATTTTGACCATTTCAAAAAAAAACATAAAAAAATACAAAACTTATTCAAACTTTTTTTCCTTTGTGCACTTTTTCCTTTAAAACTTTTCAAAAAGATTAGACATGAGTCATCTTCTTTGATGATATGTAAAGCTCCTAAACATGGTATTTTGTGTAAAGTTTGGTCATTTTCCACTTAGATGTTGAAGCGATAGTCTTGTTGATTTTAATCCAAGCAAATTCTCCATCTTAATGTGATGCAAATGCCTCTTTCCCATAACTTTGGGTAATTAGTTGAGTATTCTCTCTTGAGAATAACGGGTTGTCTTTTCAAGATAAAATGAACCATAACTAATATTTTTTGCTATTTGTACCACGAACTACAAGGTTTTGATCCTATATTTCACTTTGTGGGTACGTAGGCATGAGGCGATAAGTCTCTCCAAACAAAAAAAATATATAAAAAATACTTCTCTTCTCACCTCCCCAATATTTTTTTGAACAAACCTTTTCAAACCAAAAAGCGTAGATATTTCAAAGGGTTCCTATAGAGTACTATAGACGTTTTGGGTGCTAACACCTTCCCTTAACGTAACCAACCCCCTTACCCAGTCTCTGTTTATTTGTTCTTGTTTTAGAACTTGTTTAGGTCTTGTTCGCTCTTTTTCCTTTCCTTTTGGATAAAATAAAAGTGCGGTGGCGACTCTTGCTTTTTGAGTTAAGTTAATCAATAGCTTACACTCACAATTTTTACCGCTACAGAAAAGTGGTGACTCTACTGGGGAATCTGGTTCTTAGTGGATTCGGCCTACTTTGATTTATTTACGCTTTATCTGTTTGATTTGACTGTTATTGGTTTTTCTGTTTGGGTGCTTGGTGATCTCTGTGTGGTGAGATAGATCCTATACCCGAATCTGAGAGCTCTTATGATATGAGGGTGGTATAGTCAAGGATGCTTCTATGGAGTAATCTCGAACAAGCTGAATTAAGAATCCATCCTCTCAGTCGAGGCTTCCTCGGAATTACTGATGTCTAGTGAGTAATCGCGAAAACATTACTTTTTCCGACCTCAGGCCCATGACACTGAGGACTTTAGAACCCTTTAACCCATCTTGGCCAATTAGGACATAGTGTGGTGGCTATGAAGGTGTAAACCTGAAATAGTTGATATGTGATACTACACTCAGACGAGGTTTTCTTGAGAATATTATTGATTCCCGAGTAATCAGCGTGCTAGTAATATGCGAAAGAGGATTGAGGACTCTGAGAATTTTTTAGAACCTTATTCTACAGGTGCTGATAAAACCTTAGTACACACCATTGGGGGTGGGTTTTTTTTCCCTTTACTCCATGCTCGTGACTCGAACCTTTGAACCTGTATTCTTTGTGTGATCTTGTTTGTGGGTGTTGTATCCATGCATTCATGTACTCATGGCATCATTTTGACCAAGTCTTCAAGGAACTTAAAAATGTTTATTACAAACATTGTATGGATTTTTCACCATGGATTTTGGAAGAAGGAAAACTCAAAAGTACACTTTCAAGAGTCCTAAGTTAGAGGGTATGCGAGAGATGGCGTCTTTGGTTGCTGATCCTGAGGCTTTCAAAGATAGATATGGGATATTGTTGTCACTTCTGAATATCAACATGGTAAATGGATTTATGGCTACTCTGATTCAGTTCTATGATTCGATGCACCACTGTTTTACGTTCCCTGATTACCAACTCATGCCCACACTTGAAGAGTACTCTGGTCTACTTGGTTTGCCTATCCCTGATCGAGTCTCATTTTCTGGTTTGGAAGAGACACCTGAGTATCAAGATATTGCAAAAGCTACTCATTTGGAGATATCTGAGATTAAAGCTCACATGGCTACCAAGGGATGTATTCTTGGGTTACCTGCTAAGTTTCTGATGGATAAGGCTCTTTACTTCACTAGCATGATGAGTATGGACGCCTTCGAAGCTATCTTCTACTTGCTTGTTTATGGGTTGTTCCTCTTTCCTAATGTTGACAACGTTGTCGACATTAATTCTATTAAGATCATCTTGATTGGAAACCCAGTTCCTACCCTACTCGCGGATGCATATCATTCCGTTCATCTCAGGAATTCTCATGGTGGAGGGATGATTACTTGTTGTGTACCATTGTTATACAAGTGATTTATTTCTCACTTGCCTCGGTCGATTGCTTTTTGGGACCTCAAGGATGGTCTATTATGGTCGCAGAAAATCATGTCGCTTACTCATTCAGATATTGTTTGGTACAGCTGTGAATATGGTGAAGTGAAGATCATTGATAGTTGTGGCGGATTTCCTAATGTACCTCTTCTTAGTAAAAAATGAGCTATTAGTTACAACCTGGTTTTGGCCCGTCGTTATTTGGGGTATCCTATGAAAGACAAACCAAGTAATATCCATAGGAGGCTTTCTTCTTTAATGAAGATAAAGACAACATAGCATTCAAGGAGAAGATTGAGCGAGCTTGGCGTCACATCCATAGAAAAGGAAGGGAAGATTTGGGAAATCCGAATTGTGTTTCTTTGGAGCCTTATCTCCATTGGGTACAAGCTAGAGCTATCACATTGAAGATGCCTTATCCAAGTCAAGAGCCTTTACCTCTAGCTGCTAGAACACCCGTTCTTATTTTCATGAATGATGCAGAGAAACTTCAAATTGCTTTGAATGAGATGTAACAAGAGAGGGATGCTTGGAAGAACAAGTATCAGATTGTTGACATGGAGAATGCAGAACTTCAAAAGCAGATGAAGCAAAGGAATAGAGAAGAAATGGCTAACAAGAAGAGAAAAGTGCAAGAGGATTCATTTTTCTCTAGCATTCTGAGTTCAGACGCTCCCTCTACCTCAGTTGCTTAGAAGTTGGTTGTTGACAAGCTCATAGTTGAGAAGACTCAGATGGAGGACCAGATCAAAGAGCTCAATAAGAAGCTGCAAGGAGGATCTTCTTCTCATGGGATTTCTTAGGATTTCTAGTTTCTAAGCTTTCTATTATCTTCTGTTTTGATTAGGATTCTTGAAAATGTACTCCAAAAGTTGTAATCCTTTTCCATTATCAATAAAATGAGATTTTCAGTATTTCGCAATGTGTTGTCTCAATATAATGATTGAAATATTTGTTTTATATCTCTGAAGTTCCTTGAAGGCTTTGCATTTGCATATTGCACATCAAGCATCGTCTCTTGCATTGTTTCTTGCCTTTTCCATGTGTCTTATGTTTCTTTTGGTCTTCATTCAGCCAAGCTGTATCACCGGTATAATACTCAAGCTAATCAAAAGAAAAAGATGGATCAACTGCAACAAGAGAACCGTGAGCTTCGTGAAGAAGTATTAACTCTGAAGGATGGTTTGGAAAGACTCGCTGCTATGATGGAAGCATTGGTGGCTGCTCAGAATCAGCCATCCCCTCCTCCTCTGCTTTCAACTCCTGTGCAAAGGACAGTCATTTATGAGATTGTCTCTATGCCCATCTCCATGGCTCTTGCTAGTGTTCCTCAATACTCCATGCCTCCTGGCTTCCCCTGGGGCATGCCTATTAACTTCGTTCCTGAAGGTTATCAACCACCACCACCACCTCCTGAAGTTCCTGCTGTTTTAACTGTGCCACCTCCTGTGGTTCATATTGTTCCTCATACTAGGATTCCTGTTGTTGTATCTGCACCTCCTCCCATAGGTCATGCTGTGCCCTATGTTGAAGACCAAATTTTCCATACTTCTCCGAGCAAGAGTCTGGATGTTATTGATCGTATGGATGATTTTTAGGATCAGTTTGCAGAAATGAAGAAAGAAATCAAAGCCTTGAGGGGTAAAGAATTTTTTGGGAAGAATGCCCATTAGTTATGCTTGGTTCCTAACGTGAAGATCCCACATAAGTTCAAGGTCCCTGACTTTAAAAAGTATAAGGGTAATTCTTGTCTGATGAGCCATTTGAGTATGTACGCTCGTACGATGTCAACTCAGACTGATAATAATCAGCTTCTCATTCACTACTTTCAAGACAGTTTGTCTGGTGCAGCCTTGAAATGGTACATGGGACTCGACAGCACTCGAATTTTCACTTTCGAAGATTTGGGTGAGGCTTTTGTAAAGCAGTATAAATATAATGTGGATATGGCTCCCGATCGTGATCAGCTCCGAGTAATGGCTCAGAAAGATAAGGAGACATTCAAAGAATACGCGCAGAGGTAGCGCGAGATTGCTGCTCAGATTAATCCTCCTTTGAAAGAAAAAGAAATGACTATGATCTTCCTGAAAACTCTGAGTCCTTTCTATTATGAGCTAACGATTGCTAGTGCCCCAAGTGATTTCACTGAGATGGTTAATATGGGGATGAGATTGGAAGAAGGTGTCTGTGAGGGACGATTGTCAAAAGATGGTAATTCTACTGGTAATTCCAAGAAATATGGTGGAGGTCTTGCCAAGAAGAAAGATGGTGAGACCAATGTTATTTCTCATGGAAGACGCAGAAAGAGTTATAGTAATAACAATCAATGTCAGCAACATGTTGCATCTGTTACTCCTGTTATCAATTCAACTCCTGTTGTTCAGGCAGCTCCTGCCCAACAACGTTCTAATTAACAGAACAATCAATGAAGCCATTTTCAGAAGGATTTTGATCCAATTCCGATGACCTACTCAGATTTGCTTCCTGGTTTATTTCAGAAGAATCTTGTTCAGACCCGTGTGCCACCTGCTGCTCCAAAAGATTCGTCGTGGTGGTATAAGCCCAAAGCTCATTATGCTTTTCATCAGGGAGGAGTTGGGCATGACACTTAAAACTGTTATCCATTGAAGATGGAAGTGCAAAGATTGGTTAGAAGTGGTATTTTGTCTTTCGAAGATACCAAACCTAATGTGTAATCGAACTCGTTGCCCAATCATGGTAAGGTGTCTGTCAATATGGTTTATGGTTGTCCTGGTACATTCAAAAAATTTGATATCTGTTGGATTAGAATATCTCTTGTGGAAATGCATATACTTTTGAGCGAATACCATGATATTGATCATGATTATGCAGCTTGTTGCATTTGTTCCGTGAATCCGCGTGGTTGTGTGATAGTAAAGAGGGACATTCAAAGGATGATGGATCAAAATTTGATTGAGGTCACTGCTAAACGAGATGAATATCAGAATGAGGTGAATGTTATTGTGCCACACTTTAATATTCCTGAACGAGTTGTTATCTCTTATGACAGTCGGAAGACCGCTATTACACCTTTGGTTATTCGGTTACCTGGTCTAGTACCCTATGAGTCTGATAAGGTTGTTCCATATAAATACAATGCTACCATGGTAGAAGATGGTAAAGAAGTTCCCATTCCTTCTTTGTCTTCTGTGGTAAGCAACGCTGATGTTAGTAGAGTGACCCGGAGTGGTCGTGTCTTTGCTTCTGAGCCTCCAAAGATTGTGGAGAATGTTGTTGCTGGCAAACGACCTCAACATGAGAATAATGTCGATACTTCCAGTTAGTCCAGTGGTTTGAATAAGAAAGCTTATGAGGATGAGGTTTTGAAATTGATCAAGAAGAGTGAGTACAGTGTGGTCGATCAACTCTTGCAGAACCCGTCCAAGATTTCAGTTTTGTCCCTACTGATGAATTATGAAGCTCATAGGGAGTCTTTGCAGAAAGTATTGGAACAAGCGTATGTTGACCATGATGTGACTGTTAATCAGTTTGACGGCATTGTTGCCAACCTCACAGTATGCAATAATTTGAGTTTATGTGATGAAGAGTTACCCGAGGAGGGGAGAAATCACAATTTGGCTTTACATATTTCTATGAACTGTCAAGAATATACATTTTCCAATGTGTTGGTTGATACTGGCTCTTCTTTGAATGTGTTGCCAAAATCTACTTTGTCGAGGCTTTCGTACCAAGGTGCTCCCATGAGGTATAGTGGGGTTGTAGTTAAAGCTTTTGATGGATCTAGAACAACTGTGATTGGAGAGGTTGATCTTCCAATCAAAATAGGACCATGCTTCTTCCAAATTACTTTTCAAGTAATGGATATTCATCCTGCTTATAGTTGTCTGCTTGGCCGACCCTGGATTCATGAAGTTGGGGCAGTGACTTCGACTCTTCATCAGAAATTGAAATTTTTTAAGAATGACAAGCTGGTAATTGTTGGAGGCGAGCAAGCGATGCTGGTGAGCCATCTTTCATCCTTTTCGTATGTTGATGCCGACAAAACAGTTGGAACTCTGTTCCAAGCTCTTTATGTCGATGATAAATTTGTCAAGAAGAATGGGTTTCCTATGTCTTCTTTGAAAGATGCTCTGCATGTATTAGAGACTGGTCGGTCTGACGGTTAGGGCCGAGTTATTGATGTGGTTGATAACCAAGGAAAAATTGGCTTAGGCTTTATGTCTGGTACTGTTAGAAGAGATTTGAAGCGTATTAATGAGGCCTTTCACAGTGTCGGATTCATCAACAAAGATCACTCTACTGCTACCATCATTGAAGATGATGAAGAGGAAGAACTTCCCAATTTCGTGACACATGGACAAATCTGCCAGAATTGGATAGCTGTTGATGTTTCCACTATTGTTCATATTTCAAAGTAATTTGTTTTTGTTTCTTTTAAAAGATCATTTCACTCTGCCCAAGGTGAAAGTGAATTTGTGAGGGCTTTGTTTCAAATTTTATCATCATCAATAAAATGTTGTTTTGTTTGTCCATATTATGTTTTCCCTTTTTGCTTTATTTCTGAAAAATGGTAACATAAAAAAACCAAAAAAATAATAATAATGTGATAATCACTTTTATCTGCATAATACTTGCACTTCTTGTTCATATTCTAAAATCAAACATAAATCATTGTGCAGATTGATTACTAAACCCATTGAAAACAATGACCCTATGCCCTCTCCCAACTTTGAGTTCCCTGTGTTTGGAGTTAAGAAGAGGATATTGAGGAGATTCCAGGTAAAATTTCTCGGTTGCTTGAGAAGAGGAAAAAGCCATTCAGCCTCATGAAAAACAGGTGGAATTGGTTAATTTGGGTTCAGAGGAAGATAAAAAAGAAGTCAAGATTGGGGCACTACTTCAGTCAGATTTTAAGAAGAGGATTGTGGAGCTTCTTAGAGAATATATTAATGTATTTGCTTGGTCCTATCAAGACATGACTGGCCTTGATACTGATATTGTGGAGCATAGATTGCCATTGAAGCCTGGATGTCCACCTGTTAAATAGAAATTGAGAAGAACTCATCCCGACATGGCTGTGAAGATCAAAGAAGAGGATCAAAAGCAGATTGATGTTGGTTTTCTTGTGACTTCTGAGTATCCTCAATGGGTGGCCAATATTGTGCCTGTTCCAAAGAAAGACGGAAAAGTATGAATGTGCGTTGACTATAGAGATTTGAATAAAGCCAGTCCGAAAGATGATTTTCCACTGCCACACATTGATATGCTGGTAGATAATACTGCTAAGTTCAATATCTTTTCTTTTATGGATGGATTTTCCAGTTATAATCAAATAAAGATGGCACCCGAGGATATGGAAAAAACAACATTCATTACACCCTGGGGAACATTCTGTTACAGAGTGATGCCATTCGGTTTGAAAATTGTTGGTGCAACGTACCAGAGAGCTATGACTACTTTGTTCCATGATATGATGCATAAAGAAATTGAGGTCTATGTGGATGATATGATTTGTAAGTCGAAGACTGAAGAAGACCATATTGAGTACTTATTGAAGTTGTGTCAATGTCTGAGAAAGTTTAAGCTCCGTTTGAATCCTAATAAATGCACTTTAGGTGCCCGTTCTGGAAAGTTATTGGGTTTTATTGTCAGCCAAAAAGGCATTGAAGTTGATCCTGGTAAATTTAAAGCTATTCAGGAAATGCCTGTGCCCAAAACAGAAAAGCAAGTAAGAGGATTCTTGGGACGTTTGAATTATATCTCCCGATTTATATCCAATATGACTGCCACTTGTGCGTCGATCTTCAAGCTTCTCCGCAAAGATCAGGGTTGTGTATAGACAGAGGATTGTCAGAAATCTTTTGAAAGAATTAAAGAGTATCTGCTTGAACCTCCGATCTTGTCTCCTCTCGTGGAAGGAAGACCTCTGATTATGTATTTGACTGTGCTGTTTTGGGTCAACAAGATGAATCGGTCGAAAAGAATTTGCCATTTATTATTTGAGCAAGAAGTTCACTGATTGTGAGTCTCGGTACCCAATGCTTGAAAAGACATGTTGTGCTTTAGCTTGGGCTGCCAGGCGCCTTCGCCAGTATATGTTGAATTATACGACTTGGTTAATATCTAAAATGGATCCAATCATGTATATCTTTGAAAAGCCTACTTTAACTAGGACGATTGCTCATTGGCAAATGTTGTTGTCAGAATATGATATCGAGTACCGAACTCAAAAAGCGATAAAATGAAGTGTTTTGGCTGATCATTTGGCACACCAACCAATTGATGATTATCAACCTATCAGGTTTGACTTTCCTGATGAGGATGTGATGTACCTAAAGGTTAAAGATTGTGAAGGACCATTACCTGATGAAGGGCCTGAGCCTGGATCTCGTTGGGGTTTGATTTTTGATGGAGCTGTTTATGAGTATGGCAATGGTATTAGGGCAATAATTGTTACTCCTTATGGTTCTCATATTCCTTTCACTGCAAGGTTGATGTTCACTTGCACAAATAATGCGGCTGAGTATGAAGCGTGTATTATGGGCATGGAAGAAGCTATTGATTTAAGAATCAAGATTCTTGATGTATACGGAGATTCAGCCCTGGGGATTAATCAGATCAAAGGGGGATGGGAGACACGTCAACCTGATTTGATTCCTTATCGAGGTTATGTAAGAAGGTTGTCAACTTTTGTTAATAAGGTTGAGTTTCACCATATACCCAGAGTAGAGAATCGAATGGCAGATGCTTTAGCAACTATATCCTCCATGATTGTGGTGAATCGGTGGAATAATGTGCTAAAAATAAATGTTATGCGTCTTGATATACCAGCTCATGTGTTTTCAGTTGAAGAGGTTGTTGATGATAAACCTTGGTATTATGATATTAAATGCTTTCTTCAGA
Source organism: Lathyrus tuberosus (assembly GCA_022829125.1). NCBI lineage: Eukaryota > Viridiplantae > Streptophyta > Magnoliopsida > Fabales > Fabaceae > Lathyrus > Lathyrus tuberosus. Next base: position 3,877,953 of record JALAZF010000061.1, on the reverse strand, counting down.
ATCAAGAGTACCCACTTGGGGCATCGAAGAAAGATAAGAAAACTTTGAGAAGATTGGCTGGTAGTTTCTTTTTGAATGATAATGTGTTGTATAAGAGAAATTATGACATGGTCTTGCTCAGATGCATGGACAAACACGAAACAGACATGTTGATGAAAGAAATTCATGAAGGATCCTTTGGTACCCATGTCAATGGGCATGCAATGGCTAAGAAAATGTTAAGGACAGGTTACTATTGGCTGACAATGGAATCTGACTATTGCAAATATGTGAAGAAATGTCATAAATGCCAGGTTTATGCTGACAAAATTCATGTACCTCCAACTCCTCTCAATTTTATCTCTTCTCCATGGCCTTTCTCTATGTGGGGCAATGATGTGATTGGAATGATTGAGCCCAAAGTGTCGAACAAACACCGTTTCATATTGGTGGCTATTGACTATTTTACCAAGTGGGTTGAAGCGGCATCGTATGCCAATGTGACCAAGCAAGTAGTGGTCTAATTTATCAAGAACCAAATCATTTGTTAGTATGGTGTACCGAGCAAGATTATCACTGATAATGGGTTGAATATGAATAACGGGATGATGAAGGAATTATGTGATGAGTTTAAGATTAAGCATCATAATTCTTCTCCTTACAGACCTAAGATGAATGAGTTGTTGAAGCTGCTAATAAGAATATCAAGAAGATTATTCAGAAAATGGTTGTTACATACAAGGATTGGCATGAGATGCTCCCTTTTACTTTGCATAGGTATCGTACATTCGTCCACACTTCAACAGGGGCAACCCCTTTCTCTCTTGTTTATGGTATGGAAGAAGTGATCCCGGTAGAAGTTGGAATCCCTTCTATGAGAGTTTTGATGGAAGCTGAATTGTCTGAGGCTGAATGGTGCCAAAGAAGATATGATGAGTTAAATTTGATTGAATAAAAAAGAATGACGGCTTTGTGTTATGGCCAATTGTATCAACAGAGAATGAAGAAAACTTTTGACAAAAAGGTTTGACCTCGTGTGTTCAGAGAAGGCGGCCTCGTGCTCAAAAAGATCTCGAATTTTACCAATGATTCTAGGGGCAAGTGGACTCCTAATTATGAAGGCCCATATTTTGTTAAAAGATCCTTATCTGGTGGTGGATTAATTCTTACAACTATGGATGGTGAAGAGTTCACTCGTCCCGTGAATTCCAATGCAGTCAAGAAATACTTCGCCTAAAAAATAATAAAAGAACAGCTCGCTAAGTTGAAAACCCGAAAGGGCGACTTAGGCAAAAATGAGCGTCTCGGTGGGCTAAAACCCGAATGGGCGATCCAGGCAAAAATTAGAGACAAAAACAGAAATAATCATCCCGATAGATTGAAAACCCGAGAGGGAAATCTAGGCAAAAGTTAGGGATCATGGCAAATAACTGCATCTAGCCAGTCTTGATCGTTGGAAGCGACATTGTCTATCATGGATTATGCTTCAATCATCCTCAGCTGAAGATATGAGCATAATGGAATTCAAAGTTGTTAGGGAGAATAGTGGTCATTGTATTTCAATGTAACCCTTTCCATGTATTTACCATTTTCAAACTTTGTAATATCCATGGAGTTACGCCATTTGCGGACTACTATTCTATTAATAAATTTGGGCCTTTATCCCTTTATTTGCAATTTTTACTTTGTTTCTATTTGCAAAATTTCATTTATTGCTGATGTTGATTTTTGAAACAAAATGTGAATAATTGATTTAAATTTTTGAAAATTATAAAAACATTTTCCTTTGATTTATGAATATACAAAAAGGAATGTCAACGGTTATTCCAAGAATGGTAAGATCAATGTTTTCCTCAGCAGGGTTCGTTCTTACTCCTCTGGTAGAATTTACTGACAGCTTCCCAGTAGAGTTGGTGGATGCTTCTTCAGTAAGACTTGTTGATATCTCCCCAGTAGAGTTGCTGATGTTTCCTCTGTAGAGTTTGTTTATATAACCAGTTGCTGACAAGTTGATGGTATACCGGTTTGAGTTTTCTCAAGACGAGTGTTGTTTGGTTTTTCCTCAGCTATGTCTCGATCCAGATCTTCTCCAGTTGACGATGTTATTGGTCAGGCAGTTGATCAATTTTGAAGATCATCTCTCATTGGTGTGAATCCCCACTTAGGGATTCTTTTTTTTTACTATCCCTAGCAAAAATCATATGAAGAATCCTCACTCAGAATTTTACCATTTAGACATGTTGTTGTTGCTTTGGGTGTCCCCAAACAGAGAGAAATGTTATTTTTCCTCTAAAAAGCCTTGACATAAGTGGCCACTTGTCGGGTTTTATCTTGTCTTGAGGATGTCTTTCTCTCCAAGTTGCTCTACCCAGAGATTTTATCCTTGCTGATTCCCCAACGGAGGCAGTGCATTATTGTTTTGAATGTTTCCTAAGCATAGAGCAATGATGTTAACTTCTTATTTTCCGCGGCAAGTTCAGGATGTATTTCTCTCCAGATTGTTTTATTCAGAGATTCCTCCCAGTAAAGATTGTGCATCACTATTGCGGCTATTCCCCAGTGAAGTCACTGATGATGTCTCTATTTAAGGAGTATTGATATAATAGTCACCTGTTAGGTTTTCTCTCGTTCATGATGAGTATTGATCTAAAATCCCCACAGTTTGACCTTTTGTTGTTTTTCTCAGCAAGTCCAAGATGCTTTGCTCAGAACTGGTTAATCCTCAAAGAGCTTTTATCTTGTATCTCCAGCACATCTGCCTCGCTTTCCCAGTGGAGTTTGTATGTTTGCAATCCCCAGCGAATCCTTTATTTTTCCACAGCAGATCTTTTCATCTATTTGAAGTGGAAGTTCCTGTGACTTCTTTTTATTATCCCCAAGAAGAGTCAGAGAGGTTTGGGTTGCTTTGATTTCCCAACAGCTTTCCTTCCATCCTCGAAGCAGAGTTTATGTTGTTATCCTCTTTGTGGATCATTGATATTAGAAGATTGATATTTGGGTTCCTCCCCAAGGAGTATCTTCTTTTCTCCAGCAAGATTTGAGCCTTGTAGTAGGATTTATTTTCCTTTGATGGCTTTTGTTTATCTCTTGCAAGATTTCTTCAGCTAAATCCCAATCAGAGCTCCTAATGATATCTCCATCTTGTTGAGATTAGTCGAGTATTCGGTGGTGTTGTGATTTTTATTCCACCCTCTGTTTATCCTTATGTCTGGTTTGTCAGCATATTCATACTCATACGCATTGCATGCGCATTCATTTGTTGTGCTTAGCATATTGTTGTTGCATTGTGTATTTTGCATCTCTGTTGGTGCTTCCTTGCTCTCTGGTGTTGTTATCCCCGCAGAGCCTATGTGTCCTCTCTCCATTTAGAGTGTCGACCCGTAAGCAGAAAATTCCTACCTTTGTTAATTCCCCACTGAGTTTATGCCTCGTGGAAGTTATTTGTTTTAGCCTTCCTCCCCAGTTCATTTGTTTGGATGGAATTAATCCCCAGTTGAGATATTTCCTACTCGGGATGAGTCTTGTTTGATCGTTTCTCTCTGGTTTATACCCAGATTGAATTTTGGTCCCTTGCTTTGGCAATGGGAGCTTATCACCTTTGTCGTCCTGCCCATTTAGTTGGTAGTAGGTGATATAGCTGGCTTATTACCTTTTTCGTCCTGCACTTTAGTTGGTAGTAGGTAATATAATCGGGTTTGGTTACCTTGTTATAGATGTCACTTGGTTGATAGCTGGTAATCTCTCCCTTGTTCGAGTTTATCACCTTTGTTGTCCTGCCCATTTAGTTGGTAGTAGGTGATATTTCTCGGATCTTTTGAGATTGTTACCTTTGTCGTCTTGCCCTTTGTTGGTAGTAGGTAATATTTCTCATATCCTTGGTTGATTACCTTGTTATAACTGTCACTTGGTTGATAGTTGGTAATCCCTCTTTTTGAGTTTATCACCTTTGTCGTCCTGCCCATTTAGTTGGTAGTAGGTGATATAGTTGGCTTATTACCTTTGTCGTCCTGCCCTTTAGTTGGTAGTAGGTAATATAGCCGGGTTTGGTTACCTTGTTGTAACTATCACTTGTTTGATAGTTGGTAATCTCTCCGGATCGAGTTTATCACATTTGTCGTCCTGCCTTTTAGTTGGTAGTAGGTGATATTTCTCGTACCCCTTTTGAGATTATTACCTTTGTTGTCCTGCCTTTTGTTGGTAGTAGGTAATATTTCTCATATCATTTTGGTTGACTGATTTGTTGTAACTGCCACTTGGTTGGTAGTTGACAATCTTTCCTTTTGATCATGTTATTACCGGATGTTTGGTAGTAGACGATCTTTTCCCCAGCGGAGACTTTTTCCTCCCTGTTGGGACGGGTTATCCCTGTTTTATTTCTGGTGTTGGTAATTTTCCCTCAGTGGATTCTTACTCTTTTATCTTCCCCGGCGGAGATGGCTTTCTCCCCTATTGGGATGTGTTTTCCCTCTTTTGATTTCCCCTGCGGAGTCTTTTCTCTGTGCTCTCCAGCTTTTTGTTTGTCTCCTGTGGTGTTTCCCCCCCCCCCCCCCCACAGAGGTCTTGTGTATGCATATCATTTGCACAATCATATCATTTTTGTGGTCTGTTAGGGCCAAAAATTGGGTTATTGTTATATTTAAGTCTCTTCTATCTCGCCGAGACAAAGATGCCCATCTTCGTATCTCCGGATAAAAGAAACTTAAATAGGGGCAGTTGTAATACCCTAATTTTTACCCCTAAGATTCCACATATCATTTGTATTGCATACCACAAACAAGATCACAAGCTTTGGTTCTTTTGCCCTCCTCTGAAGGCTTGTTCTTGAGTGAGATCACCAAGCACCCCTGTTCTCTCGTTTGTTTGATGTTTGTATTTGTTTATGTTTACTAACCCTTAATTAAAATCCAAAAATATGTTTGTTTTTTTCCTTTACTTAGTTTTTCAGGAAGAATTTGGGTCAAGAATATCAAATATCAGACCCTCGGCTCAAATGAATTTAATCTGAAAAAATTCAAAGTTGATCTGCAAACAATTCAAAATCATCTGATCAAGAGTTTCCAAGATTTAATTGATTATTATTCAAGAGACTCCAAGGTTCATGTGTTTATTTCCATGCCTTCTTTGTCAAGCAAGAAGAATCGAGCCGGAACCAAGACAGCACATCAAAAGGCAATTTTTTTCTCAATTTTTGTTGTGTTAATCGGTTAACCAAATGCAGTTCATTTTGGTTAACTGGTTAACCAGTGCGTTTTTTTGAAAAAATGTGCCAAATTCAAATTCTGCAGCATTTTGGCACCAAATTCATTTTGCTTCATCATGAGAATATTCTAGATCACCTCATTTTAATTCCCCTACCTCGTTATAATTAATTCCCACCATACACCCTCATTAATCACCACTTGATTTTGATCTTACCACCTAAATTCAAATTCCAATCCTAATTTTGATTCCAAACCAAATTCCAAACAACCAAAATTTCCAAGCCTAAATTCTATAAATAGAGGCCTCATTTCATTCATTTCACAAGCTTTTGATAGCCAAAAAATCTCTTGCAAATTCTCTCCCCAACCACAAAAATTCACTCAAAGCTCACTTTTCTTCTCTTGAAAGTTAACAAGAATTCACATTGAATCTTGTTCAACTTTGAGCTAAACCTTCATTCAAACTTGTTTTCTTCATCAATTCTTGTAGATCAAGGCTTTGGAGTTTGGATCTTGGAGCAATTTGAAGGAATTTTCAAATTTTGGAGTGGTAATTCATCTCTCACCATTGTTGAAGCTTCAATTTCATCTTCCATAATGTAGATCCTTTGTTGATCTTGTTTGCTTGATCTTTGGATCTTGCAATTTGAGTTTGATTGTTGGTTTTTTGCTGTTGTTTTACTCAAAATTTCGTGCACATTCAGTCCTATGATCACAAGGTGTTTGAAAAAAGTTTTGGAAAAGGATCATGCTGAATTTTGCATATTTTGTTGTTGTCTTGCCAGTGTTAACCGGTTAACCAAATGCAGTTCATTTTGGTTAACCGATTAACCACTATGTTTTACGCAGAAACTATTTTTTTGCACTGGTTAACCGATTAACCATATGGAGGTAACCGGTTAACTAGTGTCCAGAATGTGATCTTCACTTGTTTTGGGGACTGCTTTGGTTTTTCTTCCTTTTTCTTCCCCTTTCTTTTTGTTTTGGCCTTGAAGTGCATTGTTGAGATTAATTTCTCTTCAATTTCAACGGACTTTGGATATGGTTAAAGTAATTAAACATTCATTAGTTCAAATCTATCTTTAAATGAATTGTTGAATTCATTTGAGGTGCTTTGAATTAGAGATATGTTTTCACACTTAAACCTATCAATTAAAAGGTGATTGAACTTGAAGATGAATGGATCTTGGAAGTGTAATTTAATTTGGTTTTTCTCTTCACCTCTCCCTCTATTTCTTTTTTTTTTATCGATGAAAGTCTTATGGATCTTAGAATTTCTTTGTTGAATTCTTGATCAAGACTAGATCACTACCTTTTTTTTCTTTTCGTGCGGTATTGCTTTCGGATGACGATTTACATATCATTCATCTAGCATGCATTAGCACAAAGATCATTTTGGCTGGCCTCGAGTAGGGTGACTTTTACATAAGTCACTTGGCGATTGCTTAACATAGCGCTACATTTGTCCCTCTCCAAATCGGAACATGAACTTTCGTGGCCCAAACTTATGATTGTAAGCCCAAGGATGGTTGATCTTTTGTATTAGGTTCAAAATCTATGAAGCTTGTTGTTGTAGAGGCTTTGATTCTATCAATCTTCTAACAAGTCTTCATTAAACTTGACCTAAGTACATTGTTCACTCATTATAGTTCATGACACGAGGTGGAATAATCGGTGTTACATCTTGAAGGCTTATGGCACTATGGCCTTTGTGCTATTATTATGTATATACTATTATATTATATTAATTTTTTTATGTTTCTTTCTTGCTCCCTATCTCTCTTTATTTTTATGCTTTATGTCATCATCCCATATCATTGTTTATGCTTCTGTCATTTTCACTTTGTCCACTTGGACCATTTGTTTATGCTTATGCCTTTTTTCCTTTTGTCCATTTGGACCAAAAAACATTAATAAATGCTTAAAACCACTAAAAGGACTTGTGCTCTTAATTGTGGACTATGGCCACTATCCCTTGCATTGGAGGATCTCTACTCTTAGACTTCTTGGCTTGATTATGAACTTGTGGACTTAGAATTAGGATTTCTCTCCCTTATGCTTTGGATCATTACGGAGTTGGTATTCTAGCATTTATTTGGCTTTCTTATTGGCTCAAGAGGATGGAATTATTTTCTTATTATGCTTTGAAGAGTGCCTCTATGTGGTTAGATCTTGCTTACCGTAGCTTTTATTTTATGCACTAGGATAGTCACTTCTTCTCCACCCCTTCTTAAATTTTCAAAATCTTCTCCCTTTTTCAAAACCTTCTTGTTTTCAAACTCAAAACCGCTTTCATAATAAAACTTTGACTTTGGTCAAGTGATTTTCTAACTTTGTTTTTCTCTAATAAATGTCAATCAATGTTAATCATATTTTGACCATTTCAAAAAAAAACATTAAAAAAATACAAAACTCATTCAAACTTTTTGTGCATCGTGCACTTTTTCCTTTAAAACTTTTCAAAAAGATTAGACATGAGTCATTTTCTTTGATGAGATGTAAAGCTCCTAACCATGGTATTTTGTGTAAAGTATGGTCATTTTCCACTTAGATGTTGAAGCGATACTCTTGTTGATTTTAGTCCAAGCAAATCCTCCATCTTAATGTGATGCAAATGCCTCTTTCCCATACCTTTGGGTAATTAGTTGAGTATTCTCTCTTGAGAATGACGGGTTGTCTTTTCAAGATAAAATGAATCATAACCAATAAGTTTTGCTATTTGTACCACGAACTACGAGGTTTTGATCCTATGTTGCACTTTGTGGGTACGTAGACATGAGGCGATAAGTCTCTCTAAACAATATATATATATATATATATATATATATATATATATATATATATATATAATACTTCTCTTATCACTTCCCCAATCTCTTTTCGAACAAACCTTTTCAAACCAAAAAGCGTAGATATTTCAAAGGGTTCCTATAAAGTACTATAGACGTTTTGGGTGCTAACACATTCCCTTAACGTAACCAACCCCCTTACTCAGTCTCTGTTTATTTGTTCTTGTTTTAGAACTTGTTTAGGTCTTGTTCGCTCTTTTTCCTTTTCTTTTGGACAAAATAAAAGTGTGGTGGTGACTCTTGCTTTTTGAGTTAAGTTAATCAATAGCTTACACTCATAATTTTTACCGCTACAAAAGGGATTTGAAGATTCAAAGGCAAAAGAAGAAAATTTACAAATTGAAGAATCAGGTCATCCACACTAGAGGATGGTTGAAAATGTCCATTATGGTTGGAATTTTGAGCTTAGTGTTGAATGTTGTTTTTTTAACAATGTATTTTTAGGTTGGGATTTTATCTGTCTATGAGTTTATGTATCTTTCATATGTGAAATGTATATGTCAACATTGTTATGTATGTTGGGTGCCTTTGGTTTACAAATGTACTTTTGTGTAATGAGTTTATGAGTAAAATGTATTTGTCATGATGTTATTAGTGAAATGTTACTTTTGTGTCCCTTGAACATATTAAAAAAATGTACTTTTGTGTAATTAGTTTATGAGTGAAATGTAGTTGTCATAATTTGAAACTGTGTAACATAACCATAACATTCCTTATCATTCCAATAATAAGACATAACCATAACAAAAGTGGCATTATAAGTCATAAACTACAAAAGAGGCATTGTAAGCCATATGTTACACAACAGTGGCCTTATAAGACATAAGTTACAGAAATTGCTATGGTAAGTCATAACAAAAGTGGCATTATAAGCCATAAGTCAAAAAATACAAAATATGCATTGTAGGCCATATGATAGACAAAAGTGGCATTTTAGGCCTTTTGAAGTCTCTTTTTCTTTTTGGGTGGTTGTTGAGTTAAAGGTGCAGTCGGTGTTGACTAAGTTGAAGTAGCGGGAAGTGTTGGCTGACTTGAAGCAGCAGACAGTGTTGGCTGAGTTAAAATAGTAGTTGGGGTTGGTTGAGTTGAAGTTGAAGTTGATGTTAGCTTAGTTGAAGTATCACCTGGTGTTAGATTTGTTTAAGTTATAGGCAACTTGCATGTGGCCTTGTTGTGACCATCCTTATGACACCGACTGCATTTGATACCAAATTTTGCTCGCTTAAGCTGTGACTCATTTCTCACTTGTTCTCCAGCCTCTTTGTTCCCTTTCTTCTTGGGTCTACCAGGTTGCCTTTTAATGGGTGGTGGTTATAGATCAACAACATTTGTTTTTTTCCATAGAGATTCCCTATTAACTCGATATAGCACTAGTGCATAACAAGCCTCATAGCACTCCTTTTTGTATCAATCAGGCACAAAATCATCAACTTCTAACTACAAATCTTTCATGCATGAAATTGCGTGACAGCATGGCAGTGCTATCATCATCCATCTTCTACATGAACATTCATGCACTAAAATATTAACAACAAATTTTTCTCCATTGAATGATATATGTCTAACCTCGTAGTCAAATTCACCTACACACTTGTTACAAATACATAAAACATGTATGAACCAGTGCTATATCAAGTCATATGTTAATGTATCAAACAAGTATGGACCAATGCTATATCAAGTCTTATGATATTGTCTCAAACAAGTATGAACCAGTGCTATATCAACTCATATGTTAATGTCTCAAACAAGTATGAAGCATTACCTAACAATTCAATTGTTTGTTCTTTGTGATTCATTTTCCAGCTTCTTTTTTTTTATATTTGGCATAATGTTACCATCAAATTTGGCAATATTCTGTATGTTGGACTCCCACCTTTGAATCAGGTACACTCTTATTTCTTCAATCATAGTCACAATAAGGTTTGCCTTTAACAGCTCATGACCATAACCATGACCATAATAGGTTTGCCCTTAACAGCTCATGACCATAATCATGGATTCTTGTATATTGCTCCCTAAATGAACCACCAACAATGTCAACAACAAGTGGCTTTGCTCTGTATGCAAGTGTTTTAATGATCCCTAAATTCCACTTTATTTTTGTTTTCTCCATTATATCAGTCAACTTCAAAATAGGATTCTCTCTTACATTAGTTTGAATCTTTTTGCCCAACCATTTGGAATTAAGTAATCTAACCTTATAGTCTCTACTGCATGTGTGCTTGTCCACTATTTTTCTCAATTGCCAAGTGTCTTCATCTGGTAATTTTGCACAGTATGACTCCCATGGACAACCTTTCTTACATATGAATCACATCCTCTTGTTATCATTTTTCTTAAATTTCAGGTTTCTACCTGAATGGATAGCATATGTTCTAACTGCCTCTTTAAGTCTTCCTTAGTAAGCAAAATAAGTCCCTAATTCCCACTTGCAATCCTCCATTCTTTTTGGAAGCTTGAATGTTTGAAAATCATCTTTTAAAACCTCTTTATCTTCACTATCATACTCTTGAGGTAACTAGTCACTATCATATTCCTCAATGTCACTCAAACCTCTAGAGCTTTCCTTTGGAACCTCGCCTTCATTCACATCATCAATTGAACCAGTACCTTCAACTGCTTCTTCCACCTCCCTTTGTTTCCCTGGTCTCCCAACCTTGGCTTTCCCCTTCCCTTTACCTTTTCCTTTGCCCTTCCCCTTTCCTTTACCTTTGCCCTTCCCCTTTCCTTTGCAATTTCTTCACCAATTCTTATAGAATCCTCATCAGAATCCTCAAAGTTCACATTCAAAGCATTTTCATCTTCACTACCGCCACCATCTTTTTGGTTACATTCTAGTCCCTCATCTTCATCTTGGTTGCAAATTAGTCCCTCATCTACTGAATCTTTTTGAACATGTACCAGATAAGGTGTGTCATCCAATATATCAGCTTCTTGATCACATACCATATAATAAGTGGTCCCCTCCAAAGTAATATCCACTATTGCATCCTCAGACACAATGGCCCCCTCCAAATTAACATCTTGATATGAATCTTTGTGGTCAATGCCCTCAGCGGTCCTATCCAAATTAACATTTTCACATGAAGATTCTTGGTTAACTGCATTTGTATCTTCTACTCCAGTGGTCCCTCCACCATCAAACTTGTCCCATAGATTATTCAAATCTTCAAAAGTACCCAAATCATCAAAAGTTCCTTTTACACCATTATTCAAATCATCCAATGTGTCATCTTCTAAACTATTCAGAGCACCCAAATCTTCAAAAGTACCTTTTACACCATTATTCAAATCTTCCAAATTATCTTCTTCTACACCATTGGGTCCTACATTATTTTCTAGAGACAATATTGGCTCTTCCCCATAAACTGGATGCATGACATATAAATACACATTCCTATTAATTAGTGTTATCATTTGAATTCTATGTGTTCCAACATCATCTTTCAACAAAACTAGCTCATTAATATCCATTTCATCATAATACCACAAACTCTCAATTTTTTTGTACCCTAAATCCTTTAAACCACCCAGAACCTCAAAATAACTCCAGAAATCAGGGTCAACTTCCCAAACCTCCTCTAACCCCTTGTAACCTAATATGTTAAACTCAACAAACGCACCCCTATGATGGATAACACACTGAAACCTATCACTCATGACCTGATCACACAAAATAATGCAGAAATGAGTCTTTGAAGAATGAGAAAACGATAAAGGTTTGCTTTTTAATATAGTAAATGCATAATTGTACTTTAGACTGAAAACGAACAATGGGGAAAGTAGATAGGTATCGTCTTCTTCGTCGCTCCAAGTATTGTCGTCTTCGTCCCTCTAAGTCTTCTTCTTCGCATCTAGGGTTTCAGAGTATGAGAAACTAGAACCTAGGGTTCGAAACTGAAGAGTTTAGGTAGAGAATTCTGCTTTTTTTGGTAGGTGAAGAGCTCATAAATGATGTTTCTAAAGTTGGAACTGATATTTCATAATTTAAATTAAAATAAGTTTATTAATAATTGCAAAAACAAAAACAATATGTCATGTCAGTATTTTTAATATGCCACATGCATTTTTTAACGTTTTTCCTATAAAATTTAATATAAGGGACTTGTAAGACTAACACAAGTGTTTTAAGGGATTGGGGTGTAATGTTTTTAATTAAGAGGCTAAATAGAAACAATAAATTAAGTTAAGGAACTTAAGCCTAAAGTTTTTAATCCTTCATTAATAACAATATTACAATATATGTTTAATCAATTTAAATGTGTGTGATTTATCTAAAAAAAATGTATAAGGAGTGTTGAAGTAAAAAAGAAAAAAAATTGAAACGCTTGTTTGAATTGTCCAACCCGTATTGTATGAGTGTAACATCAATTCAACGAATATTGAAGAAAAAAAACCTATTTTTATGGGACGCTTGTCTAACTTTTTTTAACATTTATCTAATTTTTCTGACACATATTATCTTGGTGTCATACAAGTATCGGACACTGACATGTGTCATACATAGCAACACGCTTACTTCTAAAGGTGCTCGTGCTTGAAAAGAAATAATTATGGGATAATAGTCCCTTTTTTCTATCAATTTTAGTCCCCACTTAAAATGACATAATTTTGAATCTATTAAAACATCGATTTCTCATATTTTGCATTATAATTTTTTACTCCTTTCATTTCAAAATAACTGTCGTTTAAAATTTTAACACATAGATTAAGGAATGTAATAATGTTGTCATAATATATTGCACTTTTACTATATCAGTCTTATTAATATATTAAAAACAGTGCACAGAATAATAATTAAATAACACAATTGAAAAAATAATAATGAATTGAAAAATAAAAATAACATTTATTTTAAAACAATTTTTTTTTTCTAAAACCATAGTCATTGTCAATAATATACAATCATACTAACATTATAAATTTGGGTGTCACGTCAATTAATTAAATTGAATAGGAGATTACAAAAATCTAAATGATGAAAATCTCCCAATAAAAAAAAAACATAAATTTCAAATATTGAGACTGATTTCTCTATATAATAGATAAGAGGTAAATACTCTCCAACTTGTATAAACCATAAATAAACTTTCTTTGACAAACTATTTATATATCTGTCTCATTATTTATTTGCTACTCATAATTCACTGCCAGCTCACGTATCCAGCACCAAGATCTCCACGTTTAGCAAAAAGAGTAAAAGAGCTACTTATAAGATTAGGGTTCAACCATGTTGATGAAGATAAGAAAGGTGGGATTGAGCATGACGCATTGATGTGTCTTTTGTTGATCTATCCATAAGCAAACATTCTAGTGTGTCAACTCCCTGTTTCATGCAACAGAGATGCCACTTTTCACTACAATATGTGAAAAGCAATTTTCCCTCTTAAGGATGAAAGTGTTCTAATAATTGGCTCGGAAAGTGGTATTCGTTTCCGCCGTTAACAAAACCATGAACTAAACTCAACCGAACTATTTGAAGTGTGATATATTTGGTTGGTGAATAAAATTATATTAAACAATCAATTTTAGAACTGAATCGAAACTGAAAAGGAAAAATATTAAATAAATTCAAAAATTAAAAAAAAAAAAATCAAAAAATAACTTAATAGTTTAATTATTTAATAAATGATTCAGTTTGAAAAAAAATTAACTTCTACTTATTCAGTACGGATTGGATTTTCAAAACAATAATACCAAACAAATAATTTTAATTTAGTTTAATTTTGAATAAATTGAAACGGTTTAATTCAGTTTGAATACATTTTTATTATGGTTTAATTCGGTTCAATTTTTTCATTGAACTATACCATTAACAACCCTACTACTCATAATCTTTGTGAAATTGAACCACGAAGTAAACCTCGTCTACACCCCAACTCCAACTTTAAATATTAGGTAAATTAGAAACTCACACTCGCACTAGATCAATAGACATGAATCTTTTTATAATTATTCAAAGGTTCGAAATTTAACTATAAAGTTTCAAACACCGATCACAAAGTATATTTTGGAGGGCTGGCTACAAATTTAAAAAAAGTGATAAATATAGCAACACAATAACCACTCCGGAAAGTACAAACTATATAATAGTTTACAAACCAAACTGGTTTTGTTCCTGAATATCTTGTTACAGTTCAGTTCTTTTCGTTGTGCTAATGTTGGAACACAATAACCACTCCGGAAAGTACAAAGTATATAATAGTTTACAAACCAAACTGGTTTGTTCCTGAATATCTTGTTACAGTTCAGTTCTTCGGTGGTTTCGTTTAGTTCGGATTTTTATTCTTTTTAACATTCCTATGTGAGACACAACCTTACCCAAAGCACCACTGGTCTGGGATTTCATTTTTAACAGTCCTACGTTAAACACAGCCTTACCTAAAGGACACTGGGATTTCATCATTTGAAAACAACTAAAATGAAAAAAAAGAGCAAACAAAGGACAACAAGTTGAGAGAACCAAAACTCTTTACATTAGCTCATCGACGACATTATACAAATGCACAAGAATTTACTTCAACCAATCAAATGGAACATAGACATGACTCAAGAAAAGCGAGTAGCAGACAAAGATGAGTCGTCACAATCTATCCATTTATATTTCCGCGGCAGTCATTCTTCAGGATTCCAAGTATATTCAAGGTATCATCAATGCAGTTCAACAGAGGATGCCATAATATTTTGAGTGTTACCTAAAATTCTGTGTCAAAACATGAAACCATGATCTTTGAAACCATGGACCTAGCAAAAGGGATGTAGCTCAAGCTATACCTGTCAATCAAAATACCAGAATTATTGAGTGGTAAATTAATGTACACGGGTAGAAACAAGTATAGTGTCCCATTTGGATAATCATATTGAATGCTCAAAGGCTATCATATCATATTGTATGTTGGAGTGAGATAAAAGATAAAATATTGTATGGGTAGTCAAACACTTCGGATGATGTGACAGTAGATCAAAATTGAAGTATCAGTTTCTCTTAGATGTTTAAGCATATAATAATAACATAAAATATATTGATGCAATATTAGAAGCATGTGCCTTGACTGTGAGTATCAAAACTGAGACAGAAAAATCATTATACTAATTTCAGTATGGTAATGTCATACAGGCCATGTAGCATACACCTTATGCCTCAATCGTCATAAGATTTATGAGAATTTAATGTGCGTATACACCACACTGAAGGAACTATTAAAAAAGGTTATATGGAATGCATTTGGAAAAATTATAACATACCAAACTAGCGCCCCAAACTCCAAGATAATCGCGAGAAGTGTTAGTAACTTGTTATGAATCTGTTCAATGCAAAACAATGAAATAGTGAGCTATTAAAATAAGCCTTTTTCTGTCGGAAGTAAAAACGAATCTATTGTAGATGCACTTTGACTTACATAAAGGGCACAAAACAAGGCAATTATCATACTTGCAATGTATATGGCTGTTGCATAAATACGAACAGGATCAAGCATCATCGATACTTGCCTTTTAGGACCTATGAGAAATGCTGTGCTGCCATAAAAAAGACTCCCACTTAGTATTTGAAGAAAACCAAACAACTATGAGACCAAGTTTAAAGGAAAAATAATACACAGTAATAGATTCAAATTTTTCCCAAAGTATAGTAATCTTGTTTCTATAGAAAAACCTGTGTAGCACTTAAAGTGCCCAATGACATTTTTCTCTTTTCATTGTGTTCTTTAAGATCTTGCCATGAGACGGGTGATTGAATTGCTAAGGTTCAAAGAGGAATATACTACATTGTTATAAAAGATGTGGGGTGGATGGTGCATGTTCTAGTGAAAAGGCACTATTTTCCAGTCTTCAGTCTGAGTGCAATTCTCACAGTACTTCTCAAATTAGGCTTCAACACAAGTGTCTTAGGCATCCCTGTTTCCATTGGTGAAGTCTAAGTTTACATCATTGTATATATAACAATTTGTTGAGTTGTTAAAATGTGATTCTAGTGAGTTTTCCAAGCACAGACGTGTAACTTTTTCTCCTCATTTTTGCAAAAGTACTGAACCATTTGCTATTATTCATTCCAATTTTTAGGGACTTGCTCCAAATTTCTAATATTTTGGGTGCTTCAACTTTTCAATCAATTTTATCGTACA
The DNA here is from genome assembly GCA_022829125.1 of Lathyrus tuberosus. NCBI lineage: Eukaryota > Viridiplantae > Streptophyta > Magnoliopsida > Fabales > Fabaceae > Lathyrus > Lathyrus tuberosus. Next base: position 3,861,798 of record JALAZF010000061.1, on the reverse strand, counting down.
GACTCAATATGGGAAATGCTTTAAAAGATTATGCTCTAACATTGGAAAGGAATAAGTCAATTGATAGAGCATTGAGTTCCCATATGTGTGATGATCCAATCATTGGACCCAATCCACCTAAAGACAGCTTCTAGAAGCTTGTAGAAGCTGTGAGAATAAAAGTAGTTAGGTTATTCCCTGAATTTGAGGAAACATTTCTGTTATAAAAGAGAGGGGATAGTAAGGGCCGTGAAGCTCCACTTTCAGCCAATAAATACACAGTTTAAGTAGTATAAACTCTGGTTTCTATCATTCATAGCATTTAAAACTTTAATAGTAAACAATGCATCACTCATAGGTTTGCATGTGTTGACCGAGGGCATGCATAAAGACCTTAAGTTATTTTCATGGTTCTGTGATATGGCCAGGGCAGAAGATATACCAACAGGCCAACGGCTCATGATTCTCGTTGTACATAGCAGAGACTTGTGCCCACATTTGAGTACACACCTCTATTCACCATACTATTCACAATGATTCACAAATATCATGTGGAGACCACCCTAACAGAAGGAGACTCGTCAGACGTTAGAAAAGGGCCCAAATTCACAAATATCATGTGTCATGCAATTTAGAAATTTAAGTCCAAGGAGAGGACTATTGTTCAAGAGTGGTAGAAGCCCGACTATGGAGAAGTAAGAAGCAAAATATAGTAGCTCAAGCAAGTGTGGCTATTAAAATAGATGAGTTATTTTGGATGAATACTGTGTTCGATGATCTGAAAATAAAGTATGAAGGCCATATTGTACATAATTGCACTTAGGGTTTAGGGTTTAGAGATAGACAACACTTTGTCAAGGAGAATCTAGACAATGGATTGGTAGCAGCAGCTTGCATTATTCCTTCTAAGCATCAACTAGTTTTTGTGTTAACAAAGGGCTTTGCCAACATAACAATTTAGTAAACTTATAAGTTGGGAATGATAGATATTCATTCACTAAGTTGGAAGTGAATGTTGTAAATGATTAGTAAGAATTAGTTTGTATTTGTTGTCGTAGGCCCAACTGTGCGGCCTATTTGGTTAGTATCTAGCTTATAAATATAAATTAGCGATTGTTCTCTTGACACAATTTGAAATTTTATTCAGAAATATTTTTCCGTATATGTACCATAGTATTATAGTAAACAATTGTCTTCTGAAATATCCTCATAGGATTAGAACTGTGATTGGTGTCATAAGAAGTAATGGAACATAATTCCTCCTGCAACATGTTAAGCCTTGATAGGGGTGTAGAGGATGAATTGGGTCAATATTTAGGTGACAATGAGACTAAGCCCAATGTATGGAGAGTCTACCACAGGAAACTTTACAAAGGGAAGAGTGATGCTGAGCTGGCAGCAGGAAACATGGAAACAGAACGAGGAGTTAGTTATATAAAAATAGGCTACGGGTTGAGAAGGAGGCATCCAAGAAATCTGTTATTAATAAGAATGAGATCATCAGGTTCATCCGGGTAAGGGGAGCCATTTTGGTGGGCTGTTAGATCAATACCTATCAGATTTTTAGTTGCTAATTTGGTAATTGTTTCTATGTCCTAATACAATTTACAGGATTATTCAAGTTTTCTGAGCCACTGTTCTATTCAATCTCATTAGCGATTTAATAAGAAAGTAATTATTGTGAAGTTATTGACTGGTTATGGGAGGAAGAGACAGAGGTCTCTAATTATAGGAGGAAATTTTGTAACTGTGTCCCCAGTTTCTGAGTTCTCTTGTAATTCTCTGTTGTATAATTACATGACTGAATCTCTGACTTCAGGACCTTTCTCAAGAGATCATTCAAGAAAAATCAGTTATTATCTTTAAATATCTATGCTTGATACCAGTTTCTCTCACGACCCCCTCCCAAAAACCCCACATTTTCCATTACTGGTCATAGCAACATAACAATATTCTTTCTCAAAATGTTTGAAACCTGTGAATGGTATAGAACTAGAGACATCACCAAACAACATCATAGTATAATCATAAAAATGGAAGACATGGCATACCTTCCAAGTGAAAGCAAATTGCCAAGAGTGAAAGTTATCCCAAACTTGATTGGTTTGAGGAAAACAAGCATAGACTGCAAGATGAGGATGAATTGCCATTAATTAGTCAATATTCATGTCAGCCAATATAAAATTGAGTTAAGAAACTAATATACTATATAAAGGTATAAAGGCCAACACTTATTGATTAAGTTTTCAAAATGGTAGTAAAATAATTCATGTTTCCATCACATTGACAAGACAAAGGTGAGAAATCATTATGAAACATGTTCACTATCCTCATATGGTACATATGTAATTTCCATTTCATCCATTATAAAACAACACTAAATTTGAGTAACAAAATATGAAAGTATAGTAGTTTATTAATGAAGTTAGAATAAATCATAATGTACAATCTAGTGGTGAACAGCATCAAAGGTAGCATAATTAGAGAAACCATTTAAACCTCCATATTATAATTACATTATCCAATATCAATATGAACATAATATGTTTATTGCGCCAAGAGTTAGTCAGAAGTGGAAGGTGCACTTGACGCAGCGGTAAAGGCCACTTCCTTCTGTAAAGATATCGGGGATTATAGATTGTAGTTGTAGAAACACCCTATATAGTCATAGAAATAAGGCTTGATTAAGCTGATCTTGCTTAGAGCCCACACTAGCAACTGATAATGTAGGAGCTTCAGGCATTGGGGTCCATTGTAGTATTTGGTTAAGAGCCGCATAAAAACTTTGGATAGTGAACTTAATAATATTAAGTAGATGATATTTTGGATCGAACTTCGGCTAAATGACAAGCTTTGTAAGTTGTGTTTGTGACAATATGTAAACATAAGTGTAATACCCCGTAAAATTCTGAGCGTTTTGGGATAATATTATTTTGGTCAACTGGGTTCCGGGGTACTCTGAGCAATGATCGGATATATAATTAGAGTAAACTGACGAACTCGGACTGATTAGAGTTAATACTATTTTAACTTGGAATTTTATTAATTGGTGCATTTGAGATAATTTGGATAATTAGTAGTATGACCAATTAATATTCCTATGTATATTTTCTTTCCTTTTCCTTATTTGTTAAACATAGAAAGAAATTGGAAAGAAAGGAAGAAGGAGGAAAAGGAAGAGAAAGAAGAGGAAAATTCTCCAAGAGCTCAAGAACAAGAAACATCAGCTAATCTTCATCTTTTCATCTCAGCTTCAACCTCCTCGTCTTGTAATCCAGGTGGGTTCTAGTTAGACTCTTTAGATTAAGGTTTTATTGAGTTAGAGTTAGTTTGATATGGTTAGAAAGTGTGGAATTTTACAATAGAATCATCATTTAACTGTTGAAATTCGATAATTGATTGTATGTTATACTGGATGTTATGCTTATATCATGTTGTGGTATATTTTGATTAGGAAAATGAGATTTTTGGGGTGGAATTGAAACAACCCGTAGCAGACTTTTCTGCAGGAAAAATTCTGGGTTTCATCTGCCCATACGCGTATCACGCAGGGCCATACGCGTATTGAGTTGGGCAATACGCGTATGGGTGTGAAGAAAGTTGGGTGTTACGCGTATGGACAAGGCAATACGCGTATGAGACATGGTGGTACGCGTATTGGACTTTTAAAAAGGGGATTTTCAAGGAAAACAGCCTCTGCCCATACGCGTATCACCTTGGGCAATACGCGTATGGCTGGGCGAGCCAGATGGGCGGTACGCGTATGGCACAGGGCAATACGCGTACGGTCAGGAAAATGGTAAACTTGTGTTTTCTCGCGATACTATTTCTCGTCATGTCCATTTTGCCGACTTTTATCCTTTATTGGTGTGTAATTGTTGTTGAATAGGTATGCATGTTAAAATACGGAATTAGGTAGAGTGAGGATTTACCCTAAACAATGTTGTGTGTAATGGAATAGTGACAACGCTCGTGCAAGTAAGGCCGAGACGTGTGTATTGTGTAATCGTAACCGGTTATTTTTGATAGTGCGTTTCATGGGTCTCGAGCTCCTCTGAAACATATGCACCATTACTTGGCAGGTTTGATTCCTGTGTTTAGTACGAATGGAACCTAAGGGTAGAGACTTGTGATGGTTAACAGGCCATGAGAAGTGACGGTTCACGGCTAACAGGCCGTTGTTCCCGAATCCATTTCGTATGCCAAGTAATTTCGAGGATCCATGACTCGGGTCGTCTTCTAGACGTAGAAGCGGACGGGAAAAGGGGATGTCTTGGTATGGTTATTGATTTGTGAGATTCTTGAGCTAACAGGCTCAGGACGTACTTCGGTACTAGTGTGAGTTAACAGGCTCACCATGTGTAGATACTTTTGTAGTGTGTGTACTCAAAGTCATTTCCTTTCCCCTTTGACTTGAGTTAGGTTTATTAGAACCTTGTAGAGCCGAGAGGACTATAGGATAGGGAACTCACTGAGATTTGATGTATCTCACCCCACTGTTGTTGTTTACATCACAGGTTCTGCAGGTTCCGCGAAGGGTAAGGATAAGGCCGTGTGACTATCCTTGCTTAGTTGTTGGTTTTGCTTCCGTTGTGGAGTCTCTTGAGATCCTTAGGGATCTAGTTCTTAGTTTTATCTTTTGAACATTTTGTACATATAACATGCCAGTGTTTGGTTTTAGGTTGCTTTGGGCATTTTTATGTATACAGTGTTACTAGGAACTTATGTATTTCAGTACCAAACGTACTTTTCATGTATAATATATGATTTGATGCATGTATGTATATATGGGTATTACAATAAGAGGAAAACTAACACAGTACCTATCTTAATTGCATGATTATAGGCGAATAAAGAAGACATAAGCATATAAGTTGTTTTTTTCTAAAATGAAAAGAAAGTCCATCTTTCTTCGCGTGATACTAACTATCCTATGAAACACTCAAGAAACTTGAACAAAAATTGCAAACAAATATAGTCAAAATCTTGCAGCTACTCAATCACTCGTGTGTGACCATATTTACAGAATCGCTCAATCTTCAAATGAATATTCAACATTGCATTGGAGAGAGTACACAATCTTTATTTATATAAAATCTAACTAGACGGAAAAACAATGCTGTCAAACTTACCAACAGTGTACAGGTTACTCCAGTAGCAAAGCATATGGCAAAACCATAAAGTCTCTGATCACAAATAGAAAGTTTATCAATAAAATTGTGCAAGATATACATGTAGAAACATGTTGAATGAATCAGTTATCAAACAAACATTTCATGATAACAGAAATTTGGGTAAGGAACAACACTTGTGGAGGTTGATGCATAATTCAGTTTAAAAAGACTAAATATTGGAACATGTAGGCTGTAGCAACAAGAGAAGCCTAATAAACAGCCTAATGGCCATAATCAAAAACTTAGTGTATGTTTGGTTTCACATTTGGAACACCAATAATTGATTTTGGATGTGTCGAATTGATTTTGACATATTTCGTTGGTCTCGAGTAGAATTGATTATGTTTTCCAGAATTGATTCTACTTTTTTTTTTGTCTAACAAATTGATTCCAAGGTAGTCAAAAACGAGTGCTGGATCGTAAGATCGTAAGATCTTACGTGCTGGGGAGGGAAATTAGTGCTAGGATCCAGAAAAGATCGTTTTTGGTTGCTGCCATAGTCAGGATCGAGTTTTTTGAGTAAGATCGTAAAAAAAAATAGTGCTGGGCCTTTTTTTTTTTTTTGGGCTACTTATATTTATGTTTTTTGAGCTACTTATTTTGAACTTGATCTTTTAAGCTTAGTTGAAAGTTATGAATTATGGAATGATGGTTATGAATTATTAATTAAATTAGTTGAAAGTTGTGATTTATAAATTATTTTGTTCGTGTATTTTAATTTTCATGTTTTTGTTCATGTGAATTTATTATTTTGCCCTTAAGTAAGATCTTAAGTGCCGTGCTACGATCCTAGCTTTACGATTTTTCACAGGCCGTCCGATCCTACCTAAGATCCCGTGCTTGACTACCTTGATTGATTCTACTTGAACCTAGGATTTGTAGATTGAGTCTTACACTAAAATGTATTGTTTAACTCACTTTTGCAAGAATTTATCCAAACATAAATCACTTTATCTTCAACTCACTTCTAGCCAAAATCAATTTTACGGAATAATTCACTCAAAATCAATTGCCTTCACCGCAAAACCAAACATACCTTAATCAACTACTTGTATGTTTGATTTAGCTTTTGTAAGAGCCAAAAACAATTCTAGAGGTGTAGAATTGATTTTTGAATAATTTTGAGATGTTTGTTTCTTCTAAAGAAGAATTGATTCTGCCTCCAGAATTTGTTCTACTTAAGCTCAATTGGTAGATTTTTAGTTTAAAAGCAATTTTTACACTAAAATTGTTGTTAAAAAATAAACCCCTTTACATCTAACTCGTTTTTAATCAAAATCAATTCTACAGACTCAATTCACTCTGAATCAATTCTCGTCACCGCAAAACCAAACACACACTACATTATCAGCTCTTATTTGAACTTCAAAAATGTCATGAATGGAGAATCAAATGCCACGAGATCACATTCACAGTGTCAAAGATCCACGCTCAAATCAAAACCTAAATATTCATTTCTCTATTCAAATTAGCCAATTTCAATTCGTTTTTTCAGCTCGTCGCTAGGTTTTTTATTTCTCTTACTGAAACAAAGCAAGCAAATACGTTTGAATTTGAAGAGAAAATACCTGTTTGGTAGTCAAAGTGCAGTTACGATTGAAATCGTCCATGAAAGCGAAGGAGCTTTCGTTGTCCAATGCTGCAGCTTGTTGCTCTTCGTCTTCGACTTCCATTCCTACCATCATTTTCACTTTCTCGAAGGCTTTGTTCATTTTTTCCATTGTTTTTTCTTCAGTTTCTCGGGAAAATGGAAAAGGAAGATTTAGAGAAAGAGAAAGAAAAGGGGGAAACAGTGGATCTGGAGTAATGAACTTGGTTAGATTTTCAGAAATTGTATTGAGGAATTCGATTGAGATGTAACAACGACTTCACTTCAGTGACACCAAACTCAACGATGAGGAGATCCCTCTCTTAGTTTTTTAGTTTTTTTTTTTTTTAATTATTACGGGGCGAGAATATGGGCTTTGAAACCAGACCCACGTAAGAGAACGAGAGGATTCAACTTGGAGGACTGCCACCCAGCTCCAACTTGACCTGGCACCCCCTTAAGTCTATGTATGCATAACAGATATAAAAATTCACTCCACAATTTGTACGATTTCGAATATTATGAAAATATCTCGTTATTATTGGATTTTTCAATGAATTACCGATCAAAATACATGTTTTCTATCGGATATTTAAAAAACAAAATAGTAAAATACATTTTTAATAAATATTTTGAAAAAATTAATAGTGAAAAATTTGTACCGAAAGCAGCAAGACTCTTAGCATAGGAATGAGTGAAGCGTGCTCTGGTATCAGGGCACATATGTACTATAATCTATGTCCAAAGGCACATCTCTAGAGTGTGTGCTTGGTGTTTCCTCGTCTTCTGACAAAATATCATGTAGTAATCATTGATGTCGGGGTTTATGTAACACAAAGTTGAATTAACCATAAGCTCATTGTGACGCTAGAATAATCTCATATGTAATCCTCGAATACCCAAGGGTCAACTTTTGTTATGTAAGATGTTTCCAATTTTATAAAAATTATCCTTGCAATGTCAACTTCACCACCATTTATGATAAACAATACCATGTTGGCCACATCCATTGTTATGTTAAAGATGTAGTTTTTATGGATGATGTTGTTGATGATCATAACTATTAACAATTAGGGCTCTTAGAATAGGTCTTGTATAAAAAAAGAGGTAAGGTGCTATTAGGGCTGGCAATGAACCAAACCAACTCGAAAATAGTTCGAAATTCGATTCGAAAATTAAATCGTTGAACTAGATTCATGAACCAAATGAGCTGAATATGAGCTAAAAACTAAGTTTGTTAACTAAATGATCTGAACTTGAACTATACATAGTTCGACTCGTTAGGTTCATGAGTCAATTCGATTATATATGAGATCGATTATATTGTCTTTAAGAGTAGGTTTAAAGATTTGTTCTAAATCTTAGTCTCATATTTTCTTTTAATCTAACAGTTTTGATTGATAATTTATATTCTCAAGTGAGTAAAATATTTCTACGAATAACTAAACAAATAAAGTTAACATCGTATAAATTCCAATCTTATAACTTTTATTTTATTTCTATATTTTTTATTTAAAAAATATTAATTTAAAATGTCAATTATATATATAAAAAATACACTTTAAAAAATTACTTTTAAGTATGTGAAATAAGTTAATTGAACCTAACAAGATAAACCTAACGAGTTGAACCGGGATATTCATGAACTTCTAACAAGTCGAGTTTGACCTGAAAAAAAGTTCACGATGAACTCGAACTCGGCCAATTCTTAACGAGTCGAGTTTGAGCTGAAAAAAAAGTTTGTGATGAACTCGAACTCGGCTAATTCTTAACGAGTCGAATTGAGATAAGGCGAGTTCGACTCGACTCGACTCATTTCCAGCCCTAGGTGCTATGGATACCTCTTTCATAAGTAGTTATTTGATTACATATGTCTCTTAATATTGTATACATACCCTAATAGATTGTGAGATTTTTTTGGCCAAATCATCCAATTCTTCTGCAAACTTTTCAAAAGGATTGCCCAATGGGCCAGATACTGGTTGTGAAAACCAAATATAAATATATATATATATATATATATATATATATATATATATATATATATATATATATATAAAATCTAGACTTAATTAGTAAAAATAAAAGTTAAAAACAATTCGACATTAGCGTCAAACAATCAAATTTAAATATTTACTCTTTACATAGATATTTAGTTCTATCATGTCCTCGATGCGACGACAATTATATTTTTCTTATTTTTATAGACTTAAATATATTTTTTATATGTGTTTAAGTTATATTTGGTATACCCATCATGTCTTTTCATTCTTTGGTAAGAACCGGCCCTGAGTAAAAGCAGCAAGACTCTTAGCATAGGAATGAGTGAAGCGTGCTCTAGTATCAGGACACATATGTACTATAATCTATGTCCAAAGGCACATCTCTAGAGTGTGTGCTTGGTGTTTCCTCGTCTTCTGACAAAATATCATGTAGTAATCATTGATGTCGGGGGTTATGTAACACAAGTTGAATAAACCATAAGCTCATTGTGACACTAGAATAATCTCATATGTAATCCTCGAATACCCAAGGGTCAACTTTTGTTATGTAAGATGTTTCCAATTTTATAAAAATTATCCTTGCAATGTCAACTTCACCACCATTTATGATAAACAATATCATGTTGTCCACATCCATTGTAATGTTAAAGATGTAGTTTTTATGGATGATGTTGTTGATGATCATAACTATTAACGGTTGGGCCTCTAAGGTTAGGTCTTGTATAAAAAAAGAGTTAGGGTGCTATAGATACCTTTCTCATAAGTAGTTATTTGATTACATGTGTCTCTTGATATTGTATATATACCCCCAATTGATTGTAAGATTCTTTTGGCAAAACTATCCAATTCATCTGCAAACTTTTCAAAAGGGTTGCCCAGTGAGCCAGATACTGGTTGTGAAAACCAAAAAGAATATATATATATATATATATATATATATATATATATATATATATATATATATATATATAACCTAGACTTAATTAGTAAAAGTAAAAGTTAAAAACAATTAAACATTAGCTTCAAACATTCAAATTTTATTATTTACCCTTTACATGGATATTTAGTTCTATCATGTCCTCAATGCGACAACAATTATATTTTCTTATTTTTTATAGACTTACATCTATTTTGTTATGTGTTTAAGTTATATTCGGTCTATCTTTATCATGTCTTTTCATTCTTCGGTAAGAACCGACCCTGAGCAAAAGCAACAACACTCTTAGCATAGGAATGAGTGAAGCGTGCTCTGGTAGCAGGACACATAAGTATTGTAATCAATGTCCAAAGGCACATCTCTAGAGTGTGTGCTTGGTGTTTCCTCGTCTTCTGACAAAATATCATGTAGTAATCATTGATGTCGGGGTTTATGTAACACAAAGTTGAATTAACCATAAGCTCATTGTGACGCTAGAATAATCTCATATGTAATCCTCGAATACCCAAGGGTCAGCTTTTGTTATGTAAGATGTTTCCAATTTTATAAAAATTATCCTTGCAATGTCAACTTCACCACCATTTATGATAAACAATACCATGTTAGCCACATCCATTGTTATGTTAAAGATGTAGTTTTTAAGGATGATATTTTTGATGATCATAACTATTAATGGTTGGGCCTCTAAGGTTAGGTCTTGTATAAGAAAACGAGTTAAGGTGTTGTGGATACCTCTCTCAAAAGCAGTTATTTGATTACATATGTATCTTGATGTTGTATGTATACCCCACTTGATTGTGAGATTCTTTTGGCAAAATCATATAATTCCTCTGTAAACTTTTCAAAACGATTGCCCAGTGGGCCATATACTGGTTGTGAAAACCAAAAAAAATAATAAAAATATAATCTAGACTTAAATAGTAAAAATAAAATTTAAAAACAATTAAACATTAGCTTCAAACATTCAAATTTAAATATTTACTCTTTACATAGATATTTAGTTCTATCATGTACTCGATGCGACGACAATTGTATTTTGTTATTTTTAATAGACTTACATCTATTTTGATATGTGTTTAAGTTATATTCGGTATACCCTTATCATGTCTTTTCATTGTTTGGTAAGAATCGGACATGAGCAAAAGCAACAAGACTCTTAGCATAGGAATGAGTGAAGCGTGCTCTGATAGCGGGACCCATATGTACACTAATATATGTCCAAAGGAACATCTCTAGATTGTGTGTTTGGTGTTTCCACGTCTTCTGACAAAATATCATGTAGTAATCATTGATGTCGGGATTTATGTAACACAAAGTTGAATATAAGCTCATTGTGACGCTAGAATAATCTCATATGTAATCCTCGAATACCCATGGGTCAACTTTTGTTATGTAAGATGTTTCCAATTTTATAAAAATTATCCTTGCAATGTCAACTTCACCATCATTTATGATAACAATACCATGTTGGCCACATCCATTGTAATGTTAAAGATGTAGTTTTTAAGGATGAAGTTGTTGATGATCATAACTATTAATGGTTGGGCCTCTAAGGTTAGGTCTTTTATAAAAAAATGAGTTAGGGGGTTGTGGATACCTCTCTCATAAGTAGTTATTAGATTACATATGTATCTTGATATTGTATATATACCCCAATTGATTGTGAAATTCTTTTGGCAAAATCATTTATTTCATCTGCAAACTTTTCAAAGGGTTGCCCAGTGGGCCGTATACTGGTTGTGAAAACCAAAAAATAAATATAAATATAAATATATAATCTAGACTTAATTAGTAAAAATAAAATTTAAAAACAATTAACATTAGCTTCAAACATTTAAATTTAAATATTTACTCTTTACATAGATATTTAGTTCTATCATGTCCTCGATGCGAAAACAATTATATTTTCTTATTTTTAATAGACTTACATCTATTTTAATATGTGTTTAAGTTATATTCGGTCTACCTTTATCATGTCTTTCCATTCTTCGGTAAGAATCGGCCATGAGCAAAAGCAACAAGATTCTTAGCATAAGAATGAGTGAAGTGTGCTCTGATAGCGGGACCCATATGTTCACTAATATATGTCCAAAGGAACATCTCTAGAGTGTGTGCTTGGTGTTTCCTCGTCTTCTGACAAAATATCATGTAGTAATCATTGATGTCGGGGTTTATGTAACACAAAAATGAATTAACCATAAGCTCATTATGACACTAGAATAATCTCATATGTAATCCTTGTATACCCAAGGGTCAGCTTTTGTTATGCAAGATGTTTCCAATTTTATAAAAATTATCCTTGTAATGTTAACTTCACCACCATTTATGATAACCAATATCATGTTGAAAACATCCATTGTAATGTTAAAGATGTAGTTTTTATGGATGATGTTGTTGATGATCATAATTATTAACGGTTAGGCCTCTAAGGTTAGGTCTTGAATAAAAAAAATGAGTTAAGGTGTTGTGGATACCTCACTCATAAGTAGTTATTTGATTACATATGTCTCTTGATATTGTATACATATCCCTATTGATTGTGAGATTCTTTTGGCAAAATCATCCAATTCATGTGCTAACTTTTCAAAAGGGTTGCCCAGTGGGCCAGATACTGGTTGTGAAAACCAAAAAATATATATATAACCTAGACTTAATTAGTAAAAGTAAAAGTTAAAAACAATTAAACATTAGCTTTACACATTCAAATTTCATTATTTACTCTTTACATGGATATTTAGTTCTACCATGTCCTCGATGCGACAACAATTATATTTTCTTAGTTTTTATAGACTTAAATATATATTGTTATTTGTTTAAGTTATATTCGGCCTACCTTTATCATGTCTTTTCATTCTTTGGTAAGAACCGGCTCTGAGCAAAAGCAACAAGACTCTTAGCATAGAAATGAGTGAAGCGTGCTCTGGTAGCAGGACCCATATGTACTGTAATCTATGTCCAAAGGCACATCTCTAAAGTGTGTGCTTGGTATTTCCTCGTCTTTGAACAAAATATCATGTAGTAATCATTGATGTCGGAGTTTATGTAACACAAAGTTGAATTAACCATAAGCTCATTGTGACGCTAGAATAATCTCATATGTAATCCTCGAATACCCAAGGGTCAACTTTTGTTATGTAAGATGTTTCTAATTTTATAAAAATTATCCTTGCAATGTCAACTTCACCACCATTTATGATAGCAATACCATGTTGGCCACATCCATTGTGATGTTAAAGATGTAGTTTTTAAGGATGATGTTGTTGATGATCATAACTATTAATGGTTGGGCCTCTAAGGTTAGGTCTTGTATAAAAAAATGAGTTAGGGTGCTGTGGATACCTCTCTCATAAGTAGTTATTTGGTTACATATGTATCTTGATATTGTATAGATACCCCAATTGATTGTGAGATTCTTTTGGCAAAATTATCTAATTCATCTGCAAACTTTTCAAAAGGGTTGCCCAGTAGGCCATATACTGGTTGTGAAAACCAAAAAATAAAAATAAAAATAAATATATAATCTAGACTTAATTAGTAAAAATAAAATTTAAAAACAATTAAACATTAGCTTCAAACATTCAAATTTAAATATTTACTATTTACATAGATATTTAGTTCTATTATGTCCTCGATGCGACGACAATTATATTTTCTTATTTTTAATAGACTTACATCTATTTTGATATGTGTTTAAGTAATATCCGGTCTACTTTTATCATGTATTTCCATTCTTTGGTAAGAATCGGCCATGAGCAATAGCAACAACACTCTTAACATAGGAATGAGTGAAGCGTGCTCTGATAGCGGGACCCATATATACACTAATATATGTCCAAAGGAAGATCTCTAGAGTGTGTGCTTAGTGTCTCCTCGTCTTCTGATAAAATATCACGTGGTAATCATTGATTTCGGGGTTTATGTAACACAAAGTTGAATTAACCATAAGCTTATTATGACGCTAGAATAATCTCATATGTAATCCTTGTATACCCAAGGGTCAACTTTTGTTATGAAAGATGTTTCCAATTTTATAAAAATTATCCTTGCAATGTCAACTTCACCACCATTTATGATAAACAATATCATGTTGACAACATTCATTGTAATATTAAAGATGTAGTTTTTATGGATGATGTTGTTGATGATCATAATTATTAACGGTTGGGCCTCTAAGGTTAGGTCTTGAATAAAAAAATGAGTTAGGGTGTTGTGGATACCTCACTCATAAGTAGTTATTTGATTACATATGTCTCTTGATATTGTATACATACCCGTATTGATTGTGAGATTCTTTTGGAAAAATCATCCAATTCATGTGCAAACTTTTCAAAAGAGTTGCCCAGTGGGCCAGATACTGGTTGTGAAAACCAACATATATATATATATATAAATATATATATATATATATATATATATATATATATATATATATATATATATATATATAACTTAGACATAATTAGTAAAAATAAAAGTTAAAAACAATTAAACATTAGCTTCAAACATTCAAATTTCATTATTTACCCTTTACATGGATATTTAGTTCTATCATGTCCTCGATGCGACAACAATTATATTTTCTTAGTGTTTATAGACTTACATCTATTTTGCTATGTGTTTAAGTTATATTCCCCCTACCCTTATCATGTCTTTTCATTCTTTGGTAAGAACCGACTCTGAGCAAAAGCAACAAGACTTCTAGCATAGGAATGAGTGATGTAACACCCCCTTCTACACCTCCAGGCAATTAAAGCGATAACAATTAATCAAATTTTCATCAGAGTATATTTAAAACATTCACGGCATAGACCGAGGGGTCACATCAATTGAAACAAATAAACATAAACCTGCTCATAAAGATATGCAACATTCAGGTAGTGATACAAACAGAGGAACTCAATTCCTACTACCCACAATTCAGATACAGAATAAAAGCGGAAAATTTGTACTGAATCTTATATATATACATCATGAAAAGTTTGTCTGTCAAATACAATCATACATGTACAATCCCAAAAGAAACATATACATATACACACAAATCACCAACGGTCTCCCTAACTACCCGGTGCCACATATCAGAGCCGACCGACAAAAGAATGAAGACATAAGCTTCACAAGAAGACCTCCAGCAATCTAATCTGCAATGCCTCATAGAGCATTAAAACAGCAGAAGGGTGAGAAACACAATCATAATATAATTGCATACAATTATATAATAACACAAAATTACACACATAAATATTCTTACCACAACGTATAACAGAATCCAAATGCCACACAACACCATACATATCTCATTTATCCATCACCAATGCATATCAATCATACACAATACCATTATCACCAACATATATCAATTTATTCACAATTCTCACACATTGTCAATCATATTCATGATTTATGCAAATGCACAGAGACCGACACAACGACTCTATGCAATGCATATGTGGTACCATCCATCCATCAATCTCATCACTAGTTCACTCAGGAACTATTGGAATCATCGCTCGTTACTTAATGTAACTCCCCGTCGGGCATACGATGTTCCCCGTCGCTCACACCCCACACGGGCACACGACGTTTATGGATCGCTCACACCCCACACGGGCACACGACCCGATCGCTCACACCCCACACGGGCACACGATCATCTATAATCATCGCTCACACCCCACATGGGCACACTACATTATAGCGGATTCCCTCTGGAATCGATTCGTCGCTCACACCCCACATGGGCACACGACATAACAAGAATGCATATCATGATGCTTGGCATACAATGACTTATGACATTCTAATGCACACATATACGCTACCATAATCATGCATTTTCATCTCACCACAGCACACAAGTCATACAACATTCATAGAGATAGCACATTATACGATACACATCAATTCACTTGATTAAAACGGCAAAAGTCGACAAAACGACACTATTTCAAATTCCTGACATAATTTAATCGGCCAATAGTCTTGGAACCATTTTAATAAGAAAGAACATTTCATAAGCTTTCCAACGATATAAAGAACGTTCAAAACGGATAATCAGGTCAAAAGTTATGGAATTAAAAAGAAAATAAAAATGTGAAAAACCCAAAAAACCGCCCCGCGCAACCCAAAAACCGCCCGACACTTGCCCTTTGCCGCTACTTCGCCCGGCGAAGCAGAGGCGTCACCAATTAACCCCAAATAACTCAATAGAGTTAGAATCGTGTAAAGGCTGCGCCTCTCAAAAACCGCCCGGCAATATCCCGAACCGCCCGGCGAAATCAGAGAACCGCCCGGCACTTTACACCAGGTGCAAAAAAATTCTGCTTCATGTTACACTGTTCCATAACCCCAAAAACCCCATTTTTCCCAACCAAACCATTTCCAACAGCAACACAAACCTCAACAATTATTCATGCATATCACATGATCATACTACAAGATTCGTATCGATTTTCGTCTGTGAAAACATCGATTTCTACTCGTTTACGCGTTTTCGACCTATAACCGAAAAACTATGGAAAAAGGCAAGACAACATGCACACAGACATACATAATCATACACAATGATAAGATAATCGAGTTTCGCACCCTTACCCGATAAAATCGTGTTTAGAAAAGTCGGTTGATCGATTTTCTTGATTTCCAAGATTTCTCTCTTTTTCTCCTTTTTCCTCTTCTCTTTCTCTTCTCCT
Organism: Lathyrus tuberosus; assembly: GCA_022829125.1. Classification (NCBI taxonomy): domain Eukaryota; kingdom Viridiplantae; phylum Streptophyta; class Magnoliopsida; order Fabales; family Fabaceae; genus Lathyrus; species Lathyrus tuberosus. The sequence goes on along the minus strand of JALAZF010000061.1, from coordinate 3,845,425 downwards.
CTTTTCTTCTCTTCTTACTATTTTTCTCTCTTTCTATTTCTATTCATACTAACTTAGGAAAAATAAATGAAAAGACCAAAATACCTCCACACTCAAATATCTCGCAAACGTTCCCAAAACGCGACAAAATATAATCACGACTAAAAATAACATATTTTCAGATAAAAGTCGGAAATAAAAAATATAATAATAAAATAATCAAAATGACTCGATTAAATAAAACGGACTAAAACTGGGTCGTTTCAACTCTCCCCCACTTTGAAATTTTCGTCCTCGAAAATATTACCTGAGACGAACAACTCTGGATACGACTCCCACATCCGACTTTCCAACTCCCAAGTCAAATTGCCCTCAGCAGCGCCTCCCCACGCTACCTTCACAAGTGCAATATCTTTGCCCCTTAACTGCTTCACCTCGCGATCCAAAATCCTCACTGGTAATTCCTCAACCGTAAGGTTCTCCCTTACCCCAACCTCGTCCAACAGAATCACATGCGACGGATCCGGAACATACTTCCGAAGCTGTGAAACATGGAACACATCGTGCAAATTCGACAGACTCCGCGGCAACGCCACCCTTTAAGCCACAACACCCACTCTCGCAGATATCTGGTAAGGACCAATAAACCGAGAACTAAGCTTCTTCGATTTCAATGCACGACCAACACCCGTCACCGGCGTAACTCTCAAAAATACATGATCGCCCTCTTGAAACTCAAGATCTTTCCTTCTTCGATCATGATAACTCTTTTGCCTACTCTGAGAAGTCTTCATTTTCTCACGAATAAGTTTCACCTTGTCCGTAGTCTGTTGTACCAACTCCGGTCCAACCACAGTCCTCTCACCAGATTCATGCCAACACAACGGTGTTCGACATCTTCGTCCATATAACGCTTCAAACGGTGACATTCCAATACTCGAATGGAAACTGTTATTGTACGTGAATTCAATCAATGCAAGATAACTATCCCACGCACCACCTTGTTCAAGAACACAAGCCCTCAACAAATCTTCCAACGACTGAATCGTCCTCTCGGTCTGTCCATCTGTTTAAGGATGATAAGCAGAACTCAACCTCAATTTACATCCCAAAGCCTTTTGCAAACTTCCCCAAAATCTCGAGGTAAACCTTAGATCTCGATAAGAAACAATGCTCAACGGAACACCATGTAACTTCACAATCACACTGATGTAAATCTCCGCTAACCTCTTCAAAGAAAAACTGATGTCAATCGGAATGAAATGCGCCGATTTAGTCAGTCTATCCACAACCACCCAAATCGCGTTATGTCCCCGCTGAGTGTTCGGCAACCCTGTCACAAAATCCATCGAAATGCTATCCCATTTCCACTCAGGAATATCCAACGGCTGCAACAAACCACTAGGCCTCAAATGTTCTACCTTCGACTTCTGACAAGTCAAACATGAATACACAAACTGAGCCACATCTCTCTTTAATCCAGACCACCAGAAAATCTTCTTCAAATCCTGATACATCTTATTCGCTCCCGGATGTATACTCAAACTACTCTGGTGTCCTTCCTCCAAAATCATCTTTCTCAACTCCGCATCATCCGGAATACAAATTCTACAGCGGAACCTCAAAACATCATTATCATCCACTTTAAAGTCCTCATTTTCACTTGTATCCCTAACCGTCATTAAATCCACAAATTTCGCATCCAACTTCTGTTTCTCACTAACCGTCAACAGAAAATCATTAGTAACCTTTAACATTCCAAGCCTTATGCTATCCGACGTCACTTCACATACCAAACTCAAATCTCTAAACGATTCCAAAAGTTCCCACTCTTTAACCATCAAAACTGACATATGCAACGATTTCCGGCTCAACGCATCGGCTACTACGTTAGCTTTACCAGGATGGTAATTCAAGCCAAAGTCATAGTCCTTCAAAAATTCCAACCATCTACGTTGCCTCATATTCAACTCTTTCTGATCGAACAAGTATTTCCAACTTTTATGATCACTAAAGACTTCGAATCTTGCACCGTAGAGATAATGCCTCTAAATCTTCAACACAAAAACCACAGCCGCTAATTCAAGATCATGAGTAGGATAATTTTTCTCATGAATCCTCAATTGCCTCGAAGCATAAGCCACAACCTTACCTTCTTGCATCAACACTCCACCTAAACCAATCAAAGACGCATCACAATAAACCACAAACGGTTCAGTAGGATTCGACAAGATCAAAATCGGAGCTGTCGTCAATCTTCTCTTCAGCTCATTAAAACTTTCCTCACACCGAATATCCCAAACGAACGCTTGACCTTTGCAAGTCAACTGGGTCAAAGGAAGTTCTAACTTAGAAAAACCTTCAATGAACCTTCGATAATATCCGGCCAAACCCAAAAAAGCTTCTAATTTCAGTAACAGATCTAGGAGCCTCCCATTGTAGAACTGTGTCTACTTTAGATGGATCCACAGCAATATCGTTACCTGAAATCACATGACCAAGAAAACTCACTTCCGACAACCAGAATTCACACTTGGACAACTTGGCAAAAAGTTTCCTTTCCTTCAAAATCTGCAAAACAATACGCAAATGCTCTGCGTGCTTTTCCCGAGACTTAGAATAAATCAAGATATCATCAATGAACACAACAACAAAACGATCCAAATGCTCATGGAAAATACGATTCATGTACTCCATAAACACACCTGGCGCATTAGAAACCCCGAACGACATCACAAAATATTCGTAATGACCATATCGTGTCCTAAAAGCCGTCTTCTGAATATCTTCCTCTTTCACCCTTATCTGATGATACCCCGACCTCAAATCAATCTTACTAAACACACAAGCACCAACCAACTGATCCATTAGATCATCAACTCTCGGAAGAGGATACTTATTCTTAATCGTCACCTTATTCAACTGGCGATAATCAATACACAATCGCATACTTCCATCTTTCTTTTTCACCAATAAAACTGGAGCACCCCAAGGTGACACACTAGGTCTTACAAACCTCTTCTCCAACAATTCATTCAACTGCTTCTTTAACTCAACCAACTCAGATGCCGACATTCGATATGGTGGCATCGATACAGGTCTAGTACCAGGAACTATATCTATAGAAAACTTCACCTCTCTCTCTGGCGGCACATCTGAAATATCCTCAGGAAACACTTCAGAAAAATCACACACAACAGGAAACACATCAAGTGAAACTTGACTATCCATAGTCAATGATGTAAACAACCCAAACAACTGAGTTTCATCCGCCAAAAGTTTCTTCGACTCTTTGGTAGATAAGAAACTCGAGTCTTCGTCTTCTTCAAGAGAAGGAAACCTTACTAGCTTATGATAACAATCAATATGAACCCGATTGAATTGCAACCAATTCATTCCCAAAACCACATCTAAACCCTCCAACGGCAAACACACCAAATCCATCTCAAAGTCTTTACCATAAATGGTCAAAGGACAACTCAAACAAACCAAAGAAGTAGTTACTGACCCCATTGCTGGAGTATCAATAACCATTTCTCCATCCATCGAAGACAACACAAGATTCGAACGCTTCGCGCACTCAGACGAAATAAACGAATGAGTCGCTCCACTATCAATAATAGCAACTAAAGGCGTACTATTAATAAAACAAGTACCTCTGATCAGACAGTCTGCACTTGAAGTCTGAGTCCCTGCTAAGGCAAATACTTTCCCACTCGCTGGAGCTTGCTTCGGTTTCAGACACTTTGTACTAATATGACCAGGTTCCCCACAGTTGAAACACTTTACCACATTCTTCCTTTTACAATCAGTTGCGACATGCCCTGCACCTCCACAATTAGAACATTTCTCCAAATTCTTCCGACATTCGAACTGACGGTGTCCCAATTCACCACATCTATAACATCTTAGAGAATTAGACATACCTCCTCCACTGGGCCTTCTCTCATAATTCCCCCTTTGTTTACCTTTATCAGCTGGTGTCACATAAGGACCACCCCAAAACTATTGCTTCCCTTTCCTCTCGCTCACACTCTTATAGTGAGTAGAACGAGCCTTACTATCCTCTTCATAAATCCTACAACATTCCACCAAATCAGAAAACCTCCTAATCCGTTGATAATCGATTGCCTGTTTAATCTCAGGACGTAATTCGCTCTCAAACTTCACACACTTAGAAAACTCCGTAGTCGCTTCAGCATAATGAGGATAAAACTGCACAAGCTCCACAAACTTAGCAGTATAATCAATAACAGACATATTACCTTGTTTCAACTCCAAAAACTCAATTTCCTTCTTCCCTCTTACGTCTTCAGGAAAATACTTCCTCAGAAACTCCCTGCTAAACAATACCCAAGTCACCTCTTCATCTTCAACTTCTAACACAGGACGCGCACTAACCCACCAATCATCAAGTTCTTCCTGTAACATATGAGTTCCCAGTCTCACCTTACTGTCCTCAGCACAATCCATCACTCGGAAGATCCTTTCTATCTCTTTAAGCCAAATCTGTGCACCATCAGGATCGTGTCTCCCTTTGAAGACAGACGGTCTATTCTTCCTGAACTCGTCATTCTCACCAGCATTAGGTGCACCCTGCACAGCCCGAGCCATAGCTTGCATAGCAGCAGCCAAAGCAGCGTCATTCCTTCCAGCCATATTCTGTTCATTTCCAATAATAGCAACTATGGTCAAACAAACACCTCACCCAAACACAACGACCAACGAGGACTGACACAAACTGACACGGACTGGCTCTGATACCACTTAATGTAACACCCCCTTCTACACCCCCAGGCAATTAAAGCGATAACAATTAATCAAATTTTCATCAGAGTATATTTAAAACATTCACGGCATAGACCGAGGGGTCACATCAATTGAAACAAATAGACATAAACCTGCTCATAAAGATATGCAACATTTAGGTAGTGATACAAACAGAGGAACTCAATTCCAACTACCCACAATTCAGATACAGAATAAAAGCGGAAAATCTGTATTGAATCTCATATATATACATCATGAAAAGTTTGTCTGTCAAATACAATCATACATGTACAATCCCAAACGAAACATATACATATACACACAAATCACCAACGGTCTCCCTAACTACCCGGTGCCACATATCAGAGCCGACTGACAAAAGAATGAAGACATAAGCTTCACAAAAAGACCTCTAGCAATCTAATCTGCAATGCCTCATAGAGCATTAAAACAGCAGAAGGGTGAGAAACACAATCATAATATAATTGCATACAATTATATAATAACACAAAATTACGCACATAAATATTCTCACCACAACGTACAACAGAATCCAAATGCCACACAACACCATACATATCTCATTTATCCATCACCAATGCATATCAATCATACACAATACCATTATCACCAACATATATCAATTTATTCACAATTCTCACACATAGTCAATCATATTCATGATTTATGCAAATGCACAGAGACCGATACAACGACTCTATGCAATGCATATGCGGTACCATCCATCCATCAATCTCATCACTACTTCACTCAGGAACTATTGGAATCATCGCTCGTTACTTAATGTAACTCCCCGTCGGGCATACGATGTTCCCCGTCGCTCACACCCCACACGGGCACACGACCCGATCGCTCACACCTCACACGGGCACACTATCATCTATAATCATCGCTCACACCCCACACGGGCACACGACATTATAGCGGATTCCCTCTGGAATCGATTCGTCGCTCACACCCCACATGGGCACACGACATAACAAGAATGCATATCATGATGCTTGGCATACAATGACTCATGACATTATAATGCACACATATACGCAACCATAATCATGCATTTTCATCTCACCACAGTACACAAGTCATACAACATTCATAGAGATAACACATTATACGATACACATCAATTCACATGATTAAAACGGCAAAAGTCGACAAAATGACACTATTTCAAATTCCCAACATAATTTAATCGACCAACAGTCTTGAAACCATTTTAATAAGAAAGAACATTTCATAAGCTTTCTAACGATATAAAGAACGTTCAAAACGGATAATCAGGTCAAAAGTTATGGAATTAAAAAGAAAATAAAAATGTGAAAAACCCCAAAAACCGCCCGGCGCAACCCAAAAACCGCCCGGCACTTGCCCTTTGCCGCTACTTCGCCCGACGAAGCAGAGGCGTCACCAATTCCCCCCAAATAACTCAATAGATTCAGAATTGTGTAAAGGCTGCGCCTCTCAAAAACCGCCCGGCAATATCCCGAACTGCCCGGCGAAATCAGAGAGCCGCTCGACACTTTACACCAGGTGCAGAAAAATTCTGCTTCGTGTTACACTGTTCCATAACCCCAAAAACCCCATTTTTCCCAACCAAATCATTTCCAACAGCAACACAAACCTCAGCAATTATTCATGCATATCACATGATCATACTACAAGATTCGTATCGATTTCCGTCCGTGAAAACATCGATTTCTACTCGTTTACGCGTTTTCGACCTATAACCGAAAAACTATGGAAAAAGGCAAGACAACATGCACACACACATACATAATCATACACAATGATAAGATAATCGAGTTTCGCACCCTTACCCGATAAAATCGTGTTTAGAAAAGTCGGTTGATCGATTTTCTTGATTTCAAGGATTTCTCTCTTTTTCTCCTTTTTCCTCTTCTCTTTCTCTTCTCCTCTTTTCTTCTCTTCTTACTATTTTTCTCTCTTTCTATTTCTATTCATACTAACTTAGGAAAAATAAATGAAAAGACCAAAATACCCCCACACTCAAATATCTCGCAAACGTTCCCAAAACGCGACAAAATATAATCACGACTAAAAATAACATATTTTCAGATAAAAGTCGGAAATAAAAAATATAATAATAAAATAATCAAAACGACTCGATTAAATAAAACGGACTAAAACTGGGTCGTTACAACTCTTCCCCACTTAGAAATTTTCGTCCTCGAAAATATTACCTGAGACGAACAACTCTGGATACGACTCCCGCATCCGACTTTCCAACTCCCAAGTCAAATTACCCTCAGCAGCGCCTCCCCACACTACCTTCACAAGTGCAATATCTTTGCCCCTTAACCGCTTCACCTCGCGATCCAAAATCCTCACTGGTAATTCCTCAACCGTAAGATTCTCCCTTACCTCAACCTCGTCCATCGGAATCACATGCGACGGATTCAGAACATACTTCCGAAGCTGTGAAACATGGAACACATCGTGCAAATTCGACAGACTCGGCGGCAACGCCACCCTGTAAGCCACAACACCCACTCTCGCAGATATTTGGTAAGGACCAATAAATCGAGAAGTAAGCTCTTCGATTTCAATGCACGACCAACACCCGTCACCGACATAACTCTCAAAAATACATGATCGCCCTCTTGAAACTCAAGATCTTTCCTTCTTCGATCATGATAACTCTTTTGCCTACTCTGAGAAGCCTTCATTTTCTCACGAATAAGTTTCACCTTGTCCGTAGTCTGTTGTACCAACTCCGGTCCAACCACAGTCCTCTCACCAGATTCATGCCAACACAACGGTGTTCGACATCTTCGTCCATATAAAGCTTTAAACGATGACATTCCAATACTCGAATGGAAACTGTTATTGTACGTGAATTTAATCAATGCAAGATAACTATCCCACACACCACCTTGTTCAAGAACACAAGCCCTCAACAAATCTTCCAACGACTGAATCGTCCTCTCGGTCTGTCCATCTGTTTGAGGATGATAAGCAGAGCTCAACCTCAATTTACATCCCAAAGCCTTTTGCAAACTTCCCCAAAATCTCGAGGTAAACCTTAGATCTCGATCAAAAACAATGCTCAACAGAACACCATGTAACTTCACAATCACACTGATGTAAATCTCCGCTAACCTCTCCAAAGAAAAACTGATGTCAATCGGAATGAAATGCACCGATTTAGTCAGTCTATCCACAACCACCCAAATCGCGTTATGTCCCCGCTGAGTGTTCGGCAATCCTGTCACAAAATCCATCGAAATGCTATCCCATTTCCACTCAGGAATATCCAACGGCTGCAACAAACCACTAGGCCTCAAATGTTCTACCTTCGACTTTTGACAAGTCAAACATGAATACACAAACTGAGCCACATCTCTCTTTAATCCAGACCACCAGAAAATCTTCTTCAAATCCTGATACATCTTATTCGCTCCCGGATGTATACTCAAACTACTCTGGTGTCCTTCCTCCAAAATCATCTTTTTCAACTCCGCATCATCCGAAATACAAATTCTACAGCGGAACCTCAAAACACCATTATCATCCACTTTAAAGTCCTCATTTTCACTTTTATCCCCAACCGTCATCAAATCCACAAGTTTCGCATCCAACTTCTATTTCTCACTAACCGTCAACAGAAAATCATTAGTAACCTTTAACATTCCAAGCCTTATGCTATCCGACGTCACTTCACATACCAAACTCAAATCTCTAAACGATTCCAAAAGTTCCCACTCTTTAACCATCAAAACCGACATATGCAACGATTTCCGGCTCAACGCATCGGCTACCACGTTAGCTTTACCAGGATGGTAATTCAAGCCAAAGTCATAGTCCTTCAAAAATTCCAACCATCTACGTTGCCTCATATTCAACTCTTTCTGATCGAACAAGTATTTCAAACTTTTATGATCACTAAAGACTTCGAATCTTGCACCGTAGAGATAATGCCTCCAAATCTTCAACACAAAAACCACAGCCGCTAATTCAAGATCATGAGTAGGATAATTTTTCTCATGAATCCTCAATTGCCTCGAAGCATAAGCCATAACCTTACCTTCTTGCCTCAACACTCCACCTAAACCAATCAAAGACGCATCACAATAAACCACAAACGGTTCAGTAGGATTCGGCAAGATCAAAATAGGAGCTGTCGTCAATCTTCTCTTCAGCTCATTAAAACTTTCCTCACACCGAATATCCCAAATGAACGCTTGACCTTTGCAAGTCAACTGGGTCAAAGGAAGTTCTAACTTAGAAAAACCTTCAATGAACCTTCGATAATATCCGGCCAAACCCAAAAAAGCTTCTAATTTCAGTAACAGATCTAGGAGCCTCCCATTGTAGAACTGCGTCTACTTTAGATGGATCCACAACAATACCGTTACCTGAAATCACATGACCAAGAAAACTCACTTCCGACAACCAGAATTCACACTTGGACAACTTGGCAAAAAGTTTCCTTTCCTTCAAAATCTGCAAAACAATACGCAAATGCTCTGCGTGCTCCTCCCGAGACTTAGAATAAATCAAGATATCATCAATGAACACAACAACAAAACGATCCAAATGCTCGTGGAAAATACGATTCATGTACTCCATAAACACACCTGGCGCATTAGAAACCCCGAACGGCATCACAGAATATTTGTAATGACCGTATCGTGTCCTAAAAGCCGTCTTCTGAATATCTTCCTCTTTCACCCTTATCTGATGATACCCCGACCTCAAATCAATCTTACTAAACACACAAGCACCAACCAACTGAGCCATCAGATCATCAATTCTCGGAAGAGGATACTTATTCTTAATCGTCACCTTATTCAACTGGCGATAATCAATACACAATCGCATACTTCCATCTTTCTTTTTCACCAATAAAACTGGAGCACCCCAAGGCGACACACTAGGTCTTACAAACCTCTTCTCCAATAATTCATTCAACTGCTTCTTTAACTCAACCAACTCAGATGCCGACATTCGATATGGTGCCATCGATACAGGTCTAGTACCAGGAACTAGATCTATAGAAAACTTCACCTCTCTCTCTGGTAGCACATCTGAAATATCCTCAGGTAACACTTCAGAAAAATCACACACAACAGGAAACACATCAAGTGAAACTTGACTATCCATAGTCAATGATGCAAACAACCCAAACAACTGAGTTTCATCCGCCAAAAGTTTCTTCGACTCTTTGGTAGATAAGAAACTCGAGTCTTCGTCTTCCTCAAGAGAAGGAAACCTTACTAGCTTATGATAACAATCAATATGAACCCGATTGAATTGCAACCAATTCATTCCCAAAACCACATCTAAACCCTCCAACGGCAAACATACCAAATCCATCTCAAAGTCTTTACCATAAATGGTCAAAGGACAACTCAAACAAACCAAAGAAGTAGTTACTGACCCCATTGCTGGAGTATCAATAACCATTTCTCCATCCATCGAAGACAACACAAGATTCAAATGCTTCGCGCACTCAGACGAAATAAATGAATGAGTCGCTCCAGTATCAATAATAGCAACTAAAGGCGTACTATTAATAAAACAAGTACCTCTGATCAGACGGTCTGCACTTGAAGTCTGAGTCCCTGCTAAGGCAAATATTTTCCCACTCGCTGGAGCTTGCTTCGGTTTCAGACACTTTGTACTAATATGACCAGGTTCCCCACAGTTGAAACACTTTACCACATTCTTCCTTTTACAATCAGATGCGACATGCCCTGCACCTCCACAATTAGAACACTTCTCCAAATTGTTCCTACATTCGAACTGACGGTGTCCCAATTCACCATATCTATAACATCTCAAAGAATTAGACATACCTCCTCCACTGGGCCTTCTCTCATAATTCCCCCTTTGTTTACCTTTATCAGCTGGTGTCACATAAGGACCACCCCGAAACTGTTGCTTCCCTTTCCTCTCGCTCACACTCTTATAGTGAGTAGAACGAGTCTTACTATCCTCTTCATAAATCCTACAACATTCCACCAAATCAGAAAACCTCCTAATCTGTTGATAACCGATTGCCTGTTTAATCTCAGGACGCAATTCGCTCTCAAACTTCACACACTTAGAAAACTCTGCAGTCGCTTCAGCATAATGAGGATAAAACTGCACAAGCTCCACAAACTTAGCAGTATAATCAATAACATACATATTACCTTATTTCAACTCCAAAAACTCAATTTCCTTCTTCCCTCTTACGTCTTCAGGAAAATACTTCCTCAGAAACTCCCTGCTAAACAATACCCAAGTCACCTCTTCATCTTCAGCTTCTAACACAGGACGCGCACTAACCCACTAATCATCAGGTTCTTCCTGTAACATGTGAGTTCCAAGTCTCACCTTACTGTCCTCAGCACAATCCATCACTCGGAAGATCCTTTCTATCTCTTTAAGCCAAATCTATGCACCATCAGGATCGTGTCTCCCTTTGAAGACAGACGGCCTATTCTTCCTGAACTCGTCATTCTCACCAGCATTAGGTGCACCCTACACAGCCCGAGCCATAGCTTGCATAGCAGCAGCCAATGCAGCGTCATTCCTTCCAGCCATATTCTGTTCATTTCCAATAATAGCAACTATGGTCAAACAAACACCTCACCCAAACACAACGACCAACGAGGACTGACACAAACTGACACGGACTGGCTCTGATACCACTTAATGTAACACCCCCTTCTACACCCCCAGGCAATTAAAGCGATAATACTTAATCAAATTTTCATAAGAGTATATTTAAAACATTCACGGCATAGACCGAGGGGTCACATCAATTGAAACAAATAAACATAAACCTGCTCATAAAGATATGCAACATTCAGGTAGTGATACAAACAAAGGAACTCAATTCCTACTACCCACAATTCAGATACAGAATAAAAGCGGAAAATCTGTATTGAATCTCATATATATACATCATGAAAAGTTTGTCTATCAAATACAATCATACATGTACAATCCCAAAAGAAACATATACATATACACACAAATCACCAACGGTCTCCCTAACTACCCGGTGCCACATATCAGAGCCGACCGACAAAAGAATAAAGACATAAGCTTCACAAAAAGACCTCCAGCAATCTAATCTGTAATGCCTCATAGAGCATTAAAACAGCAGAAGGGTGAGAAACCCAATCATAATATAATTGCATACAATTGTATAATAACACAAAATTACACACATAAATATTCTCACCACAACGTACAACAGAATCCAAATGCCACACAACACCATACATATCTCATTTATCCATCACCAATGCATATCAATCATACACAATACCATTATCACGAACATATATCAATTCATTCACAATTCTCACACATAGTCAATCATATTCATGATTTATGCAAATGCACAGAGACCGACACAACGACTCTATGCAATGCATATGCGGTACCATTAGTCCATCAATCTCATCACTAGTTCACTCAGGAACTATTGGAATCATTGCTCGTTACTTAATGTAACTCCCCGTCGGGCATACGATGTTCCCCGTCGCTCACACCCCACACGGGCACACGACATTATAGCGGATTCCCTCTGGAATCGATTCGTCGCTCACACCCCATATGGCACACGACATAACAAGAATGCATATTATGATGCTTGGCATACAATGACTCATGACATTCTAATGCACACATATACGAAACCATAATCATGCATTTTCATCTCACCACAGCACACAAGTCATACAACATTCATAGAGATAACACATTATACGATACACATCAATTCACATGATTAAAACGGCAAAAGTCGACAAAACGACACTATTTCAAATTCCCGACATAATTTAATTAGCCAACAGTCTCAAAACCATTTTAATAAGAAAGAACATTTCATAAGCTTTCCAACGATATAAAGAACGTCCAAAACGGATAATCAGGTCAAAAGTTATGGAATTAAAAAGAAAATAAAAAAGTGAAAAACCCCAAAAACCGCCCGGCGCAACCCAAAAACCGCCCGGCACTTGCCCTTCGCCGCTACTTCGCCCGGCGAAGCAGAGGCGTCACCAATTCTCCCCAAATAACTTAATAGAGTCAGAATCGTGTAAAGGCTGCGCCTCTCAAAAACCGCCCGGCTATATCCCGAACCGCTCGGCGAAATCAGAGAACCGCCCGACACTTTACACCAGGTGTAGAAAAATTCTGCTTCGTGTTACACTGTTCCATAACCCCAAAAGCCCCATTTTTCCCAACCAAACCATTTCCAACAGCAACACAAACCTCAGCAATTATTCATACATATCACATGATCATACTACAAGATTCGTATCGATTTTCGTCTGTGAAAACATCGATTTCTACTTGTTTACGCGTTTTCGACCTATAACCGAAAAACCTTGGAAAAAGGCAAGACAACATGCACACAGACATACATAATCATACACAATGATAAGATAATCGAGTTTCGCACCCTTACCCGATAAAATCGTGTTTAGAAAAGTCGGTTGATCGATTTTCTTGATTTCCAAGATTTCTCTCTTTTTCTCCTTTTTCCTCTTCTCTTTCTCTTCTCCTCTTTTCTTCTCTTCTTACTATTTTTCTCTCTTTCTATTTCTATTCATACTAACTTAGGAAAAATAAATGAAAATACCAAAATACCCCCACACTCAAATATCTCGCAAACGTTCCCAAAACGCGACAAAATATAATCACGACTAAAAATAACATATTTTCAGATAAAAGTCGGAAATAAAATAATAAAATAATCAAAACGACTCGATTAAATAAAACGGACTAAAACTGGGTCGTTACAAGTGAAGCGTGCTCTGGTAGCAGGTCCCATATGTACTGTAATCTATGTCTAAAGGCACATCTCTAGAGTGTGTGCTTGGTGTTTCCTCGTCTTCTAACAAAATATCATGTAGTAATCATTGATGTCGAGGTTTATGTAACACAAAGTTTAATTAACCATATGCTCATTGTAACGCTAGAATAATCTCATATGTAATCCTCGAATACCCAAGGGTCAACTTTTGTTATGTAAGATGTTTCCAATTTTATAAAAATTATCATAACTATTAATGGTTGGGCCTCTAAGGTTAGGTCTTGTATAATAAAATGAGTTAGGGTGTTGTGGATACCTCTCTCATAAGTAGTTATTTGATTACATATTGTCATACCCCAAATTTTACCCTCAGATACTCTGATCTTTGTCATATCATCTTAGGTCACCTGTCTTGTGCATTTGTAATCATATAGTCCATTAATCACGGTCATGCCTTTTCGTCTAATCTTTGTCACTTTTTTTTTTTAATTTCAATTATCTTATGAGTTTTAGAAATTCTCTTTTTAATTTAATTTTGTTTTTTGTATTACTTCTAAGTTACTAATCTATTTTTTTTTTATTATTAGTATTATTTGTTATTATCATTATTTTTATTTTATTTTATTATCATAATTTTATTATATCATTTACATTTATTTATTTATTATTTTATTATTATTTATTATTATTATTATTATTATTATTAATTAGTTATTATCACACATTTCCCTTTTTTATCTTTATTTTCTTTTATTTTATTATTATTATTATTTTTATGTCTATTATAAACAAAACTGAGCAAGAATGAAGCCCAATTCATATCTCTTTTTTTACGGAACCCATGTATATTACAACCATCACTTTTCATTTGAATCCAAACACTACACAGACCTTGACAACCAGTACAATAATACCCTTCAAACTAACCCGTACAACCTTTCCAACACTCAAAATTTCCAGCTGCTACCAGCCTTATCCCAATCCGTACTACCCGTATCTGCTACTGTCCAGCACATCAACAACAACAATTCAACATAACCAAATTCCACACGCCAGCCTCTCACACAAGCCTCCCAAAAGCCTATACACTTCAAGAAAAACACTCTGCTACCATCTGTATCACTGTCCAACTCTGCATCAAAGCCATAGAAAATAACCCTGCACATATTTTGTCTAAATTGTGCATCACAATAACCTGCATAAATGAGGACATTTTTTCAAGCACTCTAAAACTAACCAAGTTATGCCTCATCAACCATACGCCAGCAAATAAAACCTGTAAATGAAATGGACAATTCAACACAGAGTTTTGTTTGAAATCGTTAAAAAAAAAGAGAAAGAGAAAAGAGCAAAAAAAAGACATAGAGGAACTGACATCTGTGTGAGATCACAACTGGACCTTCAAAATACACACAACTCCATCCGGCTATAATCCTTGAAGTGAAAAAGTCTCACAACGAGCCCCTTAAAACCTACCAATTTTTCCTCCATAAACCTGGTTCTTTCACTGCGAATCAACTCTGAACCTGAACATACATGCCGTCTTCTTTCTCTCACAAGCGTTCTTCCCCTCGTCTCCTTGCAAACATAAATAACTCACATTTTCCAACTTAACGACGGCCTTGCACAAACCACCCTCTGCCATCATCCTTCAACCATTCCTAACATCTTCAATCCTCAAAACAAATCAACAACAAACACCAGACGCCCACACTAACTCCATAGAGATAACTTCACCCACCACCATGTCATACGACCTTCACCTTACTCCCCAACATCATCTGCAAACCACCTTCCATCCTTCGTCCAACAACATTAAACCACAACGAATCGTGACAAAAGAATAAAAAACAGAACCAAAAAGAGATGAATTAAGAGTGGATCGAAACAAATACGAACAGGAAGAGATTGAGAGAGACTACGAAAGGAGAAGAAGGAGTGGAAGCCGTTTTCCTTTGAGGTTCAGAATGCTTCTCCTCTTTTCTTCTTTTAGCGTGTTTTGTTTTTCTCTCAACTATTGGCTGTTGTTTCTCATTCTCTTTTAGGTTTAGGTTGAAATTAGAGCTGGGTCAAACCGACCCATATCCGATCTATTTTGAAGGAAAATGGGCCACTGTGCCCATATAGTTCTTGGTCCGTGTTTCTACGCACCCCAGTTTTCATTTAATGTCAATTTATTTAGTATTGGTTTCATTAGTTCTTAGTTTTAGATTTAGACATTTAGTTTTTTAATTAGGTTTTAGTTTAATTAACTTTTATTAGAATTTAATCACTTTTAATTAGAAACTAGGTAGTTAGTTTTTTAAAAAAAGTTAGAAATTTGCTTAGTTAAGATTTTAGTTAATTAGAATTTTAAGTTAATTAGAATTTAATTATTTAGTTTTTTTTAAATTTAATTAGTTTAATTGGTTAATTAGCTTTTTAAGTAGATTTTTGTTTAATTAGATTTTAAGTCAATCTTGACATTTTAATTAATTCCTGATATTCATTTTGAGTTTATTCTTGTTGCACTTACTGTACATATTGCTGTTTATTTTACACTTGACCCGAGGTTTTTCCTCTTTGTTTCTCCGTGCCTTACACATCATTCCAAAGGAAAGGATCATTCCCTGTTGACTGTTATGTCATTTAGGATAGTCTTGCCCGTCATTCCCTTATCTCACGCCGTCGTGCGATCAAGACTTACCTTCCCTTTTTACCCAGCCTTATGTTTGGAGTCGCCGCACTCCACGTAGGTGTCTTGCTGTCAGACCCTACTTTCCCGTGGACACTTCTTCCCCATTCTACCTAGCCTTAGGTTTAGAGTCGTCGCACTCCACGTAGGTGTCCTGCTGTCAGACCTTACTTCCCTTGGAACCTTGACCACTGTCAAGAGTTCTTTACCCCCATTGAGGGGAACTACGGACACTCTGATTTCTCAAGTTCATCTTGAGAATACGTAGGCATAGGATTGCGATATCCTAGCGAGCCACCTTTTTCTTTTTCCACCTTTTTCTTTTTCTACCTTTTCCTTTACATCCAATGCCTTCTTGGATTCCACATTTTTCCTTTACATCCAATGCCTTCTTGGATTCCACCTTTTTCCTCTACATCCAATACCTTCTTGGATTCCACCTTTTCTATTTCTCACCCTTTTACCCTGTAGTGAGGGGAACTACGAATGCTCTGATTCCATTCCCGTCAGGATACGTAGGCACGAGATGCGATGTCTTGACGAGCATACTTTAGTGTACATACCCTTAGGTCTTTCCCTTAGCATATTTCCTTTAGCAAGTAACTTTATCCTAACACAAATCAAACAAGAGGTTCCTGTAGAGTACTACAGATACTTAGGATGCTAACACCTTTCCTAGGTATAACCAACCCCCGAACCTTAGATCTCTAGTTGTGTTCCTACATAACGCACTTAGGGTTTTTCGATCTTTACCCTTTCCTTTGGATAAATCAAAGCTCGGTGGTGAATTTCATGATTTGTGATTCAAGTTAACTAATAGCTTGATATCCGATTCTCACCGCAACAGAAATGGCGACTTCACTGTGACCATTCCCCTAAGAGGGTTAAGCCCACCTTGTTTGTGTTGTGTTTGCTACATGTTTGCTTGCTTGTATATATGTACATATTTATATTTGTACATATATCTGTTGTGCTTGGGTTTTTCTGTGTGTAAGGTTGTTACCTTGAGTGGTGAGGATAAGTCCTAACCCGGACTTGAGCGTACACATATGATAGGATTATGGATATAGTCAAGGAGACTTCGAGGGAGTAATCCCAAAGAAGTTGACTTGAGATTCCACACTCAGTTGAGGCCCTCTTGAAGGTGGTATATGTTGAACGAGCTATCATGAATGCATTGCCACTTTCGACCTAGGAGCCCGTGACGCTGAGGACCGTTGTTACCTTTACCCTCACTTGGCTTTTTAGGACGTAGTGCGATGACTATGAGGGAGTCTATTCCCAAAATGGTTGACACGCGATACTACACTCGGACGAGACTCTCTTGAGAATATTATTGACTACCAAGTAATTGGGAAATTGATAATATCCGAAAGATGGGTTGTTGACTCTGGGAACTCTTAGAACCCTGTTCTACGGATACAAGAACCCTAGTACACACCCTGTGGTAGATTTCTTTATCCAGACTCCATGCTGTGATCTTGAACCTTCGATCCTGTTGCATGTGTTTTTCATCCTGTTTTCATTGCATTGCATATCATTTGCATCTTTGCATGATTCATTGCACGCGTCTGTTTGTCCAGTTACTCATTTCTAGTAGTCTCTATCTTCCAGTGTCACCTGTGAGTCGTCAAGCTGATTCCTCGACACAAATACCGGACTAGAGCTAACTACAGACGAAGGATGTCAGAGCAAGAGGTACACAACGCTGAGGTCCGAATGGAGATTGACGACCTCAAGTCAAGTGTGACCAAACTCACTGAGAGGCTTTAAGTTTTGATTGCTAGGGGAGAGCCACCCCAAAGGACCGTCATCCAGGAAGTTTCAAGTGCTGATCCTTCACCTGTTTATATGCCACCTTCAACATGGCCCGAGTTTGGTTTTCCACACAACTACTCTCCACCAGTTGCATCTACTGCTATGGTTGGTCAGACTGCTATGCCTGTATTTCAAGCTCCTATTTTCACCGAGCCTAGACCTGTGGTCCATGCTGTTCCACAAACTGTTTAAGCTTCCTTTGAGAACCCCCTTTATGAGTAAAATGCTGCCAGTGCTCAGGGTGAAGAGCCTGGAGACTTTGTTGAACCTGAAGTTGTCCAAGAGCAGTTTCAAATCATAGACAGAAGACTTAAAGCTGTCGAGGGTAATGATTTCTTTAATGTGGATGTAGACAACATGTGCTTAGTGTATGATCTTGTTATGCCTGCTAAGTTCAAAACTCCAGAATTTGTGAAGTATAAGGGCCACTCTTGTCCAAGGGCTCATTTAGTCATGTATCTTCGCAAGATGGCTGCTTATACCAAAAATAAAAAACTGCTTATTCACTGTTTTCAAGACAGCTTGAGTGGAGCCTCACTTAAATGGTATATGAGTCTTGAGCAAAACTCAATTGACTGTTTCCAAGATCTTGTAAATGCCTTCATGAAGCAGTACAAGTATAACCTCGACATGGCTCCCGATCGCCGTCAATTGCAGAACATATCTTAGAATGATAAGGAATCTTTTAAGGAGTACGATTAGTGCTTGAGAGAGTTGGCTTCCCAAGTTGAACCTCCTTTGGCTGAGAAGGAATTGACTGGAATGTTCGTGGATACCTTGTCCCCATTCTATTGGGAGAAGATGATTGGAAGTGTTTCCTCCAACTTCACTGATTTGGTTACTATTGGACAAAGACTCGAGGAAGGTCTTAAGAATGGAAAAGTGTCCAAGGCTGCTGAACCTTCTAATGCTGCGAAGAAATCCTATGGGAACTTCCAGAAGAAGAAGAAAGATCATACTAATACTGTCATTGTTGAAACAAGAAGGCCTCGTCCCTAACCTCAGTATATTATTCACCCTGTTGTTGTTGCTGTTACTCCCGTGGTTACTGCTCCATGACCAGCTCAAGCTCCTCAACGTCCAGCTGTTGGACATAATCAGTACCGTAATAGGAATCAATTTGATCCTATTCTAATGAAGTACACTAAACTGTATCCTGGTCTGGTTGAGCAAGGTTTGATTACCACAAGGACTTTACCTCCTCCAAATCCTCTTCCAGCTGGATTTAGATCTGATCTCCACTGTGCATTCCATGAAGGTGCCGCAGGTCACGACGAGGAAAATTGCTATGCACCAAAGGCTAGAGTGCGTGATTTGATTAAGACTGGAATTCTTAGCTTTCATGACAATCCCAATGTCCAGAACAACCCTCTGCCAGGACACGCCAAGTGAAGCTTCAGTCGACTTCAGCCTAGCTACTTCTTAAAGACATGACATCTCATCCTTGTGTTGATTAGTCACTAGGTCTTTCTTTCTTGTTGTTTGCATTTTCTTTATTTTGTAATAGTTGTTTGCTTTCAACTATGTTTGTACTTTCACAATTAATGAAATGAGCATTTGCAACTTTTTGATTCAATTCATTTGTGTTTGCTATTTACTTCTTAATGCTTTCTCTTTCAAGAAAAATAAAAAAAATTCTCTTGTCCACTTTCTTTTTTATTGTGCAAAGATTGGATGGAGGATGATGAAAACGTTATACCTATAATTGTTGTTGGTATGCTTTCAAATCAAAAATTTGCTGACGATGTAAGGCATTGTTTCAATCCCCAAACACTGGAGGAATAAGGAAGATAACCCCTCGTCAACCCTTTGAGCTTTTGAAGTAGGAATTTCTTTTCTTTACAAACAAAAACCCGCAATCTTAACCTTGGGATGGGTAGTTCTCATTTAGCTTGATTGTGCCAGAGTTTCGTGCAAGACGTCTTTCAACAAAAGGTTGCATTTAAATTTTCCTTCACACACAGCAAGCAAGCGTCGAAGATGTCTTTCAAGTCAAAACGCCAATGATGGTTCACCGTAATCATTAAGTCAAACAGTCACAAACTTTCAACTCTTCCAATAAATGTAGTACAAGTTGTTCCCAGAGTGATAAATGAAGAAGAATCGTCAAGAAATCCTTACTCAAAGAATGAGCTGAGTCCCTTTCGAGGGAAATGCTAAGAAAGATGAGAAGCTCATGACCTTATCTCATGCAAAGAACGAGATTATATGACAACCAAAAGTTGTAAGGAAGTAGTGACCGTCATCTCAAGGGTCCTCGACTTTTGAACCATCATCACTATCATCAGTACAATTCCTAACCTATGGGAACCTTAGTGCATAGTTGAGTTAACTGAGCATATGACTGAAGATCAACATGAAGATTGGGTGGGTACAAATAAACTTTGAGCCTTTATCCTTTGTTTCTTAAACCGTGAACCATGCCACATTACAACCCTCAAAAGACCTAACTGAAGCAAGGTTACTTTGAAAGCATACTACATCAAGGTTGCGTAAACTGACTCCCAAAGATCTTTGCAGATAATTTATTTTAGCATTATGCATTTTGCTTTACTTTCCACTTTAAATGTCTTGAACCGCCGTGTTCTGACCAGTGACTCATATTGTTTCGCATCTTCCAAAAATGATTTTGATTTCAAAAGTTGCATGAACTCTAAAATTACCATGTTTGTACAAATACTTTTGTTTGCAAACTGGCTTTTCTCTCAAGTAATTTTCGAACGATTAAGAAACTTGGTCGGTGATCCTATCAGGGGTAAGTCCTTCTTAGAATTGGTTTATCCAGAAGACTTTTTAAGACTCATACTGGGACAAGCTTTCTAAGAGCACCATGAGCAGTTATTACAGAATCAGACAAGCTGAAGCAATGATCAGCTCATCTATAACAATTAGCTAATCCGGGGCAACTTAAAGAATCCCCGAACAACTCTTCATTCTTCCTACAAGGATCGTCATTTGATATAGTTTATAGTGTGACAATGATGTGTTCGGTAGTAGCATCTTTAGTCCTCAGGCATAATGGCAGTGATCTCCGTGTTGAGGGATTAGTCTTCCAGTCTTGTCTTCTTACCAAAAGAGTCGAGCTGTGTCGTCGACATCTGCATTTGCATTTGATCACAAATCATCTGCATAATTCATATACCATATGCATAACTTGAGTGTTTCATCCTCATTTGCATTTCTACCGAGGTCGTGTTGTTATCCACGTCTTACCTTGTGGTCAAAGTCCAACTTACATGTCACCTACCAAACAGATATCTCGGTTCCTCTTTTGTATACAATGCTATTCTTGGATGTATTCACCTGTCTTCTGTCCAATGCCTTCTTGGATTACCCCTTTGTTATCTCATTCACATCTGATGCCTTCTCAGATATTATGAGTGTACCTTTCATTCAAAGCCATTATTGGATGAGTGGTTTCTTTGCATCCAATGCTTTCTTGGATCCCTACTTTGTTCACTTTTATCTAAAGCTATTATTAGATATTGTGATTTGTACCTTTCATTCAAAGCCATTATTGGATGTCTGGTTTTTTCGTCATCTGGTGCTTTTCCGGATGTGTTTCTTTGTTCTGATGTTTTACCAGACCGAGTCTTTTGTTCTGATGTTTTTCCAGAACCTATATGATGTTTTTTCCAGATGGTCCTTTGTAATTCTGATGCTTTTCCACAATTTCATTTCTTTCATCTGATGCTCTTTCGGATGTGTTTCTCTTTCTGATGTTTTTCCAGATCGAGTCTTTTGTTCTGATGTTTTTCCAGATATTTTTTCGCTTTGTTTATTCTGACGCTTTTCCTGAATAACATTGCTTTTTTACCATCTAATGCTCTTCCGGATGTGTTTCTCTTTCTGATGTTTTTCCAGATTGAGTCTTTTGTTCTGATGTTTTTCCAGAACATATCTGATGCTTTTCCAGATATTTCTATTGTATTATAATACCCTTTCAAATTTTGTTTCACTCCCCAATGAGTTTCCAGATATATACCTTTGTAATTCTGATGCTTTTCCAGAATTTCTTCTCCTTTACCGTCTGATGTTCTTGTAAATGTGTCTGTAATTCTGATGTTTTTCCAGAATCTCATTTCTTCTGTCTATCTGATGCTCTTTCGGATATGACCTTGTTTATCCGATGTTTTTCCGGATATGTATCTTTGCTTCTGATGCTTTTCCAGAGCTCTTTTTCTGTCTCATCTGATGCCTTCTCAGATATTATGAGTATACCTTTCATTCAAAGCCATTATTGGATGACTGGTTTCTTTCTATCCAATGCCTTCTTGGATTCCCTTTTTATCTCATTCTCATTTGATGCCTACTCAGATATTATGAGTTTACCTTTTATTCAAAGCCATTATTGGATGTTTGGTTTCTTTTGCCTTTCTCTCTGATACTCTTCTAGATGTGCCTCTCTCTCTCTCTCTGATGTTCTTCCAGATTGAATTTTTGTTATCTGATTCCCCAGTGGTGACCGTCTTTTGGGTTCTACCTCCATTGAGGATCTTGTGTTATCTTTTCTTTCTAATGCCAGCCGGTTACGCTTGAACCAGTTGCTTCATCACCTTATATTTTCTCCGATTTTATTTCTGTTCCCCAGTGTTGTTATCATCCCCACTGAGTGATTGCTCATTGTGCGAATTTTGTCCCCTTCTGCTTTCGTCTCTGTTTGCATTTTGCATTTATGCATCCTATCATTTTCATCATATTAGAGTTCATCGCTTGTCAGCATTATTAGATTAGTTTTATGTTGTCCATAGCATAGCGTGTCATTGCATCTAAGGGAAAAATTTTCAGTCATCTGTATTTAAATACCTTTCACCATGATTTCACGATAACTATCATCTCTCATGTCATCCGGTGAAGTTATTTAAATAGGGGCAACTGTCATACCCCAAATTTTACCCTCAGATAATCTGATCTTTGTCATATCATCTTAGGTCATCTGTCTTGTGCATTTGCAATCATATAGTCCATTAATCACGGTCATGCCTTTTCGTCTGATCTTTGTCACTTTTTTTTATTTCAATTATCTTATGAGTTTTAGAAATTCTCTTTTTAATTTAATTTTGTTTTTTGTATTACTTCTAAATTACTAATCTATTTCTTTTTTTTTTTATTATTAGTATTATTTGTTATTATCATTATTATTATTTTATTTTATTATCATAATTTTATTATATCATTTACATTTATTTATTTATTTATTTTATTATTATTATTATTTATTATTATTAATTAGTTATTATCACATATTTCCCTTTTTTATCTTTATTTTCTTTTATTTTAATAATATTATTATTATTATTATTTTTATGTCTATTATAAACAAAACTGAGCAAGCATGAAGCCTAATTCATATCTCTTTTTTTACGGAACCCATGTATATTACAACCATCACTTTTCATTTGAATCCAAACACTACACAGACCTTGACAACTAGTACAATAATACCCTTCAAACTAACCCGCACAACCTTTCTAACACTCAAAATTTCCAGCTGCTACCAGCCCTATCCCAAACCGTACTACCCGTATCTGCTACTATCTAGCACATCAACAGCAACAATTCAACAT
Organism: Lathyrus tuberosus; assembly: GCA_022829125.1. Taxonomy (NCBI): domain Eukaryota; kingdom Viridiplantae; phylum Streptophyta; class Magnoliopsida; order Fabales; family Fabaceae; genus Lathyrus; species Lathyrus tuberosus. The sequence goes on along the minus strand of JALAZF010000061.1, from coordinate 3,821,814 downwards.
AACCAAATTCCACACGCCAGCCTCTCACACAAGCCTCCCAAAAGCCTATACACTTCAAGAAAAACACTCTGCTACCATCTGTATCACTGTCCAACTCTGCATCAAAGCCATAGAAAATAACCCTGCACATATTTTGCCTAAATTGTGCATCACAATAACCTGCATAAATGAGGACCTTTTTCGAAGCACTAAAAAACTAACCAAGTTATGCCTCATCAACCATATGCCAGCAAGTAAAACCTGTAAATGAAATGGACAATTCAACACAGAGTTTTGTTTGAAATCGTTTAAAAAAAAGAGAAAGAGAAAAGAGCAAAAAAAAGACATAGAGGAACTGACCTCTGTGTGAGATCACGACTGGACCTTCAAAATACACACAACTCCATCAGGCTATAATCCTTGAAGTGAAAAAGTCTCACAACGAGCCCCTTAAAACCTACTAATTTTTTCTTCATAAACTTGGTTCTTTCACTGTGAATCAACTTTGAACCTGAACATACAAACCGTCTTCTTTCTCTCACAAGCGTCCTTCCCCTCGTCTCCTTCCAAACATAAATAACTCACATTTTCCAAATTAACGACGACCTTGCACAAACCACCCCCGCCATCATCCTTCAACCATTCCTAACATCTTCAATCCTCAAAACAAATCAACAACAAACACCAGACGCCCACACTATCTCCATAGCGATAACTTTACCCACCACCACGTCATACGACCTTCACCTTACTCCCTCAACGTCATCTGGAAACCACCTTCCATCCTTCATCCAACAACATCAAACCACAACGAATCGTGACAATAGAAAAAAAAATAGAACCAGAAAGAGATGAATTAAGAGTGGATCGAAACAAATACGAACAGGAAGAGATTGAGAGAGACTAAAAAAGGAGAAGAAGGAGTTGAAGCCGCTTTCCTTTGAGGTTCAGAATGCTTCTCCTCTTTTCTTCTTTTAGCGTGTTTTGTTTTTCTCTCAACCATTGGCTGTTGTTTCTCATTCTCTTTTAGGTTTAGGTTGAAATTAGAGTTGGGTCAAACTGACCCATATCCGATCTATTTTGAAGGAAAATGGGCCACTGTGCCCTTATAGTTCTTGGTCTGTGTTTCTACGCACCCCAGTTTTCAGTTAATGTCAATTTGTTTAGTATTGGTTTCATTAGTTCTTAGTTTTAGATTTAGACATTTAGTTTTTTAATTAGGTTTTAGTTTAATTAACTTTTATTAGAATGTAATCAGTTTTACTTAGAAACTAGTTAGTTAGTTTTTAATAAAAAGTTAGAAATTTGCTTAGTTAAGATTTTAGTTTATTAGAATTTTAAGTTCATTAGAATTTAATTATTTAGTTTTTTTTTAATTTAAATAGTTTAATTAGTTAATTAGCTTTTTAAGTAGATTTTTGTTTAATTAGATTTTAAGTCAATCTTGACATTTTAATTAATTCCTGATATCCATTTTGAGTTTATTCTTGTTGCACTTACTGTACATATTGCTGTTTATTATACACTTGACCCGAGGTTTTTCCTCCTTGTTTCTCCATGCCTTACACATCATTCCAAAGGAAAGGATCTTTACCTGTTGACTGTTATGTCATTTAGGATAGCCTTGCCCGTCATTCCCTTATCTCACGCCGCCGTGCGATCAAGACTTACCTTCCCTTTTTACCCAGCCTTAAGTTTGAAGTCGCCGCACTCCACGTAGGTGTCTTGCTATCAGACCCTACTTTCCCGTGGACACTTCTTCCCCATTCTACCTAGCCTTAGGTTTGGAGTCGTCGCACTCCACGTAGGTGTCTTGCTGTCAGACCTTACTTCCCTTGGAACCTTGACCACTGTCAAGAGTTCTTTACCCCTATTGAGGGGAACTACGGACGCTCTGATTTCTCAAGTTCATCTTGAGAATACGTAGGCATAGGATTGCGAGATCCTAGCGAGCCACCTTTTTCTTTTTCCACCTTTTTCTTTTTCCACCTTTTTCTTTTTCAACCTTTTTCCTTTACATCCAATGCCTTCTTGGATTCCACCTTTTTCCTTTACATCCAATGCCTTATGGGATTCCACCTTTTTCCTCTACATCCAATGCCTTCTTGGATTCAACCTTTTCTATTTCTCACCCTTTTACCCTATAGTGAGGGGAACTACGAATGCTCTGATTCCATTCCCGTCATGATACGTAGGCACGCGATGCGATGTCTTGGCGAGCATACTTTAGTGTACATACCCTTAGGTCTTTCCTTTAGCAAACAACTTTATCCTAACACAAATACAAACAAGAGGTTCCTGTAGAGTACTACAGATACTTAGGATGCTAGCACCTTCCCTAGGTATAACCAACCCCCGAACCTTAGATCACTACCTGTGTTCCTACATAGCGCACTTAGGGTTTTTCGATCTTTACCCTTTCCTTTGGATAAATCAAAGCTCGGTGGTGAATTTCATGATTTGTGATTCAAGTTAACTAATAGCTTGATATCCGATTCTCACCGCAGCACACATGTATCTTGATATTGTATATATACCCCAATTGATTGTGAGATTCTTTTGGCAAAATCATTTAATTCATCTGCAAACTTTTCAAAAGGGTTACCCAGTGGGCCATATACTGGTTGTGAAAACCAAAAAATAAAAATAAAAATAAATATATAATCTAGACTTAATTAGTAAAATTAAAATTAAAAAAAAAATAAACATTAGCTTCAATTATTCAAATTTAAATATTTACTCTTTACATAGATATTTAGTTATATCATATCCTCGACGCGACGACAATTATATTTTCTTATTTTTAATAGACTTACATCTATTTTGATATGTGTTTAAGTTATATTCGGTCTACCTTTATCATGTATTTCCATTCTTCGGTAAGAATCGGCCATGAGCAAAAGCAACAAGACTCTTAGCATAGAAATGAGTGAAGCATGCTATGATAGCAGCACCCATATGTACACTAATATATGTCCAAAGGAACATCTCTAGACTGTGTGTTTGGTGTTTCCTTGTCTTCTGACAAAATATCATGTAGTAATCATTGATGTCGGGGTTTATGTAACATAAAGTTGAATTAACTATACGCTCATTGTGACGCTAGAATAATCTAATATGTAATCCTCGTATACCCAAGGGTCAGCTTTTGTAATGCAAGATGTTTCCAATTTTATAAAAATTATCCTTGCAATGTCAACTTCACCACCATTTATGATAAACAATATCACGTTGACAACATCCATTGTAATGTTAAAGATGTAGTTTTTATGGATGATGTTGGTGATGATCATAACTATTAACGGTTGGGCCTCTAAGGTTAGGTCTCGAATAAAAAAATGAGTTAGGGTGTTGTGGATACCTCACTCATAAGTAGTTATTTGATTACATATGTCTCTTGATATTGTATACATACCCCTATTGATTGTGAGATTCTTTTGGCGAAATCATCCAATTCATATGCAAACTTTTCAAATGAGTTGCCCAGTGGGCCAGATACTGGTTGTGAAAACTAAAAAAAAAAAATTACCTAGACTTAATTAGTAGAAATAAAAGTTAAAAACAATTAAACATTAGCTTCAAACATTCAAATTTCATTATTTACTCTTTACATGTATATTTAGTTCTATCATGTCCTAGATGCAACAACAATTATATTTTCTTAGTTTTTATAGACTTACATCTATTTTGTTATGTGTTTGAGTTATATTTCGCCAACCCTTATCATGTCTTTTCATTCTTTGGTAAGAACCGAGTCTGAGCAAAAGCAACAAGACTTTTAGCATAGGAATGAGTGAAGCGTGCTCTGGTAGCAGGACCCATATGTACTGTAATCTATGTCCAAAGGCACATCTCTAGAGTGTGTGCTTGGTGTTTCCTCGTCTTCTAACAAAATATCATGTAGTAATCATTGATGCCGGGGTTTATGTAACACAATGTTTAATTAACCATAAGCTCATTTTGATGCTAGAATAATCTCATATGTAATCCACGAATACCCAAGGGTCAAGTTTTGTTATGTAAGATGTTTCCAAATTTATAAAAATTATCCTTGCAATGTCAACTTTACCACTATTTATGATAACAATACCATGTTGGCCACATCCATTGTAATGTTAAAGATGTAGTTTTTAAGGATGATGTTGTTGATGATCATAATTATTAATGGTTGGGCCTCTAAGGTTAGGTCATGTATAAAAAAATGAGTTAGGGTGCTGTGGATACCTCTCTCATAAGTAGTTATTTGATTACATATATATCTTGATATTGTATAAATACCCCAATTTATTGTGAGATTCTTTTGGCAAAATCATCTAATTCATCTGCAAACTTTTCAAAAGGGTTGCCCAATGGGCCATATACTGGTTGTGAAAACTAAAAAATAAAAAAAAAATAAAAATATAATCTAGACTTAATTAGTAAAAATAAAATTTAAAAACAATTAAACATTAGCTTCAAACATTCAAATTTAAATATTTACTCTTTACATAGATATTTTGTTCTATCATGTCCTCGATGCGACGACAATTATATTTTCTTATTTTTAATAGACTTACATCTATTTTGATATGTGTTTAAGTTATATTCGGTATACCTTTATCATGTTTTTCCATTCTTTGGTAAGAACCGGCCATGAGCAAAAGCAACAAGACTCTTGGCATAGGAATGAGTGAAGCGTGCTCTGATAACGGGACCCATATGTACACTTATATATGTCCAAAGGAACATCTCTAGAGTGTGTGCTTGGTGTTTCCTTGTCTTCTGACAAAATATCATGTAGTAATCATTGATGTCAGGGTTTATGTAACACAAAAGTGAATTAACCATACGCTCATTGTGACGCTAGAATAATCACATATGCAATCCTCGTATACCCAAGGGGCAACTTTGGTTATGCAAGATGTTTCCAATTTTATAAAAATTATCCTTGCAATGTCTACTTCACCACCATTTATGATAAACAATATCATGTTGACAACATCCATTGTAATGTTAAAGATGTAGTTTTTATGGATGATGTTGTTGATGATCAAACCTATTAACAGTTGGGCTTCTAAGGTTAGGTCTTGAATAAAAAAATGAGTTAGGGTGGTTTTGATACCTCACTCATAAGTAGTTATTTGATTACATATGTCTCTTGATATTGTATACATACCCCTATTGATTGTGAGATTCTTTTGGCAAAATTATCCAATTCATGTGCAAACTTTTCAAAAGGGTTTCCCAGTGGGCCAAAAACTTGTTGTAAAAACCAAAAAAAAAAATTATAACCTAGACTTAATTAGTAAAAATTAAAGTTAAAACCAATTAAACATTAGCTTCAAACATTCAAATTTCATTATTTACTCTTTACATGGTTATTTAGTTCTATCATGTCCTCGATGCGACTTATAGACTTACATCTATTTTGTTATGTGTTTAAGTTATATTCGGTCTACCTTTATCATGTATTTTCATTATTTGGTAAGAATCGGACATGAGCAAAAGCAACAAGACTCTTAGCATAGGAATGAGTGAAGCGTGCTCTGATAGCGGGACCCATATGTACACTAATATATGTCCAAAGGAACATCTCTAGAGTGTGTGTTTGGTGTTTCCTCGTCTTATGACAAAATATCATGCAGTAATCATTGATGTCGGGGTTATGTAACACAAAGTTGAATTAACCATAAGCTCATTGTGACGCTAGAATAATCTCATATGTAATCCTCGAATACCCAAGGGTCAACTTTTGTTATGTAAGATGTTTCCAATTTTATAAAAAATATCCTTGCAATGTCAACTTCACCACCATTTATGATAACAATACCATGTTGGCCACATCCATTGTAATGTTAAAGATGTAGTTTTTAAGGATGTTGTTGTTTATGATCATAAATATTAATGGTCTGGCCTCTAAGGTTAGGTCTTGTATAAAAAAATGAGTTAGGGTGCTGTAGATACCTCCCTCATAAGTAGTTATTTAATTACATATGTATCTTGATATTGTATATATACCCCAATTGATTGTGAGATTCTTTTGGCAAAATCATCTAATTCATCTGCAAATTTTTCAAAAGGATTGCCCAGTGGCCCATATACTGGTTGTTAAACCCAAAAAATAAAAATAAAAATAAATATATAATCTAGACTAAATTAGTAAAAATAAAATATAAAAACAATTAAACATTAGCTTCAAACATTCAAATTTAAATATTTACTCTTTACATAGATATTTAGTTCTATCATGTCCTCGATGCGACAACAATTATATTTTCTTATTTTTAATAGACTTACTTCTATTTTGATATGTGTTTAAGTTACATTCGGTCTACCTTTATCATGTTTTTCCATTCTTTGGTAAGAATCAGCCATGAGCAAAAGCAACAAGACTCTTAGCATAGGAATGAGTGAAGCGTGCTCTGATAGCGGGACCCATATGTACACTAATATATGTCCAAAGGAACATTTCTAGAGTGTGTGCTTGGTGTTTCCTCGTCTTCTGATAAAATATCATGTAGTAATTATTGATGTCGGGGTTTATGTAACACAAAAGTGAATTAACCATAAGCTCATTGTGACGCTAGAATAATCTCATATGTAATCCTCGTATACTCAAGGGTCAGCTTTTGTTATGCAAGATGTTTCCAATTTTATAAAAATTATCATTGCAATGTCAACTTCACCACCATTTATGATAAACAATATCATGTTGACAACATCCATTGTAATGTTAAAGATGTAGTTTTTATGGATGATGTTGTTGATGATCATAACTATTAACGGTTGGGCTTCTAAGGTTAGGTCTTGAATAAAAAAAATGAGTTAGGGTGGTTTGGATACCTCACTCATAAGTAGTTATTTAATTACATATGTCTCTTGATATTGAATACATACCCCTATTGATTGTGAGATTCTCTTGACAAAATCATCCAATTCATGTGCAAACTTTTCAAAAGGGTTTCCTAGTAGGCCAGATACTGGTTGTGAAAAAAAAAAAAATAATAACCTAGACTTAATTAGTAAAGATAAAAGTTAAAACCAATTAAATATTAGCTTCAAACATTCAAATTTCATTATTTACTCTTTACATGGATATATAGTTCTATCATGTCCTTGATGCGACAACAATTATATTTTCTTAGTTTTTATAGACTTACATCTATTTTGTTATGTGATTAAGTTATATTCGGCCTACCCTTATCATGTATTTTCATTATTTGATAAGAATCGGACATGGGCAAAATCAACAAGACTCTTAGCATAGGAATGAGTGAAGCATGCTCTGATAGCGGGACCCATATGTAGACTAATATATGTCCAAAGAAACATCTCTATAGTGTGTGTTTGGTGTTTCCTCGTCTTCTGACAAAATATCATGTAGTAATCATTGATGTCGGGGTTTATGTAACACAAAGTTGAATTAACCATAAGCTCATTGTGACGCTAGAATAATCTCATATGTAATCCTCGAATACCCAAGGGTCAACTTTTGTTATGTAAGATGTTTCCAATTTTATAAAAATTATCCTTGCAATGTCAACTTCACCACCATTTATGATAACAATACCATGTTGGCCATATCCATTGTAATGTTAAAGATGTAGTTTTTAAGGATGATGTTGTTGATGATCATAAATATTAATAGTCGGACCTCTAAGGTTAGGTCTTGTATAAAAAAATGAGTTAGGGTGTTGTGGATACCTCTCTCATAAGTAGTTATTTGATTACATATGTGTCTTGATATTGTATATATACCCCAATTGATTGTGAGATTCTTTTGGCAAAATCATCCAATTCATCTGGAAAATTTTCAAAAGGGTTACCCAGTAGGCCAGATATTGGTTGTGAAAACCAAATAATAAAAATAAAAATAAAAATATAATCTATACTTAATTAGTAAAAATAAAAGTTAAAACAATTAAACATTAGCTTTAAACATTCAAATTTAAATATTTACTCTTTACATTGATATTTAGTTCTATCATGTCCTCGATGCGACAATAATTATATTTTCTTATTTTTTATAGACTTACATCTATTTTGATATGTGTTTAAGTTATATTCAGTATACCCTTATCATGTCTTTTATTTCTTTGGTAAGAATCAGCCCTGAGCAAAAGCAACAAGACTCTTAGCATTGGAATGAGTGAAGCGTGCACTGGTAGCAGGACCCTTATGTACTGTAATTTGTGTCCAAAGGCACATCTCTAGAGTGTGTGCTTGGTGTTTCCTCGTCTTCTGACAAAATATCATGTAGTAATAATTTATGTCGGGGTTTATGTACACGAAGTTGACTTAATCATAAGCTCATTGTGAAGCTAGAATAATCTCATATGTAATCCTTGAATACCCAAGGGTCAGCTTTTGTTATTCAAGATGTTTCCAATTTTATAAAAAAATTCCTTGCAATGTCAACTTCACTACCATTTATGATAAACAATACCATGTTGGCCACATCCATTGTAATGTTAAAGATGTAGTTTTTAAGGATGATGTTGTTGATGATTATAACTATTAACAGTTGGACCTCTAAGGTTAGGTCTTGTATCAAAAAACGAGTTACGGTGCTGTGGATACCTCTCTCATAAGTATTTATTTGATTACATATGTCTCTTGATATTGTATACATATTCCAATTGACTGTGAGATTCTTTTGGCAAAATTATCCAATTCATCTGCAAACTTTTCAAAAGGGTTGCTATGGTATGTAATAATTATTTTTTATTATAGTTGAGCTTGACACCTATAATTCTGGAATATCTCTTAAATGGCTCCACTTCAAATCAATACCAGATTGTGGCACAAGTTGTGCCATTTTCCCACAATTATGACTGTACATCAAAGAAATAATACTTTCATATAGCTCATGATCCATAAATGCTACTTTTATCTCATATATGATTTTTCTATTCCAAATTATTGGAAATTTGTTAGTATGGAAGTCACTTAGGAATTGAATTGTCGCATTTGAAGAATTTGATTATGCTTCTGTCGAGGCGTTCTCCCGGCAAAGAGCTTCTTTTGAAATTTGTTCTTTGGTTACATTTGAAATTAAAATCAATAATCACAAATTTGAGGCAACTTAGGCCTACGCTCATGGTAATCAATTTCCATGAATAAACTTTACACAAAATTTGATTTTGTTTCCAAACTTTTAAACTAAGGACAATTAGCCCCAAGTGGTCTACAATAATTTTTTACATTTTCATTCATGGAAGTAAAGTGCATAACAATTTGCAATGACATGTGGTCAAAAGTTTAAGTCTTGGAACTTTGACAAATTTAAGGTTCAAATTGAAGTTTTTTTTTGTCCCACAAATTTTTTTCCATTTCCTAACACGTGATAATTCCACATGAAATACTTCTCATATTCAATCAGCATATATCTCAATCACTAAAGAAAAAAATCAAAATTTTAACATGGTTCAGAAAATTCATCAAACAGTTGGCAATCGCATGCATGGCCAACAAGCAACACTAAAATTCATAATAAAGTTCAAAATTCATAATTTTTCATTCAAAATCATTGACAACAACAAACAATGCATCCATACTCCTATTACAACCTCAACTTTCATGTTTGAATTCGACAATTTTAGAAGAATTGTGAAGTGGGATACCTTTGGAAGAAATGAGATGAAATGATATGCAAATGTGATTAACCCAACAAATAATCAACCAATAATGATAAAAAAATACATTTCATGGAATTTTTATTGTGAGAAATATTTAGGTCTGGGGTCATTATCTCTTTGTTTACTTTGCTCTTTGTGGGAAGAGAAATTTTGAAATGTGTTAAAAAAAAAAGAGAGACTTAAGGTCTATTTGGTTAGGGTTTTGACTAGGAGGGAAATAAATATTGTAAATGAACAGTGTTTGGTTCAATATTTTAGGAGGAGAGAGGAGGGAAGAGGGGGGATTACAATTAGTGGTGACAAAACAGGCCCGACCCGTTCAACATACCCGTTTTGCCCGCACTTTAGTGCGGGGCGGGCCTAGGTTTTAGGCTTGAATCCTCAACTATGATCGCCTCCACCCCCTCCTCACCCCCTTTTTTTGCGGGCTTTTGCGGGGCGGACCTAAACGCAGTGGGCATGCCCGTTTGCCACCCCTAATTATGATCTCTTGTAGAGTAATTTTTTGTGCCCAGAATTAGGGTTTTTTTGAAGGGATTGGAGGGCTACAAAATAATTTCTTATATTAACGGATTTAATATTTTTTTTATTTTATAAAATTTATAATTTATCCCTAATAAAATACTAAAATTTTAATTTTTATATCCAATTGTTCTTCTTCTTCTTTTTTTATGTTGGAGTTTTCTGTTTTGCGCTTAAGTGTTTTTTATTGCCTCAAGTCAATCTCATATGTTACAACTATTGTTGCTTTCATTTTTTTCTTTTCTTTTCCAAATCAACATTATTTTCACATTAATTTTTTTCATTAGAAACGTTATCATTTTCATTATTATTACTATTTTTTCATGTGTTTTATTATTTTTTTTTCTTTTTATTATTGTTTTGTTTCTTAAATTTCGTATTATAATTTATTTATTTTTCATTTTTACTAATTTATTTATAATATTGAATGTTTTGTGATATTTATGAATGAGCAAATTTCTCTTGGGGAAAATATACTCAGAATTGTTGTTATGCATAACTATTTTACTTAACATGAATTTCGTAGAATTATAAGGATAAAAAGGTAAATGAAATTTAAAATTTCTCTTCTCCCCTTGTGAGACAAGTATATATTTAATTAAAAATCCTCTTCTCCCTTTCCTTCCCCTCTTTTGAAACAAACACGTATTTAATTAAGATACCTCTCATCCCATTCCCTCAATTCCCCTCCCCTTTATTAAAATCTCTCTCTCCCTCCCCTCCTTTGAACTAAACTGACCCATAAACTAATGATATTAACATTTTTAATGCACTTTTTCGTTTATGATGGAGGTGTTTTTACATTATCATCCTCATTTTCTTCATTAGTCTCGACATTCTCCTTTTATATAGCATCCATTTGAACACAAGTTCTTTTATCTTTAGGATTTTTAGATAGTTCATCTTGAATGATTTCCTCATAAATATACCCTTTTTTTTCATTGGTTCAGATTTTCTTCAAGAATTTGGCATATGTTGGCATATTTTCTAAGGCTTCTGAGAATGGTAAGTTTATTTGAAACATTTTGTAGATATTCAAAAATCTTATGTATTGTCTTTCTATGGTCTTTTTGGTTGGAGTGTGTAGGTATAAATTTTGAATAGGAAGGTTCTTCATGTTTATTTGATCCTTTGCTATTCCTTCTTCTTTTTCCATCTTCTTTTCTTGCACTACCTAGTTTGCTTTTACTTATCCTTCTATTTTCTTCTTTTCTTCTAGTGTCTCTTTTACCTGTTTTTCTATTCCATCAACAGTAACTTTTTCATAAATAACTGTTTTAGAATTAGAAGCATCTTAATTACTCTATCACTTCTATTCATGATATCATTGAAATGCTCATTTGGAATAGTTTGAATGTTGGAAGTGGGAATGTTACATTACTGGCCAACTAGGTGTTTAGAAACTTGTCCAACTGAATTTCTAAATTTCTATCTCTTCTATGCAATCCTTTCTTTCTGATCCAATGGGAGGTCATAGAGTCCCTCTCATTTGGGATATATCTCTACTACAAATAACCTCATTTAACCTTGGATGCGAAGTTGATTTAACATTGGTTACAGAGGCAAGGTAACGAAGGGCATCATGAAAAGCTTCCACTTTACCCCTTGATTCTAGAATAATCGAGGGGATAATTAAAACGGTCATTGGTTTGATCCCCAGCAATAGCTTTTTTATATTTTCAAAACTAGTTCCACATACCTCTCGGTTTATGGCTAAAGCCGAAGGGAAAGATATATATTTTTTTAAATACTCATTACATTGTATACACATAATATTAATAAATTAATTTGTTTACATACTTCATTATTTACACAAAATATTACATTGTTTACACAAAATATTAAAGTAAAAATACATAACCAATTTTGAATTTGATTCATTACCATCACTGTCGGTGAAGAACAAATGTTAGATATCTTGGACAAGAATAAATGTTAGGGATCCTCGTCTCATTGATCTTGAGGAAAATCAAATGTTGGATGCGTAATATTTTCTATGGCTTTTGCATTTGTTTATGATATAAAACAAAAAAAAGGTAAATACAACAAATATTCAGTTATATGATTATTTAAGAACATAAACCTTGAACCCAAATAATTTTCTGCTCTAGCAATACATCCTAGAAAAAATTATCCAAATAAAATAAATGCTTTTTTTAAGTTTCAAAGTTTTCATGCATGTCAAATATTTCATTATCAATTTTTAATATTCAGAATGTTTCTATAATTAGGGTTTTAGGTTTCACGCGGATCATTAATGGCAGTATCTTGAGCGGTGATACTCATTAAATGGACGACACAAATTTGTTTATAGACGGTGGAGAAACTCAATAAACACACTTGTATTTTCCCTTGGTTATTACTCAAAATTGAGGTATAATGTGCTTATTTTAAAATAAAAAATACAATAAAATATGTTTCATTCCAAGCGTACATACCTCTCGGTTTCCAGAAAAAATTGAGGGGAACAAGTTTTTTTTTTAAAATTACATTGTTTACACAAAATATTAAAATAAATTATTTAAACAAATCCAGATTTTGACAATGAATTCTTGGAGAACAACAAATCTTTTCAAATTTCTGATAAGTTATCTGCTCTTACCAAGAGAAATTTTTTTTCTGCACTTGCAATCCATCCCAGAGAGTTTTCATTATCTTGAGAAAATGTTTTCATGGCAAATACTTTCACAAGAGAATAAAATAATTGTGTTTAGGAATGTATTTATCAATGTTGTCAATTGAGAAAAACAATAAGTTAAGGAATGTTTTCTTTAATTGACAACATATGAAGATTATTCTAAAAATACAACAACAACAACATCAACACCATTGTGTTGTGATGGATTGTAAGAGCAGAAAAAATATTTTATTCAAGATAGAAGAACATTGAAGATTTTTTTTTGTCTTGCAATCCATCCCAAAGTATGATGCGTATAAGTTTGGAGCGGCTATATATAAGTTAGTTTTAGGGCAAAATCTGATTAACGAGTGCTTTTATAGTAAAATCTGATAATCTAATCCATCGGTTATTAAATATAACCGAAGGAATAGATTATTAATTTAAAAATAAAAAATGAAAGAAAAAGAAAGCCATCATTTTTAAAGAAATAAAAATATAAACTACTGTTGTTGGGAATTGAAGCATGTCCTGAATTATTGTTTCCCTCGTTTATATTTATAAACCGAAGGAATATGAGGTATTTATTTATAAAAAAACATGGCGAGCCTTGGAATTATACATTGATTTTTTGCTGGTGAGGTGAAATTTTTGTCATAAAATGTATTATTTGTAGTAGTGTATGATTATGATCTGTTGGTTCATCCTCTCTGTGATTACCTATGTGTTAATACCAAGGAAATCTAACCATAAGTAACTGTTGAGGACCGATGTTGTGGTCATTTGGCTACTAACCCACAACATTGAGACGATTGGGCCAGTGGAGTAATTCAACATATGTTGGATTGCCGAATAAGAGGTAACTCGTGGTTACCATATGAGGAATTGATCACAAAGATTTTGATTCATGCTTAAGTTAATCAAAAGGAGGAAAAGTCTGATACTGGCTACACAATGATTGCCAATAATACTTTAAATAAAATGAAAATCAATGAAAATGGGGGTCTTAGAGCAAAGTACCCCTTATGAGCAAGCACAACAAGCTCCCAAACAACCAGGGCCAACGAACTTATAAGAGTTTGATTTTGAGTTACCTCAAACTCCTTTAATAGATGTGATACTTAAATTCATCTTTACAAACACTCAAGATAACAACATGATGCTTTTACATAACACTAGAAATCTTGATTGATTGTCAGTCTAAATACCCTTCCTTGAAAATCACCTTACTATCACCAAAAGGAGAAGAATATGGTTTTATGTTTTGGGCATGTATAAATAATTTTGTAGTTTTTATGATGACAAAAGAGAAAAAGAAAGTTAATCATAAGTATCATCGTATATAATAAAAAAGTAAAGTTAATCAAGTTCAAATGTTAAGTGAAAAATAAAATTTGACGATAAGGGATAATAATTTAAATCAAATTCAAAGATTAACATCGAAAGGAGATGAAGATGTGAAAGCTCATATGATCTCATGTCTTAGTGTTTTATTATGTTATAATTAGTAGTGTGTAAAATAAACAAGATTAACTCTTGAGGCACTAAGGTGGTGTGTAACGCCCCAATTCTGATTATTTCCATTTTGTTGAGTCTTTTATTTAAATTGAGTGATAAATTATTTTATCTGTGAAATTGGTGTGTTAATATGCTGTGTTGACATGTTATGATATTTTACCGTTTTTGAGAGTATTCGGGAAAATTAGAATGAAGGGTATTTTAGACATTTCTCAATTAATGATAAGTTAGAAATTTAGTGGAAATAGAATTGTGTGAGAAAATGAATTAATTTAATTTGAGTAGAAAATAAGAAATAGAAAAGAAAAAGAGATAAGAAGAGGAAATAGGAGAGAAAGAGAAAGAAAAGAAAAATAGAGAGAAAAAGGAGAGAAAGAAAGAGGAAGAGGAGAAAAGAGAAGGAAAAGAGGGAAAGCTTGGAAATCTTCAAAACAACTTCTAGGAATCGATTTATCCGGGTAAGGGTGTGAAATCTTATTATCTTATCAATGTGTATCATTATGTATGATTGTATTGTTGTTGTTGTGGATTTTTATGAGTTTTTGTATAAACCCATATTTTGTAAAATTGCTTGGAAATCGATTAAATGTGGTTGAAATCATGTTTTTAGTATCCATAATTGTTGGTACATGATAGATACTTGTTATTGGACATTGTATTAGCAATTTTCTGGCATGTAGGTGGAATTTGGGGTGTTTTGGATTAGACCGCGTAAGCAAAAATTATGCAGAAGAATTTTTCTAGTTTTTCCAGGTCATACGCGTATGGGGCATGTTCATACGCGTATGAACCTTGGCAATATGCGTATGGTGGGCGAGCCATGGGCCAATACGCGTATGAGTTGTTATTTTGCTCGGCCATCTGCCCATTTGCGTATAGTACGCGTATCACTTCAGGGCACTACGCGTATGAAGGGATGCACTACGCGTATGTGAATTAAAATGGGAATTTTGGGAAGGAAATGGTTATGTCCATACACGTATAGCCTTGGGCAATACTCGTATGGCATGGCGAGGATTTTGGGCAATACGCGTAGGGCCTTGGGCAATACGCGTATGGCCAGGAGAATGGTAAAATGGAACTTTTTCAAAATATCGGTTTTCGTTTTCTTTCGTAACTTTTGATCCGCTTATTCGATTTTTACATTCTTGGTATCGTTGTGAAGCTATTGAGTTGTATTTTCCTATTATGATGATTTGGAAATTGTTATCCGATTTAATTATGTCGGAAAGTCGAGAATAGTGTTATTTAGCGACTTTTACCGTTTTGACTGTGTGTTTGGATGTGAATCATACAATAGTGCATTGAGGTGAATGTATATAGATTGTATGTGATAGTATGAGATGAATGCATGAATATATTGTGAATATGTATGCATTTCAAGAATGTCTTGAGTCATTTTGCATGTGAAGCATAGTGATGTGCATTCTTGTGTTGTGTGATTCTAATGAGAATCCGTTGTAACGTCGTGTGCCTATGTGAGGTGTGAGCGATGATTACAAATGATTGTGTGCCCATGTGGGGTGTGAGCAATTGGATTGTGTGCCTATGTGAGGTGTGAGCAATCCATAAACATTGTGTGCCCATGTAGGGTGTGAGCAATGAGTGAACATCGTAGGCCCGACGGGGAGTTACATTGGTAACGAGCGATGGTTCCAATAAGTTCCTGAGTGAACTTGAGATGATTGAGTCGGTACCGCATTGCATTTGCATAGAGTCGTGAGTCGGTCTCTATGATTTGCATTTATCATCTTTATAATTGTGAATTGATGAATAAACATAAATATGTATGTTTATGTGGATTGATAGGGATTGTGAAAGTATGCATGATGAATATGCTTGGCTTTGTATATATATACATTGTAATGTATATGGGTGAATTGTGATGAATTGTGGTGAGAATGTGGAATATGTGTATTTTGATGCTAAGATATATAATTATATGCATTGTTATTATGATAATATTTCTCACCCTTCTGCTGTTTTATGATGCTCTATGAGGCATTGCAGAGTAGGTATGCTGGTGGTCTTTTGTGAAGCTTGTCTTCATTCTTTTGGTCGGTCAGCTCTGATATGTAGCACTGGGTAGCTAGGATGTATATGATTCTTTTGTGATACATTGTACACGTATCTTGTTGCTGAATGTTTATGTAAACATGAATTATGTTGGTGGATAATACTTGATGATATATATATATGTATATATGTTATATGTTATTCAATGTTTAGATTTTCCACTTTTATTCTAAATATTGAGATGTGGGTGTAAGGACTAAGTTCCTCTGATGCAAAGTTACCCCACTGTTGCATATCATTGTTGAGCAGGTGTTGAATGTTTTAATTTCATGTATAATGTGACAAACCTCTTTTATACTATGTTTATAATTATACTCTGACGAAATTTTTAATATGTGCCTAAATGATTATGTGATTATTTGGGGGTATAGAAAGGGGGTGTTACACAGTGCACACACATACTAAAATGTTTTCAAAATCTCCATCTATTTCAAATTTCATCAAAAAAACAACCCTGGAACTTACCTAATTGATTAACATCGACTTTGACCATTTATGAAAGTCAAACATGTTGTCTAATCGATTAAATATTTATTTTAATCAATTAAGGAGCGAGTTTGTCTCATATTCAATTAGGAATGATATTAATTAATTAAGGAGCAAACCCGAATTTATGGATTCCTATTTTGGCTAAGTCTAATCGATTAGTGTCGCAGCCTAATCGATTAGAGAGTAGCCAAGCCCATGGGTTGATTTCTTTATTTAGGCAAATTTTTTCCTATATAAATGAGGCATGTGCTCACTTTCAAAGCACAAGTTTTATGTCTTGTTTCTCTCCTATCTCACCCATTCTCTTTATAAAATTAATTTTTATTCACTACACATTACTTTAATGCTGGGAGAGTGAAAGATTTATCTTGAGAGTTGTGTAATTCTGATGTTGTGCTTAATTTTTAATTTAAGAGCATGGTTCTCTTGTATATATGTAATTGGTTGTAAGATAAATTTGTAAAAATCTTGGTTGCAAGGAAAGTTGTTGGGTTGATCCTGGTGCAAACGCTCAAGTTGTATAGAGTGGTAATCTCAAAATAAAACTCTTGGAGATTGGAGTAAGCTGCAGGGTCGGCCCAATCAATCTGGGGACCTGTTATAATTTAAAAATTAGGTCTAAAAATATTAATTTATACTGTTTTTTTTAAGAAAACTTGATAAAGTACATAGATTTTAAAAATAAATTATGATTTTACACCTCTTTTTAGGAAACAGGTGTAAAATAGATTTTGAAAACAAACTATGATTTTACACTTGTTATTAAAATATAGGCGTAAAATGAATTTTTTAGAAATTAAAAAAAAGTGGGCCCTCCAAAATTTGGGACCTAGTGTTGTAGCATATGCTGCATTTGCACTAGGCCGGGCCTGGTAAGCTGCATCGTTTAAGGCCGGAGCAATACAATTTATGGTGTAATATTTCTAACTCTATCTCTTTAAATTTATGTTTTTTATTTTCCCCTGTTTAATCTATACTTCTATCCCTTTTTAAAATCAACTAACCTAACATTAACTTTTTGCAAAAAGTTTTTCAAAAATCAAATAACACAATTCACCTCATCCCTCTTGTATTTGTAGTTGCTTAGTCAACACATTTGTATCAAATACACCTAGTGTGACTTAGGGATACTGAAGGTTGTGTGATAGTTTTAGTCTAAAGGATTACCGTGGCATTGGAGAAGGAGACTGATGTTAATATTGTGGAGGTTGAAGCGTAAATTGTTACTGGAATTGAGGAATTGGAAGAGGTTCCCAAGCGATCATTTGAGAAGTTAGAATTTGACACAACGCTGCAATTAGAAAAGTAAACCAGATCGGAGGTTGTACATCTTGGTATAAAAGAGGATCTTTAGCCGTGAGAGACAAAACTAGCGTTGTGGTTTCTTTAATCATCTAGAGCATCAATAGGATATTAGGAACATGAATGATGTTGTGTTCAGTCGTTGATTGAGTTGTTTTAGATTCTACCATTATTGAAGATGGCATAAATGGGTGGTGAGAAGATTAACAGTGACTAGAACGATTAACAGGTACAAAAGTTAGAGCGATGAACAGAAACAATTGTGACAATGAAACAGAGAATGGCTAAGAAACTTGATTAAGATTTCATGAGAAATAGAAGACGATTCCAACAGACTTATTCTATATTGGGATAGAATAGATGGTAGGTTGAAGATAACCATTGTAGAACAATTATGGTTCGATGGTAAAAGTATTTTGTGATCAGAGATAGGATACTTGCAAGGTTAACATTCTAACACTCAAGTTAGTGTTTGAGAGATGGAACTATATAAATGTGTATGCGAGAATACATGAGTGTGACTCTAAGTCACGCTTATATAAGGTGGAAGAATTGAACTGTCACCGGATATCGCGATCTGGATTGCAAGAGATCATTGGGTGCATATTGAGAGTAGGAGTACAATCAATAGTGTGCTCTAGTACGGTGCTCTGTATTAGAGATACACTTGTCGTCAACCCATGGAATGCTTTATAAGAATTGTGCCGCATTGTTGTACCGATCTTGTTGAATCTTTGATCAACCCGTAACAAAACAAGTGCAAACACCATTTGTAACATCTTATCAAAATAATTATATATTGGTTTTTGGAGTCAAAATAACTCTAGAATTAGAGTAATAAAAGTAATTAAATTTTATTATTTTGATAGTTAGCATAAAGATATAAAGATAAAGGAATAAATTACAAATAAAAATAGAAGACACAAATCATAATATATGCCTTTCAACTAATTTATTAATTAAATATAAAGTTATATTGCAATTTGTAAGTGTATTTTTTTAGTGTAAATATTCATAATGTATGAATTTTTAAATAAATGTTGTTTAAAACTCAAATGAATTTGAAAGTTCGTTCTTAAAAAAAAAAGTTATTCATTGATAAAATTTTAAAATAAATTGATAGAAAATTAAATAATATACAATTTTTTAAATTAAAAAGTACCAAACTTTTCTTTGAACAAACCATACATATTTTATTTCATATATAGATCATATACTTCCAACTTATAGCAACCTTTTAGGGTTTCCTTAACAATCAATCAAAACCTCATCTCCTCATACAAACTATAATTCCATACATTCAATTTATTTTATGGCAATTTTTTCTTACTTCCCCTTTAGAACCTTCTTTAACATCAAGCAAGCTCATCTTCACCATAGCCTGTTGAAAATCCAAGAAGAACAATGCCTCATTCATTGCATACATGTTCACAATGTTCCTAGTTTGTGGACTATTGTACAATGTTTGGTCCGAAGTAAGAACACCATTGTTTGAGACCAAAGAATTGAAGTATGAATTATCAAAATCGTTACTTGTTGCATCAAAAGGTTGCTCAGCAGTGTCACCAATGTTGCATGTTTTGGATAGTGTTTTTGCAAATTCTGAATCCAATGTTTGGTCCAATTGGGTAAGTCTTTCCTTGAAAGAAATACACCTTGCTGCTCCTAGTGTGTGAGCTCCTGGATAATCAAAATAGTTAATCATAAACATTTACTAATTTTTGCAAAATTATTGCATAATCATATTGTTATCGGATGAATATAATGGATACATATTAAAATAAACACTTTTAGAGTAATTGAAAATTTGATGATCCGAATTCGAACACAAAATTTTAAATTCAAATTTATTTTAATAAGTGCTCTGGACGGTTCACATGGTGCAAAGCAAAAGGCTAAAGAGTGTCATCAAGCATTCATGAATATTAATTAAAGCACAATTATTACCAGAAAGAGCCACCATATCTTTTGGAGAAAAACCATGTTGGCCAAACATCCTAATGAGCTGAGATGCATTGAAAAATGGAGGTGGCAGATTGAAAGTATCCTCAATTTTAGACCTTGTTCCATCTTTCCTTCCTTTTGGTATGTTATACACAGGACCACCAGCCTCCACATGTCATGAATAAAGAATATTAATAATATCACCAAATTTGAAACTTCATTTTATAATCCTTTCATAACAAAAAGTGTAGAAAAGATTGATCTTACAAAGAAAACGGCATCTCTAGCAGCCATAGCAAGAATATCAGCACATGAAACAACTCCAGGACATTGCTTTTCAAGCTCTTGTTTGATATCATCTATCACTTTGTATCCTCTCAAGCTCAAATTTGCAGGTGAATCTTTTTCTGCTGTGTTGTCCTTAGTGGAATCGATTAGAACTGACCCATCACATCCCTATCATAGAAGAAAAATATTAACCAACCACTTTTCAGTATCATATATGTGAAGAAAGAGTGGAGAGAGACAGAGATAGAAGAGAGAGAACCTCTATGAAACAATCATGGAAGTGCATTCTAACTAAACCTGCTGCTAGGGTGGGATCATCCTGCAGAGCATTGTTGACATTGTTTTTAACAATAGAATCAACAAAAGGGCAGCTAAACAAGTAGTAGTTCATGCTCAATCCATATACTCCTAATTTGAAACCACTCATTATGACAAAAAACAGTGTAAGCAAATTAGCCATTGTTAGATGATATTCAAATAATGCATATGATGGATTGTGAAGCATCTTGACAAAACTACACATATATATATATATATATATATATATATATATATATATATATATATATATATATATATATATATATATATGGAGTGAGAGGATTGAGGTTAGTTTGTAGTGAGGCCTACAAATAAGAACTTTACAAAGTTGGGAAAAGCTGGCCATTATCATCTGTCATATATATTTATTTTGGAATTGTTAATATTCATAATATAAGAAGGTTTAAATACTCTTAAGTTGCCGTGTGTTTTTTTTTTCGTCTCTATTTTTTTAAACAATTTCTAAATGTTACAAATAGTATGTGGATTTTTCCCGTAGAATTTAATTTTAGAGACTAAAATCAAATCAAATTTAACATTTAAAAATTTTATTTAAAAAAATACAAAAATAAAAAGCAAAAACAAGTCTGAAAACAAAAGACTATTGAAGCCATATAAGAATCTTATAAACACATATTATCATCTTTCACCAATTTATTTATCATCTTTCACCGATTTATGGTAAGACTACATATTACATAACATTAACTTGTGATGGTATTAGGAGTATATTATATAATTAATGCAGATATCATTTTACATAAATTGGTTCAATTGTATTTAATTTTATAGTTAAATATGTTTGTGATCCTCCTAAATATTTCAACTTACGTATTTAATCCCTTAAAATAATTTTTTTAAAGAATTGTCCTACTAAAATTTTTCATCCATACTTTTAGTTCATAATACTAAAACTGTCGGTAAAACTGTCGCTAAACCCGTCGCTAATCCAGCCGCTGAGTTGTAAAAACCGTTAATAAGTTGCAGGAGAGACCAAAAATGTGGATGAAAAATTTTAGGAGGACCATTCTTTGAAGAAAATATTTTTAGAGATTAGAAACGAAATTTGAGATATTTTTGAGGAACACAAACTGAAAGCTCTGCTGATTTGAGCACATTTTTGGAAGAACAGAATGTCAAAAGATATGTTTAAAACATGAAGAAGTCTGATGAAAGAAGACTGGTCAGATATGATGTCCTAACAGTTGTCTCGACATCTTGATATGATATTGCAGGATGTTTCTAAATCTGTTGCAAGATTTAGTGAGCAATCAAAACATGGATCAAGGAAGAAATAAATATAAGATTCGAAGCCCAAGGAAACTGAAGCCTATAAAAGAAGACTTAGACCTAGGATTTAATATGCCTTTTGTAACCTAGTTCTCTTGTGTAAAAATAAAGTTTTAGGGTTTTGAGATTCGTTGGCTCTCTAGGTTGTAAGTTTCACTTTGTATCGTTTGATGCATTGTGGCAGACATAGGTGTCGTACAGATCCATAAGCCTTGTGGTATTGGATTGTGTATTGTTCTTGGATGAAGCTTTTAAGCAAATCCAAGTTAGCGTGTTTGTCAAGTATGCTTGACAGAATTCTGTATTGACAGGGATGATGTAGAAATCACTGTGTGTGATTAAGGGAAGTGAGCGGGGTATCTCGTATCAAAGAGGTTGTTCTTTGATAAAGTCTTCATTGGGTAGAGCTTAGGATATAAAGTTGTAAAAGGGGGAGTCTAGCTTTGTAACAATTCTACAGGTAGTGGAGTCTTCTTCCTGGATTGGTATCCCCCAGATATAGGTGAATTGCACCGAACTGGGTTAACAATTACTATCTTCTTTTATCATTCTGCAGATTTACTTTTCTGTTAGGAAGCATGATAAATATGTTGGATCAGATGTCGTAACATCTGTGTTGTTGCAGTTCTGATATTCAAGGTATCAGTTTGCTGTTGTGCTTCTTTGTTTAAGTGTTATGCAGAACAATGTCTTGACATGTGTTAGGACATCTGCTGTAACGCCCCAGTCAGTTTTGTCAGTTTTGTCTTTTTAATTAATTGAGTCGTTTTGAGTATTTTATTATTATATTATTTTATTTCTGACTTTTATGTGAAAATATGTTATTTTTCATCGTGATTATATTTTATCGCGTTTTGGGAGCGTTTGCGAGATATTTGAGTGTAGGGGTATTTTGGTCATTTTGCTTTATTTTGTTAAGTTAAGAATATAATAGAAATAGAAAGAGAGAAAAATAGAAAGGAAAGAAAAAGAGAAGAAGAAAAGTAGAGAGAAAGAAGAAGAGAAGAAAAAGAGAGAAACTTGGAAAAGAAGAAAATCAATCTCCCGACTTTATCAAACACGATTAAATCGGGTAAGGGTGCGAAACTCGATTATACTATGTTTGTGTATGATTATGTATGTGTGTGCTTGTATGTTTTCTTGTCTTTACATAGCTTTTGAATTCTAGGTTGGAAATGAGAAATATGTTGAGAAATCGATGTTTTCGCGGTTGGAAATCGACGTAAATGTGGTAGAATGCTTGTTGTCATGATTAGATCAGGTTCTGATTGATATATGTTGATTTGGCAATGTTTTGGTTGGAAAAAATATCATTTTGGGTTATGTAACAGCGCTGCAGAATTTCTGAGTTTTTGCAGGTTCGCCTAGCGAACCTGGGGCGAAGCAGTAGCGAATGAATTTTCGCGGGTTCGCCTAGCGAGCCTGTTAGCGAAGGTCAGCGAAGGTTCGCTACGTTGTTCGCCTAGCGAACTTTGTATGTTTTTGGTTCTGGTTGGTTCTGCCTTGGTTCGCCAAGGGGTTCGCCTAGCGAACTTTGTGTCTGTTTTTAGCTGAGAGTGGGTTCGCTGGACATTCGCCTAGCGAAGGTGGTAGTGAATGCTCGCTAGAGGGTTCGCCTAGCGAACATGGTTGTTTGTGCAATTTTGTTTTCTTCATAACTCTTTATCTGTGGTTCGGTTTGAGGCGTGGTTTGATGCGTTAGAAAGCTTATAAAATGTTCTTGCTTATGATGATGGTTTTGAGATTGTTGGCCGATTACATTAGCTCGGGAATTAGAAAATATGTTATTTTGTCGACTTTTGTCGTTTTAATTGTGTGAACTTGATGTGTATATGCAATATGCTGTTGGTGTGGATATTGTATGAACTGTGTACTATTGTGTGATGAAATTGCATGAAATACATATTGTGATGATGATTGGTGGCCTTAGGGCAAGAATATGCAATGTGTGGTAATTGATGATATATGCATGATTATGGATGTGTATATGTGTGCATTTTAAATGTCATGAGTCATTGTACTCCAAGCATCATGATATGCATTCTTGTGACGTTGTGAGCGACGGATTGATTCTAGAGGGAATCCGCTATAACATCGTGCTCCTTAAAAATAAGAGGACTGAAAGCGATCTGATCGGATCGTGCGCCTTAAAAATAAGAGGACCGAAAGCGATGATTATAGACGATCGTGTGCCCATGTGAGGTGTGAGCGATCGGGTCGTGTGCCCGTGTGGGGTGTGAGCGATCCATAAACGCCGTGTGCCCGTGTGGGGTGTGAACGACGGGGAACATCGTATGCCCGACGGGGAGTTACACTAAGTAACGAGCGATGGTTCCAGCAGAGTTCCTGAGTGAACTAGTGATGAGAAATGTTGGAAGTCGGTACCGCATATGCATTGCATAGAGTCGTTGTGTCGGTCTCTGTGCATTTGCATAAATCATGGATTAATTGTGTATGGAATTGTGAATGTGATTGATGAGATGGAATATGTATAATTGTATTGATGATGAGTGTATTGTGTATGACTGATGTGCATTAGTATTGGATACCTGAGAATTATACTGTGTTGTGTTGTATTTGATTGTGGTGCATTTATGGTGAGAATATTTTACTTGTGCATTTCTGTGTTAATATATAATTATATGCAACTGTATTATGATTGTGTTTCTCACCCTTCTGCTATTTTATAATGCTCTATGAGGCATTGCAGATTAGAGTTGCTGGAGGTCTTTTTGTGAAGCTTAGGTCTTCATTCTTTTGTCGGTCGGCTCTGATATGTGACACCGGGTAGTCGGGGTGATCGAGTGTGATTATTTTGTATTATGTATATGTATCTTTTGGATTGTACATGTATGGTTGTATATGACACATACACTTTTATGATATATATATATATATATATGAGGTTCAGTTACGGATTTTCCGCTTTTATTCTGTAATTGGATTGTGGGTGTTAGGAACTAAGTTCCTCTGTTAATTGCTACCTGATTGTTGCATATCTGTATGAGCAGGGTTATTGTATTTTGTTTCAAATTGATGTGACCCCTCGGTCTATGCCGTGCATGTTTTTAAATATACTCTGATGAAATTTTGAATTTTATTTATCGCTTTAATAGATTGGGGATATAGATTGGGGGTGTTACATTAAGTGGTATCAGAGCCAGTCCGTGTCAGTTCGTGCTGGTTGTGTCAATTCTTGTCGGTCTTGGTGTTTGGGTGAACTGTTTGTTTAACCATAGTTTCTGTTATTAGAGATGAACAGAATATGGCTGGTAGGAATGATGATGCTTTGGCAGTTGCGATGCAAGCAATGGCTCGGGCTGTGCAGGGTGCACCTAATGCTGCTGGTAATGATGAGTTCAGGAAGAACAAACCGCCTGTCTTTAAAGGGAGACATGATCCTGATGGTGCACAGATTTGGTTGAAAGAGATTGAAAGGATTTTCCGAGTTATGGATTGTGATGAGGACAGTAAGGTGAGACTGGGAACTCACATGTTACAGGAAGAAGTGGATGACTGGTGGGTTAGTACTCGTCAGGTGTTGGAAGCTGGGGATGAAGAAGTTACTTGGGAATTATTTAGCCGGGAGTTTCTGAGGAAGTATTTTCCCGAAGATGTAAGAGGAAAAAAGGAAATTGAGTTCTTGGAATTGAAACAAGGTAATATGTCTGTTGTTGATTATACTGCTAAGTTTGTGGAGCTTGTGCAGTTTTATCCTCATTATGCTGAAGCGACTGCAGAGTTTTCTAAGTGTGTGAAGTATGAGAGCGGATTGCGTCCTGAGATTAAGCAGGCAATCGGTTATCAAAGGATAAGAAGGTTTTCTGATTTGGTGGAATGTTGTAGGATTTATGAAGAGGATAGTAAGGCTCGTTCTACTCACTATAAGAGTGTGAGCGAGAGGAAAGGGAAGCAACAGTTCCGTAGTGGTCCGTACGTAACACCACCTGATAAGGGTAAACAAAGGGGTACTTTTGATCGAAGGTCAAGTGGTGGAGGTATGTCTGGCCTTCTGAGGTGTTATAGGTGTGGTGATGTGGGGCATCGTCAGTTCGAATGTAAGAAAGATTTGAGGAAGTGTTCTAATTGTGGAGGTTTAGGACATGTTGCGGCTGAGTGCAAAAGGAAGAATGTGGCAAAGTGTTTCAACTGTGGTGACCCTGGTCATATTAGCACGAAGTGTCCGAAACCGAAGTAAGTTCCATCTGGTGGGAAAATTTTTGCATTGGCAGGAACTCAGACTACTAATGCAGATCGTCTGATCAGAGGTACTTGTTTTATTAATAGTACGCCTTTAGTTGCTATTATTGATACTGGAGCGACACATTCGTTTATTTCGTCTGAGTGCGCTAAGCGTTTGCATCTTGTGTTGTCTTTGATGGATGGTGAGATGGTTATTGATACTCCAGCAATGGGGTCAGTAACTACTTCTTTGGTTTGTTTAAGTTGTCCTTTGACCATTTATGGTAAAGACTTTGAGATGGATTTGGTGTGTTTACCGTTGGAGGGTTTAGATGTGGTTCTGGGAATGAATTGGTTGCAGTTCAATAGGGTTCATATTGATTATTATCATAAGCTAGTAAGGTTTCCTTCTCTTGAGAAAGACAAAGACTCGAGTTTCTTATCTACCAAAGAGTTGAAGAAACTTTTGGCGGATGAAGCTCAGTTGTTTGGGTTGTTTGCATCGTTGACTGTGGATAGTCAAGTGTCGCTTGATGTGTTTCCTATTGTGTGTGAATTTCTGGAAGTGTTTCCTGAGGATATTTCAGATGTGCCGCCAGAGAGAGAGGTGGAGTTTTCGATAGATCTAGTTCCTGGTACTAGACCTGTTTCTATGGCACCTTATCGTATGTCGGCATCTGAGTTGGTAGAGTTGAAGAAGCAGTTGAATGAATTGTTGGAGAAGAGGTTTGTGAGGCCAAGTGTTTCTCCTTGGGGTGCTCCAGTTTTATTGGTGAAAAAGAAAGATGGAAGTATGCGATTGTGTATTGATTATCGCCAGTTGAATAAGGTGACGATAAAGAATAAGTATCCTCTTCTGAGAATTGATGATTTGATGGATCAGTTGGTTGGTGCTTGTGTGTTCAGTAAGATTGACTTGAGGTCAGGGTATCATCAGATTAGGGTGAAAGAGGAAGATATTCAGAAGACGGCTTTTAGGACACGTTACGGTCATTATGAATATTCTGTGATGCCGTTCGGGGTTTCTAATGCGCCAGGTGTGTTTATGGAGTACATGAATCGTATTTTCCACGAGCATTTGGATCGATTTGTTGTTGTGTTTATTGATGACATATTGATTTATTCAAAGTCTCGGGAGGAGCACGCGGAGCATTTGCGTATTGTTTTGCAGGTTTTGAAGGAAAAGAAGCTGTTTGCCAAATTGTCCAAGTGTGAATTTTGGTTGTCGGAGGTGAGTTTTCTTGGTCACATAATTTCAAGTAACGGTATTGCTGTGGATCCATCTAAAGTAGAAGCAGTTCTACAATGGGAGGCTCCGAGATCCGTTACTGAAATTCGAAGCTTTTTGGGTTTGGCCGGATATTATCGAAGATTTATTGAAGGTTTTTCTAAGCTAGCACTTCCTTTGACCCAGTTGACTTGTAAAGGGCAAGCGCTCATTTGGGATATTCGGTGTGAGGAAAGTTTTAATGAGCTGAAGAGAAGATTGAAGACAGCTCCGATTTTGATTTTACCGAATCCTACTGAACCGTTTATGGTGTATTGTGATGCGTCTTTGATTGGTCTAGGTGGGGTGTAATGCAAGACGGTAAGGTCATGGCGTATGCTTCGAGGCAGTTGAGAGTGCATGAGAAGAATTACCCTACTCATGATTTGGAATTAGCGGCTGTGGTATTTGTGTTGAAAATTTGGAGGCATTATCTTTTTGGTGCGAGGTTTGAAGTCTTTAGTGATCACAAAAGTTTGAAATATCTATTTGATCAGAAGGAGTTGAATATGAGGCAACGAAGATGGTTAGAATTTTTGAAGGACTACGACTTTGGCTTGAATTACCATCCTGGTAAAGCTAATGTGGTAGCCAATGCGTTGAGTCAGAAATCGTTGCATATGTTCGCTTTAATGGTTAAGGAGTGGGAGCTTTTAGAATCATTTAGAGATTTGAGTTTGGTATGTGAAGTGACGTCGGATAGTGTGAGGCTGGGTATGTTGAAGGTTACTAATGATTTTCTGATGACGGTAAGTGAGAAACAGAAGTTGGATGTGAAATTGGTGGATTTGATGTTGGTTGGCAGAAAAGATGCGAGTGATGATTTTCAAGTGGATGTTAATGGTGTTTTGAGGTTCCGTGGGCGAATTTGTATTCCGGACGATTCGGATTTGAAACGGATGATTTTGGAAGAAGGACATCGGAGTAATTTGAGTATACATCTGGGAGCGAACAAGATGTACCAAGATTTGAAAAAGATTTTCTGGTGATCTGGATTGAAAAGAGATGTGGCTCAGTTTGTGTATGCTTGTTTGACGTGCCAGAAGTCGAAAGTGGAACATCAGAGGCCTAGTGGTTTGTTGCAACCGTTGGATATTCCGGAATGGAAATGGGATAACATTTCTATGGATTTTGTAACGGGGTTGCCGAATACTCAGCGAGGGCATAATGCTATTTGGGTGGTTGTGGATAGACTGACTAAATCGGCTCATTTCATTCCGATTGACATCAGTTTTACTTTGGAGAGGTTGGCTGAGATTTACATCAGTGTGATTGTGAAGTTGCATGGGGTTCCGTTAAGTATTATTTCGGATCGAGATCCGAGGTTTACTTCGAGATTTTGGAAAAGTTTGCAAAAGGCTTTAGGATCTAAATTGAGGTTGAGTTCGGCTTATCATCCGCAGACGGAGATAACGATTCAGTCTTTGGAAGATTTGTTGCGAGCGTGTGTTTTGGAACAAGGTGGTGCGTGGGATAGTTATCTTGCGTTGATTGAATTCACGTATAATAACAGTTTCCATTCTAGTATTGGAATGGCACCTTTTGAAGCATTGTATAGACGGAGGTGTCGAACACCGTTGTGTTGGCACGAATCTGGTGAGAGTTCGGTGGTTGGACCAGAATTGATTCAACAGACTACGGAAAAAGTGAAGCTTATTCGTGAGAAAATGAAGGCTTCTCAAAGTAGGCAAAAGAGTTATCATGATCGTAGAAGGAAAGATCTCGAGTTTCAAGAGGGCGATCATGTATTTTTTAGAGTTACGCCGGTAACGGGTGTTGGACGTGCATTGAAGTCGAAGAAACTTACTTCTCGGTTTATTGGTCCTTACCAGATATCTGCGAGAGTGGGTGCTGTGGCTTATCGGGTGGCGTTGCCGCCGAATCTGTCGAAATTGCATGATGTGTTCCATGTTTCACAGCTTCGGAAGTATATTCCGGATCCGTCGCATGTGATTCCTATGGACGAGGTTGAGGTAAGGGAGGACCTTACGGTCGAGGCTTTACCGGTGAGTATTTTGGATCGCGAGGTGAAGCGGTTAAGGGGCAAGGATATTGCACTTGTGAAGGTAGCGTGGGGAGGCGCTGCTGAGGGCAATTTGACTTGGGAGTTGGAAAGTCGGATACGGGAGTCGTATCCAGAGTTGTTCGTATCAGGTAATATTTTCGAGGACAAAAATTTCTAAGTGGGGGAGAGTTGTAACGCCCCAGTCAGTTTTGTCTTTTTAATTAATTGAGTCGTTTTGAGTATTTTATTATTATATTATTTTATTTCTGACTTTTATGTAAAAATATGTTATTTTTCATCGTGATTATATTTTATCACGTTTTGGGAGCGTTTGCGAGATATTTGAGTGTAGGGGTATTTTGGTCATTTTGCTTTATTTTGTTAAGTTAAGAATATAATAGAAATAGAAAGAGAGAAAAATAGAAAGGAAAGAAAAAGAGAAGAAGAAAAGTAGAGAGAAAGAAGAAGAGAAGAAAAAGAGAGAAACTTGGAAAAGAAGAAAATCAATCTCCCGACTTTATCAAACACGATTAAATCGGGTAAGGGTGCGAAACTCGATTATACTATGTTTGTGTATGATTTTGTATGTGTGTGCTTGTATGTTTTCTTGTCTTTACATATCTTTTGAATTCTAGGTTGGAAATGAGAAATATGTTGAGAAATCGATGTTTTCGCAGTTGGAAATCGACGTAAATGTGGTAGAATGCTTGTTGTCATGATTAGACCAGGTTCTGATTGATATATGTTGATTTGGAAATGTTTTGGTTGGAAAAAATATCATTTTGGGTTATGTAACAGCGCTGCAGAATTTCTGAGTTTTTGCAGGTTCGCCTAGCGAACCTGGGGTGAAGCAGTAGCAAATGAATTTTCGCGGGTTCGCCTAGCGAGCCAGTTAGCGAAGGTCAGCGAAGGTTCGCTACGTTGTTCGCCTAGCGAACTTTGTATGTTTTTGGTTCTGCCTTGGTTCGCCAAGGGGTTCGCCTAGCGAACTTTGTGTCTGTTTTTAGCTGAGAGTGGGTTCACTGGACATTCGCCTAGCGAAGGTGGCAGCGAATGCTCGCTAGAGGGTTCGCCTAGCGAACATGGCTGTTTGTACAATTTTGTTTTCTTCATAACTCTTTATCTGTGGTTCGGTTTGAGGCGTGGTTTGATGCGTTAGAAAGCTTATAAAATGTTCTTGCTTATGATGATGGTTTTGAGATTGTTGGCCGATTACATTAGGTCGGGAATCAGAAAATATGTTGTTTTGTTGACTTTTGTCGTTTTAATTGTGTGAACTTGATGTGTATATGCAATATGCTGTTGGTGTGGATATTTTATGACCTGTGTACTGTTGTGTGATGAAATTGCATGAAATACATATTGTGATGATGATTGGTGGCCTTAGGGCAAGAATATGCAATGTGTGGTAATTGATGATATATGCATGATTATGGATGTGTATATGTGTGCATTTTAAATGTCATGAGTCATTGTATGCCAAGCATCATGATATGCATTCTTGTGACGTCGTGAGCGACGGATTGATTCCAGAGGGAATCCGCTATAGCATTGTGCGCCTTAAAAATAAGAGGACTGAAAGCGATCTGATCGGATCGTGTGCCTTAAAAATAAGAGGACCGAAAGCAATGATTATAGACCATCGTGTGCCCATGTGGGGTGTGAGCAATCAGGTCGTGTGCCCGTGTGGGGTGTGAGCGATCCATAAACGTCGTGTGCCCGTGTGGGGTGTGAGCGACGGGGAACATCGTATGCCCGACGGGGAGTTACACTAAGTAACGAGCGATGGTTCCAGCAGAGTTCCTGAGTGAACTAGTGATGAGAAATGTTGGAAGTTGGTACCGCATATGCATTGCATAGAGTCGTTGTGTCGGTCTCTGTGCATTTGCATAAATCATGGATTAATTGTGTATGGAATTGTGAATGTGATTGATGAGATGGAATATGTATAATTGTATTGATGATGAGTGTATTGTGTATGACTGATGTGCATTAGTATTGGATACCTGAGAATTGTACTGTGTTGTGTTGTATTTGATTGTGGTGCATTTGTGGTGAGAATATTTTACTTGTGCATTTCTGTGTTAATATATAATTATATGCAACTGTATTATGATTATGTTTCTCACCCTTCTGCTGTTTTATAATGCTCTATGAGGCATTGCAGATTAGAGTTGCTGGAGGTCTTTTTGTGAAGCTTAGATCTTCATTCTTTTGTCGGTCGGCTCTGATATGTGACACCGGGTAGTCGGGGTGATCGAGTGTGATTATTTTGTATTATGTATATGTATCTTTTGGATTGTACATGTATGGTTGTATATGACACATACACTTTTATGATATATATATATATATATATATATATATATATATATATATATATATATATATATATATATATATATATATGAGATTCAGTTACGGATTTTTCGCTTTTATTCTGTAATTGTATTGTGGGTGTTAGGAACTAAGTTCCTCTGTTAATTGCTACCTGATTGTTGCATATCTGTATGAGCAGGGTTATTGTATTTTGTTTCAAATTGATGTGACCCCTCGGTCTATGCCGTGCATGTTTTTAAATATACTCTGTTGAAATTTTGAATTTTATTTATCGCTTTAATAGCTTAGGGGTATAGATTGGGGGTGTTACATCTGCTGTCTGCATTGCCAGAATTTCAATTGGTATCAGAGCAGGCATCCTGTCTATTTCTGGATGAGATCCTTGGGAGATACTTTCTGGCGTTTAAACATGGAGGAGTTTTGAAGATCAAAGCAATCAACTCAGACATACTCAAGGGTATTAATGGATGGGATGGATGTTCTGGATCGAAGGTAACAACCCGGTGGTTGTTCATGTTGTTGATGAGGTTCTACAACAACTGCAGGAGAAGTGGCTAGTTTTCTTGTTGGGGTGTCTTATAAGATGTTTTGACATCCAAGCAGAATTGTTTCCTTGGTGGTTCCGCTGCATATGTTTCTGATGGAAGAGCTCTAGAATTATGGGATTCTGGAGTTGTTACTGAAGACAGATGGTGGAAGGTCTCAATCATCAACCTCTATAGTTGAAGATATCTACATATTTTTATTCCAAAGTCGGGAGCAATGGAATGGAAGGAGTTGTTGGAAGATGTCTTTTATGGCGACTTGGTACTTGGAAGCTTGGTTCCATGGTGCAGTTTAAAGTCAGTTGAAGAGGAGAGGAGTTGAGTTTAGGTTTATCAAGTTCTTGCTCTGGGAGTTTGATAAATTGTTGACCGACTAGGTTGTCAAAGATATTTGAGAATTCTCTCATGTCCACTCATAAAGGCGTCTCAGTCGTGCATCTGGAGTCTTCTAGTTATTCTTCTAACTAGAAGGTGTTTCTATAAAACACAACCTGAAGAAAGTGGAGGTGATTTATTTTCACCATCCAAAACAGCAAGGAAGGATTCACCTCTCTTAACCCTAAGGATGGATCCAATCTGATTGGAGTTCTTAGAATTGTTGAGGTAAATAAGGTTCGTTTAGAGAGAATCTTAGTTGCTTGAGTCAAGGGTGGCAGCCTTGGTATCTCAACACTATTTGTCAAAGAAGATACTTGCAAAAGATTGAATACTGGATAAGTGTTCATGAAGTGATCTGGTGGAGCATAGCTACAACAGTGAAGAAGGGTTATTGGACAAGGATTTAAGATCAATTGCTATTTGAGGAATTCACAAGTATTTAATTGATTATCCTTGAAAGTCAAGATTGCTGATGTTCAACAAGATGTTGGAACATCTCATCATCAGAGTTTGTGCAGAATCATGGGAGGGTACTGCATACGCTTTAGCATCTGTTTTGGTCTTGGGTGTTGACCTAAGAATCTGCTTCCGTCTGGTGTGACAGTAGCATGTGATCTCTGGAGAGTTTCCTGGCAAGAAACTGGTATAGATTTTGGTGTTGTTGAAGATGAAGATGAAGACATCATAATCTTGATGGTTATTTCTTGGATCAACTTATTTCTAATCTAGGAGGAATGGAGTGCTGATAGCATAACTTGGATCAGTTTATTTCTGATCTATGTACTTAGGAGCATGGGATCTTGCTTAGTTTGAAAGTCAAGGTTAAGTGGCAGTTATCTTTGACTTTCTACAAATTGCTCCACTCAAGGAAAGTCGCATTCTTTGGTATGGCTATGGTGTAGTCTAGGACTACTTTATCTTCTAAAGATTCAGACGTGGCAGGTGTGAAGTCTTTGAAGTTTCAAAGCAGTTATTCATCAAGGTGTGAGGTTGAAGGGAATATTTGTGATAATTCTAAATAGGATGGAGGTTGTTTACTCAAACTTAGTTGTTGAATCAAGTCTATGAGAGCATGGAACTCTTGTTCTGTTAAAGGGAGGAGATTCTTCTAAGTGGCAGAAGGAGGAGCTGAATTCAGCAGTTGGATTTCATATCAGAATGTTCTGACATCTAGCTTAACATCAGAGTCTCAGCTGGTGATGTGGCACATCAGCTTAAGATAAGGTGATCTACAGGAGAATGGAAGTTATGGATGCTTCAAAAAGGTCTATCTCATGCAGTTTGCGTGAGCTGTGGATTTCGAAGATGTTACATGTCTAGAGGCTTGGTGGATCCAAGATGTCTTGCTATGGAGCAAGTAGTTCATGTAACTTGAAGATCAGATTTCATTGGTGGATCAGTGTATCTTGTGGGAGTTCTGAAGAAGAGTGAGATCAATCAAAAGGTGGAATTTGGTTGGTTTCATAGTGTACATTCAAGCAAGGTGCTTGGTGTAACACCCTTTTTCTACCCAACAAACATCACAAATAAAACGATAAATATATTAGAGTAGTGTCCCAAAAAGGGGATCACATATCGTCACAAAATCATCATAATAATCACCTGTCCTATAACATGGGTTTTCCATCAATATACAGTTAAACACCACGCAGCGGAAATCAAAATTTAAAGAACACTTTTATAATTCAAAAGTTCTCAAATAAAACTCATGAAAAACATCATGTCCAAAAAAAACAAAAGAACGTAATCATTCGAATCAAACGTCCAGACCCGATGTTACATATCAGAGCAAGACCCTCTAATCGAAGGAGAAAATCAAATACCTCAAACTATATCTTCATTTGCCAAAGAAGCTAAGCCTGATCACCTGCATGTTACCCACATGGAGGCAACATTCAAACAGGCAGGGTGAGTAATCACGAAATCAATATATAAGATATAAGTAAAAGATAAAGCACAAGCAACAACATCATCAAGTCATTCACACGTCAGAATACATCAAAATCACATCAATATAATGCAATGCCACACAATATGCAATACAATCTTAGAGACTCGTGCATGTGGTACCAACTCATCATAATCGATGGACACTGAGCCATCACCCTCTAAAGATCCCTACCAATAGGATCAATTCTACACAAGAACTGGAGCACGTCATAAAACGCTACTATCCACACAATGGGATGGAAGCCACCAAATGGACCAAAGTCCTAACTATGCCATGAATGCATGATGCAAATCGTCATAAAATCGTCATAATTGCATCATCATTCATGAATCCTCATCAAACAAGCATCATTATATAACACCAAGCCACACTCATCAAAATTCAGCATTACACCTCACAATTCGTCATGTTTTATTCATCACATAAAAATCCCCGATTTTATCTCGTTCATCATCATTACAAGATTACTAGTGTCTTTTTATCATAGCCCTATGTCTTAAGGAAACCACATCACAAGCGAAATCGGGACAAAAATCGCAAAAACGGGAAAATCTGCCCACATCACTGCCCATACGCGTAATGCCCATCTTATTACGCGTATGGCTTAATTTTCACGCCACCCCTTACGCGTATCCCCAGAGAGGGTTTTCCTCTCAATTCTCCCCCATATTCCCCCTTACGCGTAATGGCTAGTCCATACGCGTAAGGCAATTTTCCCAATCCCATACACGTAGCATCTCCTCTTACGCGTATTCCCCTTTTCCCAGTCATCCACGCGTAATACCTCCTCTTACGCGTATTTCCCACCATCCCATACGCGTACGCTATGCGTACTAGCAGAGGATCGTGCTAGCCCTTGGGGACATGTAATACCCCGTATTTTATTACTCCGGATAATATTACATTGTGATCGACTGAGCCCAGTGTACTCTGAGAAATTATTTGATAAAATAATTAGAGTAACTGTGGAACTTAGAATAAATCCAATTAATATTATTTGACTCGGAGGTATTTTACTAATTTGGACTTAAGAGACTTTTTGGACATTTAGTAGTATTATTTACTAATACTAGTTTACTACATATTCCTTTTCCTCCCATTTTCCAAAGAAAAGAAAAAGATAGTAAGAAAGAGAGAGAAAGAAGAAAGAAGGAAAGAAAGGAAAGGAAGGAGAGAAAAGTGGAGAAGAGGAAATTTGAAGAACTTCAAGAACAAATCATCATCCATTCATCCAATCCTTACCCAATCTTCTCATCAACTTCATCTTGCTCATCTCAAGGTGGGTTCTAGTTAGATTCATGGGTCTCGAGCTCCTCTGAAACGGGTACACAATTACTTGGTAGGTTTGATTCCCTATGTGTAGTACGATTGGAGCCTATGTTATGGGTAGAGACTTGTGATGGTTAACAGTCCATGAGAAGTGACGGTTCACGGTTAACAGGCTGATGATCCCAAATCCAATTTGTATGCCAAGTAACTACAAGGATCTATGACTCGGGTCGCCTTCTAGACGTAGAAACGGATGGGAAGACGAGATGCCTTGGTATGGTTATTGATTAGTGATGTTGTGAGTTAATGAACTCATGTCATGTTTCCATATAATGTGAGAATTGAAATGTGAACTCAAGAGTCCTTTCCCCTTTTCCCTGGACTTGAGTTAGGATTGTTAGAACCTTGTTAATCTGAGAGAATCCATAAGATAGGGAACTCACTGAGATTTGATGTATCTCATCCCACGTTGTTGATGTATTTCAGGTGCTTCAGGTTCCGAGAAGGGTAAGGATAAGGTCGTGTGATCTTTTCCTTGCTTGTTGATGGCTAGCTTCCGTAGCGAAGTGTATTTTGGGATCATTGTTGATCTAGTTCTTAGTTTTTATCATTTGAACATCTTGTGTATAATATGCCTTAGGTTTTGTACTTTGTACTTTAGGGCATTTATTTGTATACAATGTGTTAACTAGGAGCTTATGTGTTTCAGTACCAAACACTTGGATCTATATATAATATTTATGCTTTGATGTATGAGTTTTATATATGGGTGTTACAGGACGGGTGCGTACGCTACGCGTATCACCATGGGAAGCCCCCTCATTACGCGTAACACCCCCCATTACGCGTATCTCCAGAAACTACTCCAAAACTCAGATCTCGCATCTGGACGTAAACCTCCTCATTCCAGCACCTTCGATCCACCAAAATTAGCCTCAAACCAGCTTCGATTCATCACAGATCTATGCTATTCATCCTACTTCATCATCTACGTCAATTCTCCCTAATTATTAAGTCATAACCAGTTAATATCAAGTTCGATTTTCAGATCTGGTTACCCCCAAGTTCATCACAGCGTCAACAATCATTCACACAGATTCAACATCAATTATAGCAGCACATTTCAGATTCGCAACAGAGTTCATACTCATACAGAGTTATGAAAATCATCACAGTTTCGTCACAAATTTCAGAACAAATTCATCAGAAACGAAAACACACAATTACCTCTACCTTAAACCCATATCAAACATATTAACCCGGATTACCCCCCATACCTCGAATTTCCAACAGAGATTCTTCGTTTTCTGGGGTTCTGCGGTTGATTCCTCGTTCTAGCCTCCTTTTCTTAACTCTCTAATCACTTCTTAGGGTTGCACAAAACTAATTCTCATAATCTCTATATTTCTTTTGTTAAACCTATGTTTTGGGCCTTAATTACGATTTACCGTATTATCCTCCACTAATTCCCTCTACATTACTGTCTTACCCTTAATGGTCTCCTAATTATTTTAATTAACAATAATAATAATAATCTAAATAATATTCTAATTACTCAAATTATTCTAATATTATTATTAATAAAATAATCTAATTAATTGATATTTCTAAGAGATCTCCCAGTTCCCTAAATCCAAGGCTACCCCACAAAATCATCAAAAAGCACCAAAACACCGAATAATCATAATAATTCAATAAATAAATATTATAATTATATGGGGCGTTACAACTCTCCCTCACTTAAAGAATTTTCGCCCTCGAAAATTACCTGAAGGGAACGGAGTCGGATACGACTCCTTCATCTGATCTTCACGCTCCCAAGTCCAATTTTCGCCAGCGGGTCCACCCCACAACACCTTCACCAAAGCTATGTCTTTACCCCACAGTTGCTTCATCTCACGACTATCAATCCGCACAGGCAACGCTTCCACAATCAGATTATCCCTCACTTGTACATCATCCATCTAAATCACATGCGACGGATCTGAAATGTATTTCCTCAGCTGAGACACATGGAACACGTCGTGTAAATTCGCAAGCGACGACGGTAAAGTAATCCGATAGGCTACCTCTCATATCCTCTGCAAGATTTGGTAAGGACCAACAAAACGTGGAGTGAGCTTCCTAGAATTCAAAGCTCGACCCACACCAGTCACTGGCGTCACCCTCAAAAACACGTGATCTCCCTCTTGGAATTCAAGTGCCTTCCTCCTCTTATCATGGTAACTCTTCTGATGACTCTGCGAAGCTTTCATCCTTTCTTGGATCACCTTAATCTTCTCAGTCGTCTCTTGCACAATTTCAGGTCCGAGTACAACACTCTCGCCTGACTCATACCAACACAATGGAGTCATACATCTTCTCCCATACAAAGCTTCATAGGGCGCTATTCCAATACTAGCATGAAAACTATTATTGT
Source organism: Lathyrus tuberosus (assembly GCA_022829125.1). Classification (NCBI taxonomy): domain Eukaryota; kingdom Viridiplantae; phylum Streptophyta; class Magnoliopsida; order Fabales; family Fabaceae; genus Lathyrus; species Lathyrus tuberosus. Next base: position 3,783,495 of record JALAZF010000061.1, on the reverse strand, counting down.
ACGTGAACTCAATCAATGGTAAATGGCTATCCCAAGATCCTCCGTGATCCAACACGCATGCCCTCAACAAATCCTCTAAAGATTGGATAGTCCTTTCTGTCTGACCGTCCGTCTGCGGGTGATATGCTGAACTCATCCTCAACTTAGTGCCCAAAGCATCCTGCAAACTCTTCCAGAACCTCGATGTAAATCTCGGGTCTCTATCTGACAGAATACTCGAAGGTATACCATGCAACTTCACAATTTCCTCAATATACATCTCAGCTAATTTCTGCATAGAATGATTAATCTTCATTGGCAATAAATGAGCTGATTTAGTTAATCTATCCACAATCACTCAAATTGAATCATTTCCCTTTGCAGTCCTCGGCAACCCCGACACAAAATCCATGGAAATGCTATCCCACTTCCACTCTGGGATATTCAACAGTTGCATCATACCTAAAGGCTTCTGATGCTCAATCTTTGACTTCTGACAAGTCAAACACGCATAAACAAACTCCGCAATATCCTTCTTCATACCTGGCCACCAAAACACCTTTTTTAAATCCTGGTACATCTTCGTAGCACTGGGGTGAATACTCAACCTACTTCGATGTCCTTCTTCAAGAATGTTCTTCTTAATTTATGGAACATCTGGGACACACACCCAGTCTCTGAACATAATTACACCATTCTCGCTAATCCAGAATTCACCTCCGTTACCATGATTGATCAATGTCAAATGGTCAACCAACTTTAAGTCAGATTGTTGTCCCACTCTGATCTCTTCCAGGATACCACTCGTCAACTTCAACATTCCCAACTTCACACTGTCGGGAGTCGCTTCACATACAAAACTCAAATCTCAGAATTGTTCAAGTAACTCCAACTCTTTCACCATAAGCATCGACATGTGCAATGACTTTTTGCTCAATGCATCAGCCACTACATTTGCTTTACCAGGATGGTAATTCAAATCAAAGTCATAATCCTTCAACAATTCCAACCACCTTCCATGCCTTATATTCAACTCTTTCTGATCAAATAGGTACTTCAAACTCTTATGATCGCTGAACACTTCGAATTTAGAGCCAAACAGATAATGTCTCCAAATTTTTAACACAAATACCACAACTTCTAATTCTAAGTCATGGGTTGGGTAACTCACTTCATGAACCCTCAATTGCCTAGGAGCATAAGCAACAACTTGCCCATTCTGCATCAATACTCCTCCAAGACTCGTCTTCGATGCATCACAGTACACTATAAAAGATTCATTTGGATTAGGAAAAATCAACACTGGAGCGGTCGTCAACCTCTTCTTTAACTCCACAAAACTCTCTTCGCAAGCTGCATCCCACACAAAAGATTGCCCTTTAGAGTCAACTGAGTCAAAGGTAATGCCAAATTAGAAAAACCTTCGATAAACTTGCGGTAATAACCCGCCAATTCCAGAAAACTTCGTATCTCAGTAGCATACTTCAGAGTCTCCCACTGTAATGCAACATCAATCTTAGAAGGATCAACAACAATTCCGCCACTTGAAATCATGTGGCCAAGGAAACTCACTTCCTTCAACCAAAACTCACACTTCGACAGCTTTGCATACAACTTCTTCTCCTTCAATTCCCGCAACATAGTTCTCAAATGCTCAGAATGCTCTTCTTCAAATTTAGAGTATATCAAAATATCATTCATGAAAACCATAACAAACTGATCCAAATACTCATGAAAGATCCGATTCATATACTCCATGAATACACCAGGTGCGTTGGACAACCCAAACGACATCACTATGTATTCATAGTGACCATACCTCGTCTTAAAAGCTGTCTTCGGAATATCGTCAGGTTTAACACGAATCTGATGATAATTCGACCTCAAGTCAATCTTGCTAAACACATAGGCACCTACTAACTGATCCATCAAATCGTCGATTCTCGGAAGTGGATATTTATTCTTGATAGTCACTTTATTCAACTGCCGATAATCAACACAAAACCTCATACTTCCATCTTTCTTCTTCACTAGCAGCACATGAGCACCCCACGGAGAAACACTTGGTCGAACAAACCTCTTCTCAAGCATCTCTTCTAACTATTTCTTCAATTCACTTAACTCAGAAGCGGACATCCGGTAAGGAGCCATTGACACTAGACTTGTACCTGGTATTAAGTCCACTGCAAACTTTACTTCACGTTCTGAAGCAAATCACTGATGTCATCTGGAAACACATTTGGGAATTTACAGACAACAGGTAATTTGACACTCGCCGCTTTATAATCAATATGCAACGATGCAAACATTGCAAACACCCAGGCTTCGTCTTCCAGAAGTTCGCCTTCTTGCTTAGCAGACAAGAACATCAACTCCCCACCATCACCAAGCTCAGGAAACTCTACAGTCTTGTTATAACAATTGATATGAACACGGCTGAACTCCAATCAGTTCATTCCAAAGATTAAATCGATTTGGTGCAGGGGTAAGCACACCAAACCCATCACAAAACTCTTCTCAAAAATCGTCACAGGACATCTCAAACACACAAAGGTAGTAGTAACAGAACCATTAGCTGGAGTCTCTATTACCATGTTACTATTCATATCAGATAACTTCAAACCCAATCTATTAGCACATTTAAGCGAGATAAACGAATGAGTAGCACCAGTATCAATAATAGCAACCAACTCGATATTATTAATAAATCACGTACCTCGAATCAGGTTGTCCTTCTCTGGTGCTTCTACACCACTCAAAGAAAACACTCTTCCACTAGTTTGAGTAGTAGTAGCAGTCTTCTTCGGTTTCTGACACTGGGTGTTGATGTCACCCTTCTCCCCACAATTAAAATGGGTTGGACCATTATCTTTGCAATCAGTAGCTCTATGCCTCTTCTTACCACATCTGTAGCACCTCAACGCATTATTGGTGCAACCATCAGCACAGTGGCCTTGCTCTCCACACTTGTAACACTTCCCAGAAGCGGGAGCTGCTCCCCCACTTGACCTTTTCCCATCTGAAGCCTTCTGCTTCCCTTTGTCGGCTGAAGTCGTATAAGGCTTTCCCCTATTGTTGCGGTGAAAATTGGATAACAAATTATTAATTAATTTGCATCATATTTCTTTTACAACCGACTTTGATTTATCCAAAGGAAAGGTTCAAGATCGTTAGAAAAACCTAAAGGGAAAGATCTAAGGTTCGGGGGTTGGTTACGCCTAGGGAAGGTATTAGCACCCTAAACGTCCGTAGTACTCTACGGGAGCCATTTGTTCTACAGTTATCTTATGTTTGCTAAAGGTTCTATGCTAAAGGCTTGAAAACCCTAGGGGTTAGTATCTAAGTATACTCGATAAAGCATCGCACTTTACGCCTACGTATCCTCGGGAATAGAATCAGAGTATGCGTAGTTCTACTTCTACTGAATTATTGACTATGGCCAATATTCAGAGGGGAAATGAGTACAAGCTCATTGTAGAGTTTAAGAACTCTCTAAGTCTAGTTGAAATGGACCTATGTTGAGGTTTAGTCAATAGGGGAAGTGATAAATTCATTATGATGAATATCACTAAGAGTTGAAGAACTCTCTCCTAAAGCTAGTTATAATTTCTATGGCTCTGATGAGGCCTAGAAATAAGGTTTCTTCCTAAGAGGTTACTTAGGTTAAGATGGGGGCTATGACTTTAAGAGTCAATACTATCAACCTTCCTTTGGAATAGGGGGAGAAACAATTGATAAAAATAAGACATGATATAAGATAAAACAACATAAGCATGAGGATGGCAATATGTTTATGACAAAGATATGAATAGGATGAACATGATTAAGAGAGTACATCAAATATGCTTCAATCTTTAGGAAGACAAACATATAGAAATGACATACAAGAACAACTCAAAATGTTTCAATCTTTATGAAGACAAACAAAAGAAGTGTTATGAAAGATGATATTTAGAACAATGATGATATTCATATAGAATCAAACATATGGCCAATCAACATGAATATATTGTCTTAATAATTTCAATATCAAAAATATTCAAAGATGACATGAATACAAATATGATATTGTGGTATTAAGATGTCAAAGCAAAAATGAGAATTGAACACATAATGATCAAACACATTAGATGGCATAAAAAAAGTAATGAAACAAAATTGAGTAATTAAACTCAATTAAAAATAAAGTCTTAAAAAGTTAATTATTTTACTAATCTCTTTTATATGAAAAAAAAAAGGCTTAGCAAAGAAAATGAAGCAAAAGAAAAAAAAACAAAATATTATATTTTTAGAAAAAAGTAGTGAAATGAAAACTAAGTAAAAAAAAAAAGATGAGAAATGCAGCCACAAAGGATTGAACCCGCGCCCCCCTGAACCAAACAAATGAAACGTAACCAACTGGGCTAGGGTGTGCACGCTGATAAAGGAAGAACCGAATGTGTATATATGTGAAAACAGGCAAAAATCAGGAAAATAAATAAAAAGGACTGGGGCGAGGGGGATTCGAACCCCAGTCCTAAGGGTAGGCAAGGTAGTTATGTGCATGTGTGTGACCGTTGGGACGACGTGTTTCATCCGGTCATAACCTAACTCCATAAATATATAAGTCAATCATGCGCGTATTTTCAAAATAACACAAACCAACCAACAGAAACTGCTCACGATAGGCGAAGATTATGTCACAACATCAACCAAACATTTCCAAACAAAATTGAGGTAGAAACACATAGTTACCGTTTCAAAACCAAGAATGGGCACACATATGAAAGACCAAATAAATGCTTATCATCACAACACCAATCACTTGAATGCACAAAGCAGTAAAAACTGACATAGTCACAGCAGCAGCATGATAATGAGGTTTAATAAAAAGTTTGAAAAGCAAACAACAGACACTCATACAATTCCAAATGGTAACTGAGTTCAGCTCATGTACACACTTAATGGTAATCAAACAAGGACATGTTACACGAAAAATATACATATAGCAGGGGATGGCTTCGATCATTAATTACATGTTAGCAAGCAAATATTAGACAGATGGAATTCAAACAGACATGACAGCAGCAGGCATAAACAAACATATCAGCAGCAAGCATAAGCAAACATATTGGATATCATGTAAAAATATGACTTGAATGCAACAAAATACACAATCATGTAGATTACAGAATTTAAAAGCAACATGGCATGAATTTTGGATACACAAAACAGTTACATATCATGCTGGTAAAGGAAACAACAGTCATATTTGCAAAGGTGAGTACACACACATCATGCTGAATAAAGGCCTTCAAGAATCATACATACATATTCAAGACAGAGTAGAGCATGTTGTAAGATAGCATAGCAATCAAATCCAAACAAGAGATATCATTTAAGACAAGCAGTAGCATTAACAAACCTAAGGCATTCTAAGCATGTTGTTTATGAAATCATGAATAGTGAGAAGAAAAACTCATCATACTGTCATGCTTTACAAACAGAAACAGAACTTACAACAGTTATTACTTCAACAACAACCTAAACATCTATAAGGCAACATATGAGTAGTTGGAGCAATTTTCAAAACTTGGACCTCACACACCAAGGCTGACAGAGTGAAAGGACTTTCATAAACACATGTTGACATTCATACTATCAGTATTCATAACTGCAATGATGCTAAGACAAAACTACATTGGAGCCTAAAACCTCATACCAAAATCATAAGTGAACTTTAAAGCACCATGAAGCCAAAACAGGATTAATGTGGAAACAAATATGAGAAACAGACTTGCAAATTGCTACCATGTCAAAGATTAATAACAAGCTGAATTTAAAATGGTGTATGGTTCAGGTTTCAGACACACATGTTGACAAAGTTCACGTTAAAGTTGGCATACATAGTACACATAATGGCAAGCATGCTCACAAATTGGAGATACATCAAATGACAATTTAAGGTTGGTAAACATATCCTAAACACCATAGTTTAACATGAATGATATAGCAAGATGACTAAATGCAAGAGTGACAGCAGGTATCAAATTAACTTAACATGAGAATTGATCATAGCACAGCAAACAAGTGATGGCAGCATAGATATTGGTGACAGAGGTAGTAACAATGTCAAAGTGCTTAATGTGCATAACAATCATAGCAGTCTTGTGCCTATTACAAAGTGACAGTTCTAAAAAAACAAACCAATCCAACATATCAACCCATCTTCATTTCAGAGTGACAAAACAAACATTGTAGTGAACATCAAATAGGTCAGCAATCATAACTTTCAGAGAATTCAAAGATTGGTGCATACCAAGAATACAAAAGGGCAACAAAAAAAAGAATCTACACAGAACCAAATGCTCATTAAACAAGTTTTCAAGCAAAAAAAGCAACAAGTTTGGAGTCACTCTTAAATCAGACATATACTCAAGAGGCTTTCTGAAATCATACAATTATGTTCTTAATGCTAAGCATGGCATGATGATGGCATATATGCGCTTAAGGTATATCAAAGGAATGCATCATTATAAGATCACATAGGCATAAAGACAGAATAGATTTAACAAAGAAGAATAAAACATCTCATGAGTTATCTATGCTATTTAGCAATCGATGGTGATGACATAAGTGTGAACATGGCATGGTAATCGTGTACACAACAAGATAAAAACAATGAGTCCACAAACAATGTTTAATTAGAGACCACCTCAACAGTTATGTCCACAAGCAGTTAGTTAACACTAAATGCACAGATATTACTTTTCATATCAGCTCACATGACATAATAACTTAGAACTATAAATCAAAACAATTGCATATTTCAACAAGTTAACAGTTCAGAATATCAACCTTAAGCACAAAGAAAACAAGCTTGGTTCCAAAATACAAGATCATGCCATGTCAGAATTGTGTGCATATCAAAATGTAGATAAATACATGACTACTAACAGTAAAACCCTGTGACAGAACAAGTCCAAAAACAGTTTCCATGTTCACAAACACAACTCAACAAGCATCAATATCTAAATAAGACTTGGGATGCAAAACAAGGCAATGAGTTTAGGTACACAAACTGAATATACATTAATGATGACAGAAAAACAACAAATGGCCAATACTTATCAACTCCTTCTCATAAGAACCTCCAAACATCAAGAACAAACATAGGCTTACTAGTACTTATATGCATCCAAGTTTTGACAGTATAACACACCATAAAACCACATAGACCTGCAACCAGTTAGTGAACAAATCGAATACATCATCATTTACAATGATATTTCAAGTATAGTAACTAGAGCAAAAGGCAATACCAATGTCTATCCCCATATATCAGCAAAGCAACCAAACCAAATCTTACTTTATGATATCATGCCATGGACATAAGTTTAAACAAATTCAAATACACATTGTCACATTATGGATGGGTGCAACATCAAACACATTACACAAGCAGTTATGAACAGATATGATAATGTCAATAATACATGAGCAAGGATATTAAATAGGGAGAGTGTAGTTACCAAGTGGAGTATGTCCACTGCACCTTCAAGCGTATACTGACCTCTCCTTTATGAACTAGCAAAGGCTCCAAAGCAGACCTTCTCCTTTTCTTGCTCGTGAAAACTCAAAACTCATAAACTTTTAGAGTCCTTTGTGAAAAATTATTGGTCATTTACACTGAGGCTGAACTCCTTTATATAGGCAGAGTGCTGGCTTGGGTAAGTCCAAGTATCAAACAGGTGGTGTGCTTAATAGGCGCCAATGTCTCTTTTGAAATTTCAAAATCGGTCCATGTCTTGGAGACAATTGCGCTGTGCAAGTTTCAGAATTACAGTGCTGATTCACAATTTCGTGTATGGCTTCAGAACACCTTACTTGATGTCATATAGAGAGATAACAAATGAAGCAAAGGTTGGAGATGGCGTGGAGCGTATCGCAGGTGGTGACAGGTTGAATGCTGAATTCGGTAAATCCTCAGAACCAACTTTTATGAACCACACAGTTGAGAGCTTGAAATGGAATTGCTCTTTGGAGGATTTCAAATTGAACATAGCGCGCCAAGATTTGAATTGAAGTGGTCTATATGAATTGATGAGCTTGCGTTTGCTTGGATTTTCCTTCTTCCACTTCTGAATTCGCGAGCAAAGGCGAGGGAGAAGAACAATTTGGTTGTGTTTGTTTTCTCGTACGCCACATGCTAATTCCTCATTGGTTGGCAAATGAGTTGAAAAGTCAACACAACCATACTCATTTCCTATTGGTCCTTGGTTATGAAAAATAAATCCAATGTTTTGTATCATTTGGTCACGATGGCTTATGGAAATGAAAACCCTTTCTTTAAATTAATTTTAACATGCTAAATGATAATAACTATTAATAAAAATGTTAAGTAAAATAGTAAACTAAATTAATTAATGCAAAAAATTAAAATGAGATTAATTATAAATTGATAAAAATAGGACAAATAAAATATAAATAACATTAAGAAACATATTGAAATTAAATAAAAAAACAAATAAAATACTAAAATAAATACTAAATTAAAATAAAACATCAACTAGCAGAAAAATGAGGGTAAAATTTGGGGTGCAACAGTTGCCCCTATTTAAATATCTTCACCTGATGACATGAGAGATGAAGATCCTCATGTAATCAAATGTGGAGGATATTTAAATATAGATAACCGAAAATTTTATCCTCAAATGCACACACATGCAATGCAACAAACATGATGCCAAGAAGATGCCAGAAAATGCCGACACAACAAGACACCAAGGGACGAACAGGAAGCAAGACGAATCAGAGCTTCACTGGGAAGGACGAAAGATACAGTATCCATGAGAAAAGCTCACTGGGGATACCGACCAACCAACAAAAGAGACTCACTGGGGAGACCTCAAAGAAACACTGGGGAAAAGACCACAGACAATCTCCACTGGGGAAAGATCCGGGGAGATAAACTACTGGGGCAAAACAAACCTACATTCTTCCTGAACATGAAACCAGAAAGAGGAACTTGGTCACTGGGGATCAATCTAAAAAAAAACAGACAAACAAGCAAGGACTTCCTGGGGAACCTAAACTGAAGGGTTCAAAGTGGGATCTTCGAGGCAAGCCAAGAGGACAGAAGCTAACCCTGCGCACCTGATAGGAGTCTTATAGGGTTAAATAAAAAGATATTCCCAGAAATTTATCTTAAAGTATTTTTAGGAAAGAAACGAAATAAAGAGGTGTTCAATGTCCGACACGATTCGGGCAAGAACAGTTTTAAAACAAAAAGACAGTGCTTGACACGATTCAAGCAAAGTCCCAATTCAAGTACGACACGATTCGAACAGGAATGGTTTTAAAACAAAGGGGTCAGTGTCCGACACGATTCGAACAAAGACTCTGTTCAGGTTTGACACGATTCAAACGAGAACAGAAGAGACAGTGCTTAACATGATTCAAACATAGTCCAAGTCCAAGTTTGACACGATTCAAACGAGAACACAAAAGACAGTGCTTGACACGATTCAAACAAAGTCTAAGTTCAAGTTTGACACGATTCAAACGAGAACACAAAAGACAGTGCTTGACACGATTCAAACAGAGTCCAAGTTCAAGTTCGACACGATTCAAACGAGAACAGTTAAGAGGCAATGTCCGACACGATTCGAACAAAGACTCGGTTCAAGTTTGACACGATTCAAACAAGAACAGAAATGACAATGTTTGACGCGATTCAAACAAAGTCCAAGTTCAAGTTTGACACGATTCAAACAAGAACAACTTTCCAAAATCCTTTAAAGTTAAACTTCTTGGGGAGCAGAAAAAGATTTTAAAGATGCAAATCTGGCGCGCAAAGGTTAAGACCGAATGAGCACGACATAAAGCAAACCGGGAACGTCTTCACTTCACTGGGGAAATAAAGACAGACGCCAACACAGGACCATAAGCAAAGCAGAGCACCAAGAATGCAATGATGCTAGGGTATGATGCATATGCTTAGCTATATGCTAGAAACGATGTGAACGACGCAAAACAGGAAAGAAGAAAGGATAACACAAGTCAACACCCTGAAACCCAAACATCAAGGACAACCGGGGTGGTCTTCTTTCACTGGAGGTGGCAGATCCATGCCAAAAGGAAAAAAGTACTGCTAACTCTTTCTGTACGAACTTGATTCCAAAACGTCTTAATTCCAGAGTAAAGCTTAGTTTATCTTTGTGTTTTCTCAAGATATTGCAAAATTTCCGTTTTCAAAAATCAAGTGAAAATGACTAAACTTGCAAAAAGGAAGGATAACGTGTTAAACACGGAAATGATTCAATAGCTGATATTTATTGAAAAATGGTGACTTGCCAAATAGCAGAGTCCCATGAAATATTACAAATGCAACAAAATGGCAATTATCAAAGGTTACATTGTATTCAATGACCGATAACCCTAATGACTAAAGACTCCAGTTGTAGCAGAACTTGAGCTTCTCTGGGGATTCCTGGATATCACATAGGTGTTATTGCCTCAAGCATAATACTTTCGCACCGAGTCGGCATTCACAGGATGTGCAAGTTGTTCACCGTCCATAGTCGTGAGGAAAAGAGATCCTCCTGAAAATACTGTCTTAACTATGTATGGACCTTCATAATTAGGCGCCCACTTTCCACGGGCATCTCTTTGCGACGGCAAGATCCTCTTAAGTACCAACTCACCTACTCGGAATTCTCGAGTGTGGACCTTTTTGTCAAATGCTCTCTTCATCTTTTTCTGATACAACTGACCATGACACATAGCTGTTAGGCGCTTCTCATCAATTAAATTCAACTGGTCATATCTCTCTTGAATCCACTCAGCTTCATCAAGCTTTGTCTCCATTAATATCCTCAGCGAAGGTATTTCCACCTCTATGGGGAGGACAACATCCATTCCATATACCAACGAAAAAGGGGTTGCCCCTGTTGATGTTCTGACAGACGTCCTATATCCATGTAGTGCATACGGCAACATCTCATGCCAATCTTTGTATGTTTTGACCATCTTCTGAAGGATTTTCTTGATATTCTTATTCGCAGCCTCGACTGCTCCATTCATCTTCGGACGATACGGTGAAGAATTATGGTGCTCGATCTTAAAGTTATCACACAACTCCCTCATGGTTCTGTTATTCAAATTGGTCCCATTGTCAGTTATGATTCTGCTTGGAATCCCATAGCGACAAATGATATTGTTCTTGATGAAACGAGCAACTACTTGCTTAGTCACGTTTGTATAAGAGGCGGCTTCCACCCATTTGGTAAAGTAATCTATGGCCACCAGGATGAAGCGATGCCCATTAGACGCTTTAGGCTCAATTGCCCCAATCATATCAATGCCCCACATGGAGAACGACCAAGGTGATGACAGTACATTCAACAGAGTAGGAGGAACATGCATTTTGTCTGCATAGATCTGACATTTGTGGCATTTCCTAGCATACTGGATGCAATCAGTCTCCATAGTCAACCAATAGTATCCAGCCCTCAAGATCTTCTTAACCATGGCATGCCCATTGGCATGGGTGCCAAAAGCTCCTTCGTGAATATCGTGGATCAACAAGTCAGCTTCTCTCTTATCGACGCATCTTAACAAAACCATATCATGATTCCTCTTGTACAGTACACCGTTGCTGATGAAGAACTTGGCTGACAGCCTTCGTAAAGTCTTCTTATCAAGAACGGAGGTATTGGCCGGATATTCTTGATTCTTCAGGAAGTTCAAAATATCATGAAACCAAGGTTTGTTGTCTGATTCTTCTTCGATGACCTGGCAATAGGCCGGCTCAGTCCTTCTTCCGATACTGATCACTGGATCTTCATTGATAAATCTGACTTGCCACATTGAAGCCAGTGTCGCTAATGCATCGGCCACGTGATTCTCTGTGCGTGGTACATGACAAAATGTTATCTCATCAAAACACTTAATCAGCTCCAGAGCATATGCTTGATAAGGGATAAGCTTCTCATCCTTGGTCTCCCACTCGCCTCTAATCTGATAAATGACTAGAGCGGAGTCACCCATAACTTCGAGAAAACAGATTCCAAGATCAATTGCAGCTTCCAAACCCAAAATGCATGCCTCATACTCAGCAATATTATTTGTACACCTAAAATCCAGCCTAGCTGTAAAAGGGGTGTAGCCACCTTCAGGATTAATTATGACAACACCCACTCCATGCCCCTTGCAATTGGATGAACTGTCGAACATCATCTTCCATCTATATTCCGCCCTGGGATCTTCTTCAGAACTTGGCTCTTCATCATCCTTTACTGCCATAATGTCCTCGTCAGGGAAGTCAAATTTGAGTGGTTCATAGTCTTCAACTGGTCGATCAACAAGATATTCTGAGAGGATACTTCCTTTAATGGCCTTTTGAGTGACATATTAAATGTCATATTCAGATAATAACATGTGCCAACGGGCAAGTCTACCTGATTGAGCGGGTTTCTCAAAGATGTATTTTATCGGATCCATCTTGGAAATCAAAAGGGTGGTATGACAGATCAGGTACTGCCTCAAGCGTTTGGCGGCCCAAGCCAAAGCGCAACAAGTCTTTTCCAGTAATGAGTAACGACTTTCACTATCTGCAAACTTCTTACTCAGATAATAGATTGCGTGCTCTTTCCGGCCAGTCTCGTCATGCTGTCCCAAGACACAGCCCATGGACTCTTCCAAAACTGGTAAGTACATAATGAGAGGTCTTCCGGATACCGGAGGAATTAGAACAGGAGGTTCTTAGAGATAACTTTTGAGTTTCTCAAAAGCTTGCTGACAGTCAGCATTCCACTCTACTGGCTGATTCTTACGGAGCAATTTGAAGATTGGTGAACAAATTGGAGTCATGTTGGAGATGAAACGAGAGATGTAATTCAAACGACCCAAAAATCCCCTGACTTGAGACTCAGTTTGCGGAGCTGGCATTTCTTGAATTGCTCGCACTTTATCTGGATCTACTTCAATACCCTTCTGGCTGACAATGAAACCTAATAGTTTCCCAGATCTGACCCCAAAGGTACACTTTGCAGGGTTCAGCCTCAACTGATACTTCCGAAGCCTCTTGAACAGTTTCAGCAAGTGATCTACATGTTCCTCCTCATTCTGAGATTTGGCTATCATATCATCCACATACACCTCTATCTCTTTGTGGATCATATCGTGAAACAAGGTCACCATGGCCCTTTGGTACGTTGCCCCTGCGTTCTTCAGTCCAAAAGGCATAACCTTATAGCAATAAGTGCCCCACGGGGTAATGAAAGTGGTCTTATCCATATCAGCCGGATCCATTTTAATCTGATTATAGCATGAGAAACCATCCATAAAGGAGAACATGGTGAAACGAGCAGTGTTGTCCACCAGCGTGTCAATATGTGGTAGAGGGAAATCATCCTTGGGACTAGCTTTGTTGAGATCCCTGTAGTCCACACACATTCGCACCTTTCCATTCTTCTTCATAACAGGAACAATATTAGCTACCCATTCTGGGTACTTGGAGACTGCTAAAAATCCGGCATCCAATTGCCTCTTAACTTCATCTCGGATTTTGAGGGCCATATCAGGATGACTTCTACGAAGCTTTTGTTTTACCGGCGGGCATTCGGGTTTGAGCGGTAATTTATGAACCACAATATCTGTATCTAAACCAGGCATATCTTGGTAGGACCAAGCAAACACATCCACATACTCTTTAAGTAGTGAAATCAACTGCTGTCTAATTTCTGGTTTCAAAGATGCCCCAATCTTAACTTCTTTCTTCTCTTCCTCAGAACCAAGATTGATGACGTCCACCTGCTCTTCATGTGGCTGGAGATCTGTATACTGGTAATCACACATGTCTGCCAGCTCTTTGGGTACCTCAAAATTCTCCTCCTCTTCAGCTTGATAGACAGAGGAATCAAAGTCAATGGTAATAGCAGGGTCATTGAATACAATGGGTTTACGATTCATTCTGCATAATAGAATGATTTGTATTACTAAAGTGTACGACAATTCACAAACATGCAAAATGTAGATGTTTTGTTTGAAAAGATTGCCATTTTTTAGAAAAGAATGCAGTAAAGTGAAGACAGCGAAAATTGCAAAAAAGTCATTTCATTGATTAATATTGAAAACGGAGGCCCATACAAAATAATCCACTAGCTTTGGGCAAGACTAGGGAAATGAAAACAACAAATCAAAACAAGTTACTCTGGTTCCGGGTACACAGTTGGGATCTCTATAGCCTCCCAATTGCTCAAAGCACCCTCTTGGCGAAAAACCAGATGATCAATGTCTTCTTCCTCTTCAACGCTTCCAATGATTGCGTGGACCTGATGTCCACCTTTGACAAATATCTCTTGCACAGTCTTCATCTTTCTTCTCATTCTTGAAGCAACTTCATCTTCTGGAGTTGGTTTGTAACCCAACCCCTGATGTCGGTCCCTCTTCTCGATCTCGATGACTTCGCCCCATCCTGCAGGCACGCCTTCCTGAAGGGCGGACTGGATACTCTTATACGAAGCAAACGATGGATACTCTGGAACTACCGGCTTCTCGTTGTCGATCATAACTGCATTGGCTATTTCCAAAGCTTGGAAAGAAGTTTCCAACGCATCTTCGTCAACCTCAATGTAGCGAAATGAGGACAGGTTACTGACCATCAAATCCTCCTCACCATGTATGATAACTAACCTATCATCAGCTACGAACTTCATCTTCTGATGCAACGTAGAGGTCACAACACCTGCTTCATGGATCCAAGGTCTTCCGAGCAAACAGCTATAAGCAGGATTGATGTCCAGAATTTGAAACAGAATATTGAATTCCTGAGGTCCAATCAACACTGGGAGCTCTATCTCCCCCATAACAGACCTTCGCAAACCATCAAAAGCTTTGACAATCAACGAAGTGGGTCTCATGACTCCTCCTTTGTATGCCAATTTATCAGGAGTTCTCTTTGGTAAGACATTCAGAGAGGACCCTGTATCCACGAGGACTCTAGCCAATGTATCTTCTTGACATGTCATGGATATATGCAGAGCAAGATTATGCTTCCGGCCTGCTTGGGTTAACTCTTCCTCACAGAAACTGAGGGTATTACAGGCGGTAATGTTAGCAACAATGTGATCAAATTGTCCGGTAGTGATATCTTGAGCCACGTGAGCCTGAGCCAAAACCTACTGCAGCGCAGATCGGTGAGCCGGTGAATTAATCAATAAAGACAAAATAAAAATCTTTGACGGGGTTTGATGGAGCTGATCCACAATCCTATAGTCACTTCTTTTTATTATTCTAAGGAACTCTTCATCGTCCTCTTTGGAGATTACTTCTTTTCCTTTATCGTTGGTAGGTACATGACTAACACCTTCTTTTCTGGATGTTTCCATGTTCATAGGGGGACAAATCCTTCCACTTCTCATCATTCTCCCTGCCCCTGCTATATTAGACACGTTCTTCTCATCGGCCCCCACCTCTTTCCTCGGGACCGGTTCTTCTATCACGACCCCCACCTCTTTCCTTGGGGTCATTTCTTCTTTCTTTCTTTCACCTGTGATATCCTCATAAATCCAGGGCACTGCTTTGGTTCCTCTGAACCTGAATGGAACTGGTTTTGGGAAGTTATTTTGCCTAGCACGATTAACAGGAACAGCAGCTTCAGGCTGGTTAAATCTCGGAACTGATTGTTTAAAAACAGGACTCACAGTATTTGCCCCTGGATTGTTGAACACAGGGACTACTGAGGGGTACTCTTTTTCAATAAACAACTGTACTTGTTTTGGCAAGTTGAATACCAGCTCAATCACCGCTATTCTGTCTTCCTTCCTGAAAACCTGTAAGAAACCTTCATTAATCAAGCGCTGAATATCACCTTGTACTAACGAACATCCTTCATTAACACCATCACACTCTTCACAAACATCATGGCAAGCTTCGACCAAACCGGTGCTGAATAGCTTGGCATGAAACAATTTCAAGGGAGTTTTAATCTGTGCTGCATCGGAGATTACTACCTCGTCATTCTCATTTTCAATAGCATTAGTTGACCCATGGTTTGGCAAAGGGCTACTTTTCACATTTGGTTGGCTATTGACGAAAGACAGAACATTCTTCTCTATCAGGCCTTTTACTAGATTCTTCAATGCCAAACATCCTTCTAAGTCATGACCTACCCCTCCTTGATGGAAGGCGCAGGTTGCATTGGGGTTGTAAAACTGCATAGACCTTTCTGAGGGTGGCCCCAATGGCCTAGTAACAATTAACCCTTGCTCCACCAACGAAGGATATAATGCTGTGTATGTCATTGGTATAGGAGGAAAGTTCGGTGTCACTGCCTGTTTTCTTGGCGGGGTATTTTGTTGTGGCGTTGGCCGCCGCTGCTGCTGGTAATTCTGGTTCTGATTCCTTGGCCACTGCTGTTGATTTTGTGGTTGGGAAGCAGGAGCCTGTTGCATTACCGGATGATTGAAGGTGGGCATAACAGATGCCACGTATGGTTGCTGGGGGAATTGCATAGCATAAACTGGCTGTTGGGGAAAGCTGGGACCTGGCTGTGGTTGGAAAAGAGCTCGCTTCCAACGAGGACTCTGCTTCTTCCCTGTCATGACAGCGTTAGTCTCGCCCTCCTTCTTCTTATGAAAATTGCTTGGAGACTTTTTGACACTGGTACTGGTAGCATTGTTAGGTGAACTAGCCACCTTTCCACTTTTTAGACCTGCCTCTACCTTCATACCGATTGCAATAATGTCAGAGAAATTGGCGCCAATGTTGCTAATCATCTTCTCATAGAATTCAGGTTTCATAGTGTCTACAAACCAATTGGCTAGCTCCTTCTCGGTTAACGGCGGTTCAACCTGTGACGCAGTCTCTCTCCACCTCTGAGCGTATTCTTTGAACGACTCGGTATTTTTCTGAGTCATGGTCAAGAGTTGCCTACGATCAGGTGCTAGATCCAGGTTATACTTATAGTGCTTTATAAAGACATCCATAACATCTTGAAAGCACTTAATCTGAGACTGATCTAGACCTAAATACCACTTTGCAGCAGCGCCCTTCAGGCTATCCTGGAAACAATGGATCATCAGCTTATCATTATCCATGTATGCCGCCATTCTTCGGAGATACATGACCAAGTGTGCCTTTGGACACATAGCGCCAGAGTACAATTCGAAGCTTGGTAATTTAAACTTTGGTGGAATTACTAGGTCAGTAACCAAACACATATCCCTTAAGTCAGAGCCGAAGACATTATCTCCCTCCATGGCCTTCAATTTTCTCTGCATAATCTCCATACTGGCCCTCAATTTCTCGTTGCTGTCGTCTCCTTCCATGGATACGTTGTCATTAATAAGATGATGCTGATTCTGGAAGACGGGTTGAAACTGAGTCTGAATCACTGGTGGAGTATAAGTTGGGATAGTTTGTTGGTTTTCACCAAACAAAGGTGCAGCTTGTTGAGTGGACTGAGGAGCTGTGGCTCATATAAACTCAAACGGTATCCCTAAAGTAGTGTCCACAGCAGGTATGACTGGCGGCTCAACATTTGTGGTGACGATTTCTGAGACTATAGTAGCTTGAGTATCCATTTTTGCTCGTATAACATGCAGAACTTCCATAATCTGTCCCATGCCTACTCTTAACTCCTTGAGCTCCTCGTTGACTTGATCCAGATTCTCACAATTATCAGACATCTTTCCTTCTTAAGCCTGGTCCGGATATTGCAACAAATGTAGAGATCAGGGTGCTGGTT
The DNA here is from genome assembly GCA_022829125.1 of Lathyrus tuberosus. NCBI lineage: Eukaryota > Viridiplantae > Streptophyta > Magnoliopsida > Fabales > Fabaceae > Lathyrus > Lathyrus tuberosus. The sequence goes on along the minus strand of JALAZF010000061.1, from coordinate 3,765,785 downwards.
CTGAAGAAGACAAAACGGCGATGAGACACAAAAGAATGCGCGTGCGTATGCAAAGATGCAAATGAGATGCAAATGCAAATGCAAGCTAAACTATCAAGGAAACCAAGACATCTTGCAAATAATATAAAGAATAGATCCTTGATAAAACAACTTCTTCATTAAGAGTTTGACAAACATTACATCTGGAGCAGGGTATTCTCATACTCCAAGTACATAAGTAGAGGTACAACAAAATGAAAAGATACAATAACAACACAAAGGTCAACGACAATACTTAGAAATTAAATCCGCCGGTTGACGACCCTTCTCCATTAATTACCCTCATTATCTTGATGATGCGCTCCTTGGTTTCTTTCTTGGCGAGAACCAGCTCTCCCAATTCTTCCATCATCCTCTGCTTTGTTTTAGTAGGGGACTCGTGGCGGGGATGTGGCTTCATCATTACTTGGGCTATGCTACGAGACCATTGCAAATGAGACTCTGTGACCGGGCATTCGGACCTCCACAACTCCCTGTTGATATGGCACCAAGTGCGTCTCAAGCACATATTCATCTCGAATCCTTCCTTCTCTTCATAAAACATCATCTGCATGTCTTCATTATCTGGGATTCCTTCCTTCAAATGACCCAGCTGACGGCGAGCGAGGACAGGGTTGTAATTGATACAACCATTCCTTCCCATGAGAGGTACATTGGGGCAGTCCCCACAGCTAACGATTATGGTGATTCCCTCGTCCGTTGAATCATACCATTCAATGTCGGTATGCTTCAGTTCCATCAACTTCTTAGACCACACCTTGCAGTCGTCAATCTCCCAGAAAGCTGGGGTCTTCGGCAAATAAGAAACAAACCACTTGTAGAAGAGGGCCACACAACAAACAATCAGCCCACTGCCTCTCATATATCTGGTCTGTATGGAATGGTAGACATCAGCCAACAGTGTCGGGACTGGATTATTGACTGCAAACAGCTGAATGACCTGGGTGTCTACAAAATCCTTGGCGTTTGGGAACAGGAACAAACCGTATATCATCAATGCTAAAGTTGATTCAAACAAAACTTCATTTCCCCTGTTCTTAAAGTACAGAGCTTTCTCCATCAAGAACTGTGCTGGAAAACCACGATTTCCTCCCTTATTGGTCAAATTGGCTTGGACATCAGATAACCTGATTCTAGTCAGTCTGGCTATGTCTCTGGCAGAAGGTGTTTCTTCAATTCTGGAAAAGACAGGGGCATCTCTGATTGGGATCCCTATCATGGCTGAAAACTCTTCCAAGGTTGGTACTAACTGGAATTCAGGGAACAAGAAACAACGGTATGCTGGGTGATATAGTTGGACTAGAACTTCAAGTGGTCCCATAGTTACTGGTGTCTTCATCAAGGGTATGACACACCCATATCTATCAGCAAAGGCTGACTGGTCTTCAATCATTTCTCCCAACCATAGCAGACGATCTACCTCTGGCAACTCAAAGCAGTAAGGCCAAACTCTTTTTCCTGTGGCATCCATCTCTACAAAATCTGCAAAACAAGATTAGTGACTTGATAGTTTAGCGAAAATGCAAAATGCGAATGCAAAGTTTCATGGAATTCAGACACTTGCGCAAAATGTTGGAGAAATATCAAAGGACTCATTTCATAAAGGTAAATTACAAAAGTTGATACACCTTCGAAAAACCCTAAACATGAAGCTAAATAAAAGCTAGAAAGCCCTATGGAGATTCTCCCAAGAGTCGTAGCTTGAGTCTTCCGATTTCTTTCTCCATCTGATCTCTTTCCGCGACAAGATTATCGACGATCGTCTTCCAAGCTGTAGGTTGAACAATAGGAGAACTCGGGCCTTCTTGGACCTTCCTTTTCTTGTAAGAGGTTAGTTCTTCTTCCTTGGCGCGTAGCTGTTTTCGAAGTTCAAAATTTTCCTCAACGACCACCTGATATTTGAATTTCCATGCTTCCTCGGACCGTTGGGTCTGCCTTAACGATATCTCTAACTCCTCTTCCTTCGACATGAAATACAGAATAGGTTCCTCCTTCATGGGTATTGGTTCCTCCCTTTTATATGGCATCTTCAATTCAATGGCTCGCTTGCGGACCCACTGAAGATATGGTTCCAAAGAAACACAATTGGGTTTCCCCAAGAAGCTCCTTTCTCTTTTGCACTTGCTATCCCAGGCTTTTAGGATTAAATCTCTTTGTTCTTCATTCTTATCATATTCCTCAAAATAAATTCCTTCTACATGGATATTTAGGGGCTTATCCTTCATAGGGTATCCTAATTGACGACGTGCCAATAGAGGATTGTAACTGATTCCACCTTTGATGCCAAGAAGGGGCACATTGTTATATGAGCCACAACTGTCTGTTATCGTGATTTTGTCGTACACTCGATTGTACCAGTCAATGTCGACATGAGAAAGGGCCATAATCTTCTTAGACCACCATCCCTTCTTAGGATCCCAAAATGCGCCTTTCTTCGGTAAGTGTGAAACGAACCATCTATATATCACAGTAATGCAGCAAGTGATCTGTCCATTACCATGGGCATTTCTCGTATGGACTGAGTGATAGGCTTCAGCAAGTAAGGTGGGTACTGGATTTTGCTTTAAGAAAATCTTGATTGCGTTCAAATCCACGAAATTGTCAAAGCTTGGGAACAAAAAGAGTCCATAGATGAGTAGAGCAAAAACAGCTTCAAAGGCGACCTTGTTGGAATGTTTAGCGAAGTAACGGGCTTTCTCAAACAGGAACTTAGTAGGCAATCCAAAAATTCCTCCTTTGGAGATTAAGTTGCCTTTGATGTCGACTAATTCCAAGTGAGTTTCCTTAGCTATCTTTCCCTCTTTTGGGTCTTTGTTGAAGATGGGAAATAGAGAGTCGTCCTTGACAGGTAAACCAACTATCTGAGAATATTCTTCAAGTGTAGGCAGGAGTTGATAGTCGGGAAAAGTGAAACAATGATACTTTGGGTCATAGAACTGAAGCAAAGTTGAAAGGAGCCCTTCATCAACCCTTTTTGTTAATAATATCCACAAATTCCCATATCTGTCTTTGAATCCTTCAGGGTCTGTTAGCAGATCTCCCAATCTCCTTAGGTCATCCAACTTAGGGTTCTTGAAAGTGTATTTCACTGTTTTCCTTCTTAATTCGTCCATGATATTTCTGTAACATTTAAAAAGAAGTCTGAGTTCCATGAAACAGATGCAACATGAATGCTTATGCTACATGGATGCAACAAACACAAACAAGAACAAGCACACAAAGGTTTGGGTTAAGAAGCGTGGAGCCAAGGTTCACCCTCCCATCGATATGTACTATGGTTTTTTTACCTGCCGAACAAGGTTCTAATGGGTTCCCAGAGTCTACGATCCATCTTTCAGATTTTGTCGACTTCCCAGATGACTTGGTAATCAACAAAATTCTCAAGAGGAACTCGTCTGAGTGTAGTATCGCGTGACAACCAATTCAGAAATAGACTCCATCATGGTCACCGCACTACATCCTAAAAGGCCAAAGTGGGGTTTGGTAACTACGGTTCTCAACCTCAATGGCACATACGTTGAGAGTAGCACCTTTTCACGAAAAGGATCGTTCAACATGACTAAACTCTCAAGAAAGCCTAAGCTGAGTGATGGTGTCTCAAGTTAACTTTTTCAGGAATCGACTCCTTCAAAGCCCCCTTGAATATACCATCGTCCTATCATAAGTGCACTCGAAATCCGGGTATAGGATTTATCTCACTCAAAGGTAACAACCCAAATCGAACAGGATAATCAAAACATAGCACAAATATACAAGCAGATAAGCATACAAGCAATCATACAAGCAAATAAGCAAACATTGAATAACATAAAACAAGATTGGCTTAACCCTCTTAGGAAAGGACCAGCAATAGGTCTGACCATCCCCAGTGAAGTCACCATTTCTGTTGCGGTGAAAATTGGATAACAAATTATTAATTAATTTGCATCATATTTCTTTTACAACCGACTTTGATTTATCCAAAGGAAAGGTTCAAGATCGTTAGAAAAACCTAAAGGGAAAGATCTAAGGTTCGGGGGTTGGTTACGCCTAGGGAAGGTATTAGCACCCTAAACGTCCGTAGTACTCTACAGGAGCCTTTTGTTCTACAGTTATCTTATGTTTGCTAAAGGTTCTATGCTAAAGGCTTGAAAACCCTAGGGGTTAGTATCTAAGTATACTCGATAAAGCATCGCACTTTACGCCTACGTATCCTCGGGAATAGAATCAGAGTATGCGTAGTTCTACTTCTACTGAATTATTGACTATGGCCAATATTCAGAGGGGAAATGAGTACAAGCTCATTGTAGAGTTTAAGAACTCTCTAAGTCTAGTTGAAATGGACCTATGTTGAGGTTTAGTCAATAGGGGAAGTGATAAATTCATTATGATGAATATCACTAAGAGTTGAAGAACTCTCTCCTAAAGCTAGTTATAATTTCTATGGCTCTGATGAGGCCTGGAAATAAGGTTTCTTCCTAAGAGGTTACTTAGGTTAAGATGGGGGCTATGACTTTAAGAGTCAATACTATCAACCTTTCTTTGGAATAGGGGGAGAAACAATTGATAAAAATAAGACATGATATAAGATAAAACAACATAAGCATGAGGATGGCAATATGTTTATGACAAAGATATGAATAGGATGAACATGATTAAGAGAGTACATCAAATATGCTTCAATCTTTAGGAAGACAAACATATAGAAATGACATACAAGAACAACTCAAAATGTTTCAATCTTTATAAAGACAAACAAAAGAAGTGTTATGAAAGATGATATTTAGAACAATGATGATATTCATATAGAATCAAACATATGGCCAATCAACATGAATATATTGTCTTAATAATTTCAATATCAAAAATATTCAAAGATGACATGAATACAAATATGAGATTGTGATATCAAGATGTCAAAGCAAAAATGAGAATTGAACACATAATGATCAAACACATTAGATGGCATAAAAAAAGTAATGAAACAAAATTGAGTAATTAAACTCAATTAAAAATAAAGTCTTAAAAAGTTAATTATTTTACTAATCTCTTTTATATGAAAAAAAAAAGGCTTAGCAAAGAAAATGAAGCAAAAGAAAAAAAAACAAAATATTATATTTTTAGAAGAAAGTAGTGAAATGAAAACTAAGTAAAAAAAAAAGATGAGAAATGCAGCCACAAAGGATTGAACCCGCGCCCCCCTGAACCAAACAAATGAAACGTAACCAACTGGGCTAGGGTGTGCACGCTGATAAAGGAAGAACCGAATGTGTATATATGTGAAAACAGGCAAAAATCAGGAAAATAAATAAAAAGGACTGGGGCGAGGGGGATTCGAACCCCAGTCCTAAGGGTAGGCAAGGTAGTTATGTGCATGTGTGTGACCGTTGGGACGGCGTGTTTCATCCGGTCATAACCTAACTCCATAAATATATAAGTCAATCATGCGCGTATTTTCAAAATAACACAAACCAACCAACAGAAACTGCTCACGATAGGCGAAGATTATGTCACAACATCAACCAAACATTTCCAAACAAAATTGAGGTAGAAACACATAGTTACCGTTTCAAAACCAAGAATGGGCACACATATGAAAGACCAAATAAATGCTTATCATCACAACACCAATCACTTGAATGCACAAAGCAGTAAAAACTGACATAGTCACAGCAGCAGCATGATAATGAGGTTTAATAAAAAGTTTGAAAAGCAAACAGCAGACACTCATACAATTCCAAATGGTAACTGAGTTCAGCTCATGTACACACTTAATGGTAATCAAACAAGGACATGTTACACGAAAAATATACATACAGCAGGGGATGGCTTCGATCATTAATTACATGTTAGCAAGCAAATATTAGACAGATGGAATTCAAACAGACATGACAGCAGCAGGCATAAACAAACATATCAGCAGCAAGCATAAGCAAACATATTGGATATCATGTAAAAATATGACTTGAATGCAACAAAACACACAATCATGTAGATTACAGAATTTAAAAGCAACATGGCATGAATTTTGGATACACAAAACAGTTACATATCATGCTGGTAAAGGAAACAACAGTCATATTTGCAAAGGTGAGTACACACACATCATGCTGAATAAAGGCCTTCAAGAATCATACATACATATTCAAGACAGAGTAGAGCATGTTGTAAGACAGCATAGCAATCAAATCCAAACAAGAGATATCATTTAAGACAAGCAGTAGCATTAACAAACCTAAGGCATTCTAAGCATGTTGTTTATGAAATCATGAATAGTGAGAAGAAAAACTCATCATACTGTCATGCTTTACAAACAGAAACAGAACTTACAACAATTATTACTTCAACAACAACCTAAACATCTATAAGGCAACATATGAGTAGTTGGAGCAATTTTCAAAACTTGGACCTCACACACCAAGGCTGACAGAGTGAAAGGACTTTCATAAACACATGTTGACATTCATACTATCAGTATTCATAACTGCAATGATGCTAAGACAAAATTACATTGGAGCCTAAAACCTCATACCAAAATCATAAGTGAACTTTAAAGCACCATGAAGCCAAAACAGGATTAATGTGGAAACAAATATGAGAAACAGACTTGCAAATTACTACCATGTCAAAGATTAATAACAAGCTGAATTTAAAATGGTGTATGGTTCAGGTTTCAGACACACATGTTGACAAAGTTCACGTTAAAGTTGGCATACATAGTACACATAATGGCAAGCATGTTCACAAATTGGAGATACATCAAATGACAATTTAAGGTTGGTAAACATATCCTAAACACAATAGTTTAACATGAATGATATAGAAAGATGACTAAATGCAAGAGTGACAGCAGGTATCAAATTAACTTAACATGAGAATTGATCATAGCACAACAAACAAGTGATGGCAGCATAGATATTGGTGACAGAGGTAGTAACAATGTCAAAGTGCTTAATGTGCATAACAATCATAGCAGTCTTGTGCCTATTACAAAGTGACAGTTCTAAAAAAACAAACCAATCCAACATATCAACCCATCTTCATTTCAGAGTGACAAAACAAACATTGTAGTGAACATCAAATAGGTCAGCAATCATAACTTTCAGAGAATTCAAAGATTGGTGCATACCAAGAATACAAAAGGGCAACAAAAAAAAGAATCTACACAGAACCAAATGCTCATTAAACAAGTTTTCAAGCAAAAAAAGCAACAAGTTTGGAGTCACTCTTAAATCAGACATATACTCAAGAGGCTTTCTGAAATCATACAATTATGTTCTTAATGCTAAGCATGGCATGATGATGGCATATATGCGCTTAAGGTATATCAAAGGAATGCATCATTATAAGATCACATAGGCATAAAGACAGAATAGATTTAACAAAGAAGAATAAAACATCTCATGAGTTATCTATGCTATTTAGCAATCGATGGTGATGACATAAGTGTGAACATGGCATGGTAATCGTGTACACAACAAGATAAAAACAATGAGTCCACAAACAATGTTTAATTAGAGACCACCTCAACAGTTATGTCCACAAGCAGTTAGTTAACACTAAATGCACAGATATTACTTTTCATATCAGCTCACATGACATAATAACTTAGAACTATAAATCAAAACAATTGCATATTTCAACAAGTTAACAGTTCAGAATATCAACCTTAAGCACAAAGAAAACAAGCTTGGTTCCAAAATACAAGATCATGCCATGTCAGAATTGTGTGCATATCAAAATGTAGATAAATACATGATTACTAACAGTAAAACCCTGTGACAGAACAAGTCCAAAAACAGTTTCCATGTTCACAAACACAACTCAACAAGCATCAATATCTAAATAAGACTTGGGATGCAAAACAAGGCAATGAGTTTAGGTACACAAACTGAATATACATTAATGATGACAGAAAAACAACAAATGGCCAATACTTATCAACTCCTTCTCATAAGAACCTCCAAACATCAAGAACAAACATAGGCTTACTAGTACTTATATGCATCCAAGTTTTGACAGTATAACACACCATAAAACCACATAGACTTGCAACCAGTTAGTGAACAAATCGAATACATCATCATTTACAATGATATTTCAAGTATAGTAACTAGAGCAAAAGGAAATACCAATGTCTATCCCCATATATCAGCAAAGCAACCAAACCAAATCTTACTTTATGATATCATGCCATGGACATAAGTTTAAACAAATTCAAATACACATTGTCACATTATGGATGGGTGCAACATCAAACACATTACACAAGCAGTTATGAACAGATATGATAATGTCAATAATACATGAGCAAGGATATTAAATAGGGAGAGTGTAGTTACCAAGTGGAGTATGTCCACTGCACCTTCAAGCGTATACTGACCTCTCCTTTATGAACTAGCAAAGGCTCCAAAGCAGACCTTCTCCTTTTCTTGCTCGTGAAAACTCAAAACTCAGAAACTTTTAGAGTGCTTTGTGAAAAATTATTGGTCATTTGCACTGAGGCTGAACTCCTTTATATAGGCAGAGTGCTGGCTTGGGTAAGTCCAAGTATCAAACAGGTGGTGTGCTTAATAGGCGCCAACGTCTCTTTTGAAATTTCAAAATCGGTCCATGTCTTGGAGACAATTGCGCTGTGCAAGTTTCAGAATTACAGTGCTGATTCACAATTTCGTGTATGGCTTCAGAACACCTTACTTGATGTCATATAGAGAGATAACAAATGAAGCAAAGGTTGGAGATGGCGTGGAGCGTATCGCAGGTGGTGACAGGTTGAATGCTGAATTCGGTAAATCCTCAGAACCAACTTTTATGAACCACACAGTTGAGAGCTTGAAATGGAATTGCTCTTTGGAGGATTTCAAATTGAACATAGCGCGCCAAGATTTGAATTGAAGTGGTCTATATGAATTGATGAGCTTGCGTTTGCTTGGATTTTCCTTCTTCCACTTCTGAATTCGCGAGCAAAGGCGAGGGAGAAGAACAATTTGGTTGTGTTTGTTTTCTCGTACGCCACATGCTAATTCCTCATTGGTTGGCAAATGAGTTGAAAAGTCAACACAACCATACTCATTTCCTATTGGTCCTTGGTTATGAAAAATAAATCCAATGTTTTGTATCATTTGGTCACGATGGCTTATGGAAATGAAAACCCTTTCTTTAAATTAATTTTAACATGCTAAATGATAATAACTATTAATAAAAATGTTAAGTAAAATAGTAAATTAAATTAATTAATGCAAAAAATTAAAATGAGATTAATTATAAATTGATAAAAATAGGACAAATAAAATATAAATAACATTAAGAAACATATTGAAATTAAATAAAAAAACAAATAAAATACTAAAATAAATACTAAATTAAAATAAAACATCAACTAGCAGAAAAATGAGGGTAAAATTTGGGGTGCAACACCTATACTGCCCCTTCTTCTCACTCAACTGCTTATAGTGAGCAGATCGAGCTCGGCTATCCTCATCGTAGATCCTACTCTTATCCACCAGCTCAAAAAACCTGTGAAACTGTTGGTACCCAATACCCTGCTTGATTTCTGGTCTCAGCCCATTCTCGAACTTGAGACACTTGGACATCTCGACATCAACACGGTTGTAGTGAGGACAAAACTTCACCAGCATCTCGAACTTTGCAGCATACTCTGCCACCATCATGTCTCCTTGCTTCAGCTCACGGAATTCCACCTCTCTCTTGCCATGAGCATCCTCTAGAAAATACTTTCCCAGAAACTCCTGCTTGAACACAACCCAGGTTATCACAGTGCCCACATCTGTGAGTCTCTGACGGGTGTTATCCCACCAATCCCCGGCCTCTTCTTCTAGCAGATGCATTCCAAACTGAACTTGTTGCTCATCAGTACACCCCCATCACCCGGAAGATCTTCTCAATCGCCTTCAGCCACTTGTGTGCACTTGTTGGATCATGAGTACCCACAAAAGTCGGTGGATTGTTCCTCTGAAACTTCCCCAAAGCACGAAACTCATATGGAACTCCACCATTCGGATTGAGTTGAGCCACTACATTAGCAACTGATTCCAATGCATCAGCGATAGTACGATCATTTCTTCCAGCCATCCTGCACACCACCAACAAGGTTAGAAGAAACAAAACATCGACAGTGTACACAAACTCGACGACTGACAGGGGACTGACATCACGTAAAAACCTGGCCGGACCGACCGACCTGCTCTGATACCACTAATGTAACACCCTTTTTCTACCCAACAAACATCACAAATAAAATAACAAATAAATCAGAGTAGAGTCCCAAAAAGGGCATCACAAATCGTCACAAAATCATCATAATATCCACCTGTCCCGTAACACGGGTTTTTCCATCAATATACAGTTAAACACCACGCAGCGGAAATCAAAATTTAAAGAACACTTTTATAATTCAAAATTTCTCAAATAAAACTCATGAAAAACATCATGTCTAAAAAAAACAAAAGAACGTAATCGTTCCACTCAAACGTCCTGACCCGATGTTACATATCAGAGCAAGAACCTCTAATCGACGGAGAAAATCAAATACTTCAAACTAAATCTTCATGTGCTAAGGAAGCTAAGCCTGATCACCTGCACGTTATCCACGTGGAGACAACATTCAAACAGGCAGGGTGAGTAATCACGAAATCAATATATAAGATATAAGTAAAAGATAAAGCACAAGCAACAACATCATCAAGTCATTCACACGCCAGAATACATCAAAATCACATCAATATAATGCAATGCCACACAATATGCAATGCAACCTCAGAGACTCATGCATGTTGTACCAACTCGTCATAATCGATGGACACCGGGCCATCACCCTCCAAAGATCCCCACCAATAGGATCGATTCTATACAAGAACCGGAGCACGTCATAAAACGCTACAATCCACACAATGGGATTGAAGCCACCAAATGGACCGAAGTCCTAACTATGCCATGAATGCATGATACAAATTGTCATAATAAACATCATCATAAAATCGTCATAATTGCATCATCATTCATGAATCATCATCAAACAAGCATCATTATATAACACCAAGCCGCACTCATCAAAATTCATCATTACACCTCACAATTCGTCATTTTTATTCATCACATCTCGTTCATCATCATTACTAGATTACTAGTGTCTTAATATCTCATCATAGCCCTACATCTCAAGGAAACCACGTCACAAGCGAAATCAGGACAGAAATCGCAAAAATGGGAAAATCTGCCCACATCACTGCCCATACGCGTAATGCCCCTCCTGTTACGCGTATGGCTCAATTTTCACGCCACCCCTTACGCGTATCATACACGTATCACCAGAGAGGGTTTTTCTCTCAATTCTCCCCCAGATTCCCCCTTACGCGTAATGGCTAGTCCATACGCGTAAGACACTTTTCCCAATCCCGTAAGATTCTCCTCTTACGTGTATTCCCCTTTTCCCAGTCATCCAATACGCGTAATACCTCCTCTTACGCGTATTGCCCACCATCCCATACGCATACGCTATGCGGACTAGCAGAGGGTCGTGCCAGTCCTTGGGGACGGGTGCGTACGCTACGTGTATCACCCTGGGAAGCCCCCTTATTAAGCGTAACACCCCCCATTACGTGTATCACCAGAAACTACTCCAAAACTCAAATCTTGCATCTGGACGCAAACCTCCTCATTCCAACATCTTCGATCCACCAAAATCAGCCTCAAACCAGCTTCGAATCATCACAGATCTATGTTATTCATCCTACTTCATCATCTACGTCAATTCTTCCTAATTATTAAGTCATAACTAGTTAATATCAAGTTCGATTTTCAGATCTGGTTACCCCCAAGTTCATCACAGCATCAATAATCATTCACACAGATTCAACATCAATTATAGCAGCACATATCAGATTCGCAACAAAGTTCATACAGATACAGAGTTACGAAAATCATCTTAGATTCGTCACAAATTTCAGCACAAATTCATCAGAAACAAAAACACACAATTACCTCTACATTAAACCCATATCAAACATATTAACCCGGATTACCCCCCATACCTCGAATTTCCAACAGAGATTCTTCATTTTTCGGGGTTCTACGGTTGATTCCTCGTTCTAGCCTCCTTTCCTCATCTCTCTAATCACTTCTTAGGGTTGCACAAAATTAATTCTCATAATCCCTATTTTTCTTTTGTTAAACCTATGTTTTGGGCCTTAATTACGATTTACCGTATTATCCTCCACTAATCCCCTCAACATTACCGTCTTACCCTTAATGGTCTCCTAATTATTTTAATTAACAATAATAATAATAATCTAAATAATATTCTAATTACTCAAATTATTCTAATATTATTATTAATAAAATAATCTAATTAATTGCTATTTCTAAGAGATCTCCCTGTTCCCTCAATCCAAGGATACCCCAAAAAATCATCAAAAAGCACCAAAACACCGAATAATCATAATAATTCAATAAATAAATATTATAATTATTTAGGGCGTTACACTTGGAACTAATTACTCTTGGGCAGAAGGGTAGTTGGTTGAAACCGACAAGAGGTGATGATTCTTGGAGCCTGTGGCAGAAGTTCTTAGTTTATGAAAGTGTCGTAACCCGAAATTTTACCTCCCCTTTTGCCTTTTGCATGAGCATGTGCATTCGCATCGCTGGCATAAGCATTCACACATTTCTCTGTGTTTTTTGGTTGCAGGAATATTCAGGTTTTGTGCCTGATTACTCGCATCCTCACAAGTGCATCACATCATCAAAACAAGCATAAAATAAGGGTTTCCATGATTATTCATCAAAACCAAAGGTGGAAAATTGAAACCGGGGCCACAACACCATTTCCTAAGCAATCTGGGCAAAATTGCCTAGAGTAATCGATTACTCTAATAGGGTAACCGATTACTCTGCACAGTCTTGCAGATTCTTGTGCTTTTTTGGGACAGTAACTATGCACACTCTTTGGTATTTGATTCTACATAGTTCTAGCGTCATGTGGAATATTCTAGACTCTTCAAGTAATTCATTTGCATTTGCTACAATGTATCATTTCCATTTAAGACTACCATGCACCCTATTTTCCTAAGATGTGAACCTTTGGATTTGAAGCTTACATTGGGATGCTCCCAACGAGTTAACAAATAACTAACTGAGTTAGCCTCTAACTCAGTGAGTTAGATGTAACTAACTCCTAGCCTAAGTCCAAACCACCCTAAGCCAACTCCTAGCCTAATTCCAAACCTCTCACACTCCAAACCAAAACTCTATATAAACAAACCTTCAATCATTTTTCAAGGTGGGTCAACCATTTCACACATTACTCACATTTCACTCTCAATTCTCGCACATTCTCTCTGAATTTTTCTGCAATTTCTTCATCTTCATCTACATTTTCTTCCCAAACCTCACCATAGCTCTTCACTATTGAAGAATAATCACTTTCACATTGGAAGTGATTATTTCTTGAGCTTAACCTTCATCACCTTGCAATTATACTTGATTTTCTGGAGTTTTATTAGCTTTTGGATTCATCTCAAGTGTTTGCTTCAAGATTCTACGGTTCGAATTCATATTTCGGAGTTTCGTCGCAATTTGCTCGGTTTCGGTACGATTCGGCTCTAATTGAAGATTCCTCAGGTTTTCTTTGATTATCATCATCAATAGTCCTTTGCAACAATGAAATTCTGGTACATGTGCAGAATTCAGATGTCCTATAACATGTCATTCGACATATGGTATGACATGAACACACATGGCAAGGTATATAACAATAAGCACGGTACTAAAAAGATAAAAACAAGGCACACAGAATTGTTAACCCAGTTCGATCTAACAATCTACATCTGGGGGCTACCAAGCCAGGGATGAAGTCCACTATCAACAGTATCAATTCAAAGCTAAACTCCCTGTTTACAGCTTATCACTTAATCACTACCCAATGACCCTTCTACCTAGATCCTCTCTAGATATGAGAAACCCTCCTCACTCCCAATCATCGCAATGATGTCTAGCAGTCAACACTCCGCCACTGCATCAACGGCTCTTTACCTATACAACAATTCAACAAGGAAGACACACTTCCAAGACACAACTTAGAGTTATTTAAAAGCTTCCTCCAAGAACAATACTCCTCTTACTTAACAGCTTCGAGGATCACACTAACAAACTGTCCAACTCACATGTCGAGTGGTACAGGAACCAACCCTAATAATAGAACTTTTACATCTTTGGTTGGGTTACTCTTCTAGGTTACAATGCATCTATATATAACTTATTCCCAACTGGATTTGGGCCTTCAAAATCACAGCAAATAAGCTGCTACAAATCAGCAGAAACTTCTGCTACATAATAGGTCTTCAATCAAATATTTCCTAATATGTCTCCATATTTAGAAAGTGGTACAAATCCAAAAACCAACACAAAATCTCAACTCAATTACTTTGGACGCCACATAGGATAACTAAATATTCACAGAATATTCAATAACAAATAACAACTAACAGAATCTTCTTTTAATCTAATAACAGACGCAATGTCCTATGATCCAGGATGGGACATCTTTATCCGACATGTTGAATGCAGTACATTAGAACATCTTGATTAACTAGCACATGACAACAACACAACAACACCTTAAAAGAACCATGCACTCATACCAGCTTAGTGTAGCACAACATGTCAAGACATCACACTTGACATCTCCACAACCTGCAACTAATCTAATATGACAGATACTGAACATAACTAGTTAGTGCAGAACAGCATGTCAAGACATCCTCCATGACATTTTCACAACCTGCAACTAAACTATTATGGCAGATACACAAAACAGCATGTTAAAAACAACTTTAGTGACATAAAGCTATCATATAGGTTTAAACAAAATTTAGCCAACACAAATACTGCATAGCTGCAGAACTAACAAACAATCACCAAGCCAGTTCTCTGGCTTGTAGGTCAGTGGCTCTCACTCATTTTTCTATTTTGAATGTTTTCGTATCATTCATGATGTAGTTTCGATGCTTTTTGTGTGAGAATTAATTATGCCATTACTTGATCCATGATCTTGATGGGTTAATTGATTCCATTGTTGTTTATTTGCTGCTATTAAGCTTGATTTTCGTGCACAAATTCATACCCTAGCATGTGGTAATTTGAACAAGTGATTTAGGTGTTAAAAGTGCTTTTTGAAAAGCTATTTTTGCCACTGTTACAGTGGTAATCGATTACTCAAAGAGAGTAACCGATTACTCTGCTCAAATTTGCACCAGCGTTGCTTTTTTCCACTAAGTAATCGATTACTCTAATAGAGTAACTGATTACTCTGCACAATTTTTTCCAGATTTGCTATTTTTCAAGCAAGTAATCGATTACTCAAATAGAGTAACCGATTACCACTGTAACAGAGTGCCATTTTTGGTGTTTTTCAAGCTTGTTTGCTATGCTTTCCTCCTCTAACTTCCATAGATTAATATGATTGATTTTTATGGATGTTTTAGGTGCTGTTTCATTTCAGTTTAAAGCATGCTTGTGAATTTTCCGATGCTCGATCTTTCAATTTCATAATTGTGCACATTCTTGACATTGCATGAACATGATCATTCTTGCACATTTTCATCCACGCAATAACATGACTTTTATTGCATTTTAAGTGTCATTCGGTACTGTTTTGCATCTTCCATTCATGTTGAATTAAGTTTGTTCTTCAAGGAATAAGCTTAATATTGTATAATCAATAATGCACCCTTTGCTTTAATAATTTTTCAATTCATTTTGGGAAAATTGTTAGCATATTCTTCCCTTTTGGTTAATTAATCAAAACTTCGTTTCGATTATTAACCTTCCCGTTGGCGCTTCTCATTAGGCTTCCTTTATAGCTTTCTCTCTCTCTTTTCCCCGTGGAGTCGGAGTTTCACACGACAATGGAGCATTGTACAACTTGGAGCTATTACGTCGTCCGTTTCAATTTCTGCACTACACCCTGTGTGTTAGAGAAGGAATGAGAATGGAGAATTCCTACTCTCATTCTGACCCCTTCAGGTAGGGGACGAATGACCTTGTGCCTGGCTTAGTCACCTCTATCTCCGGGCGGTAGTGTATCTCCCTCCCCATTTGAGTCAATCCCCGATCACTCTTGGCTTTTTCAATCTCTCTTTTGATCAATCACCATCTTCTTGGTTAAAAGATCATTGTCTTGGGTTAGCACCTCTCTCTCTCTCTTTCCCAACATTCTGTTCTTGTGGTCGATCATCGTCTTTTGATTCCCCAGAAGAGTCTCAATTCCTTTTCTTCGGTTAAACACAGTTTTCCAGTTAAACACCGAAACTCTTGCGGAGTTCGCAAACTTCTCTTAGTTCTGCTCCCTTTCCTGGTTAACCACGGCCTGTTAGTTAAAACACTAATTTTCACTTCTTCTCAGTTAACCACAGTCTATCTGTTAACATACTGAGTTTCCTTTTGGGTTAATCGCCTCTTCTGGGTTAATCACCCATTTTTTCAGTTAACCACAACCAGTCTGTTAAAACAGTGAACCTCTTTCGAGTTAATCACCTTCTCTTAGTTAATCACTCATTTCTTTTTGGTTAATCACAGTCTCTCTGTTAACACCCAATCCTCAGAGGTTAACAACCTCTTTTGGTTCAATACCCCTTGTGTTAGGCTACTACTTTTTCTTCAGTCAGTACCAACATCCTCTTTGGGTCATAACCTTCGCTTGGTTCTACACCCAGTCTTTCGGTTAATCACTGTTTATCAGTTAATATACCAAAATCCCCTCGGAGTCAAACACCTTCTCTTCACTCTCTCCTTTTGGTTCACAACAGCCTATCTATTGACATCAAAATCCTTTTTCCCCACCAGAGTCGTTCTCTCTTTTTCTTCGGTTAACCACTGCCAGTCAGTTAACATACCGAACCCTTCTTCTTTTGATTCCCAGTAGGGTCACTACCCTACGATCCCCAACATAATTCTTTGTTCTCTTACCTCCCAAATGGAGTCTCTTCTATTCTTTTGCTCCTTTATTTCTTCTTGGTTTCGACACCATTCTTGCACTTTATCCTCAACACAGTCTCTAATATTTTCCTTTGCACGCCTTTCTTGGTTTTGACACCATTTCTTTGGAATCCCCAGCGGATCTGTTTCCTTCTTTATTTCTTTCTTGGTTTTGACACCACTCTTTTTTATTTTCTGTCTTAGTTCCCTGAACTACGGAAGCTCTGATTTTGCATTCTTTCGAATGTATGATATGTAGGCACGAGATCGCGATGATCTTGGCGAGCACCCTTCCACCTTCTTCCATTCCTTTCTTTTCCCTGGTTCCTTTGAACCACGACGCTCTGATTTCCTAATTGCACTATGAGGGTACGTAGGCACGAGAGCCCTAATCCTCCGCGAGCACTTTCTTTCTTTTTCTTTCTTTTCTTTCTCTCTCCTTTATTTTAGCTAGAAGCCTTTAGATAGATAACCCATCCAAGCCTAGAAGCAAGCAAAATGGTTCCCGTTGAGTACGACGTATGCGTAAGGTGCTAGTACCTTCCTTTTGCATAACCGATCCCCTTACCCGTTTCTCTTCCCCTTGGGTTTTATCGATATTTTCCTTGTCCTTTGGGACTAAATAAAGTTCTGTGGAGACTCTGTTGTATCTTTGAGTGTGCGATTCACTCAGGTATAATCCCGGTAGCTTCAACTCGCGACTCTGCTGGGGAGTCCTTGCTCTTGCAAGTTGCTCTTTATCTTTATGCTTTACTCGCTTTATGTTTATTTACTGCATTTCTTTACTGCTTTAAATATTCATATGCTGTATATTTCGGATATCTACTATTTTTTGCTGTTGTTGGGATGGGTAGATATTATTGGAGAGAAAAGTCCTAACATCGGGCTTAGCATACACATAGGCTAGAACGTGGATAGATGTGAGGCTTGTGTTTTGCGCGTTGTGTTACCACGAGTGCCACATCCCAGATCGTGATTTGCTTGAGAATGCTTCCGTCCTGCGAGAATTCGCTACGGCGGGGGGTTTTCATTCTGAGTCCTATGGTTTGGGCGACCTTTCTAGGGACCACCTTGTTGTGTCTAGATCACACCTGTGAGGGGGATATGGGTTTTTGCTGGAAACCAAGCCACTTCATACCTTTGTTCTCTCACACACATCAGATTTTGCACCGACATAGAATTATATGCAGATATCCAGATTGTTCAGATTTGATTATTTAGACAGTGCTGGCTTCTTATTCTTGTGTTGCATATCAAATCATCATGTAAATTAATTTTTGCATGTGCATTTTCTGGTTATTCGAAGGCTTATTCTTCGTTGACATTATCATAGAGATGAGTACTGGTTGCCTAAGCATCTTTAGCTACAAGTTTGTGGAGCCTAAGCTGAATGCATTGAGAGGTTTAACATCCCGTGTGGTTGAAGATAATATAGGGGTTTTCAAAGACAGTTATGGTAATCTGTTGACCATCCTCAACAGTGAAGTCAACATCACTGCCATTCATACACTAGTTCAATTCTATGATCCACCACTTAGGTGCTTCACATTTCAGGATTATTAGTTGGCACCTACACTTGAGGAGTATGCTTATATCTTGGGGGTTGAGATCAAGAAGTAGGTTCCTTTTGTCTACACTAGCGGTTGCCCGAAGTTTCACCTCATTACTGATGCTCTTTGCATTAGTAAAAAGGATGTGGAAGCTAATCTCAAGACCAAAGCGAAGGGTATTCGAGGGTTTGCTTCGAAGTTCTTGGTTGACAAAGCTACTTCCTTTGCTGCAGATGGGAACTGGAAGGCTTTCAATGTCATTCTTGCTTTGCTGATATACGGGATTGTCTTGTTTTTGAACATGGAGGATTTCGTAGATCAGGCTGCCATCAGTATCTTCTTGTCCAAGAACCCTGTTCCAACACTTCTTGCTGATACCTATCATTCTATTTATTCGAGGAATGAAATGAAGAAGAGAACCATTGTATGTTGTGCTCCTCTGCTGTACCGATGGTTCATGTCTCACCTTCCACAGAAGGGTCCCTTTGTTGAGAATAAAGGGAATCTCAAGTGGTCTCAACAAATCATGTTTCTTACTGCTGATGACATCTCTTGGTATTCTCGAGTTTTCAATGATACTAAGGTCATTCTTCATTGTGGGAAATTCTCCAATGTGCCTCTCTTGGGTACAAAGGGTGGAATTAACTACATTCTGAGACTTGCCTTCCGACAGTTGGGATATCCAATGGTTGCCAAGTCAGATCCTGAGGTAGTGGAAGAGTTCATCTTTCATGAAGGGGTTAATGACATGGGATTACTGAAGAGATTTAGTGCCGCTTGGACTCAGATACACTTTGAAGGAAGAGACGATTTGGGTAAGAAGAATTACATAGCCAAGGAAGCTTACACACTTTGGGCTAAAGAGCATATCAAAGAGATTTTGTTGTCATTCTCTTCTGAGCCTTCTATAAATGCCAGGCTTCCTGAACTTGCTATTGTTCCTCCATCTGAAGTCGACCAACTCAAGCTGACTATTGAGAGGTTGAAGAAGGAGAATGTCGATCTTCGTCTCAACCTTGGAAGAGTCACATCTGAGAAGGAAAGCTTATAGATTGACCTCCATCAGAAGCGTGAGCGCATGCTCAAAGAGGTGGAGGTTGAACAGAACAAGTGAAGGAAGGTGGAAGATGCTTTAAAGAGTACCTATGAGGGACTTACTTCAAAGAAGAGACAGCTTGCCGACACCCAGTATCAAGCCTACAAGGATAAGTTAAGCTACAAGAAGCAACTTGAAGATCTTCAAAGGAAGTTATCCGAGTACAAGACAAAGTGGCAAAGTGAACAATACCATGCTAACCAGTTGGCAAAGGACTTTTCTCAATGTCAAGCTAAGCTCAACAAAGCCTTTGGTGAGATTCAGAAGCTGCAAGATCAAGCACATCAGAGCCGAGAGTAGATCAGTCAACTTAACATGGAGAGTACTCATTGGGAGCATCAAAGTCATCATCTGCAAAACCTCTTGGATGAGAAAGAGGCCTTTCTTCAGGATATGCTTTAGGGACCTAACCATTCTTTGCTGCGCAACCTCATGAAGGATGCGAAGTATTGGAGTGAGAGGTAGGACCATCTAGCCAGATTTGCTGAGCACGCACTTAAGGACTTACTAGGGTTGTTGAGGGATACATATGCTGATGTATTACCGTACAAGAGTCCTTGGGCTGTTTTCCACTTCTTGTTTGTTTGTAGGGTGGTCTTTGATAGAATCCATGTTGATCTTGTTGTAGCCTAAAAGGTAGATATTTGATTTGTAATTGACTTGTACTTCTTTCCTTTATTGCTGAATGAATGAAGTTGCTTGCCAATCTTATCTTTACACCTTTACTTGTATGCTTTATGATTTCTATCAACAAAGATAAGTTTACGAATTCCTGGAATTTAAAACTTTATTTTTTCATGCATAACATACATTCATTTGCATTCATATGCACGTCCCTTCGCCTGGAAACCCGTTGCTTATCCTTGTCCGTCTCTGCTTGTAGCAAGACGGCGACTCGACATCAGTATTTCACTCGCTCAAGCAAATCCAGAATCATGGCTGACTTCGAAGCTGAGAATGCTACCTATAAGGAAACTCTGGCTCAATTTCACGGTCGGATGGATCAGTTTCAGACTAACATGGATGTTATTATGGAACTCCTTCATGCTCAGAAGGACGATGCTGCTGCTGCCACTGTTGTTGCAATTGCCACTGATGCAACCGTTGTCACTCCTGTTATGACTATGTCTCCTGTTGTTACGACTGTTCCCACTATTCCTTCTCCTGCTACTGTTGAAGTACCAGTTGAGCCTGTGATTCAGCCTGCTGTTTATCCATCAAATTCTCAATCTGGTTTGAACAAGATGCCCGCTGCTTTTCCTTGGGGCATGCCTCCGAATTTCACTCCTCAGATTGTAAATAATGGTGCCTTCGTACCATATCAGCCTTTTGTTGTGCCCATGCCTAATGGAAATACTGCTGCATATCCGTGGGGAATGCCTACTCCGATACCGGCTCCGGTGGTGAGCGATGATTATGAGAATCTTCAGGTTCAGACTCGTCAGACTCCTGGGTTGGCTGACATTGAAATTCCTGATGACGAGGAGCATGTGTATAGGGGTCCTCCTATTCATGTTCTGATTTCATCTCAAGCTGCTCAAACTACTGTTCAGAATGTTCATTCTGGAATGCTCTGTCCTGGGGCATCTTCAGTCGCTGTAGTACCTCCTCTGAATTATCCGTTTGGTGTTGAGATGGGTCAGAATGCTGGTCAGATGGTTAATCAAGGACTGGTATACCCCTTCTCAGTTTACTACTCTGCAAGTGCATGCTCCGGCCGCATCTCAGCTGCCAAATCCTCAGATTCTTGTCAGGCCTACTAATCAAGATAGACCTACTGGTTATAAGTTGTTAGAAGACCGTATCAAAGCTATTGAAGGGTTTTTTGCTTTTGGCTTGGAGGCCAATGATTTATGTTTGGTTCCGAATGTTGTATTGCCGCAGAAATTCAAGATACCTGAGCTTCCAAATTATAAAGGTTTGAGTTGCTCATGTAGTCACATCACTATGTACTGCAAGAAGATGACATCCTATATTAATAATGATGAATTGCTTGTTCATTATTTTAAGATAGTTTGTCGGGTGCTTCATTGGATTGGTACATGGGCCTAGAACGCAGCAAAATCCGTACTTGGAGAGATCTATCTGAAGCGTTCTTGAAGCAATACAAATATAATCTTGATTTGGCGCCTACCAGATTACAGCTGCAAAACCAATCTCAGCACTCAGCTGAAACATTTAAAGGGTATGCACAAACATGGCGTGAAATGGCGTCTTGTGTGCGACCTGCTCTCTCTGACAACGAGTTGGTTGATATCTTTATGGGTACATTGCAAGGATTCTACTATGAGAAAATGGTGGGTAGTTCTTCATCGAACTTTGCTGACATTGTAACCATCGGTGAACGAATTGAGAACAGTTTGAAGACTGGAAAGATTCCTGGAGCTGCTTCCCAGTAGCCGGCTAACAGAAAGTCTCAGAACAGTCAGTCCAAGAAAAAGGAAGGTGAAGCCAACGCTGTGACAACTGTTGATATCTTTATGGGTACATTGCAAGGATCCTACTATGAGAAAATGGTGGGTAGTTCTTCAACGAACTTTGCTGACATTGTAACCATCGGTGAACGAATTGAGAACAGTTTGAACACTGGAAAGATTCCTGGAGTTGCTTCCCAGTAGCCGGCTAACAGAAGGTCTCATAATAGTCAGTCCAAGAAAAAGGAAGGTGAAGCCAACACTGTGACAGCCAAAGTCTCTCCTTAGTATCAAGCACCCATGGCTCCCATGCCTTACTATCCATATCTATACATTGCTGCTGCACAATATCAACAACTTCCATACCAGTATCATTCGTAACAACTAGTTTAGAATGCTCAGAATCAACAACAACCGCAACGTCAGCAATAGACTCAACAGAATAACAAAAATCAGCAGAATCAAAACCGGTAAAACAACAACAATTAAGGAAATCGCAAGCTTCCGAGTTTTGACAGAATTCCGGTGCCATACACTGAATTGTTTCCTTATTTGGTTCACCAAGGGGCAATTGTTCCCAAAGAGATCGCACCTACAATTCCTCCATTCAATCTAAAGCATAACCCAAATGTGTCTTATGCTTATCACGCTGGGTACATAAGACATGCGACAGAGGACTGTATTGTTTTTAAAACCAAGGTTCAAGAGCTCATTGATCAAAACATTTTGACTTTTGCTGATAAAGGTCCTAACATTCAGCACAATCCATTGCCCAATCATGGTGGACCTGCGGTAAACATGATTTAGGATAACTCGAGGGCTGAATTGATCATGGAAGTTGACAAGGTAAAGACCTCGATGACTGTGGTTATCAAGAAATTGAATGAACACGGGTTGTTGAAAGGGATGCATGGTAAGTGTCAAATTTGTGACGACAATCCCAACCAATGTCGAAGGTTGAAGGGTTGTGTCCAAATTTTGATGAACTGAGGCGAAGTTCAATTTGCTAGATCTAAGCCTGTTGAAGAAGTCGCTATTATCGAGCCATTCACCATCATCTATAGGAAGGTTCCTATTGAGTCTCCTAAAAAGAAAGTATAACCTATCGTTGTTTACCACCCAAAACCGTTTCCGTATCAGAATTTTAAGGAGGTACCTTGGAGGTATGGGTCTACTGTGTTTTCTGGAGGTCAAGAAATAAGGTTTGGGAGTCTGAGATTGTGAATGTTACAACCACTGGGGGTGTGACTCGTAGTGGACGGGTGTTCGCTCTGAAAATTACTACAAAGCTTGTTCAAGTTCCAACCGTTGTTCCTCCCAAGGAGAAGCCTGCATCTGTAACCCCTATTGTTCAACAAGAGGCATCTACTACTGCACCAGTGCCAACTATTCCATCTAAGGATGTTACAAAGAGCAAGGAGACAATTGATGATCAAGAGTTCCTAAAGCTGATTAAGAAAGGTGACTTTAAAATTGTGGATTAGCTGGGGCAGACTCCATCAAGGATCTCAATTTTGTCCTTACTCATGAGCTCGCCCGCGCACAGATCAGCTTTGTTGAAAGTTTTGAACACTACCCACGTGATGCATGATATATCTGTTGTCGAGTTCGATGACATAGTGGCTAATATAACTACAATCAGATACTTGGGCTTTAATGAATCAGAATTGCCTCCTGAAGGAGCCGCCCACAATCGAGCACTGCATATATCTGTAACCTGCATGGACGCCTTATTATCTCGTGTTCTTGTGGATACCGGTTCTTCCCTCAATGTGATTCCTAAGGGCACATTGAGCCAACTACTGGTGGAAGGAAGCGAGATGAGGCCGAGCGCCTTAGTTTTCAGAGCCTTTGATGGTTCTCGAGGGCAAGTTATTGGAGAAGTGGATTTACCCATCAAGGTTGGAGCGTATTTGTTCATCATTACTTTTCAAGTGATGGATATCAATCCCGAGTATAGTTGCCTATTGGGTCGCCCATGGATTCACGCTGCAGGGGCAGTTACCTCCACCTTACATTAGAAGTTGAAATTCATGTTTGATGATCATCTAGTCATCTTCTGTGGTGAAAAGGATCTGATTGTAAGCAATTTATCATCTTTTCGATACGTTGAAACCAATGAGGGCATAGGTGAGGTGCCGTTGCAGTGTCTCGAGTTCGAAGATGTCAGCTCTGATTCAACTAATCAAAGTAGATCAGCGCAAATGACTTTAGCATCTGCCAAGAGCGCTAAAGAGACCATAGAGAAAGGTGCCTTGCCTGGCTGGGGGCATGTGATTGAAGTGGTTGAAAAACAATCTTTTTGGATTGGGGTATCGTCCTGGTCGATAATCAAGATCACATGGTCAGAAGCAGTGCAGCTTGATCAAGTTCAGTAGCGCGGGTTTTCAAAAGGGTAACATCGTGGCTGCCATTGATAATGCTGGTCCTAGCAACCAGATTTCAAGCTTTGTGCGCAAGTGCCCAGTGGGTTTCATGCTCAACAATTGGACATCTATCGTGATTCCTGTGGTTTTTCCAACAAACATGTAATGCATTTTGCTTTTTCATTCCCTCGTCCTCGCCGAGACGAGTGGATAGCTTGTAAAGGGCCTCACGCTTTTGCAATATTATGTGATCAATAAATAAAAAGTTTTTTGCATTCAAAATCATGCTCTTTTTTTCTTTCTTTATTTTACTTTTTCACAAACAAATGGCAAAAGTTTCTTATATTTTCCCCTTTTCAAAGTAGCTTATTCTAAACATATTCATAAACATGCAGAACAAATAAAAGCATTGATAACAACATGGCAAACATCCATTGTAATTCTGGGATTCTAATTAACCAAGCCGAAGGAGATGGTGAGGAAGATTGTGAATTATCGGCTGAACTAGCAAGGCTCCTTGAGCACGAGCATAAAGAGATTCAGCCACACAAATAGCCAGTGGAAGTTGTCAATCTTGGCACTGACGAGGTCAAGTGAGAAGTCAAGGTTGGTGCATCCCTCTCTAAGTATGTACACTCCGAGTTGGTCAAGTTATTGAAAGAGTATGTTGATATCTTCGCCTGGTCCTATCAAGATATGCCTGGGTTGGATACCAACATCGTTGAGCATCACTTGCCACTCAAGCCCGAATGTCCTCCTGTCAAGCAGAAACTCAGGAAGTCAAGACCCGACATGGTACTCAAAATCAGAGAAGAGGTGAAGAAACAACTTGATAATGGGTTTCGGGACACTTCCGAGTATCCTGAATGGATCGCTAACATTGTCCCGGTTCCAAAGAAAGACGGGAAAGTCAGAATGTGTGTGGATTATAGAGATCTCAATAAGGCAAGCCCAAAAGATGATTTTCCTTTGCCTCATATTGATGTCTTGGTAGACAACACGGCGCAGTTCTCTGTCTTTTCCTTCATGGATGGTTTCTTAGGATAGAATCAGATCAAAATGTCCCCAGCTGATATGGAGAAGACTATTTTCATCACGCCATGGGGTACATATTGTTACAAAGTCATGCCATTCAGTTTGAAGAATGCAGGGGCAACATACCAACGTGCCATGACAACCCTCTTTCACGATATGATCCATAAAGAGATTGAGATTTACGTGGAAGATATGATTGCAAAATCCAAGACCGAAGATGATCACTTGGTCCATTTAAAGAAACTGTTTGACAGACTCTGGAAGTTTAGGCTGCGGTTGAATCCTGCGAAGTGCACCTTCAGAGTTCAATCGAGCAAATTGTTGGGATTTATTGAGAGTCAGAAGGGAATTGAAGTTGATCCTGATAAGGTTCGGGCAATTCAGAACACGCTGCCTCCCAAAACAAAAAAAGAAGTTTGTGGCTTTCTAGGCAGACTTAATTACATCTCAAGATTTATTTCGCACTTGACGACAACCTGTGAACTGATGTTCAAATTACTAAGAAAAATCAATCGGTCAAATGGAACAATGATTATCAAGAAGCATTTGACAAAATAAAACAATATTTGCAAGAACCACCGATCTTAGTACCACCGGTTCCTGGTAGGCCTTTAATCATGTATCTCACTATTCTCGATGAATCAATGGGATGTGAATTGGGTCAACATGACGACACTGGCAGAAAAGAGCATACAATTTACTATCTGAGCAAGAAGTTCACTGATTGTGAGACCAGATACTCACTCTTGGAGAAAACTTGTTGTGCTCTGGTATGGGCTGCTTGACGCCTAAGACAATACATGATTTGCCATACTACTTTATTGATATCCAAAATGGATCCGATAAAGTACATATTTGAAAAGCCTGCTATCCCTGGAAGGATTGCTTGGTGGCAGATGCTGTTAACTGAGTATGATATCTAACATGTTACCCAGAAAGCAATAAAAGGGAGCATCTTGTCTGACTACCTTGCTCATCAACCTGTAGAGGGTTATCAACAAATGAAGTTTGACTTTACCGGTGAGGATGTTCTGTTTATTAGAGATTATGAGACTCCAGACCCTAACATAGGACCCGAACCAGGAGCGTGATGGACGCTCATGTTTGATGGTGCCTTCAATGCTAAAGGTCGTGGAATTGGTGCTATCCTCATCTCTCCAACAGGTTTTCATCCTTCCTTCACTGCCAGATTATGCTTTGCATGCACCAATAATATGGATGAATACGAAGCATGTATCTACGGTATTAAAGCGGCAATTGACATGAGAATCAAGATTCTTGAGGTCTATGGAGATTCTGCTTTGGTTATCGGCCAAGTCAGAGGGAACTTTGTGACTCGGGATTCCAAACTGGTTCCGTACCAAAAGCACATCGCGAAATTGATTCCCTACTTTGATGAAATCTCCTTTTATCATATTCCTAGAGAGGAAAATCAATTAGCTGATGCACTTGCCACTTTAGCATCCATGTTCAAAGTCAAGTGGAAAAATGAAGCTCCTTCTATCCGCATTGATCATTTGAACGAACCAGCATACTATTTAGCAATCGAGGATGAGTCTGATGACAAGCCTTGGTTCTATGACATCAAGAGATATCTGGAAAAATAGGAATATCCCAAGGGTATTACTATCACTGACAAGAAAGCTCTTAGAAGACTCTGCGCCAAATTTTTCTTAAGTGGTGGTGTACTGTACAAGAGGAATTATGATTCCGTGTTGCTCAGATGCGTGGATAGACACGAAGCAAACACGATCATAAGGTCCATACATGAGGGATGCGAGGGTGTACATGCTAAAGGTCCTGCCATGGCAAAAATGATCCTTCGAGCTGGGTATTATTGGACAAAAATGGAGGTAGATTGTTACAACTTTGCCAAAAGATGTCACAAGTGCCAAATCTACGGAGACAAGATCCATGTGCCTCCAACTCCATTGAACGTTTTGACTTCGCTTTGTCCTTTCTCTATGTGGGGTACTGATATGATTGGAATGATCAAGCTGAAGGCTTCCAAAGTTCATCGATTCATTCTGGTCACTATCGACTACTTCATTAAGTGGGTTGAAGCTACTTCTTACGCAAACTTTACACGCCAAGTGGTTGAAAGATTTATCAAGAAAGAGATAATCTGTCGCTATGGCATTCCTAGCAACATTATCACTGACAATGCAAGCAACCTAAACAACAAGATGATGAAAGAGTTGTGTCAAGAATTCAAGATCGAGCACCACAACTCTTCACCATATCAGCCCAAGATGAACGGTGCCGTCGAAGTAGCAAACAAAAACATCAAGAGGATTGTCCAGAAAATGGTCAAAACTTACAAGGATTGGCATGAAATGCTTCCATTTGCATTGCATGGCTACATAACTTCAGTTTGTACTTCTACTGGGGCAACTCTGTATTCGCTTGTGTATGGTATGGAGGATGTTCTGCCCATTGAAGTTGAGATTCCTTCTCTCAGAGTCATCATGGAAGTAGGTCTTGATGAAGCTGAATGGGTTCAATCCAGATATGACCAGCTGAATCTCATCGAAGAGAAGCGCCTTATAGTCGTTTGTCATGGTCAATTGTATCAGAGATGCCTCAAGTGAGCTTTTGACAAGAAAGTTCTCCCTCGAGCGTTCCAAGAAGGCAAACTCGTGCTCAAGAGATATTCATCTGTTCACTCAGATCCACGCGGCAAGTGGACTCCCAATTACAAAGGACCTTTTGTTGTCAAGAAGGCCTTCTTAGGCAGAGCCTTGATCCTCACCACCATGGATGGGGAAGATTTGCCATCGCCCGTGAACTTCGATACAGTAAAAAAATATTATGCCTGAAAAAAATGGATAAAGAGCCCGCTAGATTGATATCCGCAAGGACAATCTAGGCAAAAATGGGCGTCCCGATGGACCAAAAAAGAAATGTCCATGCAAAAGTTAGGGACAATGAAAAAAACAATAACAGCCCGCTAAGTTGAAAACCCGAAAGGGCGACTTAGGCAAGAATGGGTATCCCGGTGGACGAAAAAAATAGAAAAATGTCCAGGCAAAAGTTAGGGATAAATGCATTTGACTGCGAACACTTGAGCCTCTCGTCATCATAGTTGGACCTCAGGCAGTAACAGAGCAGTCAAATCATCATCAACTGATGCAAGGCGTTGGAACCTAGACTCACAGTGGATGGTAGCCAATGTTGTAATCAACGCAAAACATGATTTCCCTTTTCCATTTACATTTATTTTTCAATTTTTATGCAAATTTCCTCATCAAGGATTTTTGCATCCTTGTACACGTCTTTTGTACATGTTTTCACATTTCAATAAAGGTTCATTGTTCGATTTCTCAATTGTTTTCTTTTCAGTATTTTGTTTGCAAAGTATACGATTATTTGTGATCACATAGTACTATAAAGCGTTGAGAATAATAAAAAGATAAATCAATAGAGAAAGCATTATGCATTGCATATTTTACTAGTAACTCCTGCAGGATAATTGGTAATATCCATTGGCAAGCCTAATGCCCGACCAACACCATGATGATTCTTTGAAGATGCGACCATCTCCCCAACAGAGCCATCACTTCCCCAACAAGCGCCATTATGGTTCTTCGGAAAGGTTGTTCACTTTCCATTTCTCCGGCAGATCCGTAATGTCCCCAGTAAAGTTGTCACGATGTACCCCGAGAAAAGACGGTTGTCCTTTGTCCTAGCAAGGGTCGTGCATCATTCGAAACATGTCGAAACTGTCATGCACCAGCAGCGGAACGGCTTGGCTCCTCATCTTTCCCAAGCAGAGAAGATCCTCCGGGCCTTGGTAATTCCCGGCAGCAGATTCAGTGACAGTTTAGAAGTCGGAGTTTTCTGGGTTCATTCCCCAGTCCGAGTCAGTCATGGCATGAAGATTGACCTGATTCTCTTATCCCCGGCAGTGTTAATGGTGATAGTCTAGAAATTTGAGACTTCTTGGTATCTTCCCCAGCGGTGCTGTCACTATTCAGGGGCTTTTCCTCTAGCAGGATCTGTTTTCATTTGTGGATTCTCTCTCCAACCAAGGATGCCGAGTTCGTTTTGCTACAATCTCCGCCTAACTCTCGCACATTACCTCAACCTGCGCCTCTGCATAACATGATATCAAGCACCATATAGAACAACATATAACATGGCATATGTATCAAGCATACTCCTTTCTTTTGGCCTGATTCATCTCCTCAGCAGATATTCAGGCAAACCTCAAGCACTCTCTACACTTGCACCTCTCTTTTGTCACTGTCGGCCAAATTTTCGAGCTACTCTTTATTTAATCCCCTTTTACCTTGAATCATCGAAAATCTAGTGCAATTCGTACATTCAGGACCAAGAGGATTAAATAGGGGTAGCTGTCGTAACTCGAAATTTAACCTCTCCTTTTGCCTTTTGTACGAGCATGTGCATTCGCATCGCTGGCATAAGCATTCACACTTTTCCCTGTGTTTTTTGGTTGCAGGAATATTCAAGTTTTGTGCCTGATTAATCGCATCCTCACAAGGGAATCACATCATCAAAACAAGCATAAAATAAGGGTTTCCATGATTATTCATCAAAACAAAAGGTGGAAAATCGAAATCGGGGCCACAACACCATTTCCTAAGCAATCTGGGCAAAATTGCCTAGAGTAATCGATTACTCTAATAGGGTAACCAATTACTCTGCACAGTTTTGCAGATTCTGCTACTTTTTTGGGACAGCAACTATGCACACTCTTTGGTCTTTGATTCTACATAGTTCTAGCAGCATGTGGAATATTCTAGACTCTTCAAGTAATTCATTTACATTTGCTACAATGTATCATTTCCATTCAAGACTACCATGCACCCTATTTTCCTAAGATGTGAATCTTTGGATTTGAAGCTTACATTAGGATGCTTCCACCGAGTTAACAAATAACTAACTGAGTTAGATGTAACTAACTCCTAGCCTAAGTCCAAACCACCCTAAGCTAGCTCCTAGCCTAATTCCAAACCTCTCACACTCCAAACCAAAACTCTATATAAATAAACCTTCAATCATTTTTCAAGGGGGATCAACCATTTCACACATTTCTTACATTTCACTCTCAATTCTCTCACATTCTCTCTTAATTTTTCAGCAATTTCTTCATCTTCATCTACATTTTCTTCCCAAACCTCACCATAGCTCTTCACTATTGAAGAATAATCACTTTCACATTGGAAGTGATTATTTCTTGTGATTAACCTTCATCACCTTGCAATTATACTTGATTTTCTGGATTTTTATTAGCTTTTGGATTCATCTCAAGTGTTTGCTTCAAGATTCTACGGTTCGAATTTGTATTTTGGAGTTTCATCACAATTTGCTCGATTTCGGTACGATTCGGCTCCAATTGAAGATTCCTCTGGTTTTCTTTGATTATCTTCATCAAGAGTCCTTTATGTAGCATGCGATTTTTGTCGGTGATGCGATCACCTTACCGCATTGGTTGGAATTGGGTGCTACTTTCTAATTTCTTATTTATCCTATGAAGCTTGAATGGAAAGGGAAGATATCTAAAACTAACCTTGCACGTAAATGTTTTATTTAACAAATGCTAAGAGATTGAGGGGTCCGGGGTCAGATTATATAAAGGGAAAGTTTCTCTATTATCTATTTACTGGTGTTTATCTGTCATAAATTGGGAAAGTTTCTCCTTTGGGAATGTTGAGAGAGTATTTTTGTTGTTTTTGGGTTTTTCGATGTTTTTGGTAAGGTACTGGACCTAAAGTTTTTGTTATGTATGCTCGCTAAGATTTCGCAATCTTATGCCTACGTATTCCCGTAATGATAACAGGGAAATCAGAGCATTCGTAGTTCCTCCTATTCTATGGGAGGAAAAATATGTTTGATGTCTTGTTCAAAGCCCAAGATTGAAGCTAAAAGTTATTTGTGTCTTGTTCAAAGCCCAAGATTAAAGCTAAAAGGGTTTGACTGAGAGAAAATTTGTCATCTCTAAATGGAGATATCTTATCTGTTTATCACAGTTGTTGGGTAACTGATTATAAAGGGGAATTACTTTAACTGGAATGTTTGGGACCCAGCAATGCCATAATTTCCTTTATAAGGGAAGTGTCCTGAAGGAATAAACTTTAACTCAGTGTGGAGCAATGTCATTTCTCCTTAGGAATCTTTCATGCTAAGAGAGGGACATTGGCTTGGATGTAAATAATCCAGAGGCTTGCCACCTATAGCAATTAGATGAAAGAAGGGTTTTACCAGGATAAAGAGGGACCACAACTTGGATTTTTGAATTAACAAGTGTGCCACTTATAGCAATTATCTGGGATTAGGGTTTGTTTGATTCTCTGTTTTGATGCGTAATTGTATAGAGAAATGCCTTCCTACAGAGAGAACTCTTGATTTCTCTAAGGGGATGTTGATTTTTGTTGCCTTGATCAAAGCCCAAGGTTGAAGCTAAAAAGTTGACTCTACTAGGGAGTTTTATTTCTGTCTTGTACAAAGCCCAAGATTAAGGCTGAAAAGAGATTGACTCTTTTGGGGAAAGTTTTATCTGTCTTGTACAAAGCTCAAGATTGAGGCTAAAAGAAATTAGCTCCACTGAGGAGAGGTTTTATCTGTCTTGTACAAAGCCCAAGATTGAGGCTAAAAGTTATTGACTCAGCTGGTGAATATTTTGTCTGTCTTGTACAAAGCCCAAGATTGAGGCTAAAAAGCTGATGGAAAATCATTATACAAAGCCTAAGAGGAGGCTGGCTGGGGAGTTTCTTATATGAAGCCTAAGAGGAGGCTAAGTTCTGCTGAGGATTATTTGAGATCCAGAGACAAGTCCAAATTAGGGAATCAACTCTTGCTGGGAATTAAAGAAGAGTTGAAATATCAGATGCCTTGAGGTTCTGATTGAGGGTCTATTAATAGTAATTTGACCCTAGCTGGGGAATTTAGAGTGAAAGCTTAAAGATTGAGTTTTAAAACCCATGGAGGTTTTAACTCTGTTGGAGGTTGATGAAGTGATCAGGGTTTCTCCTTTGCTTTTAGGAAACTAGAGGGTTTCTTTGAGATCTAAGAGGAGATGAGACTTTCCCAGTCTACTGGTATGAAGAGGTTTACTCTTAACTGGAGGATGATCTTTGTATGATGCCCAAGAGGAGGCTGAGACTGTCCAAGTCTACTTGTATAAAGCCCAAGAAGAGGCTGATGTTTTAAGGGATGAGGATCAACCCTAAACTGGTCTGATGTTCTGACTCTCTGGAGGATTGAACTAGCAAAAGATGACTAGGTTATGTCCTATACTTGTAGAAGGTCTTTAGGTCCTTGTACTAAGCCCAAGAGGTGGCTGAGAACTTTTAAAAAGCCTGAGGGTCCTTGTGCAAAGCCCAAGAGGAGGTTGGGGATGCTTTTAGGAAGCCTGTGGGTCCAAACCTAAGAAAAGTTCAAGAAAGGTTTCACCGGGAATAATCCTTTCTTTAGTGAACAGTTCCAGGGTTTGAAGAAATTCAAGAAAAGTTTCACCGGGAATTAATCTTCTCTGGGGAAATGAATTTCTTGTACAAATTTCTAAATAGTGATAGTCTTGAGAAAAGTTTCACCAGGAATAATGTCTTTCTCTGTTCCGTATTGTATAAGCCCAAGAGGAGTCAAGACTGTGTCTGGAATTTCCTACGGGGAACTAATTTTGACTGTGTTGAAAGAGTAACCACTGGTTTGATCGAGTCCTAGACCTAATTGTCGGGGAAAACTCAAAGCAAGCAATATACAGACATATATATACAAATGAAATATATAAGCAAGTATGTAAAGGAAATGGTAGAACTTACAGTTGTGCAAGCTCCAGCATTGTAACCACAGTTGTATGGTTAGTTATTCAAGAAATTGAAGAAATTTTTGATAACAACTATGAATTTGAATCTAAATAAAAAAGAAAGTTGTTGTAAAGGGAAGTTTGGGGCTTATACTTAAGGAGAGGCCCAAATGAATTCTTTTGAAAAGGCAACGATTGCGTCGTAGTTTTGAAAATCACAGAGGGGCTTATACAATGACTGAGGCCTAAATTTATTGTATTTTTACAAAAGAGGTGGGTCTTACACTCTATTAGAGGCCCAAAAGTTTATTTTTAAACAAGAGATGGGGCTTACAACTCAGGGAGAGACCCATATGAACATTGTTTTAAAAATGGCGATCGCGCCAAGATTTTTTTAAAATCGTACCAGGACTTATATAATGACTGAGGCCCAAAAATGGTTTATTTACAAAGGGATGGGACTTACACTCTATCAAGAGGCCCAAAAATGTTTTGAAAAATGTTTGTGAGGGTGAAAACAATTAAAACCCTAATTTTATTTTAAAAAGTATTTTAATTTGAATAAAAGTCAAATAAAATTATCAAAATTATCAAACATGTATAAAAAAACAAGTTGTGATCTTGGATTAATGTTTGAAAAATTATATTTCATTCATAGAATGATTTGGAAATCAATTGAATTTGAAAAATCAAGAGAAAGAATTTATTTAAATGTTTAAACACAATTAAAAAGGAATTCTTTTCAAAAATTCGAAATATATTAAATAAATAATATCTTTTTGATGTTTTTTGTGGAATAAAATACTTTAACATATTTGTGAATTTTGAAAACAAGAATAATTAAAAAATGATTGAAATTGAAAGAGAAATTAATTTTTGAAGCTATTAAGAAATTGTGAAAAAATGTGAAAAGAACAAGTGGTAAAAAAATATGGGATGATCCTCCCGAGGTTTTAACCCACGCCCTTGGGGTTGAGGGTTTAAAACTTTACCAACTGAGCCAGGTGTGTTGGCTGATAGAGAATGGGAAGAGTGAATAATATAGGAAACCTTCTTTTGAAAATGGTTCAAAAAAATACCAAAAGGTCTGGGGCGAAGGGGATTCGAACCCCCGACCTCTCGCTCGCTACACACACATAAATACTAGTGTTTCCACTAGGGCGCAATGCCAATTCAAACATATATTGGCAAGGGAAAAATATATAGTAAAACTATATTTGATTTTGAAGAATGGCGCCATGGCCATCACCTTCAACTTCATCATCTTCATTAGATTTTTGAAATCGTATCTCCATCAATACGCAACCATTTTGGATGATTCAAAAATGAAACTTGTCTATTTTTGAACGAGGAATTGAATGGCATTACTCAATTTTATTTAAATTCAAAGAATTGAAAGAAAATGGTTTGAAATCGTATGAACCCTAAAAATAGAATTTAAAATGAAATTTCATATGTACAAAATATGAAGCAATTGATTGAGGGAAATGATCTATAAACTATCAGAAATGCATTGGTAACTTGAAAGGATGTTTACGATGCATGAATTAATGAGTTCAGTTTTGAGGAAGCTAACCTTGCAAGTGAGAATCAAATTCTCTGTTGGAGATGTTATAGATGTGTTCTGATGATCTGGATAGCTTCCTTGACCCTCAAGGATGGTGTTCCAATGTTGATACTGAATTGAAACCTTCTGAATCACTTGACACGACTCAATCTGCAGCTTTGAGGCAAAATTGAGCAGAAGGATGGTGACTTGAAGATTTTGATGTTACAGATGGAATGTAAGTGTTTAGATCACTTTTATATGTTATATATGAGGTGTGTGAACCATTGGTTTGAGTTGCATTGGTCTCCAACTCAAAACCCGATAGTGCTTTCTCAAGAAAAATGGAGTTTTGTGTTTAAGAAGGAAATGAGAGAAAGCTATGTTGTAAGTTGCTTTAGTGTGTTTGTAAACATCAGAAGTGAGCTCTATTTATAGGTGAATAGATTTGTCAAGCATGAACAGTTGGAACTTGAAGGATAAGAACTGAATTCAATGGTCTTGGCTTGGCATAATTGCTTCTTACACAAGGTACAATAGCAGTCCCAAATAGCTCAGCTATGTGTTGACTCAATCCACATTCGGCAGACCTCTTAAATGTTGTTTATTAGAGCATCTTGACTACAAGGGATAGGAATCTTGAATATGCACTATTTGCTCATAATTTCCTTTGAAATTCAAGGCTTCCATGATAAAACTTCATCATTCTCATGAGATTTTTCCTTGGCTCTTTGGTACAATCCTGCAGGTTTGTGAGGAGTCACTCTGATCACATTGAATTTGTTTGGCATAGTGATCATTGCATTGGACTAAAAAATCGTGGCTTGCAAGAAAACATCCAAACTATTATGAAAATAGTTGCAACAACGTCTCTTGTGGCAGCCATAACTCTTGGCTTAAGTTAAGTTGTTTCATGCCAATGATCTCTTTGGATTGTTGGCAACATGTATAACAACTTTGATGTTTACATTGGAGATTGATTCTTCTTGCAACTAGGTGTAAACATCTCCCAAGTTTTGGTGTTTTACCTAAAATCTGTCTTGGACAGAATTTTCTCTAAGTGTTGGAAAAAGAAGCATTTTCATGTTTTAGTGATTTTGATTCAACCATAACTCAGAATCCATGATGATTTGGAATGAGATGTAGTTGACATATTTGAAGTATGTCATGTGAACTTCCATTTGAGCTTTGTATGGAAGCAAATGACTTTGTGATTTGGAAGTTATGCCCTTGCAAAGTTGGTACCAATTCACTTTTGTTTCATAACTTAGAAAATTTTAAGTTTTCTATGGTTGCCCCTTTTACAAGAAACCTCACTTTTCTTGATTTTTCTTGATGAATGATGATCAAAACCATACATTAACATTTTTTTTTACTCAGGGGAGCCATATTTGTGAAAAATTCCAAAAAATCAAACTTGACTTTGGGCACAGTTGACTTTTTGTCAGATGAATTCCAAATTGTGTGATCCTTTGTACAATCAAGTTCTAAACCTAATTCATACCTAATGGATGGATTCCATAGGTGTTTTAGGGTGTCTTGAACCATGTCCCAAGGTTTGAGAACATATCTTGGTCAAAAGTCCAAGATACAATTGACTTTTTCTTCAAAACCCTAATTGTGGTCTTGATGAAATTGAAACTTGTGAATCAAGCTTCTTGGGTCAATCCATTGTTATAAATGGATCAATATGGTTTATTTGAGGCCCTCAAATCATGTCTTGAGGTTTTGGTTCATGTCTTGCCTCAAAAGTTAACTTAGGGGTGAATTAGGTCAAGAAACCCTAATTCTTGATTTTTGATGAATGCTTCCCCTGAGGTTGTTTTGACTTGATGATTGGGTCTATAAGGTCCCTTTGAGTATCTTGGGTCATGCTTTGAAGCATTGGCTCATGCCCAGATGAAAATTTTCATCTGGAGGCCTTGGTCAACCAAAACCCTAATTTGGTGACACTGTCAATCTTGAGGCTTGATCCACTTGGAATGTTGCAACCTTGTGCTTGATTCTTGATGTGGGAGGCCTCTTGATCCTTTACGGGTGTTTGAGAGGCTAGACAAGTTGAGGATCATGTCCATTCTTGATTGATCCTTTGTCTGAGTACTCTGAGAGGGCTAAAAACCCTAATTCTTGGTTGAGGTGAGTGCTCAACAATCCTTGAGGAGACTGATGAGACATGAAGGTACATCCATATTGTCGTAATGATTTGCACAATGATGGGAAATTTTGTGGTCAAAATTTGGGGTATGACACTTTGCAACAATCATCAAGCCAATTCTCTGGCTTGTAGGTTGGTAGCTCTCACTCATTTTTCTATTTCGAACGTTTTCGTATCATTCACGATGCAGTTTTGATGCTTTTTGTGTGTGAATTGATTATGCCATTACTTGATCCATGATCTTGATGTGTTAATTGATTCCATTGTTGTTTATTTGCTGTTGTTAAGCTTGATTTCCGTGCACAAATTCATACCTTAGCATGTGGTAATTTGAACAGGTGATTTAGGTGTTAAAAGTGATTTTTGAAAAGCTATTTTTGCCACTGTTACAGTGGTATTCGATTACTCAAAGAGAGTAACCGATTACTCTACTAAAATTTGCACCAGCGTTGCTTTTTTCCACTAAGTAATCGATTACTCTAATAGAGTAACCGATTACTCTGAACAATTTTTGCCAGATTTTCTGTTTTTCAAGTAAGTAATCGATTACTCAAATAGAGTAACCGATTACCACTGTAACAGAATGCCATTTATGGTGTTTTTCAAGCTTGTTTGCTATGTTTTCCTCCTCTAACTTCCATGGATTAATATGATTAATTTTTATGGATATTTTAGGTGCTGTTTCACTTCAGTTTAAAGCATGCTTGTGAATTTTCGATGCTCGATCTTTCGAGACATTGCATGAACATGATCATTCTTGCACATTTTCATCCACACAATAACATGACTTTTGTTGCATTTTAAGTGTCATTCGGTACTGTTTTGCATCTTTCATTCATGTTGAATTAAGTTTGTTCTTCAAGGAATAAGCTCAATATACGTACAGGTTATCCAAAATATATATATATATATATATATATATATATATATATATATATATATGTTCACATATATAAACATAAATAACAAAAGCATTTCCCCCGACTCCCGTGTTACGTATCAGAGCAGATACTAAAGATCTAAGAAAAATGAAGATCTAACTCTTCCACTTACCTCCACGCCTCTACAGCGGCTAATCTGTAGTATGCCATAAAAGCATATTCCAGCAGAAGGGTGAGAAATAACAACTAAATCAAGATTGTATAATCATATGTAAGCATATAATTCACATATATTAATCAACTCACCCATACACCACATGCTAACACATATAGCACACAAAGATGTCATATATTCATATACACAAGTTATGACATATATATATATATATATATATATATATATATATATATATATATATAAACACACCAACACATCACATATATTCAAATCCACAGACATGGCATATATGTCTCACACCAAAACACAACATATATTCATTTTCACAGATATGACATACAAATAACACATCAAGAGTGGTTCTTCAAGAACCCACCAATTCCCGCAGGAAACATAGATACATCGCTATACTCCCCACTGGGCTCACGATGATCCTGAACAACCAACATAATAATGCAATCCAGCTCAATGACACAATGCAATGCAAGTAGTACCACATAACATGGTTCGTTCAATTGAATGCGATTCATAAAAGAATTCGAAGAAATCACATACACTCCCACTGAGCAATGATTTGTCTCCATATAACTCCACATTGGAGTTCGGATAAATCACTTACACTCCCACTGAGCAATGATTTATCTCCATAACAACTCCACATTGGAGTCCGGACAATACTAGGCACCCATCATGGATTCCCACCTAGCTGTCTCCACCAGACACATCATAAAATGCACTACACAAATAATGCACAAAACATAGGTATAATAACAACTATACCTCTTCACGATCCCCTTGATCACACGTGAGATACATACTCACCGTAATACACAATAGTATTACCATACCTTTCCAATCAATTCAACATAACACATACATAACAAAAATTATGCACAAAACACGTGTATAACAATCAGTTATACATTTACACGATCCTCCTGATCACACATGAGATGCATACTCACCGTAATACACACTAGTATTACCACAACTGTTCAATCAATTCATCATAATACACACAATTAAGGAAAATACCTCACGAGGCCTTAACTAGACAATTATCTAATTAATCCATCCAAATTCCATTTTAAATCATTTTTACCACCATTCCTAAATTCAACAAGTTCTGACACCTATCCCAACCTCTCAGACCAAAAAGGAACCGCATCGGACGCGAAATCGGGGAAGAAATCGCGAAACGGCAAAATTCTGCACTCTCGCTGGTCATACGCGTATTAGCCACACCCATACGCGTATTGCCCAAAGGGTTACGCGTACCATTACGTGATTCAGCAGAAGGCCGTGTAAAAACTGGGTTCCATACGCGTATCTCCCTCGTATCGCCCTTGCCATACGCGTATTGCCTTGGCCCTTACGCATATGGGCAGCGAAACACCCAGAATTTCCTTCATAATTCTGCTACGGGTTCCACTCAATTCCCCTCCAAATCTCATCTAAACATCACTATAATACAAATTAAATTCATAGCAACCTAAATCTATCATGTACCAACAATTAGGCACCTTAAATCATGATTTCCACTCAATTTCCCATTTCTATCAAATGTTAGAACTCTAACATTTTCAACCAAATTCAAACCAAACAAACACATACACATACATATATATACAATCGAAATATAATCGGAACTTCTCACCCTTACCCGATTAATCGCGATTGAAACGGAGATTTCTCCAATTTTCCTCTTTCTCCTCTTCTCTCCTTTCCTTCTCTTCTTTCTCCTCTTTTTTCTTCTTTTTCTTACTAACATATATATATATATATATATATATATATATTTATATATTCCAATATTATATAATATAATCCGATAGGGTAAAACATCTCCAATTGATATTTGTCATCTCAACCCAATTGATCAATTATTAGAGTTACCTTAAATACTCTCTTGAACTAATAATTATTAATTCACCTCCTTAATAAAATAATTGATCTCTAGTTGCTCTCTCTCTCTCTCTCTTTCTCTCTCTCTCTCTCTCTCTCTCTCTCTCTCTCTCTCTCTCTCTCTCTCTCTCTCTCTCTCTCTCTCTCTCTCTCTCTCTCTCTCTCTCTCTATTCTCCTTTTGCTCAAATACCTCCCAGATGCTCTCAAATTGCAATAAAACATAAACAACGATGCAAAATATATTAGAAATTAAAAGTTAATAAGAAAATATTATCAATTGCAATTATTTTATCTATCAGAGAAATTATCCAATTAACAGGTAAAACTCATATAATTTACACAATTCACAAAATTTCACATAAATGAAATAAATAAATACGATTAACCAGATCGGGGCGTTACAACTCTCCCCCGCTTAGACATTTTTGTCCTCGAAAATATAACTGAAACGAACAACTCCGGACGTGACTCTCGCATCCGACTAGCCAACCAACATGGCAACACTAGGTACACCACGAATAACACAAACTGACAAACCACCTTGCTAGCAGTAACAACGACAACGATAAGATACAATGCCCATACAATGCACTTGACGAATAACTCACGACTCAAAGAATACCCAAGTTACGAACACCTAAAGGTTCACTTTAGAACCAGAACACAACAAGATCGTTACCTGCACCATAGGTAACACTCCCCTAGTTCCCCACATAGGAATTAGCTACTCGCACTCGAACTATCACTATGGAAACGAGGCAACAACAAAAACAAGAACATAAAGTTCCACGACACAACAATGTTTCAACAACCCCTACATAACCATAATCCCAACATCCTAGTCACACAACATAATTACAACACTGCTATGATTCACCAATCAGACATATAACCAAACCATCCATCTACATAGTAGCCCATGAATAATATTTAAACCTCTCACCTAACACTTCCATTCTGAAACGTCCAATGGTCTCATCATTCCTACATGTTCCCAATGTTCAACCTATGAACTCTTACAAGTCACACACACATATACGAAATGTGCCACATCACGCTTTCGATGCACACTCTGATTACTAGCAACAATCAAATCTACCAATTTCATACCCAACTTCTGACTCCCTCTAATATTCACCAGAAAAATCATAGTTCATTTCTAATATACCCAACCCCACACTCTACGGTGTTATCTCACACACCAGACACAAGTCTCTGAACTGCTCAAATAATTCTAATCCTCTAACCATCAAAACAAACATGAATAAAAACTTTCGACTTAACTCATCAGGCACGACATTAACTTCACCAATAGGATAATCCCAGCTAAAGTCATAACTCATCAGGAATTCCAACCATCCTCGTTGTCTCATACTCTATTATTCCCGACCAAACAGGTACTCAATATTCTTGTGATTACTAAACACTTCGGACTCAAAACCATAAAAATAATACCTCCAGATTCTCAACACAAAAGTAACCGCAGCCATCTTGAAATTATGAATCCTCAATTGTTGTAAAGCATAAGCCACGAATTTATCATCTTGCATTAACACACTAACCAAACTCATCATAGACGCATCCCAATACCTCACAAACGGTTTATTAGGATCACGCAGAATCAAAACTGAAGCCGTAGACAAATTCTACTTTAGCCCTCTCCAACTTTCTTCACAATGAACATCCAAAGCAAACGACTTACCCTGTGCAAGCCAACTGAAGTAACGATAATGCTAACTTGGAAAAACCTTCCATAACCTTCGGTAATAACCAACTAAAGTCCAAAAAACTTCTAATCACCTTAGCCGACTTCAGAGCCTCTCATTGAAGAACTGCATCTACTTCCGATGGATCCATAACCCTACCATCATTTGAAATAACATATCCAAGAAAAACTAACCTTTTTTCAGCCAAAATTCTCACTTGAATAATTTAGCATAAAAATTCCTTTCTTTTCAACACTTGCAACTCGATTCCCAAACACCCTATATACTCTCCTTCTGATTTTGTAATAGTTCAGAATATCCCTAATGAACACCACTCCGAACTTATCCACTGAAATATGGAAGATACGATTCATATCCTCCACAAACATTCCAGACGCATTACTAACACCGAACAACATCACTGTACATTGTAATGCCCAGCCAAACCAAACCTCATCCAAACTTGTCCAGACTCACACACAAGCTTAATCGAGTAAATAACAACTTATTCTGATGATAACAAACATAACCAGTCACATGAAATCGATCAATGCCTCAACTCACACAAATTCACCACTCTTATCAAACGTTCCAAACAATTATAATTCCAATCAAACTCAACCAAACCATTCCAATCATCAATTCTTGAAAGTGGACACTTATTCTCAATCGTTACCTTATTCAACTATCAGTAATCGATACACAATTTCATTCTATGGACAATCCAAATTCCACAAATGCCAACAGGTATCAACAATCAACCAAAAGGAACTCTTAATCTCAATATTACATTCACCCACAAGGGTTTTCTCAAAATTTTCCATTAATGCCCTAAAACTCTAAGAACTCATCAAAACTCTAAGTTTTGCTTTCCTGTCAATTCCAAAACACTATTATCACAACCATCTTAGTCTCATCTTCTAAGAGTTTTTCTACTTACTTAGTAGATATAACCTTAACTATCCACCTTCGTCCAATTTAAGTTTACTCTCTACTCTCTGAGGAGCAACCATCAAAATTCATGATCGTTCTCCCTCAGAGATATCCCGACTTGACCAACATAACAAAGCCTCTAATCCGCCTCATCTTCCGATATAAGAATCTTCATCAACTCATCAAAACAATCCATAATCATTTTCTTAACTCCCAACAATTCATTGCACACACTATCTAAGCCAGAAAGACACGTCTATTCCATCCAATATAATTCCATCTACTATCAACAAGAGATTAAGGGTGATCAGTTCCTCAATTTGTCAATAGACAGCCGACAATCATGATGGGGCATAGACCATCTTTACTAGACCATAGTAGCATTTCTTGCATCTTGTGCACAAAACTACCTAAGGCACAAATCCTTAGTCGACATAAACCTAACCTCCGCATTCCCTCTGGATTCGGGAACAACACTGTCTAAACCACACTTATAATCTCGCAAACAATGACACACTAAACCAACGCTCCACAACTGAAGCAACTTGGAGAAGCACCAGCTTCTCCCCCACTTATCTTATTCCCAACCTGCAAATGGAAAACAAAATAAGCACCGATAGCATTTTCACACACTTGTCGCCTACTAGGGAACAACACAAATAGACAACCTGGCCGGACGGACCGACATGCTCTGATACCAATTGTAACACCCCAATTCCCATTTAGCTGATAAATAATACATAATTAGATCAGAGTGAATAAAAAAATATTTTTTTGACAGAAATAAGGATGCCACATTTGATAAAAACATAATCCACCTGCTTATAACTTTGATACATAACACAAAATGGAATAAATAATAACAAGAAACTTGTTCCAACAAAAGGAAAGTTCAATTATGGAATAAAGTGGAATGATCCATAATTGACTCGCTTTACAAAATAAGTTGTTTCATAACATCAAAATATACGTACAGGTTATCCAATATATATATATATATATATATATATATATATATATATATGTGTGTGTGTGTGTGTGTGTGTGTGTGTTCACATATATAAACATAAATAACAAAAGCGTTTCCCCCGACTCTTGTGTTACGTATCAGAGCAGATACCAAAGATCTAAGCAAAATGAAGATCTAACTCTTCCACTTGCCTCCACGCCTCTACAGCGGCTAATCTGCACTATGCCATAAAAGCATATTCCAGCAGAAGGTTGAGAAATAAAAACTAAATCAAGATTGTATAATCATATGTAAACATATTATTCACATATATTAATCAACTCACCCACACACCACATGTTAACACATATAGCACACAAAGATGTCATATATTCATATACACAAGTTATGACATAT
Source organism: Lathyrus tuberosus (assembly GCA_022829125.1). Classification (NCBI taxonomy): domain Eukaryota; kingdom Viridiplantae; phylum Streptophyta; class Magnoliopsida; order Fabales; family Fabaceae; genus Lathyrus; species Lathyrus tuberosus. The sequence continues at coordinate 3,721,875 of JALAZF010000061.1, read as the reverse complement.
ATATATATATATATATATATATATATATATATATATATATAAACACACCAACACATCACATATATTCATATCCACAGACATGACATATATGTCTCACACCAATACACAACATATATTCATATTCACAGATATGACATATAAATAACACATCAAGAGTGGTTCTTCAAGAACCCACCAATTCCCGCAGGAAACATAGATACATTGCTATACTCCCCACTGGGCTCACGATGATCCTGAATAACCAACATAATAATGCAATGCAACTCAATGACACAATGCAATGCAAGTGGTACCACACAACATGGTTCGTTCAATTGAACCCGATTCATAAAAGAATCAGGACAAATCACATACACTTCCACTGAGCAATGATTTGTCTCCATACAACTCCACATTGGAGTCCGAATAAATCACATACACTCCCATTGAGCAATGATTTATCTCCATAACAACTCCACATTAGAGTCCGGACAATACTAGGCACCCATCATGGATTCCCACCTAGCTGTCTCCACCAGACACATCATAAAATGCACGACACAAATGATGCACAAAACATAGGTATAATAACAACTATACCTCTTCACGATCCCCTTGATCACACGTGAGATACTTACTCACCGTAATACACAATAGTATTACCATACCTTTCCAATCAATTCAACATAACACATACATAACAAGAATTATGCACAAAACACATGTATAACAATCAGTTATACATTTACACGATCCTCCTGATCACACGTGAGATGCATACTCACCGTAATACATACTAGTATTACCACAACTGTTCAATCAATTCATCATAATACACATAATTAAAGAAAATACCTCACGAGGCCTTAACTAGCCAATTATCTAATTAATCCATCCAAATTCCATTTTAAATCATTTTTACCACCATTCCTAAATTCAACAAGTTCTGACACCTATCCCAACCTCTCAGACCAAAAAGGAACTGCATCGGACGCGAAATCGGGGAAGAAATCGCGAAACGGCAAAATTCTGCACTCTCGCTGGTCATACGCGTATTGCCCACACCCATACGCGTATGGCCCAAACTCATACGCGTATTCCCTAAAAGGTTACGCGTACCATTACGTGATTCAGCAGAAGGCCGTGTAAAAACTGGGTTCCATACGCGTATCGCCCTCGTATCGCCCTTGCCATACGCGTATTGCCTTGGCCTTTACGCGTATGGGCAGCGAAACACCCAAAATTTCCTGCATAATTCTGCTACGGGTTCCACTCAATTCCCCTCCAAATCTCATCTAAACATCACTATAATACAAATTAAATACATAGCAACCTATATCTATCATGTACCAACAATTAGGCACCTTAAATCATGATTTCCACTCAATTTCCCATTTCTATCAAATGTTAGAACTCTAACATTTTCAACCAAAATCAAACAAAACAAACACATACACATACATATATATACAATCGAAATATAATCGGAACTTCTCACCCTTACCCGATTAATCGCGATTGAAACGGAGATTTCTCCAATTTTCTTCTTTCTCCTCTTCTCTCCTTTCCTTCTCTTCTTTCTCCTCTTTTTTCTTCTTTTACTTACTAACAAATATATATATATATATATATATATATATATATATATATATATTCCAATATTATATAATATAATCTGATAGGGTAAAACATCTCCAATTGATATTTGTCATCTCAACCCAATTGATCAATTATTAGAGTTACCTTAAATACTCTCTTGAACTAATAATTATTAATTCGTCTCCTTAATAAAATAATTGATCTCTAGTTGCTCTCTCTCTTTATTCTCCTTTTGCTCAAATACCTCCCAGACGCTCTCAAATTGCGATAAAACATAAACAACGATGCAAAATATATTAGAAATTAAAAGTTAATAAGAAAATATTATCAATTGCAATTATTTTATCTATCAGAGAAATTATCCAATTAACAGGTAAAACTCATATAATTTACCCAATTCACAAAATTTCACATAAATGAAATAAATAAATACGATTAACTAAATCGGGGCATTACAACTCCCCCCTACTTAGACATTTTCGTCCTCGAAAATATAACTGAAACGAACAACTCCGGACGCGACTCTCGCATCCGACTAGCCAACTAACATGCCAACACTAGGCACACCACGAATAACACAAACTAACAAACCACCTTGCTAGCAGCAACAACGACCACGATAAGATGCAATGCCCATACAATGCACTTGACGAATAACTCACGACTCAAAGAATACCCAAGTAACGAACACCTAAAGGTTCACTCTAGAACCAGAACACAACAAGATCATTACCCGCACCGTAGGTAACACTCCCCTAATTCCCCACATAGGAATTAGCTACTCGCACTCGAACCATAACTATGGAAACGAGGCAACAACAAAAACAAGAACATAAAGTTCCACGACACAACAACGTTTCAACAATCCCTACATAACCATAATACCAACATCCTTGTCACACAACATTATTACAACACTGCTACGATTCACCAATCAGACATATAACCAAAACATCCATCTACATAGTAGCCCATGAATAATATTTAAACCTTTCACCTAACACTTCCATTCTGAAACGTCCAATGGTCTCATCATTCCTACCTATTCCCAATGTTCAACCTATGAACTATTACAAGTCACACACACATATACGAAATGTGCCACATCACGCTTTCGATGCACACTCTGATTACTCGCAACAATCAAATCTACCAATTTCGTACCCAACTTCTGACTCCCTCTAATATTCATCAGAAAAATCATAGTTCATTTCTAATATACCCAACCTCACACTGTACGGTGTTATCTTACACACCAGACACAAGTCTCTGAACTGCTCAAATAATTCTAATCCTCTGACCATCAAAACAGACATGAATAAAAACTTTCGACTTAACTCATCAGGCACGACATTAACTTCACCAATAGGATAATCCCAGCTAAAGTCATAACTCATCAGGAATTCCAACCATCCTTGTTGTCTCATACTCTATTATTCCCGACCAAACAGGTACTCAATATTCTTGTGATTACTAAACACTTCGGACTCAAAACCATAAAAATAATACCTCCAGATTCTCAGCACAAAAGTAACCGCAACCATCTTGAAATTGTGAATCCTCAATTGTTGTAAAGCATAAGCCACAAATTTATCATCTTGCATAAACACACTAACCAAACTCATCATAGACGTATCCCAATACCTCACAAACGGTTTATTAGGATCACGCAGAATCAAAACTGGAGCCGTAGACAAATTCTACTTTAGCCCTCTCCAACTTTCTTCACAATGAACATCCAAAGCAAACGACTTACCCTGTGCAAGTCAACTGAAGTAACGATAATTCTAACTTGGAAAAACCTTCCATAACCTTCGGTAATAACCAACTAAAGTCCAAAAAACTTCTAATCACCTTAGCCGACTTCGGAGCCTCTCATTGCAGAACTGCATCTACTTCCGATGGATCCATAACCCTACCATCATTTGAAATAACATATCCAAGAAAAACTAACCTTTTTCAGCCAAAATTCTCACTTGAATAATTTAGCATAAAAATTCCTTTCTTTTCAACACTTGCAACTCAATTTCCAAACACCCTATATACTCTCCTTCTGATTTTGTAATAGTTCATAACATCTCTAATGAACACCACTCCGAACTTATCCACTGAAATATGGAAGATACGATTCATATCCTCCACAAACATTCTAGACGCATTACTAACACCGAACAACATCACTGTACATTGTAATGCCCAGCCAAACCAAACCTCATCCAAACTTGTCCAGACTCACACACAAGTTTAATCGAGTAAATAACAACTTATTCTGATGATAACAAACATAACCAGTCACATGAAATCGGTCAATGCCTCAACTCACACAAATTTACCACTCTTATCAAACGTTCCAAACAATTGTAATTCCAATTAAACTCAACCAAACCATTCCAATCATCAATTCTTGAAAGTGGACACTTATTCTCAATCGTTACCCTATTCAACTATCAGTAATCCATACCTAATTTCATTCTATGGACAATCCAAATTCCACAAATTCCAACAGGTATCAACAATCAACCAAAAGGAACTCTCAATCTCAATATTACATTCACCCACAAGGATTTTCTCAAAATTTTCCATTAATGCCCTAAAACTCTAAGAACTCCCAAAACTCATCAAAACTCTAAGTTTTGCTTTCCTGTCAATTCCAAAACACTATTATCACAACCATCTTAGTCTCATCTTCTAAGAGTTTTTCTACTTACTTAGCAGATATAACCTTAACTACCCACCTTCGTCCAATTTAAGTTTACTCTCTACTCTCTGAGGAGCAACCATCAAAATGCCCGTTCATTCTCCCTCAGAGATATCCCGACTTGACCAACATACCAAAGCCTCTAATCTGCCTCATCTTCCGATATAAGAATCTTCATCGACTCATCAAAACAATCCATAATCATTTTCTTAACTCCCAACAATTCATTGCACACACTATCTAAGCCGGAAAGACACGTCTATTCCATCCAACATAATTCCATCTACTATCAACAAGAGATTAAGGGTGATCAGTTCCTCAATTTTTCAATAGACAGCTGACAATCATGATGGGGCATAGACCATCTTTACTAGACCATAGTAGCATTTCTTGCATCTTGTGCACAAAACTACCTAAGGCACAAATCCTTAGTCGACATAAACCTAACCTCCGCATTCCCTCTGGAATCGGGAACAACACTGTCTAAACCACACTTATAATCTCGCAAACAATGACACACTAAATCAACGCTCCACAACTGAAGCAACTTGGAGAAGCACCAGCTTCTCCCCCACTTATCTTATTCCCAACCTGCAAATGGAAAACAAAACAAGCACCGACAGCGTTTTCACACACATGTCGCCTACTAGGGAACAACACAAATAGACAACCTGGCCGGACGGACCGACATGCTCTGATACCAATTGTAACACCCCAATTCCCATTTAGCTGATAAATAATACATAATTAGATCAGAGTGAATAAAAAAATATTTTTTTGACAGAAATAAGGATGCCACATTTGATAAAAACATAATCCACCTGCTTATAACTTTGATACATAACACAAAATGGAATAAATAATAACGGGAAACTTGTTCCAACAAAAGGAAAGTTCAATTATGGAATAAAGCGGAACGATCCATAATTGACTCGCTTTACAAAATAAGTTGTTTCATAACATCAAAATATACGCACAGGTTATCTAATATATATATATATATATATGTGTGTGTGTGTGTGTGTGTGTGTGTGTTCACATATATAAACATAAATAACAAAAGCGTTTCCCCCGACTCCCGTGTTACGTACCAGAGCAGATACCAAAGATCTAAGCAAAATGAAGATCTAACTCTTCCACTTGCCTCCACGCCTCTACAACGGCTAATCTGCACTATGCCATAAAAGCATATTCCAGCAGAAGGGTGAGAAATAAAGACTAAATCAAGATTGTATAATCATATGTAAACATATTATTCACACACACACATATATATATATATATAAACACACCAACACATCACGTATATTCATATTCACAGACATGACATATATGTCTCACACCAAAACACAACATATATTCATATTCACAGATATGACATATAAATAACACATCAAGAGTGGTTCTTCAAGAATCCACCAATTCCCGCAGGAAACATAGATACATCGCTATACTCCCCACCGGGCTCACGATGATCCTGAACAACCAATATAATAATTCAATTCAACTCAATGACACAATGCAATACAAGCGGTACCACACAACATGGTTCGTTCAATTGAACCCGGTTCATAAAAGAATCCGGACAAATCACATACACTTCCACTGAGCAATGATTTGTCTCTATACAACTCCACAATGGAGTCCGAATAAATCACATACACTCCCACTGAGCAATAATTTATGTCCATAACAACTCCACATTGGAGTCCGGACAATACTAGGCACCCATCATGGATTCCCACCTAGTTGTCTCCACCAGACACATCATGAAATGCACTACACAAATGATGCACAAAACATAGGTATAATAACAACTATACCTCTTCACGATCCCCTTGATCACACATGAGATACATACTCACCGTAATACACAACAGTATTACCATACCTGTCCAATCAATTCAACATAACACACACATAACAAGAATTATGCACAAAACACATGTATAACAATCAGTTATACATTTACACGATCCTCCTGATCACACGTGAGATGCATACTCACCGTAATATACACTAGTATTACTACAACTGTTCAATCAATTCATCATAATACACACAATTAAGGAAAATACCTCACGAAGCCTTAACTAGCCAATTATCTAATTAATCCATCCAAATTCCATTTTAAATCATTTTTACCTCCATTCCAAAATTCAACAAGTTCTGACACCTATCCCAACCTCTCATACCAAAAAGGAACCGCATCGGACGCAAAATCAGGGAAGAAATTACGAAATGGCAAAATTCTGCACTCTCGCTGGTCATACGCGTATTGCCCACACCCATATGTGTATTGCCCAAAGGGTTACCCGTAACATTACGTGATTCAGCAGAAGGCCGTGTAAAACAGGGTTCCATACGCGTATCGCCCTCGTATCTCCCTTGCCATACGCGTATTGCCTTGGCCCTTACGCGTATGGGCAGCGAAACACCCAGAATTTCCTGCATAATTTTGCTACGGGTTCCACTCAATTCCCCTCCAAATCTCATCTAAACATCACTATAATACAAATTAAATACATAGCAACCTATATCTATCATGTACCAACAATTAGGCACCTTAAATCATGATTTCCACTCAATTTCCCATTTCTATCAAATGTTAGAACTCTAACATTTTCAACCAAAATCATACCAAACAAACACATACACATACATATACAATAGAAATATAATCGAAACTTCTCACCTTTACCCGATTAATCACGATTGAAACAGAGATTTCTCGAATTTTCCTCTTTCTCCTCTTCTCTCCTTTCCTTCTCTTCTTTCTCCTCTTTTTTCTTCTTTTTCTTACTAACAAATATATATATATATATATATATATATATATATATATATATATATATATATATATATATATATATATATATATATATAATCCAATAATATATAATATAATCTGATAGGGTAAAACATCTCCAATTGATATTTGTCATCTCAACCCAATTGATCAATTATTAGAGTTACCTTAAATACTCTCTTGAACTAATAATTATTAATTCGTCTCTTTATTAAAATAATTGATCTGTAGTTGCTCTCTCTCTATTCTCCTTTTGCTCAAATACCTCCCAGACACTCTCAAAATGCTATAAAACATAAACAGCGATGCAAAATATATTAGAAATTAAAATTTAATAAGAAAATATTATCAATTGCAATTATTTTATCTATCAGAGAAATTATCCAATTAACAGGTAAAACTCATATAATTTACACAATTCACAAAATTTCACATAAATGAAATAAATAAATACGATTAACCAAATCGGGGCGTTACACACAACACTCTCACCTGATTCATACCAACAGAAAGGAGTCCTATACCTCCTTTCATACAGTGCCTCATAAGGTGCCATTCCAATACTAGAATGGTAATTATTGTTATAGGTGAACTCGATTAATGACAAGTAGCCATCCTAATTACCTCTTTGTTCTAGAACACAATCTCTCAGCAAATCTTCCATGGATTGGACGGTCCTCTCTACCTGACTGTCCATCTGTGGATGGTAGGCAGAACTTAACCTCAATCTGGCTCCAAAAGCTTCCAGCAAACTCTTCCAAAACCTTGATGCGAACCTTAGATCTCTATCTGATACAATGCTTGAAGGAATACCATGCAGCTTCACAATCTCACTGATGTAAACCCTTGCTAGCGTTTGCAATGGATAACTGGTCTTTATTTGAATGAAATAAGCTGATTTAGTCAGTCTTTCAACAATAAACCAGAGAGAATCACTTCCATTCGTCGTCTTCAGCAAACCTGTCATAAGGTCCATAAAAATGATGTCCCATTTCAAATCAGGATTACTCAATGGTTGCCTCATTCGTGACAGCTTCTGATGCTCGGTCTTCAACTTCTAGCAAGTCAAACAAGAATACACAAACTCAGCAACATCCTTTTTCATACCTGGCCATCAAAACATCCTCTTAAGACATTGATACATTTTAGTAGCTCCAGGATGAATACTAAAACTACTTCAGTGACCTTCCTAAAGAATTATCTACTTAATCTCTTCCAAATCTGGCACACATACTCTGTCATGGAACCTCATAATCTCATTCTCATCAATTTTGAACTCTACCTCTTTACCTTGATTAATTCACACCAATTGACCAATCAATCCCAAGTCTATTTTCTGACCTTCTATGATCTCCTTAAGAGTACCACTAGTCAACTTCAACATACCCAACTTCACACTATTAGGAGTCACCTCATGCACCAAACTAAGATCTCTGAACTGCTGAATCAAATCAAATTCTCGAACCATAAGCATCAACATATGCAAATACCTCCTACTCAAATCATCTACCACAACATTAGCTTTACCAGGATGGTAACTCAATCAAAAATCGTAATCCTTCATAAATTCACGCCATCTCCTCTACCTCACATTCAACTCCTTTTGATCAAACAAGCATTTCAAACTCTTATAATCACTGAACACTTCAAATCTAGATTCATGCAAATAATGTCTCCAAATTTTAAGCACAAACACCACAGTTGCCAACTCTAAATCATGGGTAGGAAAATTCTGCTCATGAACTTTTAGTTGTCTCAAAGCATACGACACAACCTGACCATTCTCTATAAGCACACATTCCACACATAAGCTTGTCCTTTTCGGGTTAACTGAGTCAGAGGCAAAGCTAACTTTGAAAAGTCTTCTATAAACCTCATGTAGTAACCAGCCAAACCCATAAAACTTTTAATTTCTATAACTGATTTAGGAATCTCCCATTGTAACACAACATCTATCTTCGACGGATCCACTATTATTCCACCACTATAAATCACATAACCCATAAAACTCAGTTCTCAAAACTAGAACTCACACTTGGATGACTTCGTATACAACTTATTCTCTTGTAAAGTCTGTAACACCACTCTCAAATGTCCCATATGCTCTTCATCTGACATGGAGTACACCAAAATATCATCGATGAACACAACCACAAACTGATCCACGTAAGGATGGAAGATCCTATTCATATACTCTATGAACACACCTGGCATATTAGACACACCGAATGACATCATTGAATACTCATAGTGACTATATCGAGTCCTAAACGCTATCTTTAGAATATCTCCATCCTTCACTTGAATCTGATGATAACTCGATATCAAATCAATCTCGCTAAACACAAACACATTAACCAACTGATCCATAAGGTTATCAATTCTCGAAAAATGATACTTGTTCTTAATCATAACCGTATTCAAATCATGCTACCATTTTTCTTCTTAACTAACAACACATGTGCTCCCCATGGTGAAACACTAGGTCAGATAAACTTCTTCTCAAGCTGATCCTTTAATTGCTTCTTATGCCCACTTAGCTCTGATGCAAACATCATATAAGGTACCATCGACACATGACTAATACTAGGTACTAAATTAATGGAGAACTCAACTTCTTGCTCCAGCGGAAAGTCACAAATGTTCTCAGGAAATACATCAGAAAACTCTTACACTACAAGCATATCACTAACCACAACATCACCTTCTACTCTCTCAAGGTAATGAACATCATGAGCACCTTATCATTCTCCCTCAAAGACATCTTAACTTGACAGGTATACATGAATCCCAAATCCGTACTCTCTTCGAGTTCGGGAAACATCAAAACCTCATTAAAAACCTGCACCCTTGCAATCAACGACATGTTGAACTAACCCTCCACATTTGAAACATCTCAGAGAAGCAAAAAATCACCCCCCACTTATTTCAATCTCGCTCCTGCTGGAAAGCCATTCGGAAATAAAAACGAGCATCAATAGCATACACACACATGTCGTATTTTAGGGAAATAAACAAATTCACACAACCTAGGGCTAATGGACCGAATTGCTCTAATACCACTATGTAACACCCTAATTCCCTGACTCAACATTTAGTAAAATAATTCAATTTCAAAAAATACTTAGAGTGTCATGCATGTTTTAGCAAACATAAAAACCAAAAAATATAATCATGTAAATTAAGCTATTGAAATAATAGAGTTTGACATATAGAGTCTCAACAATAAATGAATAACAAAGTGGTTCAACAACCCCAAAATGAATAAGACGTGTAACAGTGAAATATAAAAGAACCCATCCCCAGTGTTACATATCATAGTGATTCCATTAAAGATCTAAACGATGAATAACTAAAGAGGCCTCAAAGTCGTCCTCTAGCTCAACTAACTACTCCTCTACCAGATTGTTTATAATCTAGAGGAGCACAAACACCATAACAATAAAACGGGGGTGAGAATACACTCAAATATATTAATGGTGTAAAACATAGCATGGATAACATATTCATCACAATCATCAATCACCCGATTATTCACAACAATAAATAATCAAAATGATTACTCGATCACACATGCAATTATGTATGCAATGCGACTCAGCACTCATAACTCAGCATGTATGTGGTACCAATTTTTAAATCGGACATATTTTATTGGTTTTCATCCATACAAGCTATCGGTCCCCTCCTCTGAACCAGAGACCACCATAATCGTCATTGATCCCCACTACTGAATCAGAAACATTTCACTGATCTCATTACTGAAATCAGCTACTCGTTCCCTGCCCCACTTCTAATATGCAAATATATTCAACAATACATAATCATACAATTATATCAACATTTAAAATGTTGTTCATTTCCTCATTATATTTAATCACAACTATTTGTCACGCTCTTCATCAACTCGTAATAACCCTCAAATTCATGATTATATAGTTATTCGATAATCATCTCATAAGAATTTCACAAGTAAAACACATCATTCATATTTTCATTTATATGTTTAATATATAAAGCATTGTTATAAGGTAGTGTTACGCGTAAGCTATTAAACGCTTTGAACTGCACCTCAAACGGAGTCGCGGAACTCAAGTTACGCATGAAAACGACGCGCTTGGTACAAAACTCAAGGAGCTGCTACGGCCCGTAGCACTCCCTAAGCCAAAATAACCCTTTGGGCACACCTCTAGTACAAAAACCCAGAGGGCTGATATGGCTTCCAGTAGCAGCTGCTATGACCTATAGCAGTGTACATAAAACCCCAATTTGCAAGCGATTTTGCGCGATCTTTCTTGTTTTTCAGCCTTGCATCAGCCACCAAACCCCAAGTTTTGACTTCTAACAACCCCAAAACACATCATATCATAAGGTACATGAATCAAAGGGAAATAAGCACGTCACAACATCAAAATCAACATCATCGCATCAAATTATCACGCTCTTCACTGATACATAACACCATTATATGAACACATGAACAACAACCCAATAAATTTGTACATACACAGGCATACAAAAATCATCATCAAAATCGGTACGCAAACTCACAATGATCATAACATATGAAATTAGTTTCACACGAATCTTCTCTAAACACATAAAACATCAACAATGGTGTAAAGGATTAAAACCTATAGGAGGGTGAGGCTCCCTCTCTACCCTTCATGCATTTGACACTAATATTAGAGTAATCTCCCTACCTTAATTTTCCAGCAAATAATCCAAGCTTTGGTAATGGATTCTCCTTCCTAGAGTTGTCTTTAGGGTTCCTTGCCTTTTTCTCCCTTTTTCCAACTTTTCATGTATCAGACAAACTCCCACTCCCTTCACTTTATCTATTTAATTGACCTAATAATATTTTTGTTAATTCCTAACTCTTCATGAACTCATGGGCTCTTACTCCTTAACACTCAAATTTCATTAAAATTCTAATTTCACCCCATAACTCACAATTCCTTTATTTTCTATTATTCAATTAAATAAAATCTAGTAAATCCCATAATTATCAAATAAATCATATAAATTCACCAATACTGAAAAAATAAATAAATAAAAGCAATAAAAAATAATTAATTGAAAATTCGGGGTGTTACACACTCCAAACCTCTAAAGGGCCATATCGCACTCTATGAAAGTGTCAACGTCCTTACTACGAGCATAGCAATAAGCATGGCCACGCCTTTGATACTTGTTATCAGATTCATGGTTTCCCAAATAAGTCACATAATAAATCAAAACTATTATCATCATGCCCTTTCGCTAATCAACTATCAAGTGCACAATATCATAAACTTCTAAGTCTATTAGCTAAAGAAGACAATGTGGAATCATCAATGAACTTGGCAGGTACAACTTTTACTTGTATTCCTTTTTCATGGATTATTGATTTTGGTGAATCTAACCATATTTGTATATCTTTTTCTTTTTTTCTTCATATTCTCTTGTTCATACCCATATCTCTATTCAAATGCCTGATGGCTCTCAAATGCTTGTGAAACACATAGGCACTATTAATTGTTCACCATCACTTACAATCACAAATGTTTACCACATTCCAATTTTCAAATTCAATATATTGTCTATATCAAAATTAACAAAATCAATAAATTGAAATGCAATTTTTTCATCCTCTGGTTGTATATTTTAGGAATGGGCAACGAAGAAGATGATTGGTCGGGTAGTGCTTGAATTTAACTATTTTATCTAAATGATGAGTTAATATCAAATAAGAATGACAATGATCACTATTGCCTTAGTCATCCACAAAGTTATTTTCTTAGTTCTTAGCATTATAATAAGTTTGACCCATGGGAGTTACACCTAGGTCATCCATCTATGTCTCATTTCAATTTCATTATTAAAAATTCTCCAAATACTATTGCAGATAAAGACTTTATTTGTGAAGTTTTTCCGCATGCAAAACAACCATGTTTACCTTTTTCTTCAAGAACAACTTATTCATCTCATTGTTTTGAATTAATTCATACTGATATTTGGGGTCCATTCTCCATACCGCCCAACAATGGATTACGTTATTTTCTAACAATTATCGATGATTATTCATGATGTACTTTGATGTATCTAATGCAACATAAATATGAAACATTCACTATGTTAGTTCATTTTTGTAATCAAATAAATCGTCAATTTAATACTATAATAGATCAAATTAATTCTAGTAATGGGGACATTTTTCTCCCCTAACTCCAAACCATTCATTCAGACAATTGTTGGGTGAGAATTCAGACTATGAACAGTATAGATGAGGAGTGAATAGACTTCCCAATTTAAAAATTGTTTAAAAAAGGGTTTTATCAAAGTTTCAAAAACATAGTGTATGTTTGGATACACGTCCAACTTCCTATTCGTGCATTTCAAGGCAATGCCACCGTGAAAATTAAGAAGCAACAAAACCAAGCTTCAGCGGTACAGTGAAAATTCATCGTTCTTTTGGCAATTGCACTGCATATCCAAACATGCTAATAGTTTATTTTGCATGGTAGAAGAAAATTCAGCGTAAAAGAGATTATGCTTATCGAGTTGGAAAAATTAATTACACCAAATAAACAAACTAATCGTATTGCAAAATCATTCAATTCTACAAGAAGTGTTATCAAATGATTTTCAATCACACACAAGATTCTACAATCAAAGTCTTTACGTTTAATCAACACTAAGACAAGATTAAATTACCAAGTTTAATAAAAATTACAACTAATACAATAAATCGTTGCCAACAGAAAAATCCTATCAGCATACAATTATTGAAAGCAATAAAAATAACCTAATCATGTGATCAACGTTGAAATTAAATATGTGTGTGTGTATGTGTGTGTGTGTGAGAGAGAGGAGAGAGAGAGAGAGAGAGAGAGAGAGAGAGAGAGAGAGAGATAGAGAAGATATTGTAACACCCTAAATTCCCCTGCATAATTTAATCGAATAATCAGAGTAAAATAATATAACTCAGAAATAAAGGGCATTACTTTCAACAAAAACTTGCTCATAAGTAGACATGTAACATAAATTAAAGAATACTTTAATCCAAAATACTCTTTATTACACAGCGGAAAATTATTCATTTTAATCAATAAAATATAATGATTATAATTAACTAAAGTATTAGTTTTCATATCAGAAAAACAACTAATAATTCTTCAACAATTAAAATCATATTAAAGCGTTCCCGACTCCCAATGTTACATATCAGAGCTGACGCCAAACTAAAAGAATAAACTGAAGACTTCAACTTCCACTCACACCTGAGCTCCTACAGAGGTATACCTACACGTTACCCACGTAGAGGCAACATTCAAACAGAGGGGTGAGATTCTCAATCAATCAAAAGAATAAGATGATATAATATGCAAGTATAAATCATCAAGTAATTCACCCATATCATGACATTCAACAACAATCCCATACTTTAACACCACCACATATAATCATTCAAAGCACAATGCAACATAACAATCAAGAGAAATGCAATGAGACACCCACTAGACTCAATGAGTGTGGTACCATTTTCGATCCCTGTTTCATGATCACAATTCTAGTCGGAATGTCAATTAATCGCTCACACCCCACATGGGCACACGACAATTGTGATTGCTCACACCCCACATGGGCACATAATCACCTCAACAACAATAACATTGATTCCATCAAGGAATCCGGATAAATGCTCACACCCCACATGGGCACACGCCATCCCTCAACTCATGCATATGCTTATGTACCTTCAACGACAACATGCAACAACGACTAACGCGAACACATGGCATGCCATTATTACATCACATCATCAATCAACAATCAACACGTATTTATTGAACATACCTCATTATGCCCTACAACCACTACACACCTTTGCATCATTTAATCATTCATTTCATATTATCACATCAACATCAACAAAACAAGCATATAATACTTCAATACATGCTCACGACATCACAGCAACAAAACATCATTTATATAATATGAAATATACAATTTCCACTAATTTTCAGCTAATAAAATAATGTTTTTCAGTCCCAGGCCGCGCTAAGCGAGCCCCCACCCGCGCTAAGCGCGCTACTCACTGCCTCGAGGAGGCGAAATTCCTCTAGACCGCGCTAAGCGCGCTAGACCGCGCTTAACGGCCTCTGCGATTTTGGCAGAAAAACCCTGCGATAACAGCATCTCCCAACTGCGATTTTCTGCACTCAAACTGATTTTTAACACACTTTTTCCATCGATTATGCCATTACAACCTATTTCTAACATATGCATTCCAACAACACAAATCAACTACACCAATCTCATCAATTTCAATCATATAATTATGAATTCTCCTCAAAACCCCAATCAACCCACAAACAACATTCTTATGGATTCAACCTAACAATTCTACCCACATACATGTATCATCAAACCCTTAAGAGATAAAGAATTCCCACCCTTACCTTAAAGTGATGAGCTTTCCTTGCTTCAGTGACTTCTCGCTTCCTTCCTCTTGCCCTAGCTCTTCTCCCTCTTTCTCCCTTTTGCCTTTTCTTTTGCGTGGAATGAAAAATAATGACTTCTCACTCTCTACTTCTCTCATATACCCCAAATAATGAATTGTCTTATTTGCCTTCATTTAATCCTCGCCTAATTACCATAAAGCCCTTCCACTTACTACACCTCTTAATTATTTTAATTATCTTATTATATTTAACATTATCACTCCACTAATGAAATAAATTAGTCAACAAATGATAAATTAAAATAATCCAATCAACATTACTCAACACACCGCTAATCTCTATGTTATTAGCCATACACCCCTACTACGCCCAAGACCTACTACTTAAGGCCACTACCCCTCACCACGGGTACACAAAACACAACGAGAGTACAACAACATATAATCGACCACAACAACATATAATTATTCACAAATAATAATAAAAGGGAAATGGGGCGTTACAACTCTCCCCCACTTAGAATATTTTCGTCCTCGAAAATTTACCTCATGCGAACAGCTCCGGATACGACCCTCGTATCCTGCACTCTAATCCCCAAATCATAAAGGCAGCACCACGAATAACACAAAACCACAACTACCTCATCAATGACAATAACAAGATGCAATATCCACACAACACACTCGGCAACCAACTTAAGGCGCAACGAATAACAGAGTTACACACACAGGTTCACTCTCGAACCAGAACACAACACAATTGTTACCATCACCATAGGAAACGAGGCAACGACAAAGATAAGAACATAAAGTTCCACGACACGACGCCGTCCTAACCACTTCAACATAACTCTATTACTAACATCACTGCCACATTACACTGATGCAACAGTGCTACGATCCACCAATTAAACATGTAGACTAATACATCCATCTATATAGTAATACATGAACAATATTTAGACTTTTCACCCATCACTTCTATCCTAGAATGTCCAATGGTTTGCATCAGCCTTGCAGGCTCTATCATCCAACCCTTGCACTCTTATAAGTCACACACACGCACGTAAGAACTATGCTACATCATGCTTCAGCTGTGCACTCTGATTACTCGCAACTATCGAATCTACCAAGTTCACATCCAACTTCTGACTCTCCTTAACAATCACTAGAAAATCATTGTTCACTTTTAATATGCCCAACCTCACACTCCACTACGTTATCTCTCACACCAGACACCAATCTCTGAACTGCCAACTCAATTCTAATTCTCTGACCATCAAAGCAGACAAATGAAAAGACTTTCGACTTAACTCATCAAGAATTTCAACCATCCCTATCGTCTCATACTCCATTCCTTCCGACCCAACAGGTATTCTACACTCATGTGATTACTAAACACTTCGGACCTAGATCCATAAAAAGAATAATATCTCTAGATGTTCAACATAAATACGACCGCAGCCAATTCCAAATCTTGAAAAGGATAGATACTTTCGTGACTCCTCAATGGTCATAAAGCATAAGTTGCGACTTTACCCTCTTGTATTAACACACTGTCTAAACTCATCTTAAACACATCCTAATACCCCACAAACTGTTCATTAAGATCAGGCAGAATCAAAATTGAACCCGTAGTCAACTTCTACTTCATCTCTCTAAATATTTTCTCACAACGAACATCTCCACACATATAACTTACCCTTCGCAAGTCAACTGAGATAAAATGCTAACTTGGAAGAGTCTTCCATAACCTGGGGTAATAACCCATTGAGTCCCAAAAATCCTTTAATCTCCTTAACCAACTTTGGAACTTTCTCATTGTAGAATTGCATCTACTTCTGATGGGTCCATAACAATACCCTCGTCTGAATTAACATAACCAAGCAAACTCACCTCTACTAACCAAAAGTCACACTTTGATAACTTAGCATATAACTTTATCTTTTTCAATATTTGTAACTCAATTCTCAAATACTCTACACGTTCTTCTTCTGATTTTATAATAGATTAGAACATCCACAACGAACACCACTTAAAACTTATCCAAATAAGTATGGAAAATACGATTCATACTCTCTACATACACTTTAAGGCATACTAGCCACTACCATCCTCTACCTGACATCCTTGGTCAAATCATGGTCTCACATTCCCATTTACTTCCTCCTTGGATTATCTTTCCAATGCTTCAAGTCTCATGTCAATTGAATTCTCGATTCATCACAAATCAAAACTCAAGCTATCCAGAACACAACTGTGAGTTTCTATACTACTCACCGGTCAACACGCAACCTCATGCTACCATCCTTTTCTTTACCAATAAGAATGAAGCTCTCCAAGACGACACCCTTGGCATATCACTATTCAGCACATTGTTCTCTACTCCTGATAAGTAACTATCAACAACATCTGATCGACATACAAAAGCCTCGAATCCACCTCATCTTCAGATATAGGAAACTGCATCGACTAATCAAAATAATCCATAAGCACTTGGCTTAACTCCAAATAATTCACTCTACATACCACCCCATCTGGCAAGACACATCTATTCCATCCAACATGATCCCATCTACTATCGACAAGAGATTAAGGGTGATCAGTTCCCCAATTTGTCAATAGGTAGCCGACAACCACATCGGTAGCATAAATCATCCTTACCTAACTACAATAGCGTCCTTACTTTTGTCATACCCCAAATTTAAACCACTAAGATTCCCCATCATTGTGCAAACCATCATAACAATATGGATGAACCATCATGCCTTATTAGTCTCCCCAAAGATGGGTGAGCCTTCACTACAATCAAACTTAGGGTTTAAATCCCTCTTAGTGTTCTTAGACAAATGATCAATCAAGGAATGACATGATCTTCAACTTGTCTTGCCTCTCAAACATCCCCAATGGATCAAGAGGACTCCCGTATCAAGGATTAAGCACAAGGCTGCAACAGTCCCAATGGATCAAGCCTCAAGATCGCCAGTGTCACCAAATTAGGGTTTTTGGTCGACCAGGGCCTCCAGATGAAAATTTTCCTCTGGGCATGAAATGCTTCAAAGCATAACCTAATATACCCCATGTAACCTCATGGACCCAATCATCAAATCAATTTAGCCTCAGGGGATGCATTCACAAAAAAAATCAGGAGTTAGGGTTTCTTGACCTAATTCACCCCTAAGTTGACTTTTGGGGAAAAGCATGAGCCAAGACCTCAAGACATGATTTGAGGGTCTCTAATACACCACATTGATCCATTTTCAACAATGGATTGATCCAAGAAGCTTGAGCAACAAGTTTCAAGTTCATCAGAACCACAATTAGGGTTTCGCGAGAAAAGTCAATTGTATCTTTGACTTTTGACCAGGACATACTCCCAAACCCTAGGACATGATTCAATACACCCTATAACACCTATGAAATCAATCCATCAAGTTTGATTTAGGTCAAGGACTTGATTTCATAGAGGATCGCACAGTTTGGAATTCATCTGATAAAAAGTCAACTGTGCACAAAAGTCAACTTTGACTTTTTAAGATTTTTCACAATTATGGTTCTTTAACCCTAAAATGATGTTAATGTGTGATTGGAATCATCATTCATCAAGAAAAATCAAGAAAAGTGGGATAACTTGTAAACGGGGGTAACCATAAAAAACTTAGAAATTTTTCTAAGTTATGGAACAAAGTGGCTAGGGTACCAACTTTGGAGGATCATAACTCCTAAACCACAAGGCCATTTCTCCCCATTCAAAGCTGGATTTGTAGCTCTCATGGCACTCTACAAAAGCTTAAAACATAACTCATTCCAATTCCTCATGGATTTTAAGTTATGGAATGATCAAAATCACAAAAAGTGAAAATGTCACTTTTTTCCAACACTTAGTGAAATTTTCACTAAGTCAGAATCTGCCTTTACTTTTTTTCCAAATGTAGGGGCATTTTTCACTTGGATCCAAAAAGTATCAAAACCAATTATGATCAAACAGTTGATGTATCATATGAGGGCTTTCCAAAATGGCCAAGAACTCCATCAAAGTCAACTTGAGCCATGAGATATGACAAGGCCAATATGCCTTGCTGCAAACTGTCATGGCAAGGCAGATTTTGGAGTTTTGCTCGATTTGCTCAAAGTTTGCAAAGGGCAAACAACTCTATCCATCTGAACACCTCAAGAGGGGACCAAGGAGAAACCAGCTCTGATCCCAAGCCTCCCAAGTCTTTGGAACCAAAAATAGCATGCCAAACCTAGAAATGCCTAAAAGAGGGACAAAACTCCAATTTTGTTTTGGAGCATTCAATGGAAGCACCAAGGTGGCATGGACTGAGCCATTTCCAACTGAATTCAGTCAAGACATATCCAAGACCAAGGGGACCAGCGGCCTGTGCCCTAACCTCTAGTCAATGGCTAGAGGAGACTTGGATTCTCATTGCTCAACATTGGCCAAACCTATGCAGCAGTTGCCATTCACTATTCCTTGCAAAACAAACTTGCTCTACTATAAATAAAGCTCATTTGTGATCAGTTTGAGTACACCAAAGCCATCTAACAAATGCTTTCCTCAAAATCTCCTTCTTCAGTCCAAAATTGCCTTCCAAAGCAAGTCACTATCGGGTTTTGAGTTTGAGAGTTATTCCAACCAAACCAATCACACACACACACCTCATAAACATCATATAGAAGTGATACAAACACTCACATAACATCTGGAACACCAAAATCACAAAATCACCAGCCAACTGCTCAAGCCTTTGACAGATTTGCAGTTGAGGTGCCAATTCAAGTTCCAGCTCAAATCAATCCACTCCAAGCACCCATACACACTCCATAGCACCTAGGGAAGTTGTCCAAAACCTTGGAACCAAGCTGTAACACCTCTAACACAAAACACAATCACCAGCTGCAAGAGGTAAGCATGTGCTCTTCTAACTCTATGATCCATGCAATTTTTGCTGCACAATAATTTGGCCATATGTTCATAATCATGCATAGAGTGTTTTCCCTCAATCAATTGCATTGTTTGAATCGTGTATGGAATTTCTGAACCTTCATGAAAATTTTAGGGTTCTTGAGGTTTCTCTTTGATTTCTTATTCCATGTTTAAAATAAATGAAATTAAAGACCATAGACATGATCGTGAGGTTAAAACGAGTTGATTGATATGTAGATTGCATGATATCACCAAGTATTTAGTGAGATTGGATAGAAAATGAAAATCTGCAGAAACAGAGGGTGACGCGTGTTCTTGCCCTTGTTCTTGGCGCCTTTTTTAAAAATTTGAATATTTGAATTTTGTGATTTTATTTAATTGATTCAAAAATTAATTTCTCTCTGAGTTTTAATGATTTTGAGCTGATTCTTTTTTTAATAATTCACAAAAATGTTAAAATATTTTATTTTCCCAAAAAATCCCAAAAATATTATCGCCCGTTAAAAAACCAATCATCTGGGCCTCTCCTCGAGCTATAAGACCCATTCAAAACTTTTTGGGCCTCTAATAGAGTGTAAGACCTAACCCCTTTTGTAAATACACCACCTTTTGGGCCTCAGACATTGTATAAGTCCCACTGTATTTTCAAAAACAATGGCGCGATCATCACCTTTTTAACAAATAACCCTTGGGCTTCTCCTTGAGCTATAAGACCCATCTTTAATCATTTTCAAACACTCATGGGCCTCTAATAGAGTATAAGACCCAATCCCCTTTTAACCAAAACAATTTTGGGCCTCAGATATTGTATAAGTCCCTCTGCATTAAAAGAAAACCTCGGCGCGATCGCCAGTTCAAAAATCAAACCCTTGGGCCTCTCCTTGAGCTGTAAGCCCCACCACTTGTACAAAAATAAATTTTTGGGCCTCTTGAGAGAGTGTAAGACCCGTACAGAAAACCTTTTTGGGCCTCAGTCACTTGTATAAGTCCCACTGTATAACTTCAACAGTGAAATCACTTATAAAACCTTGGGCCTCTCCTTGAGCTGTAAGCCCCAACAATCTTTTCAAATCACTTTCTCCTTTGATTTAGAATATAATATTGTTATCAAAGCTTTCTTTGTTGAACAACTAACAAAACAGCATGGAAGCTCTACAACCGAGTAAGTGTTTACCCGCTTTCTTTATCTGCTTTCATATATATAACTGTATTGTGGGGCTGCTCACTGTAAGTCTTCTTTCAAAAACTTTTATATACTCGTCAAATATCAACTGTGTAATATTAGTATAGTTATTTAGAGTTTTCCCCGGCAACTACGTCTAGCACTAGGTAAAGCCCGTTGGTCACTCTTAAATACAAACAAAACTAGATCCCCATAGGATTACCAGACACAGTCTTCCCTCCTCTTGGGGTTAAACAATATGGAGACGTGAAAGGCATCATTCTCGGTGAACCCTTTCTCAGACTGTCACCCTTAGAAATCGTCAAAGAAACCCTACTCCCCAGAGATGATCTTTTCTCCGTGAATGGCATCCCTTGAGTTTCTTCCAAATTCTTGAACTTTCTTGGCTTGATCTATTCTCGGTGAATGGCTTGTCTTGAACTTCTTGGGGTTTGGGGACCCACAGGCTTCTTAAAAGCATCCCCGCCTCCTCTTCAGCGTTGTACAAGGACCCCTTGGCTTCTTAAAAGCTCTCATGCCTTCTCTTGGGCTTAGTACAAGGACCTAGAGACCTCTACATGTATAGGAACAGAACCCAGTCATCAATTTGCTAGAGCTTTCTTTCTGAGTCAAGTGTCAGACCAGTTAATGGGTTGACCTTCATCCCTTAACATACCAGCCTTCTCTTGGGCATCATACAAAGATCATTCACTACCTGAGAATCGATTTCTCAAAACACCCGTAGACTTGGACAGTTTCAATACCCTTTGGATTTCCCATTTCCTTAAAGAACAGGAAATAATCCTGATCCTCTGATCAATCCCAAAATACAACAATACCCAAATAAGAACTGATTTTCTCTTTATCCAATTGATATTTGTCATCTCAACCCAATTGATTAATTATTAGAGTTACCTTAAATACTCTCTTGAACTAATAATTATTAATTCGTCTCCTTAATAAAATAATTGATCTCTAGTTGCTCTCTCTCTTTATTCTCCTTTTGCTCAAATACCTCCCAGACGCTCTCAAATTGCGATAAAACATAAACAACGATGCAAAATATATTAGAAATTAAAAGTTAATAAGAAAATATTATCAATTGCAATTATTTTATCTATTAGAGAAATTATCCAATTAACAGGTAAAACTCATATAATTTACCCAATTCACAAAATTTCACATAAATGAAATAAATAAATACGATTAACTAAATCGGGGCATTACAACTCCCCCTCACTTAGACATTTTCGTCCTCGAAAATATAACTGAAACGAACAACTCCGGACGCGACTCTCGCATCCGACTAGCCAACTAACATGCCAACACTAGGCACACCACGAATAACACAAACTGACAAACCACCTTGCTAGCAGTAACAACGACCACGATAAGATGCAATGCCCATACAATGCACTTGACAAATAACTCACGACTCAAAGAATACCCAAGTTACGAACACCTAAAGGTTCACTCTAGAACCAGAACACAACAAGATCGTTACCCGCACCGTAGGTAACACTCCCCTAATTCCCCACATAGGAATTAGCTACTCGCACTCGAACCATAACTATGGAAACGAGGCAACAACAAAAACAAGAACATAAAGTTCCACGACACAACAACGTTTCAACAACCCCTACATAACCATAATACCAACATCCTTGTCACACAACATTATTACAACACTGCTACGATTCACCAATCGGACATATAACCAAAACATCCATCTACATAGTAGCCCATGAATAATATTTAAACCTTTCACCTAACACTTCCATTCTGAAACGTCCAATGGTCTCATCATTCCTACCTGTTCCCAATGTTCAACCTATGAACTATTACAAGTCACACACACATATACGAAATGTGCCACATCACGCTTTTGACGGACACTCTGATTACTCGCAACAATTAAATCTACCAATTTCGTACCCAACTTCTGACTCCCTCTAATATTCACCAGAAAAATCATAGTTCAATTCTAATATACCCAACCTCACACTCTACGGTGTTATCTCACACACCAGACACAAGTCTCTGAACTGCTCAAATAATTCTAATCCTCTGACCATCAAAACAGACATGAATAAAAACTTTCGACTTAACTCATCAGGCACGACATTAACTTCACCAATAGGATAATCCCAGCTAAAGTCATAACTCATCAGGAATTCCAACCATCCTCGTTGTCTCATACTCTATTATTCCCGACAAAACAGGTACTCAATATTCTTGTGATTACTAAACACTTCGGACTCAAAACCATAAAAATAATACCTCCAGATTCTCAACACAAAAGTAACCGCAGCCATCTTGAAATTATGAATCCTCAATTGTTGTAAAGCATAAGCCACGAATTTATCATCTTGCATAAACACATTAACCAAACTCTTCATAGACGCATCCTAATACCTCACAAACGGTTTATTAGGATCACGCAGAATCAAAACTGGAGCCGTAGACAAATTCTACTTTAGCCCTCTCCAACTTTCTTCACAATGAACATCCAAAGCAAACGACTTACCCTGTGCAAGTCAACTGAAGTAACGATAATGCTAACTTGGAAAAACCTTCCATGACCTTCGGTAATAACCAACTAAAGTCCAAAAAACTTCTAATCACCTTAGGTGACTTCGGAGCCTCTCATTGCAGAACTGCATCTACTTCCGATGGATCCATAACCCTACCATCATTTGAAATAACATATCCAAGAAAAACTAACCTTTTTCAGCCAAAATTCTCACTTGAATAATTTAGCATAAAAATTCCTTTCTTTTCAACACTTGCAACTCGATTCCCAAACACCCTATATACTCTCCTTTTGATTTTGTAATAGTTCATAATATCTCTAATGAACACCACTCTGAACTTATCCACTAAAATATGGAAGATACGATTCATATCCTCCACAAACATTCCAGACGCATTACTAACACTGAACAACATCATTGTACATTGTAATGCCCAGCCAAACCAAACCTCATCCAAACTTGTCCAGACTCACGCATAAGTTTAATCGAGTAAATAACAACTTATTCTGATGATAACAAACATAACCAGTCACATGAAATCGATAAATGCCTCAACTCACACAAATTCACCACTCTTATCAAACATTCCAAACAATTGTAATTCCAATTAAACTCAACCAAACCATTCCAATCATCAATTCTTGAAAGTGGACAATTATTCTCAATCGTTACCATATTCAACTATCAGTAATCCATACCTAATT
Source organism: Lathyrus tuberosus (assembly GCA_022829125.1). Classification (NCBI taxonomy): domain Eukaryota; kingdom Viridiplantae; phylum Streptophyta; class Magnoliopsida; order Fabales; family Fabaceae; genus Lathyrus; species Lathyrus tuberosus. Next base: position 3,697,011 of record JALAZF010000061.1, on the reverse strand, counting down.
TCATTCTATGGACAATCCAAATTCCACAAATGCCAACAGGTATCAACAATCAACCAAAAGGAACTCTCAATCTCAATATTACATTCACCCACAAGGATTTTCTCAAAATTTTCCATTAATGCCCTAAAACTCTAAGAACTCCCAAAACTCATCAAAACTCTAAGTTTTGCTTTCCTGTCAATTCCAAAACACTATTATCACAACCATCTTAGTCTCATCTTCTAAGAGTTTTTCTACTTACTTAGCAGATATAACCTTAACTACCCACCTTCGTCCAATTTAAGTTTACTCTCTACTCTCTGAGGAGCAACCATCAAAATGCCCGTTCATTCTCCCTCAGAGATATCCCGACTTAACCAACTTACCAAAGCCTCTAATCCGCCTCATCTTCCGATATAAGAATCTTCATCGACTCATCAAAATAATCCATAATCATTTTCTTAACTCCCAACAATTCATTGCACACACTATCTAAGCCGGAAAGACACGTCTATTCCATCCAACATAATTCCATCTACTATCAACAAGAGATTAAGGGTGATCAGTTCCTCAATTTTTCAATAGACAGCCGACAATCATGATGGGGCATAGACCATCTTTACTAGACCATAGTAGCATTTCTTGCATCTTGTGCACAAAACTACCTAAGGCACAAATCCTTAGTCGACATAAACCTAACCTCCGCATTCCCTCTGGAATCGGGAATAACACTGTCCAAACAACACTTATAATCTCGCAAACAACGACACACTAAACCAATGCTCCACAACTGAAGCAACTTGGAGAAGCACCAGCTTATCCCCCACTTATCTTATTCCTAACCTGTAAATGGAAAACAAAACAAGCACCGATAGCATTTTCACACACATGTCACCTACTAAGGAACAACACAAATAGACAACCTGGCCGGACGGACCGACCTGCTCTGATACCAATTGTAACACCCCAATTCCCATCCAGCTGATAAATAATACATAATTAAATCAGAGTGAATAAAAAAATATTTTTTTGACAGAAATAAGGATGCCACATTTGATAAAAACATAATCCACCTGCTTATAACTTTGATACATAACACAAAATGGAATAAATAATAACGGGAAACTTATTCCAACAAAAGGAAAGTTCAATTATGGAATAAAGCGGAACGATCCATAATTGACTCGCTTTACAAAATAAGTTGTTTCATAACATCAAAATATACGCACAGGTTATCTAATATATATATATATATATGTGTGTGTGTGTGTGTGTGTGTGTGTGTGTGTGTGTGTGTGTGTGTGTGTGTGTGTTCACATATATAAACATAAATAACAAAAGCATTTCCCCCAACTCCCATGTTACGTATCAGAGCAGATACCAAAGATCTAAGCAAAATGAAGATCTAACTCTTCCACTTGCCTCCACGCCTCTACCGCGGCTAATCTGCACTATGCCATAAAAGCATATTCCAGCAGAAGGATGAGAAATAAAAACTAAATCAAGATTGTATAATCTTATGTAAACATATAATTCACATATATTAGTCAACTCACCCACACACCACATGCTAACACATATAGCACACAAAGATGTCATATATTCATATACACAAGTTATGACATATATATATATATATATATATATATATATATATATATATATATAAACACACCAACACATCACGTATATTCATATTCACAGACATGACATATATGTCTCACACCAAAATACAACATATATTCATATTCACAGATATGACATATAAATAACACATCAAGAGTGGTTCTTCAAGAACCCACCAATTCCCGCAGGAAACATAGATACATCGCTATACTCCCCACCGGGCTCAAGATGATCCTGAACAACCAATATAATAATTCAATGCAACTCAATGACACAATGCAATACAAGCGGTACCACACAACATGGTTCGTTCAATTGAACCCGATTCATAAAAGAATCCGGACAAATCACATACACTTCCACTGAGCAATGATTTGTCTCCATACAACTCCACAATGGAGTCCGAATAAATCACATACACTCCCACTGAGCAATAATTTATCTCCATAATAACTCCACATTGGAGTCCGGACAATACTAGGCACCCATCATGGATTCCCACCTAGTTGTCTCCACCAGACACATCATGAAATGCACTACACAAATGATGCACAAAACATAGGTATAATAACAACTATACCTCTTCACGATCCCCTTGATCACACGTGAGATACATACTCACCGTAATACACAACAGTATTACCATACCTATCCAATCAATTCAACATAACACACACATAACAAGAATTATGCACAAAACACATGTATAACAATCAGTTATACATTTACGCGATCCTCCTGATCACACGTGAGATGCATACTCACCGTAATATACACTAGTATTACTACAACTGTTCAATCAATTCATCATAATACACACAATTAAGGAAAATACCTCACGAAGCCTTAACTAGCCAATTATCTAATTAATCCATCCAATTTCCATTTTAAATCATTTTTACCACCATTCCTAAATTCAACAAGTTCTGACACCTATTCCAACCTCTCAGACCAAAAAGGAACCGCATCGGACGCGAAATCAGGGAAGAAATTGCGAAATGGAAAAATTCTGCACTCTCGCTGGTCATACGCGTATTGCCCACACCCATACGCGTATGGCCCAAACTCATACGTGTATTGCCCAAAGGGTTACGCGTACCATTACGTGATTCAGCAGAAGGCCGTGTAAAACTGGGTTCCATACGCGTATCGCGCTCGTATCTCCCTTGCCATAAGCGTATTGCCTTGGCCCTTACGCGTATGGGCAACGAAACACCCAGAATTTCCTGCATAATTTTGCTACGGGTTCCACTCAATTCCCCTCCAAATCTCATCTAAACATCACTATAATACAAATTAAATACATAGCAACCTATATCTATCATGTACCAACAATTAGGCACCTTAAATCATGATTTCCACTCAATTTCCCATTTCTATCAAATGTTAGAACTCTAACATTTTCAACCAAAATCATACCAAACAAACACATACACATACATATACAATTGAAATATAATCGGAACTTCTCACCTTTACCCGATTAATCGCGATTGAAACGGAGATTTCTCCAATTTTCCTCTTTCTCCTCTTCTCTCCTTTCCTTCTCTTCTTTCTCCTCTTTTTTCTTCTTTTTCTTACTAACAAATATATATATATATATATATATATATATATATATATATATATATATAATCCAATATTATATAATATAATCTGATATAATCTGATAGGGTAAAACATCTCCAATTGATATTTGTCATCTCAACCCAATTGATCAATTATTAGAGTTACCTTAAATACTCTCTTGAACTAATAATTATTAATTCGTCTCTTTATTAAAATAATTGATCTGTAGTTGCTCTCTCTCTATTCTCCTTTTGCTCAAATACCTCCCAGACACTCTCAAAATGCTATAAAACATAAACAGCGATGCAAAATATATTAGAAATTAAAATTTAATAAGAAAATATTATCAATTGCAATTATTTTATCTATCAGAGAAATTATCCAATTAACAGGTAAAACTCATATAATTTACACAATTCACAAAATTTCACATAAATGAAATAAATAAATACGATTAACCAAATCGGGGCGTTACACACAACACTCTCACCTGATTCATACCAACAGAAAGGAGTCCTACACCTCCTTTCATACAGTGCCTCATAAGGTGCCATTCCAATACTAGAATGGTAATTGTTGTTATAGGTGAACTCGATTAATGACAAGTAGCCATCCTAATTACCTCTTTGTTCTAGAACACAATCTCTCAGCAAATCTTCCAAGGATTGGACGGTCCTCTCTACCTGACTGTCCATCTGTGGATGGTAGGCAGAACTTAACCTCAATCTGGCTCCAAAAGCTTCCAGCAAACTCTTCCAAAACCTTGATGCGAACCTTCGATCTCTATCTGATACAATGCTTGAAGGAATACCATGCAGCTTCACAATCTCACTGATGTAAACCTTTGCTAGCGTTTGCAATGGATAACTGGTCTTTATTTGAATGAAATAAGCTGATTTAGTCAGTCTTTCAACAATAAACCAGAGAGAATCACTTCCATTCGTCGTCTTCAGCAAACCTGTCATAAGGTCCATAAAACTGATGTCCCATTTCAAATCAGGAATACTCAATGGTTGCCTCATTCGTGACAGCTTCTGATGCTCGATCTTCAACTTCTAGCAAGTCAAACAAGAATACACAAACTCAGCAACATCCTTTTTCATACCTGGCCATCAAAACATCCTCTTAAGATATTGATACATTTTAGTAGCTCCAGGATGAATACTAAAACTACTCCAGTGACCTTCCTAAAGAATTATCTACTTAATCTCTTCCAAATCTGTCACACATACTCTGTCATGGAACCTCATAATCTCATTCTCATCAATTTTGAACTCTACCTCTTTACCTTGATTAATTCACACCAATTGACCAATCAATCCCAAGTCTATTTTCTGACCTTCTATGATCTCCTTAAGAGTACCACTAGTCAACTTCAACATACCCAACTTCACACTATTAGGAGTCACCTCATGCACCAAACTAAGATCTCTGAACTGCTGAATCAAATCAAATTCTCGAACCATAAGCATCAACATATGCAAATACTTCCTACTCAAAGCATCTACCACAACATTAGCTTTACCAGGATGGTAACTCAATCCAAAATCGTAATCCTTCATAAATTCACACCATCTCCTCTACCTCACATTCAACTCCTTTTGATCAAACAAGCATTTCAAACTCTTATGATCACTGAACACTTCAAATCTAGATTCATGCAAATAATGTCTCCACATTTTAAGCACAAACACCATAGTTGCCAACTCTAAATCATGGGTAGGAAAATTCTGCTCATGAACTTTTAGTTGTCTCAAAGCATACGACACAACCTGACCATTCTCTATAAGCACACATCCCACACATAAGCTTGTCCTTTTCGGGTTAATTGAGTCAGAGGCAAAGCTAACTTCGAAAAGTCTTCTATAAACCTCATGTAGTAACCAGCCAAACCCATAAAACTTTTAATTTCTATAACTGACTTAGGAATCTCCCATTGTAACACAACATCTATCCTCGACGGATCCACTATTATTCCACCACTATAAATCACATAACCCATAAAACTCACTTCTCAAAAGTAGAACTCACACTTGGATGACTTCGTATACAACTTATTCTCTTGTAAAGTCTGTAACACCACTCTCAAATGTCCCATATGCTCTTCATCTGACATGGAGTACACCAAAATATCATCGATGAACACAACCACAAACTGATCCACGTAAGGATGGAAGATCCTATTCATATACTCTATGAACACACCTGGCATATTAGACACACCGAACGACATCATTGAATACTCATAGTGACTATATCGAGTCCTAAATGCTATCTTTAGAATATCTCCATCCTTCACTTGAATCTGATGATAACTCGATATCAAATCAATCTCGCTAAACACAAACACATTAACCAACTGATCCATAAGGTTATCAATTCTCGAAAAATGATACTTGTTCTTAATCATAACCGTATTCAAATCATGCTACCATTTTTCTTCTTAACTAACAACACATGTGCTTCCCATGGTGAAACACTAGGTCAGATAAACTTCTTCTCAAGTTGATCCTTTAATTGTTTCTTATGCCCACTTAGCTCTGATGCAAACATCATATAAGGTACCATCGACACATGACTAATACTAGGTACTAAATTAATGGAGAACTCAACTTCTTGCTCCAGCGAAAAGTCACAAATGTTCTCAGGAAATACATCAGAAAACTCTCACACTACAAGCATATCACTAACCACAACATCACCTTCTACTCTCTCAAGGTAGTGAACATCATGAGCACCTTATCATTCTCCCTCAAAGACATCTTAACTTGACAGGTATACATGAATCCCAAATCTGTACTCTCTTCGAGTTCGGGAAACATCAAAACCTCATCAAAAACCTGCACCCTTGCAATCAACGACATGTTGAACTAACCCTCCACATCTGAAACATCTCAGAGAAGCAAAAAATCACCCCCCACTTATTTCAATCTCGCTCCTGCTGGAAAGCCATTCGGAAATAAAAACGAGCATCAATAGCATACACACACATGTCGTATTTTAGGGAAATAAACAAATTCACACAACCTAGGGCTAATGGACCGAATTACTCTAATACCACTATGTAACACCCTAATTCCCTGACTCAACATTTAGTAAAATAATTCAATTTCAAAAAATACTTAGAGTGTCATGCATGTTTTAGCAAACATAAAAACCAAAAAATATAATCATTTAAATTAAGCTATTGAAATAATAGAGTTTGACATATAGAGTCTCAACAATAAATGAATAACAAAGTGGTTCAACAACCCCAAAATGAATAAGACGTGTAACAGTGAAATATAAAAGAACCCATCCCCAGTGTTACATATCATAGTGATTCCATTAAATATCTGAACGATGAATAACTAAAGAGACCTCAAAGTCGTCCTCTAGCTCAACTAACTACTCCTCTACCAGATTGTTTGTAATCTAGAGGAGCACAGACACCATAACAAAGAAACGGGGGTGAGAATACACTCAAATATATTAATGGTGTAAAACCTAGCATGGGTAACATATTCATCACAATCATCAATCACACGATTATTCACAACAATAAATAATCAAAATGATTACTCGTTCACACATTCAATTATGTATGCAATGCGACTCAGCACTCATAACTCAGCATGTATGTGGTACCAATTTTGAAATCAGACATATTTTATTGGTTTTCATCCATACAAGCTCTCGGTCCCCTCTTCTGAACCAGAGACCACCATAATCGTCATTGATCCCCACTACTGAATCAGAAACATTTCACTGATCTCATTACTGAAATCAGCTACTCGTTCCCTGCCCCACTTCTAATATGCAAATATATTCAACAATACATAATCATACAATTATATCAACATTTAAAATGTTATTCATTTCCTCATTATATTTAATCACAACTATTTGTCACGCTCTTCATCAACTCATAATAACCCTCAAATTCATGATTATATAGTTATTCGATAATCATCTCATAAGAATTTCACAAGTAAAACACATCATTCATATTTTCATTTATATGTTTAATATATAAAGCATTGTTATAAGGTAGTGTTACGCGTAAGCTATTAAACGCTTTGAACTGCACCTCAAACGGAGTCGCGGAACTCAAGTTACGCATGAAAACGACGCGCTTGGTACAAAACTCAAGGAGCTGCTACGGCCCGTAGCACTCCCTAAGCCAAAATAACCCTTTGGGCACACCTCTAGTACAAAAACCCAGAGGGCTGATATGGCTTCCAGTAGCAGCTGCTATGACCTATAGCAGTGTACATAAAACCCCAATTTGCACGTGATTTTGCGCGATCTTTCTTGTTTTTCAGCCTTGCATCAGCCACCAAACCCCAAGTTTTGACTTCTAACAACCCCAAAACACATCATATCATAAGGTACATGAATCAAAGGGAAATAAGCACGTCACAACATCAAAATCAACATCATCGCATCAAATTATCACGCTCTTCACTGATACATAACACCATTATATGAACACATGAACAACAACCCAATAAATTTGTACATACATAGGCATACAAAAATCATCATCAAAATCGGTACACAAACTCACAATGATCATAACATATGAAATTAGTTTCACACGAATCTTCTCTAAACACATAAAACATCAACAATGGTGTAAAGGATTAAAACCTATAGGAGGGTGAGGCTCCCTCTCTACCCTTCATGCATTTGACACTAATATTAGAGTAATCTCCCTACCTTAATTTTCCAGTAAATAATCCAAGCTTTGGTAATGGATTCTCCTTCCTAGAGTTGTCTTTAGGGTTCCTTGCCTCTTTCTCCCTTTTTCCAACTTTTCATGTATCAGACAAACTCCCACTCCCTTCACTTTATCTATTTAATTGACCTAATAATATTTTTGTTAATTCCTAACTCTTCATGAACTCATGGGCTCTTACTCCTTAACACTCAAATTTCATTAAAATTCTAATTTCACCCCATAACTCACAATTCCTTTATTTTCTATTATTCAATTAAATAAAATCTAGTAAATCCCATAATTATCAAATAAATCATATAAATTCACCAATACTGAAAAAATAAATAAATAAAAGCAATAAAAAATAATTAATTGAAAATTCGGGGTGTTACACACTCCAAACCTCTAAAGGGCCATATCGCACTCTATGAAAGTGTCAACGTCCTTACTACGAGCATAGCAATAAGCATGGCCACACCTTTGATACTTGTTATCAGATTCATGGTTTCCCAAATAAGTCACATAATAAATCAAAACTATTATCATCATGCCCTTTCGCTAATCAACTATCAAGTGCACAATATCATAAACTTCTAAATCTATTAGCTAAAGAAGACAATGTGGAATCATCAATGAACTTGGCAGGTACAACTTTTACTTGTATTCCTTTTTCATGGATTATTGATTTTGGTGAATCTAACCATATTTGTATATCTTTTTCTTTTTTTCTTCATATTCTCCTGTTCATACCCATATCTCTATTCAAATGCCTGATGGCTCTCAAATGCTTGTGAAACACATAGGCACTATTAATTGTTCACCATCACTTACAATCACAAATGTTTACCACATTCCAATTTTCAAATTCAATATATTGTCTATATCAAAATTAACAAAATCAATAAATTGAAATGCAATTTTTTCATCCTCTGGTTGTATATTTTAGGAATGGGCAACGAAGAAGATGATTGGTCGGGTAGTGCTCGAATTTAACTATTTTATCTAAATGATGAGTTAATATCAAATAAGAATGACAATGATCACTATTGCCTTAGTCATCCACAAAGTTATTTTCTTAGTTCTTAGCATTATAATAAGTTTGACCCATGGGAGTTACACCTAGGTCATCCATCTATGTCTCATTTCAATTTCATTATTAAAAATTCTCCAAATACTATTGCAGATAAAGACTTTATTTGTGAAGTTTTTCCGCATGCAAAACAACCATGTTTACCTTTTTCTTCAAGAACAACTTATTCATCTCATTGTTTTGAATTAATTCATACTGATATTTGGGGTCCATTCTCCATACCGCCCAACAATGGATTACGTTATTTTCTAACAATTATCGATGATTATTCATGATGTACTTTGATGTATCTAATGCAACATAAATATGAAACATTCACTATGTTAGTTCATTTTTGTAATCAAATAAATCGTCAATTTAATACTATAATAGATCAAATTAATTCTAGTAATGGGGACATTTTTCTCCCCTAACTCCAAACCATTCATTCAGACAATTGTTGGGTGAGAATTCAGACTATGAACAGTATAGATGAGGAGTGAATATACTTCCCAATTTAAAAATTGTTTAAAAAAGGGTTTTATCAAAGTTTCAAAAACATAGTGTATGTTTGGATACACGTCCAACTTCCTATTCGTGCATTTCAAGGCAATGCCACCGTGAAAATTGAGAAGCAACAAAACCAAGCTTCAGCGGTACAGTGAAAATTCATCGTGCTTTTGGCAATTGCACTGCATATCCAAACATGCTAATAGTTTATTTTGCATGGTAGAAGAAAATTCAGCGTAAAAGAGATTATGCTTATCGAGTTGGAAAAATTAATTACACCAAATAAACAAACTAATCGTATTGCAAAATCATTCAATTCTACAAGAAGTGTTATCAAATGATTTTCAATCACACACAAGATTCTACAATCAAAGTCTTTACGTTTAATCAACACTGAGACAAGATTAAATTACCAATTTTAATAAAAATTACAACTAATACAATAAATCGTTGCCAACAGAAAAATCCTATCAGCATACAATTATTGAAAGCAATAAAAATAACCTAATCATGTGATCAACGTTGAAATTAAATATGTGTGTGTGTATGTGTGTGTGTGTGTGTGTGTGTGAGAGAGAGGAGAGAGAGAGAGAGAGAGAGAGAGAGAGAGAGAAGATATTGTAACACCCTAAATTCCCCCGCATAATTTAATCGAATAATCAGAGTAAAATAATACAACTCAGAAATAAAGGGCATTACTTTCAACAAAAACTTGCTCATAAGTAGACATGTAACATAAATTAAAGAATACTTTAATCCAAAATACTCTTTATTACACAGCGGAAAATTATTCATTTTAATCAATAAAATATAATGATTATAATTAACTAAAGTACTAGTTTTCATATCAGAAAAACAACTAATAATTCTTCAACAATTAAAATCATATTAAAGCGTTCCCGACTCCCAATGTTACATATCAGAGCTGACGCCAAACTAAAAGAATAAACTGAAGACTTCAACTTCCACTCACACCTGAGCTCCTACAGAGGAATACCTGCACGTTACCCACGTAGAGGCAACATTCAAACAGAGGGGTGAGATTCTCAATCAATCAAAAGAATAAGATGATATAATATGCAAGTATAAATCATCAAGTAATTCACCCATATCATGACATTCAACAACAATCACATACTTTAACACCACCACATATAATCATTCAAAGCACAATGCAACATAACGATCAAGAGAAATGCAATGAGACACCTACTAGACTCAATGAGTGTGGTACCATTTTCGATCCCTGTTTCATGATCACAATTCCAGTCGGAACGTCAATTAATCGCTCACACCCCACATGGGCACACGACAATTGTGATTGCTCACACCCCACATGGGCACATAATCACCTCAACAACAATAACATTGATTCCATCAAGGAATCCGGATAAATGCTCACACCCCACATGGGCACACGCCATCCCTTAACTTATGCATATGCTTATGTACCTTCAACGACAACATGCAACAACGACTAACGCGAACACATGGCATGCCATTATTACATCACATCGTCAATCAATAATCAACACGTATTTATCGAACATACCTCATTATGCCCTACAACCACTACACACCTTTGCATCATTTAATCATTCATTTCATATTATCACATCAACATCAACAAAACAAGCATATAATACTTCAATACATGCTCACGACATCACAGCAACAAAACATCATTTATATAATATGAAATATACAATTTCCACTAATTTTCAGCTAATAAAATAATGTTTTTCCGTCCCAGGCCGCGCTAAGCGAGCCCCCACCCGCGCTAAGCGCGCTACTCACTGCCTCGAGGAGGCAAAATTCCTCTAGACCGCGCTAAGCGCGCTAGACCGCGCTTAACGGCCTCTGCGATTTTGGCAGAAAAACCCTGCGATAACAGCATCTCCCAACTGCGATTTTCTGCACTCAAACTGATTTTTAACACACTTTTTCCATCGATTATGCCATTACAACCTATTTCTAACATATGCATTCCAACAACACAAATCAACTACACCAATCTCATCAATTCCAATCATATAATTATGAATTCTCCTCAAAACCCCAATCAACCCACAAACAACATTCTTATGGATTCAACCTAATAATTCTACCCACATACATGTATCATCAAACCCTTAAGAGATAAAGAATTCCCACCCTTACCTTAAAGTGATGAGCTTTCCTTGCTTCAGTGACTTCTCCCTTCCTTCCTCTTGCCCTAGCTCTTCTCCCTCTTTCTCCCTTTTGCCTTTTCTTTTGCGTGGAATGAAAAATAATGACTTCTCACTCTCTACTTCTCTCATATACCCCCAATAATGAATTGCCTTATTTGCCTTCATTTAATCCTCGCCTAATTACCATAAAGCCCTTCCACTTACTACACCTCTTAATTATTTTAATTATCTTATTATATTTAACATTATCACTCCACTAATGAAATAAATTAGTCAACAAATGATAAATTAAAATAATCCAATCAACATTACTTAACACGCCGCTAATCTCTATGTTATTAGCCAGACACCCCTACTACGCCCAAGACCTACTACTTAAGGCTACTACCCCTCACCACGGGTACACAAAACACAACGAGAGTACAACAACACATAATCGACCACAACAACATATAATTATTAACAAATAATAATAAAAGGGAAATGGGGCGTTACAACTCTCCCCCACTTAGAATATTTTCGTCCTCGAAAATTTACCTCATGCGAACAGCTCCGGATACAACCCTCGTATCCTGCACTCTAATCCCCAAATCATAAAGGCAGCACCACGAATAACACAAAACAACAACTACCTCATCAATGACAATAACAAGATGCAATATCCACACAACACACTCGACAACCAACTCAAGGCGCAACGAATAACAGAGTTACACACACAGGTTCACTCTCGAACCAGAACACAACACAATTGTTACCATCACCATAGGAAATGAGGCAACGACAAAGATAAGAACATAAAGTTCCACGACACGACGTCGTCCTAACCACTTCAACATAACTCTATTACTAACATCGCTGCCACATTACACTGATGCAACAGTGCTACGATCCACCAATTAAACATGTAGACTAATACATCCATCTATATAGTAATACATGAACAATATTTAGACTTTTCACCCATCACTTCTATCCTGGAATGTCCAATGGTTTGCATCAGCCTTGCAGGCTCTATCGTCCAACCCTTGCACTCTTATAAGTCACACACACGCACATAAGAACTACGCTACATCATGCTTCAGCTGCGTACTCTGATTACTCGCAACTATCGAATCTACCAAGTTCACATCCAACTTCTGACTCTCCTTAACAATCACCAGAAAATCATTGTTCACTTTTAATATGCCCAACCTCACACTCCACTGCGTTATCTCTCACACCAGACACCAATCTCTGAACTGCCAACTCAATTCTAATTCTCTGACCATCAAAGCAGACAAATGAAAAGACTTTCGACTTAACTCATCAAGAATTTCAACCATCCTTATCGTCTCATACTCCATTCCTTCCGACCCAACAGGTATTCTACACTCATGTGATTACTAAACACTTCGGACCTAGATCCATAAAAAGAATAATATCTCTAGATGTTCAACACAAATACGACCGCAGCAAATTCCAAATCTTGAAAAGGATAGATACTTTCGTGACTCCTCAATGGTCGTAAAGCATAAGTTGCGACTTTACCCTCTTGTATTAACACACTGTCTAAACTCATCTTAAACACATCCTAATACCCCACAAACGGTTCATTAAGATTAGGCAGAACCAAAACTGAACCCGTAGTCAACTTCTACTTCATCTCTCTAAATATTTTCTCACAACGAACATCTCCACACATATAACTTACCCTTCGCAAGTCAACTGAGATAAAATGCTAACTTGGAAGAGTCTTCCATAACCTGGGGTAATAACCCATTGAGTCCCAAAAATCCTTTAATCTCCTTAACCAACTTTGGAGCTTTCTCATTGTAGAACTGCATCTACTTCTGATGGGTCCACAACAATACCCTCGTCTGAATTAACATAACCAAGCAAACTCGTCTCTACTAACCAAAAGTCACACTTTGATAACTTAGCATATAACTTTATCTCTTTCAATATTTGTAACTCAATTCTCAAATACTCTACACATTCTTCTTCTGATTTTATAATAGATTAGAACATCAACAACGAACACCACTTCAAACTTATCCAAATAAGTATGGAAAATACGATTCATACTCTCTACATACACTTTAAGGCATACTAGCCACTACCATCCTCTACCCGACATCCTTGGTCAAATCATGGTCTCACATTCCCATTTACTTCCTCCTTGGATTATCTTTCCAATGCTTCAAGTCTCATATCAATTGAATTCTCGATTCATCACAAATCAAAACTCAAGCTATCCAGAACACAACTGTGAGTTTCTATACTACTCAACAATCAACACGCAACCTCATGCTACCATCCTTTTCTTTACCAATAAGAATGAAGCTCTCCAAGACGACACTCTTGGCATATCACTAGTCTGCACATTGTTCTCTACTCCTGATAAGTAACTATCAACAACATCTGATCGACATACAAAAGCCTCGAATCCACCTCATCTTCAGATATAAGAAACTACATCGACTAATCAAAATAATCCATAAGCACTTGGCTTAACTCCAAACAATTCACTCTACATACCACCCCATCTGGCAAGATACGTCTATTTCATCCAACATGATCCAGTCTACTATCAACAAGAGATTAAGGGTGATCAGTTCCTCAATTTGTCAATAGGTAGCCGACAACCACATCGGTAGCATAAATCATCCTTACCTAACTACAATAGCATCCTCACTTTTGTCATACCCCAAATTTTGACCACTAAGATTCCCCATCATTGTGCAAACCATCATAACAATATGGATGAACCATCATGCCTTATTAGTCTCCCCAAAGATTGGTGAGCCTTCACTACAATCAAACTTAGGGTTTAAATCCCTCTTAGTGTTCTTAGACAAATGATCAATCAAGGAATGACATGATCTTCAACTTGTCTAGCCTCTCAAACATCCACAATGGATCAAGAGGACTCCCGCATCAAGGATTAAGCACAAGGCTGCAACAGTCCCGATGGATCAAGCCTCAAGATCGTCAGTGTCACCAAATTAGGGTTTTTGGTCGACCAAGGCCTCCAGATGAAAATTTTCCTCTGGGCATGAAATGCTTCAAGGCATAACCTAATATACTCCATGTAACCTCATGGACCCAATCATCAAAACAATTTAGCCTCAGGGGATGCATTCACAAAAAAAATCAGGAGTTAGGGTTTCTTGACCTAATTCACCCCTAAGTTGACTTTTGGGGAAAAGCATGAGCCAAGACCTCAAGACATGATTTGAGGGTCTCTAATACACCACATTGATCCATTTGCAACAATGGATTGATCCAAGAAGCTTGAGCAACAAGTTTCAAGTTCATCAGAACCACAATTAGGGTTTCGCGAGAAAAGTCAATTGTATCTTTGACTTTTGACCAGGACATACTCCCAAACCCTAGGACATGATTCAATACACCCTATAACACCTATGAAATCAATCCATCAAGTTTGATTTAGGTCAAGGACTTGATTTCATAGAGGATCGCACAGTTTGGAATTCATCTGATAAAAAGTCAACTGTGCACAAAAGTCAACTTTGACTTTTTGAGATTTTTCACAATTATGGTTCTTTAACCCTAAAATGATGTTAATGTGTGATTGGAATCATCATTCATCAAGAAAAATCAAGAAAAGTGGGATAACTTGTAAACGGGGGTAACCATAAAAAACTTAGAAATTTTTCTAAGTTATGGAACAAAGTGGCTAGGGTACCAACTTTGGAGGATCATAACTCCTAAACCACAAGGCCATTTCTCCCCATTCAAAGCTGGATTTGTAGCTCTCATGGCACTCTACAAAAGCTTCAAACATAACTCATTCCAATTCCTCATGGATTTTAAGTTATGGAATGATCAAAATCACAAAAAGTGAAAATGTCACTTTTTTCCAACACTTAGTGAAATTTTCACTAAGTCAGAATCTGCCTTTACTTTTTTTCCAAATGTAGGGGCATTTTTCACTTGGATCCAAAAAGTATCAAAACCAATTATGATCAAACAGTTGATGTATCATATGAGGGCTTTCCAAAATGGCCAAGAACTCCATCAAAGTCAACTTGAGCCATGAGATATGACAAGGCCAATATGCCTTGCTGCAAACTGTCATGGCAAGGCAGATTTTGGAGTTTTGCTCGATTTGCTCAAAGTTTGCAAAGGGCAAACAACTCTATCCATCTGAACACCTCAAGAGGGGACCAAGGAGAAACCAGCTCTGATCCCAAGCCTCCCAAGTCTTTGGAACCAAAAATAGCATGCCAAACCTAGAAATGCCTAAAAGAGGGACAAAACTCCAATTTTGTTTTGGAGCATTCAATGGAAGCACCAAGGTGGCATGGACTGAGCCATTTCCAACTGAATTCAGTCAAGACATATCCAAGACCAAGGGGACCAGCGGCCTGTGCCCTAACCTCTAGTCAATGGCTAGAGGAGACTTGGATTCTCATTGCTCAACATTGGCCAAACCTATGCAGCAGTTGCCATTCACTATTCCTTGCAAAACAAACTTGCTCTACTATAAATAGAGCTCATTTGTGATCAGTTTGAGTACACCAAAGCCATCTAACAAATGCTTTCCTCAAAATCTCCTTCTTCAGTCCAAAATTGCCTTCCAAAGCAAGTCACTATCGGGTTTTGAGTTTGAGAGTTATTTCAACCAAACCAATCACACACACACCTCATAAACATCATATAGAAGTGATACAAACACTCACATAACATCTGGAACACTAAAATCACAAAATCACCAGCCAACTGCTCAAGCCTTTGACAGATTTGCAGTTGAGGTGCCAAATCAAGTTCCAGCTCAAATCAATCCACTCCAAGCACCCATACACACTCCATAGCACCTAGGGAAGTTGTCCATAACCTTGGAACCAAGCTGTAACACCTCTAACACAAAACACGATCACCAGCTGCAAGAGGTAAGCATGTGCTCTTCTAACTCTATGATCCATACAATTTTTGCTGCACAATAATTTGGCCATATGTTCATAATCATGCATAGAGTGTTTTCCCTCAATCAATTGCATTGTTTGAATCGTGTATGGAATTTCTGACCCTTCATGAAAATTTTAGGGTTCTTGAGGTTTCTCTTTGATTTCTTATTCCATGTTTAAAATAAATGAAATTAAAGACCATCGACATGATCGTGAGGTTAAAACGAGTAGATTGATATGTAGATTGCATGATATCACCAAGTATTTAGTGAGATTGGATAGAAAATGCAAATCTGCAGAAACAGAGGGTGGCGCATGTTCTTGCCCTTGTTCTTGGCGCCTTTTTTAAAAATTTGAATATTAGAATTTTGTGATTTTATTTAATTGATTCAAAAATTAATTTCTCTCTGAGTTTTAATGATTTTGAGCTGATTCTTTTTTTAATAATTCACAAAAATGTTAAAATATTTTATTTTCCCAAAAAATCCCAAAAATATTATCGCACATTAAAAAACCAATCATCTGGGCCTCTCCTCGAGCTATAAGACCCATTCAAAACTTTTTGGGCCTCTAATAGAGTGTAAGACCTAACCTCTTTTGTAAATACACCACCTTTTGGGCCTCAGTCATTGTATAAGTCCCACTGTATTTTCAAAAACAACGGTGCGATCGTCGCCTTTTTAACAAATAACCCTTGGGCTTCTCCTTGAGCTATAAGACCCATCTTTAATCATTTTCAAACACTCATGGGCCTCTAATAGAGTATAAGACCCAATCCCCTTTTAACCAAAACAATTTTGGGCCTCAGATATTGTATAAGTCCCTCTGCATTAAAAGAAAACCTCGGCGCGATCGCCAGTTCAAAAATCAAACCCTTGGGCCTCTCCTTGAGCTGTAAGCCCCACCACTTGTACAAAAATAAATCTTTGGGCCTCTTGAGAGAGTGTAAGACCCGTACAGAAAACCTTTTTGGGCCTCAGTCACTTGTATAAGTCCCACTGTATAACTTCAACAGTGCAATCACTGATAAAACCTTGGGCCTCTCCTTGAGCTGTAAGCCCCAACAATCATTTCAAATCACTTTCTCCTTTGATTTAGAATATAATATTGTTATCAAAGCTTTCTTTGTTGAACAACTAACAAAACAGCATGGAAGCTCTACAACCGAGTAAGTGTTTACCCGCTTTCTTTATCTGCTTTCATATATATAACTGTATTGTGGGGCTGCTCACTGTAAGTCTTCTTTCAAAAACTTTTATATACTCGTCAAATATCAATTGTGTAATATTAGTATAGTTATTTAGAGTTTTCCCCGGCAACCACGTCTAGCACTAGGTAAAGCCCGTTGGTCACTCTTAAATACAAACAAAACTAGATCCCCATAGGATTACCAGACACAATCTTCCCTCCTCTTGGGGTTAAACAATATGGAGACGTGAAAGGCATCATTCTCGGTGAACCCTTTCTCAGACTGTCATCCTTAGAAATCGTCAAAGAAACCCTACTCCCCAGAGATGATCTTTTCTCCGTGAATGGCATCCCTTGAGTTTCTTCCAAATTCTCGAACTTTCCTGGCTTGATCTATTCTCGGTGAATGGCTTGTCTTGAACTTCTCGGGGTTTGGGGACCCACAGGCTTCTTAAAAGCATCCTCGCCTCCTCTTCGGCGTATTACAAGGACCCCTCGGCTTCTTAAAAGCTCTCATGCCTTCTCTTGGGCTTAGTACAAGGACCTAGAGACCTCTACAGGTATAGGAACAGAACCTAGTCATCAATTTGCTAGAGCTTTCTTTCTGAGTCAAGTGTCAGACCAGTTAATGGGTTGACCTTCATCCCTTAACATACCAGCCTTCTCTTGGGCATCATACAAAGATCACTCACTATCTGAGAATCGATTTCTCAAAACACCCGTAGACTTGGACAGTTTCAATACCCTTTGGATTTCCCATTTCCTTAAAGAACAGGAAATAACCCTGATCCTCTGATCAATCCCAAAATACAACAATACCCATATAAGAATTGATTTTCTCTTTATCCAACATACTGGACCTGTCACTAAACTGAAACAGTTACCAGCACACTAGCCTCCTCTTGGGCTTTGTACAATGATTCTCCCAAGCGGAGTTAACCGTTTCAGACTCTCTTATTGAGTCCAACCAGTTTAGCCTCCATCTCGGGCTTCCTACGAGATACCAAATCACTCTCTTGTTGAGTATAAAAGACTCTCTTGTTAAGTCAAACATTTTCAGCCTCCATCTGGGGCTTCGTACGAGGTACAAATGAAGGTGCGAGAAAGACACAAGAAAGGGGGTTTGAATTGTGTATTTACTCTTTTTGTAACTTTTCGCATCTTGCTGATTTGACGCTCAAGAACCTTCAATGTTCATTGAGAGATTCTAATCTATTAACTATAGAGTATGAGAACCGTATAGGTTCTTATCATAAGATACGATACTCAGAACTTGCAGTGCGGAAGCTTATCAAAGATAGGCTGCAAGGTTCTGACTTTACTTAATATTAGGTTCTGATATTCAATGCTGAAACATAAATAGAGATACTAAGCAAGAGAGTAAAGGACACACGATATATCGTGGTTCACCACGCGGGCTAATCCAGTCCACCCTCCTCAAGTGATTTCGCCTTGAACACAAGGACATAATCCACTATAATCAAATCATGATTACACTTGCACGGGCCACGCCGGTGACTAACCATTTGCACAGCCGCACTGTGACTAACAACACAATGAACCGTTCAGGGATCCAATAGGATATAACATTCATTGACCGAGCAGACCCACTGCTGGGATTTCACAGCTAGTCGTTCAGGGATTCATCACAATGAATATAACGCTACTGACCATATTTCAGGATTTTCCACAATGACCCTCAGCCATTGTCATCTCAAGTATCTAATCACCACGTAATCTACTCAAGGGCCTCAACTCACAGCTAAACCGTTCAGGGATCCCATCGGGATATAACGTTCACTTGAGGAGTCTTAATTCATCTAGTTGAATTGGCAAACTGGAGATTACAAATTGTGCTTCTTAATAAGAAAGTTTCTCCTAGGTTTAAGTACAAAGAACACACGCATGTGTTCAAGCAAGTTTTGAGCAATCAGCTCCTTGCTTTCCTAAGAAACTACAAAGTTGTATTTGATATTATGATTGTAGACATCTTGTAGATCTTCTTCTTCTTCGTCTTCTGGTTGAGCAAGCTTTGAGCATCAACTCCTTGCTTCATATCTTCAATGTTGCTTTGACGAGAAGGTAGGTTGATGACTTGACTGATCTTCAATGTTGTCTTCTTCATCAACAGCTTCTGTTTGATTGTTGTTGTTTTATTGGTTTGTTCTTTGGAGTTTCAACAACAATTGCCATGAGTGAAATAATGACAGCTTTGAATATTCTAAGTGTTACAACGAGAACTCATCGTTGTTGCTATCTTCACACAATGACTTAGTCAATTTTGTATATGAACATTCAGTTCATTATTCTACAAGTGATCGACACATCAGAAGCAAAAACTATTTCCATTAAATAGCGAGTAGAAATATAGCCATTAGAGAATACTGTTGGCTGTTTAGAAAAGAGATGTTGTGATATAATGAGTTGTACTGACACATCTTCTTTTTGCAGAGGAGGAAGTGACCAGACATCTTTTCTTGGGCAGTGTGTACATTTAACTCACAACAGTAATTTTTAGACTTCGAAACTTCAGTGGCTTCTGATGTTAATTTGATGAAGCATGAGTGGAGTCTTTATAGCAGAATATCTAATGCTTCAAGTCTTTCGTTAATTGAAGAAGTCCATTAGGAATCAGTCTTCAGAACTTCAGCACTTGGTCGTTAAGAGCGTTATCCTTTTATGCTTTAAGTCTTCCGAATCTTCAGAGCATGTCTTCAGAGTCTTCAGAACTTCTTGTTTGAAACCTTGATCTTCAGAACTCGTCAGTCTTCAGATTTTTTCTGCACTTGGTCTTCAGCGCCTTTAGCCATCAGAACTTCAAGTCATAGGAGTCTTCAGAACTTTGGTTCTTTCTGAGTGTACTTCTTCAGAAGCTTCTCTATCTTCAGAATCTTAATCACTTTCAGAGAGCATCCACAAGAGCATTGCAACAGCAATCTTGGCATCCTTGGATCTGACTGATCATGACTAGATAAACAAGCGTTCTTGCTTCTCGCGACTTTAGTCACACATAGTAACTTCGCATATATATATATATATATATATATATATATATATATATATATATATATATATATATATATATAAATTCAATCATAGTACATCTAGCTGGTGTATGTTGGTTCTGATGTCTTTAGTTCTTATGATCTGCACACAACACACGTTAGACCATAAAATGGTTCTTTTACAAATACTTATTGTTATCACAATCTCCCCCTTTTTGATGATGACAAAACCAAGTATTTTGATTGAACATTTTATACAAGGTAATCACCAAAGCAAACAAATTCAGAGTGTGGAACAACAGCTCCCCCTGAATGAGTTATCCTCAAAGCTTTATCTGAGATCATCTAGGATTTTATATAATCCAAAGATATATAGAGTAACAACTTGAGTTGCCAGAACATAAAATAGAAAAGAGTTACTTTTCTATCTTGTCCTTAGGAAAACGAAGAGTCTTTAGCATCTGGACTAGTTCAACAGAACTTCCATCTTCAGATCTTCAGAACTCAGTTTCCTTTGTTGTCATATCAGAGCTTGTTATCTTCAGAGTCGTCTGAAGCATTTCTACTTTTCAGTAGATTCAATTGAGCATAGAATTAGAGAAGTTCTTCGACTGATAAACATAGCTTCACTGTATATCATAAACTGTCTTTTGAGACACTCCCCCTGATTTTCAGGCTATATGAAGATTTTAGATTTTGCATTTTAGTCTTCTAGGTAATCTCCCCCTATTTCCATAAGTCAGATATTGGAATCTTTCAGAATCGAAATTCAGAGTTTCGAAATTTAATCACCAGTGTTGATCATGACTTTTCAGAGTTTGACTTTGAACACAGGTTTATTTCAGACCTTGTTATTGTCGCAATTCAGTTAAATTATCAAAGCTTGATTTTTGATCAGATACCAATTGAAGGTTAAAACTTGTGATCAATCAATGCTTGATTCTGAATTTGGTACAACTTATTTTAGTCGGATGTAAAAATGATGTGCTGACTCTTATACCAGAGTTTGTTGATTCTGATGCTGAAGGAGTTCTTTTATCTCTCTAGTTGAAACCCTAAATTCATGTCACAGAAATGACGACTCTGCTGGGGAGTCATTGTCTGTATAGGATAATAAGACTAGAGGTCTAGGATGATAGAGCCAAATATATTCTGCTTTTCCTAATTGATATATGTGTTTATTTTTCTGCTAATGGGAATGCGTGTGATGCCGCATGTTGAAAAATTGAGTATACACCTAAGATAGGTGATGGCAATGCGGGTAATCTTACTGGGAGTGAATTCCATTTAAGAGCCCCCGATCGACCATCAAACTCAGTGGAGACTCCCTTTGCAGATACATTTCCTATACGACTTCGGTTGTTGAAAGTAGTGTGGTCGACTGGGTTATCTGAGAAGCTGAGGTTTTTAGTTGACTTAAGCCATTTTGTAGTGCGGAGGCTATCGGAAATAGTTGTCACGCGATACTACCCTCATCTGAGATCACTCCATGATACATCAGCTCACTGGCGATTCGCTTGCTGTTGTTATCCCAGAGGGGTCAATGATTTTGCGGACAGGTACAAAAAATCACCAGTATAAACCTTTGGGGGGGGTAGAGCCTTGACTTCATGACACCGACCCTTTGACCCCATGTTTTTTCTATGTTTTTGTGTGCTGCATTCATGCATTCGTTTAAAAAACATTAAAACAAAGAAAATCTTCTCTTCTAGTCTCTCTTTTTCAAATTAAACTAAGACAGTGATTGCAAATGTCAGAGAAAGGAGATTGTGCTAATGGATTTCGGTAGAAGGAAAACTCATAAGTACACCTTCAAGGTTCCAAAACTTGAGGATTTAAGAGGTCTGGCGAGAATGATCACCAACCACGAGGCTTTCAGAGCCAAGTATAGAGGACTGTTGTCCTTGTTAAGGGTCCACGTAATTGAAGGAATCCTGTCCACGTTAATCTAGTTCTACGATCCGGTTTATCACTGTTTCACATTCCCAAATTATCATCTTGCACCAACACTGGAGGAGTACTCTCACCTGACTGATCTGCATATCACTGATTAAGCTCCCTTTTCTGGACTGGAAGAAATTCCAAAGGATCAGACCATTGTAAGAGCAATTTATTTGGATGAGTCAGAAGTCATGACTCACATAACCACTAAGGGTGGGATCCAATGTTTTCCAGCCCAGTTCTTGACAAAGAAAGCCCTGTACTTTGCTAGTATAGGGAACGTGGCCGTTTTCGAGAGCATCTTTGTTTTGCTCACCTACGGGTTATTTTTGTTTCCCAACATCGATAACTTTGTAGATATCAATGCCATTAAGATTTTTCTAATTGGAAACCCCGTACCGACCTTACTCGCAGATGCGTATCATTCGGTACACTTAAGGAATTTATACAACGGAGGAATGATCATGTGCTGTGTACCCCTGCTATACAAATGGTTTACTTCTCACTTGCCTAAGTCTGCTGCATTTTGGGATCAAAAGAATACTTTACGTTGGTCATAGAGAATCATGTCTCTTACCAACTCTGACATCGATTGGTACAATCGAATCTACGACGGGATCAGGATCATTGATCGTTGTGGAAATTTCCCAAATGTACCCCTTATAGGAACTAAAGGAGGAATCAACTATCATCCAGTGTTAGTTCATCGTCAATTTGGATACCCGATGAGGCACATCCCACGGAATGTTCATCTGGAAGGTCTTTTCTTCAAAGAAGGAGAAAATGGCAGGGCACTAAAGACGGAAACAGTGCACGCTTGGAAACACGTTCATAGGAAAGGACGAGAGTCTCTAGGAAAACCAGACTGTGTCTCGATGGAGCCTTATCTCCATTGGGTAAAAACTAGAGCTCTCAAGCTGAGGATGTCTTACCCTCGTCAGGAAGTTCTTCCATTAAGGGACTCTGCCCTTTATTTCATGTCTGAGACAAAAAAACTTCAAGTTACTCTCAGTAAATTTCAGTAGGAGAAGAGGTCTTGGAGGAACAAGTATCGTATTCTCCATGTGGAGTGTAAGAAAATACAGTAGCTGTTAAGAGAAAAAGATGCCCTGATTGAGATTTTAGAGCAACATGCTGTAGAAAATCAGGATGACCAAAGGAATTTGCTCGCTCCTTTCACTTGGCAAAGGAATGACAACCCGACAACGGTCCAAGAGCCCCGGTCAAAGAAAAGGAAAGCGCCCGAACCAGCACCTGAGCTCTCTTCAGAGAGGACTCAGGATCCATTAGTTTAGATTTCCTTTTCCAACACTTTGTAATCTACTGTATTTTCATTTCCGCAATCCTTTGAATTCAATAAAAAGGGGTTTCCACACTGTTTGA
This sequence comes from Lathyrus tuberosus, assembly GCA_022829125.1. Lineage (NCBI taxonomy): Eukaryota > Viridiplantae > Streptophyta > Magnoliopsida > Fabales > Fabaceae > Lathyrus > Lathyrus tuberosus. The sequence continues at coordinate 3,672,955 of JALAZF010000061.1, read as the reverse complement.
TATTTGCAATCTAATTGTCGAAGTTTACTTTGAATAAACAAAAATAATTAATAATCATTGCATTCATCATTCTCATAAACGCATTCTTCTTACCTACGAATCTCACGTTTGCGTCTCGATTCTAGAGTCAAACTGTCTCATTCGTACAATACTCGGGCCAATCGTCAGAAAAAGATGGATGATCTCGAGGAAGAGAACAGAGAGTTGAGAGAAGAGATCGACACTCTGAAAGAGGATCTGAGAAAGCTTCATAACGACATGCAAGCTCTAGTAGAAGCTCAGATGCAACAACAAAGGACTGTAATCTCAGAGATCACATCAACGCCCATAGTGGAGAAGTATGATCCTAGGTACAAGATGCCGAAAGATAGCTCCTGGGGCATGCCACTTAACTATATCCCGGAAGGATATGTTCCACCGATTGCTGAGGATCAAGGAACTGCAGCAGGAGCCGCTGGGCTTGAAGGTTACAAACTTTGGGAAAGCGAAGATGACAGGGGCATGTCAGCAACTCCTGAAGGTTACAAACTTCGGGAGACATCGAGGGTCTGGGCCATAATTACTATACCACCGCCGTGGTACACACTGTCCCGGAAGGACAAATTCCCCAGATACCTTCTGGTGGAAACGACAGCATGTTCGGCAGAATGAATGAATTCCAGGAACAGTTCCTGGAAATGCAAAAAGAACTGCAGGCCCTTCGCGGTCAGGATCTATTTGGAAAGGACGCCGCGGACCTCTGCTTGGTCCCCAATGTGAAAGTTCCACACAAGTTCCAAGTGCCTGACTTTGAAAAATACAAGGGTAACTCTTGCCCTCAGAGTCATTTAGTGATGTACGCTCGGCGAATGTCAACTCAGACAAAGAACCAGGAGCTACTGATTCACTACTTTCAGGGTAGTTTAACCGGTGCCGCATTAAAATGGTACATGGGTTTAAACCGCGCTACAATTTGGACATGGCACCAGACAGAGATCAACTCAGATCGATGTCACAAAAGGACAAGGAAACCTTTAACGAGTACGCTCAGAGATGGCGTGAAATTTCCGCTCAGATTTCTCCACCTTTTGAGGAAAAAGAGATGACAAAGATCTTCTTAAAGACCTTAAGCTCATTTTACTACGACAGAATGGTCGCCAGTGCGCCCAGTGACTTCACCGAGATGGTGGGCATGGGAGTTCGTCTTGAGGAAGCCGTCCGGGAAGGACGTTTAGTAAAAGACGCTGGATCATCAAGTAGTACAAAACGATACGGTAGTGCTCTCCCTAAGAAAAAAGAGCAGGATATTGGGAATATCTCTTTCGGAAAGCAAAGGCGACAATATCAACCGGTAGCAGCTGTAACTCATGCTATTAATCCTGCGCCTGTTCCTATGTATCAACCTCAGGTTGCACAGAGCCAACCTAATCAACAGCAATTTCAGCAAAGGACATAACAGTCTCTTCAACAGACTCGTCCTCCGTACAACAACAACAACCGTACAATGCGACCACCAAGGTTCGACCCTATACCCATGTTGTATGCAGAACTGCTTCCGTTACTACTAGTCAAGGGGCATGTCCAAACTAAGTCTCCTCTTACAGTACCGAAAAATCTGCCTTTTTGGTTCAAGGCGGATCAGAATTACCCTTACCATCAAGGAGGACCGGGGCATAACATAGAAAACTGTCTCAATTTCAAATTCAACGTACAAAAACTTGTTAGGAACGGGGTCTTATCTTTCAAGGATACGAATCCTAATGTTCTCACGAACCCACTGCCTCAACATGAGAAAGCTACAGTCAATTTGATAGAGGGAGAGTCTAACAACATCTATCAAATTCATGATGTACTCTTATTAAGGGCCAATTTGGTCAAGATGCATTATAGACAGAGCGGATATGGCCATGTGCCACCTCATAATTATCACCAGTGTGATATCTGCTCTAAAAACAATCAGGGAGGTTTTGTGGTGCAATCAGCTCTACATGAACAAATGGATCTTGGATGGATCCAAGAGCATCGAGTTCGTGGAGTCAGCATGACCTATACGAATTCCAACGTCATTCAGAACCACGACATCCGTACAATGAATGTCAACTTGGTGGCGATGCACTCGAGGCAAAGCCAGTATCATAATTTGCCGTGTCACGATTATAATTCCTATCTGACTTGCTCGGTAAACAAACAGGGATGCTCTTTTGTACAAGAGGTCTTCCAGCGTCAGATGGATCTTGGATGGATCCAGGACTACCATGATAGGAATTCCTATTAGATTAACATAATTCAAATCTTTGATATTCGTCTGATGAATACCAGCTTGGTGGAGTTACATGCCAGGCAGGTCCAACTTGGTTTTCTCACTTCTCATAATTATCTGAACTGTAAAGGATGTTGTGAGAGTAACCAAGGGTGCGCTCTCATTCAAAGAACTTTACAACACTTATTAAACCACTGGCGGCTTCCGATCTATATGGATGAAGACACGCAACAAATCAGTGTGGTTGATGGAAACCCTACTCGGCATCAAAGTCAGGATGTCCGATCTACGGAAATGGATCTAGTGAGGTTACACTGCATTCAAAGCGGACGTGGCCAGGTGCCACCACACAACTATGAACGCTGTAGAGTCTGTTCGGAAAATAACCAAGGATGTTACCTCGTCCGAGCAGCCCTTCAGAGTCAGTTGGATCGCAGGGAGATTCACCCATACCTAGCTTCGGGGTCCATTGACTGGACGCCGAACTACTTCGCAGATCAAATCAGAGAAGTGGTTGTAATCTCTGACCCTGAGAGGAACAAGGATGTTTGTACCATCATCCCTCTACTGGACGAATCAAAGGTTCTTAGCAAGGAACTGATTGAAGTTACTTATGACAGTCAGAAAAATCAGAAGGCTCATGTAGTTATCTATTTACCAGGACCATAACTGTATGAATCAGCTAAGGCGAACCCTTACAAATACGTGCAACAATAATTGAGAATGGAAAGGAAATTCCATTACCCTCCGTCGTGAATATTGCACACATCAGTCGAGTAACACAGAGCGGTCGAATCTTCAACCGAGGAGTTGGAGAACCTAACAGAGAAAAGGAACTTCAGACGGAAGTTCCCAATCCACCAGTCGGTCAATCCAGTAATCCCGACCTTTTGAAAAAGAATGATGAGATGCTGAAGCTCATCCAAAGGAGTGAATACAACATTGTTGATCAACTGTTACAAACTCCTTCAAAGATCTCAGTGCTATCAATTTTACTCAGTTCCGAAGCCCACAAAGAGGCTCTACAGAAAGTCTTAGAGCAGGCCTTTGTGGAACAGGATGTGTCAATAAGACAGTTCGATAGCATCATCTCTAACATCACTTCCTGCAACAACTTAGGATTCAGTGATGAGGACTTGCCAGAGGGGGGCAAAAGCCACAACATGGCGCTTAATATCACAGTTAACTGCCAGGACGATGCTTTAGCCAGCGTACTGGTAGACACAGGATCGGCCATCAACGTTATGCCGAAGTCCACTTTAATGTGACTATCATTCAAAGGGACCCTGATGAGGGACAGTGAGGTCATCGTCAAAGCATTTGACAGGTCTCGGAAAGCAGTTATCGGCGACGTCGACCTTTCCATAACTATCGGTCCTCACACTTTCCTAATTACTTTCCAGGTCATGGACATCCGGGCAACATACAGTTGCTTATTAGGAAGACCTTGGATACACCAGGCTGGGCGGTCACTTCGACGCTTCACCAAAAATTGAAGTTTGTCAAGAACGATCAACTCATCACGGTTTGTGGAGAACAAGTCGTGCTCTTGAGTAACCTGTCATTAGCTACTTGTGTAGAACCCGAGGAGGTTGTTGGAACCCAATTCCAAGCACTTTCGGTGAGCAACAAGAATCAATCAGAAAAGGAACCTCGATTTCCTCATACAGAGATGCTCTCGAAGTGATCGAGAATAACAATGCAAAAGGATAGGGACAGCTTGTCATTCCTACTGATAATAAAACAAAGAAGGGTCTTGGTTTTTCTACAACCTGCACCCGGACAGCTGCTAACAATGAAAGTCTTCATCCCATTCAGGACTTCTTCCACAGTGGAGGTTTCCTTCACCCAGTACCTCAAACAGTCCATACTATCAACGAGGGAGATTCCTCCGATACGGATGAGGAATGGAAGTCCTATCTCAACGAGGACGGTTATATGTCTCAGGAAGAAGTGTCTATGCCATTTTGCTATCCCGCACAGAGTCTGAGATTTATACCAAGGTCAGACGTCAAAGTGATATATGGATATTGTGATCCGGAAGGATGTCGTGCTCCACCAAAATCATTAGAGGAGGACACTCTGATGAAAGATAACTTTGACCACGACTATTATGGCCCAATGGATGGCCTGCCTATCTGGCAGCCGTATCCCGGAGACTTGGGGAAAGAAAATCATCCGAACAATGAAAATCAGATGAACGTCATTGAAAAGAATACCTGTGTCCCCACCATGTCATGGGATCAACACTCAAGTCATTCAGAACCTATCCAGTTCAACGATGAATTGGAAACGCTTGTCGGGCTAGAATTCATCAACTACGCTTTTCCTGAGGTCAACGTCATCGAGAGAGATGACTCCTCCAGTTCCAAAGAAGTGCGGGACACCTTGGGACAACCAAGTGGAAAATTTGACTTCATGGTCAAGTACACCGCTCCTGAGAGCTCTCGTATCAGGCTCGAAGACATCCAGCCAACTAGATGGGGAGATTTTCCTGAGAGCACAAATACTATGCAAAATACAACAGAGGAATCCTCCTACGACAACTCTGCCTGGGAGACAGATTCCAATGATCCTGCTCCGCCAAAAATCAGCGTTATTTATGAAGACAAATCAAGGAAGGTACCAGACTTTGTGATTCACTGAGGAGTTCGCCGCCAATGGGTTGTTGTCGATGTTCCGAAGATTGTTCATAAGTCGAAGTAATTGTCGTCTTTAACCTTTCACCCTGCCTAGGTGAAACGGATGTTTTGATAGGGCTCGCTTTCTGTAATTATCCCTCTTCGCTTCGCCCAAAGCGACAAAGTTTGTTTTATAGGGCTGTAGTTTCAAGAATCAACTTGTTCATTAATAAAATAACGTCGTTCTGTAATTTCTACATTAATTGCTATTTTCTTTTCGCTTTTCTCAGAAATTGGTAATCCTAAAAAACAACTCAAATAATAAAAACAAGCAGTTTTTCAAAAGAAAATACACTACACACACTTGCATTTTCTCTATCTCTTCTAAACACAAATCATACCGTTATGCAGATTGCTTGTTTTAAACCCCGTTGAAACATACAATCCAATGCCTTCTCCCAACTTTGAATTCCCGGTATTTGGGACTAACGAAGAAGTTGACGATGAAATTCCAGAAGAGATCTCCCGACTACTCAAACAGGAGGAAAGGTCCATCGAACCTCACAAAGAGCCGTTAGAAATGATCAACGTGGGTTTAGAAAAGGAGAGAAAAGAAATCAGGATTGGGGCACTGCTCAGTCCAACTGCCCAAGAGAGTTTAACAAAGCTTCTCGAAGAGTTTCCCGATGTATTCGCTTGGTCCTATCAGGACATGCTAGGGTTGGATACCAGCATCGTGGAACATCATCTACCGTTAAGGTCAGAATGTCCGCCAGTAAAACAGAGGTTGAGACGGACTCACCCCGACATGGCCATAAAAATCAAAGAGGAGGTACGAAAATAGATTGACGCATGTTTCCTCGCCACGTCGGAGTATCCTCAATGGTTAGCCAATATCGTACCCGTTCCGAAAAAGGACAGAAAAGTCAAAATGTGTGTCGATTACAGAGATCTAAACAAGGCTAGTCCAAAGGACGGCTTTCCTTTACCACACATTGATATGCTGGTTGACAGTACAGCAAAGTTCAAAATTTTCTCCTTCATGGATGGATTCTCGGGCTATAATCTGATAAAAATGGCGCCGAAAGACATGGAAAAAACTTCATTTATCACCCCATGGGTTACCTTTTGTTACAAGGTAATGCCATTCGGTTTGAAGAACGTCGGGGCAACCTATCAGCGGGCCATGACTACTCTGTTTCATGACATGATACACAAGGAAATTGAGGTATATGCCGATGACATGATTGCAAAATCTAAGACAGAAGAGGAGCATGTGACCCACCTGTCAAAACTATTCGAGCGGCTGAGAAAGTATAAACTCCGCTTGAATCCCAACAAATGCACCTTCGGTGTCCGTTCAAGGAAACTTTTAGGGTTCATCGTCAGCCAAAAAGGAATTGAGGTTGATCCTGACAAGGTCAAGGCCTTTCAAGAAATGCCTTCTCTGAAAACTGAAAAACAAATCAAAGGATTCCTGGGACGTTTGAACTACATCTCCAAATTCATATTCCTCATGACCGCGATGTGTACGCCGATTTTCAAATTACTCAAAAAGAACCAGGACTGCATTTGGATAGAAGATTGCCAAACCGCTTTCGACAGTATTAAGGAATACATGTTGAATCTGCCGATTCTATCACCTCCAGTGGAAGGAAGACCACTGATCATCTACCTCACAGTCCTAGAGGACTCAATGGGTTGTATGCTTGGTCAACAAGATGAAATAAAAATAAAAGAGTCTACCATTTACTATTTGAGCAATAAATTCACCGACTGCGAGACTCAGTACACTATGCTTGAGAAAACTTGAGGCGCTTTGGCTTGGGCAGCCAAACATCTTCGCCAGTACATGATTCGTCACACTACTTGGTTGATCTCTGAAATGGATCCAATCAAGTATATCTTTGAAAAACCTGCTCTCACAGGAAGGATTGCCCATTGGCAGATGTTGTTATCAGAATATGACATCGAGTACCATGCTCAGAAAGCCGTTAAAGGAAGTGTTTTAGCTGATCATTTGGCTCATCACCCGATTGACGATCAAGAATCATTCGGGTTTGACTTCCCAGAAGAAGATGTCATGTACCTAAAAATGAAAGATTGCGATGAACCACTACCCAGTGAAGGGCCAGAACCAAGTTCCCAATATGGACTAATCTTTGACGGAGCTGTCAATCATTACGGAAACGGAATTGGGGAAATCACCATAACACCTCAGGGTACCCACATTCCTTTCACTGCCAGACTTACATTCAAGTGCACAAACAACAAGGCCGAATACGAAGCTTGTATCATGGGTCTCGAAGAAGCGATCGACTTAAGGATCAAGAACTTGGATGTATATGGCGACTCAACCCTGGTTATCAATCAGATCAAAGGAGATTGGAACACATACCAATCAGGATTGATTCCTTACAAAGATTATGCAAGAATGTTGTTACCATTCTTCAACAGAATCGAGTTTCATCATATCCCTCATGAAGAGAATCACATGGCTGATGCCTTAGCCATCCTCTCTTCCATGATTAGTGTAGGTCAATGGACCGACTTACCTAAGATTGACGTAATGCGCCTTGAACGGCCCGCTTATATCTTCACGATTGAAGCAGTTATAGACGACAAATCTTGATATCACGATATCAAATGCTTCCTTCAGAAACAAGAGTACCCACCTGGGTCACTAAGAAAAGATAGAAAAACCGTCAGAAGGCTAGTAGGCAGCTTCTTCCTGAGCGGCGATACACTCTATAAGAGGAACTTTGACATGGTCTTGCTCCGATGTGTAGACAGACCAGAAGCAGACATGCTGATAAAAGAAATTCATGAAGGATCCTTTGGCACTCATGCCAATGGACATACAATGGCGAGAAAAATTCTGAGAGCAGGGTACTATTGGTTGACAATGGAATCTGACTGCTACAAGTACATGAGGAGGTGTCACAAGTGTCAGATATACTCCGACAAAATTCATGTACCGCCAACACATCTCAAAGTTCTCTCCTCCCTGTGGCCTTTTTCCATACAGGGAATCGACATGATTGGCATGATTGAACCCAAAGCTTCGAACGGACATCGGTTCATCCTGGTAGCCATTGATTACTTCACCAAGTGGGTCGAAGCAGCATCATACGCTAATGTAACCCGACAAGTGGTGAGCCGCTTTATCAATAACAATATCATCTGCCGGTATGGTGTTCCTAGCCAGATCATTACTGATAATGGATCCAACTTGAACAATAAGATGATGAAAGAGTTGTGCGCTGATTTCAAGATCGAACACCATAACTCATCTCCCTACCGACCCAAGATGAACGGAGCGGTAGAAGCGGCTAACAAGAACATCAAGAAGATTGTTCAGAAGATGGTCGTAACCTACAAAGACTGGCACGAAATGCTACCCTGTGCTCTTCACGGTTATCGAACATCTGTCCGTACTTCAACAGGGGCAACCCATTTCTCTCTAGTTTATGGCATGAAAGCAGTGCTCCCCATAGAAGTAGAGATCCCATCAATCCGGGTATTGATGGAAGCTAAGCTAACAGAAGTTGAATGGTGTCAAAGTCAACACGACGAACTAAATCTGATCGAAGAAAAGAGAATAACGGCTCTATGCCACTGTCAGTTGTATCAACAAAGAATGAAGAAGGCGTTTGACAAAAAGGTCCGACCTCGCGTCTTCAGAAAAAGAGACCTCGTGCTCAAGAGATACAATCATTTCTCACTGATTCCCGGGGCAAATGGACTCTGAATTATGACGGCCCTTATGTGGTCAAGAAAGCTTTCTCAGGCGGCGCCTTGAGACTTGCAACCATGGACGGAGAGGAATTTTCCTACCCCACAAATGTTGATGTAGTCAAGAAATACTTCGCCTAAACTAAAAAAAAAACGTCTCGGTGGATTGAAACCCCGAAAGGGCGGTCCAGGCAAAAATTAGAGACATGATCAAAAATCATCCCGGTGGATTGGAAATCTCAAAGTACAATCCAGGAAAAAGTTAGGGATAATGGCAAGTAACTACATCTGATCAGTTTAACTCCTCAGCGGTAATGCCATCCATCAGAAGAAAACTCCAGTCAAGGTCATCTTCGACAGAAGCTCAGGATGTCCTGAATTCGAAGTTGGTAGAAGGATAATGGTCGTTATATTTCAATGTATCCCTTTTCCCTTAAATTACCATTTTCAAACTTTGTAAGTACTCTATGGAATCACGCGCTTGGCTGATTTCCATCCTAACAATAAAATTTAAGCCCTTGTGCTTTGTTTGCAATTCTTATTTATTTTAGCTTTACAGAACGACGTTTTAGCATGATTAACGATTCCTGAAATAAAACAAAAACGAATTTACTTGTCAAACTTTTCTGCTTTTAAAATGAAGATGGCAATTTCTTTTGACTGTTGAACATCGAAAGAACGTCGTTCACTTCTCCAGAAGTAAGCGAGCTTCAAAGTGTAGAATCAAAGTACTCCTACTAAACCAGTGCGCCTGAATGAAGGATCAGTTATGTCAGATGCGGATACTCCATCTGACATCCCCGACAGAGTTCTTATCTCCTAAGCCCGACCAACGGTTGTCCCCACAGGGACTATCTCTCCTAAGAAAGGCATAATTGCTATCATGAACCATTGATATTTTTCATCCCCCACAGTGGCCGAGTATCCCGTCGTGTTCATCCTTCAGTTTGTGTGTCGCGTCAGTTTTGTCAGCATATACATACATACATCATGCATTATTGATTTACATTCGCATTCAAATTGCATCACTATAACTTTAGTCGATCTTATCCCCTAGTGATAAAAGTCCTCTCAATCGAGTTGGCAGTTCCTTCCTCGTCGAGAAATGTTGCGTCTGCACACTCTCTCTCCTCCAGTTTATTTCTGGGATGAAGTCGATCCTCGACCAGTTTGATAACTTGAACCTCTGAAAAACCAGAGAAACTTTCGGCAAATGTCACTCTTCGCCATTGAAGATGATATCTTCGCTTTCCCGGCTTAAAGAAAATCCCCAGAGAAAGCCTCACAACTAAAGACTTTCAGCAACACATTGATTTTGCTCTCCGGAAAGTCGATGTTAATGAAGTCATCAGCACCTCAAAATTGGATCGCATCATATGGCATTTCTCCGAGAAGATCTCTGAGAAAAGTATGATGTAATATCTCCAAGCGGAAGCAATCTCTCAAGAGACTCGTTTTCCCCGATTGGGTCGACAAATGGCATCTCCAACAGAGAAGTTTGTACACCTATACAGCTCAGACGAATGGGTTCCCCAGCAAGTCTGACATCAAAATTTTTTCCATCAAATGGCATCTCCCCAGGAAAATTCGGCAAGAAGTTTGAGGAAAACCGCTACACATAGCGTCCCTTGTCAATAAAGTTTATTGACAAAAGAAACTAAGACCAGTTCCTTGGTAGGAAATCAGGATAGAGGGAAAGTTTATTTAAGAAACTAAGACCAGTTCCTTGGTAGGAAACCAGGATCAAGGGGAAGTTTATTTCAGTAACTGAGACCAGTTCCTTGGTAGGAAACCAGGATCGAGGGGAAGTTTATATCAGAAACTGAGACCAATTCCTTGGTAGGAAACCAGGATCTAGGGGAAGTTTATTTCAGCAACTGAGACCAGTTCCTTGGCTGAAGACCAGGATCGAGGGGAAGTTTACCTTTTCTAAGCATCTTTGCTTAGCAAAAGAAGATGGATGAGCAAACTACCATTCATAATCACCATCAAAATTTCGGGTATTCCGATATTTAATCCTCTTGCACCCCGAATCCCCGAATACCTTCGCCATTCACACCTTTGGGTCCAAGAAGATTAAATAGGGGCATCTGTCATACCCCAAATTTTAACCACTAAGATTCCCCATCATTGTGCAAACCATCATCATAATATGGATGAACCATCATGCCTTATTAGTCTCCCCAAAGATGGGTGAGCCTTCACTACAATCAAACTTAGGGTTTCATGCCCTCATAGTGTTCTTAGACAAAGGATCAATCAAGGAATTACATGATCTTCAACTTGTCTAGCCTCTCAAACATCCCCAATGGATCAAGAGGACTCCCGCATCACGGATTAAGCACAAGGCTGCAACAGTCCCAGTGGATCAAGCCTCAAGATTGCCAGTGTCACCAAATTAGGGTTTTGGTCGAACAGGGCCTCCAGATGAAAATTTTCCTCTGGGCATGAGCCAATGCTTCAAATTATAACCTAATATACCCCATGGAACCTCATGGACCCAATCATCAAGTCAATTTAGCCTCAGGGGATGCATTCACAAAAAAATTAGGAGTTAGGGTTTCTTGACTTAATTCACCCCTAAGTTGACTTTTGGGGCAAAGCATGAGCCAAGACCTCAAGAAATGATTTGAGGGTCTCTAATACACCACATTGATCCATTTGCAACAATGGATTGATCCAAGAAGCTTGAGCAACAAGTTTCAAGTTCATCAGAACCACAATTAGGGTTTCGCGAGAAAAGTCAACTGTATCTTTGACTTTTAACCAGGACATACTCCCAAACCCTAGGACATGATTCAATACACCCTATAACACCTATGAAATCAATCCATCAAGTTTGATTTAGGTTAAGGACTTGATTTCATAGAGGATCACACAGTTTGGAATTCATCTGAAAAAAGTCAACTGTGCACAAAAGTCAGCTTTGACTTTTTGAGATTTTTCACAATTATGGTTCTTTAACCCTAAAATGATGTTAATGCGTGATTGGAATCATCATTCATCAAGAAAAATTAAGAAAATTGGGATAACTTGTAAAAGGGGTAACCATAAAAAACTTAGAAATTTTTCTAAGTTATGGAACAAAGTGGCTAGGGTACCAACTTTGGAGGATCATACCTCCTAAACCACAAGGCCATTTCTCCCCATTCAAAGCTGGATTTGTAGCTCTCATGGCACTCTACAAAAGCTTAAAACATAACTCATTCCAATTCCTCATGGATTTTAAGTTATGGAATGATCAAAATCACAAAAAGTGAAAATGTCACTTTTTTCCAACACTTAGTGAAATTTTCACTAAGTCAGAATCTGCCTTTACTTTTTTCCAAATGTAGGTGCATTTTTCACTTGGATCCAAAAATTATCAAAACCAATTATGATCAAACAGTTGATGTATCATATGAGGGCTTTCCAAAATGGCCAAGAACTCCATCAAAGTCCACTTGAGCCATGAGATATGACAATGCCAATATGCCTTGCTGTAAACTGTCATGGCAAGGCAGATTTTGGAGTTTTGCTCGATTTGCTCAAATTTTCCAAAGGGCAAGCAACTCTATCCATCTGAACACCTCAAGGGGGGCCAAGGAGGAACTAACTCTGATCCCAAGCCTCCCAAGTCTTTGGAACCAAAAATAGCATGTCAAACCTAGAAATGCCTAAAAGAGGGACAAGACTCCAATTTTGTTTTGGAGCATTCAATGGAAGCACCAAGGTGGCATGGACTGAGCCATTTCCAACTGAATTTAGTCAAGACTTATCCAAGACCAAGGGGACCAGCAGCCTGTGCCCTAACCTCTAGTCAATGGCTAGAGGAGACTTGGATTCTCATTGCTCAACATTGGCCAAACCTATGCAGCAGTTGCCATTCACTATTCCTTGCAAAACAAACTTGCTCTACTATAAATAGAGCTCATTTGTGATCAGTTTGAGTACACCAAAGCCATCTAACAGATGCTTTCCTCAAAATCTCATTCTTCACTCCAAAATTACCTTCCAAAGCAAGTCACTATCAGGTTTTGAGTTTGAGAGCTATTCCAACCAAACCAATCACACACACACACCTCATAAACATCATATAGAAGTTATCCAAACACTCACATAACATCTGAAACACAAAAATCACAAAATCACCAGCCAACTGCTCAAGCCTTTGACAGATTTGCAGTTGGGGTGCCAAATCAAGTTCCAGCTCAAATCAATCAACTCCAAGCACCCAGACACACTCCATAGTACCTAGGGAAGCTGTCCATAACCTTGGAACCAAGTTGTAACACCTCTAACACAAAACACAATCACTAGCTGCAAGAGGTAAGCATGAGCTCTTCTAACTCTATGATCCATGCAATTTTTGTTGCACAATAATTTGGCCATATGTTCATAATCATGCATAGAGTGTTTTCCCTCAATCAATTGCATTGTTTGAATCGTGTATGGAATTTCTGAATCTTCATGCAAATTTTAGGGTTCTTGAGGTTTCTCTTTGATTTCTTATTCCATGTTTAAAATAAATGAAATTAAAGACCATAGACATGATCGTGAGGTTAAAACGAGTAGATTGATATGTAGATTGCATGATATCATCAAGTATTCAGTGAGATTGGATAGAAAACGCAAATCTGCAGAAACAGGGGGTAGCGTGTGTTCTTGCCCTTGTTCTTGGCGCCTTTTTTGAAAATATGAATATTTGAATTTTGTGATTTTATTTAATTAATTCAAAAATTAATTTCTCTCTGAGTTTTAATGATTTTGAGTTGATTCTTTTTTTAATAATTCACAAAAATGTTAAAATATTTTATTTTCCCAAAAAATCCCAAAAATATTATTTATTTTATATACTTTATATTTTTGTAAAGAATTAATATTTTAATTGTTTTTTACATTTAAAATATGTTCTCCCTCTTGATTTTTCAAATTTTAGTGATTTCCAATCATTTTGTGGATAGAAACCTAATTTTTGAAACATTAATCCAAGATCATAATTTGTTTTCCACACGTTTAACAATTTTGATCATTTTAATTGAATTTTTATTCAATTAAAATACATTTTTGAAAACAAATTAGGGTTTTTGATTAATTCAACCCTCATAAAACTTTTTCAACAATCATTGGGCCTCTAATAGAGTGTAAGACCCAATCCTTTGTAAATACAAACAATTTTGGGCCTCAAATGTTGTATAAGTCCCGTTGTATTTCAAAAGTTCGACGCGATCATCGCCCGTTAAAAAACCAATCATCTAGGCTTCTCCTCGAGCTGTAAGACCCATTCAAAACTTTTTGGGCCTCTAATAGAGTGTAGGACCCAACCCCTTTTGTAAATACACCACCTTTTGGGCCCCAGTCATTGTATAAGTCCCACTGTATTTTCAAAAACAACGGCACGATCGTCGCCTTTTTAACAAATAACCCTTGGGCTTCTCCTTGAGCTATAAGACCCATCTTTAATCGTTTTCAAACACTCATGGGCCTCTAATAGAGTGTAAGACCCAATCCCCTTTTAACCAAAGCAATTTCGGGCCTTAGATATTGTATAAGTCCCTCTGCGTTAAAAGAAAACCTCGGCGCGATCGCCAGTTTAAAAATCAAGCCCTTGGGCCTCTCCTTGAGCTGTAAGCCCCACCACTTATACAAAAATAAATGTTTGGGCCTCTTGAGAGAGTGTAAGACCCATCTCTTTGTACAAAAAACCTTTTTGGGCCTCAGTCACTTGTATAAGTCCCACTGTACAACTTCAACAGTGCAATCACTGATAAAACCTTGGGCCTCTCCTTGAGCTGTAAGCCCCAACAATCTTTTCAAAGCATTTTCTCCTTTGATTTAGAATATAATATTGTTATCAAAGCTTTCTTTGTTGAATAACTAACAAACAGCATGGAAGCTCTACAACCGAGTAAGTGTTTAACCGCTTTCTTTATCTGTTTTCATATATATAACTGTATTGTGGGGCTACTCACTGTAAGTCTTCTTTCACAAACTTTTATATACTCGTCAAATATCAATTGTGTAATATTAGTATAGTTATTTAGAGTTTTCCCCGGCAACTACGTCTGACACTAGGTAAAGCCCGTTGGTCACTCTTAAATACAAACAAAACTAGATCCCCATAGGATTACCAGACACAGTCTTCCCTCCTCTTGGGGTTAAATAATATGGAGACGTGAAAGGCAGCATTCTCGGTGAACCCTTTCTCAGACTGTCACCCTTAGAAATCGTCAAAGAAACTCTACTCCCCAGAGATGATATTTTCTCCATGAATGGCATCTCTTGAGTTTCTTCCAAATTCTCAGACTTTCCTGGCTTGATCTATTCTCGATGAATGGCTTGTCTTGAACTTCTCGGGGTTTGGGGACCCACAGGCTTCTTAAAAGCATCCCGCCTCCTCTTGGGCATTGTACAAGGACCCTTCGACTTCTTAAAAGCTCTCATGCCTTCTCTTGGGCTTAGTACAAGGACCCAGAGACCTCTACAGGTATAGGAACAGAACCTAGTCATCAATTTACTAGAGCTGTCTTTCTGAGTCAAGTGTCAGACCAGTTAATGGGTTGCCCATCATCCCTTAACATACCAGCCTTCTCTTGGGCATCATACAAAGATCATTCACTACCTGAGAATCGATTTCTCAAAACACTCGTAGACTTAGACAGTCTCAATACCCTTTGGATTTCCCATTTCCTTAAAGATCGGGAAATAACCCTGATCCTCTGATCAATCCCAAAATACAACATTACCCATACAAGAACTGATTTTCTCTTTATCCAACATATTGGACCTGTCACTAAACTGAAACAGTTACCAGCACACTAGCCTCCTCTTGGGCTTTGTACAATGATTCTCCCAAGCGGAGTTAACCTTTTCAGACTCTGTTATTGAGTCCAACCTGTTTAGCCTCCATCTCGGGCTTCGTACGAGATACCAAATCACTCTCTTGTTGAGTATAAAAGACTCTCTTGTTGAGTCAAACATTTTCAGCCTCCATCTCGGGCTTCATACGAGGTACAAAGACTCTTTTGTTGAGTCACACCTTTTAGCCTCCATCTCGGGCTTTGAACGAGATACAAAAACACTCTCTTGTTGAGTATAAAAGACTCTCTTGTTGAGTCAAATACCTTTACCCTTCGTCTTGGGCTTCGTACAAGACACATAAAAAGACCCTCGTGTTGAGTCAACCCTTTTAGCCTCTCTCTCGGGCTTCGTACGAGACACATAAGAACACCCTCTTTGTTGGGTCGATAGCCTCCTCTTAGGCTTTGTATAAGGAAACCCCGGTTGAGCCAATCAACCTTTTAGCATCAAAAGTTGTGCCTCGTTCACAGCATACAAACATCAACAACTCTTTTTCCTCCATCTAATTGCTGTAAGTGGCAAGCCTCTGGATTATTTACATCCATGCCACTGTCCCTCTTTTAGCATGAGAAATTCCTAAGGAAAGATGCCATTGCTCTAAACTGAGTTAAAGTCTTCTCCTTCAGGTTAAAAATCCCCTATAAAGGAAATTATGGCATTGCAGGATTCACATATCCCAGTTAAAGTAATTCTCATTTATAATTAGTCACCCCTACAGTTGTGACAAACAGACCAAATATCCCCTTTTAGAGATGACAAATTCTCTCTAAAGTCAAACCCCTTTAGATTCACATCTTGGGCTTCGAACAAGATACAAATAGACCCTTCAGCTTCACATCTTGGGCTTTGAACAAGATACAAACCACATTTTAGCTTCACGTCTTGGGCTTTAAACAAGACACCAAAACAACCTTTTTCCTCCCATAGAATAGGAGGAACTACGATCGCTCTGATTTTCCTGTTTCGTTAAACGGGAATACGTAGGCATAAGATTGAAAAAAATCTTAGCGAGCACACTAATCAAATACCCAAAATCCCGTACCTTCACACATCAATCGAAAAGCATCAGCCCTAGTATCCTCACAAATAATCCAGACACTGTGTTCTTAAAAAATAAGCAGAGAGAGGCCCACAATCTAAATCGAATTTGTAAACCAACAGTCATCTATTTAAACTCAGTATGCAAGCAGGGTTAGTTGGAGACATCTATTTCCCTTCCTTCATCAGCTTCAATAGGATAAAAAATGAATCGACCTGTAGTACCTCAGAGCGACAGTGCTTAAGAACCACGTCCAAAATCGCTCGCTACAACTTTGTGCCCAAAGTCCATTACATATTCTCCTATACACACTCGTAGCACAACACTATTTTTAAATATTCTCCCGATATCGGAAATGCTACTACACCAAGTACAATTCAAATCGGTCTGCCCCAAATGAAACATTTATCCAATTAGAGAACTTTAACAACACTAATAAATCCTCCGTCTTTCCTTTAATTTCATCATCTCGATGATCCATATAGTTGCACATTTGGGTCTCATTCTAATCACAATCTCAACAGTACCATCTCATCATCTGGGTGGTGATAGAAACTGTCCAAAATCTTCCCGACACATGTCGACATCATGTCATCAATGACACATAATCCACTTTACTTTTTAACCTTCTCGCTTCCTCGAGAATCTCTCCACTCTAATCATCCTCAATTAGCATATGCCGCACCTCCATGTGCTTCTTCGATACCCTCACCTCCGTCCTATTACTAAACATTTTATACATGACCTCATCTTAGCCATTTTCCTCAAGACTCGCTCAACTTCAAACACGAGTATCTCCTCCAATACAGGCCTTCTTGATACAGAAATATATGCCAAAATGAAGGGAATTTCCTGTTGATTCCAGAAATTTGAAAATCGCTTAAATTCGATTTACCAGTAAAAAGTTATCACCTGTGTAATGGAGGCTGGTCAAGAAATCCCGTATACCTGCCTTCACCAAAATCAGCTTCAGACCCAAATCTTCAAATGCATTTTTCTCTTTCGTCAAAAACATGCATAAGACAAGGTTTATATCCAAAATGTAGGGAATTCCACAAGCTTTCCAAAAAGTCCAGAATCGCTCCCATCGGAGTTACCAGCGAAAAGTTATCACCTGTTTAGTGAAGACTGTTCCATAAGTGCGAAAATGAAGATTGGAAATGGTGAACATGAGTTCCACCCTTTTCTCTTACTTCTAAGATCCCCCAACTATCCTCACTCTTCACCCAAATCTGAAGGTAATTAGACCTCAATTCAATTATACTGAAGACACACTAGCATAACAGTTGGACCATCAAATCATCAATCCCGTTGAAGTGGATATTCATTATCAATCATTACCTTAGACAACTGTCGGTAATCCACACACAATCTCGTACTACCTTCTTTCTTCTTAACTCATAACACCGGAGCTATACTTGTCTCAACAACACACTACACCACTCATCTAAATGATTGGTAAACACATGGTTTAACTCCACCAATTCGTCCTAACAATAACATCATCTTGTTCCGACTAAAGACAACCTGTGCCCATCCTTAGGAAATAGGTCAAGATACTCCACACATCACCGGCCCATCTCTAGCCACAACATCGCATTCCCCCTCACAAGGATGCGAACAACAAGAACACCTGACCTTCTTCCCTCAAGGATCACACCATTCTCAAATAGTTGGACAATCCAACACTGCACTCCTTCATGTAGCAACATAATATCCAATTCCTCAACAACTGGAATATCTAAGAGAAGCAGACACTTCTCCCCCACTTGTTTCATTCCAAACCTGCAAATGGAAAACAAAACAAGCACCGACAGTGTTTTCACACACATGTCGCATACTAGGGAACAACATAACTAGACAACCTGGCCGGACATACCGACCTGCTCTGATAATACAACTCAAAAATAAAGGGCATTACTTTCAACAAAAACTTGCTCATAAGTAGACATGTAACATAAATTAAAGCATACTTTAATCCAAAATACTCTTTATTACACATCGGAAAATTATTCATTTTAATCAATAAAATATAATGATTCCAATTAACTAAAGAACTAGTTTTCATATCAGAAAAACAACTAATAATTCTTCAACAATTAAAATCATATAAAAGCGTTTCCGACTCCAAATGTTACATATCAGAGCTGACGCCTAACTAAAAGAATAAACGGAAGACTTCAACTTCCACTCACACCTGAGCTCCTACAGCAGAATATCTGCACGTTACCCACGTAGAGGCAACATTCAAATAGAGGGGTGAGATTCTCAATCAATTAAAAGAATAAGATGATATAATATGCAAGTATAAATCATCAAGTAATTCACTCATATCATCACATTCAACAACAATCCCACACTTTAACACCACCACAGATAATCATTCAAATCACAATGCAACACAACTATCAAGAGAAGTGCAATGAGACACCCACTAGACTCAATGCATGTGGTACCATTTTCAATCCCTGTTTCATGATCACAATTCCCGTCGGAACGTCAATTAATCGCTCACACCCCACATGGGCACATGACAATCGTGATTGCTCACACCCCACATGGGCACACAATCACCTTAACAACAACAACATTGATTCCATCAAGGAATCTTGATAAACGCTCACACCCCACATGGGCACACACCATCCCTCAACTCATGAATATGCTTATGCACCTTCAACGACAACATGCAACAACGACTAACGCGAACACATGGCATACCATTATTACATCACATCATCAATCAACAATCAACACGCATTTATCGAACATACCTCATTATGCCCTACAACCACTACACACCTTTGCATCATTTAATCATGTATTTCATATTATAACATCAACATCAACAAAACAAGCATATAATACTTCAATACTTGCTCACGACATCACGACAACAAAACAACATTTATATAATATGAAATATACAATTTCCACTAATTTTCAGCTAATAAAATAATGTTTTTCAGTCCTAGGCCGCGCTAAGCGAGCCCCCACCCGCACTAAGTGCGCTACTCACTGCCTCGAGGAGGCGAAATTCCTCCAGACTGCGCTAAGCGCCCTCTACGATTTTGGCAGAAAAACCTTGCGATAACAGCATCTCCCAACTGCGATTTTCTGCACTCAAACTGATTTTTAACACACTTTTTCCACAGATTATGCCATTACAACCTATTTCTAACATATGCATTCCAACAACACAAATCAATTACACCAATCTCATCAATTCCAATCATGTAATTATGAATTCTCCTCAAACCCCCAAACAACCCACAAACAACATTCTTATGGATTCAACCTAACAATTTTACCCACATACATGTATCATCAAACCCTTAAGACATAAAGAATTCCCACCCTTACCTTAAAGTGATGAGCTTTCCTTGCTTCAGTGACTTCTCCCTTCCTTCCTCTTGCCCTAACTCTTCTCCCTCTTTCTCCCTTTTGCCTTTTCTTTTGCGTGGAATGAAAAATAATGACTTCTCACTCTCTACTTCTCTCATATACCCCAAATAATGAATTACCTTATTTGCCCTCACTTAATCCTTGCCTAATTACCATAAAGCCCTTCCACTCACTACACCTCTTAATTATTTTAATTATCTTATTATATTAACATTATCACTCCACTAATGAAATAAATTAGTCAACAAATGATAAATTAAAATAATCCAATCAACATTACTCAACGCACCGCTAATCTCTATGTTATTAGCCATACACCCCTACTACGCCCAAGACCTACTACATAAGGCCGCTAACCCTCACCACGGGTACACAAAACACAACGAGAGTACAACAACACATAATCGACCACAACAACATATAATTATTCACAAATAATAATAAAAGGAAAATGGGGCGTTACAGATATTACCTCATGATTTATAGTTGTTTGTCACGTTCATCCTCGTGTGTGCTTAATCCAATCTATAATGTCTGCCCATTGAAAATTTGTTGGCCTTCCACTATGATTTGCAACAATATTACAAGAGTTCGTACAATCACTAGTCTAAAAATAAACGCTAAAAACTAAATTTCTTCTTTATGAATCTTGACTTGTACACCGCTCCACAAATAAAACTCTATGGGAAATATTTACTCGAGATCGCTTCTTGAATCTTCCAGACCCAATAATCTTCTCCTTAATCTTTGTCTGTGAAAATTTCCACATAATTCCTCCGTTATCTTGAGTGTTGGTATGTCTGAAGATTGAAAGAACTCCTACCCTATCTGTAGGCTTCCGCAAAACACTACTGATGTCAACCTAGATAGAAAACCTTCTTCTTTTTCACTAGAATCGTTAAAACCACTCACAACACCACACACTCTTGAAAGCCTCTGAAATCTTAAACAAATCTTCAAAGAAACATTAAATTCAAAATGAATCTCCATAATCAATCACGAATATTCCAAGATGAGATTCGGATCCATGCAACAATTAAAAAATAATGATACAGAAGATGAAAAAAGTCGTTTGTAAGTTTTCAAAAAAAGATTCAAAACCCTTTTGAAAATGAGAGAGCAAGTGGTTTGTGAGTTTTCAAATCATAAAGGAAAGAATATGTGAAGGTGTGAGAAAATACAAGAAAGGGGGGTTTGGATTGGGTTTTCAAAATGCAAGCTTTTTTTGAAACTCAAACAAAGATCACAAATAAACTAACAAGAGAGAAAGACACACGATATATCCTGGTTTACTTGAAAACTATCAAGCTAATCCAGTCCACTCGCCAAGGTGATTTCACTTTATACACAAGGACTTAATCCACTATAATCAACTGATTACACTGCACTAGCAACTGCTGGTGACAAACAATCAAAGACTAAATGTCTCTTCTTAAGGATTCTGACCTAACTGGTCCCTTAAGGAATACAAACAACTATTTGAACAAATTTAATGTTTATAATTAATTGCTTCTAAACAAGCTGATATAAACACTTTGAACAACTCAAATAACTTAAAGAAAATCTATACAGTATGAACAATGTTTCTTGCTTTATATTGTGGTGCTTTACTGTTCACGCATGCATCTATCTCTTTTTTTCTTCAAGTGATCAAGTCTTTATATAGTCAGAAAGTGATCAAGTCTTTTTTTCTTCAGAGTCTTCAGAACGTTGTTCAGCAGAACCTTGCCTTCAGAGTCTTCAGCACTTAGTCTTCAGAAGATATTCATCAGAGTCGTATTCAAAGGCAGAATACAAGAGAACATTACAACAACAACATATTGTTTTCTTGGAATCTTTCTGAAAGTGAGTAGATCAGAAGCAGACTTGCTTCTTTGGAGCAGAAGCGACTTTTGGTCAAATAAGAGTGACGTTGCACATCATCTCTATCAGAGTCAGAGCTTTCTTTATCATAGTCAGACCCTGTTTGTTAATTCTACAGAAAACAAATGTTAGAGTGCCAAAATTGTTCTCACACAAATACTACTTTGTTATTATCAAAACTTAGAGATATCTGGCAGAACCAAATCTTGTTCTAACAATCTCCCCCTTTTAGATAATGACAAAATAATGTATTTTGATAAAACAATTTTGTACGAAGATAATTAGAAGGAAATGACACAGATAAGTTTAGAATTAGCTTCCCTTTATCAAGCTCCCCCTGAATCTAGGGGTGTTCGCAGTTCGGTTTGGATAGGTTTTATAGCAAAATGTCATCCGATCCAAAGATATATTTACTTGCGGTTTGGTTTGGTTCAGGCTGAATCTAAGACTTAAAAAAAATATTATCAGATTTGGGATATTAGACCTTGATTATAAGGATCAAGTCAGATCCAGAATATTAGAGCTTAATTATAGTGGTAATGGAGTCTGATAATAGAGCTTGATTGGTTAAATCAGAGTTTGATTAAATCAGAGCAGATTGCCAATATATAAATATTGTTCCTGAAAAGCATTCTAAGAAAATTGTGCAATTAAAGTGTTAGAATGTCAGACATATGATTCAGAGACAAGATATTTTTATCAAAATAATCTTCCATTAATATACTCCCCCTTTTGTAATAATCAAAAAGGGTAATCAATGGTTAACGCAAGCATTTGGATTTAATTCAAGAGAAATTAGATATGTTAAATTCAGTAATTCTCCCATTTTATAGCAATCATAAAGAAATGCAATAAAAAAATAGATGCAATAAAGATACTTTTATTGATTAAAAAAACTAGAGGTGCAGTACATAAGCGGGACGCAGAACAAGACAACCACAAAACAACAGACAGACAGATGCAAAAACGATTAATCAAAGTCATGAAAAGAGATACCAAATTCTGAGAGACCAACAGAAACACCCGCCCACCAACCATCAAAAGTCCTCCACCTCATCCACCCTTTCACATCTTTCTTCAACCATAGCATTCTCTGGTCCAAGTATTCTGGCTAAATCAATGATTTCTGCCTTGAAGAACAACTTAGACAGAATTCTTCCATAGGGTATGAAGGACTTGTGCTAATTTCTGGAGATTTCAACACAGTTCTTCAGATGATTGAAGATGGTTTGAGGAAGGTTCACTCAGACATTATACATCATGAAGTAGATCAAGAGTCTATCATCATGAGACAAAGCAGTTTTGGCCACTCCTCTGGGTCAAAAGTTGGTAAGCAGAAGTTGAAACCACATTTTACCAGTGGGAAGTAGTCCTTCAGGATGGTAGGGTTCATATCTATTAAGAGACGCATCATGAATTCCAATACAGTGACTCCATATTGAACACAATTGATGGCTTGAGTGATAGAGGTAGGTGTTATGATGACCGGAACACCAAAAACAGAAGACCAGACAGAATTGTTGTCTTCTCCAATCCTTGCATATTTCCATAATTCCTTCACAAGGACAGGATAAATGGATCCATGCAGGATTACGTAGTATCCCGACCACCCTTGAATCTACATGTTGGTAGATATGTATAAGCCTGAGTCTCTGAGTCTTTGGAGGTTTAGCTTTTTCTCATTGATGACTTCCATAACTTCGTCATTGCCAAGAAAAGTTTTGATAGACATAGTGAATGAAATAGGATAGGAAGGAAAAGCAAGTTTTGAAGAACTGATGAAGAGTTATGAAGAGGAGTAAGGCATTTAAAGAGAAGAAAAATGTATCAGCAATAAATGGCAATAAAGATTAGATGAACGGAAATGAAAATTCATCATTTCCAAGACAAGTAATAAAGGACAAGAGCAGGATAAGAGACACAAACAAAATCAAAGAATGGGAAGAGTGTATCAGTCTCCAAAAGATCACAAATCAGTCATACGTTATTCAAAATCTTGACATCAGTCAATAAATACGAATAAATGTATACTTGAAAATCGGAGGGAAGAATCTAACAAGGAATAAAGGTTGGGAAGAGAAGCGTTTAGTTTCAAGAAATCTTTGTCTCACACACATCTTAATGAATGCATAGTAATAGGGGAAGACATAAAGATTGAATCTATTATCAAGTAAATTACCAAACCCAGTGCGTCAAAACATGATTACAGCAATAAAAGGGAACTTTAAGGAATAATTACTTGAAACCTAGTCTCATGAAAACACAACGCTCGAGGTGTCTCTTCAACAGTAATATATGATTTGATTTTGGACAGGTGTCAAAAATAATCATATCCGTTTGTTTCAAGAGAACACGTTTGATATTCCCAAAGTCAAAAATACCAAGAGGTATCTGACTGGACGAGTTTGTGATCAGGACATCTTCTAACATGTAAAAGTACCATTAATCAGAAAGACATAAAATAGTGAAACAATCTGCTTAACATCAGAATCTTATTTCAGAAGTTCTGGTGACTTGACATATCAAACTATTATCTACTCATTTTGGACATGGATTTATAAATAGATTTTCCAGAATGAATACGAATCTATCCTCAGCAAGGGGTTTTGTGAAAATATCAGCCCTCTGGTGGTCTGTATCCACAAATTTTAACTGAAAAGTACCCTTCTGAGCATATTCACGTAAAAAGTGATGTTTTATTTCAATATGTTTTACCCTAGAGTGCAAAATAGGATTCTTAGATAAACAAATAGCAGAAGTATTATCACAGAAGATAGGAATGTTACTCTCGTGTATCTGATAATCTTCTAGTTGATTCTTCATCCAAAGTATCTGAGTACTACACAGTGATGCTGAGATATATTCTGCTTCTACAGTTGAAAGTGCAATTATTGATTGTCTTTTGTTTGCCCAAGAGATGAGGTTGTTCCCCAGAAACTGACAGTTTCCAGAAGTACTTTTCCTTTCCAATCTGTCTCCAGCATAATTTGCATCACAATAACCAGAAAGCTTGTACTCTGATTTTTTTTATACATCAAGCCAAGGTTAGTTATTACTTTTAGATACCTTAGGATTCTCTTAACAGCTGTTAAGTGAGTTTCCCTTGGATCTGATTGGAAACGAGCACAAAGACATACATTGAACAAAATATCTGGACGAGAAGTAGTCAAATATAGAAGAGATCTTATCATACCATGATAGAGCTTCTGACAAACCTTTCTACTTAGTTCTTCTTTCTCCATAATGCATGTCGGATGCATAGGAGTCTTTGCAGGTTTACTTTCTGACATATTGAACTTCTTCAGAAGTTCTCTTACATACTTGCTTTGATGAATGTACGTTCCTTTTGGACGTTGATCAATCTGAATTCCCATAAAGAATCTGAGTTCTCCCATCAGACTCATTTCAAATTCAGCCTGCATTAAATTAGAAAATTCCTTGCACAAGGAAGTATTAGCAGACCCAAATATAATATTATCAACGTAGATTTGAACAACCATAACGTCATTTTTAAAGGTTTTGCAAAAGAGCATTGTATCCATTTTTCCTCTAGTAAAGCCATTTTCTAAAAGAAAGTTACTTAGCCTTTCATACCAAGCTTCGGGAGCCTGTTTCAGACCATATAATGATTTTTTAAGTTTGAAAACGAAATCTGGTTTTTCAAAACTTCAAAACCAGGAGGTTGGTGTACATACTCTTCTTCATAAATATACCCGTTTAAAAATGCACTCTTTACATCCATCTGATATAAAGTAATGTCATGATTCACAGCAAAGGAAATTAAAAGACGAATAGATTCTAACCTGGCAACTGGTGCAAAGGTTTCTGTATAGTTTATCCCTTCTTGTTGACTATAACCTTGTGTTACCAGTCGTGCTTTGTTTCTTATGACCTCACCTTTCTCATCTAACTTGTTTCTGAATACCCACTTTGTTCCAATGACGTGGACACCTTTTGGTTTCTAAACAAGATCCCAGGCATCATTTCTGGTGAATTGATTCAGCTCTTCTTGGATGGCCAGAATCCACTCATTCTCCCTAAGAGCTTCATTAACTGATGTTGGCTCTATTAGAGACACCAAACCTAGAAGAGTTTCTTCAGAAGGTTTGAATGATGAACGAGTTCTGACTGGATCAGTTTTGTCTCCCAAAATCAATTCTTCAGAATGAGAAGTCTTTAATCTATTCTTCTGATGATGAGATGGACTATTTGCTGCTTCTGGTAAGGTTGTATCTGATTCTGGAGAATCTGCATCTTTGTCTCTTTCCTTAGAATCTTCCTCCTTGGATTCTGATAAAGTAATCTTCAAATATGCAAACTTTTTAACTAGCTTTGACTTTTCAGGGTCAAGCTTATCATCGAATCTGGCATGAATTGATTCCTCAACAATTCGTGTTTCTGTGTTATAGATTTTGTAGCCTTTAGAGCGTTTAGAGTGTCCTAACAGTAAACACTTTTGGGCTTTGGAGTCAAACTTGCCAAGATTCTCTTTAGTGTTCAACATAAAACAAATACAACCAAAAGGATGAAAATACGAGATGTTGGGTTTTCTATTTTTCCATAATTAATAGGGAGTCTTACACAGAATAGGTCTGATAGAAATCATGTTCTTAATATAACATGTTGTATTTACTGCCTCTGCCTAGAAGTGCTTAGCCATGTCAGTTTCTTGGATCATGGTACGAGCAATTTCTTGCAAAGTCTTATTCTTCCTCTCCATTGCTCCATTTTGTTGTGGAGTTCTGGGACAGGAGAAATCATGGGAAATGCCATGGGAATAAAAAAGATTCTCAAAGTATCTGTTCTCAAATTCTCCACCATGATCACTTCTGACTCTGACTATTTTGCAATCCTTCTCTGTTTGCACTTGTGAGCAAAAGGTAGAGAACACAGAATTTGACTCATCCTTGTGTTTCAAGAATTTTACCCATGTCCAACGACTATAGTCATCAACGATAACTAATCCATACTTCTTTCCACTAATTGAAGCAATTTTCACTGGTCCAAACAAATTAATGTGTAGAAATTTTAACGGTCTAGAGGTGGATACAACATTTTTTGCTTTGAAGGAAGTTTTAGAAAACTTTCCTTTCTGACATGCTTCACAAAAAGCATCTGAAGAATACCTCAGATTAGGTAAACCTCTGACAAGTTCAAGCTTATTTAGCTGAGAAATCCTCCTCATGCTAATATGGACTAAACATCTATGCCAAACCCATTGCTCCTCATTAACAGACATTAAGCATTTGACATTCTGTTCATAGAGATCAGAAAGTCTAATCTTGTAAATGTTGTATTTCCTCTATCCGATAAAAAGGATTGAGCCATCTTTCTGACTGACAGCCTTACAGGACTTTTGATTAAAGATGATATCATAACCATTGTCACTAAGTTGACTAATTGACAACAAGTTATGCATCAAACCATCGACCAGAAGAACATCAGCAATAGAAGGAAGTTTACCATTACTAACAGTTCCAGAGCCAATGATTTTTCCTTTCTGGTTTCCTCCGAAACCAACGAAGCCTCCAGGCTTAAGTTCCAGACTTTGGAACATATGCCTTCTTCCCGTCATGTGTCGCGAGCAACCATTTTCCAGGTACCATGATTGGTGTTTCAACTAAGCTGCTAAGGATATCTGCAACATAGATTATCTTGTCCTTAGGTACCCACTTTATGGGTCCTCTTTTGTTAGTTTTCCCAAAGCATTTGACAAATTTGGGCTTATGTGCAACAGGATAATCAAGTGGAATTTTTGCATGATATATAGCTTTAGAAATAGATTTTTGTGTCAGTTGGGGTTTCTGTGCAAGCTCAGAACAAACAAGCTCAGTGCCAGAAGGCATAAAATAGTCATAGAGAGATTTTGGTTTTACATGCTGACTTTTGTCAATTTCAAATGTTTTTGTACACCCCAAACCTTTATTGTCATTTCTGTTAACTCCATAGATCATGGAAGCTATTCTGCTTCTATCTATGCTTTTAGCCAGAAAGTACTGAATGCTCTATCATACATGTTGACACAACTGGTGTCAGAGACATTGGAGATTAATTCTTCTTCTAATTTTGAAATTTTTCTTTTCAAAGCATAATTACTATTTTTTAAAGAAAAAATATTTTCATTTAGAGAAGAATTATTCTGTTCAAGCTTATCTCTTGCTTCAGAAGCAATTACATGGGATTTTTTAAGATCCTTGTATTTACTTTGAAGAGTTTGATATTTTTCCAGCATTTCTGAAAGACACGACTCTAATTCACAACGAGAGAGTTTAGATAATACCTCTGAGTCGGAGTCTTAGTTTGATTCTGGTTCTGAGAGCATTTTGTCTTCTGGTTCTCCAGAGACTTCAGCGTCAATTGTTGTTTCCACTAACGCAATGTTTGCTTGTTCTTCATTAGAATCTTCTTCTTTAGAATCAGAGTCATCCAAAGTTGCCATGAGTCCCTTCTTCGCTTTGGAGAAGTTCCTCTTAGGATTCTTGTCTTTCTAAAGCTTTGGTCACTCGTTCTTGTAATAACCTGGCTCATTACACTCATAGCAGATGACTTCTTTTCCAGAACTCTACTTCTTTTGTCCAGATGATGACTCAGCATGGCCTTTGTTCCTTCTTGATCCTGTGATATTTCTGAGATCAAGAATTATCTCTACAAGTTAATCTATGTTTTGATGATAACAATAAGTATTTGTGAAAGAACCATTTTATGGTCTAACGTGTGTTGTGTGCAGATCATAAGAACTAAAGACATCAGAACCAACATACACCAGCCAAATGTACTATGATTGAATATATATATATATATATATATATATATATATATATATGTGTGTGTGTGTGTGTGTGTGTGTGTGTGACTAAAGTCGCGAGAAGCAAGAACGCTCGTTTATCTAGTCATAATCAGCCATATCCAAGGATGCCAAGATTGTTGTTGCAATGCTCTTGTGGATGCTCTCTGAAAGTGATCAAGATTTTGAAGTTAGCAAAGCTTCTGAAGAAGTACACTCAGAAAGAACCAAAGTTCTGAAGACTCCTATGACTTGAAGTTCTGATGGCTGAAGGCGCTGAAGACCAAGTGCAGAAAGATTCTGAAGACTGACGAGTTATGAAGATCAAGGTCTCAAACAAGAAGTTCTGAAGACTCTGAAGACAAGCTCTGAAGATTAGGAACTCTTAAAGCAAAAAAGGATAACGCTCTTAAAGACCAAGTGCTGAAGTTCTGAAGACTGATTCCTAATGGACTTCTTCAATTAACGGAAGACTTGAAGCATCAGATATTCTGCTATAAAGACTCCACTCATGCTTCATCAAATTAACATCAGAAGCCACTGAAGTATCGAAGTCTAAATATTACCGTTGTGAGTTAATTGTACACACTTCCCAAGAAAATATCTCTTCGGCAAAAAGAAGATATGTCAGTACAACTCATTATATCACAACGTGTCTTTTCCAAACAACCAACAGTATTCTCTAATGGCTATATTTCTACTGGCTATTTAATGGAAAGAGTTTTTACTTCTGATGTGTCGATCAAATTGTAGAATTACGAACTGAATGTTTATCTACAAAATTAACCAAGTCATCGTGTGAAGATAGCAACAACGATGAGTTCTCATTGTAACACTTAGAATATTCAAAGCTGTCATTTAATTCACTCATGGCAATTGTTGTTGAATCTCCAAAGAACAAATTAACACAACAACAACAATCAAACAGAAGCTATTTATGAAGAAGACAACAATTGAAGATTAGTCAAGTCATCAGCCTACCTTCTCGTCAAAGCTCATTGAAGATCTTAAGCAAGGAGTTGCTGCTCAAAGCTTGCTCAACCAGAAGATGAAGAAGAAGAAGATCTACAAGATGTCAACAATCATAATATCTAAATACATCTTTGTAGTTTCTTAGGAAAGCAAGGAGCTGATTGCTCAAAACTTGCTTGAACACATGTGTGTGTTCTTTGTACTTAAACCTAGGAGAAACTTGCTTATTAAGAAGCATAATTTGTAATCTCCAGTTTGCCAATTCAACTAGATGAATTGAGACTCCTCAAGTGAACGTTATATCCTGATGGGATCCCTGAACGGTTTAGTTGTGAGTTGAGGCCCTTGAGTAGATCACGCGGTGATCAAATACTTGAGATGACAATGGCTGAGGGTCATTGTGGAAAATCCTGAAATATGGTCAGTAGCGTTATATTCATTGAATTGAATCCCTTAACGGCTAGCTGTGAAATCCCAGCAGTGGGTCTGCTCGGTCAATGAACGTTATATCCTGTTGGATCCCTGAACGGTTCATTGGGTTGTTAGTCACAGTGCGGCTGTGCAAGTAGTTAGTCATCGGCTGTTGCCCGTGCAAGTGTAATCATGATTTGGTTATAGTGGATTAAGTCCTTGTGTTCAAGGGGAAATCACCTGAGGAGGGTGGACTGGATTAGCCCGTGTGGTGAACCAGGATATATCATGTGTCCTTTACTCCTTTGCTTAGTATCTCTTTTTATGTTCCTGCTTTGAATATCAGAACCTCATATTAAGCAAAGTCAGAACCTTGCAGCTTATCTCTGATAAGCTTCTGCACTGCAAGTTTTGAGTATCGTATATTATGAACAGAACTTATACGGTTCTCATACTCATTAGTTAATAGATCAGAATCTCTCAATAAACATTGAAGTTCTTGAGCGTCAAATTAACATGATGTGAAAAGTTACAAAAAGAGTAAATACACAATTCAAACCCCCCTTTCTTGTGTCTTTCTCGCACCTTCAATTGGTATCAGAGCTCTGGTTCTGTTATTGATTCACATCAAACACTTAACAGTGTCAGAAAAAGATCCAAACGTGGTGCGTAGAAGTACTCTTGGTGATATTGAAATCCACTTACAATTTCTGTAACAGTTCAGCAGTTAACTGTGTACAAAATTGTAATCAATCTGATTACTTCGTGAGCAAGTCACTGATTCTAGATGAAGCCTCACTAAAATTGAAGAATCAATTGATAATATAAATTCATCAGATAAAGGGAAGTATTTGTTAAATGCTCATTCTAGAAAATACATGTGGATAAAACCACGTACTCCCTCCATTCTCTTTTATACGCAAATTTTGACTTTTTAGATTCATTGAATAAATGATGTATTTGGACAATATATAGACTAGGTACATCAATTAATCAATGAATCTATAAAGTTAAAATTTGCTTATAAAAGAGAATGGAGGGAGTATATGATTAAAAGATGAATCATCAGAAAGCAAGAAATCTTGTTTACTGAAGATTAATTCATTATGAGTTTTTGAGATGTTTTCAAGAAACAGATTAGGTCCACCCTTGACTTTCTCGTTTAAAAACTCATTCTGGATCTCTTCATGTAAAGAAGGAAGATTGTTGTTCTAAGACTTTGAATTTCAGAAAGAAAACTGTTAAATTCAGAATCTGAAAAATTCAAATTATTAGAAATGATTAATGTCAGAATCTAGAATGATCAAAAGATTCAATGGAAAACTGAATCCCAAAGATTCAGTTGATTCCGAACGAACTCTTAACTGGTTCGGTGATCAAGCTCCAACAACCTGAAATCATCCTAGTAAAGATCAAATGTTGATAATTTGATTTTCAACAGATCAAGTGTTCTCAGAACCACTTGTGCTATGAAATTGGATGTTATCATTTCAGGTATCTAGGTTCTCCAACTGATGTCATAAAAGATGGCGTAAAAGATGTTAGCTTGAAGAAATTAGTTAACTCTTAGATATGTGTGAACAACCCCAAATAAGTTGATCATCATTGTGAGAACAAGAGGTTCATGCAAATCATGTCTAGTGATGTACACATGAGGCATGATGATGTTCTGGTTCTGAACAAGTTCTGAAACAACCTTGAGGAACAAAGTCAGATGTTGATATGTCAACTCCTTCCTGAATAACCTCTCAAAGATTCTCACTGAACTGGTGAAATCAATCATCTTTCAAAGAGAAGGAACTCTCACAAACTCAAATTGAATTTGGGCTATGAAAGGAGAACTCAACCAATTCTCAAAAGTTTGTGCTTTAAGATTCGAATCCATATCTCAAGAACTGTATCAGAACTAAACAGGTTCTATGGATCAAGGAAATGATAAGTGAGAAACATTCAAAACAGATGTAATCTGTTATTTATGAATGGGGTCATCAAATGAAATTTACTGTTCACTCAGTATTGGTCTCACGCATATGAGTATCGCCTTATAAAAAAGGACTGCATGGAATTGGCTTAGTTCAACTAAAATGGTCACTCTGATCATACTAAGTCCCAATCCCAGTTACTGTAACCTAGAGAACTAAATGACAAGGTTGAACATGAAAAGAGAGAGAAAGCTATGATCCAACTAGGATCACTTTCCAAGAAAATATTCTCTTCAGAAGTCAGAAGACAAGCTTATCTTGAAGAACCCAAGAAACATTTGCAGCTTACTCGGAAATAGACAGAATAAAAGGATGCTCAAAGCTTTAGGAGTCAGAAAGGAATGATTTCACAAAAAAAAAATTGCAAATAGATTTTCTTCAAAAGGTTAAGCATCCCTAAGGTATGGTCTCACTCATTATTTTTTAATATTTATGATTTCCAAGACAATCATAATTACGCATGTGTCAGCTACCTTATCTCTAACCACAGGCATACAGTAACTTAAGTCTATCATATGTCCTGTCAACTGACTGTCATAGCTATTCATAGCTTGTCTAGGAAATGATAACCTCGCGTGTGCCAAGTGTGATAAATAAATAAGCTCACCTCACAACTCTACTTCTCTTCTAGAAAAGGTCAATATTTAGTAGGTTAGACCTCCCTTCTTTGTTTCCTTCTCAAAATGTCTTCACACAATATCAGAGGAGAAATTTCTGATCTAGAGCTTCTAAAGGAATTCACTTTGGATCTAAACCTTTTACCATAACTCAACAAAACTAGTATTCTCTCTGGTATTATATTTCAGAATTGGGAATACTACTTTGACATGCTTGTTGGACCTGTCTTCCCTTCTCTTGTAACTGAGTTCTGGGCAAATGCACGTGTACTTGAATATGACCATGGTGAAAATACTATTTTGTCCATAGTTGCTGGATATCCAGTCTTGATTAATCCCACCATCATAGCTAAAGCTATTAGGTGCATTGAAGATGGTGTGACTGTGGAAAGAAATTCCAGCAACCATAGCTTTGACAGACATCTGCAGGTCATTTTCAAAACAGAGGGGCATCCCACTCAACCTTGGACTCTCACTCCAGTTGCTAAAGATTGGTACAATATAATGGTAACAAACTTTAGACCAAGAGAAAGAGGAGGAGGATGGTTATCTGACATGGAGAGATTGTTTATTTTCTTTTTAATTTCTAGAATCAAAATAAACCTACCTCAATCCATGTACAATCATCTAAAGGAAGAAATTAACCTGTCAAGGGAAGACACTACCTACCAAGTTTCCTATTGTTGGGTCATCTCTCATATTCTTGATCTTCAAGGAGTAGTTAGTCATTGCAGAAGAAATGGAATGACTGAGAAGATTCCTCCCGAGTTCTGTCAACCTATGACCTTCTTTACTTAGATAGAAATTAAATTTCTCTTAAGATCATTAGTTTTTCTAGGATCCCTCTTTGTATGCCCTTATGATCTAAACTTAATAAATTCTCTTGCCTAAATTACTGGTGTATTATAATTAAGAAACACTTTTATGATTGATTTAAATTCACAATATCCTTAATTAAATTTCGTTACTTATCTACCAATAGATAGGCATATTTTTTACTAACTAGAAATTATAGAATCGCTCACCGGTCATAATTAAGTAGCGGCTTCGTCACTCCTTTTTAGGGTTATGATTTTTGATTAATCATTAACCATCTCTCCCACGCTACTTAATGCTTCTAGGAAAATCATTCGGTGTGGTTTCAAACTCTCCACAAAACTTACCCTAGTTTCTCATCTATAAAACCACTAGACAGCTATACATCCCTTACTCATCTAAATATTCTGACCTAAATACCTTCTAGCTCCTCATCATCTCTAAAATGGCTTTCGTCTCACAAAATGCTTCAACTCTCACAACCATACAAAATCCAGCTGATCATCTTGTTGTTTTGTCACAAACGATTGTAAACGTCAACAACCTAAAGTCGAACGGATGTAATATTACTCCCTCCATGGAAGCACAAGGATGGAGTAACTACTTCAAGAGGTTGGAAGGACCAACCTATGGATATTTGGTTAAAGAGTTCTGGATTCATGCTAATGCGGGCTCGACTCTCATTAGTTCATCGGTCTTTGGAAGAAGAGTCTACATATCTGAAAAGACTATTGCATATCTCTTGGAGAATAAGAATAATGGATTCAGAATTACCAAGTATCTACTCAGTAAAGAGAGAGAAGCCAAAGTCATAACCGTTATTTTCAAAGAAGGAATAACAGTTGAGAACCAAGTACTCTCAAACCTGAAAGAACCACTACAAGTTTGGTTCAGAATCTTGCAGGGAAGCATTTTTCATCATCTTCCTGCAAATCAACTCAACGACACTCAGAAGTGTGTCTTGTTCCTTCTCCTAAAAGGAATTAAGCTCAATCTCCCCTCCGTCCTCTTCAAACTTCTGAAGGAAGCCATAAGAAACTCCATAAATGGTTCTAATCTAGAGACCAAACTTATTCCGTACGGACGACTCATTTCTGACTTTTTAGTTGAATCTGGGGTAGTGGATGGCATTTTAATCGATGAAGGTGAATCAAGAAAACTGCTTTAGAGCGCTGGGAAGATTCTTAAGTTTGAGGATCTTATGAAAGAAGACACCACTCTAGACAATACGTTCTTTAGGGAACTAACTCTGTCCCCCAGGATTCCAGTTAAAGATTTTCCAAAATTTGCCACTTACAATCAGGCAGAGGTCAAAAACTATCTGAATAGATTTAAGGATGAAGATATCAGTGTTTGGATCAATATGAACAATATTACTGATGTACTTCAAGAACTCACAAATTGGAAAGAAGGAAGTAAGAAGCAGAAAATGGTTGACTTTGAGGAACCCCCATCTAAAAGATCAAAAACCTTGAATGATGCATTAAAATTCTTTAAGGACAATGCAATCACAAAAATCCAAAGCATAGTAGAAGCTTCTAGTTCCTGTGCGGACTCCCTGGAAATAAGAACTATCTGGACTGAGTTCCATGAATGGATCTCAGTAGAAATTGTGAAGAGCAAGAAATTGGCAATTACTCAAGTGGAAGAGAGGTTGCATGCCGCAAGAACTGACGGTTCTGAAAGCTTGTTCTCATCTTCATCATCCTTAGGCTCGCTCTAGTCTAAACTCAATAGGACCCATGAAAACCCAACTTTATTAGGACTACTTAAAATCTTTTTCATTAGGAATCTGCGTTTATATTATCTATGGTTTTCTTGAACTTGTCTAGATTAAGATCAATCTATTGTCTGAATTATAAAACCAAAATGAAAAGATGAAATACTGAAATATTGTTACTTCTATCTGCTGTTCACAAATGAAATAATCTCTACAGATGCTTTAATCCTTCAATTAAGTAATTTGTGGATTCCATCTATCATCCTTCAATTAAATACATACTTAGTATGGATGTGTTTCCCTAAAATGAGTCTAAATGCTTCTAAATGTTTAAATGACTTTGTGACTCTGTAACTGAATATAAATGACTACATGCTTAAATGCTTATATGCCCTAACACTTTTTGATGATGTCAAAAAGGGGGGAAATATATTAATTTTGATTGAAAGAAGGAAATCTGAAAGAATGCAGAACTCAACAAAGTAATCTTATAAAATGCGTTACTACTAACGGTTGTTGTTTGATGTTATCCAAGGAACTCTAAACAAGTTCACTAGGCATTCTAAAGACAAGATAAGAAGAAGAACCACGATCACAGAATAAAGAATCAGATTAAGTAAGAATACTCTGAAAGCAGTTAAGGCAAAGTCTACATTTCAAGATGCTCACTCAGAAGATCTGTGCAAATCAGAAGTCAAAAACTGTCTGAAGATCTGGATTAAAGATCCAAGCAAGAAACCATTCTATCAGGAACTATTTGAATTAAAGACGATTTGGTATCAGACTAAATCATTAATTGGAAATCAGATTCAGTACACAAAGATTAGTATCAGACTCTCAATCAAAGCAAAGCTATGGATTACTGTCAAATACCCTCATTGGTATCAATATCAGCACTCTAATGAATTACCTCTTAAGCGTATGAGAAGAAATTCTTCACTTGGTATCAAACTCAAAATACTCTGGTATAAGAGTCAGCACATCATTTTTACATCCGACTAAAACAAGATGTACCAGATTCAGAATCAAGCGTGATTGATCACAAGTTTTAACCTTCAATTGGTATCTGATCAAAAATTCAAACTTTGATAATTTAACTGAGTT
Source organism: Lathyrus tuberosus (assembly GCA_022829125.1). NCBI lineage: Eukaryota > Viridiplantae > Streptophyta > Magnoliopsida > Fabales > Fabaceae > Lathyrus > Lathyrus tuberosus. The sequence goes on along the minus strand of JALAZF010000061.1, from coordinate 3,636,807 downwards.
GTGACAATAACAAGGTCTGAAATAAACCTGTGTTCAAAGTCAAACTCTAAAAAGTCATGATCAACACTGGTGATTAAATTTAGAAACTCTGGATTTCGATTCTAAAAGATCCCAATATCTGACTTATGGAAATTAGGGGGAGTATCTCAAAAGACAGTTTCTGATATACAGCGAAGCTATGTTTATCAGTCAAAGAACTGCTCTAATTCTATGCTCAATTGAATCTACTGAAAAGTAGAAATGCTTCAGACGACTCTAAAAATAACAAGCTCTGATATGACAACAAAGGAAACTGAGTTCTGAAGATCTGAAGATGGAAGTTCTGTTGAACTAGTCCAGATGCTAAAGACTCTTCGTTTTCTTAAGGACAAGATATAAAAGTAACTCTTTTCTATTTCTGTTCTGGCAACTCAAGATGTTACTCTGTATATCTTTGGATTATATAAAATCCTAGATGATCTCAGATGAAGCTTTGAGGATAACTCATTCAGGGGGAGCTGTTGTTCCACACTCTGAATTTGTTTGCTTTGGTGATTACCTTGTATAAAATATTCAATCAAAATACTTGGTTTTGTCATCATCAAAAAAGGGGAGATTATAAGAGCAAGAATTATCTCTACAAGTCAATCTATGTTTTGATGATAACAATAAGTATTTGTGAAAGAACCATTTTATGGTCTAACGTGTGTTGTGTGCAGATCATAAGAACTAAAGACATCAGAACCAACATACACCAGCCAGATGTACTATGATTGAATATATATATATATATATATATATATATATATATATATATACACACACACATATATATATATATATGTGTGTGTGTGTGTGCGAAGTTACTATGTGTGACTAAAGTCGCGAGAAGCAAGAACGCTCGTTTATCTAGTCATAATCAGCCAAATCCAAGGATGCCAAGATTGTTGTTGCAATGCTCTTGTGGATGCTCTCTAAAAGTGATCAAGATTCTGAAGTTACCAAAGCTTCTAAATAAGTACACTCAGAAAGAACCAAAGTTCTGAAGACTCCTATGACTTGAAGTTCTGATGGCTGAAGGCGCTGAAGACCAAGTGCAGAAAGATTCTGAAGACTGACGAGCTCTAAAGATCAAGGTCTCAAACAAGAAGTTTTGAAGACTCTGAAGACAAGCTCTAAAGATTCGGAACTCTTAAAGAAGAAAAGGATAACGCTCTTAAAGACCAAGTGCTAAAGTTCTGAAGACTAATTCCTAATGGACTTCTTCAATTAACGGAAGACTTGAAGCATCAGATATTTTGCTATAAAGACTTCACTTATGCTTCATCAAATTAACATCAGAAGCCACTGAAGTATCGAAGTCTTGTGAGTTAATTGTACACACTGCCCAAGAAAAGATCTTTTCTGCAAAAAGAAGATATGTCAGTACAACTCATTATATCACAACGTGTCTTTTCCAAACAGCCAACAGTATTCTCTAACGGCTATGTTTCTACTGGCTATTTAATGGAAAGAGTTTTTGCTTCTGATGTGTCGATCAACTTGTAAAATTACGAACTGAATGTTCATCTACAAAATTGACCAAGTCATCGTGTGAAGATAGCAACAACGATGAGTTCTCGTTGTAACACTTAGAATATTCAAAGCTATCATTTAATTCACTCATGGCAATTATTGTTGAATCTCCAAAGAACAAATTAACACAACAACAACAATCAAACAGAAGTTGTTGATGAAGAAGACAACAATTGAAGATCAGTCAAGTCATCAGCCTACCTTCTCGTCAAAGCTCATTGAAGATCTTAAGCAAGGAGTTGCTGCTCAAAGCTTGCTCAACCAGAAGACGAAGAAGAAGAAGAAGATCTACAAGATGTCAATAATCATAATATCTAAATACATCTTTGTAGTTTCTTAGGAAAGCAATGAGCTGATTGCTCAAAACTTGCTTGAACACATGTGTGTGTTCTTTGTACTTAAACCTAGGAGAAACTTGCTTATTAAGAAGCACAATTTGTAATCTCCAGTTTGCCAATTCAACTAGATGAATTGAGACTCCTCAAGTGAATGTTATATCCTGATGGGATCCCTGAACGGTTCAGCTATGGGTTGAGGCCCTTGAGTAGATCACGCAGTGATCAGATACTTGAGGTGACAATGGCTGAGGGTCATTGTGGAAAATCCTGAATTATGGTTAGTAGCGTTATATTCATTGAATTGAAACCCTGAACGGCTAGCTGTGAAATCCCAGCAGTGGGTCTGCTCGGTCAATGAATGTTATATCCTGTTGGATCCCTGAACGGTTCATTGGGTTGTTAGTCACAGTGCGGCTGTGCAAGTAGTTAGTCACCGGTTGTTGCCCGTGCAAGTGTAATCATGATTTGGTTATAGTGGATTAAGTCCTTGTGTTCAAGGGGAAATCACCTGAGGAGGGTGGACTGGATTAGCCTGTGTGGTGAACCAGGATATATCATGTGTCCTTTACTCCTTTGCTTAGTATCTCTTTTAATGTTCCTGCTTTGAATATCAGAACCTCATATTAAGCAAAGTCAGAACCTTGTAGCCTATCTCTGATAAGCTTCTGCACTGCAAATTCTGAGTATTGTATCTAATGAACAAAACTTATACGGTTCTCATACTCGTTAGTTAATAGATCAGAATCTCTCAATGAACATTGAAGGTTCTTGAGCGTCAAATTAACATGATGCGAAAAGTTACAAAAAGAGTAAATTCACAATTCAAACCCCCCTTTCTTGTGTCTTTCTCGCACCTTCAGTTTCCTTGTCTATGTTTCCAGAGTTTGTTGATCCTTCTGGAGATAAGTGACAGCTCACCTTCTGATTCTTCATCAGAATCTTATAATTCTTCCCCAGCTTTATAAGCCTTTGCCTTTTCAGGTTTAGACTTAAGAGCAATAGATTTACTCTTCTTCTGAGGTTTATCTTCTTCCAGCTATATCTCATGACTTCTTAAAGAACTAACAAGTTCTTCAAGACTTACACTGTTCAGATCCTTGGATAGCTTTAGTGATGTTACCATAGGTCTCTGTTTCTTGGGAAGGCTTCTGATGATCTTTTTAACATGATCAGCATTTGAGTATCCTTTGTCCAGAACTTTAAGCCTTGTGACTAGCATTTGAAACCTTGAAAACATAGTGTCAACTGTTTCATCATCCTCCATTATGAATGCCTCATATTTCTGGATTAGGGCAAGCACCTTTGTCTCCTTAACTTGAGCATTTCCTTCATGAGTCATTCTCAGAGAATCAAAAATGGATTTGGTAGTATCTCTGTTTGTTATCTTCTCATACTCAGTATAAGAGATAGCATTTAGCAGTATAGTTATTGCCTTGTGATGATTCTTGTAATCTTTCTTTTGTTGGTTGGTCATAGCACTTCTAGACACTTTTACTCAAGTAGCATCAACTGGGTAAGTGTAGCCATGCACTACAAGATCCCAAAGATCTACATCGTAACCAAGAAAGAAACTTTCAATTCTATCTTTCTAGTAATCAAACTTTTCACCATCAAAGATTGGTGGTCTGGCACTGTAATGATCTTTCTCTTCTTGAATAGGATTAGAATTGGTTGCAGCCATGATATCTCACACAAATACTGGATCGGTACTGAACACGGTGAAGTGTTGATAAAACTTTTATCACAATCAGAACCGGAGCTCTGATGCCAATTGAAAGTGTGAGAAAACACAAGAAAGGGGGGTTTGAATTGGATTTTCAACATGCAAGCTTTTTGTGAAACTCAAACAAAGATCACAAATAAACTAACAAGAGAGAAAGACACGTGATATATCCTTGTTCACTTGAAAACTATCAAGCTAATCCAGTCCACCCGCCAAGGTGATTTTGCCTTATACACAAAGACTTAATCCACTATAATCAACTGATTACACTGCACTAGCAACTGCTGGTGACTAAGAATCAAAGACTAACCATCTCTTCTTAAGGATTCTGTCCTAACTGGTCCCTTAAGGAATACAAACAACTGTTTGAACAAATTTAATGTTTACAATGAATTGCTTCTACACAAGCTGATATAAACACTTTGAATAGCTCAAATAACTTAAAGAAAATCTATACAGTATAAACAATGTTTCTTGCTTTGAATTGTGGTACTTTATTGTTCACGCATGTCTCTATCTCTTTTTTTCTTCAAGTGATCAAGTCTTTATATAACCAGAAAGAGATCCATTGGAGAGCAGATCAAGAATATCATTAAGATTGCTGGCGACTTGAAATAATGTCGTTATGTAGGAATGAAAAACGTACACAAAAGTTCTCCTTTGTACCACCAAATCAGGGTAGTGGAATGGTAGTGGAAACGAACGTGTTTGATATGTACTATGTACTATTTTCCCTCACAAACGTTTCATCTTCTTCTGTTCATCATAGGCTTCTGAATAGAGATGATTGAAGCATGAGTAGAAGAGTTAATCATTGGGTCTTCAGAGTCTTAAGTCATCATAGTCTTCAGAACTTGTTCACCAGAACCTTTTCTTTAGAGTCTTTAGCACTCAATCTTCAGAACCTTTGGTTATTATAAACTTATGTCTTCAGAGTCTTCAGAACGTTGTTCAGCAGAACCTTGTCTTCAGAGTCTTCATCACTTAGTCTTCAGAAACTTAAGTCTTCAGAGTCTTCAGAACGTTGTTCAGCAGAACCTTGTCTTCAAAGTCTTTAGCACTTAGTCTTCAGAAGATAATCATCAGAGTCGTATTCAGAGGCAGAATCCAAGAGAACATTGCAGCTGCAATATATTATCTTCTTAGAATCTTTCTGAAAGTGGGTAGATTAGAAGCAGACTTGCTTCTTTGGCGCAGAAGCGACTTTTGGTCAAATAATAGTGACGTTGCACATGATCTCTATCAGAGTCAGAGCTTTCTTTATTAGAGTCAGATCATGTTTATTAATTCTACAGAAAATAAACGTTAGAGTACCAAAATTGTTCTGACCCAAATACTACTTTGTTATTATCAAAACTTAGAGATATCTGGCAGAACCAAATCTTGTTCTAACAATATGTTTTCTAACATTGTTAAAGGTTTGAGAGTAAAAAATGATTTATAGGTGCTAGAGATGAAGCATAAATATGGTGAAAAATATTGACTGATTCGAGTCAATAACACTTGGTGATTTGAGTCAAGTGACAAAGTAATGTGGAACAAGATATCATTTAAAGATAAACTTGTTTTATTGTGATTCGAATCAAGCATAATGCATGATTTGACTTAAATAGGTTATGATTTGATTCATGTGTTGGTCATGATTTGACTCAAACTTGGCAGAAGCTGAAGGAAGCTCCATGATTCGACTCATGTTGAAGTTGTGATTTAAATCATAAGTTGCATGATTCGAATCATGTGTAAGTTGTGATTCGAATCACAAGCTCACAAAACATCATGTTCATCTCAGTTCAGTTTGATTCGACTTAAGGGATTGTGTGTTTCAAATCACACCTCCAAAACCTCAAAACATAAAAAAAATTCAAAGTTGTTTTGAAATTTTACTTGTTACATGACTTCAACCTATCTTAACTATGGTTCTTGTTCCAAAAAATTGACTAATTTACTTAAAGCATAACGTTCATACTCAAACATAAGCATTTTGAATTATGCATGCTAAAATACATATCCAAAAGTCGATCCTTGAAGATGTGCAATCGAAGGGCAAACTCAAATGTAAAACTAATATCAAAGTAAATCTTAAGAGACAAGCAACAAAACCACATAGATGTCTCCCCCTTTATGTAATAGAGACATGCAACCTAAACAATGGTTCATAATTTTTGTCCAAACAGATGCAAACATGGTTTCATGGTCATGGCATCATTCATCAACACAGTTGCATTGTAATTCCTCATAAAAATGGAGTTGTGGAACAAAAACATCAACACCATGATGTTGCAAGAGCGTTATGCATTCAAGCAAACTTACCTCTTTCTTTTTGGAGAGAATGTGTTCTTACTACAACATATCTTATAAACAAAATTTCAACTCCCATCGTTAGATATAAATCTCCTCATCAAATTTTAATTTGTTCTCCCTCTTCCTACTCATCACTTTGTGTGTTTGGATATCTATATTTTGCTAAAAATGTGAATATTTAACATAAATTTGATGAGCGGTCTAAACCTGGTAAGTGTTCAACACTATTGCTTTATTCAATTGTGGTGGAATGTATTGCTTATATAAGTCATACTTTATTCAGTTCTGAACAAAATTTCTCCTGAACTCCATAAGTGAATCCTTAACCTCTCACACCTTATCTCAATATTCATAAACATCTGCACACCATTTCTTCACAACACTCCAACATATCTTCTCCAACTCGTTAGGATCAAGGAAAAATGTCATGAAACTTGTAATACAAAATCACTGTTCGCACGCAATTCTCGAGCGAACAACCGCTGGCCTCCTATCGCAGATACTCGCGGGATCGGCCACAGAATCCCAGAACAATTGGATGAAGTGTACGTTTTGTTGATATGACGGTTCTTAGTTCAGAGGAGTTGTAAGAAACGTGAACAAATAAAAGGGTTTCGAGTTGACAAATAAACCAAAGTGAAAAAACAGACAAGTAAATGACAAAATAATTTAAACTTTGGTCATATAAATTGCATTAAAATAACAAGTGTGGACGGTATCATACATTTCTGCGGGAGTAAACTCGTTTCTCTTAAAGCTTGGTACTTTGAGTGTTTTCCCTTTTCAATGTTACAAATGCGACCCCTAAAATGGAAATAACTATTGCTTTAAATAGGCTGAAAAAATAACTGTTCATCTCCCAATATTTGTTTTGGCTATGACACGTGTCACCCCACTATCTTTCTAACTTCCCATGTTCTTGGCTTTTAAACTTTTCCCGCTCAAAACTTATCAGCTTTGTGTTGGCTTCATGGGCCACCAAGTGATGCCCTTCGACTGCCTTATTTGTCTGCTTCTTTCCGATGCACCATTTGCTTATGTCGACCCGGCTTTGGCTTCCTCACTATCCTCTCTCCTGGCGTCGACCCACTTGCTTGACTTTTTCACCATTTCTTCATTTCTCATGTTTGGTCGAAATCTCCTAGCTAACAATCACATAACTCATTCCTTTAACTTCTCCTTTACATTTTCGGTACATGAAATATTTTCACTATTCATGTTATGAGTTATGTTTTTGTTGTTGTTCAAAATATTTTTCCTTTAGGGTTTGTTGTTTTTCTTGTTGTTGAGACACTAAACCCTACACTTTGTATGTTGTTGTTTTTGTTGAGTTATTTTGTTGTTTTTTTTAGGTAATAAAAGGTTTAGATTTATTATTGTTATTGTTGTTAAGATGAAATTAAAGGTTTTATGTTGTTGTTTTTGCTGAGATAAGTAAAAGGTTTATGCTATTTTTGTGGTTATTTTAGTTATGTTGATGTTTTGTTTAGTTATGTTGTTGTTTTTTTTGATACAAGTAAAAAGTTTGTGTTATTGTTGATGTTTTTGTTTAGTTATGTTATTGCTTTTTGTTGAGATAAATAAAAAACTTGTGTTATTGTTGTGGTTAATATTAGTTACGTTGTTGTGTTTGTTGATTTATGTTGTTGTTTTTGTTGATACAAGTAAAAGGTTTTATGTTAATGTTGAGATAAGTAAAATGTTTTTGTTATCGTTGTGGTTTTTGTTAGTTATGTTGTTGTGTTTGTTGATTTATGTTGTTCATTTTATTGTCCTATGTTGTTGTTGAAAATGTTATTCCTTGTGCAGCTTTCATTTTGTTCAACCCAACATGTCTAGAGTGATATAAGATACAATTGAGTTTGTTATATCGTATGATGATGATGAATCAAAATTTCTCAACAAATTTGATACTTTTCAGAATAAAGGAGTAGCGAAGGAGGTATTGATTGAAGAATTAGAAGCATTGAACCAAATTCTAACTGTTAAAGAGTGAGATTTAGATAATGAGTTGCGGAAAGCTCGAAAAAAATTGATTAGTGTATGTTGTTCTTCAAATATAACTTAATTTTTTATATTATTATTTTCTAAATCAAATTGAAAGGTTATATGTTTAGTGAGTGGTTGGTGAAACAATCATTCCACATAAGTTATAATAAACTCAAATGTGTATATCACCTCGGTTTGAAGCTATAACTATGGTGAAATATTTATGAGCTATTTTAAAATGCCAAAATATTATCGTTGGATATCAAACCCATTATCATTCCACCTTTCACTACGATTCTAATTTACAACCATGGTGAATGTTATGCTCTATACTATTTTTACCATGGCTATTAGCTTGTGCTGGAAAAGAGTACACTTACTACTACACCCTTTGTTACCACAAACCTCTAACAGTGGTAAAATCCTTCTTCCAACTGTGGTGAAAAGTTTTTTTAGTATTGTTTGATGCCTCTGTCAATGATAGCACCAACGTCGTTTATGCTACCTTTCAGATTTCTCTCAGCCAAGTGGAACTTTTCTACGGCAAACTTAAGATCCCTCGGGAGTTGTTGAACTTAGAGAAGGTAGTTGTGGATGGAGAGCGAGTGAGTAATGATAAATGAGCCTTATGAATTTGTTGACTAATTCTTCTAATTTAATGTCAATTCCAAAAATTGTAATAGTATTTCATCAAACACATCATGACTTTTCTTTCCAATAAATATTCTCTTTTGACTTGCTTGATTTTCTTTTGATTTTCTTGACTTTGTTTATTATTTATCTTTGCATGAATTTATTCACCACATAGTCTTCCATGATTTTGTTTCATCATGTGGTTACTTATGATTTTGTGTCATCATTCGATTTCCTATGATTTTGTTTCTTCATATAATCTCTCATGATTTTTATTTTATCATGTAATCTTTCATGATTTTATTTCATCATTTGTGCACCCGAGCTAGTGGTTGAAATATGCTTTGATGTCTCTAGGGACTGTGCTCGACCAAGGGTAGGTTCCCCTTCCACGCCCTAAGTGAAAACATAGTGCGAGGCCGACATATCTAGGGATCCAACACCTGCACTATGGAGTACTAGTTACCAAGAGGGGTGTGTTAGATGTGACTTTGTGCATTTTATTTATCTTGTATCTTATTCTTCTCTTGGGAAAGACAATCATTCAATTCTAAAAAACATTGTATTCATTTATATTAAAAGTATTACAATATATAATCATTTCCAATTCATGATCAAAGAACTTGTGGAAAATTCAAATAAAATATTGCTTAAGCTTAGAAGTGTTCCATGTCACTAGAATTGATTCTCTAGGTAGAGTCTCTAGAGTGTAAGCTATGTTTCTTGTGTTAGCCTTAACCATGTACAATGCTTCCTAGTTGGCAGCAAGTTTTTATCTTCAGAATTCTTCACTCCAATGTTTGCTTGTCTCAATACAAGGTCTCCCAACTGGAACTTCTGAGGTCAAAATCACTTATTGTATTTGTTCATGGATGTTTGCTTTATGTAACACCAATATATAAAACTCATACATCAAAGCATAAATATTATATATGAATCCAAGTGTTTGGTACTGAAACACCATAAGCTCCTAGTTAACACATTATATATATTACATGCCCCAAAATACAACAACTAAAAGTTCTAAAGGCATAATATACACAAGATGTTCAAAAGATAAAAACTAAGAACTAGATCAACAATGATCTCAAAATAAACTCCGCTACGGAAGCTAGCCATCAACAAGCAAGAAAAATATCACACGACCTTATCCTTACCCTTCTCGGAACCTGAAACACCTGAAATACATCAACAAAGTGGGGTGAGATACATCAAATCTCAGTGAGTTCCCTATCTTATGGATTCTCTCGGATTATTCACGGTTTTAACAATCCTAACTAAAGTCCGGGGAAAGGGAAAGACTCTTGAGTTCACACTTTAAAATCTCACACTATATGGAAACATGCCATGAGTTCATCAACTCAAAAGTATCACTAATCGATAACCATACCAAGGTACCTCCTATTCCCGTCCGCTTCTACGTCTAGAAGGTGACCCGAGTCTTAGATCCTTGTAACCTACTTGACATACGAATGGATTCGGGTTCTACGGGCCATTAACCATTATGAACCGTCACTTCACACGGGCCATTAACCGTCACAAGCATACGCTCCATGGGCGCCATTCGTACAGCACGGGGAATCAAACCTGCCAAGTAGTTGTGCGTCCATGTCAGAGGAGTCCGAGACTCATGAAACTACACTCAAGATAAACCGGTTACGATTACATGATCACATACAAGATTACGATTGTATTCGACAATTACAAGGCTATAATGCCTTAAGGCCTCTCTTGCCTTTTCAAAACCACAAAGGTTAAACCACATGTTCCATACTAGTGTTTCCAATCTCTAAAGTCTCCTATAGTTCATAAGGGCTTTTCCTCACTCTTCCTATTTCTTTTTCCATATTAACATGCATATACTCTCATACATGCCTAACAATAACATTAGACAAGCATTTTACAACATCAATCATAAGACACACAAGTTAGCATCACATGTAAACCAATATACACACGTTCCACATAGTAGATCATGCACATTTTATCTCTACCATAAAAATCCATGACCTACAACTATGTTTTTACCTCACCATCACAAAGAACATAAAATTAGCTTTCCAACGCTTCGAACGGGGACCAAAACGGACTTACGGATCAAAAGTTATGATCGAAACGATTTTGGAAAAAAAACCTACAGCGAGGCTGACACGGGCACCCGTGTTGTGTGACACGGCCCGTGTCACCCGAAATCCCAAATTTCACTTTTTTTCGTGTTTCCACCCTCCATAGTCAGTGGACTGACACGGCCACCCGTGTTGTGTTACACGGGTCGTGTCAGTGCCCAGAAAACTTCATTTTTATCGTTGGAAGCCTTCCGGAACTCCGATTTCGATTCCGTAAAAAGCCCCGGTCTCAGAATTTGACATACTACAATATTTTAACAACCAACAGGCCATCCAACATGATTACAAAAATAATACCAATTTGATCAAATATGCAAAGTTAGGTTTTCCAACCAAACCAATTTGATTCAAACTCAATCCCACATAATCAAACACACAAACAAGTATCAACAGATGAATATATCTATATATCAATCATACTACTCAGTTTATAACACATTTCAACCGTTAGATTTTATCGAATAGCGATTTAAGCATTTTTCTCACAAAACCTAACTTAAGCTAAAACAATCTCTAACTCTAAAACTTAAAGCTTCTATCTAGAACCCACCTTGAGATAGAGCAAGATGAAGATGATGAGAAGATTGGGTGAAGATTTGATGAATGGATGATGATGATTCTTGATGTTCTTCAAATTTCCTCTTTCTCCTCTTTTTCTCCTTCCTTTCCTTCTTTCTTTCCTTCTTTCTTCTTTCTCTCTCTTTCTTACTATCTTTTTCTTTTATGTTTGGAATGTGGAAGGAAAAGGAAATAAGTAGTAAACTTAGTATTAGAAATAATACTACTAAATGTCCAAAAAGTCTCTTAAGTCCAAATTAGTAAAATACCTCAGAGTCAGATAATATTAATTGGATTTATTCTAAGTTCCACAGTTGCTCTAATTATTTTGTTAAATAATTTCTCAGAGTACACTGGACTCAGTTGATCACAATATAATATTATCTGGAGTAATAAAATACGGGGTATTACATCCTCCCCCCCTTAAATAGAAATTCGCGCTCGAATTTAAAGATTACCTGAACAGATGAGGGTAAGCATCTAGCATTTCCGATTCAAGTTCCCAAGTTGCATCACCCGGATGCGTTACATCCCACTGTACCTTAACGAGAGAAATGTCCTTATTCCTTAATACTTTCGTTTCTCTTCCCACAATGCGGCTCGGTTGAGGTTTAAACGTCAAATCCGCTTCTATTTCAATAGTATCCGGTAGAATCGGCTGAAGAGGATCTGGAACAAAACTCCGAAGCTGAGATACATGAAAAACATCATGTATTTCCGACAGAGAAGGCGGTAAGGCCAACCTGTAAGCTACTTCACCAATCCTTTCTAAGATCTGATACGGTCCAACGTATCTTGGGCTTAACTTGCGTGACTTAAACGGTCCTTTCAATCTTAATCTCGGAGTAACTTTCAAAAACACGTGATCACCTTCTTCAAATTCTAGGGGTCTCCTTCGGTTATCCGCATAACTCTTTTGTCGATCTTGTGCTTGTTTAATTTTCTCACGGATCATCCGAATCTTTTTCGTAGTCTCTTGGATGATTTCAGGTCCTAAGATTCTATCTTCCCCAACTTCCGCCCAACACAAAGGTGTCCTACACTTTCATCCATACAAGGCTTCATAAGGAGCCATTCCGATGCTCGCATGGTAACTATTGTTATAAGAAAACTCAATCAATGGTAGTAGTTCTTTCCAATTACCCTTAATTTCTAGTACACAAGCTCTCAACATATCTTCCATTGTTTGTATTGTTCGTTCAGTCTGACCATCCGTTTGAGGATGATTAGACGTGCTCAAACGCAATTCCGTACCCACAGCTTGTTGAAAAACTTTCCAAAACCTGGAAGTAAACTTCGGATCTCTATCTGACATAATATTTAAGGGAATACCGTGCAATCTTACAATTTCCGCAATAAACAACCTCGCAAGATGACTTGCCTTGAAAGTGGTCTTCACAGCTAAGAAATACGCAGATTTCGTTAGTCGATCCACAATCACCCAAATTGAATCATAACCACCTTGCGTACGGGGCAAACCTACTGCAAAGTCCATGGAAATGCTATCCCATTTCCAAACTGGAATCTCTAAAGGTTACAACATACCGCCCGGTCTTTGGTGTTCAATCTTAACCTGTTGGCACACTGCACATTCTGACACATACATCCCAACATCCTTTTTCATTCCGGACCACCAATAGTCATTCTTCAAATCCTGATACATCTTCGAAGAACCAGGATGTATCATAAAAGTACCTTTATGAGCTTCATCCAAAATCTTTCTTCTTAACATTGCATCATTCAGAACACAAATTCTTTGGTCGAACATTATAATTCCATCGGTAGCCTGAATAAAACCCGGTAGAAGTAACACTTCTTGCAACTTCTCATCCAACGTTTGACCTGGTTGAATCTCAACTCTTAGAGTAGAATTGACGTTCAAATTTCCCATAATTACACCATCTTGGGTCCATACAAACTGAAGATTAAGATCTCTAAAATTCTCCAACAATGCATATTCCAATACCATCAACTTCGCACTATGAACAGCTTTCCGACTTAAAGCATCTGCCACCTTATTCGCCTTTCCTGGATGATACTTCAATTCTAAGTCATAATCCTTTAAGTACTTCATCCACCTTCGTTGTCGCATGTTTAACTCCCTTTGGTCAAATAAATACTTCAAACTCTTATGGTCACTGAACATTTCGAAACGTACACCATACAAATAATGCCGCCACACCTTCAGTGTAAACACAACCGCCGCCAATTCCAAATCATGAGTTGGATAATTCTGTTCATGAATTTTCAATTGTCGGGAGGCATAAGCTACCACTTGACCACTTTGCATTAGAACACCTCCCAATCCCATCTTAGAAGCATCACAAAACACTTCGTAAGAGTTGTTAGGATCAGGAATGATTAACACCGGAGCTGTTGTCAATCTCTCCTTCAGCTTCATGAAACTTTGCTCACAACCCGAATCCCACTCAAAAGTAAAATCTTTACAGGTAAGTTTCGTCATTGGTAAAGCCAACTGAGAGAAACCTTCGATGAACCTCCTATAGTAACCTGCCAGCCCTAAGAAACTTCTGACTTCTGAAGCATTCCTCGGCCTTTCCCAATTTATCACTGCTTCTACCTTCGACGGATCCACCGCTACACCACCTTGTGATATGACGTGACCAAGAAACTTAACTTCTGCCATCCAAAACTCACACTTGCTTAACTTAGCAAAAAGTTGCTTCTCTTGCAACACGGATAACACAATTCTCAGATGCTCTTCATGCTCTTGTGAAGTACAAGAATAAATAAGAATATCATCAATGAAGATTACAACAAACTGGTCCAAGTAAGCTTGAAATATACGGTTCATGTAGTCCATAAAAACAGCTGGAGCATTAGTCACACCGAAAGGCATCACTAAGAATTCGTAATGACCATAACGGGTCCTAAATGCAGTCTTAGGTACATCGGAACTCTTCACTCGAATCTGGTGATAACCCGACCTCAAATCAATCTTTGAGAACACACAGGCTCCTTTCAATTGATCTAACAGGTCGTCTATCCTGGGTAAGGGATACTTGTTATTAATGGTGACCTTATTCAGCTGACGATAGTTAATACACAACCGCATCCCACCGTCCTTCTTCTTTACTAACAATACTGGAGCTCCCCACGGTGATACACTAGGTCTAACAAAATGCTTATCCATAAGCTCTTCTAATTGATCCTTTAATTCCCTTAACTCCAAAGGTGCCATCCGGTACGGAGAAACGGATATAGGAGCCGTTCCCGGTACCAGGTCAATAGAGAATTCCACTTCCCTCTCCGGAGGAAGAGAAGTGACATCTTCGGGGAAAACTTCAGAAAACTCGCAAACTACTGGGATATCCATAACTTGAAGGTCGCTACTCCCTTCCTTAGTGAGAACCAACAACACATATTTCTCTTCTTCGAACAAGAAATTTATCATTCCAATCGTACCTTCTAGAATAGTTGTTAAAACATCTTTTGGTGTGGCCTCAACAGACGGAATGATGATAAGCTTCTCTTCACACCCAATAAACACTGAATTAGCAGAAAGCCAATCCATTCCCAAAACGACATCAACTTTCTTAAGTGGTAAGCAAATAAGATCAATCTGAAAAACTCTACCGTCCACAGACAAAACACAGTTTTCACACATCGACGGTGTCTCGACTATTTCGTCCATGGCGGTAGTGACCACCATAGGAGGAGATAAAGGAATAGTTTGTAATCCTATCCGTTTCACGCATTGCATAGATACAAAGGAATGTGTAGCTCCACAATCAAATAGGACAAAACAAGGAAATCCGTTTACGAAACACGTACCGGCAATTAAAGAGTTGTCACTTTTCTTCTTCCTTGCATCTAAAGTGTAAACCCTTCCTTGTGGTTGAGTCCTATTCTGAGGACAATCCCTTTTCAAATGACCCACCTTCTGACATTGGTAACACTTCACATTATCTATACCACACCTTCCATAATGCATCCTTCCACAAGTGCGACACACCGGAGGTGTACTCGCCCTTGAATATTGAACCTGCTTTCCTTTGAAGGTTTGTTGCCTAGGCCTGAATTGTTGGTTGGATCTTCCGCGATCCCCTTGATTCACCCCACTCGCAACACCTTCCGCTTGGACTTTCTTCAAACTACGCTCAGCTACATAACACTGTCTTAGAACTTCGGCATAAGTAGTGAACTCCCTCTGAGATACACTATGGGATATTTCAGCTCTAAGTCCAAAAATAAATTGGTCCACCTTCCACCTCTCATCTGGAGCATACATAGCCTGCCTAGAGTATGCAGCCATGTCTTCGAACTTCTCGACATAATTGGCCACAGTCATACTACCTTGTCTTAGTTGTTGAAAATCAAACTCTTTCTGAGTTCTCAAAGAGCTCGGAAAATACTTCTCCATGAAAACAACCTTGAACTGCTCCCAAACCTTTGGCACTTCCTGAATAACCATTAGAGCCGAAGCACTCTCCCACCATCTCATAGCGGGACCCTTTAATGAATGAGAAGTGAACAACACCTTGTTCTCTTTGCTGCAATGAACTATTAAGAAAATCCTTTCCATGCCTGAAATCCATTCGTGAGCCTTCATGGGATCTAATCCACCCTGAAATTCCGGAGGATTCATGCGGATAAAGTCCCGGAAATTCCCACCTACAGCTTCGGGAACAACTACCTGAGGATGCAGACCTCCATTCATTTGTTGCACCATTTGCTGCATGAATAGATTCTGTTGCTGCTGCATCTGTTGCATGAACTGGTACAGAGGAGCATTGCCATCGTCGCCCGGCGGATTCGTCCCTTCAGGAATGGTGCGGGGTCTACCACTAGTATTTCTACGTCCTCCAGCCATGTTCCTAAAGGTCATAGAAATATTATTAAGTTGATCAGGCTCAATGCCATAAATATAACAGTTAAGACCAATGGCGACACAACGTATGTGAAACGGAAAGAAATACTTATACTATTTCATGGCTAGGTCGAGGATACGACCTACTCTGATACCAACTGTAACACCCATATATAAAACTCATACATCAAAGCATAAATATTATATATGAATCCAAGTGTTTGGTACTGAAACACCATAAGCTCCTAGTTAACACATTATATATATTACATGCCCCAAAATACAACAACTAAAAGTTCTAAAGGCATAATATATACAAGATGTTCAAAAGATAAAAACTAAGAACTAGATCAACAATGATCTCAAAATAAACTCCGCTACGGAAGCTAGCCATCAACAAGCAAGAAAAAGATCACACGACTTTATCCTTACCCTTCTCGGAACCTGAAGCACCTGAAATACATCAACAACGTGGGGTGAGATACATCAAATCTCAGTGAGTTCCCTATCTTATGGATTCTCTCAGATTATTCACGGTTCTAACAATCCTAACTCAAGTCCGGGGAAAGGGAAAGACTCTTGAGTTCACACTTTAAAATCTCACACTATATGGAAACATGCCATGAGTTCATCAACTCAAAAGTATCACTAATCGATAACCATACCAAGGTACCTCCTGTTCCCGTCCGCTTCTACGTCTAGAAGGCGACCCGAGTCATAGATCCTTGTAACCTACTTGACATACGAATGGATTCGGGTTCTACAGGCCATTAACCGTTATGAACCGTCACTTCACACGGGCCATTAACCGTCACAAGCATACGCTCCATGGGCGTCATTCGTACAGCACGGGGAATCAAACCTGCCAAGTAGTTGTGCATCCATTTCAGAGGAGTCCGAGACTCATGAAACTACACTCAAGATAAACCGGTTACGATTACATGATCACATACAAGATTACGATTGTATTCGACAATTACAAGGCTATAATGCCTTAAGGCCTCTCTTGCCTTTTCAAAACCACAAAGGTTAAACCGCATGTTCCATACTAGTGTTTCCAACCTCTAAAGTCTCCTATAGTTCATAAGGGGTTTTCCTCACTCTTCCTATTTCTTTTTCCATATTAACATGCATATACTCTCATACATGCCTAACAATAACATTAGACAAGCATTTTACAACATCAATCATAAGACACACAAGTTAGCATCACATGTAAACCAATATACACACGTTCCACATAGTAGATCATGCACATTTTATCTCTACCATAAAAATCCATGACCTACAACTATGTTTTTACCTCACCCTCACAAAGAACATAAAATTAGCTTTCCAACGCTTCGAACGGGGACCAAAACGGACTTACGGATCAAAAGTTATGATCGAAACGATTTTGGAAAAAACCTACAGCGAGGCTGACACGGGCACCCGTGTTGTGTGACACGGCCCGTGTCACCCGAAATCCCAAATTTCACTTTTTTTCGCGTTTCCACCCTCCATAGTCAGTGGACTGACACGGCCACCCGTGTTGTGTGACACGGACCGTGTCAGTGCCCAGAAAACTTCATTTTTATCGTTGGAAGCCTTCCGGAACTCCGATTTCGATTCCGTAAAAAGCCCCGGTCTCAGAATTCGACATACTACAATATTTTAACAACCAACAGGCCATCCAACATGATTACAAAAATAATACCAATTTGATCAAATATGCAAAGTTAGGTTTTCCAACCAAACCAATTTGATTCAAACTCAATCCCACATAATCAAACACACAAACATGTATCAACAGATGAATATATCTATATATCAATCATACTAGTCAGTTTATAATGCATTTCAACCGTTAGATTTTATCGAATAGCGATTTAAGCATTTTTCTCACAAAACCTAACTTAAGCTAAAACAATCTCTAACTCTAAAACTTAAAGCTTCTATCTAGAACCCACCTTGAGATAGAGCAAGATGAAGATGATGAGAAGATTGGGTGAAGATTTGATGAATGGATGATGATGATTCTTGATGTTCTTCAAATTTCCTCTTTCTCCTCTTTTTCTCCTTCCTTTCCTTCTTTCTTTCCTTCTTTCTTCTTTCTCTCTCTTTCTTACTATCTTTTTCTTTTATGTTTGGAATGTGGAAGGAAAAGGAAATAAGTAGTAAACTTAGTATTAGAAATAATACTACTAAATGTCCAAAAAGTCTCTTAAGTCCAAATTAGTAAAATACCTCAGAGTCAGATAATATTAATTGGATTTATTCTAAGTTCCACAGTTGCTCTAATTATTTTGTCAAATAATTTCTCAGAGTACACTGGACTCAGTTGATCACAATATAATATTATCCGGAGTAATAAAATACGGGGTATTACACTTTACAATGGCACTCATGAGGGTGGTTGGAGCTCTTCTCTCCTCAAAAATGTCCACCTCCTCTTTGATAACTTGTGAATTATCTTCTTTTGGCAGAACTTGTGTTATTTTTAACCCATTTTCCCCATGTCAACAAGGATGACAGATGTAGTTTCGTAAGTGAGTCGAAAAGGTGATATCCAAGAAAGTGGTGAGGTTTACTTTATGATTTCCATCGTTACTTCAGGGTTTTAAATGCTTGGGCTCTTCAGAGTTTTTAGGCATGTGACTCCAAACACAAGAGGGAGCGAATTGTGCAGGTTTGAAAAATATTGATTGAAAACAAAATATTTGATAAAACCAGAGTTTAAAATAATTTGATAGAATAAACAAAGAAATAAGCAGCGGAACAAGAAGTATATGGAAAATCAGGGGAAAAATAACCGAAAAGTAAAAGAGATAAGAGAAAGTTAAACACACTAACAAATTATAGAGGTTTGCTATAAAATAAGATGACCTAATCCACTCTCCAAGAATTATTCTTTAAATCTTCTACTATCTTAAGAGTTTTTAGTAGGATATGTCTACAAATCTCTTTTTACAAGGATTTGAAGTTTTTCAATGGCTAATTTCCAACCAAACAACAAATAGAGTTTTGACTGGATATCCTCCAAACCAAACAAAGATTTTGTATGGGCTGACCTCTGAACTGAGATGGAGCTTTGTATTGGTTATCCTTTGAACCCATATGGAGTTTTATAATGGCTTTCCTCGAAACTGAGATGGAGTTTTATACTAGCTATCCTCTGAACCGAATTATAGTTTTATACGGGTTGACTCTGAACCAAGATGAGATGTTGCACTGGTTTATCTCGAACAGATAAGAGATTTTATACTGGCTGATATCAAACCTACAAAGCTTTTACATCAGACTGATCACATGAACCTTTGTGGAAATTTCGTTGGCTGATATTAATGGATTAAAGGAGAGCTTTTGCGGTAGGAGAGACTCGTGAACCATATGGAGACTTCCTAAGACAATGCCCAAACCAAAAAAGAGCTTTTAATTGTTTAGGTCCCAACCAAATAACAACTTCTTATAGAAGATACTTTACTCAAGAGATAATATACTCTTGGGTAAATCACAAATATGTCCTTCACTCAGACAAAAGAAATCCTCACTTAATCGAATAACACTCTCAAAGCGCTAAGGCAAAACTCAAGTGAGAAAATGAGAGATTTATAGAAAAATATGAGAGAGTGAGAAAGTTGGATCAAAGATATTTTTTGAGTTATTTGAAATGATAAATAATCTCTCTATTGATAAGCCAAAATGTGGTTTAAATATGGAAACAATCCATGGGAAAAATAACTCTCATTATCAATTATGTTAGTCGAGTATTGGACCCAAAATGGAATATTTTGATTTCTAGTTGTTTGCCAATCATTAAGATACTTTTTCAATCAATTGTGAGACAGTGAGAATTAAAATTTTAAATAATCAGTTATAGACCTAGGGCTAATTGATTATGTACTTGTAGACAGGCTTCCAATTAGTTATATAGTACCCTAATCAATTATCTAGTCCTTAAGAATATATTGAGGTGGTTTTAACAAATTAATAAAGCCTTCTGAAAGGATTTAAGTGTGTGTGTGTGTGTGTGTGTGTGTGTGTGTGTGTGTTTGTGATTTTCCATTAGTAATTCCAGAAGTATCCTTATGCCTTTACAAGACACTGGTCACTTAGACAAACACAATCAAGTGATATTTCACACTTCCTCTTTTTTATAATTATGAAGTGTTAAGTCTTAGCATCATTATCTTTGACTTTAGCATCACACAAGAACCTTTCATATTTATCTTGATGAGGCTTGAGATGTCTTCAAGAGATTACCATCATTAGATAGTTGAGAGAACAAACCACCAGAGAATTCTGAAATTAAAGTCTTCATTTGAGTTTCCTTGGATTTCAGTGTTGACTTCAAAGAGTTAACTTAACTCTTCAGGTAGAGCATCTTCGACTGCTAGAGTTATCTTTAAGATATAAGGACTTCACTTTTGTTTGATATCAAGTGTTATCATCATCAAAATCTAATAGTTTATAGCAACTGTGATATCATTAAAATTCACCAATTTGGATCACCTTGAAAGTACCTCCAAGTATGGGTGGCAAGATGGGTCGTGGCCCATCGGGCCGGCCCGTGCACCCGCCAAAAAAGGCGGGTTGGGTTGAGATGTTGTACCCGCTTACCCGCTCAACCCACCCTGCCTAAAGCCTGTGCCTCCTTATGCCTGCCAAAAAAGGGGTGGGTTGGCCCGCCAGCTCTCCATACTAGTTATCAAGCACTCAAAATTTTGGAAAATTTGTTGATGATTCTATTTTATACATTTATGAGTATATGCAATATTGTTTTAAGTAAAATTTGTTAAAAAGATGCTTTATAAAAAACTATTCTAAAAAATAAGTGAAAAATCTAATTGAAATGTAAAAATAAGCCTATTAATCTATTAATCAAATGAAAAATAAATAAATAAATAAATAGGCAGGTAAGCCCGCCGCCCGCCAACCCACCACCTTGGCGGGGCAGACTTGATTTTTAAGCCCAATTTTACTTGTCGGGCTTGCCTACCCCGCCCCTTTTTTGACGGGCTTAAGGCGGGGTGGGGCGAGCGACCCATTTTGCCACCCTTACCTCCAAGCACATAGATCCATATTCTCCCCATTTTTTATGATGACAACACATCTCCCAGAAGGTGATAAAAAAGAAAAATAGTAAAATTTAGAGTGGTCAAATTCCCCCTCATATGATTAGAGAGTATACTCTACCCCCTGAAAGTTTACTTATTCCTCTGTGACATAATCAAAAACGCTGAAAAAAGATTCTAGAAAAGAATGATAAACATGCAAGCACATAGTTCACATTGATCACACATGATTTACTAGAAAAAGGGAAATACTTTAATAATTAAGTAGAATTAAAAGTATAAAAAAGTGGGAAATATATAGGAATTTAAACACCTTTAATTGCTAAAAGTATACACATAAGTGAGACCACTACTTTGTATCCTAATCATCATCAGTGAATAGCCCAAGAGGTAGATACACTATATCTTGAGTGAAGTGATGAGCCAAGAAGTTGATCTTCTTATGTGTCCTCTTCTGTCTCTTGATGATGTTCTTGAGTAGAGCTTCAACAAAGGATGTTTTAGGGATATCATATTCAAAATCGTTCAAAGTTACATATGTTTCTTGCTGAGGAGATGGAGTTGATGCCTATTGTTTTGCAGAACTTTTCTTTCCTTTTGGTGGGTTTTCACACACCACACGTGTTTTACACACATGTCGCATAGTGGGAAATAAATGAAAGTCATAAAACTTGGTTGGGCGGACCGACCTGCTCAGATACCACTATGTAACACCCTTAACCCCGACTCACGGTATAAAAAGGAAAATAATACATGTTTAGGAATATTACTTCACACAAATCATATATTTCATGAAAATAGTTTCAAGCTCACAACAGAAAAACAAATAATTCTCATAAACATCAATAATATAATAAACCATTAAATAATGAAAATAAAACTTCGACCAAAAACTCCAAAAATAAATAACGCGCCTGACGCCCGTTCTCGGTGTTACAAACCAGATCAGATGATAACCAACTAAAAACGAATAAAATAAAGAAGGAAGAAAGCTCCAACGCAATCTCCTACTCACAAGTCACTACTTCTGCTGCGTATTTGTACATCAATTTGCACACAACTAACAAGACAAACAAGAAAGGGGTGAGAATACATCTTACAAATGTTAATGGTGAAATTCAGCATCATGATAGTAATAACAGGTTATAAAATCCATCATTCACACCCAAAAGCAAAATCAAATAGATAACAATGCAAATGCAAATGCAAATGCTACCGACTCCTTCTCAAAATGCACGTTGTACCAACTCTTTGGTATCAGAGGTATGGTACTGATTTTCCCATGTCTCTGAACAGGACCATCACTGGACCGAAGCCCTACCTAACTCCGAAATAAATGAATTCATGGTCGTGAACAACGTAATCATGCAACTTCATCAACATCATAGCATCACAAAATCATAAACATCAAAATATCATAAAAAAGGTTCCACTTTTGAACCTATATGTCACCAATCACAGGCCATCGCTATAATCCCTCTAGATTACTATACTCAAATCACCAATTAATGTCGTTGTTAAAGTTGTACTACAGGGGGTTTTAAAAATTGTCTCCGCATGGATTGTAGTGACATCGCTTGCCGTTCTGCAGTTTATGATGTTGTAAGTTGGGTTTTCAAAGTTTGTTTGTTTTGGATCATAAGTTTGCCACGATTTTTGTAGCAAAGATTAAATTGTAAAATATGTTTGTTTAACAAGACATATCAAAGATAGATTTCATCAACCTAACTTATATATATTTGATTAATCAAGCATGTGAATTCGTTTCCGATTAATATAATCACGTATCCTCTCAATACCGTCTATGTCTAGAGCGGTATCTTGAACAATATTGTATTCGTCATTAGATGATGTCTCATGCTAGCAACAAATACAATAATCTTTAAGATCAACACAGAGCAAAATCAACTCACAAATCAATGTCTAGAGTTTGTTTGTTGATAGATGAATATTTTAGATCAAGGTTTGTAAAATCTATGTCTAGAGTGATACAAATCATAAATAGATATTTAAGAACAAAAACATTCAACATATATTAATCACCCACTTGTTCACATACAAATAGATAAAAAGAAATACATACAAGCTAAGATAGATCACATATACCTTTTATACAAAGGATTTAGCTACCCATAGTCATGGTAGCTTGATTCTAAAGAAAAGAAAGAAGATGAATGAGCATCCAAGATGAAGAATCGATCTAGGATGCGAATCCAGCTTCTACTTGTAAAATATCACTCCTTGATGAAGAAATGATGAACTTAGGGTTTTTCTCCCAAGCCAATGTTACTATCTCTAAAAATTGAAGTTATGGGGTTATGATCCCCAAAAAAGTGCTAAATAGTACAAAAATATCTAAACAGAATATGTCATGCTCGCACTATGAGCTCCCTGTTCGCACTGCAAACTTCACTTATAGGCACTTGAAGTGCCTCTGAACAGTTAAATTGCCCCTGAGGTTTCCTTGACTTCGCACTGTGAAGCTATTGTTCACACTGCAAACTTCTTCGCACAGACCTCGCACTTCCATCAACAAGGGGTTTAGTTACTGTCATCCAAATGTTCCAGCTCACTTTGGCCTCACCTTGAGCTCACTTTGAGAGCTTTACTACGCTTCGCTACCTGCTCGCACTGCGAGCTTGTTGGATTCTCCATAAATTCTTTGGCTTCCTTGTCCATTCAGTTGTGCCTTGTTCTTTTATAATCCAACCTAATTCCTATGCAATAGTACACATATCAAGGCATCCAAAGGTAAAATCAATTTAATTAAATAATCACATAACAACATGGAATAAATTAATTAAAACTTGAGAAATGAGTTGAAAAATGCCAAAAATAAAGGTTCAAAATAAGACATATTTGGCACTCAACAGTCGTCATTGTAATCCCTCTAGATTACTATACTTAAATTGCCAATTAAAGTCGTCACTGTACTCCCTCTAGATTACTCAAATCTCTAATTAAGGCCATCACTGTAATCCCTATGGATTACTATACTCCAAAATATGTTTTTAAAGATAATTTTAATCATTTTCCATCAAAAAGGGCAAAGTTGTGTTATTACCATAAACCCTTAACTCGTCAAAATTTTCCAGGGAACTCAAAATGCCTCAAAACTCATAATTCTAAAAATAACCTTCAAGTACCCCAAAAGTACTATAAAGTACCTATATGCTCAAAAGGTAAACGTTAACAGGTGATAACTCTACTAAGGATAAAGCTATGCCGTTTTTCCTCAATTTACTCAAAAGTGACCCTAAGGTCACCAAACGGGCTATGATGTCAAAAATTGCTCAAACACATCAACAGAGTAATAATAATTTATATTTTATTCACAACCCTCAAAAGGGTGACAATTTTTGTCTTTAATTCAAAAGAGTTCTCAAAGAAAACTCTAAAACAATTTCCACAACTCTAAAACAACTCTAAAGTTGTCTCACTTCAAAATACCACCAAATATTATATACTTGTGATAAAATTATGAAACTATCCAATTTTAAATTTTATTAAACCCTCTTTCAAATGCACTTAACCTCACCTCAAACGAAGTTACGAAACTCCAGTTATATTTGTTTCAGCTCAGCCTTATTACAATAATTCCTGCATAAACTCTAAAACAGAATTACTGACTTCAAAATAGCACGAAAAATTATATACTCATGATAATATCTTGAAACTATTGATTTTGAAATATCATTGAACTCTTTTTCTAACGTAACTGACGGTAGCCCAAAAGGACTTACAAAACTCAAGTTACGCGTGAAACATGATAACCAATGCAGGACTGAAATTGACTACGCCTCTGGTTTAAAAATTAGAGAACTACTACTATTGTAGTGCCCTTAGACCCAATTTCTCTACTTCAAAAGAAATACTATTGCATTGGCTTTCCAATGCAACTAACGGCATCCCAAAAGAACTAACGAAACTCAAGTTATGCCTGAAATAAGATGGTCAATCCCCTTTTATGTCAACCTGCGACTTTTCTGTGTTTTTCTCCCATTTTGAACATACGTAAAACTCGCTTATTTGAATCCCAACTGCCCTCAAATACTCAACCAACTTGATCTCTCTAAAAAAAATCCAATTTTTTTTAAAGTTCCGAATTTTAAGTTTTTGTCAAAAATTTAATTTTTCATGTAAAATGTTCCATTTTGAAAAAAAAAGGTTTTATTGGGAAAAATGGTGCAGGCTTAAAACGTTAACCCACCCAGCACTAAAGTGCGAGAAGGGCAGGGCGAACACTTCTCCTTTAAAGCTTAAATAAAATTATGCTTATTCTCACAACTACAAAATCCCACAAAGAAATAGTGTAGGTGGGGAGGGCACATTAGAGGGTGATCCCCTAAACCCTTGGCCCCCGTCCCACACTAAAGTGCGGGAAAAACATATTTTTCCAATGGACTAGACCCGTTTTGCCTGCCCTACGAGATATAAGTGGTGGGGTTGATAAGGTCATCTTTAAGAGTGTAAATTCTTGCTACATTATAGGGTCTTCTTGAAGCGTGTTTTATTTCCTTACCAAGTTATAGAAAAAAGTGTGTTGAGATGATTTTAAGATGAATACGTTCAAGGTGGTTAACATTCCATACAAATTCATTACCTATTTCTTCCTTATTGGCGCTCCCATCTTGATGACGGCCTCACATTTGTCCAGGTTTACTTCTAAGTGCCCTTATGTTAGGTAGAAGTCCGTGAATTCCCCAATTCTGACCACAAAGATACATATTTCCAAATTGAGCCACATGTTGTATTGTCGAACTTTCCTGAATAAGCTAGTGAGAAGCTTATCGCGCAGTTCTTCATCGCTGGTCTAGACGAGCATTTCATCTATATAAATTTCGATGGTTTCACCTATTTCTTAATTGAAGACTTTTATCATTATCCTTTGATATGTAGTCCCTGCATTCTTTAAGACAAAAGGCTTCTTGTTGTATTCATAATTGGATCGTTGAGTCATGAAGGTTGTTTTCTCTTTATCTGGTTCATACATAGATATCTAATTATTACCGAAGTACATATCCATGAACGACAAGAGTTTTTAATAATCTGAAGTATCTACCAGCTTGTCTATGTTTGGAAGTAAATATGAATATTTATGACACACCTAGTTGAGATCAGTGTAAGCAACACACATTATCCACTTTCCTGCTACCTTTTTTACTAGTACGATATTAAAGAGTCATTTGGTGTATATTACTTCGAAGATAAAGTTAGCATCAAGCAAGCCCCAAACTATCTTTAGGGTTGCTTGAACCTTCTCAGGGTAAAGTCACCTTCTTTGTTTGGCTATGTATCGAGCGAAAAGATCAATATTCAATTGATGGCAAGTTATGGTTGGGTTTATGCCCAGTATCTCTCTGAAATAAATTGAGAAAAGGTCAACATTGGCTCTGAGATACTGAATAAGTTTTTTCTTCATTGTGGCTGGAAGATCGACACCTGTACAGACTAATCATATTGGGTTATCAATAAGTTGGAGTGTTTCAAACTCGAAGTCTAGAGCCAACATTAAGGTCTTTGTTTGTTGACGAATTAATTGCATCACCATATAGGACTTCGTCTTCTTGTACGTCTAGGTCGACCATTCAAACGACTTCACATAAATTTTATTCCTCCTCTTAGAGGCGAAGGGGTCACGAATATTATTTTGTGTATAAGGTGAACTCTACGTAAATCGGCCACTAAGACGAACGACTCACCCGAACTATTTTGATGTTTCATCTCCAATTGGACAATGGAGGCCACTGTCTCTAACATTAGCAAAAACGAACTTCCCATGATGCCGATGTAGACGTTTTTGCAAGGGATAATGAGGAAGTGCACATTCACGTTTCTCTTATTTTTTACCTTCTCCAAAAGAGAATGGTGGGTCCACTATTCCACATGGATGAATTAAGCAATTACTGAATGCTAAGAGATTTTTTCCCTCACACGGATTCAAATCTTGCATCCTCAATCCTAATCCCATGAAGGCTCTGAGATACATCAGGCCACATGAGCTTCCGTCATCGATAAGGAATCCCAATAGTGAGTGGTTGGCAATGAAAATGTTTACAACTAGTGGAAACTCCACATTAGGAGTTTCATCCACCTTCACATGGTCTCAAAATCCTATAATACGTTCATCTTCTTCTTGTCTCTTGACTATTGCTAATGATTTGAGTGAACTTTATTGTGGAGTCTGTTTCTTGCTAGAAGATTCGATACCAACCAAGTCAACAATGAAGGTAGGAGACGATCTAGATGTTCGAGAAGCTTTGGCATTTTCAGCATTTGTGATCTATGAATTTGAATCAAAAGAAATCTGATTGTAGAAATTGGCAAGAACCAGAAGTTGATTTCCACATATGCCGCCATTTTTCCTCTAGGAAACTAGAAATAGTTGGTGAAATGATGGAGTAGAATCTTGATGTGGCGAAGCACATCTCAGGTGCAGTGAAGAGTGGGGCGACCTGCAATGTTATCACTCTCACGCTCAAGTCAGTAAGAGAATGAAGAGTAATGTAAGTTATGGTTAAGAGAATACTCCAAATTTCACATGAGATGCCTTATATATTAGGGATGGCTATGAACGTCCCTTGTTTTTTGGCGTGGTAAGCGGAAGGTTGTCTGATGACATCTATTGATAAGTAGGAGTACATGACGTGGATCCAATGTAGTACGTGGATCCAGTGAAGGGATTCAGAGCACTGCCACACTGTATCTTCGATGTCTTGGTAGAGTGACTTTAAACTAAGAATTGAGCCTTCTCCTTATAGGTATGTGACCGATCTTGAACGGTTATACTTCTTGAGACACATTTCAAATGGACTGACTCACTACCTAAACCTTATAAACATTAATATAGTGTGTAAACTATCATATGTAAAACTAAATATATTTTCAATTCACAATCATACACGTTGTTCAATTAGGCTTTGTTTGGAAGTTTGGAAAGCATGAGAGGGGAAGACTTCCGAAAACGAATTGTAAAAAAATAAATAAAGGAAAATATTTGACACATTTTGAAAAAATAATTTTGTATAGAATGATAAAATAGTGTTTATCGTTACTATATTTTAAATTTTTAGAATATTATAACAAAAAAAAAGATATTTGAAAATGTTATGTAAGCTCTCCAAAACCCCCTTGAATCCTCGTTCAATACATATTTTGAATTCTCCACATTAGAGAATTTTTGGTGTTATAAATAAAAACTAACCTTTCAAAACCCTCCCAACCAAAATATTTCAATTTTTTCTAGTCAATTTTTTTCTTTTTTCAAAGTCCTCCCCTCAAACTCTTGAACATACCTTTATTCCAACAAATATATTGATTCAAATTTGATTACAATTTTTAGTTTAAGAAGCTATTTAAAATTCTATAAATAATTTAGAGATTTATATGATAATTAAACCTCTTTTAACATTCAGTTCATTTTGGTAGAAAATGAACAGAAAACCGAACTAAGTGGGGTGGTTGCACAGTTAGCTGGTTGCCAATATAAGGAAGAAAGTGGTACCGAATTGGAAAGTTATTTTTATATGAAGTGAGACTGAACACAATATATAGTGCGAGAAAAAAGTGGTCGTAGCAAATTTCATCATTCAACCATGCTTTAATTTGCTAGTGCTATCAACGCGTAACGTGTGGGCTTCTCTTTTTTTATGAGTATTTGGAATTGGAAAATCATTGTCTTCCACTCAATGAAAAGTGTGACATAGTTGTGGAAAATTGTTGGGGTGAATATGTTAAGAATAGTATCCAAAATAGTGTGGGATGGAACAATATCCATCACGCCCAACAGGCTAGTGAAGCCATCCAACAGGCTAGTGAAGCCAGCTTCGACTTAATGGTGAATTTTGATACGTAACTGATATCTCATTTCTCTAGTCGAACGGCAGAATATCTACAAACACCTAGACACTAAAATGAATAACAGTTGAAAGTGAGAGGTTTCAGGATTAGAATAATGTGTATATAAATTTGAGTCATTCTTTTTATCTTTATAGTAGAGTTCTAGGACTTAAGATCCTTACATCCTTCTATTGGGAAACACCCGGCCCAAAAGATAGGTGCTAAAAGATCTTTCGTTACTTTGATTTGTCGGTTCCAATTGCTTACAAGAGCGTTATGAGCCTTCCACCCTTTGAATCATATGCCTCGTTAGACCTTTGAGTTGGGGTATTGGCCCAAATCAAAATAGTTGCCCCAAGTCTGGTTAGTGTCGCTTGTAGTCCAATTAGTTTGCTCTTGTGCACGTCAAACTTTGTGCTGCTGAACTTTTTATGAGCGTTATTTTTTTTCAAATTTATTTTTGAATTTGTTAGACTTTCATATTCTTTCTTTTTGTTCTCTCATGATGTGATGGGACTTTGCTGTCTTTCCTTCTTTCCACGCAGAGCATACGATATGTAAAGTGATGTCTTGTAAATAGGTGTGATATGATTGGTGCCTAGGAACCATGATTGTCATTATGACTTTAATGATGTAATTTCTACTTAGATAATGCTAGTTAGGGCTGGACCCTAGTCGTTTAGGTTGGATTTAGGCTCAATATGTTAAACCGGCCGAAACTATGGGTGAATTTGATAGGCTCAATTTCGACTGAACTTTTGATTGGTTTGATCGGATTCGATTTAATCGGTTAATTGGTTAAAATGAATCGGTTTATTCGGTTAACCGGTCTTTAATTTTGCCATACAAAATTTCAACTATATTATCATTTTTTTTGAAATAAAACAACATTAAATAAAATCTTTGGGCATTCAAATATAACAAATAATCCAATTCAACACTTTTACATCCAATAAATATACACAAATTAAAAGCTTCAAATATTTGAATTATGAAAAAAAAATTTAGTATAATTTATTTATTATAAAAATACCAAAAAAAATAACATTTCAAAAAAATTACCAAAATGGCGTGGTTTGGAAAAAGCTCAATAGGGTGGCGCCATATGGTATGACGCATCAGTCAAAAGGCACATGTCATCCCATATGGCGCCTCAGTGTAAAGTCTGATGCCCTAATTTTTTTCCCTTGCCAGAAGAGAGGCGCCATGCCATATGGCGCCTCAGTTCATGTCCTTTTTTTATATTTTATTTTAATTTGGAAATTGATTAAATTATTGGTGCTACAGCGTTTCATGTGTCTATAAATTAGACTGCACCCTCATTTGTTACTCCACAACACTTCTCACCATTACTCTAATCTCTCCCCTTCCCAACACTTCTCACCATTACCCTAATCTCTCCCCTTCCCAACACTATGTCTGAGTGGTTAAATTGCCGTTCATCGTCATCATCATCAGCACCGGAGGAACCATTTCTAACATTTCCACTGATGAAAAGAAATGTCCTAGTTGTATTCTCAGCAACAAAGCCTCCGATGAAGGCCCTACTCTGGAACACGCTGACGTTGGAGCATTTACATAAGGAACTTTATCGCTGGCTAGAAGGAGAATTTGAGGCAGGTGAAAAGATCAGGAAGATTCAGAGGCAGGTTGAGGAGTCTGGTCCAAATGGAGTTACCCGCACTTGGAGAAAAGTGCAAAATGATGTTGGTGTCCTTATGATGATGTTGACACCAAAGAAAATTAACTTGATGGTTGTAATTTCCTAGATAAGTTGATGCGCTTGGTTGTTTATTTTGGGTATGTTGTTGTTATTTTCTGATTTGGTATTAGGTTATGTCGTTGTTATTTGTTGATGTTTAGCTATTAAGTTATGCTTTGTTATGTTATGTCGTTGTAATCGCTTAGGTATGCCATCAATGAAATAAAATTTGTTGTTGTTATAAATAGACAAGTTTACAGTTGAAACTATGATGTTGTGCTAGAGCCCACATTGGGACACTTGGTACGATTGTGTCTTGGCCGGCGGCACAAACCACATAACCTCACTATTTTGTCTGCTGCATCCATCTCCATTCGAATACGGGAGTTGTTAGGGAGACCCTTTTTATTTCTTTGCGTTAAATCATTATGCCACACAATTTCGCCTTCGTATGGAGGCCATTAGTCCTTCTTTGCTACCACTTGAAAGCTAGTGCCATAGACATTGCATAGAGTAATGACTTGGTGAAGAACAGATATAGTTGGTTAGGTCCAGCCGGGCCTTGGAACATGCTGCTATAACATGGGAGCAAGGCATACGAAATGCCTAAAACTTTCCACAATGCAACATTTCGGCCAACCATATCGTCTACAACCAACCCAACCCCCCCCCCCCCCTTACAAACTAAGAAAACATGGGCATGCAGCTGGATTACGGAAGCACCGTTGGCGGCAACCTCCCGGGCTATTGGGGACAGATGCTTCAAAATTTGTCTAATACGCCGGGACCATCTCAACAGATGCCTCTTCCGCAGGTCAACACGCAAAGGCCAGAGACACCTCAACAAAATCGTGGTAGACCTAGACGCCATGCAAGAGCACCGACATATGGGACCGGTGGACATTTAGATAGACACGACCAGTAAATTTTTGTTTACCATCAATTGTACTAATTTTTATTCTGAACATGGTTATGTATTTTTGGCTACCCTTATTTTTTTTCATTAAAATTTTCAATTTCCAAATTAAAATAAAAACTAAAAAAAAAGTAAATGAACTGAGGCGCCATACCATATGGCGCCTCCCCTGGACTTGAAAATTAGGGCATAATCTATTGTACTGAGTCGCCATTCCAAATGGCGTTTGGAAATTTTTTTTATTTTGTTTTTTGCCTGAGGCGCCATACCATATGGCACCAGCAGGTTTGTAGTTTTTTAAAAACATGTCATTTTGGTAATTCTGGCGAATCTTGTGTTATTTTGGAATTTTTTTTGGAATATCATGGTTATTCTAAAAAAATTCGAATTATGAACACCCCACTTGACTCTGTTCATATTTGTAATTCAAACTTCAAATACTTTTCCTACACACTCTTCAAATCCATTAATGCTCATTAACACAACTTGTTTGATGTTGCACCCTCTTTGATGCTGCAATGATATCACATTAATGCTCATTAGCACATTTTAAATCACAAACAAAAGAACCTAATTTCAATGATATCACATTAATGCTGCAATGATATCATATTAATGCCCAATAAGAATTAAGAACGTATATTTTTCTCAACTTCAAAATTCTTAAGAAACAATTTTAAAATAAGTATAATATCAGAGTTTCTAATCTGCAATGATATCATATTTTCTAAGCTGCAATGCAATAAGAATTTCTAAGCTATATCAGAATTTCTAAGTTGTGAATAAGTTCTAATTATAATTTCAAACTAAATTTTCTAGCTTGTAAGTCAGGCCACAAAACTAACTAGATCAAAAAATACCTCTCTGTAACACTCCAAATAGCTTCGACACGTTGAAAAACTCACAGTGAGATGAATTAGCAGCAGGTGTATTGTGACACCCCCAATCTATACCCCCAAGCTATTAAAGCAATAAATAAAATACAAAATTATCATCAGAGTATATTTAAAATATCACGGCATAGACCGAGGGGTCACATCAATTTGAAACAAACATACAACACCTGCTCATACAGATATGCAACAATCTTAGGTAGTAATACACCCACAATCCAATTACAGAATATAAGCAGAAAATCCGTAACTGAATATCAACATATATATATATCATGAAAGTTTGTTTGTCATATACAACATCATACATGTAAAATCCAAAAGATACATATACATAATACAAAATAATCACAAACGGCCTCCCTAACTACCCGGTGTCACATATCAGAGCCGACCGACAAAAGAATGAAGACCTAAGCTTCACAAAAAGACTTCCAACAACTCTAATCTGCAATGCCTCATAGAGCATTATAAAACAGCAGAAGGGTGAGAAAAACAATCATATTACAGTTGCATATAATTATATATTAACACAGAAATACACAGGTAAAACATTCTCACCACAAATGCACCACAATCAAATACAACACAACACAGTACAATTCTCAAGTATCAAATACCACTATACATCAATCATACACAATACACTCATCATCAATACAATTACACATATTCCATCTCATCACTCACATTCACAATTCCATGCACAATTAATCCATGATTTATGTAAATGCACAGAGATCGACACAACGACTCTATGCACATGCCATGCGGTACCGACTTCCAATATTCCTCATCACTAGTTCACTCAGGAACTCTGTTGGAATCATCGCTCGTTACTGAGGATCACTCAAGTAACACCCCGTCGGGCCTACGATGTTCCCCGTCGCTTTAGGTCCTCTTGGTATAAGGCGCACGACGTTTATGGATTGCTTTAGGTCCTCTCGGGTATAAGGTGCACAATCCGATCGCTCACACCCCACATGGGCACACGATCGTCTATAACCATCGCTTTAGGTCCTCTTATTTTTAAGGCGCACGATATATCAAATCGCTTTAGGTCCTCTTATTTTTAAGGCGCACGATATTATAGCAGATTCCCTCTGGAATCAATCCGTCACTCAGAACGTCACAACAATGCATATCATGATGCTTGGCATACAATGACTCATGACATTTAATATGCACACATATACACATCCATAATCACGCATATATCAACAATTACCATACATCGCATTTTCTTGCCATAAGGCAACCAACCATCATCACAATATGTATTTCATGCAATTTCATCACTCAACAATACACAAGTCATACAATATCCACACCAACAGCATATTGCACATACACATCAAGTTCACACAGTTAAACGACAAAAGTCGACGACAAAACAACACATTCTCTAATTCTCGACATAATTTAATTGGCCAACAATTCTCAAAACCATCATCATAATAAAGTACATTTTATAAGCTTTCTAACGCATCAAACCACGCCTCAAACCGAACCACAGATCAAAATTTATGAATTTTCAAAGAAAGGAATTTATTGAGATACAGCCAAATTCGCCTGGCGACTTGAGAATTCGCCTGGCGAATTCCCATTCGCCATGGATTTCGCCTAGCGAATCCCATTCGCCAGCCCTTCGCCTGGCGAACTAGTGGTGACTCACCAATTTAGAAAAAACCCCAAGAGTTACAGAAGCTACCCCCTTTCTGTAATTCCGATTTCGCCTGGCGACTTACGAATTCGCCTGGCGAATCTCCCTTCGCCAGCACTTCGCCTGGCGAATCCCAAATTCGCCTGGCAAATCACACCAGAACCAGAAAAATTCTGTTACGTGTTACACGATCCAAAACCCCCAAAAACCTCATTTTTCATTCCAAATCACTTCCAACAGCAAAACAATTATCAGCAATGACTCATAAACACATGGTAATCATACGACGCACATTATATCGATTTCCGACCGCGAAAACATTGATTCCTAATCATTTTATCATTTTCGACCTAGAACTCAAAAGCCATGGAAAGACAAGAAACATCCAAGCAAACACATACATAATCATACACAAACATAGTATAATCGAGTTTCGCACCCTTACCCGATTTAATCGTGTTTTAGAAAGTCGGTTGATTGATTTCCAAGTTTTCCCAAATTCTCTCTTTTCTTCTCTTCTCCTTTTCTTTTCTTCTTCTCTTCTTTTTCTTTCTCTTCCTATTTTTCTCTCTTTCTATTCTATTATATTCTAACTTAACAAAATAAATCAAAATGCCCAAATTACCCCTACACTCAAATATCTCGCAAATGTTCCCAAAACGCGATAAAATATATCCACGATGAAAAATAACATATTTTCACATAAAAGTCAGAAATAAAATAATATAATAATAAAATACTCAAAACAACTCAATTAATTAAAAAGACAAAACTGACAAAACTGACCGGGCGTTACAACTCTCCCCCACTTAGAAATTTTCGTCCTCGAAAATCTTACCTGAGACGAACAACTCTGGATACGAATCCCGCATCCGACTCTCCAACTCCCAAGTCAAATTGCCCTCAGCAGTGCCTCTCCACGCCACCTTCACAAGTGCAATATCCTTGCCCCGCAACCTCTTCAACTCGCGATCCAAAATACTCACCGGCAAAGCCTCAACCGTAAGGTTCTCCCTTACCTCAACCTCATCCATCGGAATCATATGCGACGGATCCGGAATATACTTCCGAAGATGTGAAACATGGAACACATCATGCAAATTCGACAGACTCGGCGGCAACGCCACCCTATAAGCCACAACACCCACTCTCGCAGATATCTGGTAAGGACTAATAAATCGAGAAGTAAGTTTCTTCTATTTAAATACACGACCTACACCCGTTACCGGCGTAACCCTCAGAAATACATGATCACCCTCTTGAAACTCAAGATCCTTCCATCTCCGATCATGATAACTCTTTTGTCTGCTCTGAGAAGCCTTCATTTTCTCACGAATAAACTTCACTTTTTCTGTAGTCTGCTGCACCAACTCCGGTCCAACCACCGTTCTCTCACCAGATTCGTGCCAACACAACGGTGTTCGACATCTTCGTCCATATAATGCTTCAAACGGTGCCATTCTAATACTAGAATGGAAACTGTTATTATACGTGAATTTAACCAACGCAAGATAACTATCCCACACACCACCTTGTTCCAAAACACAGGCCCTCAACAAATCTTCCAAAGACTGAATCGTTCTCTCCGACTGCCCATCCGTCTGCGGATGATAAGCTGAACTCAATCTCAATTTAGAACCCAATGCCTTCTGTAAACTTTCCCAAAATCTCGAGGTAAACCTTGGATCTCGACCCAAAATAATACTTAATGGAACTTCATGCAACTTCACAATCACACTGATATAAATCTCAGCTAACCGTTCCAAGGAAAAACTGATGTCAATCGGAATGAAATTGGCCGATTTAGTCAATCTGTGCACAACTACCCAAATAGCATTATGCCCTCGCTGAGTATTCGGCAACCCCGTTACAAAATCCATAGAAATGCTATCCCATTTCCATTCCGGAATATCTAACGGTTGCAACAAACCACTCGGCCTCTGATGTTCCACTTTCGACTTCTGGCACGTCAAACAAGCATACACAAACTGAGCCACATCTCTTTTCAATCCAGACCACCAGAAAATCTTTTTCAAATCTTGGTACATCTTGTTCGCTCCCGGATGTATACTCAAATTACTCTGGTGTCCTTCTTCCAAAATCATTCATTTCAAATCCGAATCGTCCGGAATACAAATTCGCCCACGGAACCTCAACACACCATTAATATCCACTTGAAAATCACCACTCGCCTCTTTTCCGTCGACCAACATCAAATCCACCAATTTCACGTCCAACTTCTGTTTCTCCCTCACCGTCATCAGAAAATCATTAGTAACCTTCAACATATACAGCCTCACACTATCCGATGACACTTCACATACCAAACTCAAATCTCTAAACGATTCCAAAAGCTCCCACTCCTTAACCATTAAAGCAGACATATGTAAAGATTTTCGGCTCAATGCATCGGCTACCACATTAGCTTTACCAGGATGGTAATTCAAGCCAAAGTCGTAGTCCTTCAAAAATTCCAACCATCTTCGTTGCCTCATATTCAATTCCTTCTGATCAAACAGATATTTCAAACTCTTGTGATCACTAAAGACTTCAAACCTCGCACTAAAAAGATAATGCCTCCAAATTTTCAACACAAAAACCACAGCCGCTAACTCCAAATCATGTGTAGGGTAATTCTTCTCATGCACTCTCAACTGCCTCGAAGCATACGCCACGACCTTACCGTCTTGCATTAGCACACCACCTAGACCAATTAAAGATGCATCACAATACACCACAAATGGTTCATTAGGATTTGGAAAAATCAAAATCGGAGCTGTCGTCAATCTTTTCTTCAGCTCATTAAAACTTTCCTCACACCGAATATCCCAAATGAACGCTTGCCCTTTACAAGTCAACTGGGTCAAAGGAAGTGCTAGCTTAGAAAAACCTTCAATAAACCTTCGATAATAACCGGCCAAACCCAAAAAGCTTCGAATTTCAGTAACAGATCTCGGAGCCTCCCATTGTAGAACTGCTTCTACTTTAGATAGATCCACAGAAATACCATTACCTAAAATTACGTGTCCAAGAAAACTCACTTCCGACAACCAAAATTCACACTTAGACAATTTGGCAAAAAGCTTCTTTTCCCTCAAAACCTGCAAAACAATACGCAAATGCTCCGCGTGCTCCTCCCGAGACTTAGAATAAATCAATATGTCATCAATAAACACAACAACAAATCGATCCAAATGCTCGTGAAAAATACGATTCATGTACTCCATAAACACACCTGGCGCATTAGAAACCCCGAACGGCATCACAGAATATTCATAATGACCATAATGTGTCCTAAAAGCCGTCTTCTGAATATCTTCCTCTTTCACCCTAATCTGATGATACCCCGACTTCAAGTCAATCTTACTGAACATACAAGCACCAACCAACTGATCCATCAGATCATCAATTCTTGGAAGAGGATACTTATCCTTAATCGTCACCTTATTCAACTGGCGATAATCAATACACAATCGCATACTTCCGTCTTTCTTTTTCAGCAATAAAACTGGAGCACCCCAAGGAGAAACACTTGGCCTCACAAACCTCTTCTCCAACAAATCATTTAATTGCTTCTTCAACTCTACCAACTCAGATGCCGACATACGATAAGATGCCATAGAAACAGGTCTAGTACCAGGAACTAGATCTATCGAAAACTCCACCTCTCTCTCTGGCGGCAAGTCCAAAATATCCTTTGGAAACACTTCTGGAAAATCACACACAACCGGAAACACATCAAGTGAAACTTGGCTATCCACAGTCAACGACACAAACAACCTAAACAACTGAGCTTCCTCCGCCAAAAGTCTCTTCAACTCTTTGGTAGATAAGAAACTCGAGTCTTCGTCTTCCTTAAGAGAAGGAAACCTTACTAGCTTATGATAACAATCAATATGAACCCGATTGAATTGCAACCAATTCATTCCCAGAACCACATCTAACCCTTCCAACAACAAACACACTAAATCCATTTCAAAGTCTTTATCATAAATGGTCAAAGGACAACTCAAACAAACCAAAGAAGTAGTTACTGACCCCATTGCTGGAGTATCAATAACCATCTCACCATCCATCAAAGACAACACAAGCTTCAAACACTTCGTGCACTCAGACGAGATAAACGAATGAGTCGCTCCAGTATCAATAATAGCAACTAAAGGCGTACTATTAATAAAACAAGTACCTCTGATCAGACGATCTGCACTTGAATTCTGAGTCCCTGCCAATGAAAATACCTTCCCACTAGTTGGAGCTTGCTTCGGTTTCTGACACTTCGTGCTAATATGACCAGGTTCACCACAGTTGAAACACTTCACCACATTCTTCCGTTTACAATCAGCTAAGACATGTCCGACACCTCCACAATTAGAACACTTTCTCACCTCTTTCCTGCACTCAAACTGACGATGCCCCAACTCATCACATTTAAAACATCTCGGAGAATTAGACATACCTCCTCCACCTGACCTTCGATCAAAAGTACCCCTTTGTTTACCTTTATCCGCTGGTGTTACATACGGACCACTACGAAACTGTTGCTTCCTTTTCCTGTCACTCACACTCTTGTAGTGAGTAGAACGAGCCTTACTATCCTCTTCATAAATCCTACAACATTCCACCAAATCAGAAAACCTTCTTATCCTTTGATAACTGATGGCTTGCATAATCTCAGGACGTAATCCACTCTCATACTTCACACACTTAGAAAACTCTGCAGTCGCTTCAACATAATGAGGATAAAACTGCACAAGCTCCACAAACTTAGCAGTATAATCAACAACAGACATACTACCTTGTTTCAGTTCCAAGAACTCAATTTCCTTCTTTCCTCTAACATCCTCGGGAAAATACTTCCTCAGAAACTCCTGGCTAAACAATTCCCAAGTAACTTCTTCATCCCCAGCTTCCAACACCTGACGAGTACTAACCCACCAGTCATCAACTTCTTCCTGTAACATGTGAGTTTCCAGTCTCACCTTACTGTCCTCATCACAATCCATAACTCGAAAAATCCTTTCAATCTCTTTCAACCAAATATGTGCACCATCAGGATCATGTCTCCCTTTGAAGACAGGCGATATGTTCTTCCTGAACTCATCATTACCAGCAGCATTAGGTGCACCCTGCACAGCACGAGCCATAGCTTGCATCGCAGCAGCCAAAGCAGCATCATTCCTACCAGCCATATTCTGTTCATTTCCAATAACAGAAACTATGGTTAAACAAACAGCTCACTCCAAACGCCAACACCGACAAAGACTAACACAACCAGACACGAACTAACACGGACTGGCACGGACTGACACGGACTGGCTCTGATACCACTTAATGTGACATCCCCAATCTATACCCCCAAGCTATTAAAGTAATAAATAAAATACAAAATTATCATCAGAGTATATTTAAAATATCACGGCATAGACCGAGGGGTCACATCAATTTGAAATAAACATACAACACCTGCTCATACAGATATGCAACAATCTTAGGTAGTAATACACCCACAATCCAATTACAGAATATAAGCGGAAAATCCGTAACTGAATATCAACATATATATATATATATATATATATATATATATATATATATATATATATATATATATATATATATATATATATATATATATATATATATATCATGAAAGTTTGTTTGTCATATACAACATCATACATGTACAATCCAAAAGATACATATACATAATACAAAAATAATCACAAACGGCCTCCCTAACTACCCGGTGTCACATATCAGAGCCGACCGACAAAAGAATGAAGACCTAAGCTTCACAAAAAGACTTCCAGCAACTCTAATCTGCAATACCTCATAGAGCATTATAAAACAGCAGAAGGGTGAGAAAAACAATCATATTACAGTTGCATATAATTATATATTAACACAGAAATACACAGGTAAAACATTCTCACCACAAATGCACCACAATCAAATACAACACAACACAATACAATTCTCAAGTATCAAATACCACTACACATCAATCATACAGAATACACTCATCATCAATACAATTACACATATTCCATCTCATCACTCACATTCACAATTCCATGCACAATTAATCCATGATTTATGCAAATGCACAGAGACCGACACAACGACTCTATGCACATGCCATGCGGTACCGACTTCCAATATTCCTCATCACTAGTTCACTCAGGAACTCTGCTGGAATCATCGCTCGTTACTGAGGATCACTCAAGCAACACCCCGTCGGGCCTACGATGTTCCCCGTCGCTTTAGGTCCTATTGATATAAGGCGCACGACGTTTATGGATTGCTTTAGGTCCTCTCGGTATAAGGCGCACAATCTGATCGCTCACACCCACATGAGCACACGATCGTCTATAACCATCGCTTTAGGTCCTCTTATTTTTAAGGCGCACGATATATCAAATCGCTTTAGGTCCTCTTATTTTTAAGGCGCACGATATTATAGCAGATTCCCTCTAGAATCAATCTGTCACTCAGGACGTCACAACAATGCATATCATGATGCTTGGCATACAATGACTCATGACATTTAATATGCACACATATACACATCCATAATCACGCATATATCAACAATTACCATACATCGCATTTTCTTGCCGTAAGGCCACCAACCATCATCACAATATGTATTTCATGCAATTTCATCACTCAACAGTACACAAGTCATACAATATCCACACCAACAGCATATTGCACATACACATCAAGTTCACACAGTTAAACGACAAAAGTCGACGACAAAACAACACATTCTCTAATTCTCGACATAATTTAATCGGCCAACAATTCTCAAAACCATCATCATAATAAAGTACATTTTATAAGCTTTCTAACGCATCAAACCACGCCTCAAACCGAACCACAGATCAAAAGTTATGAATTTTCAAAGAAAAGAATTTATTGAGATACAGCCAAATTCGCCTGGCGACTTGAGAATTCACCTGGCGAATTCCCATTCGCCATGGATTTCGCCTAGCGAATCCCATTCGCCAGCCCTTCGCCTGGCGAACTAGTGGCGACTCACCAATTTAGAAAAAAACCCCAAGAGTTACAGAAGCTACCCCCTTTCTGTAATTCCGATTTCGCCTGGCGACTTACGAATTCGCCTGGCGAATCTCCCTTCGCCAGCACTTCGCCTGGCGAACTAGTGGCGAGGCTCAATTCGCCTGGCAAATCCCAAATTCGCCTGGCGAATCACACTAGAACCAGAAAAATTCTGTTATGGGTTACACGATCCAAAACCCCCCAAAAACCTCATTTTTCATTCCAAATCACTTCCAACAGCAAAACAATTATCAGCAATAACTCATAAACACATGGTAATCATACGACGCACATTATATCGATTTTCGACCGCGAAAACATCGATTCCTAATCATTTTATCATTTTCGACCTAGAACTCAAAAGCCATGGAAAGACAAGAAACATCCAAGCAAACACATACATAATCATACACAA
Organism: Lathyrus tuberosus; assembly: GCA_022829125.1. NCBI lineage: Eukaryota > Viridiplantae > Streptophyta > Magnoliopsida > Fabales > Fabaceae > Lathyrus > Lathyrus tuberosus. The sequence goes on along the minus strand of JALAZF010000061.1, from coordinate 3,595,207 downwards.
ACATAGTATAATCGAGTTTCGCACCCTTACCCGATTTAATCGTGTTCTAGAAAGTCGGTTGATTGATTTCCAAGTTTTACCAAATTCTCTCTTTTCTTCTCTTCTCCTTTTCTTTTCTTCTTCTCTTCTTTTTCTTTCTCTTCCTATTTTTCTCTCTTTCTATTCTATTATATTCTAACTTAATAAAATAAATCAAAATGCCCAAATTACCCCTATACTCAAATATCTCGCAAATGTTCCCAAAACGCGATAAAATATATCCACGACGAAAAATAACATATTTTCACATAAAAGTCAGAAATAAAATAATATAATAATAAAATACTCAAAACAACTCAATTAATTAAAAAGACAAAACTGACAAAACTGACCGGGCGTTACATGTGTCCCCAAAAAGAATCTGGTTTCAGCAAGTCATAAATAAACTCAGAAAGATTTCAAACATAATTTCTAAGTTGTGAATAAGTTCTAAACAAAGTTTCACAGAATCACTAGCCTGTAAGACTGACATCAATTAACCTGTGTTATAATCGTCGATCATATTCGAATCTAGCTTACATTTGGTGACAGTGAATTGAACTGCCATTAGAACCTGATGAAAACATATATATTAGAATCTAGCTTGCCAACAAAGAATAAACATCAGAATCCAAGCAAAGCACAGGAGAGTAAACTGTGTGCCAGGATGATGTTTTATCTTCGGAAACATAAAATCAGTATAATTTGGATCATGCACTTTATCTCATTCCTTGTAGGAGTTTCTTGAAATGATTAAAAAATGAGTTTGTAATTTTTTGTTATTTTTTGTAGAAAAGTGAATTACAAAATCAATGGCATCAATGCATTACAATAATAGAAAAAAGTAATAGAAAAAATGCATAATAATAGAAAACAATTTACTCATACTATTAACAGTTAAATTAATTGATATATGAGACTGTTTGTTTATCATATTGTGCATTTTTAATAAAAATACTTCTTCTGCTGAGGAAAACTAAACATAAAAAAATATTAAGATCCTGCTATAATTTTTTACTCTAGCTTGTGAAGACATGTCTATACCACATGTTACTTTTAGACTCTACCAACAGGAGAAACTGGTGGATTAGAAACATAACTTGCAGAAATATCCTCTAATTTACAACAAAGCTCACATGGCATCTTGCTATCAACTAATGCAATGTAAATGATGAATGCTTGCAAAAGTGAGAGCGACGAGTCAAAGGCTACAAAACTCATACCATTTTCTAACGGGGTTAAGTTGAATGTTGGGCGCAGATCTTGTTCGTTCCCCTGTGGTTAGTAAGAAAAGAGATCAATGCATCAAAACTTCTTTACATCCTAGTTCATTCAACAAGATTTGTTGTTCTACCTCAACCATCAAGTACAAAGATTCTAGAATTGTAAAAAACAAGATTTGCCCATTTGAGTTTTGTCGGTTTAAAATAGATAACATAAAAATGGAAGCCTTGAGTTGCCCGAGAGAGAGAAGGAGAAACAAACAGAGAATAAGGACGAGAGATTGAAACTTACATAATCAACAGTGGCGTAGTGGTGCGTGCACGCGACTATGAGCTCGAGGATGAATATTGAACAAACGATGAAGAGAGAACTAAGCGTGTTTTGATGGGAAGAGAAGAGATAATTCAACAAATAAAAACCCTAGAAAATTGGGCCAAACCAAGTGACCCAGTCCAGTCACTATAAACTAGTAACTCATATTAAATAAGGAATTGGGCCGGTTGGTTTAGGTTTTCGATGGGATCAATTCAGATATCCGAAACCGACCACTTAAACCCATGTAAATCCAATAATGGCGAACCCGTTAACCCGAAAACTGGCCCAACCCAAACCGTACCTGTGCGGGCCTCATGGATCGGCTGGCTTGGGTCGGTTAAAAAAATTATGTTCAGCCCTAATGCTAGTTTATTGGAAGTTGCACGGTCTCGAAGGTCCTTTGACTCTCGTCTGTTAGATTATTTCTTTTCACCTTCTAATGTTCGTCTAAAGGGTATATGTAAGATTAAATTTTAGGCATAACTAGTCCCTAGGTCCCTTAACTTTGAGTGAAGTTTCGCTTTGGTCCCCGAACTAAAAAACATTACATAATGATCCCTTAACTTCACTTCCGTTAAACCATTTGGTCCTTACCATTAATTTGTGTGAAAAAAAAGTTATCTATGGCTGAGGTGGCATGCCAGGTAAGCAAATGGTAAATTGAACATTCAGCTTCTATGTTATAAACGCTCTAGGGTTCTTGGGTTTCATCTTCCATTTACAGTGTTCATCTATATTTCCTCTTCTTCCATTTTCTTCTCCAAATTAGGGTTAAATCACCATCTTCTTTCTTCCATCTTCCATTTTCTTCTCCAAATTAGGATTCAATGTCAAAGATTGCAAGCAATGCTTCAACGTCAAACAGCCATAGCTATGGTACATCTGGATCTGTGTTTCGTAGAAACAAGAGAATGAAGTGTTTTTGACAAGATGAAAAGTGTTCTTCGAATAGTGAATGATGTGAACAGTGTCAACTATGGGAGAATATTTTGGGGTTGTAGAAATTACAGAAATCACATGGATAAGGGTTGTAATATCTTCAAGTGGTTAGGTGACGAGTTTGTTGATGGAAAGGATTTAAAGCTTGAAAGACAAAAGAAGAAAATTAACAAATTGAAGAATGAGGTTATCTACACTAGAGGATGGCTGAAAATATCCATTGTGGTTGGGATGTTGAGCTTAGGGTTGAACCTTGTGTTTGTAACAATGTATTTCAATTAGAATTAGGGTAGTTCAATGTTATGTTTTCACATTTTCAATGTGTTCTTAAGTTGGTTTAATGAATAATGTTAGTGTCTATTTCAACACATTACCAATGTTTCTTCATGGTTCTCTGTTTTATCTGTGATACATAACTGGTATAAATTTGTCTCAAAATTTAACCTGTTAAAAATGCAGCTTAAGGACCTTATTGGTATGGATCAAAATAGTAAATAGACCAATTTGCAACAAATTATAAAATTAAGGGACTTTATGGAAACCATACAGTAAGACAATTTGGCATTATAAGCCCTTTCAACTTTCATTAACAGATTTGAAGTCAGATACATAACTGGTTCAATAAAAAAGGTTATTATAAGCATTAATATAACATTCCAAAATGTGATACAAGTACAAAACAGATAGGCAATTGTCAATAAGCCAAAATGTTCCTAACAAAACGACATTCCAAAATGTGCCTTACAAAAACGAAAAAGATAGGCCATTAAAAAGCATAACAAAATGACATAACAAAATGTGACTAGACATCATAGCAAACATCAAGGTTGACTTGAAACAGGTTTGCTACCCTTATGAAGTGTTTTTTCGTTTTGGGTGGTGGCTGACTTGTAAAAATTGGTGGTGGTGGATGAGTTGTTCCTTCTTATACCTGACTTGAAACATTTGTTGTTGGTGGCAGATTTGTTGCTTCTTGTACCTGACTTGAAATATCTGTTGTTTCTGGTACCTGAGTTATTCCTTCTTGTACCTGACTTTAAGGAGCTTGTGGTTGTGATAGTTTACAGGTGGCCTTGTTGTGACCATCCTTGTGGTAACGATTACACTTGATACCATGTTTTGCCCTTTTCATGTGTGTTTCATCCCTAACCATTTCTCCAGCTTCCTTATTCCTTTTTTCCTCTGGCCTTCCAGGCTTCCTCTTTATTGGTGGTGGATGAAGATCAACAACACTAGTTTTGGCGCACAAGGCTTCCCCATTAAGTGGATAAATAACAGGTGCATAACAAGCTGAATATTGTTCCTTCTTGTAACAGTCAGGTACAAAGTCATCAATCTGTAAATGTTGATCCTTCATGCAAGACATTGCATGATAGCATGGAAGTGCAATCACCATCCATATTGTACATGAGCATTCTTTCTTGTAAAGGTTGACAACATATTTTTCTCCATTGAGTGAAATATGCCTTTCCTCATAGTCATATTCACTTGCACGCCTGTAAAAAAAGTATCCATTTTAATGTTAGCCAATGTAATATTCAACATATGTATTTAATAGAGGACCACAAATCAACCATACAATCCAATGATTGGTTTTCTGTGACCCCCTTTCCATCCTTTTCTTGATGTTTGGTAGTATGATGCCCTCATATTTGGCAATCTTTTTCCTATTGAATTCCCATCTCTGCATTAGATACACTCTAATTTCTTCAAGCATTATCACAATAGGCTTGGATCTAGCAGCTACAAACACAAAGTTGAAGGCCTCAGGCATATTATTAACCAAAGTGTCACATCCTGTACTTGGCATGAACCTTGATTTGCTCCAGAATCTTGGTGGAATTTTGATGAGATGTTTGAATGCCTCTTCATTAACTCCCTTGATTTCAAGCATTATTTTCTCCCAAGCATTTACATAACTTGCATATGTAGCCCTCCACATCAATTCCTTCAATTTTAGGCCAGGGAACTTCTTTCTGAAGTTGCTATATAAATGCCTGCAATGCACAATTTAAGTAAGTAGTCTTAACTAAAATCCTATACACTATTTAAGTAAACAGAATATCTAAAATCATGCAATGCAGAGTTTAAGCAAATAGACCTAACATAGAATCTCTGGTCAATATTACCAAGTAATTCATCAATAGCTGGCAACAAACCCTGCATTCAAAAATAAGTAAAATTGATGGTGATATTTAAACAATTGGCTAACAGGTAAAATTCAAGGTGAGAGTTAACCTTTTATTGATCAGTAATGAAGGTATAGGTTTTGCACAATCTGACTCCTCCCAAATCAGCTATCAATAATTCTAAAAACCAGCTTCATGAGTCTTTAGTTTCACCCTCAACAACAACATATGCAATTGGTAGCATTTGGTCATTTGGGTCCCTCCCAATAGCAGCTAGTATTTGTCCACCATAGTATCTCTTTAGGAAACACCCATCTAATCCTATAATAGGTCTGCACTTAAAAAAATTGTCCTTGCAAGCTTTGAGACATACATAGATCCTCTGGAAGTGGGGATTATTTGACCATGGTTTTCACTGCTCTCCCCTTGAACTGGTTGACTTGTAATCTTGACAGTTGATCCTAGGTTTGCCCTTAAGAGTTCATGGCCATAATCATGATTCTTCTATACTGCTCTCTAAATGAACTGTCCACAATATCAATAGCTAGTGTCTTTTCTCTATATTCCAATGCCTTGTTAATCCCAACATTCCACTTTTCACGTGTCTTCTCCATAATATCAGTCAACTTCAAAGATGGATTCTCTCTAACACTTGTTTGAATCTTCTTGCCCAACCATTTTGAATTCAGGAACCTAATCTTATAATCCCTACCACATGTATGCTTGTCCATAATTGTCCTCAATTGCAAAGTCTCTTCACCTTTTATATTTGTATAGTAAGCCTCCCATGGAAAACTTGCCTTGTATTTTACTTTCGTCCTTGCTTTATCATTTTTAGAAAATTTCAGGTTCCTTCCTGAATGTATAACATATGTTCTTATTGCCTCTTGAAATACATCCTTTGTAGAAAAAATGTACCAAGTTCCTATTTGTAGTCTTCCATTCTTTTTGGAAGCTTAAATGTTACAAAATCATCCTTTACAACCTCATCATTCTCATTCTCATTATCATACTCATTAGGCAATTCATCACTATCACACTTCTCAATGTCACTTAAACCTCTCAAATTTTCTAGATTAACCTCACCATCATTATTAGCACCTTCATTCATAACAAGGACCTTTTCCTTACCTTTCCCCATGCCTTTTGCCTTGCCTTTTTCCTTTCCCCTTACCTTTCCCCTTGCCTTTTGCCTTACTTTTTCCTTTCCCCTTACATTTTGTATTCACTTCATCCTCATCAATTGCTATCTCTCCATCAATACTTATATCATTTTCCGAGTCTTCAAAATTGACATTCAAAGCACTGTCTTCACTTCCATCTTTTGCCACATCTCATTGGTTACAGTTAACTACCTCATCTTCTTATTGGTTACAGTTTAGTCCTTCATTAATTCCCTCTACTTCAACATTCATCCATTGACCCACATTTTCCTCACTGACACAATTGGTCCCCACATTATCCTTATTGTTATAGTTTGTCTCCTCTTGACCCATATTCTCCTCAATTTCACAGTTGGTCCCCACATTCTCCTCATTTTCCTTAATTCCAACATTCTCCTCAACTTCCTCAATTGGTGTCCCCTCTTCCACCACATCTTCACCCATTGTGATCCCACCTTGATTATTTCCCATTTCAGGGCCTTCACCAACCACATCTTCACCCATTGTGGTCTCACCTTGATTATTTCCCAGTTCAGACCCTTCACCAACCACATCTTCACCCAATGTGGTCCCATCTGGTAGTGAGAATATAGGCTTCTCAATAACATCAGATCCTAACACAGGATGTGTAACATACAAATGGCATTACCCAATTATCATTGCAATTGTTCTCATCTTATCAGTCCCATTATCATTTTCTAATAGAACTATATCATCAGCATACATGTCATCATAATACCAAAGCATATCTATAATAGGGTAACCTAACTCTTCTAAATTGTTCAATATTTTAAAGTAACTCCAATAATCGGGATCAACATCCCAAATTTCCTCTAACCTTACATAACCTGACTTGGTAAAATTGGTAAACTCCCTAGAAAACTCACTGGAATGATGAATAACACACTGGAATTTACTCTCCATGACCTAATCAACCTACATATGGTAGCAGAAGTACTAAGTAAGTTGGGTAAAGTAGAAAGTTAACATTTTTAGTAACTTACGATTGCAAGTTTGTACCTTAGGGTTTCTTCTTCAAATGATGGATGAGTGCAGTTCGTCTTCAATGGAGGGTTGTGAAGAGTGTCGTTATCATCTTAGATGGAACTTGCGTTGTGAATCGTCTTTGTTGTTTCTTCTCTCAAGTTGTGCTTTCACAAACATTAACCTAAGCCTTAATACCTTTCAGCTTCTTCTATTTGTCATTTGTAATATTTTAATCAATATAAAATAAATAAATATGCCAACTCAGCCATTAAAAGTCCAGCAAAGCAAGTTTTAATGTTTTTCAACAAAAACTAACAGAAATGACTAAAATATGTAACGGAGTATAAGTTAATGGACCACTATGTAACGTTTTTTTAAGGGACCAAAGAGAAATATTGACTAAAGTTAAGAGACCAAAAGAGGTATTAAGCCTAAATTTTATCTTTCCATTATTTTATTTATTATTTCTTTCTTATTATCCCTCATAGGCGTTAATTCTCAAAGTGTTTTCCAATGCTCTCAAGTATCTCCAAACTATTTTCGTCGGTAAATTCGCTTGTGTTGTTATGTTGTCTACAGTTATATTCTATGTTTTTCTTTGACGGTGGTTCAAGTTAAACAAGTGACTCTAAACATAAGAGAGGGATGAATTGTGATATTTAAAATTATAAAAAAAAATCACGAAAATGATAGATTTAAAATGATTTATATTAGAAACGGAGATTAACTAAGAATAAGCATTGGAAAAGATAAATAATACCATAAAAGATAAAAGACAAGAATATAAATATATATGGTAAGAAATACCATACTAAATATTATCTTGGTTTGACCTTAAACCATGCAGTATACTTCAGTCCCCAAGAGTTTCCTCTCGAGATTTCCACTAAAACTGACTTGAGCTTCAACACAAGATTAACCTAACAACCTTAAACAACTTAAGCTTTTACGCAGGATCAATCCAACAAACTTACACAAATACTTTGATCTTTTACACATGTTCAACCCAACAACCTTAAACCAAGTTTTTTACATGTTTAGATTGCAACCTTCATATCTATTGCAAATCAGAAGAGAATTATGCTCTTGAATAAACAAATTCAGCATAACAGAAAGACGCCATAATTCTCATTTGACATTTTTCACTCTCTCAATACTAAAACAATTATTAGTGAATAAAAATTATAAAATAAAGAGAATACGAGAGATAGAATAGTTTATAACTCGAAAAATGGATGTGCTGAGAAAAGAGGAAATACCTCCTTTGTACATGTAAAATTTGGCTCAAAAAGGCAACAATCCATGGACTTTGGTGCTTCCTAATCAATTGGAATGCCTACCTAATCAATTAGATTAACCCATAAAAGGAAATACTAATTTTTGACACCACTTAATCAATTAGAAAACCAATCTAATCTAACAAGAGGTGTTACTCTTGTTTTAATCGATTAGGTGAAGGTCCAAATCAATTAAACTATTGAGTTTTGTTTCAATAAATAATTATAGATACTTTTAATTAATAAATTACTTGTTTGGATTGGTTTTAAGAAGTTTTAATAAAAATATGAGAAGTTTGAAATACTTTGTGTGTGTGTGTGTGCGTGTGAATCATTGCAGTACTCGAGACTTACTCTTGTTTAATTTACAATTAATTGATCAAACTATAATACAAAGCAATAAGCGCAAGATTAGGCGACCTTTCATTACTTCACAACTTTAGTTCCTTCTCAATATAACATTGATTAGCTCTTTCATTTGAAACTTGAACACTTTGACGTGTGCTTGCTTCTTGACTGATGATGCTTATGATTTAATTCTTTATTGTTCATTTTTCATCATCAAAACCTTTAGAGGAAATTACATGCACAACACATAGAACCACATTCTCTCCCTTTTCTATGATGACAACACATATATCAGGGATGTGGTAAAAATAAAATTAAAAATATGGATAAGAAGATGTAGAGTTGTTAAGCACCCCTCACAGATAAAAAATATATACTCCACTCTCCATCAAAGTATATTTCTTCCCCTTTGTCATTATCATAATTTGGGATTGATATATAGAGATAAAGAACAAACAACACATAGAACATATATATCATATTCAAAAGGGAAGAAGAAGAAAAAGAAGAAACACTTAAACAAATTAATCTGTGCCTAATTCACATAAGATTCCTAACTCAGTTCTTATATAAAAGAAATTTTCTTTAGGAAGAGGTTTTATAAAAATATTTATCAATTGTTTATATGAGAACATAAATTGAATTACGCAATCCCTTTTTTCCTCATGATTCCTAATAAAATGGCGTCTAATCTCAATGTGTTTCTTCTGAGAGTGAAGTACAGGATTCTTAGTGAGGTTATGGCGCTAGGGTTGTCACATTGATCGAGATATTTTTTAGATTAACTCAGTGATCATTTAATTTTTATTGCATCTAGATGAGGATGTGCTCAAGTTCGTTCCTGACTTTCTTGATAACCCTGTGTTAACGAAGGCTGCCTCAGCCTCCTTTATTAATCTTGTTGCCAAAACTAAGAATCCTCAAGCTCTAGGGAATTATATACCTATATGTCTAGTTAACTGTTTTTAGAAAATTCTCTCTAAATTGCTAGCTAGTAGGTTGAAGAAAGTGGTTAGTTCCCTAGTGTCTGCCGAACAGACGGCGTTTGTGCTGGGAAGATGTATATTTAAAAGGAGTTGTATGATGCTGAAGATAGATTTTGAGGGGGTGTACGATTTTGTGTCGTGGGATTTTCTCAAATGTTTACTTGTTAAGATGAATTTTGGCCTTAAATGGGTTTCATGGATCCAATCTTTAGTGTGTAAAGGATCCATGTTTGAGTTAGGTAATGGGAGTGCTTCCAAGGACTTTGTTGTTGGGAAAGGATTACGTTAAGGGGACCCTCTGTCGCCCTTCCTTTTCATTCTTGTGATGGAAGTGTTAAATAGGTTGGTTAAGAAGGCTGAGACTATAGGTTTATATGAAGGATTCAAAGTGGGGTCAGAGGTGAGTCTTAGCATTTCTCAGTTTGTAGATGATACACTGTTGTTGGGAGAGGATAATTGGAGTAACTTATGGTGCATTAAGGTTGTATTGCATGGATTTGAGATGCTATCAGGTCTCAAAATTAACTTCTTTAAGAGCAAGATTGGAGGAGTCAATTTGAGCCCTGAGTTTCTGTCTGTTGCTTCTAATTTTCTGCACCATGACGTCCTTAAATTGTCGTGTACTTTCCTTGGTGTTTTTATAAGAGAAAGTCATAGGAGATTTCATTATTGTCAGAGATCATTGACAAAGTTAGGATTACATTAGCTGATTGGAAAGGGAGACACATGTCCATAGGAGGGAGGCTTGTTCTCATTAATTCTGTTATAAATGCTCTGCCTTTGTACGCGTTTTCTTTTTATAAAGTCCTAGGAGGAGTTATTAAGTCTCTTCAGAGTATACAGAGCAGGTTTTTGTGGGGAGGTTGTGATTCAAAGAAGAGGATTCACTGGGTGGATTTGAAGTCTATATGTTTGCCCAAAGAAAATGGTGGCTTGGGCATTAAGGATCTAGCTTGTTTCAATAAAGCTCTGCTTATGAAGTGGAAATGGAGACTGTTGAATGAGGAAGACTGTGTGTGGAAGGGTGCGATGGAAAGTAGATATGGTAAAGATTTGCCTCTGACTATTAATAGATTTGATAGGGAGAAAAGGAAGAATACGAATTCAATATGGTGGAGGGATATGTTGAGTCTAGGTTATGATTTTGCTTCTAAGAGGAATTTTTGTGTGGAGAATATGAAGTGCAAGTTAGGGAAGGGGGAGGATATTTCTTTCTGGCACAATTGCTGGATTTTAGAGGTTCCTTTGAAGGATGTTTTTCCAAACCTATTTCTTTTTGCGAAAGATTCAAGTGGTTCTACTACAGCTCTAGGTGAGTGGAGTGGAGAGGTTTGGTCTTGGAACCTATGTTTCAATTTTTTTCCTCAAGACTCAGTTATGGAAAGAGAGTATGAAGATCTTATGGAACTGTTGGAAGATGTTAAACCAAATAGAGACAGTGCAGATGAATTCAAGTGGGATCCAGGTGTCAACAATTACTCTACCTCTATTAATGGTTATTTTGTAAAATCCTGTTACCATAGCTTAAGGCAAGATAACGAGGTTAGTAGAGTAGATGAAGACTGCCTAATCGGTCTGAGGAAATCTTAGAAGATGAAAGTTCCTTCGAAAGTTCATATTTTTGTGTGGAAAATATTCAGAAGCAGGTTAGCTACTAAAGATGAATTGGTTAAGAGGAACATTGGTTTTTCTAATGGTGATATTGGTTGCAAAATGTGCAGTTACTATGAGGAAACTTCCACTCACGTGTTCTTGGATTGCCCAGTTGCAGTAGCAGTTTGGAAGGGGATTGAGCAGTGGTTAGGAATTCTTTGTATCAGAAAAGATAGTTGCACAGATTCTTTATTGGACTTTGATGAGGCTATTAAAAGAGATACTAGAAACTCAAGGGGTTTGGTAGTTTGGGCAGCAACTTTATGGTTCCTATGGTACGGTAGGAATTGTTTCATCTTTGACAACAAGTTGAAGTCTGTATTAGAGTTGCTGAATTCCATTAAGTACTTCAGCTGGAGATGGTTATCAGTTAAAAATTCACATTTTAGTTCTTCTTTTTATGAGTGATATCCTGTGCCTATTGTTTGTCTTAATAGGTCATTGTAATTGTTGTGTTTGGGTTGCTGCACCCTTTGTGCAGCTGGTTTAGTTATCATTTTATTACCTTCTGGAGAAAAAAAAAACTACATGCAGCGACATATTTTGCTTTATTTGTGGATAACTCAACTCTTGCTTATTTCTAGCTATGTCAAGAGACAAACAAATTCTAAAGAATTTGACACCTACTGCTGTTACTTTTTTGATCAGATTTATACACAGCAAAATTGTAATCAGAATATCCAACCAAAGCACAATCAATCCATTTGGGATTCCATAAACCCATAAGTGGTGTGTTAATGAGATGTCTCATAATACACTTGACCGCAGGGAGATGTGATTATTTGGGGTTTGATTTTAAAACGTGCACACATATATACATCAAACATGATATCAAGATGGGATACAATATGATAAAGAAGAGAACTAATCATACCTTGATATTTTCTTTCTTCAACTTCTTTTCCTCTTTCGTCCTTATCCAAACTACATGAAGTACTCATTAGTGTTGAGGTTAGTTTTTTTTATTCTATACCAAATCATTTTAATAGTTCTTTACAATATTTAACATGATTAGTGAAGATGTCTTCATTTTATTGATGATTATGTAACCCAAGAAAGTATCGAAACTTCCTCATCATGGACATTTCGAATTCATTCTGCATCATATAAAAAAAATTATCACAAGAACTCATTAGTAGCACCGAATATAATATTAGCTACATATATTTTCACAAGTAAAATGTCATGCACAGTTTTATTAATAAAAATTTGTGTATCAAGCTTCCCTCTTTGAAAATTATTTTCAAGCTAAAACTTACTCAAATATTCATACCAAGCTCTATGGACTTGTTTGTATTCATCTTTATCTTCTGAGAGGCTTTCTCTTTGAATATATGCACACACAAAGTATTCTACCTCTACAACAACAATGGTTTAGTTCATCAAAGGTAATTTGTGTAAATTCTTCTATTGTCATGGTCTTTTAAAAAAAAAAATTAATAGAGAAAAGGATACTTTTTTTTTAGTTTTAAAGAGATTGCATATATAAGAATTATACGTGCTTACTGAATGTTAAGTAAATTATGTTATGAAATTTCAACAATTAGAACAACTCAATGGTAGTTTAAGGGAGTCTTACCAATAGTCTCAAATCAAATGGGCTACCTTTGTTATTATCATAATAAGAAACTTCTCATATAGTAAGAGTAAAATGAAAGAAAATATTCATATCTTCAGTCATGTGAATTGACATCCAATATGAATATGACATTTTGAACTAAATTTATTAAGCATATCTGCATCACAATTTAACTTTTTGACCTTTGGTATCCAAATCTTTTTAGATCATCTTACGTTAGTGGAATACATATTTTATATAGATTTTTTACTAGAGTTATAATCTTTGAAGCAAGATGAAGCAAACATATTTATCATTTTATTTTCATGATATTCTTTATATAAATGAGAATGAGGGTAGACATTTTTACTTTCATATAAAGAAACATGACCATTTTATTACAATAATTACATTTAAATATATTACATTTAGTGGTCCTATTTGCATGACATGTGTTACTAAATTTTAGCATTGTTTTTAGGTTCATGACCTAAATCGACTTTGTTATAAGTATCTCTTTGATTTCCTATTATGATATTCAAGTTATCTCTTTCTTTGGTAAACTTATCAAGTGTGTTATACAAGTCATTGATTTTATCTTCTAAAAGGTTGCATTTTTCACATTTGATAGGTTCTTCAAAATTTGCATAAAAGGAAGAAGAATAAGAATGAGAGTTTTGAATTAAAATAATTTTTCTCTAAGAATATTTTTTTCTTCTAATAGATTTTTTCAGGAGAAGAAATAGTAGACTAAGACACAAAAACAATGTTTTTTAAGTTACTTGACTCGTTCTCTAACTTTTTACAGATGAGGAATAAATCATTATAAGTAAATTTAGAACTTAGATTATTTACTTTATTTTCTTCGTAGTTTGTTATAGGACATGAGTGGATTTCTTCCTCTATTTCAGATTAATCAGAGAAGTCCGTGTCACTATTGCTCCATGTAGTGTAAGCTCTCTCTAAATATTTTTTGTGGTATTTGTTAAAACAAGATTTGTTCATGACATATTTTCCTTGAGTTTTGATGATAACAAAGTATTGAAAGAACAATGGTTTATTTGATGTGTGTTACATGTGTGCAGGTTCTAATACTTGTAAATATTATAGTCAGAATCTGTTTTACATTAGCACACTTGGGATTTGCTGAATTGCTAGCTTCTGGTGGCAGAATCTGAAGAACACTTGTTAAGTGATGTCTGGCGTAGACTCTAAAGCTAAAGGTCTCAGCATCAGAAGAAGCAACATAATTGTTTCTACACTTAGTGAATGAAAATTGACTTCTGGTACCATTCAGAGTTGGTGATAAAGCTGAAGTTGTTCGTACTGCAGAAAGCAAGTTGTATTGTCAAATCAAATTGTCAGCTAGAGTCTACAGATTGCAAGGCTCAAGAAATGCTGACATGCTTTACTGATATCTACTCTCAACGGCTCTAATAGTACAGGATCTCTTGAAGACTTAAAGGTTAAACATGTTACACATTGGATCAAGATCTTCTGGTGTATCTATCTTCAACGTCTCTTGTACTATAGAGCAAAACCAAAGACTCTTTATCAAGTTACCTCTTTAACAGCTAGTTTCTGCATAGTTTATATATATGGCTGAAGGTTCAAACTGAATCTTTAACAAGGATTATCCAGAAGAAGGAGTAACAAGATCAGCAATTATCAACACCATTGTATATGCAGATTTTCTGTTGTTTGTTGTAATTGTAAAAGCCTTAAGATTTCTTACACATTGAATATCTTAGAATTCTTAAGATTCCTTAAGATTTTCTGTTGTAATTACTTTGATTTTGTTTATAATTACGCGAGGAAAATTAGGGTGTTACATTCAGTTCGATTCTATTTCTGTTTTGATTACCGAGTTCGGTTTCTCTCGGTTTGAGTTTTTGTTCTGGGTTAATTTCGACTCGGTTCTCTGTTCTACATTGTTTTGATTTTGATGCAGTTGAAAATTGGTTTTAAGTTGTTTAGATTCAACTTTTTTAGGTTTGGATTCACTACAACTTTGGTTTCGAACTCAATTTTGTTTGTTCGTGGATTTGGCTCGGTTTCGACTTAGTTTCGACTTACTGTTTTTATGACTTTGAATGTGGTTCCATATTGGTTTAGTGGTGGTTTTGACTCACTGTTGTTTCAGTTTTCAACTTAGATAGAGTTTTATTAATTTTAATTTTGAAAAAGTTGTTAACATTATTTTATAACTAATATATGCATTGGGGAAAGAATCAATTCTTTTTACATAATTAACTATGTCAATTGTTGTATCATTTTATAGATGTATAATTTCTTTTAAGATGTTAAGTTTTGTAAATAAATTCAATCAATTAATATATGAGTTTTCATTATGTTTTAATGAACGTTCATGATTAAGACAATATTCTTTTAACTTTTCATTATCTAATTCTTTTAACCTTATTTTTTTCAATGCTAAAAAAATCCAAAAATATCATTATATAATTTAAATTGTTCAAACCTATTTTGAAATGAAATAATTTCTTTATCTACAATGTATAAAAAAAAATCAGTTTCCAATGATTCCTCGGGAGATTTAACAACTTTATTATCAATATTCTCATCAAATTGTTTCTTTCTACAAATAGTTTGTTTTTCACGAAATTTGGATTCTATATCTAATTCAAAAGCAATTTATTTGACAAAAATAAGTGCAGTTTAAAAATTATGTTCACTATATTTTTCAAAAAATGTAACTAGACCTTTCAGTTGTTCTATAGCCACATCAATATGCATATCCTTAGATTAAAAATTTTACTAGCTGAATTTACGGCAAACAATATCTCATACAAAAAGTCATGCCTAACAAAAACTCAAAAAGTTCAAGCTCACAAGTTGCTAAACATTTAGCTTCGATCTTTATTTTAAATTAAACATTAACTTCATGTAATTTCAACAAAGTATATCTTATTTGTGAAATTAAAATCTCAAAAGTTTTACATTTTCAAAACAATCTTTTCAACACGTTCGTGACATAAATTTAAGAGTTAAGATAAAAATATGATCATGTGTAATTTTCCATTTTTTAGTTGAAGAAAAAAAATAATCTAGGACAACCACATAAAGTATAAAATGATCTAATATTAATGTTTAGAAATATTTTTTGCACACTATGATATTAGTTTTAAAAATATTGGAGCCTAAAGCGAGGGCTTTACTGGTCTAAGGGTTAAGACGACCCTACATACGTAAAAGGGTTAATTCAGACTAATCCTTATGTGTACCTTATTGAATATGGATTTTAGTTTTCATAATACCCCTTGAGGAATGATTGCTTTTATATGATATATATTGATCTAAAACTTGTATAAATATGTCTCATATGTTGTTAATAAAAATACACAAGAATAGAAAAATATTGGCATATCACATTTTCTTACTTCAACGGTGTGAGACCTCATTTTGTCAGTTGCACTTTGTGTGCTTTTTGTAATGACAGTTTGATCTATTTTTTTTTAGTTGCAAATTGTGTGCATTTTGTAATGACATTATGATAGTTGCAATCACAACAGTTGCACATTTATATCACAATGATTATGAATTACATATTATTACATTGTTGAAACTAAATCATAACTCAATTTCATTCATTCATTCAACCAAATCATTAACATTACATAAAATTGAAATGGCCTCAAATCAAAACTACATTGAAATTAAGAGATCTAAGTTGTACATTGAAATTTTGAGGCACTAAACAAACAATACATTGAAATTTTGATTCTAAACATAATTTTGTAGGCAATAACAAAAAACAACCAAGACATAATAAGGGTAACTGTAACACTCCGATTTATTTTGTTGTTTTTCGTAATTAGAATTATATATTGTGGTGCATTTGTGTGTGGTTGTGTTTGGGGTTGCCCTTAATATGGGGTAGTGACCTTAGAATTATAGGGATTAAGATGTTGGGGGTGTGTGACCAATTAGGTAGAACTTGGTGGCGTGGTGAGAATAGTTATTTGGTTAATATTATTATTTTTAAACTATTAAGGGATATTGTTATTATTATTTAATTAGTAAAATAATAATAATAATAATAATAATAATAATAATAATAATATTGAAACAATAATAATAATATTAATAATAAAAGGATATTAGAAAAGAAAATAGGAAAAAGAGGAATCAGGGAGAGAACTCATTCAGTATGTGAAAAACTGCGAAAGAGAAAGAGGAGAGCTAGGGCAGAAGGAAGAGAAAAGCCATTGTTGAGGCCGAGGTTTTCGTCAAGAACTCTAAGGTAAGGGTGGGGTTCTTTAATCTTTAAGGGTTGCATAATATTTGTATGAGGGTAGATAAACCTTTAGGATCGTCCATTGTGTATGGTTTGTGTTGATTTGGGAATTGGTGTTTTGTATGTTGGAGGTTCCGATAAGAGGAAAAATGCATAAATTGTTCGGTTAAATTGTGGCCTATGTATTCCTAATTGTATGTATGGTAATCTATGATTATATGTGTGTTTTTGGGACTGTTTGTGAGTGAAATCAGAGAAAGGTTGGGGCTGATTCGTGCAGAAATCGCAACTGCAGAATTACTTAATCGCGCAGTTCGCGATGCGAATAAAAGTTCGTTGGGAGAATGTTCGCCCCAGATTCGCTAAGCGAATGAAGTAGTGAACGAAGGGAAAGGAGAGAAATTTTGGGATGTGTGGTGGGGAAGCTCGCCCCAGGTTCGTTGGGCGAATTCCTGGCGAACTCTAGTTCGCTGGGTGAATTAGAAGCGAATGGGGAGAGAAAAAGGCGAGTCTCTGGTTTTTGTATGGGAGGAGTTGTTTGTTGGCAAGTTTGCTAAGCGAACTCCTAACGAAGGGCAGTTCGCAGAGCGAACTCGTAGCGAACATGACAGTGTTTATTGCTGTTACGGACAAAATTTTCTTAACTTTTAAAAATTCATAACTTTTAATTCGTATGTCTGTTTTAGTCGTCGTTCGAATCGTTGAAAAACTGGTTTCACATACTTTTTGTTAAAATTAATTTCAGTACCACCATTCCAACCATTTGACGTGTTAATTGGGTTTTCGTGTATGTGTTATGTGTTGTACATTGAAATGATGAATTCAGTTGTGTGTTTGCGTGTTACGGTTGTGGATTGTTGTTGTTGTATGTGTTGGCAGGTATATGTTGCGTGTTGGATAGTTGGAGTATGATGTATTGATGCATTTTTAGTCATATGCATTTAGTTGTCGTCGTATGTTGTCGTTGTATGCATGCCATGTTGCATAAGTTGTGTGATAAGTCGTGTGCCCATGTGGGGTGTGAGCGTCTTATCGGGATTCTTTGAAATAGAATCGTATTGTTGCTGTTATTGTTGAGGTGATCGTGTTCCCATGTGGCGTGTGAGCGATCACGGATGTCGTGTGCCTATGTGGGGTGTGAACGACTGATATAGAAGTTCCGACGGCAATTATGATCATGAAAAAAGGATCGAATTGGTACCACATGCATTGAGTCGAGTCGTGGGTCTCATTACATTGCATTGTGTTGTGTTGTAGTGCATATGATTTTCTGTTTGTGTGGAAAATTGTATTTGTGCTGATGTTGTGGTGATAGGGTGAGTCGTATATGGATTATGTTCTTTCATACTTATCTTATGCATTTCTTATGTTGATTTGAGAATCTCACCCTTTCTGTTTGAATGTTACCTCCACGTGGGTAACGTGCAGATAAGCAGGATTAGTGGGGAGTTGAAGTTAGTGAAGATAAAGTCTTCTCTTTTATTTTGTTGTGTCGGCATCTGCTCTGATGTGTAACACTGGGGATTCAGAACGCTTGTCGTTATTTGTTTTATTATTTGTTACCACTTTATTTGCTTGATGATGATTATGTGGTATTACACATGTTATGTTTTAGTTAAATTCCGCTGCTATATGAGAAGATTAGTTAAGTATGGTTTTATTGATGATATCTATGTGTTACATATCGTATGCATGAACATGTGTTTGTTGAATGTGGCATCCTAAACGTTGTATGTTTTATTTTACTCTGATATTTTATTATTAATTGTCTCGGGGGTTTAGGCTGTTACAGCAACCATCAACCAAAAATATTTCTTCTTTCATATTGTAGGAGCTTCTTTGTTTTTTCAACCTTCTTTGTGTTGGGGTTGGTTGAAAATATACATGTTAAATAAGTCTCACATCGCTTAGTTTTGTAACTGAAGAGAGAGTCCAAGGCTATATATATGATACAAGTTATTTGAAGTCCCACATAGAACTACTACGTAAAAACCAATTAACAGCGGTTGGGAAAGGTATATAATGACGTTGGCGCAAGCGTTGTTATGTAGAGTGTCGTTGTAAAATGATACTTATAATCACAGCCCATTAAACATTGTAATAACCTGGAAATAACGCGCCCTATCACAATGGTTTTTCAAACGAACCGTTGTGATAAATATAATGGTCTTTGGTTCCATTTCCAGCTGCGCCGTTTTGATATTTTTTTTATGCAACGCACGAGATATTATGACGGCTAAATTATATAAGCTTTGTTATATATTCTGCAGACACAAATATACAACCACGACTATGTTTTATAACCCCTGTCAAAACTTCCTATGTTTTAAATATGCATTTCTCAGCAATTCAAATTCATCCCATTTTTTAACCTGTAACCATTTTAACCATAACAGATAATGTATACATGCATAAAGAGCATAAAATACAGCTAACATTGTTCATTGACAAAAGCCAAAATTTCTTCCTATTATTAATTCTGTAAGTATTGTAACTATTATAACCATATTTACACCAAACACTATATTCATGTCATCAATACAGAAAAGTGTTAGTCACATCATCTCTACAGAAAAGTGTTATTCACTTCATCAATTACCAGGACCCTTAAGAACATTGTGGATAAACGTCCAACGTTTACGAAGATCTACAAAGTCCTCAACGGGGAATGTGGTTTCGTCGTTAAACATCTACATAAGAAAGAGTGAATAACATGTATGATAATAATTCAATAGTCAATTTATATATTAATATATGTAAACATTTTATGACATGTATACCTTATCATATGAATCAACAATCCCGACAAGGACAATGTTTAACATATGTTTCATGACATAATAACCACACTCGTAAGTCTCGATTGTTTCTTTGTCTAAAAATTTAAGCAAAAATGACATGAATACAACCACACATGAATGTAAATGAAAAAAACATGTAATTGGGCCACTTACTTTAGGACAGATCCATGTGAGCTTTCTTCTAACATTGTTCATCATATTCACTTGCTCCATAACACTGTACATTGAATTTGAATTAAACACATTACATGATAAACTAATTACAATGTCAAAGAAAATGAATTAAACATACACTTACGAATTAATAATATCTTTCATTTTCTTTTCCAATAGATCATGCAAGGAACACAGAAAAGTTATTGTATTCGTCCTAAATGATATGATGGTCAATTGTCAATGACCACTGAATAAACAAGAGCATATATGTTATTGGTATTGGCTAAAACTAAACTAAATATAGAATACATAAACATCAATTCCAAAAATACTTACGAACAGAGAAATGGTGCTATGTAACATTCTTTTCCTCCCTCATTTAACCGTGTTTTCAAGTACTCTCGGATATCTTTTGGTTGATTAAAAGCCCATCGAATAAAAAGCAGATCCAAGATTCTGTAAGTACTCGATTTATTCAACTCTATACAAACACGGTGAATGTACCTAAATGGTTAAAGAAAATGAATAAATTAGGGGTGATGTTCTATAAATGATAATGTTCTATAATGACAAGTATATTCAACTATATACTTACGTGCACCAAACTTGCAATATCCCAACGTCTAGTCACTTATACCCACCAAGAAAATCCCTTACATCTTCAGGACTGTAATAGAATAAATCTAAACATGGACAATGTTCTAGCGGGAGAGGTTGCATATCATTTATCACCGCAATGTTTAAATATAACGTTGTGATTTCATTTGGGTTAGGGTCCATTATATCATTGCAGTTATTCGCATGGGGGGATGGGCTGAACAATTACTTCCTTTTGAAGAAGCATGACGTACAACACTTCTACTTGGAGTTCGATCATCCTCATCACCATCAACATTACGGTGATATTCATTTATCCGTTGTTCAAGGTTTTCACTTAATCTCTACATCATAATATTCAATTAAAACATAAAACAAAAATAAGCATAATATATATCATACATTTCCGATAAAACACTAACATCGCAAGTAAAGTACATACTGAATATAACTCTTGAAACCTTTCCATATCTTTCTCCCTTTTTTCCTTCTCCTCTTCTAACATTCTCTGTTGTTCTTCTAATTGCTTCTCAAAATTTTCAATCTTTTGTCTTTGTGCAATAAATTTTGGGCTTTCGGAACTTTTTCTTTGAGACCCAAAGAATGACCTCAAGTCGACACCTTCTCCAACACCACGGACACGCCCACCATGCTCATCTGATCCGATATCTTCTACTAATATGTCATGTCGTGCTTCCAGAACAAATGTGCCTTCACGGGCTGCCTCAACTAACTTATCCTACACAACATGAGAAACTTACATATATTGTTACCAATGCATTTAAATAACAAATAACATAAGCAAAACAAATCATACTTACAATTTTTTTGGTAACTACTCTTGACGCCTCAGATGTGTACTCTCCATCTGGTCTTAATCGAGCCCTCTTCCATTTCTCATGTCTTGAAGGTGGAGATGGGATGCGATCATCTCCAGTTTCTGATTGTTTTTCAAGCATGTTTTTTTCTCAAGTTTCCTATAACCCCCACGAGACAATTTATGGGAGTACATGTTCTTAGCCTTATTGTGTATTCCGACTTCGCCTTTAACCTGTTATGAATATAGTGAAAAAAAATATATGATTAGTATTTATAACTCATTAGCATAACATTATCGGTTACATGAGAATAGTATTAACCTTGAATTCCTCATAACGACGTATCTTTGCAAACTTTTTCCATTGCTTCTTCGATATAAAACTATATTGAATCCATGAACGAGCAAGACCGCTCTTAGGCCTCCTAATGTAGTCAGCCGTGAGTCGTGCCTTAAATACCCTCCAACGAGTACCAGCATATGATATCCACTTTTTTTTTCAAATTTGAGTCATCGGTAAACTCAAAATTCAACTACATTTAAATCAATATATATAAGTATATATTAGAAATTATAGATATTGATATCGGCGATATATGAAAATTATAGTATGTAATACCTTAACGTCAGTCCATATGCTTTCTTTGACGATATAATTAACTTGTTTCCAATCATCAATCAATATACTGACCTTGCTACGTGCAAGGAACGAAACATAACTCTTAAAAGTAGAGTAATGTTCACAATCCACTACTCTGTAGGATAAATCAAACTGGATATGAATTTTTTCACCCGATGAGTTACGGACTGATGTGAATTGGGGCATCATTGTTGTAACACCCCAATTTCGATTATGATTAATTGTTGCTTATTTGAGGATATAAGGTGATTTTGACGATATGTGGTTATGTGGCACGATGCATTGTGGTGAAATTATTTTAATAATATTAATAGTAAGAATAATCATATAGTATTATTCAAATTATTGTTTATTATTTAAAATAATAGAAGTGGGAGTATTGAGGGTATGTTGGTCATTAGGGATGGATAAGTGAGGGTATAATGGGAAGAGCACATTTAGGGGTATTTAAAGAGAGAATAGTGAAAGGAACTCATTATTCGTATTATTTTTGAGGAAGAGGCAAAAGTGCTCTGAAGAACAAGTGAGAAGGAGGCTAGGGCATAGAAGAATTCCGGTGAAACTCCAAGAGAAGATCGAAAGAATCAAGACTCTAAGGTATGGGGAGTATCACTTTGAAATATTTTTGATATAAAGATTAGGTGTTGGTGGGTGATTGGGGTTTTGGGGGAAAAACCTAGGGTTTAGAGGTTAAAGGTGATGACTTTGATGATTTGTTGTGTTGTGGTTGTTGTGAATAATGTATGTGTGTTAGATATAGGTTATAGTGTTTGTGTTAATAGGGGTGAAAAATGCAGTTTAAGGGTATGAAATCGAGGTGGGAGAAGTGCAGTCATCGCAGAAATTTTCGACCAATTGGCAGAGGGCGCTTGGCCCCGTTTAGCGCGCTCAGCGTGGTCCCCTCGGGCAGCTTATTTTGAAAACTTCGAAAATTCGTAACTTTCGATTCGTAAGTCGGTTTGGGTCGCAGTTCGAATTGTTGGAAAGCTAACTTTATGTACTTTATGTTAAAATTATTTTCAATGATATATTTCCAACTATTCGATGAGCCATGTGTGTTTTCTTGTATGTTCCAATGTGTCAAACCGTGAAATGTGGACATCGGTCGCATGAATGTGTGTTGTGATTGTGAATTATGAGGTTGTATGATGTTGCTGTTAAGTTGTAGTGGCATACCATGCAATTGTAATAGTTGTTGCTTATAATGTTGCGTGAGGATGTTGTTGAGTGGTTATGGTATGATGTGGTGTGAATTAACCGGTAAAGGTAATAGTGGTTGTTTGTGATGTAGTCGAATGTTGTGGGGTATTGTTGTTGTAAATATGATGCTATGTGTTGAAGATTATATGATGCTTATGTTGATCTAGAGTATAACGATAAGGTGTTATTGTTTTATGATGTTAATTATATGTTGGAACTTATATGATGATTATGCGTTGATTGCTTATGAGGGTATGAGTTATGTGAATGATGTTACTATAATGATGCTATGAAGGAATAAATAGATGATGTGCATGTTTTGATGTTCATATATGCTATGTGACGAACACGATGATCAAATGAATTGATGATGATATGATTAATATGATGTTCTGATGAATTGATGATGATATGATTAATATGATGTTTTGATGAATGATGATGCACGTAATGACTTTTGTTGATATTGATGACTATGACGTTGTGCATCATGCATTCATAGCATTTAGACTTTGGTCTATTGACGATTTTAGGACTTTGATCAAGTGACGATGTTAGGACTTCGGTCCAGTGGTGGCTTCAATCCCATTGTGCGGATTGGAGTATTTTGTGACGTGCTCCCTTGTGGAGGGTTGATGGCCTAGTGTCCATTATTATGACGATTTGGTACCACATGCATTTTATGACGTTGTATTTCATTCTTGGTGGCATTATATGATTGCATGTTTGTGATGTTGATGACTTGGTGATTTATATGATGTTTTGGGTGAGTTGCTATGATGTTTGTTTAAGACAAATGTTGATCCGTTAATGTCTTTCCTTTATATGATTTATATTGAATTGTGATTACTCACCCTGCCTGTTTGAATGTTGCCTCTACGTGGGTAACGTGCAAATATTCAGGGATAGTTTCTCGGTGCGTGAAGTTCTAGCTTGGAGTTGTTTAGCGTATTTCCATAGAGTTGTATGGTGTCTTGCTCTGATAGATGTAACATCGGGTGGGGAAACGCTTAAGTGAATATTATGTTATTTGTTAGAATGATTCTAATGAGTTACCATATACCTATTTTAATTGATGATGATTGTTGACAATGACCCAACGGTCTTGATGTTTTGATGAAATATAAGAAGATATTTGAATTTATGATTCCGCTGCAAAGTTTGAATTTAGTTGTGGATATTACTAAAGAAACTATTATTTTAAAAATGTTTTGAAAACCCGTGTTACGGGACAGGATGTTTTAATTGATGTTTTATGAAGAAATGTGACACCTTTTTATGATATACTATGATTCATTTAAGTATACTTATCGCGTATATTATGTTGGGTTAGAAGGGTGTTACATTAGTGGTATCAGAGTAGGTCGGTCTATCCGGCCAGATTGTCTAATGATGTTTGTTCCTTAGTACGCGACATGTGTGTGAAACACTGTCGGTACTTGCTTGTTTTCTAACCGGTTGCCTCCAGGTGTTGGCTTGAAACAAGTGGGGGAGAAGTTATTGCTTCTCTGAGATGTTTTGGTTGTGGAATGTTGGCTCAGTGGGTATTGGATTGCAAGAGTGAAAATGTTATTAGGACGGTGTTGTTCTCGATTCTAGAGGGAATGCGGAGATAAGGCTTGTATCAACTAAGGATTTGTGCATTAGGTAGTTTAGTGTATAAGATGCAAGGAACGCTATTAGAGTTTGGGAGGTATGGTTTATGCCCCATCGTGATTGTCGGCTATCTATTAGCAAATTGAGGAACTGATCACCCTTAATCTCTTGTTGATAGTAGACGGAATCATGTTGGATAGGATAGGCGTGTCTTGCCAGCTTAGATGGTGTGTGCGGTAAAAAAAATTGATTGGAGTTGAGATAAGTGCTTACAGATGATTTTGATGAGTCGATGCAGATTATTATATTTGAAGATGAAGAGAGTTCGAGTTTCTTGCTTGTCGGTCAAGTTGGAATGTCTTGAGGGAGAATGATCAGGTATTTTTTATGTTTGCTTCTCGGGGGCATAGAGAGCAATGTGACGGCTAGTGATATGCCAGTGGTGTGTAATTCCTGATGTTTTCCTGAAGATATCCACGACTTGTCTCCAGAGCATAAATTTAAGTTCGGCAAAGGTGAAGAGTTATTTGTTCCGTTAAGCAAGTGGATAAGTTTGTGAAAGATGGTGCAAAAGTGTTTACGACGTGGGTTTCTTTGAAGGCATAAGGAAATGCAGTGGTTGGTGATTTATCTAAGGTGTGTGACTTTTGGATGTGTTCCCATGAGATATTAGAGTTTTCTGCTAAAAATTACAGGGCGCGCTTAGCGCGGATGGGCTCACTTAGCGCGGCCTGGAAGAATTTCGCCTCCTCGAGGCAGTGAGTAGCGCGCTTAACGCGGTGAGGCAGTGAGTAGCGCGCTTGGTGCAGATGGTACCCGCTTATCGCGGTTTGAAGAAAATTTAGTCGGCCGAGGCAGCAAGAAGCGCGCGTAGTGCGGAGGAAAGCTCGTTTAGCACGACTTCCTGGATCGAAAAATGTGTTTTCATTGAGGAAATTAAGTGGAATTATGTATATCTATGTTTCGTAAGGCTGGGATGTTGCTGTAACTTGTGCTATATGTTACATGAGGAGTATGATGGTTATTTAGTGATGTCGCTATGTTAAGACATGCTAATTGAGGATAAACATGATGTTGATTATAAGGTCCAATTGTAGTGATTTGTTAATGATGTTGTTGGGACGTAAACAAGGTGACTATCAAGAATACAGGAGATAGCCAAGTTGGCAATGAAGTAAGAAATTAAAGATATTCTGAAGACAGTTATCAGGACGAGGTATGGTCACCATGAGTACACTGTGATGTCGTTTGGTGTATCCAATGCACCTGGCGTTTTCATGGAATATATGAATTGGATTTTCCATAAATATTTGGATAAGTTTGTGGTGGTGTTCATTGACGATATTCTGATATATTCTAAGTGAGAAGAAGAACACCCAGAACAATTGCGAGTTGTGTTGTAGGTATTGAAGGAGAAAAAGTTGTGTGCGAAACTGTCGAAATGTGAGTTCTGGTTGTAAACAGTAAGTTCCTTGGTCAGGTGATTTCTAATGGTGAAATAACTATTGATCTTTCTAAGATTGATGTTGTGTTGCAGTGGGAGACTCTGAAGTCTGCTAATGAAATAAGAAGCTTTATGGGATTAGCAAGTTGCTATCGCAAGTTTATTGAAGGTTTTTCTAAGTCGACATTACCATTGACTTAGTTGACTCGAAAGGGGTCAAGCTTATATGTGGGATGTTGCATGCGAAGGGAGTTTTGTAGGTCGGAAGAAGAAAAGTGACGACCGCTCCGATATTGACTTTTCCTAATCCGAGTGAGTCTTTTGTGGTGTAATGTGGTGCATCTAAGATGATTCTTGGTGGAACGTTGATATAGGATGGTCGGGTTGTTGCTTACGCTTCCAGACAATTAAGAGTTCACGAGGGGAATTATCCTACGCATGACTTGGAATTGGCAACCTCGGGGTTTGTGATGAAAATTTGGAGACATTATCTTTTTGGCTTTATGTTTGAAGTGTTCGGTGATCATGAAAGCTTGAAGTACTGGTTGAATCAAAAAAGTCGAATGTGAGGCATAAAAGGTGGTTGGATTTGATGAAAGACTATGATTTTGATTTAAGTTAACACCCTGGTAAAGCAAAAGTAATAGCTGATGTGTTGAGTAGGGAGTTACTGCATATGTCGATGCTTAAGGTGAGGAAAACTGGAATTGATCGAGCAGTTCAGAGATGTGAGTTTAGTATGTGATGGGACTCCTGACAGTGTGAAGTCGAGTATGTTGGAACTGAATATGGGGATTCTGGGAGAAATCAAAGTATGTCGGCGATTTGACTTGAAGTTGGTTGATCAGTCGAATTTAATTAACTAAGGTAACAGAGGTGAATTCCGAATTGGTGAAAATGACGTGTTGAGGTTCTGAGGTAGAGTGTGTATACCAGATGTTCCAAAAAAATTGAGAAGAGTATTCGTGAAGAGGGATGTTATCGAATTGTGTATGTGTGTTTGACTTATCAGAAGCTAAAGACGAAACATCAGAAGTCTTTGGGTCTGATGCAGATGTTGAATATTCCAGAATGGAAATGGAATAGTATTTCCATGGATTTGTGTCGGGTTTACCGAAGGCCACGAAGGGGAGTGACTCAATTTGGATTATCGTGGAGAGATTGACGGAATCAACTCATTCTTACCAATGAAGATTAATAATTCTATGCATGAATTAGCTGAGATGTACGTTGAGGGAACTACAGAGTTACTTGGGATGGAGATCCGCTATTTACGTCGAGGTTTTAGAAGAATTTGCAAGATGCGTTGGGCACTGAGTTGAGGATGAGTTCTACTTAGCATCCACGGACGGATGGTCAGACAGAGAGGAGTATCAAGTCCTTGGAGGATTTGTTTATGGCTCATGTGTTGGACATGGGGGGGCATGAAGATCCGATGAGGGAGTCGTATCTGACTCTGTTTTCTTCAGATAATTTTCGAGGGCGGAAATTCTTTAAGTGGGGGAGAGTTGTAACACCCCAAATTCGATTATGATTAATTGTTGCTTATTTGAGGATATAAGGTGATTTTGACGATATGTGGTTATGTGGCACGATGCATTGTGGTGAAATTATTTTAATAATATTAATAGTAAGAATAATCATATAGTATTATTCAAATTATTGTTTATTATTTAAAATATAGAAGTGGGAGTATTGAGGGTATGTTGGTCATTATGGATGGATAAGTGAGGGTATAATGGGAAGAGCATATTTAGGGGTATTTAAAGAGAGAATAGTGAAAGGAACTCATTATTCGTATTATTTTTTAGGAAGAGGCAAAAGTGCTCTGAAGAACAAGTGAGAAGGAGGCTAGGGCATAGAAGAATTCCGACGAAACTCCAAGAGAAGATCGAAAGAATCAAGACTCTAAGGTATGAGGAGTATCACTTTGCAATATTTTTGATATAAAGATTAGGTGTTGGTGGGTGATTGGGGTTTTGGGGGAAAAACCTAGGGTTTAGAGGTTAAAGGTGATGATTTTGATGATTTGTTGTGTTGTGGTTGTTGTGAATGATGTATGTGTGTTAGATATAGGTTATAGTGACTTAATTTGTGTTAATAGGGGTGAAAAATGCAGTTTAAAGGTATGAAATCGAGATGGGAGAAGTGTTGTCATCGCAGAAATTTTCGACCAATTCGCAGAGGGCGCTTAGCCCCGTTTAGCGCGCTTAGCACGTTCCCCTCGGGCAGCTTATTTTGAAAACTTCGAAAATTCGTAACTTTCGATTCGTAAGTCCGTTTGGGTCGCCGTTCGAATCGTTGGAAAGCTGAATTTATGTACTTTATGTTAAAATTATTTTCAATGATAGATTTCCAACTATTCGACGAGCCATGTGTGTTTTCTTGTACATTCCAATGTGTCGAACCGTGAAATATGGACATCAGTCGCATGAATATGTGTTGTGATTGTGAATTATAAGGTTGTATGATGTTGCTGTTAAGTTGTTGTGGCATACCATGCAATTGTGATAGTTGTTGCTTATAATGTTGCGTGAGGATGTTGTTGAGTGGTTATGGTATGATGTGGTGTGAATTAACCGGTAAAGGTAATAGTGGTTGTTTGTGATGTAGTCGAATGTTGTGGGGTATTGTTGTTGTAAATATGATGCTATGTGTTGAAGATTATATGATGCTTATGTTGATCTAGAGTATAACGATAAGGTGTTGTTGTTTTATGATGTTAATTATATGTTGGAACTTATATGATGATTATGCGTTGATTGCTTATGAGGGTATGAGTTATGTGAATGATGTTACTATAATGATGTTATGACGGAATAAATAGATGATGTGCATGTTTTGATGTTCATATATGCTATGTGACGAACATGACGATCAAATGAATTGATGATGATATGATTAATATGATGTTCTGATGAATTGATGATGATATTATTAATATGATGTTTTGATGAATGATGATGCACATAATGACTTTTGTTGATACTGATGACTGTGACATTGTGCATCATGCATTCATAGCATTTAGACTTCTGTCTATTGATGATTTTAGGACTTAGGTCCAGTGACGATGTTAGGACTTCGGTCCAGTGGTGGCTTCAATCCCATTGTGCGGATTGGAGTATTTTGTGACGTGCTCCCTTATGGAGGGTTGATGGCCTAGTGTCCATTATTATGACAATTTGGTACCACATGCATTTTATGATGTTGCATTTCATTCTTGGTGGCATTATATGATTGCATGTTTATGATGTTGATGACTTGGTGATTTATATGATGTTTTGGGTTAGTTGCTATGATGTTTGTTTAAGACGAATGTTGACCCGTTAATGTCTTTCCTTTATATGATTTATATTGAATTGTGATTACTCACCCTGCCTGTTTGAATGTTGCCTCTACGTGGGTAACGTGCAGATATTCAGGAATAGCTTCTCGGTGCGTAAAGTTCTAGCTTGGAGTTGTTTAGCGTATTTCCGTAGAGTTGTATGGTGTCTTGCTCTGATAGATGTAACATCGGGTGGGGAAACGCTTAAGTGAATATTATGTTGTTTATTAGAATGATTCTTATGAGTTACCATATATCGATTTTAATTGATGATGATTGTTGACAATGACCCAAGGGTTTTGATGTTTTGATGAAATATAAGAAGATATTTGAATTTATGATTCCGCTGCAAAGTTTGAATTTAGTTGTGGATATTACTAAAGAAACTATTATTTTACAAATATTTTGAAAACCCGTGTTACGGGGCAAGATGTTTTAATTGATGTTTTATGAAGAAATGTGACACCTTTTTATGTTGTACTCTGATTCATTTAAGTATACTTATCGCGTATATTATGCTGGGTTAGAAGGGTGTTACAATTGTGACACCTCTTTGTGATTTTTTTGTTTGAGTTTCATTGGTTAACCTCTCATTTGTTTGAGTTTCTTCGCTAGTTTCTGATGTAGAACTCGACAAGGTCGACATCTATGTTCAAAAACGACAACAAGAACATAAACATCAACTACAAAATAAAACAACAACAACCACAAAAATGGCAAATGAAGTTTACTGTAGATGCATGGGGAAAAATATTTTACGTACCCTAAACGTGATGACTAAGTAAATGACGTTGGTGTTAGTGATGGTGTCGTCTTCCTTCCTTACAGAAACAAAGATGTTGTTGTTGTTTTCCTTCTAGACGGTAATAACTTGGTTGATCAAGATGGTCTTGTCAACTTGGTTGACGATGATGACGACAATGACAAATACACAGTGAAGGGTGAACGATGGTGTTTTGGATGAAATCGTGTAATGTTTCACAGTATTGAACGTTAGGGTTTGGGTTGAAATCGTGTATTGTTTCGTCTAGTTTCTATTTGCAATGGAAAAAAGGATACTGAATAGACAAGCTAACTACGAGTGCAAATATTATCAAGCTACCACAACGGCCAATACATGCAACCGCTATGATATTTTACATTTCATGGTGAAATTTCATAAAAAAACGTCATAGTATTTACAATTAAAAATTTTAAATAAAAAACAAAATATATCACAACGGTTGTAATCACCAACCATAGTCATAAACCTTTAAGTTTTTTATTTAAAAAAAAAGGAAAAAGGCGCGACTTAACAATGGTGGAAGTCTCCAAGTTGTCATCGTTCACCCTTCACAGAGCATACTAAAAATTTATTTTTTGGGTATAAAATTCCCAACCCACACAGAGTATAAAATTTCTTTTCTGATGTGGAAGATCAGTCAAAACCGCAACCACAGAGCATACTAAAAATTTATACTCCACCAAACCAAGGCTCTAGATACCACTTGTTAGGAAAAAATAAAGCATAGAGAAAAAAAAGGAACACAATAACAACACAAGAGATTAACGTGGAAACTCCAAAACCGGAGAAAAAACCACGACCGTTGTCAAATGACAACCAGAGAATAACACTATGTAAAAATTGTTACAACACATAGACTACCCTCAACCACCCCAAGGCCCCAATACACCCACACTCTCCAAAGCAAATATTTAACTACCCATCACAACACTCTAAAATCAAGAGTATAAGAGAAAATAAAAAATCAAAACAAGCTTAAAGTGTTTTTTACTGGTACATCTTGGAATGAAGAACTTGAATCCTATATATAATATTGGACTCACACTTTCTTCACTAAACTAAGCGATGTGGGACTTCAAATAACTTGTTTCATATATATAGCCTTGGATTCTCTCTTCATTCACAAAACTAAGCAATGTGGGACTTCTTTAACATGTATATTTTCAACTAACCCCAACAATCTCCATCTTGATTGAAAATAATACATAAGTTTTCAATGCTTCACTGACAATCATACTCCACCATAAAGAGTATAGTCACTTGAAGCTACACCACTCCAAAAATTTCACATTGTCTTCACCGACAATCATAGTTTTCAAAAAACTATCATACGCCACATAAAGAAGAGTATACTTCACTTGAAGTTAAACCACTTCAAGAATTTTCCCATGTCGAAAACCAAGTTAAAACTTTATGGTGCAACTTCCTTGTTGGCAGAAAGCTCTTCAACCATCGACATAATCTCACAACACACTTTGCATTAATGCCTATGTGTTAATCCGCTAGCAATAACTCGTCCTTTTCCATGACAGCGGAAATGTCATAAGGACACACTTCTTACTTTTTCAGAGCAGATCATCCTCTCTCACAGCGAGAGAGACATTGCTAGCATTTGACTTAGAGCCCTTCTTTGACGCAGCCCCATCAAGACACTTATACTTTATGTGTCCAAGCTTTCCACATTTCCAACATCTCACACCCGTTTCATTGTTTTTCTTCACTTACGACCTTCCTCTAGCAACCAACACTGAGTTTGATGAAGTATTCTCCCCACCCTTCAATCTTCTTTCTTCACAAATAATCTTACTAGCAACTTCTTCAAAGCTCAAAGTTTCCTTCCCATATATTAAAACAGGTTTAATATGCTTATAGGAAGAAGGAAGAGACCATATGAGTCTCAAAGCTTTATCTTTATCACCAATCTTGACTCCAATAGTTTCTAATTCAGAAACAATACCATTTAGAACACTTAGATGATCAAATACTTTCGTATGTTCATCCATACACAAGCTATGAAATTGCTCGTTGAACAATAAACGATTTGATATACCTTTTCCTTGATATAGCCCTTCAAGTTTCTCCCAAAGCTCTTTGGCTGACGACGTACCAAGAACATTCTAAAAAATATTCTTAGCCAAAGACATGCGGATTGTACCTGAAGCTCTCAAATCTAATTCCTCTCACTTCTCATTGTCCATGTTGGAAATGTTTCCTTTCAACGCCTTGTGTAATCCTAATTGTATCAAAACATCTTTGACTTGAATTTTCCACAAGCCAAAGTTAATTATTCCATCGAATTTCTCTAAGTCAATCTTCACTACACTTGAAAAACTTGACATTTCAACCAAAACCTTCCCTACAGCAAAACAAAATTTTTCCAACCAACACAGAGTATAAAATTTCTTTTCTGATGTGGAAGATCAGTCAAAACCGCAACCACAGAGCATACTAAAAATTTATACTCCACCAAACCAAGGTTCTAGATACCACTTGTTAGGAAAAAACAAAGCATAGAGAAAAAAGAGGAACACAATAACAACACAAGAGATTAACGTGAAAACTCCAAAATCGAAGAAAAAACCACGACTGTTGTTAAATGACAACCAGAGAATAACACTATGTGAAAATTGTTACAACACATAGACTACCCTCAACCACCCTAAGGCCCCAATACACCCACACTCTCCAAAGAAAATATTTAACTACCCATCACAACACTCTAAAATCAAGAGTATAAGAGAAAATAAAAAAATCAAATACAAGCTTAAAGTGTTTTTGACTGGTACATCTTGGAATGTAGAACTTGAATCCTATATATAACATTGGACTCCCACTTCCTTCACTAAACTAAGCGATGCGGGACTTCAAATAACTTGTTTTATATATATATATATATAGCCTTGGATTCTCTCTTCATTCACAAAACTAAGCAATGTGGGACTTCTTTAACATATATATTTTCAACTAACCCCAACAATCTCCACCTTGATTGAAAATAATACATAAGTTTTCATTGTCTTCACCGACAATCATACTCCACCGTAAAGAGTATAGTCACTTGAAGCTATACCACTCCAAGAATTTCACATTGTCTTCACCGACAATCATAGTTTTCAAAAAACTATCATACTCCACCTAAAGAAGAGTATACTTCACTTGAAGTTAAACTACTTCAAGAATTTTCCCATGTCGAAAACCAAGTTAAAACTTTATGGTGCAACTTCCTTGTTGGCAGGAAGCTCTTCAACCATCGATATAATCTCACAACACACTTTGCTTTAATGCCCATGTGTTAATCCGCTAGCAATAACTCGTCCTTTTCCATGACAGCGGAAATGTCATAAGGACACACTTCTCAATTTTTTTGAGAAGATCATCCTCTCTCACAGCGAGAGAGACATTGCTAGCATTTGACTCAGAGCCCTTCTCTGACGCAGCCCCATCAAGACACTTATACTTTATGTGTCCAAGCTTTCCGCATTTCCAACATCTCACACCCGTTTCATTGTTTTTCTTCACATACGACCTTCCTCTAGGAACCAACACTGAGTTTGATGAAGTATTCTCCTCACCCTTCAATCTTCTTTCTTCACAAATAATCTTACTAGCAACTTCTTCAAAGCTCAAAGTTTCCTTCCCATATATTAAAACAGGTTTAATATGCTCATAAGAAGAAGAAAGAGACCATATGAGTCTCAAAGCTTTATCTTCATCATCAATCTTGACTCCAATAATTTCTAATTCAGAAACAATACCATTTAGAACACTTAGATGATCAAATACTTTCGTATGTTCATCCATACACAAGTTATGAAATTACTCCTTCAACAATAAACGATTTGATATACCTTTTCCTTGATATAACTCTTTAAGTTTCTCCCAAAGCTCTTTGGCTGACGACGTACCAAGAACATTCGCAAGAATATTCTTAGACAAAGACATGCAGATTGTACTCGAAGCTCTTAAATCTAATTCCTCCCACTTCTCGTTGTCTGTGTTGGAAATGTTACCTTTCAACGCCTTGTGTAATCCTAATTGTATCAAAACATCTTTGACTTGAATTTTCCACAAGCCAAAGTTAATTATTCCATCGAATTTCTCTAAGTCAATCTTCACTACACTTGAAAAACTTGACATTTCAACCAAAACCTTCCCTGCAGCAAAACAAAATTTTCCCAAACAACACAGAGTATAAAATTTCTTTTCTGATGTGGAAGATCAGTCAAAACCGCAACCACAGAGCATACTAAAAATTTATACTCCACCAAACGAAGGCTCTAGATACCACTTGTTAGGAAAAATAAAGCATAGAGAAAAAAGAGGAACACAATAACAACACAAGAGATTAATGTGGAAACTCCAAAACCGGAGAAAAAACCACGACCGTTGTCAAATGACAACCAGAGAATAACACTATGTGAAAATTGTTACAACACATAAACTACCCTCAACCACCCCAAAGCCCCAATACACCCATACTCTCCAAAGCAAATATTTAACTACCCCTCACAACACTCTAAAATCAATAGTATAAGAGAAAATAAAAAATCAAATACACGTTTAAAGTGTTTTTTACTGGTACATCGTGGAATGAAGCAATTGAATCCTATATATAACATTGGACTCCCACTTCCTTCACTAAACTAAGCGATGTGGGACTTCAAATAACTTGTTTCATATATATATATATATATATATATATATATATATATATATAGCCTTGGATTCTCTCTTCATTCACAAAACTAAGCAATGTGTGACTTCTTTAACATGTATATTTTAAACCAAACCCAACATTTTCATGAGTATTTGCAACCTACATCTTCCAGTCGAATTCTCAATTGACAAATTTATACTTCCTCCCATATGTAAACTCTAACGAAAGCTTCAAATAGCTACATCCAGTATGAGGAAGAGTGAAAAAGACGTCTGGGTGAGATACAGATTGTACGAAGATGAAAGTGAAATTGAATGCTTCGATATAGGAAGAATGAAGAAAAGTGAATGAAGACGGTTTATGAAGATTGAATAAATATTTCAATTAAATAATAAAATTGTGAAGTGGCATTATTTACCCCACGTGTAATAAAAAAATTGAAAAACTACAGAAAAATTTTATTCAACAAAACAAATATGCATTAGAACTGACCAAGATCATTTAAAGGTGTAAAGCAGTAGAATCTCCATATAACAATATTGGAATCTAATTTTCTTTAACAGAAAAAAAAAAACTGAAAATCACCTATATGACATGGAGCAAAAGACCTATTACACCTATATTTTAAAATAAAATAAAATAAGTTTTTTTATTTTAATTGAAAGGAAAGAAATATAATATTACATATTGGGACATCATTGTACTTTTACTTTGGCATATCTTATGCCTTGTGTTTAAATAAATTTTTGCTTGTTAAAAAAAAAATATAATGCACTAACTTTTTACACTAAGATACCGATTAAACTACGTCAGTCTGAAGCAACTCAATTAGTTTTTCACTTCAATGGTACAACTCTGAAGAATTTATATTAGGTCCCACAACTTTACTTTATATATTAATATTTTATTCATATTAAATTTTATATTAATTAAAATAATAATTTTAATTATTTAATGATTAGGATCCATTTGACCTAAACAATTGTAATTTAAAATAAAAAGATGAAATTTTGAGTTAAATATTTTGTAAAAAAAATGCTAATGAGAAAAAATTGTTGAAAAAAATTGAAAGTTTAAGAATAAAATGATGAAATTGTGAGAGAGAAATTTTAAATTGAAGAGAAAATAAAAGTGAGAGAAATTTGTGTTGGTAAATTTTTTAAAATCAATATTTATAACAAAAAAGAAGTTAAAAAAAAAAAACTAGCTGTTGAACAGCTAGTTTTCAATTTAAAAAATAAAAACAATTGAATTGTATTGTTGTTTGTTATTTCCTGGTTCGTTCGCCATGCTGGAGAAGGAAAAGGCAAAAGTTTGGGTGCCACGCTGGCAAACCCATTCCAAGAACCTCCGCTGGAGGTGGTCTTATCACTTTTACAGTAAACATACATTTAACCAAAATCAGTACATTTGACCAAAAACAGTCTTACAAAATCACCACTACAAAAAAGTGTGTGAGTAGCAATAACCGGAGAAACGTTAACCAGAGAAGAAAAAATGAACAGCATAACCATTCTATCACTGAAACCCTGCATTCCTCACAACAAACTTCTTTTCCCCAAACCCTTCCCCACAAAATCAACAACAATACTTCGTGCAAATCTTCAGCCACCCAATTCCACCAACACAACAAACCAACAACAACAACAGCTTAATCTCTCCGTTCTTCGCTTCACATTAGGAATACCTGGCTTTGATGAATCTTACTTGCCTAGATGGATTGGTTACGCTTTTGGTTCTCTTCTCGTCTTAAATCACTTCCTTAGTTCTGATTCTGCGACTATTACACCACCTCAGCTTGTAAGATTTCATCTTATGTATAGATATATAGATATAGAAATAGATATATATTTTCCTTTTTATTATTCAGTTACATTTTTTATGGGTTTAATATGCTTTGGTTGTACAAATGTAAATACAAAAATATTTGGGCTATAAATTACCATTTCTTTTAGTTAAATACAGCACAGAGTTCGATTTGTTAAATTCTTTTGAGTGAGAGCTTTGACATCCATTGTGGTCCTCTCTGTTTTGAGGGATTAGTTTATGCAGATGTGTGCAGAGTATAGCGGATGTTTAGATTGTCTATCAAAAAATACAAGGCATAGTTGCTATAGCATAGCCTAATTTGAATAAATCACTTTTGTTTCGCAATACCGAATTTAGTAAAAAAAATGTTGTTAAATTGCGGGTATAGTGGCGTTATTATGTTGTAGCACAGCAAAATTTTATAAGACGGCTATATTTCGCGGTTGACAATATAGTGATACAGCATGTAGTTCAATTGGTATTTGCTAGTTGGGTTAAATGGATGTGGCTCGTTATTCAACCTCTGGTTGTGTGGTTGTTTTGTAGTTGCTAATACATGAAATGAGACCTTAATATTTTCATTTCTTACAAGGTCTCATCTAAGTAGTTTTTGTGGGAGATTAATTTGGATACTGCTTTAAAGTTTAATTTGAGATGAAAATAAAACTGTTTTTAAACTTCATTTGTTTTTGTGAGGTGATTTTCAATTGGTGTGTTTTCTTTAATATGTAGAGAACAGAGGTTTTGGGTCTGACTTTGGCTTCCTTCTCAATTCTGCTGCCTTACCTTGGTAAATTTCTCAAGGTAACTTTATCCATGACATGTATATAATTTCTTTCAGCATGAAGAATTTGAATAAATTCAATTAAATTTGGTAGATGTGTGCTCTATAATTCAATCTAAGGTGTAAACTTTATTTGAACATGTTTGGATGTTGTGCAATAAAATTGAATGGTTTTTCCTTTAGAATTTGAAGCTTTGCATCTACAATTGATTTTTAAATTCATTCAAAATCAACTTTTTCACCACAAAACCAAACACACACCTAGAGAGCTTGTGAAAATAAGTTGAATACAACTTATAAACATGTCATAAATTGTTTTCATAAGCTCTAACAATTATTCTCACAAGTGATTACTGCATATCCGAATAGATAAGCTTAAATAAAGGATACAAGTTGGCTAAAGCCTAAAACAATTTATGGAACCGTCGTTAACTTTTTCATAACCTGTCTTGAATGCTAACACAGGTGTTTACGCTAGTACAAATAATTTTTCAATCTATACATAACCTAATCTCTTGCTTTTAGTATAAGGAGCTCAAATTTGAAGTCTTTCACATGATATTGATCCTAAGACATGTCTGGAAAATTGTTAGGGTGCTCAACCAGTGGATCAAACAACTCTACCAGATGGAACACAACAAATATTTGTCATGTCAACCGATATAGCGGATGGTTTGAAGGAAGACCTAGCTTGGACGTCATATATCTTGCTGCGTAATACAAATGCCATAGCTGCGGTACGTCACACAGATTATCATTATTTATGTAAACATCAAATTCTGTTCACCTCTTGGTTCAATTAGATGCTACCATTTATTCTCTCAATCAAATAAGCACTTTTTTCTGCTCTTATTTTTTTATTCATTTACCTTATTCTCTCGAGCAATTCCAATGTGCTCAGCTCATTTTGATTCAAGGAGAAATATGTGCAAGGGGCTACTGGAACGTGATCGATGATTCATCAAAAGAAACTCTTCTTGGACAGTTTAGCAACAAAATTGAAAAGGCTGGCCTCAACAATTTGAAGGAGGCCCTATATTTTTCACAAGATGCAGGTATCAAATTGTATGAAGTTTTGTTTCTTTTCCCTTGAAAGATATTTGACAAGTTCTCGACGTTGCATTTCTTATCATCTTATCGTATTAAACGAATCCGCTCCGCTCCCTATTAACATGACTTGCGCTTCACTTTGAACATTGTCTTGTACCTTTTTTTTATTAGCATTGTAACGCCCACATATATAATACATGCATCAAATCATATACTATACATGATAAGTACGTTTGGTACTGAAATATACAATAAGTTCCTAGTTAACATATTATACACATAAATGCCTCTAATACGAAACACTAAAAGTCTAAGGCATTACATATACAAGATGTTTCGAGATGAAAAAAACTAAGAACTAGATCAAAACAATGATTTCAAAACATAACGCCATAGCGGAAGCCATGCCATCACAAAACTACGATCCGTAAGGAAAGTCAAATAACCTTGTCCTTACCCTTCGCCGAACCTGCAGAACCTGTGACGTAAACAACAACAGTGGGGTGAGATACATCAAATCTCAGTGAGTTCGCTATCTTAAAGTCCTCTCGGCTTTAAAAGGTTCTAAAAGAGACCTAACTCATGTCCAAAGGGATAGGGGAAGGACCATGAGTACACACACACAAGTAACCATCACGGTGAGCCTGTAAACTCACACTAGTACCGAAGTACCTCCTGAGCCTGTAAACTCAAGGATTCACAAATCAATAACCAATACCAAGGTATCCCCTATTCCCGTCCGCTTCTACGTCTAGAAGACGACCCGAGTCATGGATCCTTGTAGCTACTTGGCATACGAATTGAATTCGGGATCACCGGTCCGTACACCGTGATCCGTCACTTCTCACGGCCCGTACACCGTCACAAGTCTCTTTACCCGTAGGCTCCAATCGTACTTAACACGGGACTCAAACCTGCCAAGTAGTTGTGCATAACGTTTCAGATGAGGTGCTCGAGTCTCATGAAACTACACCGCAAGAAACAGTGGTTATGATTAAAATGCACACGCCTCGGCCTTCATGCACGAGCGTTGCCACACATGATAATTCACACTACTGACACAGTTTATGGTAATGTTCCTCACTCTACCTATTTCACATTTTAACATGCATACATTTCCAACAACAATTACACCATTCACAGATAAAAGTCGACAAAACGACACTATTCCAAAAATCCCGACATAATTAAATCGGCCGACGATCTTAAAACCATTGTAATAAGAAAGTACATTTTATTATCTTTCCAACGATACCAAAAATGTTCAAATCCGAGTTACGTACAAAAAGTTACGGCATTTGAAACAAACGATCGGAAAATAATTGCAACAGCAGAATTTCTGCAATTCTCCTGGCCATACGCGTATTGGCACACCACATACGCGTATTGCCCAAAATTCTCGGCCAGCCATACGCGTATTGCCCAAGGCCATACGCGTATGAGCAGAGGCTTTTTCCTTTGAAATTTCTCGTTTTAAAAACCATTACGCGTATTGCCCGTGCCGTACGCGTAACGCCCATGCCCCATACGCGTAAGGCCATGCCCCATACGCGTATGGGCAGAAGAAAATGCAGAAAAACCAGCAGAAAAACCTGCTGCGGGTTTCACCAAAATCAACCCCAAAATCGCATTTTGATCAATCACAAAGCATCAAAACATGTTAT
Organism: Lathyrus tuberosus; assembly: GCA_022829125.1. Taxonomy (NCBI): domain Eukaryota; kingdom Viridiplantae; phylum Streptophyta; class Magnoliopsida; order Fabales; family Fabaceae; genus Lathyrus; species Lathyrus tuberosus. The sequence goes on along the minus strand of JALAZF010000061.1, from coordinate 3,555,028 downwards.
AACATAACAAGCAGTATAACATACAATCAAACATTGAATTCCAACAGTTAGATTCATGATTTTTATGCAAAAATACCCATTTTCACAATTCCAACCTAACTCTAAACTCAAAATAAACTCTACTCTAAAGGGTCTAACTAGAACCCACCTGGACAACAAGATGAGGATGATGAAAATGAGATGAAGAGGTGAAGAACAGATGATTGATGAAGATCTTGAGCTTCTTGAGAAAATTTCTCTCTTTTTCCTTCTCCTTCACTTTTCCTTTTCTTTTCCTTTGTTTTTCTTTCTAACTTTGGTTTGTGTTTCCAAATGAGAAAAAGAAAACATAGTAAAGAAAATACTTTCCATTAATTAACAATACTACTAAATGTCCAAATTAGCTCAAATGCACCAATTAATAAAAACTCCAAGTTAAATACTATTAATTTAAATCAACTCTGAGTGCGTCAGTTTACTCTAATTATTTTATCAAATAATTACTCAGAGTACTCCGGAACCCAGTTGATCATAATAATATTAACCAGAGCGTTTATAAAATTACGGGGTATTACATCCTCCCCCCTTAAATAGAAATTCGTCCTCGAATTTAAAATATTACCTGAACAGATGTGGATAAGAATCTCGCATTTCCGATTCTAGTTCCCAAGTAGCATCGCCCGGATGCGTCATATCCCATTGCACCTTAACAAGTGGAATGTCTTTGTTCCTTAACACTTTTGTTTCCCTTCCCACAATACAACTCGGTTGTGGTTCAAAAGTCAAATCCGCTTCAATTTCCACTGATTCGGGTAGAATTGGCTGAAGAGGATCAGGAATAAACTTACGGAGCTGAGATACGTGAAAAACATCATGCATCTCAGATAGAGAGGGTGGTAAGGCTAATCTGTAAGCAACTTCACCAATCCTTTCTAAAATTTGATATGGTCCCACGTATCTCGGACTTAATTTACGTGACTTAAACGGTCCTTTCAATCTCAATCTCGGAGTAACTTTCAGAAATACATGGTCACCTTCCTCAAATTCCAAAGGTCTCCTACGGTTATCCGCATAACTCTTTTGACGATCTTGTGCTTGTTTAACTTTCTCACGGATCATTCGAATCTTTTCCGTAGTCTCTTGAATAATCTCGGGTCCCAAAATTCTATCTTCGCCAATTTCAGCCCAACACAAAGGTGTTCTACACTTCCTCCCATACAATGCTTCATAAGGAGCCATACCGATGCTCGCATGGTAACTATTGTTATAGGAAAACTCAATTAACGGTAAGAGTTCTTTCCAATTCCCTCTACTCTCTAGCACACAAGCTCTTAACATATCCTCCATCGTCTGTATTGTTCGCTCAGTCTGACCATCCGTTTGAGGATGATTCGACGTGCTCAAACGCAAATTCGTACCCATCGCTTGTTGGAACACCCTCCAAAACCTCGAAGTAAACTTCGGATCTCTATCGGACACAATACTAGAAGGAATACCATGCAATCTCACAATCTCAGCAATAAACAACCTCGCAAGATGACTTGCCTTATAAGTAGTCTTCACGGCTAAGAAATGTGCAGATTTCGTTAGTCGATCTACAATTACCCAAATAGAATCATACCCACCTTGGGTACGGGGTAAACCCACTGCAAAGTCCATAGAAATACTATCCCACTTCCAAACTGGAATCTCCAAAGGTTGCAACAGACCGCCCGGTCTTTGGTGTTCAATCTTCACCTGTTGGCACACCGCACATTCTGACACATATTCCGCTATATCCTTTTTCATCCCAGACCACCAATAATCCTTCTTTAAATCCTGATACATCTTCGAAGAGCCAGGATGTATCGTAAAAGTACCTTTATGAGCTTCATCTAAAATCTTCCTCTTCAATGCCTCATCCTTCGGAACACAAATCCGTTGATTAAACAGAACAATCCCGTCAGTTGCTCGTGTAAAACCCGGTTGAAGTAACAATTCTTGTAACTCCTCCTCTAACATTTGTTCTTGTTGAATCTCAACTCTTAAAGTAGAATTGACATTCAAATTTCCCATAATTACACCATTCAGAGTCCACACAAACTGGAGATTAAGATCTCTAAACTTCTCCAACAACGAATACTCCAAAATCATCAATTCCGCACTATGAACCATTTTCCGACTTAAAGCATCCGCTACTTTATTCGCCTTTCCTGGATGATACTTCAATTCTAATCCTTTAAGTACTCCATCCACCTTCGTCGCATATTCAACTCCTTCTGGTCAAACAGATACTTCAAACTTTTGTGGTCACTAAACATTTCAAAACGTACACCATACAAATAATGACGCCACACCTTCAGTGCAAACACCACTGCAGCTAATTCTAAATCATGAGTTGGATAATTCTTCTCATGAACTTTCAACTGTCGAGAAGCATAAGCTACTACTTGACCGCCTTGCATCAGAACACCCCCTAATCCCCTCTTAGAAGCATCACAGAATACTTCATAAGAGTAGTTAGGATCAGGAATAATTAATACTGGAGCACTCGTCAAACTTTCCTTCAATTTCATAAAACTTTGCTCACAACCCGAATCCCACTCAAAAGCAAAATCCTTCCGAGTAAGTTTCGTCATTGGTAAGGCCAATTGAGAAAAACCTTTAATGAACCTTCTATAGTAACCTGCCAATCCTAAGAAACTTCTAACCTCTGAAACATTTCTCGGCCTCTCCCAATTAATCACCGCTTCTACCTTCGATGGATCCACTGCCACACCACCTTGAGATATAGCATGTCCAAGGAAATTTACTTCCGACATCCAAAACTCACACTTACTCAACTTAGCAAACAATTGCTTCTCTTGCAATACCGATAAGACAATTCTCAGATGTTCTCCGTGCTCTTGCGGAGTACGAGAATAAATAAGAATGTCGTCAATAAAGATTACCACAAATTGGTCAAAGTAAGCCTGAAATATACGGTTCATGTAATCCATAAAAACAGCTGGAGCATTAGTCACACCGAAAGACATCACTAAGAATTCGTAATGACCGTAACGGGTTCTAAATGCAGTTTTTGGCACATCGGAACTCTTCACTCGGATCTGATGATAACCAGACCGTAAATCAATCTTCGAGAACACACAGGCTCCTTTCAATTGATCTAACAAGTCGTCTATCCTGGGTAAGGGGTACTTATTCTTAATGGTAACTTTATTCAACTTACGATAATCAATGCACAACCGCATTCCCCCATCTTTCTTCTTTACCAACAACACTGGAGCTCCCCAAGGTGAAACACTAGGTCTAACAAAATGCTTAGACATCAAGTCCTCCAATTGGTCCTTTAATTCTCTTAATTCAAGCGGTGCCATCCGATAAGGAGAAACAGATATAGGAGCCGTTCCCGGTACCAGATCAATAGAGAACTCAACTTCTCTCTCCGGAGGAAGAGAAGAAACATCCTCAGGAAACACTTCAGGAAACTCACACACTATTGGAATACTCAGAACCTGCTGTTCACTACTTCCTTCCTTAGTAAGAACCAACAAAACAGATTTCTCCTCAAACAAGAAATTTACCATTTCCACCGTACCTTCTAAAATCGTTGATAATACATCTTTCGGAGTAGCTTCAGCAGATGGAATAATGATTAGCTTTTCTTCACACCCAATAAAAACCGAATTAGCTGAAAGCCAGTCCATTCCCAGAACAACATCCACTTTCTTAAGCGGCAAACAAATAAGGTCAATCTGGAAGACTCTTTCGTTCACCGACAACACACAATTTTCACACATCAATGGTGTTTCAACCAATTCATCCATGGCGGTAGTAACCACCATAGGAGGAAACAAAGGAATAGTTTGAAACTCAAGTCGCTTCACACAACGCATGGACACAAAAGAATGCGTTGCCCCACAATCAAATAAAACAAAACAAGGATGTCCATTTACGAAACACGTACCCGCAATCAAGGAGTTGTCACCCTTTGCTTTCCTTGCATCCAAGGTATACACTCGGCCCGTAGTCTTCCCTTGTGTAGGATTTCTACCCTGAGGACACTCTCTCGCTACATGACCCATCTTGTTACACTGATAACACCGTATTCCCTCCGAAAAGCACCTACCAAAATGATTCCTCCCACAAGTACGACATACCGGAGGCACACTAGTTCTAGAACTCTGTACTTGCTTCCCTTTGGAAGACTGTTGCCTTTGCCTAAACTGTTGATTCGACCTTCCACGGTCACTTTGAGTCGCCCTGTTCAAATCCACCTCCATTTGTACCTTTTTCAAACTATTCTCCGCCACATAACATTGTCTTAACATTTCAGCATAAGTAGCAAATTCCTGTTGAGACACGCTATGTGAAATTTCAGCCCTCAAACCAAACAAAAACTGATCAATCTTCCACCTCTCATCAGGAGCATACATGGCCTGCCTAGAATAGTCAGCCATGATCTCAAATTTTTCGGCATATGAAGCCACTGAGAAATTGCCCTGTCTCAACTGTTGGAACTCAAACTCCTTCTGAGACCTTAAAGAACTCGGAAAATATTTCTCCATAAAAGTTACCTTAAACTGTTCCCACACCTTTGGTACCTCTTGGATTGTCATCAAGGCTGAAGCGCTCTCCCACCACCTCATGGCAGGACCCTTCAACAAGTGAGAAGCAAAAACCACCTTATTTTCCTCACTGCAATGCACTATCAAGAAAATCCGTTCCATACCTGATATCCATTCATGCGCCTTCACCGGATCTAACCCTCCCTGAAACTCCGGAGGATTCATACGGATGAATTCTCTATAGGTTCCCCCTGCAACTTCAGGAACAACCACTGGAGGATGCAGACCATCAGCCATTTGCTGTACCATTCCTTGTATGAACTGATTTTGCTGTTGCTGCATCTGTTGCATGAATTGATACAAAGGGGCGTTCCCTTCAGCACCCTGTGGAACCGTCCCAGCTGGAGTAGTCCTCGGAGTCCTTGGTCTTCCACGGTTGTTTCTACGTCTGTCGCCCATGTTCCTGAATGTCATACAAATAAGATTAAGTTGATCAGGCTCAATACCATAAATATAATACGTAAGACCAACGGCGACACTACGTATCTGAAACGGAAAGAATTACTTATTCTATTTCATGGCTAGGTCGAGGATACGACCTGCTCTGATACCAACTGTAACGCCCACATATATAATACATGCATCAAATCATATACTATACATGATAAGTACGTTTGGTACTGAAATATACAATAAGTTCCTAGTTAACACATTATACACATAAATGCCTCTAATACGAAACACTAAAAGTCTAAGGCATTACATATACAAGATGTTTCGAGATGAAAAAAACTAAGAACTAGATCAAAACAATGATCTCAAAACATAACGCCATAGCGGAAGCCATGCCATCACAAAACTACGATCCGTAAGGAAAGTCAAATAACCTTGTCCTTACCCTTCGCCGAACCTGCAGAACCTGTGACGTAAACAACAACAGTGGGGTGAGATACATCAAATCTCAGTGAGTTCGCTATCTTAAAGTCCTCTCGGCTTTACAAGGTTCTAAAAGAGACCTAACTCATGTCCAAAGGGATAGGGGAAGGACCATGAGTACACACACACAAGTAACCATCACGGTGAGCCTGTAAACTCACACTAGTACCGAAGTACCTCCTGAGCCTGTAAACTCAAGGATTCACAAATCAATAACCAATACCAAGGTATCCCCTATTCCCGTCCGCTTCTACGTCTAGAAGACGACCCGAGTCATGGATCCTTGTAGCTACTTGGCATACGAATTGAATTCGGGATCACCGGTCCGTACACCGTGATCCGTCACTTCTCACGGCCCGTACACCGTCACAAGTCTCTTTACCCGTAGGCTCCAATCGTACTTAACACGGGACTCAAACCTGCCAAGTAGTTGTGCATAACGTTTCAGATGAGGTGCTCGAGTCTCATGAAACTACACCGCAAGAAACAGTGGTTATGATTAAAATGCACACGCCTCGGCCTTCATGCACGAGCGTTGCCACACATGATAATTCACACTACTGACACAGTTTATGGTAATGTTCCTCACTCTACCTATTTCACATTTTAACATGCATACATTTCCAACAACAATTACACCATTCACAGATAAAAGTCGACAAAATGACACTATTCCAAAAATCCCGACATAATTAAATCGGCCGACGATCTTAAAACCATTGTAATAAGAAAGTACATTTTATTATCTTTCCAACGATACCAAAAATGTTCAAATCCGAGTTACGTACAAAAAGTTACGGCATTTGAAACAAACGATCGGAAAATAATTGCAACAGCAGAATTTCTGCAATTCTCCTGGCCATACGCGTATTGGCACACCACATACGCGTATTGCCCAAAATTCTCGGCCAGCCATACGCGTATTGCCCAAGGCCATACGCGTATGAGCAGAGGCTTTTTCCTTTGAAATTTCTCGTTTTAAAAACCATTACGCGTATTGCCCGTGCCGTACGCGTAACGCCCATGCCCCATACGCGTAAGGCCATGCCCCATACGCGTATGGGCAGAAGAAAATGCAGAAAAACCAGCAGAAAAACCTGCTGCGGGTTTCACCAAAATCAACCCCAAAATCGCATTTTGATCAATCACAAAGCATCAAAACATGTTATAACATAACAAGCAGTATAACATACAATCAAACATTGAATTCCAACAGTTAGATTCATGATTTTTATGCAAAAATACCCATTTTCACAATTCCAACCTAACTCTAAACTCAAAATAAACTCTACTCTAAAGGGTCTAACTAGAACCCACCTGGACAACAAGATGAGGATGATGAAAATGAGATGAAGAGGTGAAGAACAGATGATTGATGAAGATCTTGAGCTTCTTGAGAAAATTTCTCTCTTTTTCCTTCTCCTTCACTGTTCCTTTCCTTTTCCTTTGTTTTTCTTTCTAACTTTGGTTTGTGTTTCCAAATGAGAAAAAGAAAACATAGTAAAGAAAATACTTTCCATTAATTAACAATACTACTAAATGTCCAAATTAGCTCAAATGCACCAATTAATAAAAACTCCAAGTTAAATACTATTAATTTAAATCAACTCTGAGTGCGTCAGTTTACTCTAATTATTTTATCAAATAATTACTCAGAGTACTCCGGAACCCAGTTGATCATAATAATATTAACCAGAGCGTTTATAAAATTACGGGGTATTACAAGCATTGTCTTGTACCTTAGTTCATATAATTTGAATTTTGATGAATGTTTCAGATTCTAAATTTCAGGATCTTGTACCTAAAGGGGCTCGCTCTCTTCTGGTGCAGCCAATATTACAAGTTTCTGTGGAGAGTGCTACCGATTCGCAGAAACCGGAAGGATTTATTCTGCTGGTCTCGGCCACGAGATATGCATTTGGTATTAAAGACACAGCCTGGATTGCAGCTGTGGCCAACAAGCTTAGAGGGAATAGCATTATCAAGCTGTAGATGAATGCACGCACTGAATTACAAACCTCTGATGTGTGTTTACAGGCTGATGTGGACTTCCCTCAAGTTTAAGCCAAACATTAATTCAATTTTATACAGGTAAGTTGAAGAGGTAGAAAACTTGCTGCGATGACAGAAATTTGGTAACAAAAGGAATGTGTTAATAATAGTTGAAGCAGAATGGTAATATACACATCTGTGATATCATACTTGGAAGTGTAATTATGCAGCTACTTGACCTGATGATCAGAAAGACACACTTGCGAAATGATGTAGAATGAAACTGTTCATATTTAGTATCCGACCTTTGATCAAATAGAATTACCTCATGGAAAAACCTGTGAAAAAACGGAGAGAAAAATTAGACATTAGGAAGGGCCAGGTTATGCATATTCCATCATCTCCCAGAACTTTGATCCAGTGCTTTGTGGCTCCAATAAATGTAAAAGTTATCTTTTGACGGTATATCAAGACTAAACATGGCTGTGCTTTCTTTTGTGTACTCATTTGATATTTAAAGTATTTGTACTTTTCTTTTCTGGCAATCTCATATATTTGCTCCTGAGGTGCCACTAGACCACTACCTGTGCTTATTAGAATTAGGGAACTTTTGACTGCAAAGTTTCATATATGCTTATAATATGTATGGATTTAAACATGTTATCTTATAAACTTTTTAAGTTGTACTGTTTTGAGGATTTAAGGGTTTTATTGAAGGCATAGACGTTCAGTAAATTTCCATTAAAGTCAATTGAACATGTGCATGATAAACAAAGTCATTGAATGAAATGTTGAATGTCAAAACATGAAAGATATGTACATGATATATACAAAGGTAGAACCTGAAATGTGAATAATGGCATACCCTACACTTAATGGCGCCTATTAGGCTTCTCTGCTATATACAAACTTCATTCTGGCCCAAACAAAAACAAACAAAAAATATTTTATTTACATATCTAGTAAAGTCTCAATGAACATCAGATGGTACTTGTAATCCCTTTCCAAGGCACCTGCCACTACTACCAGTAATGCTAGTCAGAGTTTCATCTTTGCAATTCACAATTGATTTAGGTTTCAAGTCAGAGTTTTGGCATTTTAGACAAATGAAATGGGTAGGAACAGGTTGTGTATCATGAATGTCAGAACATATAGTATGCCGCCACACTCCACATTTATCACAAGCCAGCATTCTCTCCCCATCATCATCCTTGGCACCACAGCTGCATTCCACAGTCCACCTCTCAATTCCTCGTTCCATTTGGTACTTACTCAATCCGTTCTTCCCTATGCATCTTCCTCGGACACAAACCGTTTCTGTTGATCCTAGCAAGAGCTTGACCTGAGTGGAGTCATCTACACTACAATAGCCAACTAGCTCATCGACTACAAATCTTCTGAACATGAGATATACATCTTGAAAAACATTTGCTGCTTCAACTTTAAGGTCAGATACCATTGCATTTATGGGTAGGATAACAAGTTCTGATGGAATTGTGGGGTTTTCTGATTCGTCCATGAGTTCAACGTGACATGAGAGGCGTATTTTATACAAATCGGTCATTGGGAACATATCAGGCCTATAATCTTTTACTAACTGCTTACAGTTAAGAAGTCTATGGACTGAGCTCATTACAGGAGTCCTTGTTTCCTTGGGAACATAGCACTCCATAATCTGAGAGTTAAGCAAATTTCCATACAAATATCTCAAGTCATATAGAAGGTTTTCTTTAGATGGACATTTTAACCCTGAAGAATTATTGTTTGATGTCTTTCCGTCACAAAGTGTTTGCAGCCTCAAGTCTGCATCAAATAGAAGCACAGAATAAAAATCAACCATATGACAATCTTCCAAATAGTATTACTCAATGGCATAAAATGCTGAAAAACATCAATGAACAGAATAAAGTCTAACCTGTACTCAAAAGCTCCGGTCTCAGGATTGCACCGGGTATTGACAACCATTGAACCCAAGACCACTTTTCCACCCAGTTCTCCAAGGCGGTAATCAAGCAGCTCAGCAGAGGCCACCTTATAGACAGAACCCTTAAGAGCACGCCAGCTCACCCAATTGGAACGAGACACAGCACGCAGCACTCTGAGCATGGCCTCCTCAACGCGTACCACGTCACTCTCACCCCAGGAACATGAAACTTCTGTGGCACTAAAGCAGCGCTTCTTGCCAGTGATGCCATCAACTGTTAATGAAGTCTTGATAGAACCACGAATAAAACCCATCAAAAGACAGAAGAGGTCTCTTATATTTACAAGCAGATGTTCCGACAAAGACTGGTAGTGTGATATGATACCCTGCATACCAGAGTGGGGCTTCTGGCCCTGAGAGAGGAAGATGGACAAGGGTAAGTCGGAAACGTTTTCAACAGCAGTCTTATATGCTTTCTGTGTGAGACCATAGCTACCAGAGCCAAATTGATAGCCCCATTCGCCATACCAGGGATGTCCCCTTGTGATGGAATGGATCAGACGGTACTCCAGCCCATATTTTTTTGAAACATCTGTCACACTAACTTTTCTGCACATAATGATCAGTAACACACATCAGAGTTAATTCAAAGCTGCATCCATATTAAAAAAAAGTATGTTTACAAATATACCGACCCATTTCAAGAAGGTTTAAGGATTTCCAGATGCCCCAAAAGTTTAGAATGTATGCATGCTGTATTAGATCTGATCTTTAAAACATCCTAGCCCCCAACCTAAACAGAATACGTACATTCATAAGTGCTGCTATGTTTAAAATATGCAATAATCAGTTTTTTCAAAAAAGTTTACTCACACTGCCAAGTTTGACAAAAGTTTTATGGATAAGTACATGGTATAATTGAAAGAATTGATCCAAAACCAACAACTTAATCATAAACAATCACCTGACTCCAAGTGTCTTGCAGAGCCGGTCCCAGAAGTTCATGATATGGGAGCCAGAAAGAAATCTAGAGCCTCCTTCTCTGCCATTAACACGAAGAAGGTGCCCATAACCATTGGCATGAACATCATCTGTGTTTGTCACATGGTTGCATTGCAAGACTTGCACCTGAAGAATGATAGCATTATGCAAACCGTAATATGACTACACTATTATGCTATAATAAGTTACTACTACGAGATAACAAATTTTGAGTCACAACGACTGTTATACTACATAGACAATCTCAACAACCACTACATAGATAATCTCAATGACCACAGAGAGTGGTATAGTTTAAAAATATAACTTCACAATTATAATTACTCAAATAAACCATCTCAATTCCATTCATGTGAAGAGTAATCATCTAATTTCTCTTAATGATATCATCATTATATCGTTTATGCATTGATGTATTTGATTTAATATAAACATTTGCAGTGTATGATCTTGCCCCCAACTAATTGAAATTCCTGGGTCTGTCTCTACTCTCTATACATGATCACATTATAAAATTAGATTTTCCAACTATTCTAAAATTAATTGCTCTCAATTTGATTTTGAGTTTACTTTTCTGACAATCACTAATAATTTCCATAGATATTGCCATTCACATCATAAAAACTATTAGGATTAGCTTCAAAATAAAGAATAATAGTTCTACCAAACAATCGAAGGCTTGAACTACAGCAGGCAATAAACCTTAATTTTAGTCCTAACCCAAATTTCATGCTAACCAAGCTAATCACATGCAGTCAGCTGAACATGAATCATGAAAAAGGGAAATGCTAAAAGCCTCTCTTAACTCCATTCAATTCCAGCATTTTTGAAAATATTGTATTAACTACGTTGCCCTGAAACAAAGAATAATCTTATTAGTGGGTGCATGAGATGGTACTAACTTGAATTCTGACAAATGCAAGATATCTCCACAACACATGCACGGCTTGTGATACCCACCAATAGACCTCCCATCGGGCTTTATGATAAAATGGTAACGTTTGCCGCACACCGGGTGTCCACTCCAACGTAATGCACCACCACATATTTCAAATTTCCACTTCACAACATAACAATTGAAAATTAAAAAATAATTAAGAATTAATATTGATTGCAAAAATTTCGTCTATACATTCTGATGTCTCTGCACAACTATCAAGTGAGCTGACTTAACCAGACATAATTGCAAAAACATCTAAATTAAAAGAAAAAGAACTCACTGTCAATATCCAACACATGTTGTGATTACATTTTTTATTTTTGTTTAAATTATTACCGGCGTGCCCGGATCGTGTTCGTGGTTCATATGAATTAAGTAAGAAATCTATACAATGTGAAGTGCAAATTGTTCACTATACAAGCTTGGACTACAAATAATAGGTGTCACATTTCTAGAGGTGACAAACGGGCATGCCCGCCCCATTTAGGCCCTCCCAGCAAAAATCCGCAAAAAAAAAAAGAAAAGGGTGGGGCGACCATAGTAGTGGGGCGGGATTTGCCCGTTGACACCGCACCTTTTCGGCATAAAAATGCATAAAATTATGTTAATACGCATACCCACAAAAAAAAAAGGTAAAGAGTGAGGGTCTAAATCCTTGACTCTCTCCGACTCCGCATTAAAATACGAATAAAATAGACATGCCCAACGGGCCGAACTCGCTTAGTCACCCTTACTCATTTGGACCCCTAAAGTGGGGCTCATTGAACCTGCTTCTAAGGATGGTAATTTGGCCCATCCCTAGTGGATACCCACAAAATTACTCACAGCGATTAAGGTAAAAACGCGCAAAAATAAGTACGGGCACATACTCGAATAATTACCCACTTAAATAAGCGAGAATGAGTGTAAGTATGACTATCTTAGTATCCACCCCGTCCCATACCCGCACAATATATATTTATATTTTTTAATTTATATTATTATATAAAAATAAATGTTTATAAAGTTAAAGAAAAAACATCAATTTTAAACTATTACATATTTAATATAAGTGATCATTTATTTTATAATTCAACAATAAATTTTTTTAGGGTTAATACCCATTTTGCCCTCTGCCATATAGGCGTTTTTTGAAAAACCTCCCTGTAAAAAAAAAACTTGCAAAAAAAACCCTAACATTTGAAGATTCTCTCAATTTTGACCTTCATCACATTCAGTCACCAAAAACCTGCCATTTTGACTCCTGCCATTTTGGCAGCGTTTTTATTTTGACCCCTGCCATTTTGGCATTTTTAGTGTCTGGATGTGATGAATGTCAAAACTGAGAGAATCTTCAAATGTTAGGGTTTTTTTTGCAAGTTTTTTTTTACAGGGAGGTTTTTCGAAAAGCGCCTATATGGCAGGGGGCAAAATAGGTATTAACCCATTTTTTTAAAAACTTTGTAATATTTTTTAAAAACTTAAATTTTTTAATATGGTATTTAATACTTGATATATTTATTTTTATTAGAAATTTTATAATTTAACAATATTTTTTTTAAAAACTTAAAATAATATGATATTTTCTACTTAATATATTTATTTTTATTAAAATATGGATAGCAGGTACGTAACACTTACATACCTATAGAGTATGGGTGTCAATGTTGATACCCAAATATGTATAAACTCGAATAATATAGCACCCGTCCTTATACTCGTAGTTGAAAAGAATATTGATACCCAAACATATATGAACTCAGGTACTACTATTCTTTTCAACTACCACGAGTGCTATATTACCCTACCCAAATTTTACCCATAGTCATCCCTACCTACTTCAAACGGGTCCCTCGCCCCTATTTTATTTTCTAGCTGTTATATATAAGAATTTATTAATTCATTAATATGCAATATTGTAATGAAAAAACATTAGTATATGCTCATATGCTTAATTATTAATTAATAGTATTATTTTTTATTTGTGCTCTAGAAATAATGCAATCATTATTAATTGTGTAAAGTATGCATCAACTTTTTCATGAGAAACTTAATCTTAAATTAAGCCATGATTCTAAAGTCGTTTCATTTTAAGAAACTCATTTTTCATTTTTATTTCCTCTGACGCCACCAATGCATAACAGGAAACAGAATCGGCAAACTACAGGCCAGTCAACTCACCAACAACTCGGCACTGATCGCAGTACACAGATCTGGATCTAGCAATATCCTCTTCAACAACATCAAGACAAACCACCTGATCCGATTCATCCTCCGTCGCAGTCAAGTCTCCGCCGATTCGGAACATGATATGCCACGTCAGCAAGTGAGGAAACAGGGCCGATGGAGGAGGGAGTAGCGCGTGCTTCGTCAGAAATGAACGTAAATTTGTTCGGAAGGATCCGCCGGATAAGTTAACTTCCGGCGTTGGAAAGTTGTGGAAATCGACGTTTAATGTCTTCTTCATCCGTTTCAACGGCTTTTCTCCGGTTACGACTATGATGGAAGGGGAAAACGAGCGCGTGGTGGAGTTATCCTCTCTCTCTCTCATTTTATAAAATACACTTTAGATTTTTTTTTAATAATTTTTTAATGTTTAATTCCTATTAAAAAAAAAGGTATTGCTAATGAGTGTCTCATGGCACTTAATTTCAAATAAAGAAAATATTTTATAAAAAAGTTAACCATTTTAATTTTTGAAGCATTAAATACACACATTTCAAAGAAAAACTTACTATTTTAAGGATTTAAAGAGTGTCCCTGGGGAATTCGTTAACATTTCCTTAAAAAAATTAACTTTTTAATTCCTTTAGTTGACATTTTATGAGGTTTTTTTTTGTCTTTCTTTAGATTTGTGACTATAGGTGGTATTATTATTTTCTACATTAAGTTAATAAAATTCTACTATAATACTTGCAAATCTCTAAATATCAAACTGCTTTTATCCTGGGTAGGCAACTGTTAGATGGAGTGGTTATGGTCAACGAGATTATCAATTTAGCTGCTAGAAACAAGAAAGAGTGCATGCTTTTCAAAGTTGATTTTGAAAAGGCATATGATTATGTGAGTTGGAACTTCTTGAGGCCCTTGATGAAAAATATGGGGTTTGGATCTATGTGGTTAAAATGGATGGAAGCATGTGTTTTCCATAACCATATTTTAGTTTTGGTGAATGGTAGTCCGACTAAGGATTTCAAAGTGGAAAGAGGGTTGAGACAAGGCGATCCTTTATTGCCCTTTCTATTTGTCTTAGTCGTGGAGCCTATCTATGGGCTGGTGGATATAACTAAGGTTTAAGGTGATTTTCAAGGTTTTAGCATCAAGGAGGGTCTTTCTTTTGAGTTGCTTCAATTTGATGATTACACTCTCTTTATTGGGGAAGGCAGTTGGAAAATATGTGGAGTTTAAAGGCTATTATGCGAGGCTTCGAAGTGGTCTTAGGTCTTAAAGTTAATTTTTCCAAAAGCAAGATTTATGGGATTAATTTGACCAACCACTTTCAACAAGCAACGACCTCGTTTCTTTCTAGCAGTAAGAAAGAGATTCCTTTCAAGTTCTTAGGGATCCCTTTAGGGGTCAATCCTAAGAGAATTGCAACGTGGAGTCCTATTCTTGAAATATTTAGTTCTAAAATTACGAGCTGGAAAAGTAGGATGTTGTTGCTTAGAGAGAGAGTATTTTTTTAAAGCACCGGTCAAAATTTGGAAGGAAATTTCTAGAATTCAACAACAGTTTTATGGGGAAACTCATAAGAAAAGAGAAAATTCCATTGGGTTAGTTAGAGTATGGTGTGTTGTCCTAAGTGTCAAGGAGGTTTGAGAGTGAAACTTATTGATGATTTTAACAAAGCTCTCCTTTGTAAGTGGAAGTGGCGAGCGGTAGTTGATAAAGGTGCAGCGTGGGCAGATTTATTGGCTGCTAGATATGGAAACATAGGCTATTTAATGTTATTTGGTGCTTTGGTTAAAAAAGAAGAGTGATTATGTTTGGTGGCATGATGTGCTTAACAACTACTTTATTTATAGTGGAGATTTTTGTTGTTTTGTAAACATTATGTTTTGAAGATTGGGAGACGGATCGAACATTCCATTCTGGCATGCTATTTGGTGCAGCAAGGGAGTCCTGAAGATTGCTTTTCCAGACCTGCTCAGTTTTTGCAGCAGCCAGGACAACACGATTGCTTAGTCGGGGGATGTGGATCGATGGAAATTGGAGTTAGAACAACCTTGTTTGGAGCATTGACTGGCCTGTTGATATTCAACAACAATAGTAAGAGTTAACTACTTTTTAAATCAGGGATCAACATTTCTTTTCAGGAAAATGATGATTTCGAGTGGAAGATTGAAGACAACAAAAAGTTTTCAGTGAGCTCTTGCTACAATAATTTCCTCAAGGACATGCAGATGGAAGTATTAGAATAAAGTTATGCTGATGCATTTAGGAGTATGTGGAGGTCTCAAGTTCCCATCAGAACCAAAACCTTTGGGTGTGTTTGTTTCAAGTTATAAAAAATCATTCCTTGGAATCATATTGCTTGGATTATTATTCCTAGGAATAATATTCCCACTTATGTGTTTGGATAAAAAATATATATCCTAGGAATGATTACATATTTATTTAATTTAAAAATTAAAAAATAATAATATGTGAGTAGTAGTGGGAAATTATAAGAAGTTGAATTTATTCCCATGGGAATGTTGGATTCCCACCCTTTATGCATGGGAATAAACATGACAAGAATTATGTGCAAACAATATTCCTGGGAATAAAAGGTACCCGGGAATAATTTTTAAAAACTTGAAACAAACATGGGATTGTTGTATTTCCAATGTCACATTCCCGGGAATGTAATTTCAATCCTTGAAACAAACACACCCTTTGTGTGGAGGATGTTTTTTAACAGGATGCCAACTAAGGACCAGCTTTGTAAAAGAGGTATCATTGTTTCATCCCATGACGAGGTTTGTGTTTTTTGTTTCCAACAGGAAGAAAACTTGGATCACCTATTTTTCTCCTATTCTTTTGTGAAGAATGTTTGGAATAAGATGAATCAATGGTTGGAAATAATGTTTTGCATCTCAGGTCCTGCTTGGTGGAACTTTAATCTTAGTAGGAAGAGTCATAGGACTTTTAATCTTGGGAACAAAAAATGCATTTTCTGGATGGAAATAGTATGAAATATTTGAAAACTTAGGAACTGTATTCTATTTAAAAATCTGTTTTGCAATATTGAAGATTTGATTTGGTATTTTTAAATTGGAGGCGTGGAATTGGAGAAAGATACGAGAAATTCCAAATTCAAAATATAGTTTATATGACTTAAGCATAGCTCATTTGTGTTGCTTTGGTTCAAATTAAGTTGGTTTGTAATTTCTTCGGTTTCGTTATTGTTGTACTGTTCGGGTTAGAGTATCCATTATACTCATTTTCATCTATATATCATCTTGCTAATCGGAAAAAATACTTGCAACTTACCAAGTCCTAGTACATGAGAAAAATCATGTTGATTGAGAGTAGCAAAATAATATATATATATATATATATATATATATATATATATATATATATATATATATATATATATATATATATATATATATATATATATATATATGGAAATGCTCACACACACCCAAAATTGGTGGAGCCCATACAAAAATACACTACATGTATTTTCTTTCTATTTTTTTCTTCATCTTTCTAATGTGGGTCCCACTAAAAAATAATGGGCCCCACACAAAAATACACTAAGGTGTATGTTGCTAATACACACCTACATGGATGTGTATTAGCATGACCTATATATATATATATATATATATATATATATATATATGACATATCTAATGAGAACTTTATTTTTATATGAGAATGATAAGAATAATTATTAGCTTTTAGATTAAAATGAAATGGTTGAGATTAAAAAATTCATTTAACGAATATGTGTGTGTCTCTTTCATATAAAAGAGACACACATGTTTCTTAAATGAACTTTTTAATCTCAACCATTTAATTTTAACCTAAATATTAATAATTATTCTTATCATTCACATCAATTGCTTTTCTCTTGTAGTAAAATTTTCAAAATCGGTTGTTTTAAATAATCACTTGGGTGATAAGGTCTGTAATTTCCAACATAAAAAAAAAATCATTCAAGCAAAAGCTGCAAATTTTTGCATTTATAGAAGGAATTATGTAATACATATGGTTATTCAAAGGCGTTCATTAAAAGGAAATAAAGTGGAAACAACAAATAGCACGTCCCATAAATTTGTATTTAAAAAAAAAAGGGATAGAAGAAAAGTTATACAAGATTGTCTAAGTATTACGTTGAAATTGGAAAGCAAAATAGCACTTGGATGTGGTTTGTTTAAAAAAAAAATATAAGAAAAATAAAACATAATTTTGACGGGGATGTGTTTGCTGGTAAAAATAGTAAACAACCTCTAGTCTATCAATTTTATGTAAAACTAAATCCTAGGACATGTGCTAATTGTTTTTCTGTGTAGGTTTCTGGAAAATTTCAAGAACACTCCAACAACGTTCATAAGTAAAAAGGGTCTACTTCAAGAAATATAAAGTAACTAAAATGTAAACAGGATTTAAGTTAAAAAGACTGGTAAAATGCATAAGTTAACTTGCATGAATAAAAAGATACTTTAATGAAAGAAACTTATTAAATTGCATTGAATTGTAAAAGTGGTGTTACATCAACATACATTCTCACACGCTCTTTTCTCTACACTGGTACTTTAAGCACACTGAGTATTTGTATATAATTGAACACACACAAATCTAATGCTAAGACTTGCTATTTATAATGGTTAAAAATAACTACCCACTAACGGGCTATTAATCAGGGCGAAACACATGGCGTCGTGCATGTCTTCGTTCTTCAGATCCCCAACACGTGTCCTTTCTATCAAACGGATAAGGAAAAAATTCCCTCCACATTTTGAATTAGAATCTCCAAATCGAACGACGCTCTTTAGCCTTTTGTCGAAGAATCCTTCCAAATTCTTAGAAATATTTCTAAGTCTTTAAACCCCCTCTTCTCTACAAAAGATACCTTTCGACTAGACTTTCTGATAACGACATTTCTGTCGAAGTCTCATAAAACTTCAGAAATCCTATCTCTTAGAAAAACTCTTAATCCAACATCAGACATCGAAATTAGGAGCTAACAAATTGCCCCCCAAAAATGTCATTTTCGTCATTATTGCAGAAAAAGGCATTTTTTGAAAATGTAATTCGACGCCTCATTTAGACATTGTATGGGTTCGACGCTTATTAGTGGCTTCAACTGCTCACATTCCTTTCAGCAGACCTATGACGTCGTAGCCATTATTGCTAAATCTGACATGTTTTTTCAAATCATTCAAAATATCGGTCATCATTACCCCTTCCTAGGGTCTAGGAGATCATGGGGAGGTAGGCACTTATTACCACCGTTTCATCAAGAAACGTGAGGGGAACACGTGTCCCACTATCAGTCCTAATATTTCACAATCTTTTCAAACCGCTTCCACTTCCCCACGTATAAATACCAACTCCCACAATTGTTTTCACTTTTGCATCTTCTTCCTTTCAAAATTCCCAGCAATCTCTGCACTTCAAAAACTCAAACTTCTTCATTTTCCATAAAAAATAGCTTCCTCTACACGCTCCACTAAAGACGCTGTCAAGGTCACCAAGGATGCTGGCAAACCCACGAGAGCTCCAAAAAAAATTTCTCAACTTGCCCCATTTGACTCTGTTGCTGGACCTACCATGGTAGGGAACCAACAATATCTACCTGAACCCCTTGATGAAAAAAAAAAGGAGAATTTACACTTCTCAGGTACGTATTCCTTTAACTGTTTCTGATAAGCCATTGGCTTTGTTTGGCCCTTTAGTTGATTTAAAAGTAGATCATGCTAGACTT
The DNA here is from genome assembly GCA_022829125.1 of Lathyrus tuberosus. Taxonomy (NCBI): domain Eukaryota; kingdom Viridiplantae; phylum Streptophyta; class Magnoliopsida; order Fabales; family Fabaceae; genus Lathyrus; species Lathyrus tuberosus. The sequence goes on along the minus strand of JALAZF010000061.1, from coordinate 3,535,805 downwards.
AAGGAATATTTCCCCTCTTATCATAAATACAAACGTGTAGGGCAATGTAGAAAACCTAAGGCTAGTACTGAAAACCCTGCTGATCCCAACAATCCTTCGACTAAAGAAGCTATCGACCTTAGATATTTGAACCATTTTAGGGCCTTTAGAGCAAGCCCGACCTTTAAGGATCCCGCTGATTACTTAGGGTGGTTGAATAAATTAGAGAAAACGAAATCTGACGTTTGGAAGAAAATGGCCATTTATGACCTGATTATGCTGTCGAAAGTAGGACCTGATTATTGTCTGAATATGCTGATTTCGTCCTTGTACTTCTGGGATAGTACCCACTACACCCTTCATCTCCCGCGTGGCATGATGACACCTACCCTTTTCGATATAGCCACTATCACAGGGCTTAAACCTACTGGGAATACCTATGATCCTGACTTCATGGCTGAGGATAACATAGGTTTTACTACCTCTAAGGCGGTTTATTCGACCTACATAGCTCACTATCACGATAAGAGCACGGAGGAGGTATCAGACGTCAAACATATAGCTTTCTTAGCTTTGTGGTTGGCATGCTGTGTCTTCTGCTCGAAGTCACTGCAGGTCGGTAGAAAGTTTCTAACCATGGCAAACCAATTACATGCTGGTCATGACTTATGTTTGAGCTAGTTGATTCTAGCCAGCCTTTACGAATCCATGAGCGAAGGGGTCACCCAGCTCAAAAGCCTAGCTGACAAAGGAAGTTTACTACTCTCTGGTCCCTTCTGGCTGCTTCAGCTGTGGTTGAATGCTTCGTTCGAAGCTTGTCTCCCCCTCAAAAATCAAATCAATGAGGATACTGATGATGTGAAAAATCAAAGAGTAAAAGGCCCTCGTTTGGCGAAGTTGAAACCTGCTGATGATGGTCGACCTGTCCAACAGGCTTTCACCAACTTTATCATGATGTTTGCCGAATACTATGACTTTACGCCCAACATGGCTCCTTTTGCTGCAAGGAAGTGTGGTCATGAGTGGTTCACCAGGCCATTCCCAGCGTCATCGAAAGCACAAGCAGCAGAATCCACTTCGATTTGGGAAGCCTTCTTAACCCCTAAGGTCTTAACCATCAGGTTTAACCTCTCAAAAAGCCAAGTTTCCTTAATAACTTACCAACCAAATCTTGTCGCTCGACAATTTGGATTGGTTCAAGTTTTACCTTGACTAATCTATGACAAGAAAGGTGCTCTCCTTCTTTACAACGCCAACCATAGTGAAGCAATGGCCATTAAGCAGATTACACGATATGCTGGTCGAACGCAGCTTCTTCCAGTAGCTTTCGAACCAAGCTTCCTATTTTGGGTAACCAAAACAACTTAAATCTAAGCTGAAAACTGAAAATGTGCCCACTGTAACTGGTTACCATATTTTGGGTAACCGGTTACCACCAATTCCAGTAGCCACCCAAATCTGATCAAAGCAGTGGTAACCGGTTACCACATATCCGGTAACCGGTTACCACATATACGTTAACCGGTTACACCAACCTGAAATGCAGAAAAACATCTTCTAACACACCACCTCATTTCAGTTGGTCCAAGTCCAACACGCTCAAACTCATCTTAAACCTCTTGAACACCTCATTTGTTTCCTCCTTGGTCAACAAATCCGTTACTTGGTCTTCACTTCGACAATACCCTAATCGTAACTTACCTTCACTCACTAGCTCCCTCAAATAATAAAACCGCATCTCTATGTGCTTGCTCCTTCTATGTGCAATCGGATTCTTCGCAAGGTTGATCGCCGAAACATTATCAACAACAAGTGTAGTAGCCTCGCCCTCATTGCTACCCAACTCCTTCAATAGATTCATGAGCCACATAGCTTGACATGCACACAACGAAGCCGCAATGCATTCGGCCTCACAAGACGAGAGTGCTACCATAGTTTCCTTCTTTGAACACCAAGAGATTGGTGTCCTAGCAAACATTAAGATGTATCCATCCGTTGACTTTCTATCATCTTTATCACCACACCAATTGGAATCGGTGAAACCAAGTCAATCGCATTTTTGGCTCGTATCCGATGCCAGAAAGAGAATTCCGCAACCAAGAATTCCTTTAACATATCTAAGAATTCTCTTTACCTCTGCCAAGTGAGACACCTTCGGTCTCTCCATGAATCTACTTGCAATACCGACATTAAATGCCAAGTCCAGTCGCGTATTGCACAAGTACCGCAATGATCCAATCAATCTCTTATATTGAGTTGGATCCACATCTTGTTCATCCTCACTCTTGGACAGGTGCAACCTTGCCTCACATGGTGTAATGGCCACATTACAATGCTCCATTTCACACCTCTTCAATATCTCAAGCGCATATCTCCTTTGATGTATAAGCACTCCCATTTTTTACCTTCAAAACTCTATGCCAAGGAAATACATCATAATGGCAAGGTCCGTCATCTCGAACTCATCCATAAGTTCACTCTTGAACTTAGAGATACTCTTCTCATAACTGCTAGTAATCAATAGATCATCCACATACAAGCAAAGGATGGTCACACCATCATTTGCATCCGATCTCACATAAACTCCATGTTCGGACACACGCCGATTGAAACGAATGTCAACAAGAAAGCCATCAATGCATTTGTTCCAAGCTCTTGGAGATTGTTTCAAACCATATAATTCTTTATGTAATTTGTAGTACTTCATCTCTTGATTCTTTACTACAAATCCGGGGGGCTGCTAAACATAAACCTCTTCATCAAGTGGACCGTTCAAAAAGACAGATTTGACGTCCATTTGAAATATCTTCCAATCCTTGTTATTTGCAATGCCAACAATTAATCGGATGATTACTAGCCTGGCCACAGGTGTAAACACCTCCTCAAAGTCTATACCTTCACGTTGCAGGAATCCTTTTGCTACCAATCGAGCATTATTCTTGATCACCTCACCCTTGCGATTTGCCTTCACTTTATAGACCCATCGCACACCAATCGGCTTTTTTCCAAGCGGTAAATCAACTAACTCCCAGGTGCCATTTTTTTCAATTGATTCCAGATCCTCCTTCATTGCAAAAATCCACTTTAGATCGCTTAGAGCCTCCTCCGTGTTCATAGGTTCAGATTCGGCCATAAGCTCAATGTGAACGAAATCACCATCATCATTGATTTTGTTGTCATGGAATCTCTCACATTCTTGAAGTCTTTGAGGCAACATCCTTTGCCTTGTTGATCTTCTAATATTTTCTTTGTTTCGAACCTCATTCGATGGCTGCATAATGGTTTCAGAACTGACAGGATCATAAAAAACAAAGTTGTTGGAGGTTTGGTTATGCTAGTAACCGGTTACACCAGAATGAACTGGCTGGTTGTAACCGGTTACACCCTGTTCTGTAGACTTGGAAGTGTGATTTCTCTGCATGTAACCGATTACATCATATTGCACTGCATGCATGTAACCGGTTACCCTAGGACTAGCAGCACTAATTTCATAAAAAAAATTACATCTCGGCTTATCACAATCTTTTGATTTCGCGCATCAAACAGATTGTATCCTCCAGTAGAGTGATATCCAACCAAAATCATCTCCTTGCCCTTGTCGTCCAACTTCTTTCTAAGTTGATCCGACACATTTCGATGCGCCACTGAACTGAAAACTCTCAAATGGCTTAGATTCGGTTTGAATCTGGACCATACCTCCTTCGGTATCAGCTTTTTAGTAGGGCACCTATTCAATAAATAGGTAGTTGTAGAGACCGCTTCTCCCCATAGCTCATTCGACAAGTTTTTTCCACTTCACTTGCTTCGAACCATGTTCATAATCATTCAATTCTTTCTCTCGGCAGCACCATTTTGTTGTGGTATGTAGGGTGGTATAACCTCATGCACTATCCCCTCTTGATCACAAAACTTCCCAAAGTCATTTGAGACATATTCACCTCCACCGTCCGTTTTGAGCACTTTGAGTTTTTGACCGCATTGCCTTTCAACCATGGACTTAAATTTCTTGAACACATCAAACACCTCATCCTTCCTCTTGATAAGGTAATTCCATATCTTTATACTAAAATCATCGATAAAAGTGAAAAAATACCTATTGCCACCCAATGTGTCAACTTGCATCGGCCCACAAACATCAATATATACCACCTCAAGGTGAGTTTTGGTCCCATGACCTGCATCCTTGCTAAAAATTCCCTTGTGTTGCTTTCTTTTCACACATTCTTCACACAATCCAGTTAGAATATTGATGTGTGGCAGCCCGGTGACCATACCGTTTTGTTGCAATGCTTTGAGATTACGAAAATTGAGATGCCCAAGACGGTAGTGCCACAACCACTCTTCTATAATTGCCACTGTAGCTAAGCACATATGTTCCATCACTTTCAACTCCAATTTGAAAGTCCTATTGGCAGCCATATGAGCCTTAAGGATCAACACTCCGTTAACATTCACAATGCGCAAAATCTTGTCTTCCAAGCGAATTTTGTAACCCCTCTCAAGCAATTGGCCAATACTCAAGAGATTACATTTAATTCCCGGTATATACAAGACATCCTTGATCGTAGAATGTCCACCATTCTTTTTTTAATCAAAACATCACCGACACCATCGGCCGCAAGAGTGGTATCATCCGCAGATTTTACTCTACTTTTCGCGGTTTGATTTATTTCCACAAACCAATCCTTTCTACCTGTCATATGCGTTGAACAACCGAAATCCAAGTACCATTCATCGCTGCCTTGGACTCCATCTTACACCTTAATCATTACGTTTTGTTTCGAACGCATTTCTGCCCCGTTTTCCAAACCGTTGCAACTGATGTCCCACAACTTGCAGCTGCTACTGCTGCTGTTAAACACCTCTTTACTACCATAAAACTCGTCAGTGATCATCACCAAGAGCGTATTTTCATCATCTACCTCTTGCCTCGCAACCTTAGCTTCATCTCCTTGGAAATCCCTCTATTTTGCACCACATTCATTTGAAAAATGTCCAAGCTTTTGACACTTCCAACACTGAACTTTGCTTTTGTCCCTTGGTTTTCCGCCTCTACCGCTGCCTCGATCACCATGTCTATTGGAGCTGCTATCACCCTTTTCCCCATCGAAATCTTTGAATTTTGTGAATCATTTCTACCTAAATTCTGAAAATTTTGCTTTCCTTTCGAAGCCCATTTTCCTTTCAATCTTTTACTCTTCTCGTTGAGCCGCGCTTGTAAAGCTATCTCTGCTTTAGCTTTATCGCTTCCTCTTTCATCCATTCTTTGCTCATGAGCCTCAAGAGAGCTTTGAAGCTCATCTTTGCTCAACGTCGCAAGGTCCTTCGATTCTTCGATAACCACTACAGTGTTGTCGAACCTAGACGTTAAAGAACGCAAAATCTTCGACACAACATTTTGCTCCAAAATTGTTTCTCCACAATACTTGATTTGATTCACCAAACGCGTAATATGTGTCACATAATCGTTGATCGTTTCCTTCTCTTCCATTTGCGTTAGGTCGAATTGCCTCTTGTGAGTTTGTAACTTCACCACCTTTGCCTTAACAGCCCCGACATAAGCTTTCTCCAATATCTCCCAAGCTTGCTTTGTCGACTCGCAATCTCCAACCTTTTCGAAGTTGTCACTATCAACATAAGAATGAATCAAGAGTGCCTTGTAATCTTTCTTCTTTTCTTACTTGAATGCAACCTTTTGAGCATCTGTAGCTTTAGCCCAAGTGGTGTAACTCCATTTTTTATGATCTCAAGAACTTCTTGATACCCAAACAGAACTTTCATTTGCTTTTACCACTTGTCATAATTCTTCGAATAAAGAATCGGAAGGTTGGTAGGGATACTATCGTTGGAAACAATACTCATTGTTGCAGCAGAATTGGATCAGAATCAGTGCTCTTGATGCCAAATGTTGGAACACACAAATTCAATTAAGGTGAATTAATGGAGAATTAGGGTAATTTGGAAAAGATGAAGTTAAGAGAGAGAGAGAGAGAGAGAGAGAGAGAGAGAGAGAGTTGCCATTAACAATAATTGAAAGCACTAAAGGCCTTTTATACAACATGTTCAAAAATAATGAAAAAAGCAAAATAACTTAAAAATAAGCTGAAAACTCAAAATGGGCCCAGTGTGACCGATTACCACAGTTTGAATAACCGGTTACCACCAATTCCAGTAACCACCCAAATCTGATCAAAGCAGTGGTAACCGGTTACCACATATCCGGTAACCGGTTACACCAACTTGAAATGCAGAAAAACAGTTTCTAACAATATTTTTGTGGGTTTAAACTTTTTTTATGCACCAATCTGCATTCTTTTACTGTTTGAAAATTAGCAACTGCCTGTACATATTGTTGTTTGAGTTCATTTAGAGAATGTGTAGTTCAATCAAAGTTTGATTTTTCGGTTTGGTTTTATTAACAGTCCTTCTTCTTAGTATACAACATAGGAATAATGTCTGCCAATAATGTGCACACCACAAAAGCAACTACCTTAAGAATCCTGCCACAAACCGTAAAACATATAATAAAAATGTCTTGCTACTTGATTTGCACGTTCTGTAATATATATGTGGATTATGGATTTGGAAATATAATAGTAAAGTATAAAATTAAAGTATCAGTTTGTAGCTTCTATTTATCCCTATTGTTGGGGGGCGATTAGGGGGGTCAACGAGGGAGCATTTCTTATTTGGGACACACCTTTGTGAGAGACACACCACATATCCACCTAAAACCTTAAGGTAATAGGTGTGTGGATTCTCTCACTTATATAGTGTTCAATCTTCCTTTTTCTAATCAATGTGGGACTTCTTCCTCACACTTGATTCTCAACACTCCCCCTCAAGTGTGAGTTTATACACAATGCTCCCCCTCATGTGGAAGCTCTCTTTTCCACATACACTTGTATCACCGTTGAACTCAACAGAACACCTTCTACCCACACCTGCGGGAAGTGTTTCGATACAAGTAAGCCGATTCCTTTCTCGAACCAGGCTCTGATACCATTGTTGGGCGGCGATTAGGGGGTCAACGAGGGAGCATTTCTTATTTGGGACACACCTTTGTGAGAGACACACCACGTATCCACCTAAAACCTTAAGGTAATAGGTGTGTGGGTTCTCTCACTTATATAGTGTTCAATCTTCCCTTTTCTAATCAATGTGGGACTTCTTCCTCACACTTGATTCTCAACACCTATGAATGTGTGATTGTTGCTCATATTAATGTGGAGTAACTCAAATTCATACTGAAAGGAAAATTATTCTATGTCATTATTGAAGGGGATTAACACCCTATTAAATACAAAGAAAGAGAAACTAAATAGCCTATGTACAAGGAAAACCGTTAGACCGAAACGAAACAGAAATAAATTAAAATCCTAATCTATAGTACAGTTATGTAACACACCCCCACAAGTTGGACTATGGAGATTTAATAGACCAAACTTGGAAATGTGGGTTTCAAAAACTGGTTTGTAAAGCGGTTTGGTTAAAAAAATCGGCTAATTGACTGTGTGTGTGAATGAGAAAGAGTTTGATGAGGCTGGAATCAATCTTCTTGCGAATGATGTGACAGTCTATCTCGATGTGCTTCGAACGCTCATGGAAAGAGGGGTTGTGAGCAAGGTAGATGGCAGAATTATTGTCACAATAAACCGAAGTTGGTTGTGTGAAGAGCTGCTACAAGTCTTTCAACAAATAGTGGAGCCAATGTATTTCACAAGCAAGACTAGCTAAGGCGCGGTATTCAGCTTCGGAACTGCTCCTAGAGACCGTGCTTTGCTTCTTTGACTTCCAAGAAATAAGGGATGAACCTAGGAAAACCGCATAGCCGGAAACAGTTCAGCGAGAAACAGAGCATGTTGCCCAGTCCAAATCTGCAAAGCCAGACAGAATAAAATCAGCAGTAGCAGAATAAAACAAACCAGTAGCAGGTGCATTTTTTAAATACTGTAAAAACACGTATAGCAGCTTGAAAATGAACAAGCCTAGGTTTGAAAATATACTGGCTAAGTTGTTGAATGGCAAAAGCAATATCCAGTCTAGTTGTTGTTAAATACAAGAGCCTTTCGATAAGCCGGCGGTATTGAGAATCATCTTCAAAAAAGGAAGAATCCTCACAATCCAGCTTAAGGGAAGAATCATAGGAAGTTTTAAAGGGCTTGGTAGCAAGTTGACCAGTTTTTTCCAAATGTTCTAACGTGTATTTTCGTTGATTAATCAAGATACCTTTGGAAGAGCGGGCAACCTCAATGCCAGAAAAAATCTAAGACTCCCTAAGTCTTTAATCTTAAAACAATTATGAAGATAATTCTTAATATAACACCCCAATTCCCATCGCGAATAAATAATACTTAAATAAAATCAGAGTAACTAAAAATTTATTTTTCAGACAGGAAACAGGGATGTCACATCTCAAAGTAAGAAAAACATCATCCCTTCTCATAAATTTGATACATAGCATAAGATAGAATACCCTCACAGGGGAAACTTTTTCCACAATAAAGGAAATGTCAATTATGGAATAAAGCGGAAAGATCCATAACCGACTTATTTTACAAAATAAACTGTTTTATACATCAAATATTCATACAAAATGTATTCAACAATTATATACGTATATGACATAATCGTTCCCCGACTCCCGTGCTACGTATCAGAGCAGACAGACGACAAAGGACGGAGGACTAATCTCCACAAAAGCCTCCAAGACTACAAATCTGCAATGCCTCATAGAGCATTATAAAACAGCAGAAGGGTGAGAAATAACAACTAAACCAAGATTGCATAATAATATGCAAAAACATAACAATTCACGTGCATAGTTATTCTCACCACAACTATCACACACCAATACATATAGAATGTCACAAATACCTAACCTGTATTAATTATCCAACATAATCACGTATTTGCACCTAAGGCATAATCAGTCATCACATATAGAAACACATCACACATCGCATAGCTTATGTATATGCATAAAACATATTATCCACAACCAATGCATTTATCACATATGCACACCAAATTACCAATACTATCACAATCTCAACACATAACAAATCGATGCACAATTCCCACACATAATCCATCAAATCATTATTTTCCACACATAATGCATCCATTCACAATCACATATGTCAAGCAAACATATACCATTCAATACAAGTGCACATATTTCGTCTCATCAATCACAATCACATTTCCATACACAATTAATTCATGATTTATGCAAATGCACATAGATCAACACGACGACTCTATGCACATGCCATGCGGTACCGACTTCCATTGTCACGTCATTTTGTCACGTCATTAGTCCACTCAGGGACTCCCATTGTCACGTCATTTTGTCACGTCATTAGTCCACTCAGGGACTTCCATTGTCACGTCATTTTATCACGTCATTAGTCCACTCAGGGACTTCCATTGTCACGTCATTTTGTCACGTCATTAGTCCACTCAGGGACTCCCATTGTCACGTCATTTTGTCACGTCATTAGTCCACTCAGGGACTTCCATTGTCACGTCATTTTGTCACGTCATTAGTCCACTCAGGGACTTCCATTGTCACGTCATTTTGTCACGTCATTAGTCCACTCAGGACGTTCTCACAATGCATATCATGATGCTTGGCATACAATGACTCATGACATTCACATTGCACCCACATACACACCCATAATCATGCATAAATCAACAATTACCACATATCACATTTTCTTGCCCTTAGGCCACCAATCAACAACCACAACAATTACAACAACTTGTCACATGCTTCAACATCATCACATTCATGCATTGCAAAACAATTCAAACAATGCATTTCAAACCATAAATGTCACCACACAACATACATTGAATTTCACCTCAAACCATGTATTTCATCACAAGCCATAAACTACCACAATCACACAATCATAATTTCTTTCACAAGGGATTCACACCACAAAGGCTACCCACAACACATCATAACAACATACATTGATATTCAGTCAAACAATGTATTTACCGCACAACAACAACATTATCACAACCTCGCATCACAACACCTTATCCCAACATCTCATTACATGTATTCACATCATATAACAACACACAAGCTACACGTTATATAACAAAGCACATAGCATAACAACACATCAATCGCACACAGTTAACGCGATAAAAACCCAACAACCCGACTATTTTCCAAAAACACGAATTAATTAAATCATCTTCTACCCTCCAAACCATTTTTAAAAGAAAGAACTTTTCATTAGCTTTCCAACGCTTCAAACGGGGGTCAAAATGGACTTACGGTTCAAAAGTTATGAAGAAAACAAAATCTGACATTTTGGAAAATTTGTGTCACGCGCGGGTATGCTCAGGTCGACCCATGAGTCGACGCAAGCGTTCTTTAGGTCGACGCAAAGATGCTTTAGGTCGACGCACACTGCGCAGAAGTTGATAAAAACTCAGTTTTCGATCGTTAAATGACTTCCGGACCTCCGATTTCGATTCCGTAAAAAGCTGTGATCTCAGAATTCAATATACTACAATATTTCCATCATTAAAAAGCCATCTAACACATTTTCCATTTTTGAAATATTTTGGAACAAAATTTTATCATTGAATTCTAATTTCGAACTCGATCGAAACCGCGATAAAACACGCAAACAACCACCCCCGATTAAACCCAAGCCTTACCCGACTACACTACACAACTTATTCCAAATTCTAACCGTGAAAACATCGATTTCTATTCATTTTTCTCATTCGACCTAAAATTGGAAAACTATGGAAAAACAAGAAAAACATTCACACAATCACACACATATACATATACAAGCAATATATAATTGAAACTTCTCACCCTTACCCGATTAATCGCGCTTTAAACGGATGAATCTTCACTTTTTCCTCTTTCTCCTCTTCTCCCTTTCTTTCTTCTCCTTTCTCTTCTCTTCTCTTTCTTTTCTTTTTCTTTTCTCTCTTTTTCTCTCTCCACTTCTATTTATAACAAAATATCTAACTACCCAGATGACCAAAATACCCCTCAGCTCAAATATCTCCCAAACGCTCTCAAAATGCGATAAAACATAAACAATGATGAAAAATAACATTTTGTCAAATAAAATTCAAGAATAAAATAATATAATAATAAAATAATCAAATATACTTGATTAAATAAAACTGACAAAAACTGGGGCGTTACAATTCTCCCCCACTTAGACATTTTCGTCCTCGAAAATATACCGAGACGAACAACTCCGGACGCGACTCTCGCATCCGACCAACAAACCAACATGCCAACAAAAGCACAACACGAATAACGCAAACTGACAAACCACCATGACAACAGCAGATACAACAACGACACGGCAACGACGCCAACAACAACGCCAAGATGCAAAGCCCATACAATGCACTTGACGACCAACTCACAACTCAAGGAAACCCACGATACCAACACACAGGTTCACTCTAGAACCGAAACAACACTCCCCTAATTCCTCATCATAGGAATTAGCTACACACACTCGAACCATCACCATGGAAACGAGGCAACAACAAAACAAGAACATAAAGTTCCACAACACCACAAGGTCTCAACAACATCAACAAAACCAGAACACCAACAACCTTGTCACACAACCATACTACAACAATGCTACGATTCACCAATCGAACATATAACTAAAACATCCATCTACATGGTAGTCCATGTATAATATTCAAACCTTTCACTTATCACTTCCATTTTGAAACGTCCAATGGTCTCATCAGTCCTACATATTCCCAATGTTCAACCTACGAAATCTTACAAGTCACACACTTATATATGAATTATGCCACTTCACGCTTCCGTCGCACACTCTGATTACCCTACACCATCAAAACTACCAATCTCACGTCCAAAGTCTAACTCTTTCTCATATTCACCAAAAATCACTGTTCACTTTAATATTTCCAACCTCACACTCTCCTGTGTTATCTCACACACCAGACACAAACCTCGGAACTGCTCAAATAATTCTAATTCTCGGACCATAAAAACAGACATACATAGAAACTTTTGACTTAACTCATCCGGCACAACCTCGGCTTTTCCCAAAGGATAATCTAAGCCAAATTCATAACTCATCACAAATTCTAACCATCCTCATTGTCTCATACTCTATTCCTTCAAACCAACCAAGTACTCTAAACTCTTGCGATTACCAAACACTTCGAACCCAGGATCATAAAGATAATACCTCCAAATTTCCCAACACAATACAACCGCCACCAATTCCAAATCCAGAATAGTATAGATCCTTTTATAAATCCTCACTTATCGTAAAGCATAAGATAGGACTTTACCCTCTCAACTTTCCTCACAATGAACATCCAAAACAAACGACTTACCCTTTGCAAGTCAACTGAAGTAACGATAATGCTAACTTGGAAAAACCTTCCATAACCTCCGAGAATAACCAACTAAAGTCCAAAAAGATTCTAATCACCTTAACCAACTTCGGAGCCTCTCATTGTAGAACTGCATCTACTTCCGATGAATCCATAAAAATACCATCATAAAAAATAACATATCCAAGAAAACTAACCTTTTTCAACCAAAATTCTCACTTGAATAACTTAGCATAACACTTTGTCTCTTTTCAACACTTGTGATTCAATTCTCAAACACTCTACCTGTTCTTCCTCCGAGTTTATAACAGATCCGAATATCCTCAATTAAAACCACTACGAACTTATCCAAATAAATATGGAAGATACGATTAGTCTACTCCACAAACATTACAGACGCATTACTATCACCGAACAACATCACTGCACGTTGTAATGTCTAAACAAACCAAACCTCATCCAAACTTGTCCAAACTCACATACAACCTTAATCGAGTAAATAACAGTCTATCCTGATGCTAACAACCATAACCAGTCACCTTAAATCGATCAAAGCCTCAACTCACACAATTCACTATCCTTATCAAACGTGCCAAACAATTGTAATTTCACTCCAACTCAACCAAACCATTCCAATTATCTAACCATGAAAGTGGACACTTATTCTCAATCGTTACCTTACTCCACTGTTAGTAATCCATACACAAGTCCTTCTCTTAACCGTCCAAATTCCATAAATCCCAACATGTAGCCACAACCAAGCCAAGAGAACTCTTAAATATTACACCCACACCTAGGGTTTCCTCAAAATTTCCATCAATGCTCTAAAACTCCAAAGACTCCAAACCTCACCAGAACTCCAAGTTTTACTTTCCATAGTCTCAATACCAATATTATCATGCTTGTTATTCCATCCGGGAATACATCTGAAAATCACACACAACTGACAGCCCATCACTATAGCCTTTCTGCCAATCTCTAGAAAACTATCATCACAAACATAACAACCTCTGAGTTTCACGTCCTAAAAGTTCTTCTACTTACTTAGCAGATCCAAACCTCAAATCCTTACCTTCGTCAAATTTGAGTCCACACTTTACTCTCTGAGAACAACCATTAACGATATCCAATCGTTCTCTCTCAATGACTCCCCAACTGGACCAACATACCAAAACCTCTAATCCATTTCATCTTCCGATATTAGCATCTTCATCGACTCATCAAAACAATTTGTACTTGTTTTCTTCAATCCAAACAATCCATTGCACACACTATCAAAGCCGAAAAGACACGTCTATTCCATCCAACATAATTCCCGTCTGCTATCAACAAGAGATTAAGGGTGATCAGTTCCTCAATTTGCCAATAGACAGTCGACAATCATGATGGGGCATAAACCGCCTTTACCAAACTATAATAGCATTTCTTACACCTTGTGCACAAAACTACCTAAGGCACAAATCCTTAGTTGACATAAACCTTACCTCCGCAATCCCTCCAGAATCTGGAATAACACTGTCCAAACAACACTTACACTCTTGCAACCAACGGCACACTGAGCCCATGCTCCACAACCGAAGCAACTTGGAGAAGTTCCAGCTTCTCCCCCACTTATCTCATTCTCACAACTGAAGACAAAGGATTAGAAAACAGAAAGTACTGACAGTGCTTCCACACATATCACGTACTAAGGGACAAACAACACCGACAGTATTCAACTGTCACACCAACAGACTCAACAACTTGGCCGGACGGACCGACCTGCTCTGATACCACTAATATAACACCCCAATTCCCATCGCGAATAAATAATACTTAAATAAAATCAGAGTAACTAAAAATTTATTTTTCAGACAGGAAACAGGGATGTCACATCTCAAAGTAAGAAAAACATCATCCCTGCTCATAAATTTGATACATAGCATAAGATAGAATACCCTCACAGGGGAAACTTTTTCCACAATAAAGGAAATGTCAATTATGGAATAAAGCGGAAAGATCCATAACCGACTTATTTTACAAAATAAACTGTTTTATACATCAAATATTCATACAAAATGTATTCAACAATTATATACGTATATGACATAATCGTTCCCCGACTCCCGTGCTACGTATCAGAGCAGACAGACGACAAAGGACGGAGGACTAATCTCCACAAAAGCCTCCAAGACTACAAATCTGCAATGCCTCATAGAGCATTATAAAACAGCAGAAGGGTGAGAAATAACAACTAAACCAAGATTGCATAATAATATGCAAAAACATAACAATTCACGTGCATAGTTATTCTCACCACAACTATCACACACCAATACATATAGAATGTCACAAATACCTAACCTGTATCAATTATCCAACATAATCACGTATTTGCACCTAAGGCATAATCAGTCATCACATATAGAAACACATCACACATCGCATAGCTTATGTATATGCATAAAACATATTATCCACAACCAATGCATTTATCACATATGCACACCAAATTACCAATACTATCACAATCTCAACACATAACAAATCGATGCACAATTCCCACACATAATCCATCAAATCATTATTTTCCACACGTAATGCATCCATTCACAATCACATATGTCAAGCAAACATATACCATTCAATACAAGTGCACATATTTTGTCTCATCAATCACAATCACATTTCCATACACAATTAATTCATGATTTATGCAAATGCACATAGATCAACACGACGACTCTATGCACATGCCATGCGGTACCGACTTCCATTGTCACGTCATTTTGTCACGTCATTAGTCCACTAAGGGACTCCCATTGTCACGTCATTTTGTCACGTCATTAGTCCACTCAGGGACTTCCATTGTCACGTCATTTTGTCACGTCATTAGTCCACTCAGGGACTTCCATTGTCACGTCATTTTGTCACGTCATTAGTCCACTCAGGGACTCCCATTGTCACGTCATTTTGTCACGTCATTAGTCCACTCAGGGACTTCCATTGTCACGTCATTTTGTCACGTCATTAGTCCACTCAGGGACTTCCATTGTCACGTCATTTTGTCACGTCATTAGTCCACTCAGGACGTTCTCACAATGCATATCATGATGCTTGGCATACAATGACTCATGACATTCACATTGCACCCACATACACACCCATAATCATGCATAAATCAACAATTACCACATATCACATTTTCTTGCCCTTAGGCCACCAATCAACAACCACAACAATTACAACAACTTGTCACATGCTTCAACATCATCACATTCATGCATTGCAAAACAATTCAAACAATGCATTTCAAACCATAAATGTCACCACACAACATACATTGAATTTCACCTCAAACCATGTATTTCATCACAAGCCATAAACTACCACAATCACACAATCACAATTTCTTTCACAAGGGATTCACACCACAAAGGCTACCCACAACACATCATAACAACATACATTGATATTCAGTCAAACAATGTATTTACCGCACAACAACAACATTATCACAACCTCGCATCACAACACCTTATCCCAACATCTCATTACATGTATTCACATCATATAACAACACACAAGCTACACGTTATATAACAAAGCACATAGCATAACAACACATCAATCGCACACAGTTAACACGATAAAAACCCAACAACCCGACTATTTTCCAAAAACACGAATTAATTAAATCATATTCTACCCTCCAAACCATTTTTAAAAGAAAGAACTTTTCATTAGCTTTCCAACGCTTCAAACGGGGGTCAAAACGGACTTACGGTTCAAAAGTTATGAAGAAAACAAAATCTGACATTTTGGAAAATTTGTGTCACGCGCGGGTATGCTCAGGTCGACCCATGAGTCGACGCAAGCGTTCTTTAGGTCGACGCAAAGATGCTTTAGGTCGACGCACACTGCGCAGAAGTTGATAAAAACTCAGTTTTCGATCGTTAAATGACTTCCGGACCTCCGATTTCGATTCCGTAAAAAGCTGTGATCTCAGAATTCAATATACTACAATATTTCCATCATTAAAAAGCCATCTAACACATTTTCCATTTTTGAAATATTTTGGAACAAAATTTTATCATTGAATTCTAATTTCGAACTCGATCGAAACCGCGATAAAACACGCAAACAACCACCCCCGATTAAACCCAAGCCTTACCCGACTACACTACACAACTTATTCCAAATTCTAACCGTGAAAACATCGATTTCTATTCATTTTTCTCATTCGACCTAAAATTGGAAAACTATGGAAAAACAAGAAAAACATTCACACAATCACACACATATACATATACAAGCAAGATATAATTGAAACTTCTCACCCTTACCCGATAAATCGCGCTTTAAACGGATGAATCTTCACTTTTTCCTCTTTCTCCTCTTCTCCCTTTCTTTCTTCTCCTTTCTCTTCTCTTCTCTTTCTTTTCTTTTTCTTTTCTCTCTTTTTCTCTCTCCACTTCTATTTATAACAAAATATCTAACTACCCAGATGACCAAAATACCCCTCAGCTCAAATATCTCCCAAACGCTCTCAAAATGCGATAAAACATAAACAATGATGAAAAATAACATTTTGTCAAATAAAATTCAAGAATAAAATAATATAATAATAAAATAATCAAATATACTTGATTAAATAAAACTGACAAAAACTGGAGCGTTACACTTAACATATTGGATTTCGGAAAAATTATTACCGGCCAACACAATATAATCCACATAAGTAAGCAAAACAGTGAAAGACGAATTATGTAATTTAGTGAAGCGAGAGTAGTCAGCAGTAGAGATTTTGTAGCCAATAGAAAGTAAAGAGGTAGAGAGTTTAGCATACCATTGTCTGCTAGCTTGTTTAAGGCCATAAATGGACTTTTGAAGCTTGCAGACTTTGGTGGTATTAGATGTAGAAATAGGCAAAATTAAACCTTTAGGAAGAGTCATGTAAACCTCTTCATGTAACTCACCATGTAAAAAAAACATTGTTTACATCTAATTGCTCTAAAAACCAACCTTTTATAGAAGCTAAAGCAAGGAGTGATCTTATCGTAGTGAGCTTGACAACTGGAGAAAAAGTGTCGAAATAATCTATACCTTCGACTTGCTTATGACCTTGTGCAACAAGGCGGGCCTTATAGCGCTCAATGGATCCATCTGCATGATACTTAATTTTATAGATCCATTTACAACCAATGGGATGCTTGTTAGGAGGTAAATCTACGATGGACCAAGTGTTGGTTGATGTTAAGGCATCTAACTCAGTTTTCATAGCCTTATTCCAACAATAAAGTTTGGAGGCAGCGGTAAAAGTTGTAGATTCGGTGGAAGAGGAGATGGAAAGGCAAAAAAATTTATAGGAAGGGGAGCAATGGTTATAGTTTAAAACCGAGGATATGGGAACGGTTGGAAATTTGATTGGTGGTAGGTTGATTGTGGAGCAGATTGTGATGCGGGTGGATTGACGAAGAGGAGGAGGGAGGGGGGATGAGAGGTGAGGATTTGGAGAGTTATGAGAAGTAGAGGTTATAGCAGGGGATGGGGATATGGGGGATGTGGTTACATATTAATGTGGAGTAACTCAAATTCATACTGAAAGGAAAAGTATTCTATGTCTGAAGGGGATTAACACCCTATTTATATATAAAAAAAGAAAAACTAAATAACCTATGTACAAGGAAGACCGTTAGACCGAAACAGAAATAAACTAAAATCCTAATCTATAGTACAGTTATGGAACAGCTCAACTACTGTTCACAACTCATCTCTGTTGAATTTGAATTTGTGTCTTAACTACAAATACAAAATTGGACATGTTATTACTTTAACTTGAATCACATGATACTTGAGTAAGCATTAGTTGATTTGGACATTGAGGTACTATGAATTCTGATTGACGTTTCATGATATTTTACTGGCGTGTTTGCGTGCTACTTGATCTTGAATTTGTGATACTATGAATTCTGTTTTGCTGGAGTAAGTACACATTACTTGAGATTGTTATAGTATTTATAGGAAATGAAACTTAACTTGATGAGAGAGATATGTTTAGTATTGTGTTACATATTTATAAATTTGTTAACTATGAATTATTATTCATTCTTTTCTTTAATATTTATAAATTTGTTAACTATGAATTATTGTGATGTAGGATTCGATGGAGTTGCGACTGTTTTTCCGAATAAAAATTATGAACTCCGTAAGTTATAGATGATGTTATAGCAAATGATGGGATTTCACCGGCTTTATACAATAGGTGAAAAGATAAAATTATAAACTTGAACTTGCAGTGCATTATGATTATGAGTAAGGTCAAAATGTTGTGAGTTGTGAACCACTGACGACTTGTGAGTCTTTTCTTTCAATTTCATCTTAGATTGGACTTTTCCTAAATTTTTCCAAAATCCTAACTTAGATTGTATGTTTTTTACTTTGTTGGCTTTTGTGTATGGTTTCCTGGGTTTACTGGTTTTTGGTTAGTTGTAGAGGATATTGTTTTTAGTTAATGATGAAAGATAGTAGTAGTAACATCACTTTCACCCAATCATATGGAATTGGAATTCAGATGTGAAGCTTTTGATATAGCAATTTTGTCATGATTGTAACTTCATCTTGGTTGAATCAGTATATTTTTTCAATCCAAATTCTGTTATCTTGCTTGAAATAAAATTTGTATCTTATTTGATATGTAGGTTTATCATGAAGTAACACTTCTTATCTCCATATTTTGATAGGCTAGTCATCTATGATGTTTGTTCACGTTCCCATCTAGTCGAGAATGCATCGGGGAGTCGAGAGTCCATAGTTTGATAGGCCATGATTCCCTTCTCCACGGTGACACAAGAGAAGATAATTTTCAGCATCAAACTTCTCAAAAATGGATGAAAATGATGAGTGAGAAGGGAATGAAGCCAGAGTAAGCAACATCGCATACGGTGGTCCAGTAGGAGGCGCAGTTGTGAGCACCAATTCGATAGTGATGGACTATTCTATAGAATAGATACAAGGCTCGTTTAATACTATGTTACATACAAACATCTTTTATCTAAGATCTATATGATCTACTGCTATAATAATGTTAGAATTAATAGTGCAAAAATGTACATGTAAAATCAATGCAGTAAGATTAATAGAGTTAGAATAGTGCAACAATACAAACAACCCTTTTTACTATATATTTGGTTTATATACATACCTACTTCCCTAGTGCAAACATGTTTGCATTACAAAAGAAGCAATCATTTATAATTATATTTAATATACATACATACTTACTTCACTAATGCAAACATTGGTTGCTGCTGTTTCAAAACCATAAATACATTGCAGCTTAGCATTAGATACATAGGCAATGACATTGCCTAAAAAACCAAAAAATACTTACCCAGTAACTAGTATGGTCATTTGGATTCTCCACTTGCTATCCCACTTAGCAAATCTCCCGAACGATAAGCATCCAAATCACACAGGAAGAAAGGATCAATTGATGTTTTTTCTGTAATCTTAAAAGCCAAGTCCAATGCTGCATTGTCACCAAAAGAGTAATTTGCTTGAGGTTGTGAAGTTACACACTAGTAGTCCCCACAAATACTAGGCATCTTTTCTTTCCCTTTAAGATCTTGAGTGCTCTTCTGTTTATTATTGTCAATCATCATTACTTCCTTTATCTTCTTGCTTTCCTCCACATACAGCTACACAAAAAAGTATTAATAACTGCAAAATTCGAAGCAAAAAACATAAAATCTTTCGACTACGTGATGTCAATTTCATCTTTTGTACCTGTTTATCAATGTCGGACAAATACTTCCATCCTTCGACAGCCATGGGCAGGATCGCTTTGCCATCGATGTCCTGACGACAAGCTTTCAATCGGGCACATTCATGCTTGAGGAATATTTGATATCCATTTGCCCCCCTCGGAACACCTCGTGGCTTCTTCTTTTCTTTGTCATTCGAGTCATTCGAGGGTGCTTGTAGAAGCCTTTCAGGTGATGCTGCATAAAAAAACAAAAAAAAACTATGTGTTGGAACCTCATTAATTTAAGTTACCAAAGTTGGTTCTGTTCTGTTATGCTAGTAATTTTGAATCAACTATAATTAGGTAGCTACTAATTCACTTTTTTTTAATAAGAAAAATCTATACTTCACAAGGTTACTAGGAGTATCCCAACCCATTTACAAACATACACCTACATTTCTATCGGTCAACCAAAATACTCTAGATAAACACACAAGGGTATTCACTTGAGTGCATTCATTTTCATTCAATCAACGAATTAAGAAATGTGTATTCAGGTTTAAACATCACATACTCAACTTAATACCAAAGTTAAACAAGTTAAAATAAGCAGAAATTAGTCTTTTTATTAACCTGTGGTGGTGTCAGATGCGGCTTGCATTGGACGAAACCTGTAGAAGTAGATTTTCTCAAATTCGTATAATAGATTTGCATAGAGCTTTTTAGTTTGAGATGGTAAATTCGCATTGTTTCCTTCCAGTTTTAGAGCCGAAACAACTTCACCCCATTTCTTTTGTTTACCAACCTGGAAACATTCAAGACAATCAACCCATTCAATTTGAATGTCTAAGACAAATAATTCATATTTGTGATGACAAATGAACCATGCATTTATGAGAAATGAACATATGAATAAATAGAATCATGTGAAGTAAAGTACCTGTTTGTATCCTCCTCTTGCAACGACCTCCAGGTAAAAGTTGAACAAGTCTAAGGATGTTTGTCGGACATTTAAACTGTCAAGTAGAGTGATTTTTTATACCACAATAAAAACAATTTCAGTAATGCGATTGCGATTAGACTACCAGCGCAGTCCTCGATCAATACAAAGAAAGAAAGCACGAAAGGGAAAAAAAAAAGACATTAGTTTCATGCATGCATGCAATTTTACGCAACCAAAACAAAGAAATGCAGAAAATGGGAAAAGTATGTATTGAGAAAATACTGACATGAGAGTGAGTCCAGAGGAGTGTAACAATTCGGTGAGTTTGACGTAGAAAGTCTCTATCTCTTCCGGAAAAAAGTTTTGTTTCTCGCCGTCGCCGGAAACATCAACATTGGTGAGCTGTGATGATGGAACTATCATCTTCACCCCTTCATTGCCCTCCATGTTGTAGTTTCTTCTTGTTGTGGAGTTGATGAAATGGAAAACGTTATGCATATGTGTGTGTGAATTTTGATACGATGGAAAAGGAAAATTGATACCTGACCTCATTCCTCTACTGACACCTATGCACACATCTCCCATACACGTGTTACTCTTTTTTATGTTTTTTCTTCTTCTTCCTATTTATTTATTTATTTATTTGTAATGCTTCTTTACATACAAACTTTCTTTTATTTACCCATATACTAGTAAGTTAGTAATTAATTAATTACATGCTTATATTTGTGATAATTTTTCCAACTAGGAAGAAAGCCCATAACATCAATTCATTAGATGAAAACAATCGTGAAAATATAATTTGAATATGGTAGAGCGTGCTAGGAATTAAGAGGGTTTCTTAATGCACCACCCAAGTTTCTTAGGCACCACGTGAAATTATTTTTTTACCCCTCTATTCCGGATGTGCACATCCGGACACACCAAATCTTTAAAAAACGCAGAGATTTTCCGGATGTACATATCCGGAAATAATTCTGATGTGCACATCCGGAAGAATTTCTTATTAATTCGCGCCAGACCTTCTCCCCCCTCATTATTCACATTTTCATTTCCAAAACCTTACAAATTCTCTCAAACTCTCAATTTCTCATTCCCACAAATCCCGACTTTTTCCACTCGAGTTCTGCGCAGAGCAACTGCTACAACGATCAACACATTCCAAATCCTCCGTATCACATTTTAATCGGTAAGTTTTCAAATTTTAGAGTTTCGGAGTAATTTTCGAGTAATTGATTTAGAGTAGACATTTAGGTGTAGAAATTGTTAGGTTGTATGAATAACATAGGTTAGAGACAATGTAGGTCATTTTTACTGCTTCAAACGGATCATCAGGGCATAAAAATGCCCTTCTGGTTGGGACAGTGGCCATGGCTGGCGTTTTAAACCTTCAAAATACGTACCGGATGTACAGATCCGGAAATACCCAACTTTCAAAGTTCTACTTCCTTCCGGATGTGCACATCCGGTAACACCTAACGTTAAAATGCTGAATACTTCCGGATGTGCACATCCGGTAACACGTAACGTTAAAAATGCTGAATACTTCCGGATGTGCACATCCGGAAGACTACTTTTTTATTTCCTTTTTTAATTTTCCTTGTTTTTTTGTTTTTGTTTAATTATTTTTAATAAAAAATTAATTTATTTATTATGCTTTGCAGATTAGATGGCTGACAGAGACGATCGTACCATACATGGACGGACAGCTCAGCACGCATCTGTCCGACGTGAGCGGTTGCAGTCTACAGCCGAGGCTTCCGGCGCAGAGGGAGTTGTGGTAGCCCCTACAGCTGAGGGACATCCTACACCACATCCTACACCACAGCCATCCACATCACAGGTTCAGGCCACTCCCTCGTCAGCCGCCGATTCTACATCTCGGAGGCGTCGGGATTCTACTGCTAGTTCATCAGGGTCCCAGCCTGCACGCAGGCGTCGTCGGGAGACTCCAGCTCCATCAGCTACTCCTCCTCGTTCCCCTGTTTCTGTTCCTGTTCCAGAGGGTGATCACCCAACACATGAGGGTGTTGACGCTGATGACGATTTCGATGAGCTGGGCGGTTACCCCGGGGGACCGTCTGATATGTCCCTACTCGCGGGGTACTCTGAGCATACGGCCAGATTTGTCTGGCTAGGACAGGTAACCTTTCTCGGTTTATTTATAGAATTGTATTCGTTGAAAATATGTTCATTTGTAACATTGTTTTATTTGGAAATTTTCAGGATAAGGCTTCACAGAAGTTCTATTACCATGGGGGTAAGGTTATGGACACGATTGAGATGCTGCCAGAGGCTGAGTGGTTCACGTCTGCACTTGCGCAGTCTGGTCTTGGAGGCTTGTCTAGGATTGGGTATCCCCAGATCCAGTACGGTATCCTGATGGCATTTGTTGAGAGATGGCACCATGAGACATCCTCATTCCATCTACCGTACGACGAGATCACGATCACGCTGGACGACATCTCGTGCCTCTTACATCTACCGATCACCGGTACCCTTCTCCGTCACGGTAGGATGACGAAGGCGGACGGCATAGAGTTGCTGGTTACAGAGCTTGGTGCTAGCCCAGAGAAGGCACATGCGGAGGTGCACCAGTTGAGGGGTGCACACGTCCGGTTCTCGTTTCTGATGGGTAGATTTACTGAGGCGCTTGCAGAGGCAGGACGGGCAGATGGTGATCCAGCTGAGGTGGCGATCCACAGGACGCGTGCCCTGAGATGCTACTACTTATTTTTGCTGGGCACGCAGGTGTTTGTGGACACCAGCGCCTATTATGTTGATATCGTCTACCTCAGGTACCTTTTGGATCAGACAGAGATCCATCGGTACAACTGGGGGGTGGCTGCGCTGGCATTCACCTATTCCAGGCTCTCTGATGGTTGCCGCTGGGCAGCCAAGACTGTGGCAGGCAGCTGTACGCTATACGTGGTAACAATCTAATATTCTAAGTGATTTTTTCTTTTCTTTTCTTTCTGTATTCATTATAATGTTTGACACCCATGTTATGTTTTCCATTTCAGGCGTGGATTTTACAGCACTTTCCCTATATTACTGGTTGGGGGAGTGCCCAGGGGTACACTGAGGCTATGCCACGTGCTGCTGCATTTGTCCTGCTCAGAGGGAACCAGGCGCCGGACCCCTTCAGAGTGTATCTAGATCGGATCGCTGCTGAGGACGTTTTGTATTGCCCATATGCCGAGCACCGTGTGACGCGCCCGTTCGATGACGTTTGTTTGTTCTCAGGATGGTTGGCATGCAGTTCGACCGTTACTGCCCGATACCTGCCAGAGCGCGTCTTGCGTCAGTTCGGTTACACGCAGACGATCCCCAGGATGCCTCATGAGTCTGCTCCTCTAGGCTTAACCCGCAGGGAGATAGATGAGCTATATGCTGACTACCAGTCCCACTTGGTACCGGAGGAGGCTCGGGCGACCAGAGCGGAGACAGACTGGAGTGTTGCCGCCGGGTACATCGTGTGGTTCTACACCTTCTCACACCCATGCATGGTGCCCACTGCTGAGGGATCGCCCCCCAAACTCGCTCATCAGGAGATATTAGAGGAGCGGCAGTCTCAGCTGGACCACGCTCAGGATGTTCTACCACGCTGTCGTCAGATAGAGCAGATAGCGAGGCAGGCCATTGCGGACGGTCACCTCCCTGAGGGCTCTGGTGCCAGAGTTGCCGTGGACAGGATTATTGCGATTGCTCAGGGGGCACTTCAGTACCGCAGACATCGGTCCAGGATGGCGGGTAGGGGCAGAGGAGCAGGGGAGCCAGGACAGATCCTTCGCCATACGCAGTAGTTTTTTGTTTGATGTATTATATTTATATTATATGTATGCGCTGTATTTTGACAGAGATTTATTATATATATGGATGTCTTCAAATGTATATTAAATTGCGACGATTTATTAACATATGCGACCAAACAAAAAAACCGATTTTAAAAAAAAAAATAATGTTCTGCCTTTTTCCGGATCTGCAGATCAGGAAAGTTTCCGGATGTGCACTTCCGGAAAGAATCTACGTTTTTAAAAAAATTGGTGCGTCCGGATGTGCACATCCGGAATCAGGGGGCAAAACCGGAAATTCAGTTGGTGCCTAAGAAACAAGGGTGGTGTAATAAGAAATCCTCGGAATTAATTGAGTGTAGCTATATCATATGTAATATAATGTTGTTAAATGTAATTTATTTGAATTTCGTTTGCATGTCATTTGAATTTGCATGGGTTTAGTTTGAGTTTGATTTTCATTTGAGTCATTGTATAAAACTTAAATGAAGTTGTATTTCTAACAAAATTAAACTTTTGCCATTTGAGTTTGAAAGTTAGTTAAACATATCTCTCTTTTGATAGGAAATTAAGACACAATAATAAATTAATATGTAGCAGATATAAAACTCTCCAAACTTGTAGGAATTTTGAAGATCAACAACAAATATAAGACGGAAAATCGAACAAATAAAGGCACAAAAGAACACCGATATTTTTAACGTGGAAAACCCCTCAATATGAGAGTAAAAACCACGAGTCGTCCAGAC
Organism: Lathyrus tuberosus; assembly: GCA_022829125.1. NCBI lineage: Eukaryota > Viridiplantae > Streptophyta > Magnoliopsida > Fabales > Fabaceae > Lathyrus > Lathyrus tuberosus. The sequence continues at coordinate 3,510,221 of JALAZF010000061.1, read as the reverse complement.
CAAAGAAATAACTCTACTATAATCAATTAAGGGTACGAGACAGTCTTAAAGTGATTCACAAACTAATGTTAACAACCGCAAATCACAAAGCAAACTAGTTTACAAATAGGAATAAAAAAACTGAAATTTTTTCCCAAAATTGCAGCTTCAGTGCGAAGCAAATAACTTTCACTTCAGATGTTGTATTGAAATTCTGAACGGTCAAAAGTTAGATATATGTGTTACGAACCTGCCAGAAAATTTTGAGCTCGATCCAACGGTTAACAAATCGGAGATCGTCGATTTAGTGAGTTTGGTTGCAGAAAAATGGGAATGAGTTTCTCTCCTCTTTTTTCTCTTTTTGAATCCTTATTTTTCTCTATCTCTCTCAACCCTAAATTGATCATCTCTACTTAAATAAGTGAGACAAATGGGCTAATCATATTTGGGTCTTTCTCCACATAGGAACGGAGTCCAAACCCAACAAATCTCCCCCTCACAACTATGTGGAGAAAATCGCTAAACCGGCGATATCACAACAAGCTTCAAATTTCTCTCTTGGTAATGCTTTAGTCATCATATCAGAACCATTATCATTTGTATGAACTTTAGCCAACTCCAACACCTTAGCATCCTAAACATCATGTATCCAATGATATCTCACATCAATGTGTTTGGACCTATTATGAAAAGTAGGATTCTTATCAAGATGAATAGCGCTTTGACTATCAACAAATAACACATATTTGTCTTGAACAAAACCAAGCTCCTGTAAAAAAAAATTTCAACCATAATAACTCTTTGCATGCTTCGGTAATTGCAATGAACTCAGCCACTGTAGTAGATAGTGCTACACACTTTTGCAATATGGACTGCCAAGCAACAGCTCCCCCTGCATATTTAATCATGTAACCCGAAATGGACTTTCTGGAATCAATGTCTCCAGCCATATCAGAGTCAGAGTACCCAACTAGAGTAGGCTTATCTCCTCCAAAACAAAGCCTCATAGATATAGTATCGCGAAGATACCTTAAAATCCATTTTTTAGCATTTCAATGCTCTCTATTTGGATTTGACAAAAATCTACTAACTGTACCAACATCATGTGCTATATCTGGTCTTCTACACAACATTGCATACATCAAACTACCCACAACAGACGCATAAGGAACATGCACTACTACAAAACACACATTCAACAACGCCATGGTCACCACGGTTTTTCCCTACACCGTGGTGACTTATCTTAACTAAGACGCTACCATATTTAATTTGTTTTTTGATTAAAAATTATTTGTATATAACAGCGATTACAGAACCAACCGTTGTGATACAATCAAACTTTCATCGGTTCGAACCATAGCGCCATAAAATATTTTATTCCTTTAACGTTAAGGCGCACCTTTTCTTTTTTTATTTATTTTAAAATTCACAAAATAAAAGGGATATCACTACGGTTCTTCTGGTTAACCGTTGCGATATATTTATAATAAATAAATACTTATCTATACGGTTGGTATTGTTAACCGTTGTGAAATAGTTTACCCATATATAAGCAAATTAAGTTTCACATATTGACAGTAGCGTCGTTTCCTTCACAGCGAAAACCTAGAACCCATTTTTTCTCTTCGTCTTCACCATTAGCCGTGAATCTTGTGCTTCATACATTAAGGTATTCTTATTCTTCCATCTATTGTTAGATATTTCGCATTATCTCGTTTGTTTCATGTTGTTTTTGTTAATTATTCTCATTTTTTCAGATTCGTCTTCACTACCTTAACAAAGACCATACTTTGGTTGTGGTACATAATGTTTGTGTAGCTATGGAAAAAAGTACTAGAAGCATGAAGCTATTATGGAAACTTCATCCACCTTGTACTTCTTCTTCATAGCTTCACAAATAAAATGTTAGTAAATGAAGAAACAACAGTGGCATCAAACTTCTTCTAGTTTTAGAAACAATGAAAAGAAATATAAGAAGTATGAAGCTTTTATGTAAGTTTCTTCCTCCTTACATTTCTTTTTCATTACTTCCGAAACTAGATAAACATCATAATTGATTCCTGTCCCGCGATTAGTTTCATTAAAATGTGCGTCCTAGAAATTTATAATATATCTCTTTCGATCTCTCTTTACTTTTCACTGGATTATGGTTTTAGGGTTTGGTTTCAACTGAGGATGCTTATTGTTGAAGTTTGTTGTGTTTCCTTCCAGGTTAAGGGGTTGTTCTGGACTGGACAGGCACATGACCCACAGTAGGGCAAGGCCCAACCCAGTCCAGCTCTTGGCAAGGCCTAATAACGAGATTCAGCCAAACTAGTCGTTGAGCACAATATGACTGTTGGGCACAATATAGCCGTTGGGCAAAATATAGTCGTTGGGCACAATATGACCTTTGGGGACGTCCACCTCACGCGTTTGACATTTCATGCGACTAACTGCCCCTCCGGAGTTCACGGGGACAGTTGGACCAGGTCAAAAGGTCACGCGCTAAACCTTCCACCTGGCAGTCTCCCATTGGCCGACCAGATATTTCGGCCACATGGGCGACCATGGCCTCACGCTGGGGAATTTTTCTATAAATGCCCTCTCACTTGAGAGGGTCAAGTTTGATCAATATTTAATATTCTAACTCAATACATATACGCTTTGTACTTACTTTCTCTCTAGCCCAAACTTACTTTGGCATCGGAGTACCTTGCAGGTACACCCCCCTCCTCTCCTACAACCGTCATCGCTGCCCTACACGGAAGGCCACGAAGATCCATTCTGATCACCTCAGATCAGTGGCGCCGTCTGTGGGAAACATCGCTTCCTCGTCTTTTGAACCAAGATCCCTCATCTTTTCAACCTAAAGACTAAAGCTTACTGTAGCGAGCGATTTTGGACGTGTTTCTTAAGCACTGTCAATCTGGGGTACTACAGGTCGATTCATTTTTTATCCTATTGAAGCTGATGAAGGAAGGGAAATAGACGTCTCCAATTAACCCTGCTTGCATACTGAGTTTAAACAGATGACTGTTGGTTTACAGATGCGGTTTAGATTGTGGGCCTCTGTTCGCCGGCGCGAACAACCGCTGGCCTTCCGTCGCAGGTTCGCTTGCGGGATCGGCCAAACAAATCCCAGAACAAGGAATTGAAAGCGTATGTTTATGCTGAGTTTCAGTTTGTCTGTTTGTTTTTTAGCGCAAGTGTCACACTGAAGTGACTTGGGTGACGCAAAGGGTTTCTTAACGGTTGCGAGTTGGGTGCAAAAACAAAGAAATGCAGGAAAAGCTGAGCAAAAAACAAGAAAAGTAAAGACTTTAAATTATATGCGGAAAATAAATTGCATTAAGTAAGATTTGGACGCAAGTGTACATTTGTTTGCGGGAGTGAACTCGTTTCTCTCTAAGCTTGGTACTTTGAGTATTTTCCCATTACAATGTGAAAAAATGCGACCCCTAAAATGAAAAGAACAACGCCTTATATAGGCCTAAAAAATAACTGTTTATCTGCTCAAACGTTTTCTGAAGCTGACACGTGGCACCCCACTCTTTTTTCAACTTCCCATAGTCTTGGAAGTTTCAAACTTTTCCCGCCTAAACACTTGTTCCTTGAAGTTGAAAATCAGCTTGTCACCTCATTCCCTTCCGACGCCAAAGCTTGTCGAAGTTTCCCCGACACGTCTTTCTGCTGGCGTCGACTCGACACCTTATCGTGCCTTTTTTGCGCCGACACGCCCTGGGAGTCTCCAGACCCCACCGCCAGTCGAAATCCAGTGTCAACAAATTGCCCCCTCAAAAGGCCAGTTTCGACTGAATATTGTGTCGATGGAGAAATCTGGCTTTTTGGTTTCTCGCAGGATTTCGACGGCTTTCCTTTTGGCACTTTTGCCAATCGTTTTGTCTTCTCTCTCAACACGTGGCAAGCGCCTCCTGACATGATGATGGCAATCTCATCCCACGATTTCCAAGAAAAACGCCATGATGGCTAGTCTCATCCAAGTTATGGGCTTTGACACCAAACCCACTTACTTTCAGAAGTTGAAAAGTTTTGATTTTTCATTTTCTGCATGCGCCCTATAAATAGTCCTCTTTAGAAACCCTTTCCACTTTTCGTAACTCCTCTTTTACGAAACCATCATTTGCTCTAAACTCAGACCATGATTTTTTCTTTCCTAACGCTTTGCACCTTTTTGCGTCTCTTTCTTCCAATGACTTCATCAAGAGCAGCTACCACTCGCATTCCTCAAACCACTGGCAACAACCCGGTTGCGTACGTACTTTCAGAAGCAGAAACACATCATCCTCTTCCTCAACCATCTTCAGCTGATGAGACGGTGGTGGCCAACTGGTGCCGTCAAATGGTTGTTCCATTCGTGGTGGAGAACACGCTGTGTCGTTTCCATGGTCCCCTTCCAGACAACAAACCTAATCCTCAAGAACTTCAAAAGTTCTTCCCTTGCTTCGACCAAACGATCCCACCCGCTTTCGAGAAAGGGGGTACCTTGGATCTCAAATACATGGCACCAAAGTCTAGAGTTTTCAGGTCTATGCCAACTCCAGGCAACAAAGATTATCTCGCCTGGCTCGACAAATTTGAAGGGAAACGTCAACAACAATGGAAGGATTATGGTATCTTCGACGCCATCCAACTCTCCAGAACCACCCACAGGGTTAACCCTTGTTTGCTGCTGGCGTCGATGTACTTTTGGGAAGGATCGACAAACACATTCCACCTTCCTTGCGGCATATTCACGTCGACACTTTTTGATGTGGCGGCTATCACTGGCCTTTCGCCACTGGGTGAAACGTTCGATTCGACTTGGGAGACGGAGAACGCCTTCTACTTTGAGCGTGCTAGTTTCCAAAACTACATCGAGGATCATCATGACAAACACTCCCAAGAAGTCTCCGATGAGGAACATATTGCCTTCTTAACCCTCTGGTTATCGTACTACATGTTTTGCCCTGGCTCTTTGCAAATAGCCAAAAGTTTCATCAATTTGGCCATTCAGATTCATGAAGGCCGACAAATATCTCTGGCCAAACTTCTGTTGGCTTCCCTTTATCATTCTCTTGGCCTGTCGGCCATGAGACTAAAACTCCTCCACCAAACCACTAAAGCCTTAAACATCTCAGGGCCTATGTGGTTGTTGCAACATTGGCTCAATGCCACTTTCGAGCACAAATTAGGATATCCAGCCTCTGCAAAAATAGAGCGTCTCAACAAAGTACGTTCTGTCAAGGGACTGCGGCTAGCCTTGATGACCACCCAAGAAACTCCAAGACAAGCCCTCTTTATGAGGTATCTCAGTATGTTTGTGGAAACTTCCTCTTTCTTCCCTGACATGGCGCCATTTATGGAGCGTAAGTTTGGGCCTGACTGGTTCAGAAGCCTGTTCCCTGGAGTCTCACCTCAAGCTGCTGCGCTGTCGAATGCTATATGGCGGGTGTTTCTTACTCCTACCATGATTTCTTTCCATATCGAAACAGGGAACAATGGGTATGGTTTTATGAACTATTGTCCAAATCTGGTGGTCTGACAATTTGGCTTAAGCCAAATGTTGCCAAAACCCTTAGTGAGGCATCCTGAGGACATAGTCTGGTCTGGTCGACGCCTAACTCACGTTGGTCACAAAGCTTGCATGAGGTTTATCAGAGCCTCTCAACACTTGGAGCTACCGGTTTTCTCCTTCCGGCCTTCCTTTTTCACTACTCAGGAATTTGAGGCTTGGTGGTTGGAGTACCAAACTCAAGCTTTCACTCCCAATCTCTTCCTGGCAAACGTGGTCGACGCCTTTGCTTCTACAGCTGGCATCCCTAAACCATCGACCACAGTAGATCTCGACCCTGCAGAGGAAATTTCGACCAAGGTAGATCCTGGACTCTTGATCTTGTTTTTTCGTAAGTCTGGACTAAATAGTGGCAATGTTGCTTTCAGGGGCGCAAACGAGAAACGACCATTGCGTCGACTTCCACCAGACCTGCCAAAAAACCTAGGGCCAACCTTGTACAGGTATGTTTATTTTCTTGTTCTGTGCCTTAGTCCTCCCTTCGTTCTCACATTATTTCTGCGCAGGTTTATGAGAAAGTACCTTCCCCCGAAAGGACTGAATTGAATGAGAGTACTCATTCCCGAGTCTTTACTGCAACAGCTCCAGCGTCTCCTCCCTCTACCCCTTTGGTGAGGAAAAAAAAGGCTATAACACGAAGGACACCTTCGAAAACCAGCGTCTCGACAGTGGCCCCAGTCGTCCCAAGGAACCTTGAGGACGTTTTCGAACCAATTCCTTCTGTCGCCCTTCCCAAGACAACACCTCCTGCGCAGGTAATGCAACTTTATTTACGTCCCAGATGACCTTGGGGGTGACGAAGCTCACTGGTGTTTTATCTTTTGCAGGAAAATATGGTCACTTCGACCACTGTTGGTGAGGGTGATACCGGATCGGCCGCAGACGCTCCTACTGCTAGTGCAACCATTACACCAAGTCCCCAAAAGATTGGTGAATTTCATTCCCTCGTGCCTGAGGAAAACTTGGCGAAGACACCTCCTGCTCCAACTGACAACGTCAAGCCTGATGATACACTCCCTGGGGTCACTATCACTCCTTCGCCCACCGTGGATACTGTCGTTGGAGAGAATCTCCAGATACCCGAACACCAACCAGAGGAGGCTTCACTTGCTGTTGAGGAATCTCCTACTCCAGAGGCACTCTTAGCAAACAAGGCCACAAATCCAGCGGTGACTCTAAGAGCGCTACACAAACTTTGCCAAACAGCCGAAGAGATTCGACCCACCAGTTCGACCGCAATCCCCACTCCAGAAGTGGATGCTTCTTTCAATCTCAAACTTCAGCAGTTGCGGTCTTATCTTTTTGAGGAACATTTTCTGGCGGCCGTTGCTGAGGAATCCGACATAGCCAATGACGTCTTCAACCTTCTGAGTAAACTCTCTGAGTTCCAGCTTCCTGCCCCTATGGCCACCTATCTGATCGAGTTCAAAGCTTTCTTTACTCAAATGGCCAAGGACCTGTCGACGCATCATCAGGCCAACGCCCAAATTCGGTTCCGACATGAAGACATGAAGCGCGAGTGGCATCTTAGCTTCGTCTGTGAACAGAAACTTGGAGACTATGAAACCAAGAAAAAAGAGAATTACAACAAACGCTAAGCCTTCGATCAGCAGATATCTGAGTATCAAGCCCAAATCACGGAGTTGACAAAAAGGATAGCTGAGGTCGAACATCAAAAAGCCTCTTTGGACTCAGCTGAGCCCCTGCCTTCTCAAGAAACCATCAACCACGAATTCGCTTAAGGCCTTGTTCATGTCGAAGTGGCTATGAAGATTAAGGATGCTATCAGCCACATGCAACGACGTAAGGTCATTCTTGAGAGCAAAATAACTCACGAGAAGGTCCTCTTTGATGATTTTAAGGCTAGATTCCCTGAATTCCCTTAGGTTGTATTTTGGTATAATGTAATGCACCATTTTTTGTAAGCCATTCTTGGCCTTAAATTTAATGAAAACTATGTTTTGATGTGAACCTCTTGCAGCATGGGTCTGTATTTTTTTAAATATTTCCCATTTACTCTTAATATTCGTTGGTCTGCCCCCAACTCCTGTACTTCGTATGCGTTGTTACTAAACGCTCGTGTCACCTGGAATGGTCCCTCCCAGTTGGGCGACCATTTTCCCATTGTTTGATCTCGTCGATCCACGGGCAACACCACTTTCCAAACATAGTCATTTGCGGCAAAGGTTTTCCCTTGGACTTTCTTATTGTATGCCCTGGCGACTCGAGCCTTCTGGCACAGGAACACATTTAAAGCTACCATTCTTTCCTCGTCTAAGTCTACGAGTTCGTCTAAAATCATCTCCCGGTATTGCTTCGACGGAATCTCATATTGTTGTTGCACTCTAACGGATTGCAAGTATACTTCTGCGGGTAACACAACATCGTGTCCGTAGGTTAGACGGAATGAAGTCGAGTTTGTCGACGCTTTGGGTGATGTCCGACAAGCCCATAACACTTGACTCAACGTCTTATGCCAGTTCTTTGGCTTGTTCGCAACGTGCTTTTTGATTAAGCCAATTATTATCTTGTTGGCTGCTTCAACTTGACCATTCGCCTGAGCATAGTATGACGTCGAAGTGACCAACTTAAAACCCGTTTCTGCCGCAAACTCTTGCATCTTCTGCCCCACAAACACAGAACCCTGATCTGTTGTGACTGTCTTGGGTATCCCAAATCTATACAAGATATGATTCTGGATGAAGTCTATCACGGCCTCTTGATCCACTTTCACCAAAGGCACATCCTCTATCCATTTAGTGAAATAGTCTATTCCTACGAGGATAAATCTTTGCTGTTTTGACGAAGCTGGCCGGATCTCTCCTATTACATCCAAAGCCCATCCTCGAAAAGGCCAGGGTTTAACAATCACATGTAATTCGCTGGCTGGGACATGCTGAATGTTGGCGTGTTTTTGGCAATCCTGGCATCCTTTCGCGAAATCTATACAATCCTTAAGCATGCTGGGCCAGTAGAAACCTTGTCGAAACAAAAGCCATTTCATTTTTTGGCCAACCTGGTGAGCCCCACAAGCCCCACTGTGAACCTCAGAAATTGCCAAATCTGCATCAGTGTCTCCCAGACACTTGAGCAATACCCCTTCTAGAGTGTTCTTCAGTAACTCGTTTCCCACTAGGACATAGCTCATTGCTCTATACTTGGTCTTTCTATCGGTGATGCCCAGTGGGTTCTCCAGATACTCTATAATTTTCCTTCGCCAGTCTGTTGGTGGCATACCGTTAACGAAAACCTCGCAACTTTCTAAACCTTCGACCAAGCCCATCGAGACTTTGGGTATCGACCAGCTTGATGGTTCGTGTACATTCGACACCATCTTTTTCCTAGTTTCGACGAAGCCTTTCAACTTACCTTCCGACACTTTATACCCAGAAGCAATTTGTGCCAGCTCGTTAGCTTTCTGGTTTTCCATCCTTGGCACATGCGAGATGCTGACAATTTTGAAACGTTCCAGCAAACGCTTCGCCAGCGAAAATTAACTTAAAAGATGTTCCCTTACGCATTTATACTCCCTTGTAATTTGTTTAATCACCAATTCTGAATCTCCTTTTATCTCCAGTTCTTTGGCTCCTAAGTCTTTGAGTATCTTAAGACCAGTAATTAAGGCTTCGTATTCTGCCTCATTATTTGAACATTTGCCATCGACTTTACATTTAAAGGTAGTTGGAATTCCCTGTGGGGAGATTATTAGGACTCCAACACCTGCCCCGTTTTTATGGCTTGACCCGTCAAAGTACAATTTCCATGGGGCGACGTCGATGCTATGTATCGACGTTTCGATTACAACATGGTCGACAATGAAGTCTGCCACTATTTGACCCTTCATCGCCCTTAAAGGGACGTATGTCAGGGAGAATTCAGTTAATGCTAGTGCCCGTTTCCTAATTCGACTATGCAAAATAGGTTTGGACAACATATGCTTAATGACATCAAAATGCGACGAAACATAAACATTAACTGGTTTTTATATTGCTTCAATTTCATACATGAGAAGTACAAACATAGGCACAACTTTTCAATCATAGTGTATCTAGTCTCAGCATCTATCAATATCCTACTAAGGTAATAGATGAGTCTTTCAACGCCACCATCATCCTCTTGTGCTAACATACTGCCTATGGTCGTATCCGACGCTGCAATGTACAACTTCATGCTTTTATTTATACTAGGTGGTAATAGGATTTGAGGCTTCGTAAGGTATTCTTTGATCGCGTCGAAAGCCTCTTGTTGTTCCTGCCCCCAGCAGAATTCACTTTCTTTCTTGGTCTTGAGTAGTGGTGAAAACACTTTCGTCTTGCCACTTAGGTTTGAGATGAACCTCCTCAAGAAATTTATCTTCCCCAACAAAGACTGGAGCTGTTTCTTTGTTGTCAGAGGCTTGAGATCTAAGATTGCCTTTGTTTTGTTCTGGTTGATCTCGATGCCTCGCTTGTGGACTACGAAACCCAGGAAATCCCCTGCACGAACACCAAAGGCACATTTTAGTGGATTCATTTTTAATCCATATTTTCTCATTCGCTCAAATGAGCGTCAGAGGTGGTCGAGGTGACCATCCTCTGATGACGATTTTATGACTATGTCATCGATGTATACCTGCATGAAATTCTCAATAAAATCATGGAATATAGCATTCATAGCCCTTTGGTAGGTTGCCCCAGCGTTTTTCAACCCAAAAGGCATCACCACCCATTCATATGTCCCCAAAGCTCCAGGGCATCGAAATGCGGTTTTGGGGACATCTTCTTCGGCTATGAGAATTTAATTGTAACCGGAATAGCCGTCGAGCATGCTCAAATACTCAAATCCTGCGGCTGAGTCGACTAACATCTCTGCCACGGGCATTGAATATTCGTCTTTAGGAGTAGCGTTGTTCAAATCCCTAAAGTCAATGCATACTCGAAGGGTCCCATTTTTCTTAATAACAGGAACTATGTTTGCTATCCAGTCTACATACCTCACAGTTATTATGAACCGACTTTTGAGCAATCTTTCAATTTCTTGCTTGATCTTCGACGTCACTTCTGGGGCGAAACGTCGAGGGGGTTGCTTTACTGGCCTTTTGCATGGCTGGATTGGTAGACGATGCTCAACTACACTCCGACTCAAACCAGGCATTTCGCCATAATCCCAGGCAAAACAGTCCTTGTATTCTTTCAACACTTTAACCAGTTTAGCTTTCATCGTTGGTCCTACCTTGGTACTCACGTAGGTGGGCCTTGTTGTTGTCTGCAGTTCATGATCTGGCCCCTTTCCAAACCCTAGAGGCTCATCATCGTAAATACCATCAAGCCTCTGATTTTCTTTGTCATGGTCGGCTCCCTTAGTTGCTCGGAGAGTCTCATCTTTTTCGAGTGCCGACATTTTTCTATTTTCAGCCAGATAGGCCGAAATCTGAGTCATGCTTTCTGACCCAGCAGTCATCTTCGCCAGTAGTGGACCACCCTGTTGGTGGCATTTCCATTGGCTCCATACCTTCGTCGACAGCGTCCCAAATGAACCCATATTCGGGGTCTAGGTTCAGAACACGACCCGTGTCGACGGAGGTGTAAGATCCTGATCCGTCATCACAAGGAGCCACATTGGCTAAGTGCTGGTCAAAAGATTTCTTAGTACCCTTAGCTTCGTCGACTTTGTAATAACTTTGGTCTGCTTCAATATTTTCGACGATGCCATCCTTCCTCCAAATGATCAACCTCTGGTGCATAGTTGATGGTACTGCCCCAATTCCATGGATCCACTCACGTCCCACCAACAGATTAAATTTTGCCTTTGATTTGATGACCATGAAGTGTGTTAGTCTGTTGGTTGTACCCACTGCCAAGTCCACTTGGACAACCCCCCGGATGTTACTGGTCTTGCCTTTGTAGTTGGACAAGACCATGTTGTGCTGTCGGAGGTCAGCCTCCGTCTTTCCAATTCTCTTAAACAAACTGTGAGGCATTAGGTTCACAGTCGCTCCACCATCCACAAACACTTTGTTGACAGACACCCCATCAATCTTTGCCTTTATGAACAACGGCTTTAAATGATACATCATCCCAGGGGTAGGACGTTCAAACATAGCCGTTTGTTCCTCGACCACGCCACTGTTCATCACATAATACCTTAGTGGCTTGTCATCTACATTTTCCCCTGTGATGAAGTCTTCTTCAGTCTCAGAGATCTCAGATACCACATCATACTCAACCAGTAGAACCGACATGATACCACAGTTTACCACGAAATCTTTGCCATAGGTGTCGTCATTGGTGTGTCGTACATATCTTCATCAAAATCCCCTTCAGGTGATGGGTCATACTCTTCATCGGACTGAGGAGAGTATTTTGGCTCCTCTTCATCTGACTGAGGAGTATACTCTGGTTCTTTCTTACTTTCTGCCAACGAAGTACACTTTGAGCTCTGGGTAGACACCACTTCCTTTTCTCCTGAAGCATTCACAGTTACTGCCATGGTCTGGTTCGTCACCATCTTATTCTTTTCTACCCATCTTCCTTTTGGGTACTGGCGCTTCTGTACAGATATTCCGACAGTCTTCACTTTTGAAGTTGTAGCCTCTCTTTCAGCCTTCTTATTGCGTTGATAGCGCCTCCACTGGGTCCTAGTCATAGGGTTCTTTCCCTTGTAGTTGGGGGACACCCTATATCCTGCTTGTTCGACCCTTTCATCAGCGACATTCGCCTCCTTCTCCAAATTAAGAGCTTTCCACTTTGGTCTTTTGCTTTCTTTCTGATTTATCGGTGCCATCCACCTTTCCTGTGGGGAGTCTGATGGGGGCACGAAAGTTTTAGGCCTTGCCCCTTGGAACAACTTTCTGTACTCTTCATTTCGACGAGGAACCCCACTCCTGTCGAACACAAACCTTGGGACATGTGGCTCGCTCTCTGGCAGCACTTCTTTCTTGCTTGCCTCGTACCTCTCAGCAGCTTTCTCATCGAACAAGGCATTGCACCTGGGGTATAGCGCGGCTTTCGAGCCGCTTATCCTGCACTTTTCCTGAAAATCCTCCAAACTTTCACCAGCCCGGGGGTACACTGCTTTGAGTTTGGCCTTTGCTTTCTTGTCGGAACCCTCAGTAGTTTCGACCATCATGCATTCTACCACTTCAGCCATTGGTGGTTTGTCGAGGCCCTCAGTAGCTTCGACCATCAAACATTCGTACACTTCCGAATACAAAGCCTCTTCAACCTTCAGTGGGTCGGTGTCAACCTGCATCTTCGGCTTCTTGCCAAATTGGAGTCGACCCTCCTTCAAAGCCTTTTGCACCAAATCCCTAAAAAGAACACATTGAGCCGTTTTATGACCAAGGAAATTATGAAACTTACAAAATCCCCTCTTTTTCTTTTGTTCTAGAGGGGGATATTTCAAACCAGACGGAATAATAATTTGACCATCTTTAACCAGTAAATCAAATATTTCATCACATTTCGAAACGTCAAAAGTATAAGTTTTAGCGACGTATTTATCCGTTTTGTTAGTATCGGTGGGATTTTTCCCATTCGATGGTTTCAATAGCTTGCATGTATAGGGAAGTCCTGGCTTAAGCTCAGCCACGTGGATCTCACTTTCGTCGACGAATTCTTCGTCGTCGGACGAGTATTCGTCAGCAACCACATAAGCTACTTTTTCTTTTTTACGATATCTGTTGGACTGGGCTTTTTCAGCTTTCAATCGTTCGACCTGGCGAACCCGGTCAGCCAGTTGCGCCATATCTCTAAGATATTGCGTGTCCAACTTCTTCCTGATCGAATAGTCCAGGCCGCCAGCGGCCATTTCGACTAACTCGTGTTCAGGGACTTGAGTAAAGCAACGTGCTTTCAAAAGTCTAAACCTATTTAAGTACTGGTCTACCGACTCCGTGGCCTTGCGTTTGACGCTTGCCAATTCTTTCAAACTTATTTTTGACTGTCCCATATAGAATTGTTCATGAAATAGCCTCTCCAATTGTGCCCATTTGTGAATGGACTGAGGGGGCAACGTGGCGAACCACGTGAACGCATTCTTTGTGAGGAAACTTGGGAAATATTTCATTTTTAAATCCTCATTGTTCGGTATGTCGCCCGCTTCGGTTTGATACCTAGCGACGTGTTCGATGGTGGACTCTTCTGTTTCCCCAGCAAACTTGGTAAATTTTGGCACTTTCCATCCCCTGGGTAACTCTGTTTGTAAGACAAAATCTGGTAAAGGGGATGTATATGTTGGCCGTCGAAGGCCAGGGTTCGCCCCATTACGGACCATGATACGTTCGACCACAGCTTCCAAGTTATGTTCTCCAGCCAGGGCGTCCTGTCGAACCTGTTGGACAATAAAATCTGGATCTTGGTGCCTATGGACAATCACAGGCGGCCTTTGAACCCTCATAGGAGTTTCTTCAAATTCGTGGGGTTGTTCTATAGTTTCGTCGAAGGCTTCATCCTGACGAAGGGGCGTCACCGGTCGCGGCGGTGGGGTCTGTCGACCCTGAGCCCTAGGGGCGCCTTAGAAGTCACTGATTCGTGTCATCTGAGTCGCCAATTACTGGTAACTCTGGGTTGATTCTTGTATTAATGGTATTAATATTGTACCCATCTGTTGAGTCAACATGTGAACCATCTCATGATTACTCTCGTCCATTTGTTGCCTCAAGACCGCGACGGAACTAGAGGTAAAGGTCGGTATGGATTGAGAGGACAGGTTAAATCCTGGAGGTCGAAACATCTGGTTCGACAAGTGTCCTGTCCCTTAATAAGTCGAAAATACTGGGGACGAACTTTCCCCAAACAAATGTCCGCTAGAATGCACACTTGACATGAACTCTGGTGGCATTCCATACGATCTAGGTATAGGCATGGTGATACTAGGCATATATTGCCCCGTAGTCCCAGCCATTGTCGATCTTGGGTTATTTCGACGCAGTGTTGTGATTGATCCGCTAGGGGAGGTTGACACTGCTGATATGGTACTAGAGCCAACATCAGTTGTGTGTGTCCCCACCGCGGTTTCCATCGGAGACGGTTCTTCGTTTGGTCGTGGTATTACCATCTTACCACTACGCAAAAACATATACTTAATTCACACAGGTCCCACTGGGCGTGCCACTTTGTTCGCCGGCGTGAACAACCGCTGGCCTTCCGTCGCAGGTTCGCTTGCGGGATCAGCCAAACAAATCCCAAAACAAGGAATTGAAAGCGTATGTTTATGCTGCGTTTCAGTTTGTCTGTTTGTTTTTTAGCGCAAGTGTCACACTGAAGTGACCTGGGTGTCGCAAAGGGTTTCTTAACGGTTGCAAGTTGGGTGCAAAAACAAAGAAATGCAAGGAAAAGCTGAGCAAAAAACAAGAAAAGTAAAGACTTTAAATTATATTCGGAAAATAAATTGCATTAAGTAAGATTTGGACGCAAGTGTACATTTGTTTGCGGGAGTGAACTCGTTTCTCTCTAAGCTTGGTACTTTGAGTATTTTCCCCTTACAATGTGAAAAAATGCGACCCCTAAAATGAAAAGAACAACGCCTTATATAGGCCTAAAAAATAACTGTTTGTCTGCTCAAACGTTTTCTGAAGCTGACACGTGGCACCCCACTCTCTTTTCAACTTACCATAGTCTTGGAAGTTTCAAACTTTTACCCCCTAAACACTTGTTCCTTGAAGTTGAAAATCAGCTTGTCACCTCATTCCCTTCCGACGCCAAAGCTTTTCGAAGTTTCTCCGACACGTCTTTCTGCTGGCGTCGACTCGACACCTTATCGTGCCTCTTTTGCACCGACACGCCCTGGGAGTCTCCAGACCCCACCGCCAGTCAAAATCCAGTGTCAACAGCCTCTCTCTGCTTATTTTGTTAAGAACACAGTGTCTGGATTATTTGTGAGGATACTAGGACTGATGCTTTTCGATTGATATATGAAGGTACGGGGTTTTGGGTTTTTGATTAGTGTGCTCGCTAAGATTTTTCCAATCTTATGCCTACGTATTCCCGTTTAACGAAACAGGGAAATCAGAGTGATCGTAGTTCCTCCTATTCTATGGGAGGAAAAAGGTTGTTTTGGTGTCTTGTTCAAAGCCCAAGACGTGAAGCTAAAGGTAGTTTGTATCTTGTTCAAAGCCCAAGATGTGAAGCTGAAGGGTTTATTTGTATCTTATTCGAAGCCCAAGATGTGCAGCTAAAGGGTTTTGACTTTAGAGAGAATTTGTCATCTCTAAAGGGGGATATAAGGTCGGTTTGTCACAACTGTTGGGTGACTGGTTATAAAGGAGAATTACTTTAACTGGGATATGTGAATCCAGCAATGCCATAATTTCCTTTATAGGGGATTTTTAACCTGAAGGAGAAGACTTTAACTCAATTTAGAGCAATGCCATATTTCCTTAGGAATTTCTCATGCTAAAAGAGGGACAGTGGCGTAGATGTAAATAATCCAGAGGCTTGCCGCTTACAGCAATTAGATGGGGGAAAAGGAGTTGTTGATGTTTGTATACTATGAACGAGGCACAACTTTTGATGCTAAAAGGTTGATTGACTCAACCGGGGTTTCCTTATACAAAGCCTAAGAGGAGGCTATTGACCCAACAATAGGGTGTTTTTATGTGTCTCGTACGAAGCCCGAGAGAGAGGCTAAAAGGGTTGACTCAACACGAGAGTGTTTTTATATGTGTCTTGTACGAAGCCCAAGACGGAGGCTAAAAGGTTTTGACTCAACATGAGAGTCTTTTATACTCAACAAGAGAGTGATTTGTATCCCATACGAAGCCCGAGATGGAGGGTAAAAGGAGGTTGACTCAACAAGAGAGTATTTTATACTCAATAAGAGAGTGTTTTTGTATCTCGTACAAAGCCCGAGATGGAGGCTGAAAGGTGTGACTCAACAAGAGATTCTTTTATACTCAACAAGAGAGTTTTTGTATCTCGTACAAAGCCTGAGATAGAGGCTGAAATTGATTGACTCAACAAGAGAGTATTTTATAATCAATAAGAGAGTGATTTTGTATCTCGTACGAAGCCCGAGATGGAGGCTAAAATGGAAGTGACTCAACAAGAGAGTCTTTTATACTCAACAAGAGAGTCTTTTGTATCTCGTACGAAGCCCGAGATGGAGGCTGAAAGTGGGTGACTCAACAAGAGAGTCTGAAAAGGTTAGCTCCACTAGAGAGAATCATTGTACAAAGCCCAAGAGGAGGCTATTGTGCTGGTGACTATTTCAGCTTAGTGACAGGTCCAGTATGTTGGATAAAGGAGAAAATCAGTCCTTATGAAGATTAAAGGTAAGGTTGAGCTTTGGGATTGATCAGAGGATCAGGGTTATTTCCCATTCTTTAAGGAAATGGGAAATCCAAAGGGTATTTAGACTGTCCAAATCTACTAATGTTTTGAGAAATTGATTCTCAGGTAGTGAATGATCTTTGTATGATGCCCAAGAGAAGGAGGGTACGTTAAGGGATGAAGGTCAACCCATTAACAAGTCTGACACTTGACTCAGAAAGACAGCTCTTGCAAATCGATGACTAGGTTATGTTCCTATACCTGTAGAGGTCTTTGGGTCCTTGTACTAAGCCCAAGAGAAGGCATGAGAGCTTTTAAGTAGCTGAAGGGTCCTTGTACAACGCCCAAGAGGAGACGGGGATGCTTTTAAGAAGCTTGTGGGTCCCCAAACCCCGAGAAGTTCAAGACAAGCCATTCAACGAGAATAGATCAAGCCAGGAAAGTCCGAGAATTTCGAAGAAACTCAAGAGATGCCATTCACGGAGAAAAGATCATCTCTGGGGAGTAGAGTCTCTTTGAAAATGTCTAAGGGTGACAGTCTAAGAAAGGGTTCACCGAGAATGCTGCCCTTCACGTCTCCATATTGTTTAACCCCAAGAGGAGGGAAGATTGTGTCTGGTAATCTTATGGGGATCTAGTTTTTTTTGTATTTAAAAGTGACCAACAGGGATTTACCTAGTGCTAGACGTAGTTGCCGGGGAAAACTCTAAATAACTATAATAGTATTACACAGTGGATATTTGACAAGTATATAAAAGTTTGTGAAAGAAGACTTATAGTGAGCAGCCCCACAATACAGTTATATATATATATATATATATATATATATATATATATATATATATGAAAGCAGATAAAGAAAGCGGGTAAACACTTACTCGGTTGTAGAGCTTCAATGCTGTTTGGTTCGTTTGTTCAACAAAGAAAGCTTTGATAACAATATTATATTCTAAATCAAAGGATAAGGTGCTTCGAAAAGATTGTTGGGGCTTACAGCTCAAGGAAAGGCCCAAGGTTTTATCAGTGATTGCACTGTTGTTTTGAAATTGTACAGGGACTTATACAAGTGACTGAGGCCCAGAAAGGTTTTCTGTACAAAGGGATGGGTCTTATACTCTCTCAAGAGGCCCAGAGGTTTATTTTTAAACAAGTGGTGGGGCTTACAGCTCAAGGAGAGGCCCAGGGTTTTGTTTTTAAAAGGCGACGATCGCGCCGAACTTTTTGATGGTATCGGGACTTATACAATAAGTGAGGCCCAAATTATTTTGGTTTTCAAAAGGGGTTGGGTCTTACACTCTACTAGAGGCCCAAAGATTTTTAAATAATGGGGCTTATAACACGAGGGTAGGCCCAAAGGTTTGATTTTTGAACTGGCGATCGCACCGAGATTTTCTTTTAACGCAGAGGGACTTATATAATATCTGAGGCCCAAAATTGTTTTGTTTAAAAGGGGATTGGGTCTTACACTCTATTAGAGGCCCAAAAAGTTTTGAATGGGTCTTATAGCTCGAGGAGAGGCCCAGATGATTGATTTTAAACGGGCGATGATCGCGCCAATCTTTTGAAATACAACGGGACTTATACAACATTTGAGTCCCAAAATTGTTTGTATTTACAAAAGATTGGGTCTTACATTCTACCAAGAGGCCCAAAGAGTTTGAAAAAGTTTGATGAGGTTTGAATTAATCAAAAACCCTAATTTGTTTTCAAAAATGTATTTTAATTGAATAAAAATTCAATTAAAATGATCAAAATTGTTAAACATGTGGAAAACAAATTGTGATCTTGGATTAATGTTTCAAAAATTAGGTTTCTATCCACAAAATGATTGGAAATCACTAAAGTTTGAAAAATCAAGAGGGGGAACATATTTTAAATGTCAAAAAACAATTAAAATATTAATTCTTTACAAAAATATCAAGTATATAAAATAAATAATATTTTTGGGATTTTTTGGGAAAATAAAATATTTTAACATTTTTGTGAATTATTAAAAAAAGAATCAACTCAAAATCATTAAAACTCAGAGAGAAATTAATTTTTGAATCAATTAAATAAAATCACAAAATTCAAATATTCAAATATTCAAAAAAGGGCGCCAAGAACAAGGGCAAGAACACGCGCCACCCTCTGTTTCTGCAGATTTGCGTTTTCTATCCAATCTCACTGAATACTTGATGATATCATGCAATCTACATATCAATCTACTCGTTTCAACCTCACGATCATGTCTATGGTCTTTAATTTCATTTATTTTAAACATGAAATAAGAAATCAAAGAGAAACCTCAAGAATCCTAAAATTTGCACGAAGGTTCATAAATTCCATACACGATTCAAACAAAGCAATTGATTGAGGGAAACCATTCTATGCATGATTATGAACATATGGCCAAATTATTGTGCAGCAAAAAATGCATGGATCATAGAGTTAGAAGAACTCATGCTTACCTCTTGCAGCTGGTGATCGTGTTTTGTGTTAGAGGTGTTACAACTTGGTTCCAAGGATATGGGCAGCTTCCCTAGGTGCTATGGAGTGTGTCTGGATGCTTGGAGTGGATTGAAATGATCTGGAACTTGAGATGGTACCCCAACTGCAAATATGTCAAGAACTTGAGCAATTGGCTAGTGATTTTGTTATTTTGGTGTTCCAGATGTTGTGTGAGTGTTTGAATCACTTCTATATGATGTTTATGAGGTGTGAGTGTGATTGGTTTGGTTGGAATAGCTCTCAAACTCAAAACCCGATAGTGACTTGCTTTGGAAGGCAATTTTGGAGTTAAGAAGGAGATTTTGAGGAAAGCATCTGTTTGATGGCTTTTGTGTACTCAAACTGATCACAAATGAGCTCTATTTATAGTAGAGCGAGTTTGTTTTGCAAGGAATAGTGAATGACAACTGCTGCATAGGTTTGGCCAATGTTGAGCAATGAGAATCCAAGTCTCCTCTCGCCATTGACTAGAGGTTAGGGCATAGGCTGCTGGTCCCCTTGGTCTTGGATAAGCCTTGACTGAATTCAGTTGGAAATGGCTCAGTACATGCCACCTTGGTGCTTCCATTGAATGCTCCAAAACAAAATTGGAGTCTTGTCCCTCTTTTAGGCATTTTAGGTTTGGCATGCTATTTTTGGTTCCAAAGACTTGGGAGGCTTGGGATCAGAGTTGGTTCCTCCTTGGTCCTCTCTTGAGGTGTTTAGATGGATAGAGTTGCTTGCCCTTTGCAAAATTTGAGCAAATTGAGCAAAACTCCAAAATCTGCCTTGCCATGACAGTTTGCAGCAAGGCATATTGGCATTGTCATATCTCATGGCTCAAGTGGACTTTGATGGAGTTCTTGGACATTTTGGAAAGCCTTCATATGATACAACAACTGTTTGATCATAATTGGTCTTGATACTTTTTGGATCCAAGTGAAAAATGTCCCTACATTTGGAAAAAAGTAAGATAGATTCTGACTTAGTGAAAATTTCACTAAGTGTTGGAAAAAAGTGACATTTTCACTTTTTGTGATTTTGATCATTCCATAACTCAAAATCCATGATGAATTGGAATGAGGTGTAGTTGAAGTTTTTATAGAGGGCCATGAGGGCTACAAATCTAGCATTGAATGGGGAAAAATGGCCTTGTGGTTTAGGAGTTATGATCCTCCAAAGTTGGTACCCTAGCCACTTTGTTCCATAACTTAGAAAAATTTCTAAGTTTTTTATGGTTACCCTTTTTACAAGTTATCCCACTTTTCTTGATTTTTCTTGATAAATGATGATTCTAATCACACATTAACATCATTTTAGGGTTAAAAAACCATAATTGTTGTTAGTTCTGCAGCTATGCAGTATGTATGTTGGCTAAATTTTGTTAAAACCTTTATGTTAGCTCTTATGTCACTGAAGGTGTTTTAACATGTTGTATGTGTATCTGCCATAAGAGATTAGTTGCAGGTTGTGAAATGTCAAGTAGGATGTCTTGACATGTTGTTCTGCACTAACTGGTTATGTTCAGTTTCTGTCATATCATGTGTGATGTCTTGACATGTTGTGCTGCACCTACCTAGTATGAGTGCATGGTTGTAATGGTGTGACAGAGATGTCATGAGCACTTCACTAAACCTGAATGTTTAAGGTGATGTGACGTGGCTGTCTTTGGAATGTCATGACAGAACATCTTGATATAGTACAACAGGTACTGATGCTCTGTGATGGTTAATCAAGATGTCAAAGGAGATGTCACAACATCATTGTCTGTTACAGCAGGTGCTGCTATTGTATATCTCTTGACAAATTTGATTTGATCTGATGTGATCTTTTTGGATATACCTCATCATTATACACAGGTCAAGGAGATTAATTAGGAACAAAGTTCAGATTTAATTGGATTTCATAAAAAGGATCTTGGAGACTTTTTAGGAAACTATTTGGAGATTTGTTCCTATTCTTATAGAGAAGATCTTGCAGCTGAATTAAAAAGTGAAGATTTAAAAGATACATAAGATCCTGGAAATATTATGTATCCGTTGTGAAGCTGATTTATAGGTCTGGAAGATTCAAGTCAGAATCAAGAAGAATATTGAAGAGTAATGACTTTCTAATTATGGAGATAAATTAGGAAGGATTTGATTGAAGACCTATTTTGTAGGAGAATCTTTTGCAGATTTGTAGCAGCTGATATGCTGTGATTAGAAGCCCAAATCCAGTTGGGAAAAGTTATAAATAGAATGCTTGTAACCTAGAATAAGCAGGGGTTCAAAATATAGATCATTAGGGTTGTGTGAAATTGTGAGCCACTCTGGTACTGTTTCGTACTTAGAGTTGGACTGTTTAGTTGAGTTGTATTTGTCAATCATCTATGAGCTTTTAAGCAATGATGATTGTGTTTCTTTGAAGTGTGTCTTCTACGTTTCTGTGATTGAAGAGTTGTTGGAAATCAAGTTGTTGATGCAGTGGCTGAGGTTTTGACTGCTAGACATCATTGCGATGATTGGAAGTGAGATGGAGTCTCTTATCTAGGGTGGACTTAGGTAGAAGGGTCATTGGGTAGTGATTAAGTGAGTAGATCATCAACGAGTATGTTGATTGTAGGGTCTATGAATTGATACTGCTGATAGTGAACTTCCTTCCTGGCTTGGTATGCCCCCAGATGTAGGTTGTTAGACCGAACTGGGTGAACAAATTATGTGTGTTGTTTATCATTCTACAGTTTTTAATGTTATGTGTCTACTCTTGATAAACATGTCTTAGCAGATGTTGTAACATCTGTTGTGGCTTCATGTTGATTGTCAGCTATCAACTGTGTGTTGTTCCTGTCTTGTTTAAATGATTATGCAGCACAATGTCTTGAATTGTGTTAACACATCTGCTGTCTGCATAGACCAGAATTTTCAATTGTGAAAAATCTCAAAAAGTCAAAGTTTGACTTTTGTGCACAGTTTACTTTTTGTCAGATGAATTCCAAACTGTGCGATCCTCTATGAAATCAAGTCCTTGACCTAAATCAAGCTTAATGGATTGATTTCATAGGTGTTATAGGGTGTATTGAATCATGTCCTAGGGTTTGGAAGCATGTCCTGGTCAAAAGTCAAAGATACAGTTGACTTTTCTCGCGAAACCCTAATTGTGGTTCTGATGAACTTGAAACTTGTTGCTCAAGCTTCTTGGATCAATCCATTGTTACAAATGGATCATTGTGGTGTATTAGAGACCCTCAAATCATGTCTTGAGGTCTTGGCTCATGCTTTGCCCCAAAAGTCAACTTAGGGGTGAATTAGGTCAAGAAACCCTTATTCCTGATTTTTTGTGAATGCATCCCCTGGGGTTAAATTGATTTGATGATTGGGTCCATGAGGTTCCATGGGGTATATTAGGTTATGCTTTGAAGCATTGGCTCATGCCCAGAGGAAAATTTCCATCTGGAGGCCCTGGTCGACCAAAACCCTAAGTTGGTGACACTGGCGATCTTGAGGCTTGATCCACTAGGATTGTTGCAGCCTGGTGCTTGATTCTTGATGTGGGAGTCCTCTTGATCCATTGTGGATGTTTGAGAGGATAGACAAGTTAAAGATCATGTCATTCCTTGATTGATCCTTTGTCTAAGAGCTCTGAGAGGGCTTGAAACCCTAATTATTGTCCGTAGTGAGTCCTCGCCCATCTTTGGGAAGACTAATGGTTCATCCATATTGTGATGATGATTTGCACAATGATGGGGAATCTTAGTGGTCAAAATTTGGGGTATGACAGATGCCCCTATTTAATCTTCTTGGACCCGAAGGTGTGAATGGCGAAGGTATTCAGGCATTCAGGGTGCAAGAGGATTAAATATCGGAATACTCGAAATTTTGACGGTGGTTAAGAATGGTAGTTCACGCATCCTTCTTCTTTTTCTAAGCAATGATGCTTAGAAAAGGTAAAAACTTCCCCTCGATCCTGGTTTTCAGCCAAGGAACTGGTCTCAGTTTTCTTTTGAAATAAACTTCCCCTCGATCCTGGTTTCCTACCAAGGAACTGGTCTTAGTTTTTGAAATAAACTTCCCCTCGATCCTGGTTTCCTACCAAGGAACTGGTCTTAGTTTCTTTTGTCATTAAACTTTCTTGACAAGGGATGCTATTCGTAGCGGTTTTCCTCAAACTTCTCGCCGAATTTTCCTGGGGAGATGCCATTTGATGGGAAAAACTTTTGATGTCAGACTTGCTGGGGAACCCATCTGTCTGAGCCGTAGAGGTGTTATATCCGTTGGAGATGCCATTTGTCGACTCTATCGGGGAAATAGAGTCTCTTGAGGGACTACTTTCGCTTGGGGTATTACATCATACTTTTCTCGGGATCTTCTCAGAGAAATGCCATATGATGTGATCCAATTTTGAGGTGCTGATGAACTTTCTGCCAGTGGTTTTTTCGGATAAAAACTGCTACATTGTCGACTCTCTGATTAAGAGGCTTTCTCTGGTTCTTCAGAGGTTCAAGTTATCAAACTGGTCAAAGGCCGATTCTAATCCAGAAATAAACTGGAGGAGAGAGATTGTTCAGATGCAACATTTCTTGACGAGGAAAGAACTGACAACTCCATTGAGAGGACGATTATCACTAGGGGATAAGACCGACTAGAGAAATAGTGATGCAATATAAATGCAAATGTAAGTCAATAATGCATGATGTATGTATATTTATGCTGACAAAACTAACGCGACATACAGACTAGTAGATGAACACGACTGGATACTCGGCCACAATTGGAGATGAAAAGTATCACTGGTTCACGATAGCAATTCTGCCTTGCTTAGGAGAGATAGTCCCTGCGGGGATGTAATACGGTGGAGAACTGACTTTTTAATTTTGTTTTCGCAAAACATGTTGCGGTTAGCAAGAGTCGCCACCGACTTTTCTTTTATCCAATTTATTTAGGAAAGGTGAAAAGAACAGGAAAGACCTTTTTGAAAAGATTTTGAGTTCGGGGGGTAAGTTATGAAAAGGGAAGGTGTTAGCACCCCTTTTCATCCGTAGTTATCTACGGGCTCTTAATTGCTTCCTCACTTTAACTTGCTTTTTTTTGAAATGTGGTGTGTGTTTAGAAGATATTTTGTAAAAAAGTTGACTTTGTAATAATTCGTGTAAGAATGTATACAAAGTGTTTGTTTTTGAAAATATTTTTGTAAAGGTATGACTTTGTAATAATTCGCGTAAGAATGTATACAAAGTGTTTGTTTTAGAAAATATTTTTGAAAGTGTGAGATGTGAAAAGTATTTGTTTTTTTTCTTAGTTGTGAGCAAACATTTAAAAGTTACTTACCCTTAATTTATAAGGTTTTTCTTGTACTTATCCTTTTCCTTGAGAGATAGTACTATCCATACCATTAGTGAGTAGGTAGTCCTATCTATTGGATGTGAAGGGACAGTGAAGGGTCATCGAATGGTCATAGAAGGCAACATGTAAGGATACCTTAGCAATTCGAAGGGACTATCATCATTTTTCCGTAGGGTCATCGAGGGACAAGATCATCTTTTCGTAGGCAACTCGAACGATCATCGAGGGACAAGATCATTTTTCGTAGGCAACTCGAAGGGTCATCGAGGGACTATGATCTTTATATCGAAGGGACTATGATGATATTATTCGTAAGCGTCTTTTGCTAAAGTATCCCTACGTTCGAGGGACATGACCATGTTCGTAAGGCAACTGAGAGAGGCTACCCTAGAGGTGAAAGTGTGATTGAGTGGATTAGTTTCAATTATTTATCTTGAATTAAGGTTTTCTAGATTGTTTTTTAGTTTTTCCATACAAACCTTAATTACTACACAGTTGTAAAATAAAATAGCGGAATGTAAAGTGCGGAAAGTAAAGTGCGGAAAGTAAAATCCCTACACTATTACAAGGCTTTGGGAGAGATACATAAATATAACAAACCTTGCGGGAAATAAAACTACGGCTATTACAAAAAGAAAAGCCATGCGACCTATACAATTTTTCTAGGAATTTAAATAGCAAATAAATAAATAAGTGAAAAGAAAAAAAATGTCAGAGAAAAAACTTGATATGAACCCTTATTAGTTAAAAAACGGAGAGAGGAGGCGGATCTAAAATTATAAAAAAAAATGCATAGAAAAATTAAAATTTTAAACGTCTTAAACAATAATGTTGCTAACGCACAAATGCAATCATCGCAATCATGGATCCGAATTATACCGATCTAAATAAAAAGAAAAATAAAGTAAAAGAATTTTTAAAATTTGATAAAAACCAACAAAGTTGCTAACGCGAAAGTACAATCACCGCAACCGGATCCAAATCGGGCAAATATGAATTTACAAAAAAAAGAAGCACAAATAAAAAGGAATTTTAAATGTAATAAAAATTCAATAATGTTGCTAACGCGAAATGCGATCATCGCAACCGGATCCGAATTGTACCGATCTAAATAAAAAGAAAAATAAAGTAAAAGAATTTTAAGATTTGACAAAAACCAACAAAGTTGCTAACGCGAAAGCGCGATCATCGCAACCGGATCCAAATCAGGCAGATCTAAATTTACTAAAAAAAGAAGCACAAATAAAAAGGAATTTTAAATGTAATAAAAATTCAATAATGTTGCTAACGTGAAATGCGATCGTCGCAACCGGATCCGAATCGTGAGGATCTAAATAAAAAGAAATAAAGTAAAAGATTTTTTTTTTAAATTTGATAAAAACCAACAAAGTTGCTAACGCGAAAGCGCGATCATCGCAACCGTATCCAAATTAGGCGGATCTAAATTTTTAGAGATAGAAAATGCCTAAAAATGTAAATTTAACGTGCTAAAAAAATATCAACAATTTTGCTAACGCAAAAATGCGATCATCGCAACCGGATCCAAATTCTGCGGATCTGAATTTATAAAAATAGAAAAGCGAAAGGACTTTTAAAATGTGTAAAAAAAACAACAGTGTTGCTACCGTGGAAATTGGATCATCGCAACCAGATCGAACTAATACAAATGTCACGCATTATGCACATCAATATGCAAATAGCGTATCGACACGGTTCAATCTAAAAATAATAATATAATAAAGAAATAATAAAAGAAAAAGATGAACAAATAAAACTAAATATTAAAAAGCAATATGTATTAACAATAGGATTATAAAAAAAATTATTATATATTGACAAAACGTTAGTTAATATTTGACAATTCCGGCAGATGGAAAATTAACAATAGGATTATAAAAATTATTACGTGATGGTATGCAATATGTTAGTTACTATTAAAAAGCAATATGTGTTAACAATAGGATTATAAAAATTATTACGTGATGGTACGCCGATGGAAAAATTAGTGAGGATCGGAATGAGAAAAGATTGCTACGTTACTTACTATTTGACAATTCCGGCCGCGTGTTTCTCTTCGTTTCTTTTTTTTCTCCCCTCCACTCCGTACACACACACACACACACACACACACACACATATATATATATATATATATATATATATATATATATAATGAAACAAATTAGGGTTAACTATTTTCTAAAATCCAAAAAAGTCCTTAATGGATAATTTTAGGCCCAAATTAAATAATACTAAATAAAAATTAAACAATAAAAATGATTAAAATTAAATTAAATTAAAAACAGTAATAATCCTATTGATCAAATAATATCTGAATAAAAATCAAATAGTATATGATTTTTATGAGTACACAAAAAGAAAATATTTTTTTTGTATCTATTATGATTTTTGCACTCCTTTTTGGTAAAAAGTGCATAAAATCAAATAAATAACTATTTTTCAAAAATGCCTTAAAATAAAAAACGAAAATTAAAAACAAATATTAAAAAAATACAATTTTTGTGATTTTTGAAAATAATTTAAAATGGAAAGAAAGTTAGTAACAAATAACAGAAACAAATTCAAAATGTAACATGTGAGATTCGAACCTGCGACCTCATACTTGCAAGCCTTATCTCCTTTCCAATTGTGCCAATTCATTTATTCGAAACAAAAATGCACTTGAAAGCATATGAAGGTCAAACAACTATTTGTTATTTAAACAATTTAAAGTAAATTGTTACCTATTTTTTGAGTAAAACTGACTGTTTAAATGTTAGTAAAAATTGAACCAAACAACTTATAAAATCAAAGTTAAAAAATAATTTAAATGTTAGAAAATAGGGCAGACAAATTTTGGGGTACAACAGGGGACAACCGTTGGTCGGGCTTAGGAGATAAAAACTCTGCCGGGGGTGTCGGACGGAATATTCGCATCTGACACAATTGATCCTTTGTTCAGGCGCACTGGTTTAGAAGGAGTACTTTGATTCTGCACTTTGAAGCTCGACTACTTCTGGAGAAGTGAACAACGTTCTTTCGATGTTCAACAGTAAAAAAAAATTGCCATCTTCATTTTAAAAGCAGAAAAGTTTGACAAGTAAATTCGTTTTTGTTTTATTTCAAGAATCGTTGATCATGTTAAAATGTCGTTCTGTAAAGCTAAAATAAATAAGAATTGCAAACAAAAGCACAAGGGCTCAAATTTTATTGATAGGATGGAAATCAGCCAATCGCGTGATTCCATAGAGTATTTACAAAGTTTGAAAATGGTAATTTAAGGGAAAAGGGCTACATTGAAACATAACGACCACTATCCTTCTACCAACTTTGAATTTGGGGCATCCTGAGCTTCCGTCGAAGATGACCGTGACTGGAGTTTTTCTTCTGATGGATGGCATCACTGCCGAGGAGTTGAACTGATCAGACGTAGTTACTTGCCATTATCCCTATCTTTTGCCTGGATTGTACTTTGAGATTTCCAATCCATCGGGATGATTTTTGATCATGTCTCTAATTTTTGCCTGGACCGCCCTTTCGGGTTTTCAATCCACCGAGACGTGTGTTTTTTTCTTTTTTATTTATTTATTTAGGCGAAGTATTTCTTGACTACGTCAACATTTATGGGGTAGGAAAATTCCTCTCTGTCTATGGTTGCAAGTCTCAAGGCACCGCCTGAGAAAGCTTTCTTGACCACATAGGGGCCGTCATAATTCGGAGTCCACTTGCCCCGAGAATCAATGCGAAATGATTGTATCTTTTTAAGCACAAGGTCTCCTTTCCTAAAGACGTGAGGTTGAACCTTTTTGTCGAACACCCTCTTCATTCTTTGTTGATACAACTGACCATGGTATAGTGCCGTGATTCGCTTCTCCTCTATCAGATTTAGTTCGTCGTGCCAGCTTTGGCACCATTCTGCCTCTGTTAGCTTAGCTTCCATCAATACCCAGATTGATGGGATCTCTAATTCAATGGGGAGCACTGTTTCCATGCCATACACTAGAGAGAAAGGGGTTGCCCCTGTTGATGTACGGACATATATGCGATAACCGTGAAGAGAAAAGGGCAACATCTCGGTGTGCCATGTCTTTCATCAGCATGTTTGTTTCTAGTCTGTCTACACATCGAAGTAAGACCATGTCAAAGTTTCTCTTATAGAGTGTATCGCCACTCAGGAAGAAGCTGCCAGCCAGCCTGCTGAGGGTTTTCCTGTCTTTCCTTAGGGCCCCAGATGGGTACTCTTGTTTCTGAAGGAAGCATTTGATATCATGATACCAAGGTTTGTCGTCTATGACTGCTTCAATCGCGAAGATGTAAGCGGGCCGTTCAAGGTGCATTATGTCGATCTTAGGTAAGACATTCCATTGACCTACACTAATCGTGAAAGAGAGAGTGGCCAATGCATCAGCCACGTGATTCTCATCACGAGGGATGTGATGAAACTCGATTATGTTGAAGAAAGTTAACAACCTTCTCGCATAGTCTTTGTAAGGAATCAATCTAGATTGGTATATGTTCTAATATCCTTTAATCTGATTGATAACCAAGGCTGAGTCGCCGTATACATCCAAGTTCTTGATCCTTAAGTCGATCGCTTCTTCGAGACCCATAATACAGGCTTCGTATTCGGCCTCATTGTTTGTGCACTTGAATGTAAGTCTGGCAGTGAAAGGAATGTGGGTACCCTGAGGTGTTATGATGATTGCCCCAATTCCATTT
Source organism: Lathyrus tuberosus (assembly GCA_022829125.1). NCBI lineage: Eukaryota > Viridiplantae > Streptophyta > Magnoliopsida > Fabales > Fabaceae > Lathyrus > Lathyrus tuberosus. Next base: position 3,480,927 of record JALAZF010000061.1, on the reverse strand, counting down.
CCGTAATGATTGACAGCTCCATCAAAGATTAGTCCCCATTGGGAACTTGGTTCTAGCCCTTCACTGGGTAGCAGTTCATCGCAATCTTTCATTTTTAAATACATGACATCTTCGTCTGGGAAGTCAAACCCAATTGATTCCTGATCGTCAATCGGTTGATGAGACAAATGATCGGCTAAAATACTCCCTTTAACGGATTTTTGAGCCTGGTATTCGATGTCGTATTCTGATAACAACATCTGCCAACGGGCAATCCTTCCCGTGAGAGCAGGCTTTTCAAAGGCGTACTTGATTGGATCCATCTCTGAGATTAACCAAGTAGTGTGATGAATCATGTACTGGCGAAGATGTTTGGCTGCCCAAGCCAAAGCGCAGCAAGTTTTCTCAAGCATAGTGTACCGAGTCTCGCAGTCGGTGAATTTCTTGCTCAAATAGTAGATGGCAGACTCTTTTCTTTTTGTTTCTTCTTGTTGACCAAGCACACAACCTATTGAGTCCTCTAGGACTATGAGGTAGATGATCAGTGGTCTTCCTTCCACTAGAGGTGATAGAATCGGCGGATTCAACAGGTATTCCTTAATAATGTCGAAGGCGGTTTGGCAATCTTCTGTCCAAACGCAGTCCTGGTTCTTTTTGAGTAATTTGAAAATCGGCGCACACGTCGCGGTCATGAGGAATATGAATTTGGAGATGTAGTTCAAACGTCCCAGGAATCCTCTGACTTGTTTTTTAGTTTTCGGAGAAGGCATTTCTTGAATGGCCTTGACCTTGTCAGGATCAACCTCAATTCCTTTCTGGCTGACGATGAACCCTAAGAGTTTCCCTGAACGGACACCGAAGGTGCATTTGTTAGGATTCAAACGGAGTTTGTACTTTCTCAACCGTTCGAATAGTTTTGACAGGTGGGTCACATGCTCCTCTTCTGTCTTAGATTTTGCAATCATGTCATCGACATATACCTCAATTTCCTTGTGTATCATGTCATGAAACAGAGTAGTCATGGCCCTTTGATAGGTTGCCCCGACGTTTTTTAAACCGAACGACATTACCTTGTAACAAAAGGTACCCCATGGGGTAATGAACGAAGTTTTCTCCATGTCTTTCGGCACCATTTTTATCTGATTATAGCCCGAGAATCCATCCATGAAGGAGAATACTTTGAACTTTGCTATACTATTAACCATCATATCAATGTGTGGTAAAGGAAAGTCGTCCTTTAGACTAGCCTTATTTATATCTCTGCAATCGACACACATTCTGACTTTTCCGTCCTTTTTGGAAACAGGTACTATGTTGGCTAACCATTGAGGATATTCTGAGGTGCCGAGGAAACCCGCGTCAATCTGTTTCTGTACCTCCTCTTTGATTTTGATGGCCATGTATGGATGAGTCCGTCTTAGCCTTTGTTTTACTGGCAGACATTCTGATCTTAACGGTAGATGATGTTACACGATGCTGGTATCCAACCCTGGCATGTCCTGATAGGACCAAGCGAATACATCGGGAAATTCTTTGAGAAGCTTTATCAAACTTTCTTTGACAGTTGGACTGAGCAGTGTCCCAATCCTGATTTCTTTTCTCTCTTTTTCTGAACCCACGTTGATCGCTTCCAACGGCTCTTTGTGAGGTTCAATGGACCTTTCCTCTAGTCAGAGTAATCGGGAGATCTCTTATGGAATTTCATCGTCAACTTCTTCTTCAGCCCCAAATACCGGGAACTCAAAGTTGGGAGAAGGCATCGGATCGTATGTTTCAACGGGGTTTAAAACAAGCAATATGCATGACGTGATGATTTGTGTTTCAGTGTTTTTTCTTTGAAAAACTGCTTGTTTATTTTGAATTGTTTTTTAGGATTACCAATTTATGAGAAAAGCGAAAAGAGAAAACAGCAATTAATGCGGAAATTACAGAATGACGCTTATTTATTTATGAACAAGTCGATTCTTGAAACTACAACCCTATAAAACAAAACTCTGTCACTTTGGGCAAAGCGAAGAGGGAAATTTACAGAAAGTGAGCCCTATTAAAATATCCGTTTCACCTGGGCAGGGTGAAAGGTTAAAGACGGCAATTACTTTGACTTGTGAACAATCTTCGGAACATCGACAGCAACCCATTGGCGGCGAACTCCTCGGTGAATCACAAAGTCTGGTACTTTCCTTGATTTGTCTTCAGAAATAACGCTGATTTCTGGCGGAGCAGGATCATTGGAATCTGTCTCCCAAGCAGAGTTGTCGTAGGAGGATTCCTCTGTTGTATTTTGCATAACATTTGTGCTCTAAGGAAAATCTCCCCATTCAGTTAGGTGGATGTCTTTGCGCCTGATACGAGAGCTTTCAGGAGCAGTGTACTTGACCATATAGTCGTATTTTCTACTCGGTTGTCCTGAGATGTCCCACACTTATGTGGAACTGGAGGAGTCATCTCTCTCAATGACGTTGACCTCAGGAAAAGCGTAGTTGATGAATTCTAGTCCGACAAGCTTTGCCAATTCATCGTCGTGCTGGATAGGTTCTAAATGACCTGAGTGTTGATCCCATGACATGGTGGGGACGCAGGTATTCTGTTCAATGATGCTCAGCCGATTTTCATTATTCGGCTGATTTTCTTGCCCCAAGTCTCCTCGGTACGGTTTCCAGATAGGCAGGCCATCCATTGAGCAATAATACTCGTGGTCAAAGTTGTCCTTCATCAGAGTATCTTCCTCTAATGAATTTGGTGGAGCACGACATCCTTTCGGATCACAATCTCCATATATCATTTTGACGTCTGAGCTCGGTATAAATCTCGAACTCTGTGCGGGATAGCAGAATGGCATATGCACCTCTTCCTGAGACATATAACCGTCCTCGTTAAGATAGGACTTCCACTCCTTATTCGTATCAAAGGGATCTCCCTTGTTGATAGTATGGACTGTTTGAGGCATTGGGTGAAGGAAACCTCCACTGTGGAAGAAATCCTGAATGGGATGAAGACTTTCATCGTTAATAGCTGTCTGGGTGCAGGTTGAAGAAAAACCAAGACCCTTCTTTATTTTGTTATCTATGGGAATGACAAGCTGTCCCCATCCTTTTGCATTGTTATTCTCGATCACTTCAAGAGCATCTATGTATGAGGAAATCAAGGTTCCTTTCTCTGATTGATTCTCATTGCTCACCGAAAGTGCTTGGAACTGAGTTCCAACAACCTCCTCGGGTTCTACACAAGTAGATAATGACAAGTTGCTCACGAGCAAGGCTTGTTCTCCACAAACCGTGACGAGTTGGTCGTTCTTGACGAACTTCAGTTTCTGGTGCAGCGTCGAAGTGACTGCCCCAGCCTGGTGTATCCAAGGTCTTCCTAATAAATAAATGTATGTTGCTCGGATGTCCATGACCTGGAAAGTAATTAGGAAAGTGTGAGGACCGATAGTTATGGGAAGGTCGACTTCGCCGATAACTGCTTTCCGAGACCCGTCAAATGCTTTGACGATAACCTCACAGCCCCTCATTGAGGTCCCTTTGAATGATAGTTGCATTAAAGTGGACTTCGGCATAACGTTGATGGCCGATCCTGTGTCTACCAGTACGCTGGCTAAAGCATCGTCCTGACAGTTAACTGTGATATTTAGCGCCATGTTGTGGCTTTTGCCCCCTCTGGTAAATCCTCATCACTGAATCCTAAGTTGTTGCAGGAAGTGATGTTAGAGATGATGCTATCGAACTGTCGTATTGACACATCCTGTTCCACAAAGGCCTGCTCTAAGACTTTTTGTAGAGCCTCTCTGTGGGCTTCGGAACTGAGTAAAAGTGATAGCACTGAGATCTTTGAAGGAGTTTGTAGCAGCTGATCAACAATGTTGTATTCACTTCTTTGGATGAGCTTCAGCATATCATTGTCATTCTTTGAAAGGTCGGGATTACTGGATTGACCGACTGGTGGATCAGGAGCTTTTGGCTGAAGTTCCTTTTCTTTGTTAGGTTCTCCAACTCCTCGGTTGAAGATTCGACCGCTCCGTGTTACTCGACTGATGTCTGCAATATTCACGACGGAGGGTAATGGAATTTCCCTTCCATTGTCAATTATCGTTGCACTATATTTGTAAGGGATTGCCTTAGTTGATTCACACGGTACTGGTCCCGGCAAATAGATAACTACAAGAGCCTTCTGATTTTTCTGACTGTCGTAAGTAACTTCAATTAGTTCCTTGCTAAGAACCTTTCATTTGTCCAGTAGAGGGATGATGGTTCAAACATCCTTGTTCCTCTCAGGGTCAGAGATTACAACCACATCTCTGATTTGATCTGTGAAGTAGTTTGTCATCCAGTCAATGGACCCCGAAGCTAGGTATGGGTGAACCTCCCTGCGATCCAACTGACTCTGAAGGGCTGCTCGCACAAGGTAACATCCTTGGTTATTTTCCGAACAGACTCTACAGCGTTCATAGTTGTGTGGTGGCACCTGGCCACGCCCGCTTTGAATGCAGTGTAACCTTACCAGGTCTGTTTCTGTAGATCAGACATCCTGACTTTGATGCCGAGTAGGGTTCCCATCAACCACACTGATTTGTTGCATGTCTTCATCCATATAGATCGGAAGCCACCAGTGGTTTAACAAGTGTTGTAAAGTTCTTTGAACGAGTGCGTACGCTTGGTTACTCTTACAACATCCTTTACAGTTCAGATAATCATGCGAAGTGAGAAAACCAAGTTGGCCCTGCCTGGCGTGTAACTCCACCAAGCTGGTATTCATCAGACGAATATCAAATATTTGGATCATGTTGATCTGATAGGGATTCCTATCATGGTAGTCCTGGAACCATCCAAGATCCATCTGACGCTGGAGGGCCTCCTGTACAAAAGAGCATCCCTGTTTGTTTACCGAGCAAGTCAGACAGGAATTGTAATAATGCCACGGCAAATTATGATACTGGCTTTGCCTTGAGTGCATCGCCACCAAGTTGACATTCATTGCACAGATGTCGTGGTTCTAAATAATGTTGGAATTCATATAGGCCATGTTGACTCCACGAACTCGATGCTCTTGGATCCATCCGAGATCCAATTGTTCCTGTAGAGCTGATTGCACCATAAAACATCCCTGATTGTCTTTAGAGCAGATATCACACTGGTGATAGTTATGAGGTGGGACATGGCCATATCCACTCTGTCTACAATGCATCTTGACCAAGTTGGCCCTTAATAAGAGTACATCATGAATTTGATAGATGTTGTTAGATTCTCCCTCTATCAAATTGACTGCAGCTTTCCCATGTTGAGGCAGTGGGTTTGTGAGAACATTAGGATTCATATCCTTGAAAGATAAGACCCCGCTCCTAACAAACTTTTGCACATCGGATTTAAAACTGAGACAGTTTTCTATGTTATGCCCTGGTCCTCCTTGATGGTAAGGACAAGTCTGATCCGCTTTGAACCAAAAAGGCGGATTCTCTAGTACTGTAAGAGGAGACTTAGTTTGGACATGCCCCTTGACTAGTAGTAACGGAAGCAATTCTGCGTACAACATGGGTATAGGGTCGAACCCTGGTGGTCACATTGTACGGTTGTTGTTGTATAGAGGACGAGCCTGCTGAAGAGACTATTGTGTCCTTTGCTGAAATTGTTGTTGATCAGGTTGGCTCTGCACAACCTGAGGTTGATACGTTGGAATAGGCGTAGGATTGATAGCAGGAGTTACAGCTGCTACCGGTTGATATCGTCACCTTTGCTTTCCGAGAGAGATATTCCCAATATCCTGCTCTTTTTTCTTAGGGAGAGCACTACCATATCGTTTTGTACTACTTGATGATCCAGCGTCTTTTACTAAACGTCCTTCCCAGACTGCTTCCTCAAGACGAACCCCCATGCCCACCATCTCGGTGAAGTCACTGGGCGCACTGGCGACCATTCTATCGTAGTAAAATGAGCTTAAGGTCTTTAAGAAGATCTTTGTCATCTCTTTTTCCTCAAGAGGTGGACAAATCTCAGCGGCAATTTCACGCCATCTCTGAGCGTACTCCTTAAAGGTTTCCTTGTCCTTTTGTGACATTGATATGAGTTGATCTCTGTCCGGTGCCATGTCCAGATTATATTTGTATTGTTGGACGAAAGCAGTGCCAAGATCTCTGAATATACCGATCTTAGCGCGGTTTAAACCCATGTACCATTTGAATGTGGCACCGGTTAAACTATCCTGAAAGTAGCAAATCAGTAGCTCCTGGTTCTTTGTCTAAGCTGACATTCGCCGAGCGTACATCACTAAATGACTCTGAGGGCAAGATTTACCCTTGTATTTTTCAAAGTCGGACACTTGGAACTTGTGTGGAACTTTCACATTGGGGACCAAGCAAAGGTCCGCGGCATCCTTTCCAAATAGATCCTGGCCGCGAAGGGCCTGCAGTTCTTTCTGCATCTCCAGGAATTATTCCTAGAATTCATTTATTCTGTCGAACATGCTTTCGTTTCCACCAGAAGGTATCTGGGGAATCTGTCCTTCCGGGACAGTGTGTACCACGAGTGGTGGTATAGTCATTATGGCCGAGACCCTCGGTGTCTCCCGAAGTTTGTAACCTTCAGGAGTTGCTGCCATGCCCCTGGCATCTTCGCTTTCTCGAAGTTTGTAACCTTCAGGCCCAGCGGCTCCTACTGCGGTGCCCTGATCCTCACTGATCGGCAGAACATATCCTTCCAGGATATAGTTGATAGGCATGCCCCAGGGGCGATCTTTCGGCATCTTGTACCTAGGAACATACTTCTCCACTATGGGCGTTGATGTGATCTCTGAGATCACAGTCCTTTGTTGTTGCATCTGAGCTTCTACTAGAGCTTGCATGTCGTTATGAAGCTTTCTCAGATCCTCTTTCAAAGTGTCGATCTCTTCCTTCAACTCTCTGTTCTCTTCCTCGAGATCATCCATCTTTTTCTGACGATTGGCCCGAGTATTGTATGAATGAGACATTTTGACTCTAGAATTGAGACACAAATGTGAGATTCGTAGGTAAGAAGAATGCGTTTATGAGAATGATGAATGCAATGATTATTAATTATTTTTGTTTATTCAAAGTAAACTTCGACAATTAGATTGCAAATATCAAACAGTGGGGAAACCCCATTTTATTGAATTCAAAGGATTGCGAAAATGGAAATACAATAGATTACAAAGTGCTGAAAAAGGAAATCTAAATTAATGGATCCTGAGTCCTCTCTAAAGAGAGCTCAGGTGTTGGTTCGGGTGCTTTCCTCTTCTTTGACCGGGGCTCTTGAGCCGTTGTCGGGTTGTCATTCCTTTGCCAAGTGAAAGGAGCGAGCAGATTCCTTTGGTCATCCTGATTCTCTACAGCATGTTGCTCTTAAATCTCAATCAGAGCATCTGTTTCTCTTAACAGTTGCTGTATTTTCTTACATTCCACATTGAGAATACGGTATTTATTCCTCCAAGACCTCTTCTCCTGTTGAACTTTGCTCAAAGTAACCTGAAATCTTTCCGTCTCAGACATGAAATAAAGGGCAAAGTCCCTTAATGGAAGAACTTCCTGACGAGGGTAAGGCATCCTCAGCTTGAGAGCTCTAGTTTGTACCTAATGTAGATAAGGCTCCACTGAGACACAGTCTGGTTTTCCTAGAGACTCTCATCCTTTCCTATGAACGTGTTTCCAAGCGTGCACTATTTCCGCCTTTAGTGCCCTGTCATTTTCTCCTTCCTTGAAGAAAAGACCTTCCAGATGAGCATTGCGTGGGACATGCCTCATCGGGTATCCGAATTGACGACGAACGAGATTTGGATGATAGTTGATTCCCCCTTTAGTTCCTATAAGGGGTACATTTGGGAAATTTCCACAATGATCAATGATTCTGATCCCGTCGTAGATTCAATTGTACCAATCGATGTCAGAGTTGGTAAGAGACATGATTCTCTGCGACCAACGTAAAGTATTCTTTTGATCCCAAAATGCAGCAGACTTGGGCAAATGGGAAGTGAATCATTTGTATAGTAGTGGCACACAGCACGTGATCATTCCTCCGCTGTATAAATTCCTTAAGTATACCAATGATACGCATCTGTGAGTAAGGTCGGTACGGGGTTTCCGATCAGGAAAATCTTAATGGCGTTGATATCTACAAAGTTATCGATGTTGGGAAACAAAAATAACCCGTAGGTGAGCAAAACAAAGATGCTCTCGAAAGCGGCCACGTTCCCTATACTAGCAAAGTACAGGGCTTTCTTTGTCAAGAATTGGGCTGGCAAACCTTGGATGCCACCCTTAGTGGTCATGTGAGTCCTGACTTCTGACTCGTCCAAATAAATTGCTCTTGCGATGGTCTGATCCTTTGGAATTTCTTCCAGTCCAGAAAAGGGAGCTTGATCAGTGATATGTAAATCAGTCAGATGAGAATACTCCTCCAGCGTTGGTGCAAGCTGATAATTCGGGAATTTGAAACAGTGATATATCGGATCGTAGAACTGGATTAACGTGGACAAGATTCCTTCAATTACGTGGACCCTTAACAAGGACAACAATCCTCCATACTTGGCTATGAAAGCCTCGTGGTTAGTGATCATTCTCGCCAGACTTCTTAAATCCTCTAGTTTTGGAACCTTGAAGGTGTACTTATGAGTTTTCCTTCTACCTAAATCCATTAGCGCAATCTCCTTTCTCTGATATTTGCAATCATTGTCTCAGTTTAATTTGAAAAAGAGAGACTAGAAGAGAAGATTTTTTTTTATTTTAATGTTTTTTAGATGAATGTATGAATGCAACACACAAAAACATAAAAAAAACATGGGGTCAAAGGGTCGGTGTCATGAAGTCAAAGCTCTACCCCCCCCAAAGGTTTATACTGGTGATTTTTTGTACCTGTCGGCAAAATCATTGACCCCTCTAGGATAACAACAGCAAGCGGAACGCCAGCGAGCTGATGTATCCTGGAGTGATCTCAGATGAGGGTAGTATCGCGTGACAACTATTTTTGATAGCTTCCGCACTACAAAATGGCTTAAGTCTACTAAAAACCTCAGCTACTCAGATAACCCAGTCGACCACACTACATTCAACAACCGAAGTCGTATAGGCAATGTATCTGCAAAGGGAGTCTCCACTGAGTTTGATGGTCGATCGGGGGCTCTTAACTGGAATTCACTCCCAATAAGATTACCCGCATTGCCATCACCTATCTTAGGTGTATACTCAATCTTTCCACATGCGGCATCACACGCATTCCCATTAGCAGAAAAATAAACATAGATATAAATTAGGAAAAGCAGTATATATATTTGTCTTAATCATCTTAGATCTCTGGTCTTATGATCCTATACAGACAATGACTCCCCAGCAGAGTCGTCATTTCTGTGACATTTTGGTGAACTCGAGGTTTTCACCGAAGATTGTAAGAAAGAGAAGACGGCCCCACGGTGGGCGCCATTTTTCTGTAGCGAGCGATTTTGGATGTGGTTCTTAAGCACTGTCGCTCTGGGGTACTATAGGTCGATTCATTTTATCCTATTGAAGCTGATGAAGGAAGGGAAATAGATGTCTCCAATTAACCCTGCTTGCATATTGAGTTTAAACAGATGACTGTTGGTTTACAGATGCGGTTTAGATTGTGGGCCTCTCTTTACTTATTTTGTTAAGAACATAGTGTCTGGATTATTTGTGAGGATACTAGGACTGATGCTTTTCAATTGATATATGAAGGTACGAGATTTTGGGTTTTTGATTAGTGTGCTCGCTAAGATTTTTCCAATCTTATGCCTACATATTCCCGTTTAATGAAATAGGGAAATCATAGCGATCGTAGTTCCTCCTATTCTATGGGAGGAAAAAGGTTGTTTTGGTGTCTTGTTCAAAGCCCAAGACGTGACGCTAAAGGTGGTTTGTATCTTGTTCAAAGCCCAAGATGTGAAGCTGAAGGGTCTATTTGTATCTTGTTCGAAGCCTAAGATGTGCAGCTAAAGGGATTTGGCTTTAGAGAGAATTTGTCATCTCTAAAGGGGGATATTTGATCTATTTGTCACAACTGTTGGGTGACTGGTTATAAAGGAGAATTACTTTAACTGGGATATGTGAATCCAGCAATGCCATAATTTCCTTTATAGGGGATTTTTAACCTGAAGGAGAAGACTTTAACTCAATTTAGAGAAATGTCATCTTTCCTTAGGAATTTCTCATGCTAAAAGAGGGACAGTGACGTGGATGTAAATAATCCAGAGGCTTGCCGCTTACAGCAATTAGATGGGGGAAAAGGAGTTGTTGATGTTTGTATACTGTGAACGAGGCACAACTTTTGATGCTAAAAGGTTGATTGACTCAACCGGGGTTTCCTTACACAAAGCCTAAGAGGAGGCTATTGACCAAACAAGAGGGTGTTTTCATGTGTCTCGTACGAAGCCCGAGAGAGAGGCTAAAAGGGTTGAGTCAACAAGAGAGTGTTTTTATATGTGTCTTGTACGAAGCCCAAGACGGAGGCTAAAAGGTTTTGACTCAACATGAGAGTCTTTTATACTCAACAAGAGAGTGATTTGTATCCCGTACGAAGCCCGAGATGGAGGCTAAAATGGAAGTGACTCAACAAGAGAGTCTTTTATACTCAACAAGAGAGTCTTTTTGTATCTCGTACGAAGCCCGAGATAGAGGTTGAAAGTGGGTGACTCAATAAAAGAGTCTGAAAAGGTTAGCTCCACTGGGGAGAATCATTGTACAAAGCCCAAGAGGAGGCTATTGTGCTGGTGACTGTTTCAATTTAGTGACAGGTCCAGTATGTTGGATAAAGGAGAAAATCAGTCCTTATGAAGATTAAAGGTAAGGTTGTGCTTTGGGGTTGATCAGAGGATCAGGGTTATTTCTCGTTCTTTAAGGAAATGGGAAATCCAAAGGGTATTGAGACTGTCCAAGTCTACTGGTGTTTTGAGAAATTGATTCTCAGGTAGTGAGTGATCTTTGTATGATGCCCAAGAGAAGGCGGGTACGTTAAGGGATGAAGGTCAACCCATTAACAGGTTTGACACTTGACTCAGAAAGATAGCTCTAGCAAATCGATGACTAGGTTCTGTTCCTATACCTGTTGAGGTCTCTGGGTCCTTGTACTAAGCCCAAGAGAAGGCATGAGAGCTTTTAAGAAGCCGAAGGGTCCTTGTACAACGCCCAAGAGGAGGCGGGGATGCTTTTAAGAAGCCTGTGGGTTCCCAAACCCCGAGAAGTTCAAGACAAGCCATTCACCAAGAATAGATCAAGCCAGGAAAGTCCGAGAATTTGGAAGAAACTCAAGTGATGCCATTCACGGAGAAAAGATCATCTCTGGGGAGTAGAGTCTCTTTGACAATGTCTAAGGGTGACAGTCTGAGAAAGGGTTCACCGAGAATGCTGCCTTTCACGTCTCCATATTGTTTAACCCCAAGAGGAGGGAAGACTGTGTCTGGTAATCCTATGGGGATCTAGTTTTGTTCGTATTTAAGAGTGACCAACAGGGCTTTACCTATTGCTAGACGTAGTTGACGGGGAAAACTCTAAATAACTATACTAGTATTACACAGTGGATATTTGAAAAGTATTTTAAATTTTGTGAAAGAAGACTTACAGTGAGCAGCCCCACAATACAGTTATATATATATATATATATATATATATATATATGAAAGCGGATAAAGAAAGCGGGTAAACACTTACTCAGTTGTAGAGCTTCCATGCTATTTGGTTAGTTTGTTCAACAAAGAAAGCTTTGATAACAATATTATATTCTAAATCAAAGGAGAAGGTGTTTCGAAAAGATTGTTGGGACTTACAGCTCAAGGAGAGGCCCAAGGTTTTATCAGTGATTGCGCTGTTGTTTTGAAATTGTACAGGGACTTATACAAATGACTGAGGCCCAAAAAGGTTTTATGTACAAAGGGATGGGTCTTATACTCTCTCAAGAGGCCCAAAGGTTTATTTTTATACAAGTGGTGGGGCTTACAGCTCAAGGAGAGGCCCAGGGTTTTGTTTTTAAAAGGCGACGATCGCGTCAAACTTTTTGATGGTATCAGGACTTATACAATAAGTGAGGCCCAAATTATTTTGGTTTTCAAAAGGGGTTGGGTCTTACACTCTACTAGAGGCCCAAATATTTTTAAATAATGGGGCTTATAACACGAGGGTAGGCCCAAAGGTTTGATTTTTGAACTGGCGATCGCGCCGAGATTTTCTTTTAACGCAGAGGGACTTATACAATATCTAAGGCCCAAAATTGTTGTGGTTAAAAGGGGATTGGGTCTTACACTCTATTAGAGGCCCAAAAAGTTTTGAATGGGTCTTATAGCTCGAGGAGAGGCCCAGATGATTGGTTTTAAATGGGCGATGATCGCGCCGAACTTTTGAAATACAACGGGACTTATACAAAATTTGAGGCCCAAAATTGTTTGTATTTACAAAGGATTGGGTCTTACACTCTACCAAGAGGCCCAAAGAGTTTGAAAAAGTTTGATGAGGGTTGAATTAACAAAAACCCTAATTTGTTTTCAAAAATGTATTTTAATTGAATAAAAATTCAATTAAAATGATCAAAATTGTTAAACATGTGGAAAACAAATTGTGATCTTGGATTAATGTTTCAAAAATTAGGTTTCTATCCACAAAATTATTGGAAATCACTGAAGTTTGAAAAATCAAGAGGGGGAACATATTTTAAATGTCAAAAAACAATTAAAATATTAATTCTTTACAAAAATATCAAGTATATAAAATAAATAATATTTTTGGGATTTTTTGGGAAAATAAAATATTTTAACATTTTTGTGAATTATTAAAAAAAGAATCAACTCAAAATCATTAAAACTCAGAGAGAAATTAATATTTGAATCAATTAAATAAAATCACAAAATTCAAATATTCAAATTTTCAAAAAAGGGCGCCAAGAACAAGGGCAAGAACACGCGCCACCTGCTGTTTCTGCAGATTTACGTTTTCTATCCAATCTCACTGAATACTTGATGATATCATGCAATCTACATATCAATTTACTCGTTTCAACCTCACGATCATGTCTATAGTCTTTAATTTCATTTATTTTAAACATGGAATAAGAAATCAAAGAGAAACCTCAAGAACCCTAAAATTTGCATGAAGGTTCAGAAATTCCATACACGATTCAAACAAAGCAATTGATTGAGGGAAAACACTCTATGCATGATTATGAACATATGGCCAAATTATTGTGCAGCAAAAAATGCATGGATCATAGAGTTAGAAGAGCTCATGCTTACCTCTTGCAGCTAGTGATCGTGTTTTGTGTTAGAGGTGTTACAACTTGGTTCCAAGGACATGTGCAGCTTCCCTAGGTGCTATAGAGTGTGTCTGGATGCTTGGAGTAGATTGAAATGATCTGGAACTTGAGATAGTACCCCAACTGCAAATCTGTCAAGAACTTGAGCAATTGGCTAGTGATTTTGTGATTTTGGTGTTCCAGATGTTGTGTGAGTGTTTGGATAACTTCTATATGATGTTTATGAGGTGTTTGAGGAAATCATCTATTTGATGGCTTTGGTGTACTCAAACTGATCCCAAATGAGCTCTATTTATAGTAGAGAAAGTTTGTTTTGCAAGGAATAGTGAATGACAACTGCTGCATAGGTTTAGCCAATGTTAAGCAATGAGAATCCAAGTCTCCTCTAGCCATTGACTAGAGGTTAGGGCACAGGCTGCTGGTCCCCTTGGTCTTGGATAAGTCTTGACTGAATTCAGTTGTAAATGGCATAGTACATGCCACCTTGGTGCTTCCATTGAATGCTCCAAAACAAAATTGGAGTCTTGTCTCTCTTTTAGGCATTTCTAGGTTTGGCATGCTATTTTTGGTTCCAAAGACTTGGGAGGCTTAGGATCAGATTTGGTTCCTCCTTGGTCCCCCCTTGAGGTGTTCAGATGGATAAAGTTACTTGCCCTTTGTAAAATTTGAGCAAATCAAGCAATACTCCAAAATCTGCCTTGCCATGACAGTTTGCAGCAAGGCATATTGGCATTGTCATATTTCATGGCTCAAGTGGACTTTGATGGAGTTCTTGGCCATTTTGGAAACCCCTCATATGATACAACAACTGTTTGATCATAATTGGTTTTGATACTTTTTGGATCCAAGTGAAAAATGCCCCTATATTTGGAAAAAAGTAAGACAGATTCTGACTTAGTGAAAATTTCACTAAGTGTTGGAAAAAAGTGACATTTTCACTTTTTGTGATTTTGATCATTCCATAACTCAAAATCCATGATGAATTGGAATGAGGTGTAGTTGAAGCTTTTGTAGAGGGCCATGAGGGCTACAAATCCAGCTTTGAATGGGGAAAAATGGCCTTGTGGTTTAGGAGTTATCATCCTCCAAAGTTGGTACCCTAGCCACTTTGTTCCATAACTTAGAAAAATTTCTAAGTTTTTTATGGTTACCCCTTTTACAAGTTATCCCACTTTTCTTGATTTTTCTTGATGAATGATGATTATAATCACACATTAACATCATTTTAGGGTTAAAAAACCATAATTGTGAAAAATCTCAAAAAGTCAATGTTTGACTTTTGTGCACAGTTGACTTTTTGTAAGGTGAATTCCAAACTGTGTAATCCTCTATGAAATCAAGTCCTTGACCTAAATCAAGCTTGATGTATTGATTTCATAGGTGTTATAGGGTGTATTGAATCATGTCCTAGGGTTTGGGAGCATGTCCTGGTCAAAAGTCAAAGATACAGTTGACTTTTCTCGCGAAACCCTAATTGTGATGAACTTGAAACTTGTTGCTCAAGCTTCTTGGATCAATCCATTGTTGCAAATGGATCATTGTGGTGTATTAGAGACCCTCAAATCATGTATTGAGGTCTTGGCTCATGCTTTGGGCCAAAAGTCAACTTAGGGGTGAATTAGGTCAAGAAACCCTAATTCCTGATTTTTTGTGAATGCATCCCCTGAGGTTAAATTGGCTTGATGATTGGGTCCATGAGGTTCCATGGGGTATATTAGGTTATAATTTGAAGCATTGGCTCATGCCCAGAGGAAAATTTCCATCTGGAGGCCTTGGTCGACCAAAACCCTAATTTGGTGACACTGGCGATCTTGAGGCTTGATCCACTGGGACTGTTGCAGCCTGGTGCTTGATTCTTGATGTAGGAGTCCTCTTGATCCATTGTGGATGTTTGAGAGGATAGATAAGTTGAAGATCATGTCATTCCTTGATTGATCCTTTGTCTAAGAGCTCTGAGAGGGCTCTAATTATTATCTATAGTGAGTGCTCGCCCATCTTTGGGGATACTAATGGTTCATCCATATTGTGATGATGATTTGCACAATGATGGGGAATCTTAGTGGTCAAAATTTGGGGTATGACACTTACTCTCTAAAATTTCCTCGATCATCATGGCCTCCAACCGAAACGATGATGCCCATCAAGATTCTGTTGTCGCCGTTACATTGGATAACGTCGACCACCACAACCCCGGAGCTGCGATCCATGAGACCAACCACCGGGATGAAAAGAGTGTGTCTCCTTCCTCTGACGATGTTAAACCACGCATGCAGACTTCCAGTCACGTCTTTGATCCCATACCTGTCCCTCAAGACGTTGATCCCAGTACTACGACCCTCATTGCCTCTCTCAACAAGTCCAACTACCTGATCTTCCAACAGGGGGAGAAAATCCACATGCTGGAGCATGCCCTTCAAGGGTGACTTCCTTTGCAAAGGCCTCACAGTCCATCTCCACGCCCTCAGTCTCCCCCTCAGAAACGTCGGCGAGACAAATCCCGGAGCATTTCCCCCGTCATGGAATGATCAAAATCAAAAGAACCTGAGCAAGAGGTCACTAGGGGAAGACATCGTACTCCTCCTCGGAGATCCAGACGTTCTCCTTCCCCAAAGAGGACCAAGCCCTCAGAAAAACATTATGAACATCGTCGTCAGCGCAGACATTCTCCTCGACGCAACAGAAGTCGCGGGCGCAACCACTTCCCATGCAGGTCATCGAGCACGAGCGACGATGACGACGTCTATGGACATCTATCTCAAGAGATCATCGACACCCGTATTCCTCGCGGGCTGGAGAAGCCTCCTCCTATAGCTCTCTATGATGGCACCACAGATCCAGGTGACCACATAGAAAACATTGAAGCCAAGCTCCATTACCACAACGTGAGTGGAGCCATTAAGTGCAGGTTGTTCCCCATTGTTAAAACAATATAAGCGGGGGTGTTTCTATTGTATCCACAGAGATGGTGTATATTACCGCCGTTCACTAGTCAAGAGCGTTTAAAACTTTAATGTAGCAAAGGTTTTGTGTTTTGTTTCGAATCGTTTGCATGAAATTTAGAAATTAATGGTAAAAATATTGGTTTTAGGTTTTTGAGAAAAACATGTTAAGATTAGATTTCGTTAATCCGTTTCATACATATCCGATTAATCAAGAATATGAACTTAATTTCGATCAATACAACCGCGTATCCTCACGAATAAGTTTATGTCTAAAGCAAATTCGTGAGTATCATTGTTTAAATCGTTAAATGATGTCTCACGCTAACAATCGAAACAACAATCGTTAAGATCAATACAAAGCGAATAATAAATCCCAAATCTATGTCTAGAGTTTGGTTTTTAAGAGATGAAAATATTAGGTCATAATTTGCAAAATCTATGTCTAGAGTGATTCAAACCACAAATACATCATTAAGAACAAATAACTTCATCTATATTGATCATAAACCTTGTTCATATACAAAAGATCAAAATAAATACATATGATCAAGATCAACTACATCTAACCATAACACAAGAGGTGCTTATCTACTCATTTTCATGGTAGCTTGGATGACAAGTTTCAAGAGGAGATGAAAGAACATCCGAGTCGAATAATCGAGATTGGATGTGACTTCAGCTTCTCTATGTGAAAATTTACTCTTGGATGATCAAAGTTCAGAAAAATATCTTTTGGTGTGAAAAATATCAAGTTCTGATCCCAAGAAAAAGTAAAAATCTATTTATAATACACTTGGGATCTGCTACATTTGCACTGTGAATGAATCATTTGCCTAGCGAATGAAAGAAAATGGCACCTTAAGTGCCTCTGAGAGTTAAACCGCCCCAGCTGTCTTCGCGGGTTCCCACTGCGAACCATTCAATCGCAAAGCGAACCATTCGCCAGCACATTCGCAAAGCGAATTTTGGGTCCTTTTTCCACTACTTCCATTCGCCAGGTACTTCGCAAAGCGAGCTAACCAGCAAACATTCGCTGGGATTTCGCAAAGCGAACTTTAGGTTCTTTTCCCTCTGCCACATTCTGGCTATTCGCTAGGAGACTTGCTACTGTTCGCAAAGCGAACCTTCGCTGGCACCTTCGCCAGAGTTCTCAAAGCGAATAATCTGTTGTTTTCCTCTTTCTTTGGCAGCTTGTATCATCTCTTTGTGTCTCAATTCTTTGATCAATTAGTGCACTTTTCTGCACAATAACACACACATTACAAGCACCAAAGGTATAAATACAATGCATGAAGAACAATAACAATTCCCTCCTAAAATCCATCGTTAAACATAGAAAAGTGTTGAAAAATGCCAAGTATCATATACAAATTTATAGCATGTTTGACATCTAACAAACTCTCCCCAACTAACTCTTTGTTTGTCCTAAAGTAAAGTATGCTTCTCATTGACACATGAAGATTTGCTCGAGCATTTGATTCAATCCAAGCAAGGATAAATGGCTCAAATAAACAACAATTGTAGCAAAGCACAATTACACAATCCTAGAATCGACAATGCAAAAGAACTTGATTCTTACAACAAATCTCATACAATTTTTCAAGAGACAACTAAATCATCATGCTCATGTTACTCTAACACTCCTCTTCGAAAAAGAATTGAAGGAAATTAACGCGTTTGCAACCGCGGGGAAATTTTGCTCAAATGACAAATGAAGAAAATACTAAGCAATTCATACAATATCTAATAAATCATAAGAAATCATGGAAGCAACAGATCACTAAGGGCTTTCATCGGTTGTAACTTGGTCGGGGTTGAAAACAAGGGACATATATACACGGCCATTGAAACAAGAAAGGGTAAAGACCATGAAGAGCATTTCTTTTTCAAAATTTTCTATCTTGTTCTATCTTTATTTCTTTCTTTCACAATGCATTCTCTTCTTTTGATTTTCTTTTCTTTTTGTTCTATTTTTTTTTTCTACACATTTTTTTTTTCAATTTCTTTGTCTTAGAATGCATTGTATCACCAAATCTCTTTTCTCTTTTCAAAATAAACCATTCTCCCCAACTTCAACATTGCCCTAATCTTAGATTAAATGCTCTTCAAAACGGGTTAAAATCGGGTTCATGATTCAATAAAAAATTTCAGCTCAAAAGAGGTTTCAAATACGCGCACACTCATAAGGTGAATTTAAGTGTTTTTGGAATGGTGGTTATACTCAAAGTGCAAAAACATTGCCTTGATCATTTCTATGCTTCCACAAATTCAAAACAACACGCAAGATAAAGCATGAATTATAAGTATCAAACAACATTCATCATCAATCCAAAGCATTTAGTATACATGGAGGTTTCTCACTTTTGTGATTTTTGGACCTAAATGACACAAGCAATCAAATGGAGTTGTAACAGGAAACAAAATTTTCTTTTGTACAAAGAAAACAAAGTTCCAATTCATTCTAAATTCTAGAACTAGGTAACTATGTACCTTGCCACAACATCATGCTTAAAGTACTATCATCGTCATCCAACTTGGAAGAATCTTCTTTGATGATCACTTAACACCAACCTAAATTTCTTCCACAAAACATCCAAAAGTTGGAAATATTAAATTTCCACAAGCATACTAACATAAAGCAATAAAAACCATATCAACAACTTAAAGGTTGAGCATTCGTAAACTGAAGAACTCAACACTTAATAACAATCAACACAAAAACATACCAACAATTTAAGTGTTGAGCATTCATAAACTGAAGAACTCAACACTTAATAACAATATTTAAAACTGAAATATTAGTAAAATTAAAAACATAATTTTTTTTACTAGAAAACAACATATATTACTAATAATAATAAAAATGTTTTGGTGTGAAAACACCTACAAAGTCAAAAGTACCACAACGGTACAAGTACATCAATATCCAAAATAATCCACAAAGTGGATAAAGTACATCAATAACAACTGAAATAAAAACTGAATACAAGAAAACTTCACATTGATGCTCAAAGGAAGTACAAAATCATCATCACAACAACATTAGTCCTCCTCGGACTCTGTAGCATACACCTCGACACCATCTCCTTCCTCTGAGCCAGAAACCTCAATATCTTCACCATCACCCTCCTCATCAGCATCATCATCAGCAGGACCAGCCGCATCCTCTCCCCTTCCGAATACTGGCCTGGCCTTAGGCCAACCAGCGTGTGCAAGGAACTGCTCCCTCGACATCATAGAATGCTCAGCGATGGGATCACGAATCTGAAGCTGGAGTACCTGCTTAGAATCATGTAAATCTAATATGGCACGCTGAGAAGCCGCCATCCAGTGCTAGTTGTATTGGAAGATCTCTTGCTAATAAGGATAAAAAATTTGTGACCCAGAAGCATCTCCACCACTTGTGCCGGCCTCAGCACCAGCACCAGATGACTCACCCCTAGTCCCCTTTGGCTTGCAGAATTTGTCGACATATCGATCATTAATAGCCGACGGGATCGTGACCTGATGGCGTGTGGGAATATCAACCCCGGCTTCCGCACACAATGACATGATAAGACAAGGGAATGCGAGAGGGGCATTTTTCCGAGAAGCATTACCCCCAAGGCCACTCTCCATAATTGCCATTATCTCATCGGCAATTATACGCGCCATATCAATCTGCACGTTTGTCAAGATACTATGGACTAGGTGAGCTAATGGAATAATGATGGTTGAGGAATGCGATTTTGGCTTGATATTGGTTACAACCAAAAGCAATATGAGCTGGGCCAAAGGTTGCATGTCCTCCCGCCGGTACCTAATAGCAACCCCAGATGGGTTGAGTTCAACATTCTTTCCCGGGCGCAAAAGATCTCTGGTCATTTGTGGGATATCTCGGTGAAGGTGAAGATCCCTATGGTAATCATCAATCTCGCTGGCTCGTAATGGCAGAGGACTTCCAAGAACAATACTTATGGTCCTACGGTCAAATCTCATAGTTTTACCCCAACTACAGTCGTCCAATTAAACAGGTCGCCATCATCAGGGAGGGCGTTCACATAGAACTCCCGGACAATTTCCACATTATAACTATCGACTGGAGTTATCAGTCGACCCCATTTTTTTGCTTCCAAGAGAGCAGCCACAGACCGATAACTCCCTCAATCACTTAAATTGAACCTCTTTTCTGCTAAAATTGTTCTTTTTTCCAATGTCAGATATCTCGCAGCTTGCTTGGCACCTTTAAATCGAGTATCATCGAACTTGATCGGCACTTGTCGCGATGTGGTTGATTTTTTCTTTTTAGCGAGATTAGTCTTAGGACCCATCCACACACATCAATAAACAAAACAACGCAAAGCACCAAGACAGCTCATTAGAATTTAGAAGCCAAACAAAATCAGAACTGAAACTACATTAAAAAAATTCAAAATTCTGCTATGTTCGCTCCAGTGCTCGCACTGCGAAGGCTGGCGAACATTCGCCCCAGATTCGCTTTGCGAAGGTCTGGCGAATGCTCGTCCAAGTTCGCACAGCGAAATGGCCAGCGAATGCGCGATACTTCAGAAAAACCACAACATTCAACTTTCTACATCAGAGTTTCATTCACAATGTCACCTCTATTCTAAAATTTACAACTAATTCAACATGCAACAGCAGAGAAATCTTAAAATAAAGGTGAAACCCTAGAATTTACAATGCCTCTAATGTGTAATCTACAACCCTAACTATATCTAAAAGAAGGTAGCAAGGAAAAGAGATGCAAACCTGAACTTGTGAATGGAATTGGAGAAAGTTTTGTGAAATTTAAGCACAAGAGCACGTGAGAAATTTTTCTTCTTGAGAGGGTGTGTGGTGTTGTTTGAAAGAGAGTGACAAGAGTGGGAGTAGGGTTTTTCCCCCTCCAATGTTCACCAATTGAAATGGATCTTGTGCCCAAGTGTTGGCCCACCCAAACAATTAAAACACCCTTTTTTTTCTGAGGTGGCAGCAGTAGACTTTCCCTGTCTCGCTGGGTTCGCAAAGCAAACTGGCTGGCGAATGCTCGCCCCAGGTTCGTAAAGCGAACGCCAGCGAACAAGACAGGTTTTGCAAATTTTTTTCTTCTGCATTGCTGCCACTTTCTCAATCATTCAAATATCAAACATCATTAAAACAACAATTAAAGTGATAAATACTTACAATGTGGGGGTGCCTCCTAACAACCGCTTGTTTAACGTCGGCTAAGCTCGACGGTCCGGAGACTTAACACCTCGAAACCAAAAGCTAAAAAATTGGCCTCCGAGAAAAACAAACTTTATGAATATTAACTTCAACCGTTATCGTGCCCGGTTTTAGGTCTCATTTTCTTTAGAAACGACCAATCCCAACATGACTTCATCAAAGCCACCTTCGCATCTTTATTCTTTTCCTTCCACAAATCCTCTTTTTCCAATTATTTCCTCTTATGATCGCTTTCATCTTCTTGCTTTTCATACATCACTCCTTTAAACAATGTGAAACAAGCTTCTTCTTCCTTACCACTTTCCTTGATCCGCACCTTCATTATGCCTTCATCATCGTCCACCAACATTTTGGCCGTTTTCATGAATGGCCTACCCAATATAATCGACGTATCTTCATCCTCATCCATCTCAACAATCACAAAATCAACCGGAAATAGAAATTTATCCACTTTTATAAGCACATCCTCCACAACACCATACGGACGAGTTCTTGACTTATCCGCAAGTTGTAATGTCAAGGTTGTTGCCTTCACAGTCATATTAGCAAGTCTTTTAACCACGGACAATGGAATGAGATTAATACTAGCACCCATGTCAACCAAAGCTTTGCATTTAAAATCATTACCTATAGTAATAGGTAAAGCTACTCTTCCTGGATCTTATTCTTTCCGCGGAAGCACATTTTGAATGACGACACTACACTCGGCATTGAGATCAATGTTATCTTTGTCCGTGCACCTCGTTTTTTTCATAAGTATGTCTTTCATGAATTTGACATACTTAGGCATTTGTTCAAGAGCTTCTGAGAAAGGAACGGTTACTTGCAACTGACTAAACAATTCTAAGAATCTTGCGTAATGCCTATCATTCTCTTTTTTCTTTGGAGTAGAGGGATATGGTAATCGTCTTTGTAAAACTTGCTTCTCAAACTCCTTTCTTTCTCTTTCTTTTTTCTTCTTCATTTCTTCATCCATCTTTTCAACTACCCCATTTTCGTCATTTTTTTCGACTTCCTCCAATACAATATCATTTTCCTTTTCAACTACTACCTCATTCTCAACATCTTCACCAATTGTTCTTCCACTTCTTGTGAAAATGGCCTTACAATGGTCCTTTGGATTTGGTTGAGTATTAGTGGAGAAGGATGACCCCGGTTGCTTTTCGGCTAATTGCTTGGCAAGTTGCCCTACTTGAGATTCAAGATTTTTTATCGAAGCTTCCGTACTCTTTTGAGTTGCCATTGATAATTGCATGAATTGGGTGAAAGTCTCTTCCATTCTTGAACTTCCACTTTGATCATGGGGTGGTTGGTAAGGATTTTGTCTCCAGCCTTGTTGATTTTGGTATGGTTGTTGAGCATTTTGATAAGGACGTCTTCCTTGATAACCTTGAGTTGGGTTTCCAGCATAATTTACCTCCTCCACAACCAGAGGACAATATCCGGTAAGATGATATACTCTACACAATTCACAACAAGCTACCTTCACACTCTTGCTCAGAGAGTCATGAATCTCTTAGAGTTGTCGAGGGAGCTTAGACATTTGTTTCATTAACAACTCCACTTGTTGGGATAACAGTTTATTTTGGGCAAGTCTAGCATCATTAGTTCCCAACTTAAGCACTCCTCCTTTCTTTTGCAAAGGGCCACAGTTATGGTTCCCTTGATGGTCATTTAGAGCCATTTTGTCAATGATGGCAATGGCTTCTTCGGCACTTTTACTTATTAAGGATCCACCCGCGGTGGCATCCAACAATGTTTTATGCACCAATTCAAGACCGTTTCTAAAAATGTGAACTTGAGTCAGCTCATCGAAAGCATGCCCCTTACATTTTCTCAATATATATTTGAATCTCTCCCAAGCTTCGTTGAGAGATTCATTTCCACCCTGAGTGAAAACTGCTATTACGGTCTTTGCCTCCATGAAACGATTATGTGGAAAAAATCGTTCCAAAAATTTTTCCTCAAGTACATTCCAGTCCGTCATTATTGCCGTAGATTAGTCAAGATACCATTCCTTGGCCTTCCCAATGAGGGAATGCGGGAATAGTCTCTTAAACATTGATTCCTCTTCAATGTTTAAGAGATATAGAAGTGGGAATGAGGGAATGCGCACCAGTTGCTCCCGCAATCTCATAGAACTTTGTCATGTGTGTAAAAGGATCCTCGTGATCCATACCAGTAAAAGGATTCTGATATAGAAGCGAGAGAATTCCAGTCTTCATTTCTGAATGCCGACCATTCTGAGAATTGCGCAAAAACTGTGGGTGTGTCTCGGACTGTTAGTACAAGGTCTAGAAGCAGGTGATGGTGGTGGTGGTTCAGTCATGGTTGGCGGTAACTATGGTATAACTGTTGAAGTTGAAATCTCGTCTCGTTCTTGTCTTTCCTTGGCAAGTTGCCATTCCGCCTTGTTCTGCTATTGATTTTACCCGCGGTTCTTTCGATTTCAGGATCAAAAAGAAGTTGGTCCGCGGGTAACTTCCCTCACATAAAATGAAGTCTGCACACTAAACCAAACAAATCAACAAGCACAAGAAAAAGTTAACAAATTCAAAACTCAATAACTATTGCAATGCTCACAATATAACACAATCCCCAGCAACGACGCCAATTTGTTGAAACAGCATATGCGGGGGTATTTCTATCGTATCCACAGAGATTGTGTATATTACTGCCGTTCACCAATCAAGAGCGTTTCAAACTTTAATGTAACAAAGGTTTTGTGTTTCGTTTCGAATCGTTTGCATGAAATTTAGAAATTAACGGTAAAAATATTGGTTTTAGGTTTTTAAGAAAAACATGTTAAGATTAGATTTCGTTAATCCGTTTCATACATATCCGATTAATCAAGCATATGAACTTAATTTCGATCAATACAATCGCGTATCCTCGCGAATAAGTTTATGCCTAAAGCAAATTCGTGAGTATCGTTGTTTAAATCGTTAGATGATGTCTCACGCTAACAATCAAAACAACAATAGTTAAGATCAATACAAAGCAAATAATAAATCCCAAATCTATGTCTAGAGTTTGGTTTTTAAGAGACGAAAATATTAGGTCATGATTTGGAAAATCTATGTCTAGAGTGATTTAAACCACAAATACATCATTAAGAACAAATAACTTCATCTATATTGATCATAAACCTTGTTCATATACAAAAGATCAAAAGAAATACATATGATCAAGATCAACTACATCTAACCTTAACACAAGAGGTGCTTAGCTACTCATTTTCATGGTAGCTTGGATGACAAGTTTCAAGAGGAGATGAAAGAACATTCGAGTCGAATAATTGAGATTGGATGTGACTTCAGCTTCTCTATGTAAAAATTTACTCTTGGATGATCAAAGTTCAGAAAAATATGTTTTGGTGTGAAAAATATCAAGTTCTGATCCCAAGAAAAAGTAAAAATCTATTTATAATACACTTGGGATCTGCTACATTTGCACTACGAATGAATCATTTGCCTAGAGAATGAAAGAAAATGGCACCTTAAGTGCCTCTGAGTGTTAAACTGCCCCAGACTGTCTTCGCGAGTTCGCACTGCGAACCATTCATTCGCGAAGCAAACCATTCACCAGCACATTCGCAAAGCGAATTTTGGGTCCTTTTTCCACTGCCTCCATTCGCCAGGTACTTCGTAAAGCGAGCTAACTAGCGAACATTCACTGGGAGTTTGCAAAGCGAACTTTAGGTTCTTTTCCCTCTGCCACATTCTGGAGCTATTCGCTGGGAGACTCGCTGCTGTTCGCAAACTGAACCTTCGTTGGCACCTTTGCCTGAGTTCGCAAAGCGAACACTCTATTGTTTTCCTCTTTCTTTGGCAGCTTGTATCATCTCTTTGTGTATCAATTCTTTGATCAATTAGTGCACTTTTCTTCACAATAACACACACGTTACAAGCACCAAAGGTATAAATACAATGCATGAAGAACAACAACAATTCACTCCTAAAATCCATCATTAAACATAGAAAAGTGTTGAAAAATGCCAAGTATCATATACAAATTTATAGCATGTTTGACATCTAACACCCATCACCCTCAGAAAGGGGGCCATGACCTGGTATAAGAGTCTTCCTCGAGGCTCACGCACCTCGTGGAAGAACCTGAAGAACCAGTTGGCCCGACACTTCACTATTTCCAGACGTCATCCTAAGTCGGAAGCCACTCTCGAGGGTATTATTTAGGGCAAGGACGAGGCCATGCATGCTTACATTGAGAGATTCAACAAGGAAGCTGTAGAGGTCAACACAACTGCCCATATGGAGAAATATCTCCTCGAGAAGGGGCTGAGGCCGAAAAGTGAGTTTCGCAAAGCAGTGGGCATCAAAACACCTTGTACCCTGGCCGAACTCCTCCGTAAGGCCCAAGCTTATATACAATACGAGGAGAAAAAAGCTGCCTACAAGGCCCGGGATTCCAGGGATCAGGATAATTCCATGGCAACAAAAAGGGACGACTCAGAGGCTCCCCGACGCGACAAGGAGAGATGGCGAGATGATCGTCCTCGCGAGCATAAGGGACCTGTTGGTCGCTTCACAGAATACACCTTGCTGATAGCTCCCCGTGAACGCATTCTCTCTAAATCCATTAACCCAGAATTTAAGCAAGGGGGTGTCCGTTTCCCTAAACCAGCAGCGGCAAAGGGCAACACGGACAAGAGTAAATACTGTCGCTTCCATCGTAGTCACGGACACATGACCGAAGATTGTATTCATCTAAAGGACGCTATTGTGATCCTTATCAAGGAGGGTCACCTAAACTAGTACACGAAGAAGGGAGAAGCTTCCTGATGAGAGACCTCTGAGTCCAAGAAGGAAGCGGAAGCTTTGCCGTCCAGTCCTCTCCCGCAAGTTGCCATGTCTGTCACGCAGCCAGAGGACTTCTTCGTCCCTGACTACCTCGAGGATCCTCCCTAGATTGCCACGCACAACTCCTGGGAGACCTTCCCCACTGCGATGGCCATCTCCTACGGTAGATACAATGAGATCATTGTAGGGTCGGTCAAAATGAAGTTCGACCAACTGATCGATTGCAGCCCTGAACGCCTATCCACGCTCGAGAAATTCTGAGGACGCTTTCAGCCCATCACATTCTATCGTGAAGAGCTTCCTGGAGGTTCCCCAAACACACACATCCCTCTGCTCATCAGGGCACGACTGGCTAAAACTGATGTCTGACGGATCCTGGTTGACCAGGGCAGCTCAGTGGACATCATGAACACCGGTTTGTTCTACGCCTTGAAGCTCAACTAGAAGAATTTGTCGCCATACATGGGATCAGACCTGCAAGGATTCAACGGGGCCACCGCCAGATCATGGGGGTACGTGGAGCTCCCAGTCACATTCGAGGAGGAGGAGGCCTCCAAGTCGATCAAAACACAATTCCTGGTCATCGACTATCCCTCGTTGTACCAGTGTATCCTGGGGAGACCAACCCTCGAGGAACTGATCTTCGTTCCTTCAGCAGTTCATCTCAAGACGAAACATTACACGGAGAGGGGCCACGTCGCGACTTTGCATGGGGATATAGAGGCTGCGAGGAGATGCTTTGAAGCAGCTACTAGAGGGCAAAGGTCTATTGGCGCAGCACCAAAGGCCATCAAACGGGCAAGGGACGAAATCTTCCCAGCGAGGAAAGCCAGCCAGACAAAAAGCCAGCTCTCCCAGTGCACACAATCGACCTCGACAGCCGAATCTCTGAAGAAAATGAGGAGGACAACAATGAAGATACTCCAGTAGTGACAGGCATCTCCCACGCATCGACCATCATGAGTCCTATACCAGATAGGGAATTCGAAGTGATCACCTTCAGGGACAACCCGAACAGAGGAGTCAAGATAGGCGTAGGGCTACCCGAAGAGGTAAAGGAGCAGCTGAAGACATGCCTGAGAGAAAAATGGAGACTTATTTGCTTGGAGCGCCGCAGACATGCCTGGCCTTAACCCTGAGACTGCCTGCCATCAACTCACCATCGACCCAGCAGCTCGAGCAGTATCCCAGCACAAACTCAAACAGTCTGAAGAAAAGGTACAGGATGCCGAAAAACATGTAAAAGACCTCTTAGAGCCGAAATTTATCTCGGAGGTCAGGTATACAACCTGGCTTTCCAATATTGTACTAGTCAAAAAAACGTAATGGAAAGTGGAGGATGTGCATTGATTACACTGATCTCAACCGGGCTTGCCCGAAAGACACTTATCCTCTGCCTAGCATAGATAAGCTGGTAGATAATTCCCCAGGTTTCAAACTCTTGTCCTTCATGGACGCCTACTCGGGATACAACCAAATTCCCATGGCCGAAAAGGACAAGAAGTATACCACTTTCATGACCTCGTCGGGGAACTATTACTACAACGTAATGCCTTTCGGTCTGAAAAACACTGGGGCCACGTACCAGTGCATGATGAACAAAGTCTTCCTATCAAAAATCGGAGACATGCTCGAAGTTTATATGGACAACATGATCGTGAAGTCCCAAGAGGGATCCGATCACACGGTCCACTTGCAAAAGGTCTTCGACCAAGCGAGAAAATGCAAAATGCGGTTTAACCCAGAAAATTGTACCTTCGATGTACGGGCAGGGAAGTTCCTCGGCTTCTACCTCACCGAGAGGGGGATCAAGGCTAACCCTGACAAATGTCGAGCATTTTTTGAATTCCCCACGCCAAAGTTGAAGAAATCAAAACAATCCCTTAACGGGATACTTGCCTCATTATCTCGCTTTGTGGCCAAGTCTGCTCAACACACTTTGCCATTCTTCAAGCTTCTACGAAAAAAGGCCACATTCAAATAGACAAAAGAATGCGAGCAGCCCTTGCTCCACCTCAAGAGAACCTTGTCTGAACCGCAGGTTCTGTCACGACCAGACAGTGGGGAGACGTTGTACATGTACCTCTCCGTCAATAGCGAGGCCATTAGCGTCGCTCTCATCCGAGAAACCCTCGATGGGATAAAGCCGATATATTTCACCAGCAAAGCCTTTCAAGGGGCCAAAACTCATATATCAGTAGATCGAGAAAGTTTCCCTAGCCCTCATCAACACTGCGCAGAGATTAAGGCACTACTTCCTGGCCCACACGATAGTGGTGCGAACAAACCAGCCCATAAGACAACTGCTTAGCCGGCCAGATATGGCCGGCTGAATGCTCAAATGGTCGTTGGAGCTATCAGAATTTGACATCCACTACGAGGTCAGGAAGGACCTCAAGGCTCAAGTCTTGGCCGATTTCGTGGCAGAAATGACGCCTACAGTGTCCACATCAAGCGGAGCATACAAATGGACCATCTTCGTCGACATAACGTCCAGTTCCACGGTTAGTGGTGCATGCATCATCCTCGAGAATGAAGAAGGGATCGTGATCGAAGTATCATTAGTCTTGTCCATCCCTACATCGAACAATCAAGCCGAGTACAAGGTATTCCTCGCAGGCTTACGGTTGGCCGAGGACCTGGGCGCCAAAGAAGTGAAGATCTTCACAGATTCCCAGCTCGTGGCATCCCAATTACTAGGAGAGTACCAGTCCAAAAATGATCACCTCGTCGAATACCTGACGCTGGTAAAAGAAAGGAAAGCTAAGTTCGACACGTGGGAAGTCCAGCACATCCCCCGTGAACGAAACACTCGAGCAGATGTTCTGTGAAAACTGGCTATCACCAGAAAGAAAGGTAGTAATAAATCTGTCATACAAGAGATACTCCCCCGCCCAAGTATCGAAAAGTCATCGGGGCTGCTCGACGTCAATGCCATTGGCGACAGTAGCTGTTAGATGACCCTGGTATATAATTACCTCACCACAGGGGAGTTGCCCGAAGACAGCAAGGAGGCCAGCATAACCAAGCGAAAGGAGTGCTCTTATGTCCTGGTTGACGACTAGCACTATTGACGAGGGTTTTCCATCCCCCTCTTAAAATGTGTTGAGGAGGATAAGGTCCCCGACGTTCTCCAGGAAATTCACGGCAGTAAACGCAACATTTGGGTGGGAGATCCTTGGCACGAAAGGCCCTGCGAGCAGGATAGTATTTGTCGACCATGCAGCACGATGTTAAGGAGCATGTCAAGAAATGTGACAGATGCCAGCGCCACGGGGACATGTATTTGGCACCCCCTAATGAATTGAAGACTTTGTCCTCCCCATGGCCCTTCACCTGGTGGGGTATGGATATCCTCGGCCCCTTCACAATTGGGTCCTATCAAAACAAATTTCTGATTGTGGTCGCCGATTACTTTACAAAATGGATTGAAGCTGAAGCTCTCGCCAAGATCACAACCTTCAACATACTTCGTTTCTACAAAAGAAACGTCCTCGCACGATTCGGGGTGCCCCAGGCCCTTGTGACCGATAACAGAACCCAATTCACGGACAGGAAGTTTCAAGACTTTGCCGCTAAACTAAGCACAAAGCAACACTCCACTTCCGTCGAGCATCCCCAAACTAATGGGTAAGCAGATGCCGCAAACAGGGTGATCCTTCGAGGTCTAATACGAAGGATAGGCGAAGCAAAAAAGAGATGGGTCGAGGAGCTACATAGCGTGCTCTGGGCCTATAGAACAACCCCACACTCAACCACCGAGGAGACTCCCTTCCGACTAGCATACGGAACCGAGGCAGTAATTCTGGTGGAGATCAGGGAACCTTCCAGACGAATTGAAGCTCCTCTCCACGAGGAGCTAAATGACAAAGCTCCAAGAGAAGAACTCGACTTGGTCGAAGAGATCCGATTAGGGGCAGTTCTCCACGAAGCTTCGCTGAAACAAAAAATAACTCTTCGCCATGACGCCAAAGTCATAAAGCACGACTTCCAAGTTGGCAGCCTGGTCCTATGCAGAAATAAAAAAGATTTATGTGAGGACAAGCGGGCCGCAAACTAGGAAGGGCTGTACCGGGTCAAATCAAAAATAGACACCAGTGCTTACTACCTCAAACAGCTGGACGGAGAACCATTTGCTCGACCATAGAATGCTGAAAAGCTCAAACAATATTATAGTTAGAACCAACGATCAGTCAGGACTAACTGCCGACAAGCTCCCCCTCACTATGGAGAGGTTGCTCGGCCACTGGAGCGTGCCCTGGTGCAAGCACAATCCTTAAAATTACAATGAATGCAAGTTTCTGCTCATGGGACGAGCAGACTCTGTGCCCAATAGGGATACCTCAATCGAGCTCCGCCGTTGCCGTACCAGCATTACAGGACACCCAGATCGCAATGGGAATAGTCCAGGCCCTGTGTGATCAGGACCTCGATCGAGATCCTAGTCCCACGACTAGCGAAACTACTTCGCCTCCTCGACAAGTTCCCCAAACTGTCGAGCATCAAAACGAGTTGAGCAAACTCCTATGTCTATCAAGCACAATTCATAAATATTAGCATATACAACGTCTAACACAAATATATATATATATATACAATACGGCCACAAGGCCGAAAAGTTGTCAATATATTACAAACATGGGCCAAGCCCAATTGTCGATTACAATCAAAATGGCATGCAGGCCAACAAAATACCTAGGCACAAACAAAAGCTAAACTTCATCGGTGGGAAGCTCGGGAGGAACCACCTGGTCGTCAACAACTTGGTTCAGAACGCCCATGCCCTCGGTGACCAGCTGAACGTCAGAATTCAAGGACTTCATATGCTTCACCGCGGCATTGAACCCAAACTCAGCCACTCCCAGGTTACCCTGCTCGAGGATGCGGATTCTCTCAATTAAATCTCTTTGGGTTTTCAAGGATTTTTCCTTCTCGGTCTCATCTTGACCGACCACCGATGAACTCTCCAGCCCAACAACCTTCGCCTTCAGAGTTTCATTCTCCTTCTTCACCCTTTTCAGCTCCTTTGTCATCTGGTTCATGTCCTTCAAGAGTTCGATCTTGGCTTCTGCTAGCTCCTAATTTTGATGCCTGACATTGGATTAAGAGTATTATCCAAAGAAATGGAATTTTTGAAGTTTTGGACGACTTCGACAAGAATGGTATTTCCAGAAAGTCTAGTCGAAAGTATCCTTGTGCAGAAGAGGCATATTTTATGGACTTAGAAATATTTTTGACAATTTGGGAATATGCTTCAACGGAATCCTTGTTGATGACGTTCGATTCAAGATTCAAATTCAAATAAGGGAGATAACTTTGTTCATATCCATTTCATAAAAGGAGAGACGTGGAGAGCATTTGAAGGATGAAGACATGCAGGATGCCATTTTTCTCTCTCTAATTAGTAGGTCGTTATGGGTAGTTATTTTTTACTATTATAAATAGCAAGTATTAGTGCTAGGATTTGTGTGTGTTAAACGTTTGTAGAAATTCCTCAAATTACTCAAAGTATCTGTGTGTAGAGAAACGAGTTTGTGAGAAATGTACGTTTTATGTAACACCATATTTCTCATTCAATGCAATTTAGTTAATCTTTGCCAAGAAATCTATTGTTATCTTTTACTTTGTTAAGTTATTTTCCATTTTACTTTTAATCATTTCCTTATATTACTTTTCCTTTAGTATTGTTGAAGTAACCCTTTTCTAAAATTATGAATACTATCAAAGTGTTCATCTTTTTCCAAATATCCTTTTGAATTATTTAGCACATGTCCTAGGATTTTGTATGGCCGATCCTACAAGTTATCCAATTTCTTATAGATTTGGTAGACCAGAGGTTGTTTGCTAATTTTCACAGTAAAAAAATTGGCACGCCTAGTGGAACAGTGCTAAGTAATTGGTGAAAACAACTTTCTGTGTTTTCAAGAAATTTATAATTTTGCATTTAATTATCCTTTCTCTGTTGAAAACTTCGTTGTATGTTATTAAGAAGTGGTAAAGTAGCCACCACTAATGAAGATAGACCAAGGAGAAAATACACGAGGAAAATGGCAAGTACAAACCAGCCAAATAATTTGAACCCTCAACCAAATAGTTCGAATCCTCAAACTACACCCAGTATTAACGTGGAACCACCCCTAGGATCTTCGACCGGGGGACCAACGCTTTCAGCGCCTGTTTCTGAAGCCATACCATCCATGGAAAGTTCGATCCCTACATATTTGATTGCCCATACTCAGCCCATTCCGAGTTATGTTGGATCAAGGGGACCACCAAGAACTCCCCCACCAGTGGGAAATCCTAGTTTCCAACCATTTGTTCCCCCTGGATTTTCTATGTCTTTACCTAGTTGAGACCCACCTTATGGGATGCCAAATTCGATGATGGCAAATTTACAGAATGCTCCTCCAGTATTTACAGAACCCATAGTGACTTCGCCACTACAAAGGCCAGGATTTGGGGTTAACATGGGTCGAAATAACCAATCCGTAGGAATGGGATATTCAACCCAAATGCCAAACTTGACAAATATTACTGCAAGATACTTAAGGAAACAAATGGATGAAAGTAACCATCAAATGGTCCAAATGATGTCCCAAACTATGGGAGAAATCTTTCAGCCTCTTATCCAGAATACCACCCAGACTAATCAGCAAATGGCAGCACAAATGACGTGCCTTGCAGATTTCTTTGGTGTACCAAACCCTCCTCGACATCCACCAAGGGAATGTATGGTAAAAAACCAAGGAGGGGTTTTCGAAGAGGACCCTACTATTAACCAAATCCAACAAAACCCAAGGAATGTACCCCCGGCGAATTTAGAAAACCAGGGAGTAGTCGAACCCCCTAGGAATCAGCCACAAATTCCCGTAGTAGAAGAACCAAGAGTAGTTTTGGTAAATAGAAACCAAAATGCTGACAATGTCATACAGCAGGTTCGACGTAATGATGTGGCAGTAGATAATAGTTTGGCAGCCATGGTCGAAAGGATTAGGTCACGGAATTGAGTAAACTTTTCCCTTCGAAGGCCAAACTACACATCACCATTGTCAAAATACATACTTCAGTCGGATTTACCCCCTAGGAGGAAAGTCCCTAAATTCACCAAGTTTTCAGGGGATACCACTGAATCCACTGTCGAACATGTCGCTAGGTACTTTATAGAAGCTGGGGAAATTTCGAACAATGAGAACCCTAGGGTAAAATACTTCCCAAGTTCTCTTACGAAGAATGCCTTCACATGGTTCACAACTTTTCCACCAAATTCGAGACATAATTGGACCCAGTTGGAACGTTTATTTTATGAGCAGTTCTATATGGGATAAACTAAGATCAGTTTAAAGGAGTTGGCTAGTATAAAATGGAAACTTACTGAGCCAATAGATGATTATTTGAACAGATTCCGACTGCTCAAGGCTAGATGTTTTACACAAGTACCAGAACATGAGTTGGTCGAAATGGCCGCTGAAGGCCCAAATTATTCTATTAGATAGAAACTAGATACCCAATACTTGAGGGATATGGCCCAATTGGCTGACAGGGTTCGACAATTAGAACACCTGAAAGAAGAAAAGGCTAGGGCAAATAAGAATAAAAGAATATCATACGTCGAATTCAATGAAGAGGATGAAGGACCTTGTAATGAGTCACTTGTTTTCGACGAAAGTGAGATTGATCTTGTTGAATTGAAACAAGGCTCACCTTAATCCTGCAAGGTTCTGGCCCCTTCGAACGGGAAATATCATGTCGAACCAGAAAAAAGAGATAAATCTCCTAAGAAAACATACGCTTTCGACATTACCAAGTGTGATGAAATTTTCGATTTGTTAGTTAAGGACGGTCAAATGATAGTGCCTCCTGGTGCTAAAATGCCTCCTTTAGAACAAAGAAAAAAGAGAGGTTTTTGCAAGTATCACAATTTTTTGGTTCATAAGACTTCTCAATGTTTTCTTTTCAGGGATCTTGTTCAAAATGCTATCCAGGAAGGAAGACTGAAGTTTGGAGACAAGTCGAAGAGCCAGATGAAGATTGACTCTAATCCCTTGCAAGTTGTTGATGCTCATTGCACAGAACCAAATGAAGTTAACATGGTTGATATTACTGAAGATCTCAACATTACTCTCAACATGGTCGAAGTCACTGAGGACTTCAACAATGAGGCTGTTATGGTCAGGATTACTGAAGATTCGACCAGGAGTTTATGAAATTTTTTGCCAGTGAGGCTGCTCAAAGCTTCACCAAAGAGACTACTGATGGTTTCGATTCGGGAGTCACGAAATACTCTAAAGGAGGAATCACTGAGGATTTCAATTTAATGATGATCACGAAAGAAACTACTGATGGTTTCATTCGAATGGACAAGGCTACTGAAGGCCTTCAAATGAAGTTACACAAGTTGGACATCACTGATGATGTCAACATGATGGAAATCTCACAAGAGACCCTCATGGAATTCGACATGGAGCGTCGATAGGAAGAACATAACAAATGAGCTTACCCTAAACAAGAGGAGACTCTGATGGATTTCCTCCACAGGTGCTAGAGAAAAAAAATCAGAAGTAATGTTGTATCCTAGATGTAGTGAAGTGTTCGATAAAAAAGCATCCCAAAACCTTGAGGGGGTTAGGAAAGCCAAGCAGAGGCGTGAAGAAAGAACCTCCTATGGTCAACGAGGTTTCGACCCAAGGAGATCTTCCAAGCAGGAGCAGGCTAAGCTAAGGGTCCCAGGTGCGAGACCCACCACTTTTAAGCCGTTTGCAGAGATTTCTAACGAAAAGTGGACAAGACCAAGCGAAAACAAAGGAAAAAGCCAACAGAAATGGCAGAGCTTCGACGTAGATAAAGGCTCATCAATGGTGTACCACAAAGAGTTCTAGACTTTGAAGCAGTCATCCTACATCTCAGAAAACTATAAGGGAAAGAATCCCATGTCCAGATCACAATGGAGAAGGGAACAGAGACTAAGGAAAGCTCAGAGAGAGGCTGGGGAAGGCGGAATCAAGTACCAACCTACCGAGTGAAAAGACGGACAAGGAGGAAGCAAAACCGGTCGAGAAGATGCCAATAGGGAGAAAGTTGTTTTTTACGCAAGAACAAGAGGCCAAAGAAAAGAATGATCGAGCAGTGGCTGAAGATGAAATGCTTACTAACAACTTTGACTCAGGCTCGGAGCAGTCTTTGGATATCATAGTGAATGTGGTATCAGTGCTCTCCAGGGGATTCGACCAAATAACTGAGGTCGAAGAGGTGGACAATACTACTGAAATTGAAATGGCCGCACATAAACTTGTGTGCTATTATTTGATGAACAACGGCTGTGCCGAGGAACATAATGCGTTCTTCAAATGCCCAGACGAGGCAATGAGAAGTCATCTGAAGCCTCTATTCATTATAGGTAAGGTTGAAGACGTGCCTGTTATTAAAATCTTAGTGGATTGTGGTTCAATGGTGTACTTAAAGCCAAATGTCATGCTGAGGAAAATCAAGAAGTTTGACACCGATACCAACCCACATAATATAGTACTCTCCAATTATGAAGGAAAGGTGGGTACTACGTTGGGGGTGATTCAGGTCGATTTGACCATAGGTACTGTTACTAGGTCAACCATGTTTATGGTAGTCGAAACGAAAGCCAATTACAATCTGTTACTTGGTCGTGAATGGATACATGGGGTCGGGGTTGTACCTTCATCCATGCACTAGAGAATTACTATATGGTGCCCATATGGCATTGTGGAAAACATTGAAGCAGATCAAGGTTATTTTAAGACTACAATTAATCATGTCGACATACGCCATTTTGAAAAACACTTGGCTAACATAGCTCCTTGCAACCCAGCCAACTTTGTGTTTACTCTGGATGATAACGCATACTGTTCGTTATACTTGCATCCTACAAATGGCTTTCAATGGGATCGTGAGGCCGTAGGAGAAGATGACCTTGCATATGAAGGAACGTCTGGAGTCGACCCTACAGGATGGGGCAGCGAATTCGGGGATGATGCCTAAGTTTGAAGCACTTAAAAGGATTTCGGCTTACATGGCCGAAAATAAACTACAAACAACCCTAGAGGCTGAAGTGAAACATATGGCTGTCGAAGCCAACAAAAGATTAAACCAAGAAGGTCCTGGTAAGGACTTCGATCCAGAACCACTTGATAAGGTTTAGGATGAAGTACAAAGCCAGAGGCTCGAAGCCATCTACGATGATGAGCCTTTGGGTTTCGAGAAGGATCTGTTGGCAACCAACATTAAAATGCTAGCGCAAGATCCTCTAGAAGAGATCGACTTAGGAGAGGGGGCAACAAGAAGGCCAACATATATCAGTGCAAATATCAGCCAGTAACTCAAGCTCGAAGTGATCCAGTTGTTAAAGGAGTTCAAAGACTGGTTTGCATGGGATTACGACGAGATGCCTAGCTTAAGCAGAGATCTGGTCGAATTGAAGCTGCCAATTAAGTCTAGAAAGAAGCCAATCAAGCAGAATCCAAGACGGTTTGCACCAGCAATTATCTCGAAGATCAAGGAGGAGGTGGAAAGGCTTCTTCGTTGCAAATTCATTCGAACAACCAGATATGTCAAATGGTTAGCAAATATTGTAGCTGTTATTAAAAAAATGGTACTTTGAGGGTTTGCATAGATTTTAGAGATTTAAATGTTGCCACCCCAAAGGACAAATACCCAATGCATGTGTCGGAAATGCTAATCGATTTTGCCGCTGGCCATGAATACCTTAGTATGCTCGATGAGTATTCTGGATATAACCAAATATTCATTGCTGAGGAGGATGTCCCTAAAATGGCGTTTCAATGCCCTGGGGCCTTAGGCACTTACGAGTGGGTAGTCATGCCTTTTGGACTAAAAAATGATGGGGCGACATATTAAAGAGCAATGAATTCGATCTTCCATGATTACATAGAGACTTTTATGCAAATTTATATTGAAGATATTGTTGTAAAGTCTATTTCAGGGAAGAATCACATTGACCATCTTCGACAATCATTCGAAAGGATGAGAAGCCGTGGTCTAAAAATGAATCCTCTCAAATGTGTTTTTTGTGTGCAGGCGGGAGATTTCTTAGGCTTTGTGGTCCACAAGAAGGGAATCGAAATAAACCAGAATAAGACCAAGGCCATTATGGAGGCGAAATCACCATCAACAAAGAAGGAATTGCAGTCACTGCTGGGAAAGATCAATTTCTTAAGGAGATTCATCTCGAACCTTAGCGAAAAAACTCAAGCCTTCTCACCACTACTTCGACTAAACAAGGAAGGATTCGAATGGGGGCAAGCTCAGCAGGAATCTTTCGACAAAATCAAGGAATACTTGAGTCATCCTCCAATTCTAGCACCACCTTGTAGAAATAGGAGCATGAGACTATACATATTTGCGTCGGACAAAACTTTAGGGAGCATGTTGGCCTAAGAGGGTGAAAATGGCGTCGAAAGAGCCATTTACTACCTTAGTAGGGTTTTGAACGATGCAGAAACTAGGTATAACATAGTTGAAAAATTGTGTTTATGCTTGTATTTTTCTTGTACAAAGTTGAAGCATTATATAAAACCAGTTGATGTTTATGTTTCGTCTCATTTTGATATCATTAAACATATGTTGTTTAAACCAATTTTGTACAGTCGAATTAGTAAATGGGCATTAGCTTTAATTGAGTATTCCCTAACCTACATGCCTTTAAAGGTTGTTAAGGGACAAGTGGTAGCTGACTTCATCGTCGACCACTCTATAAATGAAAACATGTTAAACTATCTTGAGCTCAAACCTTGGAAATTATATTTCGACGGTTCTAGTTATAAAGATGGTACATGCGTAGGATTCTTGATCATTTCTCCTAATAAAATTCCAACAAAATTCAAGTATAAAGTCGAAGGTATTTTTTTGAATAATGAGGCTGAATATGAGGCTTTAATAGCCAGACTTGAGATATTGTTGGAATTGGGGGCAACTCGAGTCGAAATAATGGGAGACTCAGAGTTAGTCATAAAACAAATCACAAGGGAGTACAAGTGTGTTAAAGAAAATCTCATTATGTACTTTGTAATAGCCAATCGATTACTGAAAAAGTTCGAAGTAGTGAGCATTCGACACATACCTAGATTGGAGAATCAAGTGGCTAATGACTTGGCTCAGATTGCTTCTAGGTATAAAATTTTGAAGAAAAAATTTGAAGATACAATCGAAGTCAGAGGAAGAGTTATATTAGCCAGATTGTCCCCACCAGATTTGGAAACAACGAAGCTAGGATACGCTGATAAAGAGAATTTCGAAATCTTAGCAATAGATAGTTTGACGGACGAAGACTGGAGAAAACCAATAGTGGAATATTTGCAAAACCCAACGTCGTCCACAAATCGAAAAATCAGGTATCGAGCTTTAAGTTATGTTCTTTTAGGTAATCTATAATATAAGAAAAGTTGATGTTCTGGAAATCACAACATTGCCCTAAGCTTAAATTCAGCCACATCATGATATTAGGGGTATTTTGTGTCCAAAAATTACTTTTTCCAACCAGTGATGTCATATTGTTCAAATGCAACTTGATGTTTATAGAAGTAAGTATGATGTAGTGGGATGATGATGTCCCAAGATACAATTTGGTTCCAAAGTAACTATCTGAATTTAATTTGTTTATGTTTTCTCTCTTTTTTCATTTGGTTCTCCCAAAATGTGTTGTACGCTTTTCATTTTTTGCTTTGTTTTCTCTCTTTGACCATCTTCTTTCTCTGGCGTCTTCTTCGTCGTCTCTCTTCTCTCTCTTTTAGTTTTGTTCAGAGGTTTGGCTTACGAAATGCACAGGTTCATGTTCTTATTCATCTTCTTTGATAACAATGCAGTGATGATTTTTTATATATTTTATTCGAACATTGGGAGAAGAGTTATTTCATGGCAAGGCGATAATGTATATGTCGAGCAACATTTGTTGTATTTCGTCCAGATGCAAGACACATCCATTGGGAACCTCTTCTCTCGCATGTGCAAGAATATGTGAATCTGAGCCTTCTTTTGTTCATTCGTCTGGGAAAATTTGTTTGATATTTAGGGTTTTTTGTTTGTAAATTTTGAAACCCTAAAAAGGTTATTTTTGATGCAATTTGTGTTATCGGTTACTGAAAATACTGAAACTCTATGTTGACACGAAATCTGAACGAAGAACCCTAGATTTGTAAGTATGTTGTTTTTTATTCTATTTAGACACGATATCGACGCTTCTATGGTTAAGTATTTGAATGGTTACTGCCTGCATTTTTCTAATTAATTAGTTTGAAAGTGATGCTAATTAGTTACTTTATTGCAGGTGGTATAGGGTAAAATGTTTATGGTTGATGCAGTGCGACATCTTCTGGAAAATGCGCAACAAGATCCTCATAACCACGACTTTGTTTTACTTTCTGATATGTAATTTAGTCTATATTTTTTGCACGGTTAGTTTGTTTATTTTAGTTTATGATCTTCTTGCATTGGTTTCGTAGATGTGTGTCGTTGTATAAAATGTAGATTTGGTTAATCTTTTCTTTTATTGTTTTCTTTGCCCATTAACTTTGTTGATGTTGTTATCATTTTAACAATCTGATTCTCCAAAAGATGAACTCATGCAAGGTGACATTTACTATTTCAATGATATTAGACTAATTTTATGTTTGTAAGATAGTCATTAATCTTGAAGGATTTTATACTTCACGGATTCCACTTAAAATCTCAATTCAATGTGAATATATTTTTTCCAATATTAATGGCTTAACTTGCTTACAGCATTTGAAGATGTTTGTTCAAAGGAAAATGGTGTGATTTCCATAGCTGGTTGTTCATAGTTTTTATAGTTCTATTGAATTTACTATATTGTGATAATTATTATTTGATTACCATGGACATTTCTCCTGATATGAGAGGAAGTAGTGAAACTATCGTGACCGTAGATCCCAGACCATGCCAATAGAGTCGATGGGAGTTTCACAACACACTATTCTCTATATTTGAAGTATTGGGCTACATGCAGGTATGTTACAACTACTGTTGAAACGATACAACTTTCAGATTGGAAATGACTATTGTATTATAACGATACTTTATTGATGATGTATAATGTAACGACCTGAAAATCTAAATTAATCATTTATTTATTTATTTAATTAATTTAGAACGAATTAAGAGGTTTTTGGTAATTTGGAGAATTATTGATTAAAAGAGTATTTTTAAATAATTTTAATAAAGTGAATAATCATGTATTATTTAGATTATTACTATTATTAAAAATAATAAGAAAAAGGCAAGGTGGTCATAAAGGAAAAGGAGTAAGGGTAGAGTTGGAAGTTCATAAACTGGGATAATGTAACTAAAGAAGAAAGATCGATCAATTTTCTAACTGATCGTATTTTTGTGAAGAACGCTGAAGAAGAGAAGAGGAGGAGAAAACCTAGAGTTTTGAAGGATTGCTAGGAGAATCTTGGAGAA
This sequence comes from Lathyrus tuberosus, assembly GCA_022829125.1. Classification (NCBI taxonomy): domain Eukaryota; kingdom Viridiplantae; phylum Streptophyta; class Magnoliopsida; order Fabales; family Fabaceae; genus Lathyrus; species Lathyrus tuberosus. The sequence goes on along the minus strand of JALAZF010000061.1, from coordinate 3,440,268 downwards.
AGAAGGAAAAAAGCTTCGGATTATTCTAAGGTATGGGGAGATTTCATAATTTCTTATAGTTCTTTAAGACATGGTGATGAATAGATTATGTATTCATGAATTGTGTATAATTGTGGTGAATGTCGATGTGGAATGAATGATTTGATGAGAATACGATGAAATTGAGTGGTATGTGTTGATATATGTGTATTATGTGAGCCTTTTGATCGAATTTTCATGGGGTAAAACTGATTTTTGGGGTAATCGAAGTCAAAAACGCAGAAAATCATTTTTCGGGAAAAGTTGGGTTTTGTCGCACCCTGACACGGGCCGTGTCACACAACACGGGTACCCGTGTCAGCTTTCTGGTTGGGAGTGTGAAAATTTTTATTAACAGGTTGCCTGACACGGGGGGCCGTGTCAGACTTCTGTTCCTGTATAATTAATTTTGGTTTTTGGGAATTTTGTCTCAGACTTTCTGACACGGGCCGTGTCACAGGACACGAGTGACAGTGTCAGGTTGTTGTCCTGCTACACTTTTGTTGTTTTGGAATCGTGTCTCAGGTTTTCTGACACGGGTCGTGTCACAGGACAAGGGCGGCCATGTCAGACCACTGTTTGTTTTATTTTCGCTGTTTCTTGAGGTTTCTTGATGTTTTCTCGTATTGATTCCTTGTGGTCGAGTTGTTGCCGATATATGGATGATAAAACATGAATTTATGATGAATGTTGTTGAAAAATGAAATGAATGATGCACATGTTGATATTTGGATGAAATGAGGAGAATTAGCATCATTGCATTTCATGGCATTTTATTATGTTGGGGCTTCGGCCTATTGGTAGCTTCAATCCCATTGTGCGGATTGAAGTGATATGTTGTGATGTTGTGCTCCCTTGTGGAGGGTTGATGGCCAGTGTCCATCAAATGGAGAAATCGGTACCACATACATTTCGTGCATTTCATTATATTTGACATTGCATTTTATGAGGTATTTGTGATTGTGTTGCGAAGGATTTGATGATGATACGATGTTGTTGTTAGTTATTCTATTTATTTTCCAAATCTTTATATTACTATAATGAATTATGATTTCTCACCCTGCCTGCTTGGAAATGTTGCCTCTTATGTGGGTAACTTGCAGATAACCAAGAGTAGATTCGCGACGATGGAGGATGTTGCCTTGAAGTGTGTCGTTATCGCTGTTTAGTTTAGAGGTGTCCTGCTCTGTGTCATGTAACATCGGGTTAGGATTTGTTGTGAACCTCGCGTTCTTTTGTTTTATGTTGAATTTTTACATTGTTGGTGATGATTTGATTTGGATACATTTAGTATGAGGTATTTTATTGAATTGACATAAAAAGTTGATTTCCGCTGCGTAGTTGTTGATTTTATTATTAAGAATGGGTAACCCGCGTTACGGGACAAGAAAATGATTGTTAATTGTTGTTTTGTATATATGTGGCACCTTGCATGTTGATTTTACTTTGATAATATGAAATCTTTTCCTAAAATTGTATGTGGGGTAGAAGAGTGTTACATTAGTGGTATCAGAGCAGATCGGTCTGTCTGGCCAAGTTTTGTGTTGTCAGTCCGTTGTCAGTCGTTACTTGTTAACGATTATTTGTTTTTTTCCTGACGTGGTGAGTGTTGTACAGAATGGCTGGAAACAACACGCGTGCTCTTGCTGAGGCTATTGCAGCTCTTGCTCAGAACAATGCTCCTGATGAGTTTCGTACGTTAGAGAAGTTTCAGAGGAACAACCCACCGATGTTTGAAGAACTCATGACCCGGTGAGCGTACAAAAGTGGCTCAAGGCAATTGAGAAGATTTTTAGAGTGACGGGGTGTTCTGATGCGCAGCAAGTGCAGTTCGGAACGCATATGCTGGAAGAAGAGGGCGAGGACTGGTGGGATAACACCCGTCAGACGCAGGAAGATGTTGGCACTGTGTTGACTTGGAATGTGTTCAAGCAAGAATTTCTGGGCAAGTATTTTCCTGAAGATGCTCGTGGTAAGATGGAAGTGGAATTCATTGAATTGAAACAAGGAAATATGACTGTGGCAGAGTATGCTGCCAAATTTGAGAGGCTTGTGAAGTTTTGTCCTCATTACTACCGTGCAGATGCTGAACTTTTTAAGTGTCTCAAGTTTGAGAATGGGCTGAGACCAGAGATTAAGCAGGGGATTGGATGCCAACAGATTCGCAGGTATGCGGAACTGGTGGATAAGAGTAGGATCTATGATGAAGATAGCCGAGCTCGGTCTGCTCACTACAAACAGCTAAGTGAAAGGAAAGATAAGGGTCAATTTAGAGGAAAACCTTATGCGACCCTAGGTGATAAAGGGAAGCAGAGGGTATCAGATGAGAAGAAGTCAAGTAGGGGAGCTGTTAATGCACCTGCTAAGTGCTATAAGTGTGGAGAGTCAGGTCACAAAGCTAATGTGTGTACTAACAAAGTTCTGAGATGTTACCGTTGTGGTAAGACTGGGCATAGGATTGGTGATTGTCCGAATGATGGTCCGACCTGTTTCAACTGTGGTGAACAGGGGCATATCAGTACTCAATGCCAGAAACCAAAGAATACTACTACTGCTGCCCAGACTACTGGAAGAGTGTTTGCTTTGGCTGGCTCAGAAATTCCCAAGAAGGACAACTTGATTCGAGGTACTTGTTTTATTAACAATGTTGAGTTGATTGCTATTATTGATACTGGAGCTACGCATTCATTTATCTCTCTTGAGTGTGCTACTAGATTGGGTTTGAATTTGTCTAACATGAATGGTAGTATGATAATAGAGACTCCGGCTAATGGTTCTGTGACTACCATGCTTGTTTGTTTGAAGTGTCCTTTGAAAATCTTTGAGAAGAATTTTGTGATGGATTTGGTGCGCTTACCTTTGTACCAAATCAATGTTATCCTTGGTATGAACTGGTTGGAGTTCAACTACGTTCATATTAATTGTTATAGTAAGACTGTGAGGTTTCTGGAGTTAGGTGAGAATGGTGAACTGATGTTCTTATCTGCTAAGTAAGTGGATGAACTTTTATTAGATGAAGCATTGATGTTCGCAGTGTTTGCATCATTGCAAGTTGATGGTGAAGCCGTCAGTGTTGAGTTGCTTGTGGTTTATGAGTTTCAAGTTGTGTTTCCTGAGGATATAAGTGATTTACCTCCGGAACGTGAAATTGAGTTTGCTGTGGACTTAATACCAGGTACGAGTCCAGTGTCGATGGCTCCTTATCGGATGTCTGCTTCGGAATTGAGTGAGCTGAAGAAACAACTAGAAGAATTGTTAGAAAAGAAGTTCATTCGACCTAGTGTTTCTCCGTGGGGTGCTCCGGTGTTGCTCGTTAAGAAGAAATATGGTAGTATGAGATTGTGTGTTGATTATAGGCAGTTGAATAAGATGACCATCAAGAATAAGTATCCACTTCCGAGAATCGACGATTTGATGGATCAACTCGTAGGTGCTTGTGTGTTCAGTAAGAATGATCTGAGGTCTGGTTATCATCAGATTAGAGTTAAAGCAGATGACATTACGAAAACAGCTTTAAGAACGAGGTATGGTCATTATGAATATACGGTGATGCCATTTGGAGTTTCTAATGCGCCTGGTGTGTTCATGGAGTATATGAACAGGATCTTTCATGAATATCTTGATAAGTTTGTGGTGGTTTTCATAGATGACATCTTAGTATATTCTAAATCAGAAGAAGAACATACAGAACATTTGAAGATTGTGTTACAAGTGTTGAGGGAAAAGAAATTGTATGCTAAGTTGTCAAAGTGTGAGTTCTGGTTGAAGGAAGTGAGTTTCCTAGGCCATGTGATTTCAAGTGGCGGAATTTCTGTGGATCCCTCAAAGATTGATATGGTGTTGCAGTGGGAGACTCCGAAGTCTGCTACGGAGATTCGTAGTTTTCTTGGATTGCCCGGTTATTATCGTAAATTCATTGAAGGTTTTTCTATGTTGGCTTTGCCGTTGACGCAATTGACTCGAAAGGGACAAACGTATGTATGGGATGTTGCTTGTGAGGAAAGTTTTGTGGAACTAAAGAAAAAGTTGACAACTACTCCGGTGTTGGTTTTGCCAGACCCGAATGAGTCGTTTGTGGTTTATTGTGATGCTTCAAAGATGGGCCTTGGTGGCGTTTTGATGCAAAATGGTAAAGTGGTCGCTTATGCTTCTAGGCAGTTAAGAGTCCATGAGAGGAATTACCCTACACACGACTTAGAGTTGGCTACTGTAGTATTTGTGCTGAAGATTTGGAGGCATTATCTTTTTGGTTCGAAATTTGAGGTATTCAGTGATCATAAAAGTTTGAAATACTTGTTTGATCAGAAAGAGTTAAACATGAGGCAGAGAAGGTGGGTAGAATTGTTAAAGGATTTTGAGTTCGATTTGAATTATCATCCCGGTAAAGAAAATGTAGTAGCTGATGCTTTGAGTAGAAAGTTATTGCATATTTCGATGCTTATGGTGAGAGAACTTGAAATGATTGAGCAATTCAGAGACATGAGTTTGTTGTGTGAGACAACCGCTGATAGTGTGAAATTGGGCATGCTAAAGCTGACTAGTGGAATTTTGGAGGAAATTCGGGAAGGTCAGAAATCTGATTTGAAATTAGTTGACTAGTTAATGAAGATTAATCAAGGTAATGGAGGTGAGTTCCGAATTGATGAAGATGGAGTTTTGAGATTTTGAGATAGAGTATGTATTCCAGATATTTCTGGAATCAAAAAGAGTATTTTGGAGGAAGGGCATAGAAGTCGATTGAGTATTCATCCTGGTGCTATGAAGATGTATCAAGACCTGCGTAGATTGTTTTGGTGGCCAGGTATGAAAAGAGATATTGCTTAATTTATGTATGCATGTTTGACTTGTCAGAAGTCCAAGATTGAACATCAGAAGCCTTCAGGTATGATGCAGCCGTTGAATGTTCCTGAATGGAAATGGGATAGCATTTCCATGGATTTTATGACTGGATTACCGAAGACTGCAAGAGGTAATGACTCGATATGGGTGATTGTGGATAGGTTAACTAAGTCGGCGCATTTCTTACCGATGAGAATTAATCATTCTATTTAGAAGTTAGCTGAGATTCATATTGATGAAATTGTGAAGTTGCACGGAACACCTTTGAGTATTGTATCAGATAGAGATCCGTGGTTTACGTCAAGGTTTTGGAAGAGTCTACAGGATGCTTTGGGTACTAAGTTGAGGATGAGTTCAGCTTATCACCCGCAGACAGATGGTCAGACGGAAAGAACAATCCAATCTTTAGAAGATTTGTTGAGAGCTTGTGTGCTGGATCAAGGAGGATCTTGGGATAGTCACTTGTCGTTGATCGAGTTTACATACAACAACAATTTTCATGCTAGTATTGGGATGGTTCCATATGAGGCGTTGTATGGTAGACGTTGTCGAACTCCATTGTGTTGGTATGAGTCGGGAGAGAGTTCTGTACTTGGACCTGAGATTGCTCAAGAGACAATGAAGAAGATTAAAATGATTCGGGATAAAATGAAGACGTCGCAGAGTCGTCAGAAGAGTTACCATGATAAGAGAAGAAAAGCACTTGAATTCCAAGAGGGAGACCACGTGTTCTTAAGAGTTACTCCGATGACGGGTGTGGGACGAGCTTTGAAGTCTAGAAAGCTCACTCCGTGCTTTGTTGGTCTGTATCAGATTATACAGAGGATAGGAGAGGTTGCCTATCGGGTGGCTTTACCACCGTCACTTGCGAATTTGCATTATGTGTTTCATGTGTCGCAGTTGAGGAAGTATATTCCGGATCCGTCGCATGTGATTCAAATGGACGATGTTCAGGTGAGAGATAACCTGACAGTAGAAGCTTTGCCTGTGAGGATTGATGGTCGAGAATTGAAGCAACTACGAGGTAAAGAGATTACTTTAGTGAAAGTATTGTGGGGCGGACCAGCTGGTGATAGTTGGACTTGGGAGCGTGACGATCAGATGAAAGAGTCGTATCCGACTCTGTTTACTTCAGGTAATTTTCGAGGACGGAAATTCTTAAAGTAGGGGAGAGTTGTAACGACCTGAAAATCTAAATTAATCATTTATTTATTTATTTAATTAATTTAGAAGGAATTAAGAGGTTTTTGGTAATTTGGAGAATTATAGATTAAAAGAGTATTTTTAAATAATTTTAATAAAGTGAATAATCATGTATTATTTAGATTATTACTATTATTAAAAATAATAAGAAAAGGGCAAGGTGGTCATAAAGGAAAAGGAGTAAGGGTAGAGTTAGAAGTTCATAAACTGGGATAATGTAACTAAAGAAGAAAGATCGATCAATTTTCTAATTGATCGTATTTTTGTGAAGAACGCTGAAGAAGAGAAGAAGAGGAGAAAACCTAGAGTTTTGAAGGATTGCTAGGAGAATCTTGGAGAAAGAAGGAAAAAAGCTTCGGATTACTCCAAGGTATGGGGAGATTTCATAATTTCTTATAGTTCTTTAGGACATGGTGATGAATAGATTAGGTATTCATGAATTGTGTATAATTATGGTGAATGTCGATGTGGAATGAATGATTTGATGAGAATATGATGAAATTGAGTGGTATGTGTTGATACATGTGTATTATGTGAGCCTTTTGATCGAATTTTCGTGGGGGAAAACTGATTTTTGGGGTAATCAAAGTCAAAAACGCAGAAAATCACTTTTCGGGAAAAGTTGGGTTTTGTCGCACCCTGACACGGGCTGTGTCACACAACACGGGTACCCGTGTCAGCTTTTTGGTTGGGCGTGTGAAAATTTTTATTAACAGGTTGCCTGACACGGGCCGTGTCACAGGACACGGGCGGCTGTGTCAGACTATTGTTCCTGTATAATTAATTTTGGTTTTTAAGAATTTTGTCTCAGACTTTCTGACACGGGCCGTGTCACAGGACACGGGTGACCGTGTCAGGTTGCTGTCCTACTACACTTTTGTTGTTTTGGAATCGTGTCACAGGTTTTCTGACACGGGCCGTGTCAGACCACTGTTTGTTTTGTTTTTGTTGTTTCTTGAGGTTTCTTGATGTTTTCTCGTATTGATTCCTTGTGGTCGAGTTGTTGCCGATATATGGATGATAAAGCATGAATTTATGATTAATGTTGTTGAAAAATGAAATGAATGATGCACATGTTGATATTTGGATGAAATGGGGAGAATTAGCATCATTGCATTTCATGGTATTTTATTATGTTGGGGCTTCGGCCTATTGGTAGCTTCAATCCCATTGTGCGGATTGAAGTGATATGTTGTGATGTTGTGCTCCCTTGTGGAGGGTTGATGGCCAGTGTCCATCAAATTGAGAAATCGGTACCACATGCATTCCGTGCATTTCATTATATTTGACATTACATTTTATGAGGTATTTGTGATTGTGTTGCGAAGGATTTGATGATGATACGATGTTGTTGTTACTTATTCTGTTTATTTTCCAAGTCTTTATATTACTATAATGAATTATGATTTCTCACCCTGCCTGCTTGGAAATGTTGCCTCTTATGTGGGTAACTTGCAGATAACCAAGATTAGATTCGCGACGATGGAGGATGTAGCCTTGAAGTGTGTCGTTATCGCTGTTTAGTTTAGAGGTGTCATGCTCTGTGTCATGTAACATCGGTTTGGGATTTGTTGTGAACCTCGCGTTCTTTTGTTTTATGTTGAATTTTTACATTGTTGGTGATGATTTGATTTGGATACATTTAGTATGAGGTATTTTATTGAATTGACATAAAAAGTTGATTTCCGCTGCGTAGTTGTTGATTTTATTATTAAGAATGGGTAACCCGCGTTACGGGACAGGAAAATGATTGTTAATTGATGTTTTGAATATATGTGGCACCTTTCATGTTGATTTTACTCTGATAATATGAAATCTTTTCCTAAAATTGTATGTGGGGTAGAAGGGTGTTACATATAATTTATTTTAGATAGTCGACAGATTGGATTATGCGACCATACAGACATAACTTGCCGCCTTTGATTATAACTGTCTTTCTAAGGTAATGTAATGCAAAAAATTGTATTCTATTTGATGTTCTAAGGCACATCTAACATGATATTAATTTGGATATCTGATTCATGCTTAGGAGTTTTGCGTTTGGGATGTGCGCCTACAATATCTACAGAGCTATTGATCATTTGAGACAATGTCATCTATATCAAATGATGGTGTTATAGGTTTTAGAAGCACTTAACCCCAATTTTTTACATACATACTAAATCATATTGAAATTTTTTCTCTTGGTTCCATCATGGTTCCATCTGTTTGATTGACGATAATTGGATTCTCTTGTATAGTCTGAACTTGAGATTAACATTATGGCCATCAACTGAGATGCAAGCAACTGGTTCTTAGAGGTCTGTGATACAAACTTAATCCATACTTCAATTGTCTCTGGAATTTTTTATTCCCCTACGTGCTACTACTTTGTATCATTTATTTGCCAGTAATTTATTCCGAGTATGTGGTTGTTCTTATGGAAGTACGGAATCTACAAATTTGGAAGCCAGTAAAAATCCAATGAGGTAAGCCAAAGTGAATGAAGTGTTTTATGAAATTGCTGATATTTTAAGGAAGTGATCTATAATGATTTGATATATTTCTTGGTATCATAACAGGGAGAATTGGTGTTGTGAAACAAATACAGTTGTGTTTCCCTTTAGTGAAGCAACAATCACTTTGGAGGATGACATGGTAATGGGGGGTTATTCTATTCTTGGTGATCCATTTTTCACCTTGCTTGAAGATCACAAATGAAAGAGGTTGAAGAGAAGCTAATCATTGCAAGAGAGCAACTTAAACAACAAGCAGGTAAGCCTAGAGCACAAATATGGATGGGTATTTTCATTGATAAAGGCTGTTAGTTGAACATGAATCATTCCTTGCTACTTGGTTGTCTGTTTTTGTTTTTCACTAATGACAAACTTGAAGTTTTGTAGTTAGATAGATATAAATATAGTTGTATACATTTATTTTGTAACAAATGTAACACATGCATTTGTCTGCATGGTTTTGGACTATTAGCAACCCAAACAAAGGTTATATTGAAATAACTGCAGAGAAGCAGATTAAACTCGATTATACGATGTCTGGTGTTGTTTCCTTGGACCTCCAAGAGTCATGGCTGAAGGATCATCATTGGACAATAATTTGGCATGGGATTCAATTTGGTCTTCTCCTTTCATTTTATTAAGAAATGTGTATATACATAGTTATCCTAAAATCTAAATGAGTTTTTGTGGATTTTACCATAAATAATTACTTTGTTTGTTGTATTAAACTTCTAAATGCTTCATCACCTGCTGCATTCTATTATTAATCAAACTTTTGAAATTGTTGATGTGAATTGTGACAGGAGTGTAACGGGACACACAATATGATTTATGATTGTTAATTACAATAGCTCAGCTTTTCTTTTTCTTTATACCCAAGGAAAGTCTAATCCCATTCTGTTAAATTTTATTGTAGATTATGGGTAATTAGGGACGAAGTTGAAGAAGCAACTATTATTAATCATGATGAATTTTGTGTTTTTACTTTCAGGGGTTTAAGACAACAATCATTGAATGGGTTAAAGGTGAGTATGTTGATGTGATGAGGGTTATGCTTATGACTCACCCATTAACGATTATGGTATGCAACCTGTCTACTTTCAGCTTTAGTTTAATGGTTTATAAATGTAGAAACTAGGTTACAGGAATATACTCCCAATTCCTGTTCCAATATCCTATGAATTGAGAATTTTAAAATTCTTAATTTGTAATGTATATAGATATCAAATACAAATATTTTATTTATGCCTTTGAAATCTATTTACCACTTATTATGTAAATATAATTTTGGCCTATAATAACTTTATTCATTGTTTTCATTTCCAATGCCCATCTTTAATAATAATGTCTTAAAAAATAAATGATAAACTTGACCATTAGTATTCAATAACCAACAATGGTTTTTGAACTTCCCAAGCAATAATGATAGCCCAAGAAAAACTTTTAGAATCTCAACGTAAACAGAAGACGAAAAATCAAATAAACCATTATAAAAATAAAGGTCCTCTTCTTAGCATCACAAAATCAAGTAGTATTTGAAGAGGGCAAATCACTATGAGTTCCAATGATGATGTCCAGACCCAAGAAACATTAGATGTTCAACAACCAACTTCAGATGTTCAACAACCAATTGAGGTCCAACAAGTCCAGGCCGAGGAAGCTGTCCAGACCCAACAGGCGGACGTAGCTCAAAGAAGACGAAACAAGAGAAGAATTAGGAGATCAACGAGAAGGAACAAGTGGAAGAGAACATTCAGTTCAAATGATGAAGACTTAGCACCATTCAGTTGGAGCAACTTCTTATCAGCGAGGTGTCACTCCCGGGATTTTCATCCAGGTACAAACGCGAAAGTGACGCGGAAACAGAGTTGCCAGCAATGTGTATTTATCCCAAGAGAGGGAAAGGAAACACTGCGTAAACCTGAGGGAAGGAAAAGAACATGGTCTCATGACCAAGAGAAATGGGTAAGGGAGTCGGTTATGCGAGGGGAAGGTATTAGCACCCCCACGCGTCCATCGTACTTGATGGGATCCACGCTTGTTGTCTAATCAGAGGGTGAGTTATCCTAAAGTCTACGGCTAAACAGAAATGGGGAAGGGGGAAACAAAGACGGACTCGCAAGGATTATCGCATACCTATGCCTACGTATCTTCGTGGATGAACGAAGAATCAGAGTCGACGTAGTTCGACAGACTACGTACTAAAAGGGTGGAAGGGTGCTCGCCAAGACATCGCCGTCTTGTGCCTACGTATCCTCAATCTAACCAGAGAGAGGAAATCAGAGCATCTGTAGTTCGTGGGACTACGGGAAAAGGGTGGAAGGGTGCTCGACAAGACATCGCCGTCTTGTGCCTACGTATCCTCAATCTAACCAGAGAGAGGAAATTAGAGCGTCCGTAGTTTATGGTAACGGGAAAAGGGTGGAAGGGTGCTCACCAAGACATCGCCGTCTTGTGCCTACATGTCCTCAATCTAACCAGAGAGAGGAAATCAGAGCGTCTGTAGTTCGTGGTAACGACCACAACATAACAGAAACAAACAAGCTCGAGGAGTATCCACATCGCTCTAGTAGTACACATCCGACTGTGGATTCATGTCATCACAGTGGCCAAGGGAGATACCTAACAATGATATCATATCATCAAAGCAGGACAAAGCAACAGGGACACCTAGCAATGATATCAATTCATCGGGCAGGATGAGGAGGCAAAGCAACGATATCATGCCCTCGGAGCTTTACAAGTTGTAGGAAAAAAGGGAGCCTAACCACGATATCATGTCATCGGGTAGGACAGAAGGTGTGGGGAAAAAGTAAATTGTGTGTAGGAGCAAAAAGAATCAGCGTCGGTCGACGGGAGCTAAACAAAGTGTGGGGGTCTAATTTCTAAACCCTTCTTCCACTTGACGACTCAACAACAAGAGCGGGGGCACATGTTCAAAGCATCAACGTGTAACGCGACCTAAGAATGACTCAACATAATGTGCGGGGACTGATTACAGGTCCCTTTTTGCTTGCCTTCTCTAAGGACTTATCAGGGGGATCGGGGATGGGACGTCTCTTTTGAGGTCTTTGGTACAAAAGTAAACAATCACAAACATGGCCTCCTTTGAGGACTTCCAGAATTGCCGGCCAAGTGGCACGGACTCCCAATCCTACTTCTCATGGCATCAAAAGAAACAAATGCGGAAAGAGAGTAAATCGGTTCAAGAAATTATACCCAACGGATAACAATCCGTAAATAGCAACGCAAGCAGAATAAGAAACCCGGAGAGCAAGCTACCATCAGGCAAACAAAAGCGAGTCAGAAATCCGGTACAAGCATAAGTGTCAAAACATCGGTGTGAAAATAAATCACACGTAGCGCGCAAGTCGAATGCGACTACACAAATGTAACCTGCACAATGTATAATCCAGACAAACAAACGGTATATAGCATAGTAATTATGTCACAGGCAAGGTGGTATCCCATAAATAAGGTGGAATACCAAGTGCATAACTGTCGTCGAACGCTCCGTGAAAACCTTGCATAAACTCAACAAAAGCATTAGAAACCACAAGGAGGTGCAACCGGAGGTTGAACCTATGCATCACAACTCAAAACCAAGCACAATGATAAGCATACGAGTAATAAACATGCATCGGAACTTGTGTTTCAAGACGGGGCAGCAACTACGCAATAACATAAAACGTGCACCAAGTCAATCCGGAAATGAACAAACGCAACTACAATGATCACGCATGAACAAGTAAGCATAAGCACATATCCAATGCAAGTCGACAAGCAAAATCCGCACAAAACGGAGCTTAAAACCCTCAAAACGGAAAAAATGCGTCAAAAATCACCGAATAGGAATTGAACGAAAATCACATGGTTGAACGCAAACGTGCTAAAGGACTAAAAAACAAACTTGATTTGAATTTATTCCGCTCGAAAGTGGGACTTTTAGGTCGATTTCGTCGGCTGGCAGTAGCGAAACAGTAGAAAAAAGTTGTTCGAAATCGACTAAAAAGTCCACCAACAGCTCCGGAATCATCAACAAAGTCAAGTTACATTATTCGTATTCGTAAAAACATGCCACGGTTAGGAAGTTATGACCAAAACACATTTTTATGAGAAAGCGGCACGATAACGTTCCTACACAACCGAACTTTCATTTCTCAAGCAAACAAACATGATTCAAAAGTTGACATAAGTCGATCCGAAACGAATTTTTAGCATTGAAAAAAGTATTGAATCAAGTATTCGGTTTGAATCCACAATTACGTCAACTCGTGCATTCACCTACATTGGAACAACTTCACAAGTTCTCAACAATTCGGATTATACAACAACACCAAAATTCAACACAATTATCTCTTAGGCATTTTAACAAACAACTACACTTCAAGAATCTCAAATCAATAATTTACATCACAATTATCATAGCAATTCAAGAATTCTTATCACAAGTCGATATCAAACTCACTTTAATTCAATCCAAACCTCAACAATTAACAAATATGAAGCGAATGATTCAAGAATTGTTACCGGAAAGTAGATCGGAGGAGCAATTGACGTAGAATCCGTGGAGAGGAGGGAGTATGGCGCGGTGGCTGGCCGGAGCTAGGGAGGTCGGCGCGGTTGATCGGCGGTGGTCGGAGCTTGATCGGAGACTTTGCGTTCTTGAGTGTTCTTGAAGGTTGATGAAGTTGTTGTTGTGTTCTAAAGAAAAAGTTGAGAGAACTTGATTTAATTTTTGAGAGAGTCAAATCAGAATTTTTGGTGTTTGTGAATTATGAATGAAGTTGGAGGGAAATGAGAGAGTTTTGAATATATAGTGTGGTGGAAAAATGAGGTAAAACGGTAAAATTCAGGCTTATCGGCAGCTTAAGTGGAAATAACACCTTGCTCGGTACAAAATTTTGACTCTGAGCCTCTTACGAAATTGTCCGCGTCTGAGTCACAGACGCCACGCAAAAAGAACGGACGTCATTCGATCAAAATTGAATGAGTTCGATACATTTAAGCAGCGAGACGTCACTGTCAAAAGTCGTTTTTTCAGCTTATTTACCGTCTGCTACTCGGAAAAGTGACAAGCTCATGTCTTTCGGAGCAGAATCTCGAATCGACTTTGTCATCAAGGTTGTAGATCTACGAGTCAGTGACCTTGTGTCGAAAGATGAGCACGATCTGACAAAAAAAACGAGTGAGATATGAATTTTCCCGTAAAACAACTTTCAACCTTTTTCTTCGGTTCAGCATTTCCGTTTTGCGAAATAAACCAAAACGATGACCTTCAGAGCACCGTTCAAACTCGAGCTTGCCTTTTAACTTGAAGAGGATAAAATTTGTGAACCAGAGCTTTGAGAACGGATACAATCTGATAAAAATTGACCGAGTTATGATTTTTCCAAAACGATGCCATGCAAACGATGCTTATGGAATGCAAAAAGAAACGCTCCAGCAAAATAAATGCTGAAAACGAAGGCAACTCCACCGGGGATGACAAAATAAATTGTCCTCTGAGTCCAAGAACTCTATTAAACAACTCCTTTGATCAACTTCTGCTGGAGATGAAATCCAAAAGAACATCCACTCTGCAGGGGATTATATATAACTCTTTGAAAAAGGAAACCAAGACCTGAATCGGAAGAGTGCCAAATATTACTTGGACTTAAAACCTGTTGGGGATGTCAACCATCGCTGATCAAACCTGCTGTAAAGACTACCACCAAACTCTGCTTGGGGAGATACATGCTGGAAAATGACTACGTCCTTATCCTGCTGTTGCTGGTGAAAACACGTTTCCTGACTGGCCGAGGGGAGTAAACACCAATACTCTGCGGGGAAGACAACATCTTTGTCTCGGGAATACGTTCCACAAATTTCCTGTTGTAACAATACAACATCCACCCTAGAGCAATCCACTTTAAGTGGTGGCTGGGGAACAATCTTCTGTACTCTGACTGGGGAGAGTGATAGTCTGATGAGGATGTTGAAACCTCAATGCTAGGGAGAATAACCTTGCCTTTGAACTTGAAGAGGATAAAATTTGTGAACCAGAGCTTTGAGAACGGATACAATCTGATAAAAATTGACCGAGTTATGATTTTTCCAAAATTTGACAGACAGTGAACCGCGTCAATGAATTCCACTGGTAATTCGCACTTATGGAGTCCTTCCGCTTGGAACTGTTTCCTACTGAACATTCAACACGAAGATGGCATTGAAAAGAAATTTTAGGCACCGAAATGGCATCAATATGACGAATGAACTAAGAGTTATGAAATTTTTTAGTGTCTGAAATACACCGGTTCAACACTATTTTTCACTGTTCTTCTGCTGTATCGACTCAGAGAATTCGCGTATTCGGAGATCTTCCTCAAAGAAATAGCCTTCGGCCAAAACACGAAAGTTGGAGAGGATATCAAGATGGAACTTTTGGCATAGGAATCGCTCAAAAATGTTGATCCAATCAGAAGTTGTGAACTTTGAACACCACCGGCATAGTTAACCAGCAAAAAACCAAAATTCTAGAAACAATTAATATCCGCAACTTCCCTTGATGAATTGGCTTTCGAGCCGAACATAAAAGTTTCAGAAAATAACTAGACAGTTCTAACTGTTGAATATCAAAGAACCTTGATCCCATGACCAAAGAACCAAATGATATGCATGAACTAGCTAAAATGCAAATGAATGAAGCATAAGCTAGTTAGAGGTTAGAAAAGCATGAAGGAAAATTTTGGGGTGCTACAGCTGCCCCTATCCAATCAACTTGGTCCTGAAGGTATGATTGCAACGGCTTTTAGACATTCAAGGATACACAGAGATTGAATACCAAAAGAACCCTGCAATTTGTAAACTGCGGGGACAATGAAATGGAGTGTTCACGAGGACGGCTGAAGGCGAACTCGAAAAGAAAGACCAAGCTGAAGGTGGACTTTCAAACATAGGGTACGAGGACGGCCGAAGGCGAACTCGAAAAAAGAAAGACTAAGCCGAAGGTGGACTTTCAAAGAAAGACTAAGCCGAAGGTAGACTTTCAAACCTAAGATAATACGAGGACGGCCGAAGGCGAACTCGAAAAAGAAAGACCGAGCCGAAGGTGGACTTCGCTGGGGATAAAGTGAAACAAACTCTTCTGAGTTATGCCATCTCTGCCGAGGAAGAGAACTGGGTTTCACGAAATAAGTCAGACGAGAACTGATTACCAGGAGAGAACTGAATTTCATGAAATAAGTCAGACGAGATCTGACTACCAGGCGAGAACTGGGTTTACCAAAGAGATGTCAGGCGAGAAATGACTACCAGGCGAGAACTAGGTTTACGAAATAAGTCAGATGAGAACTGACTACCAGGCGAGAACTGGGTTTCCCAAAATAGGTCAGACGAGAACTGACAACCAGGCGAGAACTGGGTTTCACAAAAATAAGTCAGACGAGAAATGACTACCAGGCGAGAACTGGGTTTACAAAAGAGATGCCAGACGAGAACTGACTACTAGGCGAGAACTGGGTTTACGAAAGAGATGCCAGGCGAGAACTGACTACCAGGAAAGAACTGAATTTCACAAAATAAGTCAGACGAGAACTGACTACCAGGCGAGAATTGGGTTTCCCGAAATAGGTCAGACGAGAACTGACCACCAGGCGAGAACTGGGTTTCACGAAATAAGTTAGACGAGAAATGACTACCAGGCGAGAACTGGATTTCACGAAATAAGTCAGACGAGAACTGACTACCAGGCGAGGACTGGGTTTCACAAAAATAAGTCAGACGGGAACTGATTACCAGGTGATAACTGGGTTTACAAAAGGGTTGGCCAATCAAAGGCAGACTCCCAACAAAGATACGGTCGTGAACCGAAAGGGCGAGATGTAAAATCAACGGACTTACAACTCAAAGATAAGATGACTCTGCTGGGGAAAGGAGAAGTCTAAATAGAAGACTCTGTCGGGGAGCACAGGTAGGATGAACACATCCCGCGGTGACCTCATCGAGGATAAAACAAAATCTCCTGAGCTATGCCATCTCTGCTGAGAAAGAGAATTGGCAAAGAAAGTATCAAACCTGGCTTATGCTTCGAAGGCATATGTTTGAATTTTTCTATGGCGTAATGCTCCATACAAAATGGAAATGCTACGCGTTTGGGAGGATGCCATGCAAACGATGCTTATGGAATGCAAAAAGAAACGCTCCAGCAAAATAAATGCTGAAAACGAAGGCAACTCCACCGGGGATGACAAAATAAATTGTCCTCTGAGTCCAAGAACTCTATTCAACAACTCCTTTGATCAACTTCTGCTGGAGATGAAATCCAAAAGAACATCCACTCTGCAGGGGATTATATATAACTCTTTGAAAAAGGAAACCAAGACCTGAATCGGAAGAGTGCCAAATATTACTTGGACTTAAAACCTGTTGGGGATGTCAACCATCGCTGATCAAACCTGCTGTAAAGACTACCACCAAACTCTGCTTGGGGAGATACATGCTGGAAAATGACTACGTCCTTATCCTGCTGTTGCTGGTGAAAACACGTTTCCTGACTGGCCGAGGGGAGTAAACACCAATACTCTGCGGGGAAGACAACATCTTTGTCTCGGGAATACGTTCCACAAATTTCCTGTTGTAACAATACAACATCCACCCTAGAGCAATCCACTTTAAGTGGTGGCTGGGGAACAATCTTCTGTACTCTGACTGGGGAGAGTGATAGTCTGATGAGGATGTTGAAACCTCAATGCTAGGGAGAATAACCTTGCCTTTGAACTTGAAGAGGATAAAATTTGTGAACCAGAGCTTTGAGAACGGATACAATCTGATAAAAATTGACCGAGTTATGATTTTTCCAAAATTTGACAGACAGTGAACCGCGTCAATGAATTCCACTGGTAATTCGCACTTATGGAGTCCTTCCGCTTGGAACTGTTTCCTACTGAACATTCAACACGAAGATGGCATTGAAAAGAAATTTTAGGCACCGAAATGGCATCAATATGACGAATGAACTAAGAGTTATGAAATTTTTTAGTGTCTGAAATACACCGGTTCAACACTATTTTTCACTGTTCTTCTGCTGTATCGACTCAGAGAATTCGCGTATTCGGAGATCTTCCTCAAAGAAATAGCCTTCGGCCAAAACACGAAAGTTGGAGAGGATATCAAGACGGAACTTTTGGCATAGGAATCGCTCAAAAATGTTGATCCAATCAGAAGTTGTGAACTTTGAACACCACCGGCATAGTTAACCAGCAAAAAACCAAAATTCTAGAAACAATTAATATCCGCAACTTCCCTTGATGAATTGGCTTTCGAGCCGAACATAAAAGTTTCAGAAAATAACTAGACGGTTCTAACTGTTGAATATCAAAGAACCTTGATCCCATGACCAAAGAACCAAATGATATGCATGAACTAGCTAAAATGCAAATGAATGAAGCATAAGCTAGTTAGAGGTTAGAAAAGCATGAAGGAAAATTTTGGGGTGCTACAGCTGCCCCTATCCAATCAACTTGGTCCTGAAGGTATGATTGCAACGACTTTCAGACATTCAAGGATACACAGAGATTGAATACCAAAAGAACCCTGAAATTTGCAAACTGCGGGGACAATGAAATTGAGTGTTCACGAGGACGGCTGAAGGCGAACTCGAAAAGAAAGACCAAGCTGAAGGTGGACTTTCAAACATAGGGTACGAGGACGGCCGAAGGCGAACTCGAAAAAAGAAAGACCAAGCCGAAGGTGGACTTTCAAAGAAAGACTAAGCCGAAGGTAGACTTTCAAACCTAAGATAATACGAGGACGGCCGAAGGCGAACTCGAAAAAGAAAGACCGAGCCGAAGGTGGACTTCGCTGGGGATAAAGTGAAACAAACTCTTCTGAGTTATGCCATCTCTGCCGAGGAAGAGAACTGGGTTTCACGAAATAAGTCAGACGAGAACTGATTACCAGGAGAGAACTGAATTTCATGAAATAAGTCAGACGAGATCTGACTACCAGGCGAGAACTGGGTTTACCAAAGAGATGTCAGGCGAGAAATGACTACCAGGCGAGAACTAGGTTTACGAAATAAGTCAGATGAGAATTGACTACCAGGCGAGAACTGGGTTTCCCAAAATAGGTCAGACGAGAACTGACAACCAGGCGAGAACTGGGTTTCACAAAAATAAGTCAGACGAGAAATGACTACCAGGCGAGAACTGGGTTTACAAAAGAGATGCCAGACGAGAACTGACTACTAGGCGAGAACTGGGTTTACGAAAGAGATGCCAGGCGAGAACTGACTACCAGGAAAGAACTGAATTTCACAAAATAAGTCAGACGAGAACTGACTACCAGGCGAGAATTGGGTTTCCCGAAATAGGTCAGACGAGAACTGACCACCAGGCGAGAACTGGGTTTCACGAAATAAGTTAGACGAGAAATGACTACCAGGCGAGAACTGGATTTCACGAAATAAGTCAGACGAGAACTGACTACCAGGCGAGGACTGGGTTTCACAAAAATAAGTCAGACGGGAACTGATTACCAGGTGAGAACTGGGTTTACAAAAAGGGTTGGCCAATCAAAGGCAGACTCCCAACAAAGATACGGTCGTGAACC
The DNA here is from genome assembly GCA_022829125.1 of Lathyrus tuberosus. NCBI lineage: Eukaryota > Viridiplantae > Streptophyta > Magnoliopsida > Fabales > Fabaceae > Lathyrus > Lathyrus tuberosus. The sequence continues at coordinate 3,421,123 of JALAZF010000061.1, read as the reverse complement.
GAAAGGGCGAGATGTAAAATCAACGGACTTACAACTCAAAGATAAGATGACTCTGCTGGGGAAAGGAGAAGTCTAAATAGAAGACTCTGTCGGGGAGCACAGGTAGGATGAACACATCCCGCGGTGACCTCATCGAGGATAAAACAAAATCTCCTGAGCTATGCCATCTCTGCTGAGAAAGAGAACTGGCAAAGAAAGTATCAAACCTGGCTTATGCTTCGAAGGCATATGTTTGAATTTTTCTATAGCGTAATGCTCCATACGAAATGGAAATGCTACGCGTTTGGGAGGATGCCATGCAAACGATGCTTATGGAATGCAAAAAGAAACGCTCCAGCAAAATAAATGCTGAAAACGAAGGCAACTCCACCGGGGATGACAAAATAAATTGTCCTCTGAGTCCAAGAACTCTATTGAACAACTCCTTTGATCAACTTCTGCTGGAGATGAAATCCAAAAGAACATCCACTCTGCAGGGGATTATATATAACTCTTTGAAAAAGGAAACCAAGACCTGAATCGGAAGAGTGCCAAATATTACTTGGACTTAAAACCTGTTGGGGATGTCAACCATCGCTGATCAAACCTGCTGTAAAGACTACCACCAAACTCTGCTTGGGGAGATACATGCTGGAAAATGACTACGTCCTTATCCTGCTGTTGCTGGTGAAAACACGTTTCCTGACTGGCCGAGGGGAGTAAACACCAATACTCTGCGGGGAAGACAACATCTTTGTCTCGGGAATACGTTCCACAAATTTCCTGTTGTAACAATACAACATCCACCCTAGAGCAATCCACTTTAAGTGGTGGCTGGGGAACAATCTTCTGTACTCTGACTGGGGAGAGTGATAGTCTGATGAGGATGTTGAAACCTCAATGCTAGGGAGAATAACCTTGCTGGGGAGGAAAGTCAACGAACCCTGCCGAGGATATCATTGAGCTTAACCTGCTATTGGAGGAAAGATTTTACCCTGCTAGAGATTAGAGCATGTCGTCGACGGAATTACACTTCCTGACCTGCTCAGGAAAGTGAGTATCAGGCTCTGTGGGGAAAATAAAGTCTTTTCAAAGACATCCAACACATCTCCTGCTGGAGATACAACCACATTCACCTTGGAGCAATCCACTTTAAACTGCTTGCTGGGGAATAATCAACCAACCATGACTTCGGTTGGGGAACACAATCCTCTGTACTCTTGCTGGGGAGAGTAAGCTCTGCTGAGGATGATGAACTTTCAGTGATGGGGAGAGAAACTCTACTGGGGAAAACAAATTTGTTACCCTGTAGCCATATGGTAAACTGAACCGTTTCTATATTCATAAACGGCCTTTTGAACTCTCCACTTGCCCCAGACCACCAGGTCTAAAGGAAGAAATCATCTGAAGAGGATTTTATAGAAGACTGGGCATTCACACTGCCCCAGGGTCTTCAAACTCTTGGAGAGATTTATCAGATTTCAACGCAACTGCCCCAGACTTCATAATACATGAAGTAAATTATCTCGAAAGGATTTATAATGACTTGAAAATACTCTGCCCCAGTATTTTGAACCTTGAAGAGGTGTTTTCAATTAACTGTCTTCAGGAGTGGACAACTTCTTATGCTCTAGAGGTGGCCTGTCCCAAGTCTTGAAGAAACTTTTCCCCTGACTGATCTTACAGTGATTTGTCAAATCGACCTGATTTCCCCTGTTTGGCTGCTTTAGGGAGAGTTTTCAATGTGACTGCTCCAGATTGGCTGCATCTTATCACCATTTATCGGGAACCCCCAGGTTGCGCACAATCTCTTGGCCACATACCCCTTGACATGACTGTCCTTCGGAGTTTTCACCATCTCAACTTGGCGTGATCGAGCTTCTCGACTGGCGTTCTTTGTGTAAGCTTCTTTGATGTCAAACACATGTAAGCAGAAAATGTTTATTGTGAGAATGACAATTCTAATGCAACACTCGTGTTAACCTTGAAGTTTTATTGAAAATGCGTCGCCAAGCCTTGTGAACGAATCACTAGCTGGGATGCGACATTGATTTTTGAATGGAAAACAATACGCACATGCAATACCAACAAAAATCTTATTAGCATAACTCATAGGAGTCAGGAACGCTATCTCGCTGAAGTACGCTTTCAGAATAAACCCTGCTTCAATTAGGACTTTTTAAGGGTTGTAACGTGGCCTAGTTCACAGTTTTAAGACAAAAAAGATTTAAGGCTCAAAGTTTATCGATGCCCACCCACTCTTCGTGATGTTTTCCAGTCCTACGTTCAGCTAATCTGACACAAGCATTCATCTCTCAAAAGATTTTATGATCTTTAAGGGACCCATGCAATTGATGGTTTGAGACCAGATGAGGTTTTGGAGCAACAGTCACCCCTTTTGTCTTTGGTGTTTTGCGGTCACACGACTTTGTTCTTTATCGAGAATTTTCTTTTGGTCATCCTTTTCCGCCTTTCGCCTTTTTGTTTTTTTTTATTTCCCTAATTTTGCCTGGACTGATTCTTTTTTAATCTTTCAATCTTGAAGTCCAACGAGATGCCTTAACTTTTGCCTAAGTCGCTTGTTTCCATGTTTTGACTTAACGGGCTCTCTTTCTTTTCTCTTTTTTTTTTAAACAAATCTTGTGACACCGTTTTGTCTGACTTGTTTGAAAGGGTTGTGACTGTTTCACTCCTTGATCATTGATGGATAACCATTGTGGTTTCACATCTTTTGACCTCTTGACGGTGGAATAGAAGGTAATGGATCCTCAGATGCACACTCCTTTTGAAAATTGAACGTTCGATCAAACTAACTGACGCCTACCCTGCCCTTGGGTTAAGTGTGAGGGTTTTTTCGTACGAAAGAAACTCCTACTTCAAGGCTCAAAAGGGGTTAACGAGGGTCTATCTCCCTTATATCTCCAGTGTTTAGGGATTTGAAACAATGCCTGTACATCCTCAACAGGGTTTTATCCAAAAGCACACAACCAAAGATTTTGCGTTTTTCACTTCATCATCCTCCGTCAAGAGTTTAAAGCAAGAAAGTTGGTATTGCAGTGCATAAAAACATGATATGAGTGCATAAAAGTAAAGTACTTCAAAAGCAACACATTTATTGCATTAAAATCATCATTCCAACAGAAACAAGTTTTTCATGCAAACACTGTTTAAACAAACAAATGAAAACTACATATGAAAATGCAGTAAAGAAACTTATGACTGCCGTTGTTGAGGAGACTTGACTCCGCCTGGACTACTGGCTTTAAGAGATGACCCTTGAAGTCTTCAAACAGATGAGAGGTCGACATGAACAACCAAGTCTCCTTCTGGAAAGGATATGTACCCTTTATCAATCAATTGTTGCACTTTGGCCTGGAAGGCTTTACAATCTTCAGTTGAGTGCCCCATAGATCCTCCATGATATCCACATTGCACATGGGGATTGTACTCCAGAGGGTATGGTTCTGGAACAGGCTTCAAAGTCTTAGGTTCCACCAATGAATTTTGAACCAGGTGTGGCAAGAGTTGATTGTACGACATGGGAACTAGATGAAGAGGAGCATTCCTTCTTTCCAAGTTGTTGCGAGACCTATACTGATTCTGACGCCGATAGTTCTGTTGTTGAGGAGCCTGAGGTTGTTGGTATTGAACGACATTAGTCTCTCCTTCTTCCCCCCTGTAACGTTTCTTTGCATTTTCAGAATAACCGGGAGCAACTTGAATCTTTCCCTTTTGATACCGCTTTCGACCATTTCTCCAACTAAGATCAAGTCGGCAAACTATCCGGGCATACAAGGTACTAGCTTTTCATAATAATGACCTTGCAGGGTAGCCATAAACATACTTATCATCTCCCGCTCTAACATGGGAGGTTGTACCCTTGCTTCCAATTCCCGCCACCTCTGGGCGTACTCCTTAAAGCTTTCATTATTCTTCTGCGACAAGTTTTGCAACTGTGTCCTATTTGGAGCCATATCAGTATTGTACTGATAGTGCTTAACAAAAGCTTCTACCAACTCCCTCCAGTTTCGAACATGGTACCTCTCCAACTGCATGTACCATTCCAAAGACGCCCTAGTCAAGCTATCTTGGAAGAAATGCATCAATAACTTTTCGCCATTAGAATAAGCAGCCATTTTCCTCGCATAGGCCCGGACATGAGTCTTTGGGCAAGCAGCACCATTATATTTCTCAAAAGTAGGCGCCTGAAACTTGTGCAGAATCTTGACACCAGGGACCAGTCCCAAATCATCCAAATCCATACCCAAGGAATTCTGATTCACAACCCCTTTCAACTACTCTTCAATCATCCTGATTCTTTGATTATTATCAAGTCGGGGGTCAGCATCCCCACCTGGAAGAGAAAACACATCATCCTGTTGATCATCATAGTGACGACCATGTACTGCACAGATACTGATTCCTCCTCCCACAATATAAGGAATCACAACATTCTCTCCTCCGCCCAGAGGGATAACAACAGAAGGAACGTGAATACCTCCGCCCGAAGGACCAGCATGGACACCATTACCGTTAACACCTCCCCATGGAGGAATAGTACCAGTATGAACACCTCCATGCATAACTACATCCTCATCGACTCTAGCAATTAGAGGCTAGACCAGAGTCCTTAACTGCTCTTGACCTTGAGCAACACCTCACATTGACTCCATAAACTGAGCCATGCGAGTCCGCATCTCAATCAACTCGACTTGCATCTGATCCATGACTTTCTTCTGATTTTGCTCAAGTAGGACACGACTTAAAAGATTGAATCTGCAACCATGAAGAAAACCCGATCAGTATCAAAAGACCAACCTCAAACACCTGCCATGCATATAAGTATGGAAATGCAATGCAAATGTCATGTTCAAATATTTCAAAGGAATCATTCTGCTTTGATTCAAGTTTTTCACAAAAGAACCACAAGAAATAGACTGAAATGCTCAACAGCTAATCTCAAAGTTAAGATCCTTGGAAATACGAGAACATGTATGCAAAAATGATGATGCAATGCAAAGCATGGGATCGAGGCTTCCATAAAGCTCTGTACTGCTGTGCTGCTGAATGGATAAGTTCAAAGGTCTGCTTTGAAGAGAATACCGGAATACCAGAATATCCGAATAACCAGAATACTAGGCTGATAAGTTCACACTAATAGGAAAACCAGAATACCAGGTAGGATGAAAGTTACGGTTACCTGCAAACCTGTAAACACCCAGCCCCTGTCACATGTGGGTTTTATAGAACCGAGGATCCTCAATATCACGGGCTCTCAGGTCGAGAAATGATGATACGTTCACCATTTCTGGTTTGGCATCATCATCAATCGAGGAGGCCTCAACTGATTCCCCTAAAAAAGGTCATCCTATATAAGTTCCCAGCATTGGGTCCTCGGATCATGAAGTGTAAAGGGTTTACCATTTCTGGTCTGCCATTATCACGCCTCGGGAGGAGTGCCGCAACTAAGTCCTCGGGAAATGGTCACCAGAGTCGACAGTTTCCCAGGTTACATTCCATCATCTGCCCCAAATGCGCAGGATAGAATATTACCAAAGAAAACCTCGTCTGGATGTGGAGTTTTCATGTATACTACGTCTGGCCAAATGCCAAACAAGTCACACAACTTTCCACTCTAATCATAGGTGTATGCTCAAGCCTGGGTATTGGGCTTTTTCGCATGGATCCAACCCACCCAACAGAATAACAACAGCAGAACAATATGATGATAGTAATCCAAATGCAGTAAAAATGCTGTAAAATATAGTAATGCGGTAATACAGTAAAATAGTAATACAGTAAAATAACAAAACAGCAAAAACCCAATGAAAGAAAAATAGACAAGCGCTATGATTGACTCGCAAAAGGGATGGACCAGCAAGAGGTCAACCAGTCCCCAGCAGAGTCGCCAGCTGTCACTCCCGGGATTTTCATCCAGTTACAAACGCGAAAGTGGCGCGGAAACGGAGTCGACAGCAATGTGTATTTATCCCAAGAGAGGGAAAGGAAACACTACGTAAACCTGAGGTAAGGAAAAGAACATGGTCTCGCGACCAAGAGAAACGAGTAAGGGAGTCGGTTACGCGAGGGGAAGGTATTAGAACCCCCACGCGTCCATCGTACTCGATGGGATCCACGCTTGTTGTCTAATCAAAGGGTGAGTTATCCTAAAGTCTACGGCTAAACAAAAATGGGGAAGGGGGAAACAATGACGGACTCGCAAGGATTATTGTAATCCTATGCCTACGTATCTTCGTGGACGAACGAAGAATCAGAGTCGACGTAGTTCGACGGACTACGTACTAAAAGGGTGGGAGGTTGCTCGCCAAGACATCACCGTTTTGTGCCTACGTACCCTCAATCTAACCAGAGAGAGGAAATCAGAACGTCCGTAGTTCGTGAGACTACGGGAAAAGGGTGGAAGGGTGCTCGCCAAGACATCGCCGTCTTGTGCCTACGTATCCTCAATCTAACCAGAGAGAGGAAACCAGAGCGTCCGTAGTTCATGGGACTACGGGAAAAGGGTGGAAGGGTGCTCGCCAAGACATCGCCGTCTTGTGCCTACGTATCCTCAATCTAACCAAAGAGAGGAAATCAGAGCGCCCGTAGTTTGTGGTAACGGGAAAAGGGTGGAAGGGTGCTCGCCAAGACATCGCCGTCTTATGCCTACGTATCCTCAATCTAACCAGAGAGAGGAAATCACAGCGTTCGTAGTTCGTGGTAACGACCACAACATAACAGAAACAAACAAGTTCGAGGAGTATCCACATCGCTCGAGTAGCACACATCCGACTCTGGATTCATGTCATCACAGTGGCCAAGGGAGATGCCTAGCAACGATATCATATCATCGAAGCAGGACAAAGCAATAGGGACACCTAGCCACGATATCAATTCATCGGGCAGGATGAGGAGGCAAAGCGACGATATCATGCCCACGAAGCTTGCAAGTTGTAGGATAAAAGGGAGCCTAACCACGATATCATGTCATCGGGTAGGACAGAAGGTGCGGGGAAAAAGTAAATTGTGCGTACGAGCATAAAGCTTCAGCGTCGTTCGATGCGAGCTAAACAAAGTGTGGGGGTCTAATTTCTAAACCCTTCTTCCACTTGACGACTCGACAACAAGAGCGGGGGCACATGTTCAAAGCATCAACGTGTAACGCAAGCTAAGAACTACTCAACAGAATGTACGGGGACTGATTACAGGTCCCTTTTTGCTTGCCTTCTCTAAGGACTTATCAGGGGGATCGGGGATGGGCACCTCTTTTGAGGTCTTTGGCACAAAAGTAAACAATCACTAACATGGCCTCCTTTGAGGACTTCCAGAATTGTCTGCCAAGTGGCACGGACTCCCAATCCTACTTCTCATGGAATCAAAAGAAAAAAATGCGGAAAGAGAGTAAATATGTTCAAGAAATTATACCCAACAAATAGTAATCCGTAAATAGCAACGCAAGCAGAACAAGAAACCCGGAGAGCAAGCTACCATTAGGCAAACAAAAGCGAGTCAGAAATCTGGTACAAGCATAAGCGTCAAAATATCGGTGTGAAAATAAATCACACGTAGCGCGCAAGTCGAATGCGACTACACAAATGCAACCTGCACAAAGTATAATCCAGACAAACAAACGGTATATAGCATAGTAATTATGTCACAGGCGAGGTGGTATCCCATAAATAAGGTGGAATACCAAGTGCATAATCGTCGTCAAACGCTCCGTGAAAACCTTGCATAAACTCAACAAAAGCATTAGAAACCACAAGGAGGTGCAACCAGAGGTTGCACCTATGCATCATAACTCAAACCAAGCACAATGATGAGCATACGAGTAATAAACATGCATCGGAACTTGTGTTTCAAGATGGGGCAGCAACTACGCAATAACATAAAATGTGCACCAAGTCAATCCGAAAATGAACAAACGCAAGTACAATGATCATGCATGAACAAGTAAGCATAAGCACATATCCAATGCAAGTCGACAAGCAAAATCCGCACAAAACGGAGCTTAAAAGCCTCAAAATGGGAAAAATGCGTCAAAATTCACCAACTCGAAATTGAATGAAAATCGCATGGTTGACCACAAACATGCTAACGGACTCAAAAACGAACTTGGTTTGAATTAATTCCGCTCAGAAGTGGGACTTTCAGGCCGATTTCGTCGGCTGGCAATAGCGAAACAGTAGAAAAAGGTTGTCCGAAATAGACTAAAAAGTCTACCAACAGCTTCGGAATCATCAACAAAGTCAAGTTACATTATTCGTATTCGCAAAAACATGCCACGGTTAGGAAGTTATGACCAAAACACATTTTTACGAGAAAACGACACGATAGCATTCCTACACAACCGAACTTTCATTTCTCAAGCAAACAAACATGATTCAAAAGTTGACATAAGTCGATCCGAACCGAATTTTTAGCATTGAAAAAATTATTGAATCAAGTATTCGGTTCGAATCCACAATTACGTCAACTCGTGCATTCACCTACATCGGAACAACTTCACAAGTTCTCAACAATTCGGATTATGCAAAAACACCAAAATTCAACACAATTATCTCTTAGGCATTTTAACAAACACCTACACTTCAAGAATCTCAAATAAATAATTTACATCACAATTATCATAGAAATTCAAGAATTCTTATCACAAGTCGATATCAAACTCACTTTAATTCAATCCAAACCTCAACAATTAACAAATAATGAAGCGAAAGATTCAAGAATTGTTACCAGAAAGTAGATCGGAGGAGCAATTGATGTAGAATCCGGGGAGAGGAGGGAGTATGGTGCGGTGGCTGGCTGGAGATAGGGAAGTCGGCGCTGTTGATCGGCGGTGGTCGGAGCTTGATCGGAGACTTTGCGTTCTTGAGTGTTCTTGAAGGTTGATGAAGTTGTTGTTGTGTTCTTAAGAAAAATTTGAGAGAACTTGATTTGATTTTTAAGAGAGTCAAATCAAAATTTTTGGTGTTTGTGAATTATGAATGAAGTTGGATGGAAATGAGAGAGATTTTTGAATATATAGTGTGGTGGAAAAATGAGGTAAAACGGTAAAATTCAAGCTTATCGACAGCTTAAGTGGAAATAACACCTTGCTCGGTACAAAATTTTGGCTCTGAGCCTCATACGAAATTGTCCGTGTCTGAGTCACGGACGCCAAGCAAAAAGAACGGACGTCATTCGATCAAAATTGAATGAGTTCGATACATTTAAGCAGCGAGACGTCAGTGTCAAAAGTCGTTTTTTCAGTTTATTTACCGTCTGCTATTACTCGAAAACGTGACAAGCTCATGTCTTTCAGAGCAGAATCTCGACTCAACTTTGTCAGCAAAGTTGTAGATCTACGAGTCAGTGACCTTTTGGCAAAAGATGAGCGCGATCAGACAAAAAAACGAGTGAGATATGAACTTTCCTGTAAAAACAACTTTCAACCTTTTTCTTCGGTTTAGCATTTCTGTTTTGTGAAATAAACCAAAACGATGATCTTCGGAGCACCGTTCAAACTCGAGCTTGCCTTTGAACTTGAAGAGGATAAAATTTGTGAACCGACGCTTTGAGAATGGACACAATCCGATAAAAATTGACCGATTTATGATTTTTCCAAAATCTGACAGACAGTGAACCGCATCAATGAATTCCACTGGTAATTCGCACTTTCGGAGTCCTTCCGCTCGGAACTATTTCCTACTGAACATTCGGCACGAAGATGGCATTGAAACAGAATTTTAGGCACCGGAATGGCATCAATCCGACAAACGAACTGAGAGTTATGAAATTTTTTAGTGTCCGAAATACACCGGTTCAACACTATTTTTCACTGTTCTTCTGCTGTATCGACTAAGAGAATTTGCGTATTCGGAGATCTTCCTCAAAGAAATAGCCTTCGGCCAAAACACGAAAGTTGGAGAGGATATCAAGACGGAACTTTTGGCATAGGAATCGCTCAAAAATGTTGATCTAATCAGAAGTTGTGGACTTTGAACACCACCGGCATAGTTAACCAGCAAAAAACCGAAATTCCAGAAACAATTAATTTCCGCCACTTCCCTTGATGAATTGGCTTCCGAGCCGAACATAAAAGTTGCAGAAAATATCGAGACGGTTCTAACTATTGAATATTAAAGAACCTTGATCTCATGACCAAAGAACCAAATGACATGCATGAACTAGCTAAAATGCAAATGAATGAAGCATAAGCCAGTTAGAGGTTAGAAAAGCATGAGGGCAAATTTTGGGGTGCTACACGAGGGCTTTTAGATTTGACTATTAGGAGTTTTATTTGTGTTAATCATGAAACTTTCATTTCTGAATCGAGAACTTTAAATGATATTGACTTCAGTTTTTTTGAATGATAATGTCGTTGATTTAATGATTTTCATTTGTGTGTTACGTATAATGGTAGTTCATAGTTTTTATAGTTCTATTGAATTCACCACATTCACTGCATTCTTCTATTTATTATTTGATTACCATGGACTTCTCTTCTATTATTCCACCAATTAATGAAAGTGTGGTGATCTGAGATCCCACAACATTCATCAGGTACCTCTATCTTCACCATTATTTCATTTCTAAATATTATAATAAATCATAATATCATGTTCGTGCCAAGGATATCATGCTTTCTTCTGTCGACAAGTTGTTTGTGTTCTGCATCTTGCATAAGGTGTTGCATCCCAGTAAGTGTTGGATAATACTCTGCATCTTGTATTTTTACTTCGACGTGATATATACAAGATCATTCTCATTACTTGTATCTGATCTGTTCCTTGCTTTTTGGATTAACAGTGGGATGCCAGACATTACCATTTCTTGAGTCTTTTGCTGGCACAAACTTTCGAGCAATGGAGGAAGAAGTTAGAAAAAGCGCAGGTTTACGGAAATGAGCTTTTATGAAGGTATGTCATAGTTTAGCTTCACACTGTACTTGGTTCTAAATGATTTCGCATCGCGTAAGATGTGATCTGTGTGATCACAGTTGTGGTTGCAGTTTGCAATTTACAACTACACTTTGAAGTGGTAATTGATTTTGAATGTGTGCAAATGTCTATACAGGAAATGTTTATGATTTGGGATGACAAGTTCTTGCTGCAACCAAGGCTCCGATCATCTTTCATTTGGCGACAAAAACGGGTTGAACATTAGAAGAAATGGGTTATGTTATCTAAAATATTTTTCATATGATATAAGTTATTGCATTTACAACTCATAAATTAGAGGTGCATATGTATGTCATAAACGATTCAAATTGATAGTTATTTATGTAATTTTTCTATCTCAGCTTAATAGTTAGCATACTGTGTTGATATTGCTGATACTTTATTCAAATTAATGATGAAATTTGTGTAGTTTGGGATACTGATGAGAGAAAAGTGAATATAATAATTGTTTCAACTTATGTTTGGTCATAACTTTCAGAGATTATACGTGCCTAATGTTATTTATCTTAGATTGTTCATTCCATATAATTATCCATTATACCAAACAATTTTGAATATAGTTATTAGTGAAACAGGTTTTCGGCCAACACTTGCATAGAAATTACAAACTGATAAATTCAAATGTCATTACCTAATGAACTATTTTTCTCAAATAAATAAATAAAAATATTTATTTTTATAAACAAATTCAATATAGTAAATATTAATTTTACGTACTTTAAACTAAAAAATTAATATTATTCCTAAGGATAACTTGAGACATCATGTTAAGAGCTTACAACTAAAAAGTTTCAAAAAACCATGTTAAGGATAACTTGAGATATCATGTTACTCCAAATTCACAAGTTACCATGAAAAAAATGAAAATAGGACATATAAGAATATAATATAAATCTTTATGGTTTTAACTTTTTTAATATTAATTATATTTAAATTTAACGGAAATGTATATCATTATTCTATTAATATTACTTTATATTTAAAAATAAAAAAAAATATATGACATTTTAGATAAAACAATGGAACCTAATCTAACCTCCAATCTAGCCTTTAAAGCGAAAAAAAAAATGAAATTATTTATCCAATTATTGTTATAAATAGGAACAACTTTATTTTTTATTCAAATTTTGTTTCTATATATTTTAAAAATAAAAATAATATTTATATACGGGAAAAAAATACATTGTTGATTCAAATATTTTTGTCATCTGGAGCAACTTTAATATTAATTAAAATATTTGTATAAATAATGTCAAAACAAAAATAATATTTATATACGGGAAAAAATACATTGTTGATTAAAATAATTTTGATTCAACTTTAATATTGATTCAAATTTTGTTACATACGAAAAAAAATACTATTTTGTTATACGGGCACAACTTTAATTTTGATTCAACTATTTTTATATGCGAAAAAATACTATTGTTATAAACGGGCATTGGTTTAATTTTGATTCAAATATTTTTATATGCGAAAAAAATACTATTGTAGTAAACGGGGACAACTTGAATTTTGATTAAAATTTTTTACTAGACCAAAACAAATATTGTTGTTTTAAACGGTCGCAACTTATATTTTGATTCAAAATTTTTTGTATAACATAAAAGACTACTATTATAAATGGGGACAACTATAATTCTAATTCAAATATTTTTATATACAAAAAAATATTGTTGTTTTAAACGGGGACAACTTTAATTTTGATTCAATTTTTTTATATAAGATAAAATACTACTGTTATAAACAGGCACACCTTTAATTTTGATTCAAATTTTTTTATAAAAGACATAAATACTACTGTTATAAACGGGCACACCTTAACTTTTGCTTCTAATATTTTGATATACGAAAAAAATTATATTGTTATAAACGGTCACAACTTTAATTTGATTCAAATTTTTTTATATACGAAAAAAATACTATTGTTTTAAACGGGGACAACTTTAATTTTGATCCAAATTTTTTTATATACGAAAAAATATTTTTGTTTTAAACGGGGACAACTTTAATTTTGATTTAATTTTTTTTATATAAGATAAAATACTACTGTTATAAACGGGCACAACTTTAATTTTGATTCAAATTTTTTTATAAAAGACATAAATATTATTGTTATAAACAAGCACACCTTAACTTTTGCTTCTAATATTTTTATATACGAAAAAAATTATATTGTTATAAACGATCACAACTTTAATTTGATTCAAAAAATTTTATATACGAAAAAATACTATTGTTATAGACGGGGACAACTCTAATCTTTATTCAAAATTTTTATATACGAAAAAAATATTATTGTTATAGACGGGCACACCTTTACTTTTCAGTAGTTTTTTAATCATATTATTATTGATATTTTTGTTTGCCTTATAGATGGGCACATCTTATACATGTATTATTATTTCAACTTAATTTTACTATTATTCTTAAGTTTTAATCATATTATTATTTCTTAGTTTACTATTATTCTTTAGTTTCATTTGTTTTTGTTCTAACAATTTATTAATATTTTTTGTTTAATATTTTCAATCATCATTGCATTTTTTGAATTTATATCAATAATTAATTTAATTTCTTCTTTTACAACATACAACATTTTCTTATACTTAACAATACAAATTTTTAATTTCAATCATACTATTTTTTATAATTTTACTATTTTTCTTTTCAATTTGATTAACAATTACGCGTCCATAACATAAAATTCTCGAACAGACAGGCCCGTGTGAACACACGGGTTAGTTACTAGTGAATTATTTAAAAAGACTCCTGAGGGAGTTTTGCTTAAGTGCCTTAGTGAGTCAGAGGCGTATTTAGCCCTTTCGACTGTTCATAGTGGGGCATGTGGGGCTCATCGCGTAGGCCACAAGATGAAATAGCTTTTATTTCGACAAGGTATGTATTGGCCTACTAAGATTGCATCGAATTCGCTAAGGGATGCCACGGGTGTCAAGTGCATGTAGGTATATAGCATGTCCCTGCAAGCGAATTACACTCTATAGTCAAGCCATGGCCCTTTAGAGGTTGGGCTTTGGATTTGGTTGGAGAAATTTGACCAGCGTCATCTAAAAATCAAAGGTACATTTTGGTAGGCATTGACTATTTTACGAAATGGATCGAAGTTGTGCCATTGCCAAATGTTGACCAAGAAGACGTAATCGAATTCATTAAAAAACACATTATCTATAGGTTTGGAATCCCAAAAACCATTACAACAGATCAAGGATCAGTATTCACTGGTCAAAAAATGCAAGAATTTACTAAAGAAATGGGTTTCAAACTATTAACCTCTACACCTTACTACGCTCAGGCTAATGGTTAGATCGAAGCAGCAAACAAAGTAGTGATTAGTTTAATTAAGAAACATGTGGGAAAGAAGCCTAGAAATTGGCACAAAACTTTGGAACAGGTTCTTTGGGCATGTCGAACCTCCCCCAAAGAGGCGACTAATTCCACACCTTCTCGATTGACCTTTGGTCATGATGCAGTATTACCAGTTGATATCTATCTCCAGTCGACGAGAATTCAGAGGCATCATGAGATCCCATCTGAGTCATATTAGAAAATGATGTTAGATGAATTGGTGGACTTAGATGAGGAAAGGCTTAATGCTTTAGATTTATTGAAAAGACAGAAAAATAGAGTAGAAAAGTCTTATAATAAGAAAGTCAAAGTTAAGACTTTTTCGCCTGAAGAGTTGGTTTGGAAAGTAGTTTTGCCTATGGATAAAAAAGATAGAGCTTTGAGGAAATGTTCCCCTAAATGGGAAGGCCCTTTTCAAATCATACAAGTTTTTCAAATGATGCTTATGAAATTGAAGAGTTAGATCAAGATAAGAGAATCTTATGGGGTAAACGGGAAGTATTTGAAAAAATACAAGCCTGCACTTCAAGAAGTAAAAATAGCCAAAGAATAACCACGCATGCAAAATAATTGAAGCTAACATGGTAAAATGAAAATTGTTGCCAAAATGGCTAAATTCGTTACAATCAAAAGAACCACGAAGGGTTCAAAAAAGTCATTACATAATTCAAGAAATGATGATTAAATAAAAGGAACTAGAACTAAAATGGAAGGGAGGCCTTCATGCTGAGGTACTTAGACTTCAGAAGATCTAACCGCTTCTCACAGACGAATTTTGTCGACCTTATGACCTCCAGTTCTGCTTCTAACTTTTGAGCCTTATCAGCAAAGCTCAGCCCAACTTCAAGTTCTTTCTCCATTTGGAGCCTTATCTTGGGCCTTCAAAATTTTGGCTTAAAGTTCTCTGATATGTTCCTCCCATGAATGGATATTTCGATTGTTGGTTTTGATTTCTGCCTTATTGTCTTCTTGGGCTTTCTCTAAATCAGCCAAGCGGTTGGTTGACTTCGAGGTAGCATCCCATACAGCCGCTACAAAACCAGTATAGCTTTCGATGTCTTTTGAGCTTTGCTTGATTTTGTTAACATCGGCAGTAACTTGGTCGATCATTAAAGTCAGTTCCAGGATAACATTTGCAACTTCAGGAGAAGCAGTCATGATGTCAACCTTCTTAAGAAGACCCTTCAAGGCAAGAGGAGAAGTATGATCGTACTCTATGAGTCGAAACAAGTCACATTTGAAAACTTTTTCTTTGATCTTTGAAAGTATTTTGCTAGCAGGGTTGTTGGTTGATCGACCGCCAGACACTGAAGGAGAGCTGAGACTTTTTTCAGACGAACACCCCCTAGAGCCAATCAAAGCCTTTAGGTATTCTCGAGGGTTGCTCTTTTTCAAGGCCGCCAGCTCTTCTGCATAAAGGGTCACAAAGGCGCTACCTGAATCTTTTGCAATCGACGGACCAAGATTAGGATTTGGTTTGAGGATTATCTCCTCACGAGTGTCTTCATCCTCTTCTTACTCCTGGTCACCATCCACTTCGACATGTTCAGGATTGTCCACGAACTCCTCAATAGGCATCGAATAGTTCTGAAGTACAGAGTGAGTTTCCCTTTCTTCCATGTCATCATCTAGATCTTGCTGGGTGATATCCATACGTTCGACTCTTGGAGAGCCATCTTCAGCTTCCCCTTTGATAGGGATGTGAGGGTTATCCACTTCCGTAACTACTTCAGTTTACATGTCCTTCTCCTGATCAACTTCGTGTTCAGAGCCACTGGTGTGAGAATTCTGAGTAGTGGTCTTGGGTGGCGAAGTTTCGCGCTGTTCCCCAACTGTTTGATTTATCTCGCTCATTGAGCTCTTCTCAGAACCCTTTGCAGAAGTGGAATGATACGTTGGTTCGCCTTCACTATTAAGGATTGTGGTGTTGGTTGATTTTGCAGCTGGATGAGTCGAAACTCCTACATCATCCTGAAAAATATAATTGAAGTCAGTAGTCGAACAGGAGTACTAAGAATACAATGAGGTATGAAAATTTGGTACCTTAGGAGCTTCAGCCCCAGGGCTTGAGTTATCACTTTCAGGCTGGTCTGCATCCTTCTTCAACATCTTTGCAGGAGTCGGTTCCAAAATGGTTAAGTTGGTGGGCTTCTTTGTCGAGGCCTTTACACATTTTGTTTGAGATTGAGCAAGGGCTTCGCTCATTTTGAGTTGCCTTTTATTTTTATTAAGGGGGTGAGCAAGGGCTTCCAATATAGTTTGTGACAAGTTACACGAGTTTTAGTATAATCACAATATCCAAATAACGTGGAAAATATAAAAATATTATATATGGATCCCTTGACTTATACACAATACTTGAAGTAAATTATTGTGAAATCGTCTTGAATCTTTCAGCCCCAAGAATCCTGCTCCAAAGTATCTATTCTACAACAATCTTTCCTCGATCCTACTGGTATTTTGAGCGTTAATATGTCCAAAGATTGAAAAGAACTCCCACTTGTCTTAACTCAAAAAAATGTGATCCTTCGCGAAGCAAATCGCACGCTCACGGAAAAAATGATTTGAATAGAGTTGTCACCAAACTTTATTTATTCCAAAAGAAGAAAGGGAAAATATTAATAAAACCTTTTAAATGAAAAATAAAATGGTTGTCGCAACCATATTCATGTTCGAGAGTCGATTATGCAAGGGGAAGGTATTAGCACCCCCCGCGTTCATTGTACTCAATGGGAACCTTTTAGTTAAACTTGTGATTGAATGTTAGCTATTGTTAATTGTTTCCTTCGAATGATCAAAAGGGCACAAGTAAAAAGAAAAGAGGTCGCAAAAATGTTTTTATTAGGGTGCTTGATGAGATTGCGGATCTCGCTCCAACGTATCCTCAGGTACAATGAGAAATTCAAAGCTATGTAGTTCTGCCCAGAAAACTAAGCCTTGGTTGATTAAGAGTGTCACTTTAGACATTTCTAGTGATTTAACCTTTACTTGTTGCTCGTTCTTGGAGACTGAAGTCTTTGTTTATTTCACATCAAAATGGATAAATCAAACTCATTTCTAAAAATAAAATCTTAATCATTTGATTTGTTTTATCGGAAAAGTGTTTAGATCGGATTTTAACAGTTAAACAGTGGCTTGCATACTCGCGGAGGAGACTTAAGCGCTAGTTTGAATACACGTTAGGACGACCAAACAATGTCCTTTGGAAAAATGCTTCTGATCGCACGAAGGCGACAAAAATAATTTTGATAAGTTAAGTGTTTTTTAACCGAATGACAAGTGCTTGGTGAAAACAAGTCGTGAGCCTTGAGATCAATTACTCCAGATTCGCTAGAATTCTAGACTCCCACGAACCTTTTTCATTCAATAAATTTATGAAATTTGCTTGATGGATAATGTGTACCACCCCGAAATCAGTAGAATATTTATTTAATTGGTTTATTTTAAATATTCGTACTTTGGTGAATATTTGGTGAATTATTGTGATGTCTGATGATTTATGTTGTGGGGTATTGACGATGTTAAGGTTGTGTTGATGATGTTAGGAGTATATGATTTATTAGGGATTATTTCAATAATAATAATAATGGAATAATGTGACAATGTTATTTAAATTATTATTATTTTAAAATAAAAGGAAGGGCTAAGTGGTAATTATGCGAGAATAAGTGAGGACAATGTTCGAAAAATCTATTAAGGGTCCTAGGGGTAAGATGGACAAAAGGAATTGGAGAGAAGTGAGAAGTCATTCTTGGTACGATCAGTTTGGAGAAAACGCTCTGAGGAAAAGAGAAAAAGGCTAGGGCTCAGAGAAGTTTCGGATGAACTCAGAGAGGAAGAATCGGAAAGCAATTTTCTAAGGTATGGGGAGAATCTTTTACCATTATAATTGATATAGGTGTAGAAGCATGTAGGTAGTAGGTTTCTGGGTAAATTAGACGAGTTCGTGACGAAATTGGGGTTTTGAAAAGGTATTAGATGTTAGGGATAAAACCCTTTATGATGTATTATTGTTCTTGTCTTGTTTCTATGGTGAATTATGGGTATTTTGGACTGTTGGGTGTTGGAATCGCAGACCTTTGGGGTCTGATGCAGATGTAGAACCGCAACTGAAAAAGTTGCAGGTTCGCGTGTTTCGCCGGGCGAAAGTCCCGTCTCGCCAGGCGAAGCGAATTCGCCCCCACTTCGCAGGGCAAAAGTGGGAGCGAAGGAAAGGTGGAAAAAGGGTGATACTAGATTTTGTATGAGAGTGTGTGATTCGCCCCTACTTCACCGGGCGAAACCCAAGCGAGTGAGTTGCTCGGCGGGAGAAATTGAAAGCGAAGAGAGAGTGTGAAATGTGATCTACTGGATTTTATATGGGGGAAGGTGTGTCGCCCCTGCTTCGCTAGGCGAAACCCTGGCGAGCGACCTGCTTCGCTGGACGAGCTTGATGGAAGTCCAATAGTTGATATTTCTTTTGTTAAAACTCTAACGAAATGCTTGCTTCCATCAACTTTTAAGGTGAAATTTGACTAACAAAAGATCCCAAAGGATGTTACTCTTGAATGGTTATGTTTTTGCAGAAAATGACAAAGGAAAACATCAGTTACAAGCAAGAAGAATTTCTGCCCTGAAACTTTCGCGATGCAAACTTTCCTTCGCATGTCTTGAACATTCAACAAGGAAGGAGAGTGAGTGGTAATGACAATAATCAGACGAAAATCAAGCAAGGTATATGTTTACTTTCTTTGTAGAATGTTAGCATGATTTTGGATTTTGTTTTCTCTTATAAACTCATATCATGCCTCATTTTACATTGAACACACTTGCTTGAATCATTTAGCAAAAACCAGAAAAGTGAGGTGAACTTCTATTGCGAAATCCTTGTGTTTAACTCGGTTGATTCATGTCCAATCTGAAAATTCCATTTGAGCTTTGTAAAGGTATAAAGAGGATCAAGGCAATTGTTTGATTTTGAGAAAAACCACCATGGCCAAAAAGACTTTCATCAAAACCAGTAAGTGAGTGAGCATTTGTGCACCCTCTTTGAACCAGAAAAATCAAAGGTTGGATCAAATTTTGAAAATACAAAACCACTAAGAAAATGACTTAGTGAAGTTATGATCCATTCCAATTTGTTTTTGCACAACCTGAACCATAATGATATGAATCATCAAGAGCTTCACTCATGAAAAGAAATAAGTTGGGGAGAGAATGGATGGTGATACCAAAAGGAAACGAAAAAGAAAAGAAAAGAAAGATCAAATGAGAAAAAGAGATACAAAAAGCAGAAAAACTTGGTATCATGAAAAAACGAAAAATTGAAAAGGCAAAAGAAAAGTCAAAATCATGGTGATAAAGCAAGGAGTGAAGCAAGTAAAGTAAGTTACAAAAGTGGACAGATTTTTGAAAAAGAGCATTAGGAGAAAAACCATCTCTTTATGAAACCTGGCCACATTACAACCTTCACAAGTCCTATGTGATTGATGCCTTCACTTGCTCAAATTTGTGAATTGATTGGATGAAAACATGAATCGACCCGGATGTTGACCAAGTGATCAAATGAGAGTCATCACACCACATAATTAAAACACACTTCAAAGTCTTAACCCCTTTTTATGAAGAAGAGTGTTAGGAAAGATTCAAGTAAGTTGTGTCATTATATTTTTGAGTACATTATATGATTTTGTGGGCGAGAACTTAATTCCATAATCATGCTCTGATTCTACAATCAGTTGAACATATTTCTTGCTTGAAAATTAATCATTTGAACCATTCATTTTTCAAAATGTTATTTCAAATACTTGCTTGAAAATCCTGAAAACATTTCTTGAAAAGGTCATGCTCTTGATTGAGGACAACCAAGAAAATAAGTTGGGGAAAATTTGATGGAAGTCCAATAGTTGATATTTCTTTTGTCAAAACTCTAACAAAATGCTTGCTTCCATAAACTTTTAAGGTGAAATTTGACTAACAAAAGATCCAAAAGGATGTTACTCTTGAATGGTTATGTTTTTGCAGGAAATGACAACGGAAAACATCAGTTACAAGCAAGAAGAATGTCTGCCCTAAAAATTTTGCGATGCGAACTTTCCTTCGCATAGCGAAGGTCGTGATGCGAAGTTGAAGCGAGCAACAACAGAATCAAACAGAATCAAACTCACCCAACTTCGCTTGAAGCGAACGCAGCGAGAAGAAGCGAGAATAGTTCGCATAGCGAACTTTACTTTGCATAGCGAAGTATGGCGATTCCTGAGGCGGTTTGAAATTCTTCAAGGTGAAGAAATCCAGGTTTCGCATAGCGACCAAAACTTCGCATAGCGAACTCAGGTGGCCAGAAAAGTTATAAATAGGACAAAAACCAGTTCAGAAGGGATCATCTTGTAATATATCTTTTAGAATACTTTGTAATAAATTAGGAGAGTAGGAATAGAAGAGGTTGTAAGGAGAAGGAGCTGGATACACATCAAAAGTCGGGACATCGTCGTTGATGTTGGTTAAACTCCATTCTTCCATTTTGTATCAAGCTACCATGAGTAGCTAAATTCCTATCTTGTTGGGATTGGTCGTAGTTCACCGCAACCGTATGTATTTTCATTGATCATGGCGTTATATGCAATTTATGTATGAATCATTATTGATGTTATCTTTATTTCATCGTTTATTTCATGGATTAAATTGATATTGACAAATACGATTCTAATCTCGATCTAAGATAACATCTATTAAACCCTAAATGCTAGACATAGATTTAGGTTTAATATTCATGAAAGTATCGAATCTTAATGCTATCGTATTGTTTAATAGGCTGAGAAATTGTCGATTAAACCATAAGGTAGAAATCTCATCAAAGTTTAGACATAAACTTTGTTTGTAAGCGATACGTGATAATATCGAAACATGCTTAAATTGTGTATAACTGATTCGTGATATACATATTGAATCGGTGGATGAACACCAATTCCTAACAAGTCTATTCCTCTGAAAACTATCTTCATTTATTATACTTGTTTACTTTTCGCAACTTATCCATCAAACATCTTGAAACGTTTGCTTAGAATCATAGAGAATATTGAATGGTTTTGATATCGCTCCAATCCCCGTGGGTACGATAAAAACAAATACTTACATTTGATTGTACTCAACATCAAATTGGCGCCATTGCCGGGGATTGACGTTTAAGATATTAAAACATCGCAATAGTTTCTATACTTCTAAGTTATTATATATTGTATATATTCTTTTACATTTACTGCTAACAGCTTTTGGTGTGTTAGAATTTTGCTCTCTTGTATGCAAAATCAGGTCTCTTGTATGCAAAATCAGGTATCATAAGAACAAGTGAAGCACAAGCAAGCTAAGCAACACCAAAAGGTAAAAATTCTGCATCAACCCTCTTCAAACAACAGTCCAAGGCTGCAATTAAAAGATCAAAGGAAGTAAATTACATGGAATTGTGGCAACGTAGACAATACTCATACAAGTATTACCAAGGGTATCCATACGCAAACAACATAGATTATGTCCAAGATTGGAGACAGGATGCGGAACCATACCAGAATTTCTATCAACAGCCGTAAAATCTTCCACAACCGGACAAAATATCAAAATTGTAAGACACCTTGATGCAATTTATGCAAATGTCTATGGAGAACCAAAAAAGTACTTAATCATCACTCAAGAATCTTGAAATACAAGTTGGTCAAATAGCAAGGAAGCATGAGGATCAACACCAAGAGACATCCACTGTTATCACATAAATCAATTCCAAGGAGCAATGCAATGAAAGTACAGCTCAAGACGTTATCGCTACTGATGATGGTAGTAATGATCACGTGGAAACAGAAAATGATGTTGTCAAGAGTGAAGCTGAAAAACAAGAGGAAAATCAATTAAAAATTCAGAAACAAGAGGATAATGAGGCTAGTTTCAAGAGAGATGCTATAATTAAAATCATTATGCAAGAGCACATATCAACTCAGCTGCAGATGGCTCTCATAAAAACACTTATTTCCCTCAATATCAAAAAGGAAAAATATCATTGGGGCTGTTTGAAAGTAACTAAGATAGTTAAGGGGAAAATGCTGAAACATTATAGTGACATTGCAAGAATCACCATAATAAGACCTCCAAAATATCCCTAACACAGGCTTCGAGCTAATGCCGTTAAACAAGCGCTTGTTGGGAGGCAACCCAACGTTGTAAGTCATTTTATTTTAGCTTTCAGTTCTTTCAATTGAAGTTTCAATTTTAGTATTTTTTGTTTGAAATGTCAGTTTATTAGTTTAACGCTACAATCAATTGAAAACTTTTTTACGGTAGTTCATACCGTAAATTCACTTGGTACTCCTATTAACGATTGGTGTTGGTATGTTGTAAGTCTGGTTTGAAAAGTTGTTGTTATGCTCCTGTTATCCTCATCATGAACATTGAGTGCTTCTTCTAATATTTTTAACAAAGGCCAAGTCAAGTATATTGAACATTCAACAAGGAAGGAGAGTGAGTGGTAATGACAAGAATCAGACGAAAATCAAGCAAGGTACATGTTTACTTGCTTTGTAGAATGTTAGCATGATTTTGGATTTTGTTTTCTCTTATAAACTCATATCATGTCTCATTTTACATTGAACACACTTGCTTGAATCATTTAGCAAAAACCAGAAAAGTGACATGAACTTCCATTGTTTACAAAAACTGTGAAATCCTTGTGTTTAACTCGGTTGATTCATGTCCAACCTGAAAATTCCGTTTGAGCTTTGTAAAGGTAAAAAGAGGATCAAGGCAATTGTTTGATTTTGAGAAAAACCAGCATGGCCAAAAAGACTTTCATCAAGACCAGTAAGTGAGTGAGCATTTGTGCACCCTCTTTGAACCAGAAAAATCAAAGGTTGGATCAAATTTTGAAAATACAAAACCACTAAGAAAACCACATAGTGAAGTTATGATCCATTCCAGTTTGTTTTTGCACAACCTGAACCATAATGATACGAATCATCAAGAGCTTCACTCATGAAAAGAAATAAGTTGGGGAGAGAATGGATGATGATACCAAAAGGAAAAGAAAAAGAAAAGAAAAGAAAGATCAAATGAGAAAAAGAGATACAAAAAGCAGAAAAACCTGGTAACAAGAAAAAAGGAAAGATTGAAAAGGCAAAAGAAAAGTCAAAATCATGGTGATAAAGCAAGGAGTGAAGCAAGTTAAGCAAGTTACAAAAGTGGACAAATTTTTGAAAAATAGCTTTAGGAGAAAAACCATCTCTTTATGAAACCTGGCCACATTACAACCTTCACAAGTCCTATGTGATTTATGCCTTCATTTGCTCAAATTTCTGAATTGATTGGATGAAAACATGAATCGACCTAGATGTTGATCAAGTGATCAAATGAGAGTCATCACACCACATAATTAAAACACACTTCAAAATCTTCATCCTTTTTTATGAAGAAGAGTGTTAGGAAAGATTCAAGTAAGTTATGTCATTATATTTTTGAGTACATTATGTGATTTTGTGGGCGAAAACTTAATTCCATAATCATGCTCTGATTCTACAATCAGTTGAACACATTTCTTGCTTGACAAGTAATCATTTGAACCATTCATTTTTTAAAATGTTATTTTAAATACTTGCTTGAAAATCCTGAAAACATTTCTTGAAAAGGCCATGGTCTTGATTGAGGACAACCAAGAAACTGAGTTGGGGAGAATTTGATGGAAGTCCAATAGTTGATACTTCTTTTGTCAAAACTCTAACAAAATGCTTGCTTCCATAAACTTTTAAGGTGAAATTTGACTAACAAAAGATCCAAAAGGATGTTACTCTTGAATGGTTATGTTTTTGCAGGAAATGACAAAGGAAAACATTAGTTACAAGCATGAAGAATTTCTGCCCTGAAACTCTCGCGATGCGAACTTTCCTTCGCATAGAGAAGGTCGCGATGCGAAGTTGAAGCGAGGAACAACAGAATGAAACATAATCAAACTCACCAAACTTCGCTTAAAGAAAACACAACGAGAAGAAGCGAGAATAGTTTGCATAGCGAACTTTACTTCGCATAGCGAACTATGGCGGTTCTTGACGCAGTTTGAAATTCATCAAGGTGAAGAAAGCCAGGTTTTGCATAGCGACCAGAGCTTTGCATAGCAAACTCAGGCAATCAGAACAGTTATAAATAGGACAAAAACCAGTTCATAAGGGATCATCTTGTAATATATCCTTTAGAATACTTTGTAATAGATTAGGAGAGTAGGAATAGAAGGGGATGTAAAGAGAAGGAGCTGGATACACATCAAGAGTCGGGAAATCGTCGTTGATGTTGGTTCAACTCCATTCTTCCATTGTGTATCAAGCTACCATGAGTAGCTAAATTCCTCTCTTGTTGGGATTGGTCGTAGTTCACCGAAACCGTATGTATTTTCTTTGATCATGGCGTTATATGCAATTTATGTATGAATCATTATTGATGTTATCTTTATTTCATCGTTTATTTCATGGATTGAATTGATATTGACAAATACGATTCTAATCACGATCTAAGATAACATATATTAAACCCTAAATGCTAGACATAGATTTAGGTTTAATATTCACGAAAGTATAGAATCTTAATGCTACCGTATTGTTTAATAGGCTGGGAAATCGTCGATTAAACCGTAAGGTAGAAATCTTATCAAAGTTTAGACATAAACTTTATTTGTAAGCGATACGTGATAATATCGAAACATGCTTAAATTGTGTATAACTGATTCGTGATATACATATTGAATCGGTGGATGAACACCAATTCCCAACAAGTCTATTCCTCTAAAAACTAGCTTCATTTATTATATGTGTTTACTTTTCGCAACTTATCCATCAAACATCTTGAAACGTTTGCTTAGAATCATAGAGAATATTGAGCGGTTTTGATATCGCTCCAATCCCGGTGGATACGATAAAAACAAATACTTACATTTGATTGTACTCAACAGAGCTCTAGGAGAATAGGAGCAGTAATTTTATTTTCTTTTCTTTTCCTTTCTACGCTATGATGCTTTGTGTCTTGATGATTTATGATGACTTTTGATGCATGATGATGATGTGATAACATGATGATTTATGTCGATTTTTTATGTATGTTAATGATGTGTTACCATGATGCTTGATGAGATCTTATGAATGATGATGCAATTGACGCTTTTGTGAGGATGATGATTTATGACGTTTGCATCATGCATTTATAACATCCTCGGACTTTGGTCTAGTGACAGTTTTAGGACTTCGGTCAAGTGGTGGCTTCAATCCCATTGTGTGAATTGGAGTGTATGATGTTGCTCCGGCTCTTGTGTATAATCGATCCTATTGGTGGGGATCTTTGGAGGGTGATGGCCTAGTGTCCATCAAACATGATGAATTGGTACCACATACATGAGTCTGTGTTGTGCATTTCATATTTTGTGGCATTGCATTATTATGACTGAATGATGTTGATGACATGATTTTCATGATGTAATGATGATGATGATTATGTATAATGATGATATTGTTTTATTACGATGCATGCTATCTTATTATTTCTTATCTTATATCTTTTATAATGGTTTATGATTACTCACCCTGCCTGTTTGAATGTTGCCTCCACGTGGGTAACGTGCAAGTGATCAGGATTAGCTTTTGGTGCGTGAAGATCTTACTTGAAGTACTTTTGATTATTTTGGTCGAGTAGAGGGTCTTTCTCTTATATGTAACATCTGGTCGGGACGTTTGAGTCGAAGCATGGTGTTCTTTTGATTGATGATATTTATGATGTTTTGAAGTTGTTTTAAAACCTTTTGATGTTAGAACTTATGATGTTTTTCTTGAAGTTTTCCGCTGCGTAGTAAATGATTTAATTTGATGATTATAACCCGTGTTACGGAGCAAGATGTTATTATTTGATGTTGAAATTCTGGCATAGCAGACATCAGATGTCCTAACGCATGTCAAGACATTATTCTGCATAATCATTTAAACAAGAACAGAACAACAGACTCATACCTTGAATATCAGTAACTGCAGAATCACAGATGTTACGACATCTGTTCCAACATGTTTATCAAAACCAATAATAGAATATGTAAATCTGCAGAATGATAAAAGAACACAGTAATTGTTAACCCAGTTCGGTGCTATTCGCCTACATCTAGGGGATACCAATCCAGGAAGAAGACTCCATTATCTGTAGTAAACTTATAAAGTTAAACTCCCCTGTTTACAATTTTATCTCCTAAATACTACCCAATGAAATATTTACCAAAGAACACCCTCTTTGATATGAGAATCACCACTCACTTCCCCTAATCACAATCTGTGATATCTAAACCATCCCTGTCATTACAGAATTCTGTCAAGCATACTTGACCAACATGATAACTTGGATTTGCTTTAAAGCTTCATCCAAGAACAATACACAATCCAATACCTAAAGGCTTAGGGATCTGTGTGATACCTATGTCTACCACAGTGCATCAAACGATACAAAGGGAGACTTACAAAGCCTAAAGAGCCAACGACTCTCAAAACCCCAAACCCTTATATTCTATACACAAACTAAGTTACACAAGGCATATTTTAAAACCCTAGATCTAAGTACTCTTATATAAGCTTCAGCAGTCTTGGGCTTCATATCTGTTAGTTCCTGGATTGGCTGGAATTTTGGTAAAACAAAGTATATTCAATGTTGATGTCAAGGTGCTGATGTTGCAACATTGAAGTCTTAACACTGGGTTGTGTTAAGTATTTAAGTGCTGAAGTTGGATGTCTGATGTCACACAGGTGATGTTGTAACATCAGATCTGCAGAATCAATAACATCAGGTGCAGATGTTGTTAGGGCACGCGTGTTAGCTGGAATTGTGGAGAGTGATTGACTCATTGGATGAGAATATCTTGGGATAGATATTTTCTGTTACATGGGAGATTTGATTGCAGGTCTGTTGGAGAATTAAAAGGTTGAAGATTTAAAAATATTTTGGGGATAAAATCTGTTTTGAAGATTCAGTTTTAATTAACAAATCTGATCAAATATTGTGACAAGTCCAAGCCCAATTCAGGAGCTATATAAAGCGCACAAGACCAAAGGAAAAAGTACAGAAAACATTCAGAAGATCAGGAGCTGGAGACTTAGTGTCTAGAGTTTGTTTAGAGTGCTTGTGTTTACACTATTCTAGGGTTTGAATAGGTGTTGTGTTTCTGTCCTCTCTAGAAGCTGTGAAGCAATAGAGAGTGATTGCTTGATCGAAGTTAGGAAGCAAGATCAAGGGTACTCAAAGTGGTTTCTTTGAGTGTTTGTAAGGGATTGAGTGGTGTTCTCATACCTAAGTGGTTTCTTAGGTAGGAAGTCATTAGTAGAGTATAAGTTTAGGAGATTGTCAACGGGTTGTTGAATCTGTAAATTATATCTACAAGTAGTGAATTCCATCCCTGGCTTGGTAGCCCCCAGAGTAGGTTGGTTGTAACCGAACTGGGTCAAAAATTCCTTGTGTTGCTTTGTTACTGTTATTGTTGTCCATTGTGCAGAGTGTGTTGTTGTGACATCACACCTTAACATCACACGTCTGATACCAGAATTTCAATTGGTAACAGAGCAGGCATCCTGTCTGTCTCTGGGTGAGATCTAGGGAAGGTTCTTTCTGGTCAAAAGATGGACAAAGAAGTTGTAGGATTCGTCAACAGACCCCCTATTTTGGATGGATCCAATTATGACTATTGGAAGCCAAGGATGACCACCTTCTTAAAATCCTTGGACAGTAGGGCTTGGAAAGCTGTTATTAAAGAGTGGAAAGCACCTGTTGTATGTGAGAAGGATGATACTGGTGAAGATAAAGAAGGCACCTCTAAGCCAAAGCCTGAAGAAGAGTGGACCAAGGAGGAAGACGAGCTTGCCCTTGGAAATTCCAAAGCTCTAAATGCCATCTTCAATGGAGTGGATAAGAATATATTTAGGTTGATCAATACCTGTGAAGTTGCTAAGGAAGCGTGGGATATTTTGAAGGCTACACATGAAGGAACATCTAGAGTTAAGATGTCAAGACTTCAGATTCTAACAACAAAGTTTGAAAGTCTGAAGATGAAGGAAGATGAGACTATCCATGACTTCCACATGAGTGTTCTGGAGCTGGCTAATGCATCCAGTGCTCTTGGTGAAAAGATGTCAGAAGAAAAGCTTGTAAAGAAAATCCTTAGGTCCCTTCCTAAGAGGTACAAGATGAAGGTGACTGCAATTGAAGAAGCTCAAGACATCAGTAAGATGAGGGTTGATGAGCTCATTGGATCACTTCAAACTTTTGAGCTTGGTTTGAATGAGGAAGAAACAGAAAAGAAGCCCAAGAGTATAGCTTTGGTCTCCACTCCTGTAGAAGCTAATAAAGTTATAGATGATGATTCTCAGGAAGATCTGTCTCAAGCCATTGTTATGTTGGGAAGACAGTTCAACAAGGTGTTCAAGAGGATGAACAATAACTCCAGGCCTAACGTCAAGAACATCTCTTCTGACATCAGCAAATCAAAAGAGAAAGATGAAGAAAAGACTGCTCATGAGAAAGGTGTTCAGTACTTTGAGTGTGAAGGGTATGGACACGTCAAGAAAGAATGTCCCACCTTCTTGAAAAAGCAGAAGAAAGGCATGACAATTTCCTGGTCTGAATCTGATAGTGAAAATGAAGGTGAGTCAACAAAGCATGTTAGAGCATTAACAGGAACTATTGTTTCTGATGATGATAGTGATGGAGAAATAACTTATGAGGAGTTAACATATACTTATCAAGAGCTGTGCTTAAAAAGTGCTGAGATTTGTCAAGAAAACAAGTGTCACAAGCAACAGATTGCTCAGCTTGAGAATGTAAAAGCCGATCTGGAAAATGAAGTTGTACTAGTTAAATCTCAACTTGATCAGATGACAAAATCTGTTAGGATGATGAACAGTGGTACAACCACTCTTGATAAGATTCTTCAGTCAGAGAAAGTTGCTGGAGATAAATCAGGTATAGGATATGTGGTTGAGGAAAAGAGTTCTACAGAAGCAAGCACTTCTGGAACAAAGAAGGAGGTGTCCCAACCAATGTCTTAGCATCAAACAAAGAGACATGATTCTACACCTAAGAAGGTTACTCATCCACAGCCTCAGAATATTAAGAAGAAGAATGCTCATCATCAGAAGAAGGTGCAGTCTCAGGGAGCTAGTCAG
Organism: Lathyrus tuberosus; assembly: GCA_022829125.1. Classification (NCBI taxonomy): domain Eukaryota; kingdom Viridiplantae; phylum Streptophyta; class Magnoliopsida; order Fabales; family Fabaceae; genus Lathyrus; species Lathyrus tuberosus. Next base: position 3,391,653 of record JALAZF010000061.1, on the reverse strand, counting down.
TATATGCCACCTCAATATCACAAGAGCATGAAGGCTGCTAGGTTCAATCAGAACATGTTTCATCAACATCAGGGGAACATGTATGAATATGGATATGGATACAACAATGTTGTGCCTCATTACTATGGAAGAAGGAAGCCTCATCACCATAGGAGACAGTCCAAAAGATAGTATCCTTACCATAGAAGACAGTCAAACTATGGTAGTAGAAGACAACAACCTTATCATAGAAGAAGAAATCAACAATATGGATGGCAGCACCAGCAACATCATCATCATGGTGGCAGAAGGTTTAACCACTTTAGAGATGACAGAGTTAGATGCTTCTACTGTGGAAGGTTTGGACATATGCAGTACTCGTGTTTTAAACTGCATGGTATCCACAATATGCTCCTCAACCCAGACAGAAGGAGGTCAGGCCCAAAGTAGTAAAACAATGGGTTCCTAAAGCTCATGTCACATGTCTATTGGCTCACACATCAGATGGACATTTTTCTATGGATGCATGGTACTTTGACAGTGGATGTTCAAAACACATGACTGGATCCAAGAAGCATTTGGTAGAGTTCAATCTTTGTCATGCAAATGATGTTATTTTTGGCAATGGTGAAAAAGGAGTAGTAGAAGGAATTGGAAGAGTGAAGAATCATGATGGTCTTACTCTTGATAATGTGCTCCTTGTTCAAGGGTTGAGTGCTAATTTAATTAGCATAAGTCAACTTTGTGATGAAGGTTACAAGGTAAGCTACACCAAAGATGAATGTGTGGTAGCTGATGAGCAGAATGAGGTAGTGATGAAGGGAGTAAGATCCAAAGATAATTGCTATCAGTGGATACCTCAAGTGGACAGCTTATCTAGTGATGATGCTGTAACATCAGATGGCGACATCAAGTGTGAAACTATGGTGAAAAGTCAATCTGGGTTAATGACTTATGGTGCTTTTACTCCTAAGTTGGATGATGTGTTAAAAGCCAACTTGAGTAATCAGTTATGTGAGCAAGATGAAGGAGTCAACAATGCTGATGGAAGGATCAAAAGCTGTGACCTTAAGAAGTGCTGGGAGCTGAATACTTGCAAGGCCAAGAAAGATGACAACCTGACTAATGACTCCTATAGTTCAGAAGAAAAATTTCACAAGTTGACAATCCTTAGGTTGGAAGATGCAGATGTTAGGACTGATGATGAACTAATTGCAAAAGTGGTTCCCGGGGTTGCTAAACGACTGAAATCAAGGAAAAGGAAAGTTATTGAGTCACCTCCAAAGATGAGAACTGATAAGCAGAAGATCTATGTGGATGGTAGTACAAAATCCAGGAGTAAAGTGTTCATCTCTTCCAGAAATAGGAAGATCAGAGATAAGTCTGATGATAATGACCAGGATATCTCTCAAATGAAGGAAGCCGTTGTTGTTAGAACTTCTGAGAAAATTCAAAAGGCCATACTAGATAACATTCCTGTGCTTTTCATAAAATGGTGGAAGTATGTTCTGGAAAAAGAATTTGGTATAGATACTCTGGATATGGTTGAGTTTGCTAGGATATGGTTCAGAGAGGGTGTGGGAACTTATGGTATTCAGGTGTGTATGAATAAGTTACTCTGACTGTGTTTTATTGGGAGCTTCTTGAAGAACGTCCTTGTGCAATGAGTCCTTTGAATGATGATGAGAAGCTGATGTCCCAAAAGATGTAACATCATGCTTACTGGTGGTTATATTTGGAAGATGATTGAGATTGGACATGTGGAATTGGATGCTCTAACATTTTTGGTCAGAAGAGGTGGAGATTATGGTCATGTGTTCTGGCAAAGCATGACTACTGTCTTTGAAGACTTCACCAGTTTCAACAACTACTGGTGGATGTAAGGATGGAGTAATTGTGATCTCTTGAAGAGACTGGATCTTAGTAAAGCTTATAAGTAAATTGAGAATTTGTGGAGTTTGTGACACAGTGTTGAGTTTAGATTATTTTGCTGATAGTAAATCCAGTAGTGGAGCATATGTAATACCCTGGTGTCAAGAGTATCCTTGGTGAAGGATGTCTTTGTTCTGGATCTGAAGCTTAGTGCTTACATTATATCTAAGGAGCATCTACATAGTCATACGGGAGAATGATGAAGTAGAAGGTTTGCCTTGGATGGTGAAGATGAATTGTATGATAGCCTTTGGAGAAAGGGACAGTGGTACAAAAATGCATGTACTCAGAAAATGTGCTCAAATGTTCATCTCCATCTAGAGCATTTGTTAATCATGATAGGGGGAGTACTTGTCTATGGATTTTGCAGCAAAGGTGCATTTATCAAGCTTGTGGAGATTGGTTGCTTCTTATGAGGATATAATGTCAGATAGCATGTTATGACATTAGGCTGTTGATTGGTGTTTTGGTGTGGCCTTGAATGGTTCTAGTCATATGAAGCAAATTGTTTGAATCTCGTGCGCACATGCATCTGAGGAGATGTCTGAAGCCAAGATTGAATCATGGCCTTGAATAGATTGTACACTTGTCTTGGTGTGTGTTATTATAAGTGTGTGGAGTTGACTTAGAGTTCAGTGGAAGGCATTGTGTGTGTACTTCAGATCTTGTGGATGATTGTGTGAAGCCTTCATAACTGGATGGATGAAGAATATGTCTGGATTTTCAAAATGTGGATATTGTTGACAGAAGAAGTATGGTTTTGTACAGGGTGTCATAGGACTTCTTGTTGAGGTTTGTCTAATTGTGGCTAAAAAGGGGGAGAAAATAGCCAAGATAGTCAAGAGTATTATTGCCATATGCTGCCAGTGTAATGCAGATATTAAGGAAGAGTTATTGAAAGTTGTTGCTGCATTAAGGGGGAGTTTTGAAGATATCATGACATTTGAAGAGTGCAGCCAAGGAGAAAAAGTGTTGCACATTGTGAGCTACTGAACAGCTGTGATGCTGGTTCATGTTTTAGAGGGGGAGCACCAATTGGCTGTTGTCAATAATGAAGATGGTGTTGCAGCAGATCAAGTGATGAAGACTATGAGTAAAGTGTCAAACTGCTGCTAATTGAGTATCAAATTTTTAAAGATTATTCCGCTGCTGAAATCTCTGAAGGTGCAGAGTGCAGAAAGTGTTTTAGCCAAAATTAGACAAAGGGGGAGATTGTTAGTTCCTGGATTGGCTGGAATTTTGGTAAAACAAAGTATATTCAATGTTGATGTCAAGGTGCTGATGTTGGAACACTGAAGTCTTAACACTGGGTTGTGTTAAGTATTTAAGTGTTGAAGTTGGATGTCTGATGTCACACAGGTGATGTTGTAACATCAGATCTGCAGAATCAATAACATCAGGTGCAGATGTTGTTAGGGCACGCGTGTTAGCTGGAATTGTGGAGAGTTATTGACTCATTGGATGAGAATATCTTGGGATAGATATTTTCTGTTACATGGGAGATTTGATTGCAGGTCTGTTGGAGAATTAAAAGGTTGAAGATTTAAAAATATTTTGGGGATAAAATCTGTTTTGAAGATTCAGTTTTAATTAACAAATCTGATCAAATATTGTGACAAGTCCAAGCCCAATTCAGGAGCTATATAAAGCGCACAAGACCAAAGGAAAAAGTACAGAAAACATTCAGAAGATCAGGAGCTGGAGGCTTAGTGTCTAGAGTTTGTTTAGAGTGCTTGTGTTTACACTATTCTAGGGTTTGAATAGGTGTTGTGTTTATGTCCTCTCTAGAAGCTGTGAAGCAATAGAGAGTGATTGCTTGATCGAAGCTAGGAAGCAAGATCAAGGGTACTCAAAGTGGTTTCTTTGAGTGTTTGTAAGGGATTGAGTGGTGTTCTCATACCTAAGTGGTTTCTTAGGTAGGAAGTCATTAGTAGAGTATAAGTTTAGGAGATTGTCAACGGGTTGTTGAATCTGTAAATTATATCTACAAGTAGTGAATTCCATCCCTGGCTTGGTAGCCCCCAGAGTAGGTTGGTTGTAACCGAACTGGGTCAACAATTCCTTGTGTTGCTTTGTTACTGTTATTGTTGTCCATTGTGCAGAGTGTGTTGTTGTGACATCACACCTTAACATCACACGTCTGATACCAGAATTTCAATATCTTTGGTCCTTGATCCATTCCTAGAAAGCGCATCAATTCTTGGGCATATTTGTTACAAAATTAAAACCTGTTAAACAAGTGTATAACTTCAGGATGTCATGTCTTCAGGTTGAGACATCGTCTTTAACATCTTTGTTCATGGCCATATTTCTTCATCATTATTAATAATATGTTTTACCAAAATTTTGCAAACCATAGGAGCTTTCAATCTTCCCCTTTTGACAAATTTTGGCTAAAACTTCTTTTAGTCTGAATGGCGGTTATGATTGGAATGTTGAGTATACCAGATTCATGTTGGTGTACACGAGGAGGAAGATAACACAACCTCCCTCTTCCCAAGGTGAGTGAAGTTGAAAAAGGTCCAGAAGTTGAGACTCCTATAGAAACAAGAAGAAAGTCTAAAACACCATAACACTGAACATTCCTTTTAAACACACTCCCCCTCCAGAGATCAGTTGTAGACTTCGTAATTCTGAGTACATAAAGCAAGTAACTCAGGTCACAAGACACAACCTGATCTTTAACTCAAATCAAAAGACACAAGGGAAACATAGACAAGATGATAAAGCAAACACCTTGTTCAATGTTCTTGCAAAACACCTGCAAGAACAACACACACATTCCCTGTGCTAGTGACTCACACTCCCCCTTTTTAGCCAAAAATTGGTAAAGGTAGCCAAGACATTCCCATACCCAACCAATAGTTATCCATATTTGAACAAAAGACATTTGGAACACACCACAAGGAAAACACAGCCTGAGACAAACTGATCCAAGGACTCCCTTAAATACCCAAGAAATGTCCTTCGAATATGTAGCATGCGATTTTTGTCGGTGACGCGACCACCTTATTGCCATTGGTTGGAATTGGGTGCTACTTTATGATTTCTTATTTATCATATGAAGCTGGAAAGGAAAGGGAAGCTATCTAAAACTAACCTTGCATGCAAATGTTTTCTTTAACAAATGCTAAGAGATTGGGGGGTCCGGGGACAGGTTATACAACGGGGAGTTGTCAACTACCCATCCTATATATGGTTATCCATAGATCGTTAACAATTTCTACTATTTTCTTTTTACTGGTGTTTATCAGTCGTAAATGGGAAAGTTTCTCCTTTGGGAATGTTTGAGAGAGAGTATTTTGTTGATGTCGGGTTTTTCTGATGTTTTTGGTAAGGTACTGGACCTAAGGTTTTTGTTATGTGTGCTCGCTAAGATTTTGCAATCTTATGCCTACATATTCCCGTTAAAGGAAACAGGGAAATCAGAGCAATCATAGTTCCTCCTATTCTATGGGCGGAAAAAGATGTTTGGTGTCTTGTTCAAAGCCCAAGATTGAAGCTAAAGGGTATTTGTGTCTTGTTCAAAGCCCAAGATTGAAGCTAAAAGTTATTTTGTGTCTTGTTCGAAGCCCAAGATTGAAGCTAAAGGTTTGACTGAGAGAGAATTTGTCATCTCTAATGAAGATATCTGTTTATCACAACTGTTGGGTGATTGATTATAAAGGAGAATTACTTTAACTGGGATATGAGAATCCAGCAATACCATAATTTTCTATATAAGGGATTTGTCCTGAAGGAGAAAACTTTAACTCAGTGTTAAGCAATGCCATTTTTCCTTAGGAATCTTTCATGGTAAGAGAGGGACATTGGCTTGGATGTAAATAATCCTGAGGCTTGCCACTTACAGCAATTAGATGAAAGAAGGGGATTTACCAGGATAAGAGATGGACTACAACTTGGATTTTTGAATCAACAAGTGTGCCACTTATAGTAATTATCTGATATTAGGGTTTGTTTTGATTTTCTGTTTTGATGTGTAATATATAGAGAAAATGCCTTCCTACAGAGAGATTTTTTATTTCCTCTGAGGGGATGTTGATTTTTATGTGCCTTGATCAAAGCCCAAGGTTGAAGCTAAAAGGTCGACTCTACTAGGGAGTTTTATATCTGTCTTGTACAAAGCCCAAGATTGAGGCTGAAAAAGAGACTAACTCTTTTGGAGATATCGTTATACAAAGCCTAAGAGGAGGCTAGAAGGAATTGGCTCTTTCGGGTAAATATTTTGTCTGTCTTGTACAAAGCCCAAGATTGAGGCTAAAAGGGATTGACTCTACTGGGGATAGGTTTTATCTGTCTTGTACAAAGCCCAAGATTGAGGCTAAAAGGGATTTAACTGACTCAGTTGGAGAATATTTATAGGTGTCTTGCTCAAAGCCCAAGATTGAGGCTAAAAGGTGCTGAGGGATGATCATTATACAAAGCCTAAGAGGAGGCTGGTTGGGGAATTTCTTATATAAAGCCTAAGAGGAGGCTAACTTCTGCTGAGGATTATTGAGATCCAAAGGCAGGTCCAAATTGGGGAATCAACTCTTGTTGGGGATTACAGAAGACGTGAAAGATTAGAGACCTTGAGGTTCTGATAGAGGGTTTATTGATAGTAATTTGACCCTAGCTGGGGAAATTTGAAGTGAGAGTTTAAGGATTGAGTTTTGAAACCTATGGAGGTTTAACTCTGCTAGTGATTGATGAAATGATCAGGGTTTTTCCTATACTTTTAGGAAACTTGTTGGTTTCTTTGAGATCCAAGAGGAGATTAGAATGTCCAAGTCTACTGGTATGAAAAGGTTAACTCTAAACTGGAGGATGATCTTTGTATGATGCCCAAGAGGAGGCTGAGACTGTCCAAGTCTACTTGTATGAAGCCCAAGAGGAGGCTGGTGTTTTAAGGGATGAGAATCAACCCTAAACTGGTCTGATGTGTTGACTCTTTGGAGGACTACCCTAACAAAGGATGACTAGGTTATGTCCTATACCTGTAGGAGGTCTTTGGGTCCTTGTATTAAACCCAAGAGGAGGCATGAGAACTTCTAAGAAGCCTGAGGGTCCTTGTACAAAGCCCAAGAAGAGGCTGGGGATGTTTTTAGGAAGCCTTTGGGTACTAGCTAAAGAAAGTTCAAGAAAGGTTTCACCGGGAATAATCCTTTCTTTAGTGAACAGTTCTAGGGTTTGAAGAAATTCAAGAGAGGTTTCACCGGGAATTTATCCTCTCTGGGGGAAATGAATTTCTTAGACAAATTTCTAGATAATGACAGTCTTGAGAAAAGTTTCACCAGGAATAATGACCTTGACTGGAAGTTTTTCGACAAACAGTGTTATCGCTGGGGGATTTCACCTTGTTGGACGTAAGTACTTGTCTTTTGAGGTTTCCAATCCATCGGGATGATTTTTCCTTGCGTCTCTAATTTTTGCCTAGACCGCCCTTTCGGGTTTTCAATCCACTGAGACATTTTTTTTATTTAAGCGAAGTATTTCTTGAATACATCAACATTCATGGGGTAGGCAAATTCCTCTCCATCCATGGTTGCGAGTTTCAAGGCGCCGCCTGAAAAGGCTTTCTTGACCACATAAGGGCAGTCATAATTCGGAGTCCATTTATCCCGGGAATCAGTGAGGAATGATTGTATCTTCTTGAGCACGAGGTCTCCTTTTCTGAAGACACAGGGTCAGACCTTTTTATCGAACACTTTCTTCATTCTTTGCTGATACAACTGACCATGGCACGGAGCCATTATTCACTTTTCTCCGATTAAGTTCAATTCATCGTGTCGACTTTGACACCATTCAGCCTCTGTTAGCTTAGCTTCCATCAATACATGGATTGATGGGATCTCTACTTTTATGGGAAGTACTGCTTCCATGCCATATACTAGAGAGAAAGGGGTTGCCCCTGTTGAAGTGCGGACAGACGTGCGATAACCGTGAAGAGCAAAAAGTAGCATTTCATGCCAGTATTTGTAGGTTACAACCATCTTTTGAACAATCTTCTTAATGTTCTTGTTAGCCGCTTCTACCGCCCCGTTCATCTTAGGTCGGTAGGGAGATGAATTATGGTGTTCAATTTTGAACTCAGCACACAATTCTTTCATCATCTTGTTGTTCAAGTTATATCCATTATCAGTGATGATCTGGCTTGGAACACCATACCGGCAGATGAGGTTGTTCTTGATAAATCGGACCACGACTTGTCGGGTTACATTGGTGTATGACGCTGCTTCGACCCACTTGATGAAGTAGTCAATAGCCACCAGGATGAACCGATGTCCGTTCGAAGCCTTGGGTTTAATCCTGCCAATCATGTTGATTCCCCATATAGAAAAAGGCCATGAAGAAGAAAGAACTTTGAGATACGTTGGCGGTACATGGATTTTGTCAGCGTATGTTTGACACTTGTGACACTTTCTCATGTACTTGTAGCAATCGGATTCCACAGTCAACCAATAGTATCATGCTCTTAGAATTTTTCTGGCCATTGTGTCCGTTGGCATGAGTGCCAAAGGATCCTTCGTGAATTTATTTCATCAACATGTTTGCTTCTGGTCTGTCTACGCATCTGAGCAAGACCATGTAGAAATTTCTCTTGTAGAGTGTATCACCGCTCAGGAAGAAGTTGCCTGCCAGTCTTCTGATGGTTTTCCTGTCTTTTCTTGATGCCCCAGGTGGGTATTCTTGTTTCTGAAGGAAGCAATTGATATCGTGATACTAAGGTTTGTCGTCCATGACTGCTTTGATCGCGAAGATGTAAGCGGGCTGTTCTAGGTGCATTATATCAATCTTAGGTACGTCGTTCCATTGACCTACACTAATCATGGAAAAAAGAGTGGCTAGTGCATCAACCATGTGATTCTCTTAACGAGGGATATGATGAAACTCGATTCTGTTGAAGAATGGTAACAACCTTCTTGCGTAATCTTTGTAAGGAATCAGTCCTGATTGGTATGTGTTCCAATCTCCTTTGATCTGATTGATAACCAGGGCTGAGTCTCCATACACATCCAAGTTCTGAATCCTCAAGTCGATAGCTTCTTCGAGACCCATGATACAAGCTTCGTATTCGGCCTCATTATTTGTGCACTTGAATGTCAGTCTAGCAGTGAAAGGAATGTGGGTACCCTGAGGTGTCACGATGATTGCCCCAATTCTGTTTCCATAACTGTTGACAGCTCCGTCAAAGATTAGTCCCCATTGGGAACCTGGTTCTGGCCCTTCACTGGGTAGCGGTTCATCGCAATCTTTCATTTTCAAGTACATGACATCTTCGTCTGGGAAGTCAAATCTGACTGATTCCTGATTTTCAATTGGTTGATAAGCCAAATGATCGGCTAAAATACTTCCGTTGACGGCTTTTTGAGCATGGCACTCTATGTCGTATTCCGATAACAACTTCTTCCAACGAGAAATCCTTCCCGTGAGAGCAGGCTTTTCAAAGACGTACTTGATTGGATCCATTTCGAAGATTAACCAAGTAGTGTGACAAATCATGTACTGGCGAAGACGTTTGGCTACCCAAGCCAGAGCGCAACAAGTTTTCTCGAGCATAGTGTACCGAGTCTCACAGTCGATGAATTTCTTGCTTAAATAGTAGATGGCAGACTCTTTTATTTTTGTTTCGTCTTGTTAGCCAAGTACACAACCCATATAGTCTTCCAAGACTGTTAGGTATATAATCAGTGGTCTTCCCTCTACTGGAGGTGGCAGGATCGCTGGGTTCAACAGATACTCTTTGATATTGTCGAAAGCTTTTTGACAATCTTCCGTCCATACACAACTCTGATTCTTTCTGAGGAGTTTGAAGATTGGCGTGCATGTCGCGGTCAAGAGGGATATGAACCTTGAGATGTAATTCAAAGGTCCCAAAAATCCTCTGACTTGTTTTTCAGTCTTTGGAGAAGGCATTTCTTGAATGGCCTTGACCTTGTCAGGATCAACCTAAATTCCTTTTTGGCTGACGATGAACCCTAAAAGTTTTCTTGAGCGGACACCAAACGTGCATTTGTTGGGATTCAGGCGGAGTTTATATTTTCTCAGACGCTCGAATAGCTTCGAAAGGTGTGTCACATGCTCTTCTTCTGTTTTAGATTTGGCAATCATGTCATCGACATACACTTCGATTTCTTTGTGTATCATGTCGTGAAACAAAGTGGTCATGGCCCTTTGATAGGCTGCCCCGACGTTCTTCAAACCGAACGACATTACCTTGTAACAAAAGGTGCCCCATGGGGTAATGAATAAAGTTTTATCCATGTCTTCCGGCGCCATTTTGATTTGATTATAGCCCAAGAATCCATCCATGAAGGAAAAGACTTTGAACTTTGTTGTACTGTCAACCTGCATATCTATGTGTGGTAAGGGGAAGTCATCCTTTGTACTTGATTTGTTCAGATCCCTGTAGTCTACACACATTCTGACTTTTCCGTCCTTTTTTGGAACTGGCACTATGTTGGCCAACCATTGATGGTATTCTGAGGTGGCAAGGAAACCTGCATCAATCTATTTCTGCACTTCCTCTTTAATTTTGATGGCCATATTCGGGTGAGTTCTTCTCAGCCTTTGTTTCACAGGAGGACATTCTGATTTCAGCGATAAATGATGTTCCACGATGCTGGTATCCAACCCTGGCATGTCCTGGTAGGACTAAGCGAATGCATCGGTAAACTCTTTGAGAAGTTTTATCAAGCTTTTTTTGATAGTCGGACTGAGTAGTTCACCAATCTTAACTTCCTTGTTTTCTTCCTCTGATCCCAAATTGACTGTTTCCAACGGCTCTTTGTGAGGTTCAACAGACCGTTCCTCTTGCCTGAGTAATCGGAAGATCTCCTCTGGAATTTCTGCATCCTCTTCTTCTTCAGCCTCAAATACCGGGAATTCAAAGTTGGGAGAAGGCATTTGATCGCATGTTTCAACGGGGTTTAAAACAAGCAATCTGCATGACGTGATGATTCGTTTTTTAGAAGAGATAGATTGAATGCAAGAGTGTGTGCAGTGTATTTTCTGAAAAATACTTGTTATTATTTTGGGTTGTTTTAGGATTACCATTTTCTGAAAAACGAAAAGTGAAAATAGCAATAAATGCGGGAATGACAGAATAATGTTATTTATTTATGATTTTTGCAATTCTTGAAATACAGCCCTATAAAACAAAACTCTGTCGCTTTGGGCGAAACGAAGAGGAACATTTACAGAAAAGTGAGCCCTATAAAAACATCTGTTTCACCTGGGCAGGGTGAAAGGTTAAAACAAAGATGGCAATTACTTAGACTTATGGACGGCTTTCGGGACATCGACAACAACCCATTGGTGACGAACTCCTCCATGCATCATATATTCCGGTACCTTTTTTCTTGGTTTGTCCTCAGAAATGACGTTGATTTATGGCAGAGTAGGATCATTGGAGTCTTCCTCCCAAGCAGAGTTGTCATAAACGAACTCTTCTGTTGTATCTTCCTTAATGTTTTCACTCTCAAGAGGATCTCCCTATCCAGTTGGTTGGATGTCCTCGTATCTGATGCGAGAGCTTTCAGGAGCGGTGTACTTGGCCAAGAAGTCGTACTTGCCACTCGGCTGTCCTAAGGTGTCCCATACTTCTATAGGGATAGAGGAGTCATCCTTCTCAATGACATTGACCTCAGGAAAAGCATAGTTTATGAACTCTTGTTCCACAATCTTTGCAGATTCGTTGTGCTAGATATCTTTGAAATGTCCTGAGTAATGATCCCATGACTCGGTGGGGACGTGGGTATTATTTTCAATATTACTCAGCTGATAAGCATCGTTGGGCTGACTTTTTTTCCCCAAGTCTTTCGGGTACGACTTCTAGATAGGCAAGTCATCCAAGGGATCATAATATTCTTGATCTAAGATCATCTTCTAATGAGTTAGGTGGAGCACGACATCCCTCAGGATCACAATCTCCATAGATCATCTGAACGTGTGATCTTGGTATATATCTCGGGCCCTGCATGGGAAAACAGAATGGCACGTGTGTTTCTTCCTGAGACATATAACCGTTGTCGTTGAGATAAGACTTCCATTCCTCATCCGTATCGGAGGAGTCACTCTTATTGATGGCGTGTACTTCTTGAGACACTGGGTGGAGGAAGCCTCCACTGTGGAAGAAGCCTCCACTGTGGAAGAAGTCCTGAATGGGATGAAAACTTTCATCTTTCTTAGTAGTCTGGGTACAGTCTGAAGAGAAACCAAGACCTTTCTTTGTCTTGTTATCCGTAGGAATTATAAGCTGTCCCCATCCCTTTACGTTATTGCTCTTGATCACTTTAAGAGCATTTGTATGAGGAAATCGACGTCCCTTTTTCTGATCAATTTTCATTGCTCACCGAGAGTGCTTGGAACTGGGTTCCAACAACCTCCTCGGGTTCTACACAGGAGAATGATGATAAGTTGCTCACTATTAAGGCTTGCTCTCCACATACTGTGACTAACTTGTCATTCTTGACGAACTTCAGCTTCTAGTGAAGTGTCGAAGTGACTGCCCCAGCCTCGTGTATCCAAGGTCTTCCTAATAAACAGTTGTATGCTGCTCGGATATCCATGACCTGGAAAGTGACTTAGAAAGTGTGAGGACCGATTGTTATGGGAAGATCAACTCGCCGATAACTGTTTTTCTAGATCTGTCAAAGGCTTTGATGATGATCTCACTGCCTCTCATCAGAGCTCCTTGAAATGATAGTCGTATCAAAGTTAACTTTGGCATAACATTTAGAGCAGATCCTGTGTCTACCAGTACGCTGGCTAGAGCATCGTCCTGGCAGTTGACTGTAATGTTAAGCACCATGATATGATTTTTGCCTTCTTCTGGCAGTTCTTCATCACTGAATCCTAAGTTATTGCAGGAAGTGATGTTGGAAATGATGCTGTCAAATTATCAGACCGTCACGTCTTGTTCTATGAAAGCTTGCTCCAAGACTTTCTGCAGAGATTCCCTGTGAGCTTCGGAACTGAGCAAGAGAGATAGCACAGAGATTCTCGATGGAGTTTGTAACAGCTGGTCTACAATGTTGTACTCACTTTTCTGGATTAGCTTCAGCATCTCATCGCTATTTTTTACCAGTTCTGGATTACTAGTTTGACTGACTGGTTGATTAGGAACTTCTGTTTGATGTTCCTTTTCTTTGGTGGGTTCTCCAACTCCTCTATTGAAGATCCGACCGCTTCGTGTTACTCGACTGATGTCGGTGATGTTTATGATGGAGGGTAATGGAGTTTCCTTTCCATTTTTGATGGTCGTTGCACCGTACTTGTAAGGGATAACCTTATCTGATTTGTATGGTACTGGCCCTGGCAGGTAGATAACCATAGGAGCTTTTTGACATCTCTGACCATTACAGGCAACCTCGATCAGTTCCTGGTTGGGAAATTTTCTACTATCAGGAGGAATTCTTGAGTCATTGAATAGAGGGATTATGGTGCAAACGTCTTTGGTCCTCCCATGATTGGAGATCATGACCACGTCTTTGGTTTGCTCAGGGAGATAGTGTTGTATCACGTTGATCGACCCAGAACTTGAACACGGTCGAATCTCTTTCTGGTCCAATTGATTTTGAAGAGCCGCTCGTACGAGGTAGCATCCTTGGTTATTCTCTGAACAAACTCTACAGCGCTCATAGTTGTGAGGTGGCATCCGGCCATGCTCGCTTTGTATGCAGTACATATTTACTAGATCTGTTTCCATTGAGCGGACATCCTGACTTTGCTACCTACCAGGATTCCCATCAGTCATTCTGATTTGCAATGTAGGTTCATCCAAATAGATTGGAAGCCACCAGTGGTTCAACAAGTGTTGAAGTGTTCTTTGGACAAGTGCACACCCTTGGTCGTCTTCATGGCATTCTTCACAGTCCAGATAATCATGTGAAGCCAGAAAGCCGAGCCTGACTTGCTTAGCGTGTAATTCTACCAGACTGGTATTCATCAAGCGTATGTCAAAGATCAGAACCATATTAACTTGATGGTTATTTCTCTCACGCTAGTCTTGGATCCATCCGAAATACATTTGACGTTGGAGGGCCTCTTGTACAAAAGAGCATCCCTAATTGCTTGTTGAGCAGATCAGATAAGTGTTGTAATCGTGCCATGGCAGATTATGATATTGACTTTGCCTTGAGTGCATCGCCACCAAATTGACGTTCATTGCAAGAATGTTGTGGTTCTGAACAACATTGGGATGCACATGGGCCATTATGACTTCACAGATTCGGTGATCTTGAATCCAGCCAGATCTATCTATTATTGTAGAGCTGATTGCACTACGGAACACCTTTGGTTATTCTTTGTGCAGATATCACACTGGTGATAACTATGAGGTAGTACATGACCGTACCCGCTCTGTTTACAATGCATCCTGACCAGATTGGTTCCTAATAGGAGTACATCGTGAATTTGATAACTGCGGCTAAATTCTCCCTCTATTAAATTTACGCAGTCTTTTCATGTTGTGGCAACGGGTTCGTTTGAACATTCGGATTAGTATCTTTGAAAGATAGGACCTCGTTCCTGACAAGCTTCTATACATTAGACTTGAAGCTGAGACAGTTCTCAATGTTGTTCCCCGATCCTCCTTGATGGTAAGGGAAAGTTTGATCCGCTTTGAACCAAAAAGGCAGATTTTCTGGTACTGTAAGAGGAGACCTGGTTTGGACGTGCCCCTTGGCCAGTAAGAGTGGAAATAGTTCTGCGTACAACATCGGTATAGGGTCGAACCATGATGGTCGTGTCATACGATTGTTGTTATTGTACTGTGGACGAGCCTGCTGAAGAGGCTGTTGTGTCCTTTGTTGATATTGTTGTTGACTTGGTTGGCTCTAAGCAACATGAGGTTGAGAAGTCGGAGCCGGCGTTGGGTTGATAGCGGGAGTTATTGCCGCTACTGGTTGATACCTTTGCCTTTGTTTTCCCAGAGAGATATTACTAATATCTTGCTCTTTTTTCTTTTGGAAAGCACTACCGTATCTCTTAGTACTGCTAGATGGCTCTGCATCTTTGACCAATCGTCCTTCTAGGACTGCCTCTTTAAGGCGTACTCCCATGTTCACCATTTCAGTGAAGTCACTGGGCGCACTCGCAACCCTTCGGTCGTAATAGAATGAGCTTAAGGTTTTCAAAAAGATCTTGGTCATCTCTTTTTCCTCAAGAGGAAGACAGATCTGAGCAGCAATTTCATGCCATCTCTGAGCATATTCCTTGAAAGTTTCTTTGTCTCTTTGCGACATTGCTCTGAGCTGATCCCTATCTGGTGCCATGTCCAAGTTGTATTTATACTGTTGAACAAGGCAGTGCCGAGATCTATGAAAGTACTAATCTTGGTGCGGTTTAAACCCATGTACCATTTAAGTGCGACACCGATTAAACTGTCTTGGAAATAATGGATCAGTAGCTGTTGATTTTCTGTCTGAGTTGACATTTTTTGAGCGTACATCACCAAATGACTTTGAGAGCAAGGGTTGCCTATGTATTTTTCAAAGTCAGGCACCTTGAATTTGTGCGGAATCTTTACATTAGGGACTAGCCAGAGGTCTGCAGCGTCTTTTCCAAATAAGTCTTGACCGCGAATGGCATGCAGTTCCTTCTGCATTTCCAAGAATTGTTCCTGGAACTCATTCATTCTTTCGTACATGTCTTTGTTTTCACCAGACATTACTTGTGGAATCTGTCCTTCCAGGACAATGTGTACCACTGGTTATGGTATAGACATTACATCGGTGATACTTGGCGCTTCAGTGTCCTTAGGTTTGTAACCTTTAGGAGTTGCTATTGTAAACCTTGCATCTTCACTTTCCCGAAGTTTGTAACCTTCAGGTCCAGTGGTTCCTGCTGCAGTTTCTTGGTCTTCAGTGACTGGTGGGATATATCCTTCAGGGAAAAAGTTGAGAGGCATTCCCCAGGGGTGACCTTTAGGCATGTTGTACCGAGGATGATTCTCATGCGTTTCCATAATAGGCGTAGATGTAATCTCTGAGATCACAGTTCTTTGTTGTTGCTTCTGAGCTGCTACCAGGGATTGCATATCACTGTGAAGTTTTTCCAAACTTTCCTTCAGAGCGTCGATTTCTTCTCTCAACTCTTTGTTCTCTTCCTCAAGATCATCTATTTTCTTTTGTCGATTGGCTCGAGTATTGTATGAGTGAGACCGTTTGACTCTAGAATCGTGACACATACGTGAGACTCGAAGATAAGAAGAACGTGTTATGTGAGAATGATGAATGATATGCAAAGACGTATCTTTTAGTTTTAATAAAAAAGAAACTTCAATAAATAGATTGCAAATATCATACATTGAAGGGTGGAGACCATGTTTATTGAATTCGAAAGATTGCAGTCTGTTACAAGGAAAAGTACAGTATTTTACAAAATGTTGTAAGGAAAATGGCTAAGCTTATGGATCCTGAGTCCTCTCTGAAGACAGCTCAGATGTCGGCCCCTGTATTTTTCTTTTCTTTGACCAAGGCTCTTCATCCATTGTTGGGTCGTCAGTCCTTTGCCAAGTGAAAGAAGCGAGCAAATTTTGTCGATCTTCCTGACTCTCTATAACATGTTGTTCTAATATGTTAATCAGAGCATCCTTTTCCTTTAACAGTTCTTGAATCTTGGTACACTCCACGTTGAGGATTCGGTACTTATTTTTCCAAGAGCTCTTCTCACATTGAACTTTGTTAAGAGCTACCTGGAGTTTTTTCATATCAGACATGAAATAAAGGACAGACTCCTTTAACAGAAAAACTTCTTGGCGAGGGTAAGGCATCTTCAATTTGAGGGCTCTAGTTTGCACCCAGTGGAGATAAGGCTCCATAGAGGCACAATTTGTTCTTCCTAGAGACTCTCTTCCTTTCCTATGAATATGTTACCAGGCATGCAATATTTCCTTCTTTAGTGCCCTATCATTTTCCCCTTCCTTGAAGAAAAGACCTTCCAGATGAACATTATGCGGGATATTCTTCATTGGGTATTCGAGTTGACGGCGAACTAAAATTGGATGATAGTTGATTCCTCCTTTAGTTCTAATTAGGGGTACGTTAAGGAAATTTTCACATCTGTCGATGATCTCTATCCCTTCGTAAATCCTATTATACCAATCTATGTCAGAGTTGGTAAGGGACATAATCCTTTGTGACCAACGTAGAGTACTCTTATGATCTCAAAAAGCAGCAGACTTGGGTAAATGGGAAATGAACCATTTGCAGAGTAGAGGTACACATCATGTGATCATTCCTCTGCTGTACAAATTCCTTAAGTGTACAGAATGATAAGCATCTGCGAGCAGGGTTGGTACGAGGATTCCAATTAGAAATATCTTAACAGCGTTGGTATCAACGAAGTTGTCAATGTTGGGAAAAAGGAATAATCCATATATGAGTAGGACAAAGATATCTTCGAAAGCAGTTACGTTTCCTATATTGGCAAAGTATAGATATTTCTCTATCAGGAATTTAGCTGGTAAACACTGGATTCCTCCTTTAGTGGTCATGTGAGTCTTAACTTCTGACTCGTCCAAAGAGATTGCTCCTGCAATGACCTGATTCTTTGGAATTTCTTCCAGTACAGAAAATGGAGCTTAATTAGTGATAGGTAAATCAATCAGATGAGAGTACTCCTCTAGTGTTGGTGCCATTTGGTAATCCAGAAATGTAAAGCAGTGATAAACCAGATCGTAGAACTGAATCAACGTAGACAAGATTCCTTCAACCATGTGGACCCTTAACAGAGACAACAACCCTCCATGCTTAGCTCTAAAAGCATCAGGGTTGGTAATCATCCTTACCAACCTCCTTAAATCATCTAGTTTTGGAGACTTGAAAGTGTACTTGTGCGTCTTTCTTCTACCGAAATCCATAACGCAATCTCTCTGATATTTGCAATTATTGTTTTAGTTTATTTTGAAGAAAGGAAGAGATTTTTTCTTTGTTTAAGATTTTTTTAGATGAATGCATGAATGTAGCGCACAAAAACATTGAAAAAACATGGGTTCAAGGGTTCAACGTCACGAGCATGGAGTCAAGGCTCTACCCATCCCCAAAGGTTGTACTATCTTTGTCTATCTTTTGTACCTGTAGAACGGGTTCCAGGTTCCCAAAATTATTGACCCCTCCTAGGGATATCAACAGCAAGCTGGTTCACCCGAGCGAGCTGTAGCATCCTAGGATGAATCTAATTTGAGTGTAGTATCGCGTATCAACTATTCCCAATAGTCACCGCACTACCAAATGGTCATAGGGTTAATGTCTACTAAATCCTCAGGGTCACGGGTGCCGCACTGGGAACTCTGCTTTCACGACAATCGGTCGTTCAACAGTAAGTATCCACACGGGCCCTTGCCTAATTTGGTGGTCTACCAGGATCGCTTGTTCGGGATTCACTCCCTACAAGTCCACCCGTATATGCCACCCCTTATCTTAGGGTTCTCTCAAACTTTCCACATGCGTATCAATCGCATTTCCATTGACAGAAAAATAAACACGGATATCAAGTAGGAATAGTAGTAAATATATATATATATATATATATATATATATATATATATATATATATATATATATATATATATATATATATATATATATATATATATATATATATATATAGTATGATTGCTAACAACCTAGACCTCTTAGGAATTCTAATCCTAGTATGGAACCCTCCCCAGCAAAGTCGTCATTTTTCTATAGCGTGCGAGTTTTGTCAGTGACGCGACCATCTTATCGCCATTGGTTGGAATTGGGTGCTACTTTTTTATTTCTTATTTATCCTATGAAGCTGGAAAGGAAAGGGAAGCTATCTAAAACTAACCTTGCACGCAAATGTTTTCTTTAACTAATGCTAAGATATTGGGGGGTCCGGGGGGGAGTTTTCAATTACCCATCCTATATATGGTTATCCATAGATCGTTAGCAATTTCTACTATTTTCTATTTACTGGTGTTTATCTGTCGTAAATGGGAAAGTCCTCCTTTGGGAAGGTTTGAGAGAGAGTATTTTGTTGATTTCGGGTTTTTTCGATGTTTTTGGTGAGGTACTGGACCTAAGGTTTTTGTTATGTGTGCTCGCTAAGATTTCACAATCTTATGCCTACGTATTCCCGTTAAAGAAAACAGGGAAATCAGAGCAATCGTAGTTCCTCCTATTCTATGGGAGGAAAAAGATGTTTGGTGTCTTGTTCAAAGCCTAAGATTGAAGCTAAAGGATATTTGTGTCTTGTTCAAAGCCCAAGATTGAAGTTAAAAGTTATTTTGTGTCTTGTTCGAAGCCCAAGATTGAAGTTAAAGGTTTGACTGAGAGGGAATTTGTCATCTCTAAGGGAGATATCTCATCTGTTTATCACAACTGTTGGGTGTCTGATTATAAAGGAGAATTACTTTAATTGGAATATGAGAATCCAACAATGCCATAAATTCCTTTATAAGGGATTTGTCCTGAAGGAGAAAACTTTAACTCAGTGTTGAGCAATGCCATTTTTCCTTAGGAATCTTTCATGCTAAGAGAGGGACATTGGCTTGGATGTAAATAATCCAGAGGCTTGCCACTTATAGCAATTAGATGAAAGAAGGGGATTTACCAGGATAAGAGATGGACTACAACTTGGATTTTTGAATCAACAAGTGTGCCACTTATAGCAGTTATCTGAGATTAGGGTTTGTTTTGATTTTCTGTTTTGATGTGTGATATATAGAGAAAATGACTTCCTACAGAGAGATTTTTTATTTCCTCTGAGGGGATGTTGATTTTTGTGTGCCTTGATCAAAGCCCAGGGTTGAAGCTAAAAGGTCAACTCTACTAGGGAGTTTTATATCTGTCTTGTACAAATCCCAAGATTGAGGCTGAATAGAGACTGACTCTTTTGGGGATATCATTATATAAAGCCTAAGAAGAGGCTGGAAGGAATTGGCTCTTTCGGCGAAATATTTTGTCTGTCTTGTACAAAGCCCAAGAATGAGGCTAAAAGAGGTTGGCTCTACTAGGGAGAGGTTTTATCTATCTTGTACAAAGCCCAAGATTGAGGCTAAAAGGGATTTGACTGACTCAACTAGAGAATATTTATAGGTGTCTTGTACATAGCCCAAGATTGAGGCTAAAAGGTGCTGAGGGATGATCATTATACAAAGCCTAAGAGGAGGCGGGTTGGGGAATTTCTTATATAAAGCCTAAGAGGAGGCTAACTTCTACTGAGGATTATTGAGATCCAAAGGCAGGTCCAAATTGGGGAATCAACTCTTGCTGGAGATTGCAGAAGAGTTGAAAGATCAGAGACCTTGAGGTTCTGATAGAGGGTTTATTGATAGTAATTTGACCCTAGCTGGGGAAATTTAAAGTGAGAGTTTAAGGATTGAGTTTTGAAACCTATGGAGGTTTTACTCTGCTAGTGATTGATGAAATGATCAAGGTTTTTCCTATACTTTTAGGAAACTTGTTGGTTTCTTTGAGATCCAAGAGGAGATTAGACTGTCCAAGTCTACTGGTATGAAAAGGTTAACTGGATGATGCCCAAGAGGAGGCTGAGACTGTCCAAGTTTACTTGTATGAAGCCCAAGAGGAGGCTAGTGTTTTAAGGGATAAGAATCAACCCTAAACTGGACTGATGTTTTGACTCTTTGGAGGACTGCCCTAACAAAGGATGACTAGGTCCTGTCCTATACCTGTAGGAGGTCTTTGGGTCCTTGTATTAAACCCAAGAGGAGGCATGAGAACTTCTAAGAAGCCCGAGGGTCCTTGTACAAAGCCCAAGAGGAGGCTGGGGATGTTTTTAGGAAGCCTGTGGGTCCAAGCCAAAGAAATGTTCAAGAAAGGTTTCACCGGGAATAATCCTTTCTTTAGTGAATAGTTTTAGGGTTTGAAGAAATTCAAGAGAGGTTTCACCAGGAATTAATCCTCTCTGGGGGAAATGAATTTCTTAGACAAATTTCTAGATAGTGACAGTCTTGAGAAAAGTTTCACCGGGAATAATTCCTTTCTCTGTTCCATATTGTATAAGCCCAAGAGGAGGCAAGACTGTATCTGGAATTTCCTATGTGGAACTAGTTTTGACTGTGTTGAAAGAGTGACCACTGGTTTGATCTAATCCTAGACCTAATTTTCGGGGAAAACTTTAAGCAGATAATATACAGGCATATATATACAGATGAAATATATATAAGCAAGTATGTAAAAGAGTGTGGTATGACTTACAGGTGAGCAAGCTTCCAGCATTATAAACAAGTATATATAAACAAGTATGTAAAAAGAAAGCTGGTAAAACTTATAGGTGAGCAAGCTTCCATTGTTACAGTTGTATGGTTAGTTATTCAAGAAATTAAAGAAAGTTTTGAAAACAACTATGAATTTGAATCTAAATCAAAGGAGAAGTTGTTTTTGAAATGAAGATTGAGGCTTATACTCAAGGAGAGGCACAAATGATTTTGTTTAAAAGGCGACGATTGCGTCGCGGTTTTAAAAAACACATTGGGACTTATACAATGACTGAGGCCCAAAACCACTTTCAACTTAGACATCTTCAATTAGGGTTTTCCCTTTACAAACTCCAAACCACTTTCACTAAAAACCTTGACCTTAGGTCATTGCCTTTTCAAACTCTTTTCTTAATAAATACTTCAAGACATCTTAAGCATATTCAAACTCTTTCACAAAGACTAAAAAACATAAATTCAATTCAAATCTTTTGCCACTTGAGGGAGTTATGTGGCATACTTGTTGATTCTATATCTAAGTTGGAGCCCTCTTCTCAATGTGAAGCAAAGATCCTTCTTCCACATTTTTGTGGTGGTATAAGTTGAGTATTTTCCTTAAAGATGACAACTTGTCTCTTCTTCATTAAAATCCACCATAACAAACTCTTTTCAATTTGTACCCCGAATTATGAGGTTTTGATCCTTTATTGGTACGTAGGCACAAGACTTTGTTTCTTGCCAAACATAAAAACTAAAAAAAAATCTCTTCTCATCTCCCCAATCAATCCCAATTAGCAAAAAATTAACAAATAACACAACTCAACAAGAGGTTCCTATAGAACACTATAGATACTTAGGGTGCTAATACCTTCCCTTAGTATAACCAACCCCCAAACGTTAGATTCTCCTTATTGCTTTGTTTTTGCATTTCATATTTATGGGTTATTCTTTCTTTACCCCCTCCCTTGGATAAATTAAATATCGGTGGTGATATCTTAAGATTGTGAAGCCTAGCTAACTCAATAGCTATGGTCTCTGATTCTCACCGCGACGGGGAGGTCCCAATTGAGAGAGATAAGTGATTTTTCGTCTGTACTGATGTGAGTGGCTAGGTCCTCAAATTCACGTGAGGGAGTTGTCATCTTTAGGGCATTGTTTGGTTGATAGGATATAGCAAAAAAATTGTTTTTCTCTAATTCACTGCCACCTCATCACATGAATATACCCAATGGGAGGGAGTTTTCCCCCTCTTTTGGTTTCTTTCTTTGTTATTATTTTTATTTTATTTTTTTATTTTATTTCCTTAATTTCTATTGGTCAAGAGAGACATGAGTGGAAAGGAATCCAAGTGACTTGTGTGAATTGAATATGAGATGTTGATTAAATTGATTCAATGGCCCGGATTAATCACAAAGAAACACACATTTTTTAAAATGCCAACATAGCCCCTTCGATATGCTTTATGAAATTAAAATGAAATTAAATCCATTAAAACAAATAAAATTTACACATTTTAAAATAACCACAATAAAATCAAAATGAAAATATAGTAAATTCTATTTATTTTTTCTAAAAAAATTGACAATACTCATGTACTTAAGGCTCATGACGTACAATACTCATCGTATTTATAACGTGTCTTAATTTGATTTGAGAGAGAAGAAAGAAACTCAAAGGGCAATGAAAAATCTAAGGGATCTCACACCTAGATGTTATCATGCCAAATGGTCCTATAGTTGAGGATGAGAAAGGGAGTCTACCTAATGTTATCATACAAAAGATGGACCTAAGGTTGAGATCAAGAGAGGACTAACCTAATGTTGTCATGCAAAGGATTGACCTAAGGTTGAGATCAAGAGAGGACTAACCTAATGTTGTCATGTAAAGGATCAACAACCTAATGCCTTACCTACTCCAATCTTAATCGAAAATTAAGTTAGACTAGGAAGCCCTAAGGGAACATGCAAGAGCAAGAAAAAAACTGCAGAAACCCCAAACAGCAGCATACAACAGCGCTTCAGCTCAGAACAACAATAAAATCCAGCAACAACATAGCACAACATTTAACAACATGCATTTCCATAATAAAACATGTATATATGCAGCAGG
Source organism: Lathyrus tuberosus (assembly GCA_022829125.1). Lineage (NCBI taxonomy): Eukaryota > Viridiplantae > Streptophyta > Magnoliopsida > Fabales > Fabaceae > Lathyrus > Lathyrus tuberosus. Next base: position 3,368,465 of record JALAZF010000061.1, on the reverse strand, counting down.
TCAGACAAGGCAGCACTTAACAACATGTATTTAACACAACAGTGGTGTATACGTCAGCATCATGACATATATTCAGAGATATCAGGGAAGGATGAGCATGAAAATGCATCACGAAATAGTAATCAAGCATCAAGATTGCAAGTCACCAAGATTGAGCAACAATTAGCATGTAATCGAAGCATTCAAGAATACACATGATTATGCATCAACATTTAAACAAATGCACGTGAATTTGCAAGGATCAAGCATGAACATGCACCAAGTAAGATCAAGTAATGCTTATGATCATGCATCATCATCAATCATCTTCAATACTCAACCACAACAAGCAAGTGTCAAAAGATCAAACACCTAGTATGCACAAGTATCCACAATGAAACAAAAGAACATGCTTCATGGAGTTTCATCAATTGATAATGTGTACAAGCATGAAGCAACATTTAATCATCATGAACACACAACAACAAGAAGTAAGTATCAACATGTTATTAATTAAGCATCATGAGCAAAAAATCAAGAATGCAGACAATGATCATCGAACATGCGACATGTAATCAACAAGAAAAGTATATGAACATGTGATGAAAGAATAAGCAGTCATGATGAGCATATATCAACAATCAACGATGCATATAAGCATACTTCAATCTCACAATTAAGCATCAACAAGCAATGTCAACATGTAAACAGGTATGCATCATGAACATGCTTCAAGAATGCAAACAATCAACAATAAAAAACATCGTTCACCAAAGATTCGCATACACACTACAAATAGAGGTTAAACAACCCTAGAAAATTCCACAAATATGCATCACACAAAGCCATGAGGTTTAGAGGTGGAATAGGTATCAACACATGCTTCAAAACAAGCCAAAAACACAAAAACTACATGTGCAAATCGATTTGCACATGATGCAAATCGATTGCACAGCTCCAGACAGCACTTCCAGGCAATTCAAATAGGTGAAAATCGATTTGCATCAGCAGAAACAAAAAAAATACTTTTAGAAAGATTTTTTCCGGCATCAATTCATGGTTCAAATGCGACATGTAATAGCATGTAATTGTGCACGAAATTCACATCAATTAACATCATATGAACACATATTGAATCAATCACACATCAACAACATCAACAATTGAGTCAATGGATCAAATCACACCAAAAACTCAAGGATCTACATTGTGAAATACAAAATAAGCCAAAATGAGAAGTAGATATAAGAATTACCAACTTGCAAAGCGGAGATTTGCTTTGGTACTTGTTATAAACAGAATTTGATAGATCAAGCAAATAAAATCAAAGATCCAATGAATTCCTAGCAAGAAACTTGAAGATCAATGCAATAAGATGAACTTGCTTCAAATTCACTTCAAGAAAGTGCTTCCAAACTTTAGATCTAGATCCAAATCAACTTCTACTGCAGAATTTGATGTTGATGAAAGGAAATGATGAAGGTTTAGCTCTAGAATCAACAAACTCTAATGAATAATATGAGAATTCTAATGGAAGAGCTTTGGTGAAGGTTGAAGATGAAAATGGAGACTAAAAAAAAGTGAGAGAATTGAGAGAATTTGAGTGTGAAGTGTAGAAAAATAAAAAAAAATGATGTGTTTTCCTTGGAATGGAGAAAAATGATTTAAATATGGTCTCTCCTTACTTCTTCTAGAGTGCTTAGCATACGTCCTGTTTGGGGGCGATCTTGCAAAGCATTCACTCCTATGTCATAGACTTTAGTGCAATACGCATCTCAAACAAAGTCAATCCATTTGTTTAAAATCTTTGAAAAAATGCAAATCATTTTTGTCCTTCGGGATTCTCTTTTAAACTTTTTTTCAGAAAGGGCATGCTATTTTCGTTCTACCGCAAACAAGCATCGTCCCTAACTGCTAGAATGCAAACTTAGTATCGCTCATAAAAGACACTTAGCCACCCGTGGTAGGCCGAACTACGAACGCTCTGACTTCTTCATTCTCGTTTGAATGAAGATACATAGGCACAAGACGACAATGTCTTGGCGAGTAACCTTCCCTTTTTTCCCCTGTAGTATTTCGAACTACGTTGACTTCGACTTTCCCATTGCAGGAGGGAATACATAGGCATAGGACGGCGAAGTCCTATCAAGTCTCCTTTTTTTTCCCCTTTTTGTTTCTGTTAGAAAGTAGGATTTAGACAAACGCACCCTTTGATTAGAACAACAAGAGTGAATCCCGTTGAGTACAATGGACACGAGGGGTGCTAACACCTTCCTCTTGCATAATCGACTCCTGAACCCAGAATTTGGTTGCGAGACCATGTTTTTTTTCCCTTTTTGAGGTTTCTTCTATCGTTTCCTTTCCCTCGTCAGGATAAATAACGTTCAGTGGTGACTCTATTTTTCCACCGGTTATTTTTCGTGTTGCGACAAAGTGGATGTGTGTTCCCCAGTGAATCTCTAGACTCCTCTATTTCCCGGTAATTTCTTGTGACTCCTTTCTTCCCTTGCAAAGTGAATGTCTCTCCTTCCCCATGAGAGTCTCCACACCCTTTGTCTCTCCGCCGAGTCAGCTTTTTCATATCATGAGCATCCGCATCATGCCTAAACATGTGCATTTAGCATTAACCCGAGTCTTTGTTGTTGGTTGTAACCCCCTTTTGACTCCAAGTCCAGTTATTACTGGCATTTCGTTAAGATCTTTGGTTGTCACCAAATCCCCTATCCAAGTCTAGTTATCATTGGCATTTTGTTAAAACTTTGGTTGTCACTAGTCTCCCCGTGAAGTCTAGTTGTCACTGGCGTTTTCATGTGAAAATCCAATGGTTATTGGTAATCCGACCGTCACCAATCCATTCTTGAAGTCTAGTTGTCACTGACTCTCTTTTTTCAAGTCAGGTTGTTACCAATATTATTCGAAAGTCCAATTGTTATTGGCACTTGTTGCAAAATCCAACGGTTATTGGTATCTGATGTTTATGACCTTTGAAGTTTAGTTATCACCAACATCCCTTTTGAAGTCCAGTAATTACTGGCACCAACCTGTAGAAGCTAGTTGCCACCTTTGCTTGCGGTCTAAGTCCAATTATTTTGGCATATGCAAGAGAGTTTAATTACACTGTTTTTCCTGACGTTTCCTGAAGAACATGTTTAACTTTTCATGCTAAGGAGATTCCATCATCTTGGATGTATTCTGGTCAGAAATCTAATGCTTTATTTGATCTCTGGTTAGCATATCACTTCCATGTTTGGTTTGATCCCCATTGGAGATCATCTTTCTTGTTTGGCCTAATCCCCAGTAAAGATCATTCTTCTTGTCAATCATATCCTAGAGTGTCATCCGGTCATGTCTGAACCTGTTTCTTAACCACTTTAGATATCCCCAGTTTGTTTCTGTTTCCACAGTGTTTTGTCATCCCCAGTGAGTTGTTACCCAGTGTCGTTGACATTTACCCTTTTGTTTTCATCCTTGTTTGCATTGTGCATTCATTATAAATCATCATTTTAGAGTTCATTGTATGTCAGCATTGTCCCCAGCATGTGGAGAGAGTTCTTTTGTCCATACCATAGTACACCATTGTATCTAGGAGCAAAATTTTCGGTTTCTCTATATTCAAATACCTTTTACCCTGATTTCATGAGGATTGTCATCACTCATGCCATCCGGTAAAGTTATTTAGATAAGGGCAACTATCATACCCCAAATTTTACCCCTAGATTCCATCATCATTTGCATAACATTCTAGGTCAATCATTCATGCATAGCTAACCAATTATCAAGATATGGCTTTGCTTTGTTTCATCTGTTAATTAGGATTTGCCTCAAGAAGCTTAAGGGGTTGATCAGTCAAAGTTTTGGAATGATCATCAATATATCAAGTTCTCATACAATCAAGATATTTCCCTCCATCAATAATCAAGTGCAACATGGCTTCATTACAAGTTCTTCAAGATTCAAATTCAGCTGGTCACAAATTAGGGGTTTTCAACCAAAGTCATATGCATCTTTGACTTTTGATCTAGACATGATCTCAAACCTTGGGACATGATTCAAGACACTCAAATAAATCCTTAGAGTCCATCCATGGTTTTAAAATAGCTCAATAGATGGAAATCATTGAAGATCAAGAAGTAGAAATTCATCTGATACATAAGCCAATATCTGCAAAGTCAAACCTTTGACTTTAAGGTTTTTTGATCAAATATGAGTTTCTCAAGATAAATTCCATGGAAATATGTTTGATGATTGAATTTGATCAAGAGAAATCAAGAGGCTTGAGGCTTGAAAAAAGGGCAACATTGATGAATTGAAAATTTTTCTAAGTTAGGGAAATACAATGATTTTTGCCCAACTTGCCAAGGCCATAACTTCTAATCCAAGCATTTATTTTCTTTACTCCAAAGACTAATTTGAAGAGCTCATTCCATACTATGACTTTGTCCTTGAGGGTGAATTCCAAAAAAGTGCATATATTTCAAGTAATGAAGCCATGAAGTTAGTATTTCATTCAAGTGTGAAGTTAAAACACTTAGAAAAATTTTGGTACAAATCTGCCTTGTAAAAGTAGCTAACTTTGAGGCTATTTTTCACTATGATCCACTTTCATTCAAGGAAAACTCAAAACATGAAAGTTGTAGAGAAATTTTCATTCTTTCCAAAGAGCCCAAGAACTCATTTTTTTCATGCTTGAGCTATGAGATTCGAAGAGAAGAAGTTGGCACTCCAAACTTGAGTTTTAGGTCATTTTCATGACATTAAATTGAAACAAAGCCAATTTAAATCTGCATAATCATGCTTTGTAGACCTTGTTGCTTCTAAATCTACCCTTAATCAGAAGTTGGTACAAGTTTTTTAGGCATTACACATTAATCTGAAGTATTATCCAAGAGTTTATGCGATTTGCCATAACCCAAAATTTGACCTCCTTTTTTTGCCTTTTGCATAAGCATGTGCATTCGCATCGCTGGCATACGTATTCGCGCTTTTCTCTATGTGTTTCTTGTTGCAGGATTTTCAGGTTTTTCAAGCCCGATTCATCAAAACTTTACAAGGCCATCACATTATCAAATCAAGCGCAAAACAAGGGTTTCCATGTGTCATACCCCAAATTTTGACCACCAAGATTTCCCATCAAAGTGGAGATCATTGCCACAATATGGATATGCTATCATGCCTCGTCAATTTCCTCAAGGATTGTTGAGCTTTCATTACAATCAAGAATTAGGGTTTTGAGCCCTCTCAGAGCACTTAGACAAAGGATCAATCAAGAAATGACATGATCTTCAACTTGTCAAACCTCTTAAACACCCATAAGGGATCAAGAGGACTCCCACATCAAGAATCAAGCACAAAGTTACAACATTCCAAGGGGATCAAGTCTCAAGATCGCCAGTATCACCAAATTAGGGTTTTGGTCGATTGAGGCCTCGAGATGGAATCTTTCCTCTGGGTATGAGCCAATGCTTCAAAGCACAACCCAATATACTCCAAGGGACCTCATAAACCCAATCATCAAGTTAAATTCACCTCAGGGGATTCATTTACTAAAAATCAGGAATTAGGGTTTCTTGACCTAAGTCACCCCTAAGTTGACTTTTGGGACAAAGCATGAGCCAAGACCTCATGACATGATTTGAGGGCCCAAAATATACCACATTGATGCATTTGCAACAATGGATTGACCCAAAAAGCTTGGTTCACAAGTTTCAATTTCCTCAGGATCACAATTAGGGTTTCGAGGAAAAAGTCAACTGTACCTTTGACTTTTGACCAAGACATGCTCCCAAACCATGGGACATGATTCAACACACCCTATAACACCTATGGAGTCCATTCATTAGGTTTGATTTAGGTCAAGGGCTTGATTTCACAAAGGATCGCACAGTTTAGATTTCATCCGATAAAATGTCAACTGTGCACAAAATCAAGTTTGACTTTTTGGAATTTTTCACAAATATGGTTCCCCTAAGTTAAAAATAATGTTAATGTGTGACATTGATCATCATTCATCAAGAAAAATCAAGAAAAGTGAGGTTTCTTGCAAAAGGGGTAACCTTGAGAAACCAAAATTTTTCTAAGTTATGGAACAAAAGTGGTTTTGGTACCAACTTCCAAGGACGATAACTTGAGATCCAAGCAACCATTTTGGGTGATCCAAAGCTGGATTTGTAGGTCTTACTACATTCTACAAAATCTTCAACTACCTCCAACTCCAATTTTTTATGGATTTTAAGTTACGGAGTGATCAAAATCACAAAAACATGAAAATAACACTTTTTCCAACACCGAAAATCTGCCTAAGTTACTAGCCTTGAACATCAATGTTCATGAGGTTTTTTCAGTTAGATCCAAATAGTTTCATAATAAACTATGATCACACATGTTTTGTATCATATGAGGGCTTCTTAAAAAGCACAAGAGCCTCCCATAACTCAACCTGAGCAAGGAGATATGAATCCCTCAAAATCACCATTTCCAACTATCCCAAGCAAGGCAGATTTTGTGCATTTGCTCGATTTGGAAAATTTGGACAACTCCAAGCCTTGTCATCCATTTGGACACATATGAGGATAAAACAAAAGAAGAATGATCTGATCCCCAAGCCTCCCAAGTCCAAGAATCTACATGTAGCCATGCCAAACCTAAAAGAGCTAAAAAGTGCCAAGACTCCAATTTTGTTTCAATGCATTCAATGGATGCATCAAGGTGGCATGAACTGAGGAAAGTTTAACTGAATGAGTCAAGCCTTATCTCTGAACCAAATGACCATAGGCCTGTGCTCTAACCTCAAGTCAATGGCTAGAGGAGACTTGAGATTCTATTTGATCCACATTGGCCACAGACAGTTGCCACACACTATTGCTTCCAAAACAAACTTGACACACTATAAATAGAGCTCATTTATGCTCAGTTTGAGTACACCAAAGTACCCAAACTGATGCTTTACTGAAAATCTCTCCTTCACTCTAATTTTTACCTTCTAAATCAAGTCACTATCGGGTTTTGAGTTTGAGGGCAATTCCAACCAAACCAATCACACACACACCTCATAAACATCATATGTGAGTGACCCATAACACAAAATCACATCTGGAACATCAGATTATCAAAATCACCAGCCAATTGCTCAAGTTCTTGACTGAGTTGCAGTTGAAGTACCACAACCAGTTCCAGCTCATTTCAATCCACTCCAGGCATTCAAACACATTCCTTGGCACCTAAGGAAGCTGTCCAGATCATTGGAACCTAGCTGCAACACCTCCATCATCAAACTCGATCACCAGCTGCAAGAGGTAGGCCTGAACCCTTTAAACTCTATGATCCATGCATCATGAATGAATTTTTTAGTTACCATCTTGTTTATGCATGTTTTTAGAGTAATAACCCTCAATCAATTGCCATGAATCCATCGTGTATGGAATTTCATTGTGTTCATGCTGAAATTAGGGTTCTTGAGGTTTTCTGTTGATTTCTTCCTCCATACTTAATATAAATGCAATTAATCTATATGGTTGTGATCCTTGTTCAAAAGCGAACAAGATTGGTGTTTGATTCGTGCAAAACCATTGAGTAATCAGAGAGAAAAGTGAGAAAACGCAAATCAGTCATGGCGTGGTCACGAGGAAGAAGAAAGTGACCGTTGGCGCCATTTTTCAAATATTTGAAATATTTGAATTTTTGATATTTTATTTAAATGATTTCAAAAATTAATTTCTCACTCATTTTTTATCATTTTTGATTGGTTCTTTTTCTCAAAATTCAAAAAAATGTTTAAATATTTTATTTTACAAAAAAGTCCAATTTATATTATTTTTTTAAATATTTTTTTAATAATTTATTTCATTTTATTAATTTTTAAACATTTTTTAATGAAATTCCCACTTTGATCTTTCAAAACCAATTGAATTTCAAGCTTTCATGTGATTAAATATGATTTTTCAAAATATTTTTCAAAGTGTACAACTTGTTTTTTTTAATATTTTTGGTATTTTATATCTTTTTTCATTTAATTTCCTTTGAAAAATGACATTTTAATTTAAAATTAGGGTTTCCTCTCGATTTTAAATTTTCAAACACTTTTGGGCCTCTAATAGAGTGTAAGACCCCTTCCTTGTAAATATAAACCTTTTTGGGCCTCAGTCATTGTATAAGTCCCACTGTGTTTTCAAAATCTCGGCGCGATCGTCACTTTTCAAAATAAAATCATCTGGGTCTCTCCCTGAGTTGTAAGCCCCATTTCTTTTCTTTTTAAAAACTTTTGGGCCTCTAATAGAGTGTAAGACCCAATCCTCTTTTGTACATAAATAACTTGGGCCTCAGTCATTGTATAAGTCTCGATACAATTTTCAAAACAACGGTGCAATCACTGTTATTTTTGGGCCTCTCCTTGAATTGTATGACCCATCTCTTGTACAAAAATAAACTTTTTTGGGCCTCTAATAGAGTGTAAGACCCAACCTCTTTGTAAATAACACTTTTGGGCTTCTTGATAGAGTGTGAGACCCGTCTTTTTGTAAATAAACCTTTTTGGGCCTCAGTCGTTGTATAAGTCCCAATACAATCTTCAGATCAACGGTACGATTACTGTTTTTCATCTGGGCATCTCCTTTAGTATAAGCCCCAACAACCTTTTCAAAAACAACTTCCCTTTTGATTTAGGTTTAAATCTATAGTTGTTATCAAAACTTTCATTAATTTCTTGAACAACTAACCATACAACTGTTACAATGGGGATATCTTTATACAAAGCCTAAGAGGAGGCTGATATCTGAGTGTTTATCTGTCTTTTAGGGTCGATCCAGGGTCAGTTTATCATCAGTATAACACTATCCCAAATCAGAACCTCAAGGCATCTGATATCCCAACTCTTCTATAAACCCTCAGCTAAAGTTGACTCCCCATTTGGACCTGCCTCTGATCTCAATAATCCTCAGCAGAAGCTAGCTTCCTCTTAGGCTTTGTATAATGATCCTTCCTTTCCTCGGCATAGTCAGCCTCCTCTTAGGCTTTGTATAATGATTTCCCCAGCGGAACTAACCCCTTCAGACTCTCTTATTGAGTCAATCAACCTTTTCAGACTCGCTTGTTGAGTCAATCACTTTTCCACACTCTCTTTTCGAGTCAATGGTACAAAACAAAAACACTCTCTTGTTGAGTCAACCCTTTTAGCCTCAATCTTGAGCTTTGTACAAGACAGATAAAAACACTCTCTAGTTGAGTCAATCATTTACTTTTCAACCTCAATCTTAGGCTTTGTACAAGACACCATATAAATTTCCTAAGCAGAGTCAATCCTCTTTTCAGCCTCAATCTTGGGCTTTGTACAAGGCAAATAATACTCTCCAGCAGAGTCAAACTTCTTTCAGCCTCAATCTTGGGCTTTGTACAAGACACCTAAAATATCCTCAACCGAGTCAGTAAAGTCTCACTTCAGCCTCAATCTTGGGCTTTGTACAAGACAGATAAAGATTTCTTTCCCACCGAGTCAGTCTTCTTTTCAGCCTCAATCTTGGGCTTTGTACAAGACACATACAAACCCTCCCCAGCAGAGTCAAAATCCCTTTTAGCCTCAATCTTGGGCTTTGTACAAGACAGACAGAATATTTTCCCCTGAAAAGTCAGACTTTTAGCCTCCTCTTAGGCTTTGTATAATGATATCCCCAAAAGAGTCAGTCTCTTTTTAGCCTCAATCTTGGGCTTTGTACAAGACAGATAAACACTCTCTCGTTGAGTCAGTCTTTTCTAGCCTCCTCTTAGGCTTTGTATAAGGACTTCCCTAGGGGAGTCAATAAACCTCTTAGCTTCAACCTTGGGCTTTGATCAAGTCACACAAAAATCAAAATCCCCTCAGAGGAAATCAAAATCTCTCTGTAGGAAGACATTTTTTAGTATATCACACATCAAAACCGACATTCAAAATAAACCCTAATTCCAGATAACTGCTATAAGAGGCACACTTGTTGATTCAAATATCCAAGCTGTCGTCCATCTCTTATCCTGGTAAATCCCTTTCTTTCATCTAATTTCTGTAAGTGGCAAGCCTCTGGATTATTTACATCCACGCCACTATCCCTATCTTAGCATGAGAAATTCCTAAGGAAAAAATAGTATTACTCAAAACTGAGTTAAAGTTTCCTCCTTCAAGACAAATCCCCTATAAAGGAAATTATGGCGTTGTTGGATTCTCATATCCCAGTTAAAGTAATCCTTCTTTATAATCAGTCACCCAACAGTTGTGATAAACAAATGATATGTCTCCCTTTAGAGATGGCAAATTCTCTCTCAGTCAAACCATTTTAGCTTCAATCTTGGGATTCGAACAAGAAACAAAATAACCTTTACCTTCAATCTTGGGCTTCGAACAAGGCACAAAATAACCTTTAGCTTCAATTTTGGGCTTTGAACAAGACACAAATTAACTTTAGCTTCAATCTTGGGCTTTAAACAAGACACCAAAACATCTTTTTCCTCCCATAGAATAGGAGGAACTACGATTGCTCTGATTTCCCTGTTTCTTTAAAAGGGAATACGTAGGCATAAGATTGCGAAATCTTAGCGAGCACACAAATCAAAAAGTTTAGGTCCAGTACCTTCCCCAAAACATCAGAAAACCCGAAAACAACAAAAACACTCTGTCAACACTCCCAAAGGAGAAATCTTAGCGAGCATACCAATCAAAAAACTAGGTCCAGTACCTTCACATACCAACCCAAAACTTTAGGTCCATTACCTTCACACATACCAATCAAAACTGAGGTCCAATACCTCACCAAAATCATCAAAAACTCTCTCTCTCTCTCTCTCTCTCTCAAACATTCCCAAACTTTCCCAACCCATCAACAGATAAACACCATCAAGTACAAAGTAGAACCTAAAACTAACAACCTGTGGATAACCATGAAATTCTGGTATCAGACGTGTGATGTTAAGGTGCGATGTCACAACAACACACTCTGCACAATGGACAGCAATAACAGTAAAATAACACCAAGAATTGTTGACCCAGTTTGGTTACAACCAACCTACTCTGGGGGCTACCAAGCCAGGGATGGAATTCACTACTTGTAGATATAATTTATAGACTCAACAACCCATTGACAATCTCCTAAACTTATGCTCTACTAATGACTTCCTACCTAAGAAACCACTTAGGTATGAGAACACCACTCAATCCCTTACAAACACTCAAAGAACCCACTTTGAGTAACCTTGATCTTACTTCACAGCTTTGATCAAGCAACCACTCTCTATTACTTCACAGCTTCTAGAGAGGACAGAATATGACCCAGCAATTCACCCTAGAATTCTGGTTACACAACTCGTACAAAATACTCAAGACACTCAGCCTATGCTCTTGATCTTCTTTCTGTATTTCTGTGCCTTTTTCCTTTGGTCTTGTGAGCTTTATATAGCTCCTTGAATTGGTCTTGGGCTTGCTACAATATCTCCCAGATTTGTTATTTAAAACTGAATATTTAAAACAGATTTTCTCCTAAAATCTTTTTAAATCTTCAACCTTTTAAATCTCCTACATATCTGCAACAGATCTCCTATGCAGCAGCAAATATCTATCCCAAGATATTCGCATCCAATGAGGCAGCTTGCTCTCCACAATTCCAGCTAATACGCAACCCTAACAACATCACAGCCTGCTGTTGTTAATTCTGCAGATCTGATGTTACAACATCACCTATGTGACATCAGACATCCAACTTCAGCAATTAATTACTTAACACAGCCCAGTGTTAAGACTTCAATGTTGCAACATCAGCACCTTGACATCAACATTGAACATACTTTGTTTTACCAAAATTCCAGCCAATCCAGGAACTAACAATCTCCCCCTTTGGCTAATTTTGGCTAAAACAATCTCTGCACTCTGCATCTTCAGAGACTTCAGCAGCGGAAAAACTTCAAAAATTTGAAACTCCATCAGCAGCAGTTTGACAATACTCTTAGTCTTCATCACTTGATCTGCTGCAGCACCATCTTCATTATTGACAACAGCCAATTGGTGCTCCCCCTCAATAATATGAACCAGCGTCACAGCTGTTCAGTAGCTCACAATGTGCAGTACTTTTCTCCCCTTGATGTCTGCACTTTTCTGCATCATTAGCTCAGTCTAAACACGTTTTACTTTTAGCAGAATCAATTTATCTCCCCCTTAATATCTGCATCACATTAGCAGTATTTGGCAGTAACACTCTTTGATACTCTTGACCAGCTTGGCTATTTTCTCCCCCTTTTTAGCCACAATTAGGCAAACTTCAGTTAGAAGCCCTATTAACTATAGTCAGTACACCCTAGCTCTCATTGTTAGCCTCACAGTTAGCAACCAGGCAAAACAAATCATAGAAGAAAACAAAACTAATGCATATAACAACACAAAATCCAAAATACATAACCATCACAGCAAAAACACTAAAAATAGAAACTACAATCTAAAAACAGCAGATGGAGGTTAGTCTTCATCCGAGCTGGTACCATCAGCATTTTCATCACCCTTATCTGACCTGGAATCCTCAGTGTCACCATTCCCATTGTCTTCCCCCTGTTCCAAGTCCTTAATCATCTGCTCAAACTTCATTTTCCTGTCAGTGCTGGTCTTGATAACCATATCAAGATCCTTGCAGGTTGCCTTTAATCCTTCAATCAACTCAGATTTTCTACTGACCTTCTTAATCCCAGAACTTGATGTTGTAACGATGTCTGGAACATGACTCCCAGCAAACAGTTTGGGATGCAAAGATAAAGCTGACTCCCTCTTACATGCTACCTCTGAACTGGTTAAGATTCCAGGATGTTGATCTAAGATCATTCTACAGATAAGGGAAGGGAATGATATAGGCATTTTGATAGCATTGGTGGCACCATGCTTCACTACTTGATCAAATATATAGCTTCCATAGTTGAACTTGACCTTTTTCCCTACAGCATAGATGAACCTTCCTAATCCCACAGTTATGGTGGTTTTGTGATTAGTAGGTACCCAGTTAGCCGCACCAATTCTGTGCAATATATCATACTTGATACTGAGTTTGCTAGCTGTTAAATTATTTTTCAGTGGCCACACCTTAATTTGAGTAGCAGTGATCTCTCTACACACTTCATTATCAGTCACCTCCAGCTCACACTCATCTTGCCCATCTCTTCCCAGATATTGATTGACAGTACTAGGAGAGAAGTCAATACACTGTCCCCTAACAAACACCTTCATGTAGTTCACACTTCTATTGTTAGAAATGTCTATGGGAATGTTGACAACAAATTCCTTACCAAGTCCACTATAGCACTTGGATAATCTGGTCACAGTCTTTAGAAGTCCATCTCCATGAAGGAGGTCCATAATTTCTTTCATCTCCAAAACATCCTTTCCAAGTTCCCTTTCCAGAGCTAACCTCCTTTGGCACACAAACTTCCACAAGGAAGCACTGCTCGCATAATGAAAGGATATGTTGTCCACTGGTACTTCAGGGACTTTATCAGAGATTCTCTTTAGAATGGTCTTTCTGACTGGTGCGATGTCATGGACATCTTCCTCAACTTCATCCTCAGACTCGGATTCTTCTCTAATCTTTCTCTTTTTGGAGGGTGTAACAACCTTGCTCCAAGATTTTGAGGGACCAACAACAGTTTTCTTCTTTCCTTCAGTAGGCTTCTTAGGAGAGGATTCATTAGTCTTTCCTTTCCTTGTTTTTAGTCTCTTGGCAATACTTGGAACAACATTTCCAATGACTTCATTATCAGATAAATCAGCCACATTGATCACGTCCTCATTCTTTTCTTCTTCAGGAGTAGTTTTATCATTAATTTTCTCATGCACATCTTCTTCTTCCCCTCCTCTTTCAGAATCCTCAATGACAGACACAACAAGTTTATGAAGATCAGATTCTTCTCCTTGCATGTCTATCTTTTCTGCTGGCATCTGATTCAACGGAACAGAAATTCCTTTCACAGGTATTCCTTTGTCCAGTATTTTGGTTGCCAGATTACCCATACTCTTGTCAACATCAAACTTTTCTTCCACAGTTTGAGGCGTGGATGACCTAGGTGTTGATTTATCACTAAAGAGGATACTGGTAACCAGCTTCTTTGTTTTAGTATTTTTAAAAGTAGTTGCGGCCCTTTTTGAAGCAAGTTTAGAAGGTCTAGGTTTACCTGATTCTGGTAACATTACGGAAATGGGTTGTATATTCAGAGCTTCATCTTCAGAGTACTCATCTGTAGAAACCCTAGCGTTATTCCGCGATGAACTTTTAGAAGGAGAAGTTGTCTGCTTTGACATGGTTCTTTTGAGGGAGTATAGAGTGAGATGATTCTTCTTGTTGAAGGAGACGAACAGAGGAGAGATATGAGTTTTGATGAACTGTGATTTTACTATAATAGGAAATGAGGGTCTGAGGTAAGGCGCCAGATTTTGTGTACTCTTTAAAGACCAATTACTAATTTTCTCCCTCCATAAAGACTTTCCTTTTAAGCAATTCACATCAGGACTCACTAGCTCTGAGTGACCTTTCAGCATCTTGATGTCATAGTCTGATGTTATAACATCAACTTGAACATCATTAGTTGAATTTCCTTTAAGAGAAGTCCACTGATAGCAATTGTCTTTGGTTCTGACACCCTTCATAACAACCAGATTATGCTCATCAGAAACCACACACTCATTCTTAGTGTGGTTTACCTTGTAACCTTCATCACACAACTGGCTTATGCTGATCAAATTTGCACTTAAACCACTGACAAATAGAACATTGTCAAGTTCAGGTCTACCATCACCTTTTACTTTCCCAACTCCTGCAACAACACCTTTTTCTCCATTGCCAAAAATAACTTCAAGAGAGGGACAATGACTGACTTCAGCAAACATGGATCTACATCCAGACATGTGTTTGGAACATCCACTGTCAAAATACCATGTTCCTTCTTTAAACTCTCTATCAGCCATGTGAGCCAATAAGCACTTCACCTTCTCCTTAGGTACCCATTGTTTAACAACTTTGGGCCTGTACTCTCTCCATTTGTTTTGAGGTTGAGGGTATCCATGCAGCTTGTAGCAAGAGTACTGCATATGTCCAAACTTTCCACAATAATAACATCTCACCCTTTCATCTCTGAATCTTCTGCCATGATGAGATTGCTTAGGCTGCCATCCATAATATGGTCTCCTCCTACCATAACTGCCCTGCCATCTATTATGCTGGTATCTTCTCCCATAAGAAGGCTGAGAATGCTGTTTCCTGGATTGTCTCCCATGATGGTGTGGTTTTCTTCTTCCATGAGGAACAGCATTGGTGTATCCATATCCATAACCATACCAGTTGTCCTTATGTTGAGACACCTGATGAGACATGTGCTGTTTGAACTGAGCAGCTTGCATGCTCTCGTGGTATTGTGGGGGCATATACTGACTAGCTCCTTGTGGCTGCTTTCTCTTCTGATAGGGACCAGTCTTCTTCTCAATCTTCTTAGGTTGTGAAACATCAGCCTTCTTAGAGGTAGGATCCTACTTCTTTGGCTGATGTTGAGATGAAAGTTGTGACACTTCCTTCTTTGAACCTGAAGTGCTTTCTTCTGAAGTTCCCTTATCCTCAGCCACATAACCTATCCCAGCTTTGTCTCCAGCAGCTTTTTCTGACTGAAGGATCTTGTCAAGTGTGTCTGTACCAAAGCTCAGGATCCTAACAGACTTGGTCATTTGATCAAGGTGGGCTCTAACTAGCACCACTTCATTTTCCAGATCAGTCTTTTCATTCTCTAGCTGAGCAATCTGTTTTTTGTGGCACTTGTTTTCTTGACAAATCTCAGCACTTTTTAAACACAACTCTTGATAGGTAGATGCTAACTCCTCATAAGTTACTTCTCCATCACTAGAATCATCATCAGAAACAATAGCTCATGTTAGGGCTCTAACATGCTTTGCTGACTCACCTTCACTTTCACTATCTGAGTCAGACCAGGAAACCGTCATGCCCTTCTTCTGCTTTTTCAAGAAGGTGGGACATTCTTTCTTGACATGTCCATACCCTTCACACTCAAAGCACTGAACTCCTTTATCTTGGGTAGTTTTTTCTTCATCCTTCTTGCTGGTGTCAGAAATCATGTTCTTGACATTAGGCCTGGAGTTATTGTTCATTCTTTTGAACACTTTGGTGAACTGTCTTCCCAACATAACTATGGCCTGAGATAGATCCTCCTGAGATTCAGAACTCTTTCCTTTTTCTTCTGCATCATTTGACACCAAGGCTATACTTTTTGGCTTCTTTTCTGGTTCTTCCTCATTCAACCCAAGCTCAAAAGTTTGAAGAGATCCAATGAGCTCATCAACTCTCATCTTGCTGATGTCTTGTGATTCTTCAATGGCAGTTACCTTCATCTTATACTTCTTAGGTAGGGACCTAAGGATCTTCCTAACAAGCTTTTCATCTGACATCTTCTCACCAAGAGCACTGAATGCATTAGCCAGCTCCAGAACATTCATGTGGAAGTCATGAATAGTCTCATCATCCTTCATCTTCAGGCTTTCAAATTTTGATGTTAAAATCTGAAGTCTTGACATCTTGACTCTAGATGTTCCTTCATGAGTAGCCTGCAAGATATCCCACGCTTCCTTAGCAACTTCACAGGTATTGATTAACCTGAAGATATTCTTATCCACTCCATTGAAGATGGCATTTAGAGCTTTGGAATTTCCAAGGGCAAGCTTGTCTTCCTCCTTGGTCCACTCTTCTTCAGGCTTTGGCTTAGAGGTGCCTTCTTTATCTTTACCAGCATCATCCTTCTCACACATGACAGGAGCTTTCCATTCTTTAATAACAGCCTTCCAAGCCCTACTGTCCAAGGATTTTAAGAAAGTGGTCATCCTTGGCTTCCAATAGTCATAATTGGATCCATCCAAAATAGGGGGTCTGTTGACGAATCCTCCAACTTCTTTGTCCATCTTTTCACCAGAAAGTACCTTCCCTAGATCTCACCCAGAGACAGACAGGATGCCTGCTCTGATACCAATTGAAATTCTGGTATCAGACGTGTGATGTCACAACAACACACTCTGCACAATAGACAGCAATAACAGTAAAATAACACCAAGAATTGTTGACCCAGCTCGGTTACAACCAACCTACTCTGGGGGCTACCAAGCCAGGGATGGAATTCACTACTTGTAGATATAATTTACAGACTCAACAACCCGTTGACAATCTCCTAAACTTATACTCTACTAATGACTTCCTACCTAAGAAACCACTTAGGTATGAGAACACCACTCAATCCCTTACAAACACTCAAAGAACCCACTTTGAGTAACCTTGATCTTACTTCACAGCTTTGATCAAGCAACCACTCTCTATTACTTCACAGCTTCTAGAGAGGACAGAATACGACCCATCAATTCACCCTAGAATCCTGGTTACACAACTCGTACAAAATACTCAAGACACTCAGCCTATGCTCTTGATCTTCTCTCTGTATTTCTGTGCCTTTTTCCTTTGGTCTTGTGCGCTTTATATAGCTCCTTGAATTGGTCTTAGACTTGCTACAATATCTCCCAGATTTGTTATTTAAAACTGAATATTTAAAACAGATTTTCTCCTAAAATCTTTTTAAATCTTCAACCTTTTAAATCTCCTACAAATCTGCAACAGATCTCCTATGCAGCAGCAAATATCTATCCCAAGATATTCGCATCCAATGAGACAACTTTCTCTCCACAATTCCAGCTAATACGCAACCCTAACAACATCACAGCCTGCTGTTGTTAATTCTGCAGATCTGATGTTACAACACCACCTATGTGACATCAGACATCCAACTTCAGCAATTAATTACTTAACACAGCCTAGTGTTAAGACTTCAATGTTGCAACATCAGCACCTTGACATCAACATTGAACATACTTTGTTTTACCAAAATTCCAGCCAATCCAGGAACTAACAAACCACATATAAGATGGGTAATTGACAATTCCCCATTGTATAACCAGACCCCGAACTCCCCGAATCTCTTTAAGCGTTTGTTCAGTTAAACATTTGCGTACAAGGTTAGTTTTAGATAGCTTCCCTTTTCCTTCCAGCTTCACGGGCTAAATAATAAAATCAGAAAGTAGCACCCCACTCCTCCTCATTGAGTTGAGGAGAAGACCCATGTGCAATAAGGTGGTCGCGTCACCGACAAAAATCGAACGCTACAGGAAAATGGCGACTCTGCTGGGGAGATTTCTTTTGTCTGTATAGGTCTAGGATTATAGTTCCTAAAAGGTCTAGGATGTTAGTTTTAGGAATGAATATAAATATATATATATATATATATATATATATATATATATCACATTTCCTACTTGATATCCGTGTTTATTTTTCTGTCAATGGGAATGCGAGTAATGTCGCATGTGGAAAGTATGAGTGATACCTAAGATAGGTGATGGCATACACGGGCGGTCTTACAGGGAGTGAATCCCGAATAAGTTGTCCCGGTAGACCATCAAATCAGTGGAGATACCCTTTACGGATTCAATGTCTAACGACTTCGGTTGTGAAAGCAGATTGTCTGATTGTGGTATCCATGAAACTGAGGATTTAGTAGACATTAACCATGTAGCCATTTGGTAGTGCGTGTAGCGCGATTTTTGTGGTTTCGAATCACTATCGCTTTGGAACTACAGTTCAATTCATATTTTATCCTGTGAAGCTGATTAAAGAAGGGAAATAGATGTCTCTAATTAACCCTGCTTGCAAACTAAGGTTGAACAGTCAAAACTGTTGGTTTACAGATGCTAGCAAAATAGGGGGTTCTTCTTTAGGGTTATTTGCTTAAAAACAATGTCTGGACTATTGGCGAGGTTTTTGGTAAGATGTTAGGTCTGATGCTTTTGGTTGATGTATGAAGGTACTGGATTTTGAGTTTTTGATTAGTATGCTCGCTAAGATTTTGCATCTCTAAAGGGGATTGACTGAGAGAGAATTTGTCATCTCTAAAGAGGAGTTGTTGACGTTTGTATGCTGTGAGCAAGGCAAAAATTTGATGCTAAAAGGTTGATTGACTCAACCAGGGGTTTCTTTATACAAAGCCTAAGAGGAGGTGGGAATTTTCACTTTTACGGGGAAAATGTTCTTTCTGTCTTGTACAAAGCCCATGATTGAGGCTAAAAGGGATTTTGACTCCGTTGAGGAGAATATATCCTGTATAAAGCCCAAGATGGAGGCTGAAATGGTTTGACTCAACAAGAGAGTGCTGGTATGTGTCTTGTACAAAGCCTGAGACGGAGGCTAAAAAGGTTGACTCAACAAGAGAGCCTTGAACAGGTGATTGACTCAACAAGGGAGTCTGAAGTTTGTTTGACTCAACAAGAGAGTCTTTTATACTCAACAAGAAAGTGATTTGATGTCTCGTACGAAGCCCGAGATAGAGGCTAAAAGGGGATTGACTCAACAAGAGAGTCTTTTATACTCAACAAGAGAGTGTTTTTCTATCTCGTACAAAGCCCGAGATTGAGGCTAAAAAGGGATTGACTCAACAATAGAGTC
Organism: Lathyrus tuberosus; assembly: GCA_022829125.1. Classification (NCBI taxonomy): domain Eukaryota; kingdom Viridiplantae; phylum Streptophyta; class Magnoliopsida; order Fabales; family Fabaceae; genus Lathyrus; species Lathyrus tuberosus. The sequence continues at coordinate 3,348,966 of JALAZF010000061.1, read as the reverse complement.
TTTTATACTCAACAAGAGAGTGTTTTTCCATCTCGTACAAAGCCCGAGATTGAGGCTAAAAAGGTATTGACTCAACAAGCGAGTCTTTTATACTCAATAAGAGAGTGTTTTTCTATCTCGTACAAAGCCCGAGGTTGAGGCTAAAAAGGGATTGACTCAACAAGAGAGTCTTTTATACTCAACAAGAGAGTGGTTTTTTATATGTCTCGTACAAAGCCCAAGACGGAGGCTAAAAGAGTTTGACTCAACAATAGAGTCTGAAAAGGTTAGCTCCGCTAGGGAGAATAATTTGTACAAAGCCCAAGAGGAGGTTGTCTTACTGCTGAGGATTAGATCCATAGGCAGGTCCAAGTTTGGGGAACTCTCTTGAGAGAGGCCGGGTTTCTGCTGGAGATTGATCCAGAGTGATCGGTATTTTTTCCTATGTTTGAAAGGAACTTGAGAATGGCTTTGAGACTCAAGAGTTTTAGACTGTCCAAGGTTACTGGTGTTGAAGAGTTTTATCTTTTGTACAATGCCCAAGAGGAGGCACGAGTATTAAGGGATGAGTATCAACCCTACAATGGCCAGAGTTTTGACGCGGGAAAGACTGCTCTAACAAAGGATGACTAAGTTCTGTCTTATACCTTTAAGAGGTCATTAGGGTCCTTGTATTAAGCCCAAGAGAAGGCATGAGAACTTCTAGGAAGCCGAAGGGTCCTTGTACACGCCCAAGAGGAGGCGGGGATGATTTTAGGAAGACTATGGGTCCCAAAACCAAGAGAAGTTCAAGAAATGTAATTCACCGAGAAGAGATCATTCCAAGAAAGCTCGAGGATTTGGAAGTAACTCAAGAGATGCCATTCACAGAGAAAAGATCATCTCTGGGGAGTTAGAGTTTCTTTGACAATTTCTAGGGGTGACAGTCTGAGAAAAGGTTCATCGAGAATACTTCCTTTCTCTTTGTTCCATATTGTTTAACCCCAAGAGGAGGGAAGACTGTATCTAGAATCCTACGGGAGATCTAGTTTTGTTTGTATTCAAGAGTGACCAACAAGGCTCTACCTAGTGCTAGACGTAGTTGCCGGGGAAAACTCTAAATAACTATACTAGTATTACACAGTGGATATGTGACAAGAATATAAAAGGATGTGAAAGAAGACTTACAGTGAAGCAGTCCCACAATATAGTTATATACATTTGAAAGCGGTAAATGAAAGCGGATAAATACTTACCGGTTGTAGAGCTTCCATGTTGTTTGGTTAGTTGTTCAACAACGAAATTAAAGAAATTTTTAATGACAACATATATTTTAATTCAAAATCAAAGGAGAAAGTGCTTTGAAAAGATTGTTGGGGGCTTACAGCTCAAGGAGAGGCCCATGTTTTAATGATGATCGTACCGTTGTTTTAAAAACTGTATAGAGGGACTTATACAATACGTGAGGCCCAAAAAGTTTTTATGTACAAGGGGATGGATCTTACACTCTATTAGAGGCCCAAAGATTTTGAAAAGAAAAGAAATGGGGCTTACAACACGAGGGTAGGCCCAGATGATTTGATTTTTGAACTGGCGAATGCGCCGAGATTTTTCTTTTAACGCAGAGGGACTTATACATGTCTGAGGCCCATAATGGGTTTGGTTAAAAGGGGATTGGGTCTTACACTCTATTAGAGGCCCAAAGTGTTTATTTTTGAAAAGGAATGAGACTTATAGCTCGAGGAGAGGCCCAATTAATTTTGTTAAAAAGGCGACGATCGCGGCGTTGTTTTTGAAAATACAGTGGGACTTATACAATGGCTGAGGCCCAAAAAGTGGTGTATTTACAAAGGGGATGGGTCTTACACTCTAATAAAGGCTCATGAGTGTTTTAAAATGATTTGTTTAGTGTGATTAAGATCAAAACCTTAAATTAATTTCAAAATGTATTTTAATTAAATAAAAATTTAATTAAAATGATCAAAATTATCAAACATGTGTGAAAAACTAGTTGTGATCTTGGATTAATGTTTGAAAAATCATGTTTATATCCACAAAATGATTGGAAACCAATTAAATTTGGAAAATCAAGGAGGAAAAAATATTTTAAATGTTAAAAACAAATAAAAGATTAATTCTTTGCAAAAATATCAAGTATATGAAATAAATAATATTTTTGGGAATTTTTGGCAAAATAAAATATTTTAACATTTTTGTGAATTATTAAAAAAAGAATCAACTCAAAATCATTAAAACTCAGAGAGAAATTAATTTTTGAATCAATTAAATAAAATCACAAAATTCAAATATTTTAATTTGTGAAAAAGGCGCCAAGAACATGGCAAGAACACGCGCGTGTTCTGAGTTTGGCCTGATTTGCACTTTCTATCCAATCTCACTGAATACTTGATGAAATCACACAATCCACATATCAATATGCTCGTTTTTACCTCACGATCATGTCTATGGTCTTTAATTTCATTTATTTTAAGCATGGAATAAGAAATCAAGACAAAACCTCAAGAACCCTAAAATTTGCATGAAGGCTAAGAATTTTTATACACAATTCAAACAAAGCAATTAATTGAGGGGAAACATTTTATGCATGATTATGAACATTTGGCAAAAGTATTGTGCGAGGAAATATGCATAGATTAAGAGATGGCTAAGTTTAGGCTTACTTGAAGGTCGTGACAGCAAGAGCAAAGTGATTTTTGAGTTGGAGGTGTTACAGATGAGTTGTGATGATCTGAACAGCTTCCCTACACCATATGGAGTGTGTTTGAATGCTTGGACTTGATTGGAAATGGCTGGATCACTTCATGGCATCTCAGCTGCAACTTGGTTAAAACCTTGAGCAACTGGCTGGTGATTCTGAGAAATCAGTGTTACAGTTGTTGTTTAAGTGTTTGGATCACTTCTATATGATGTTTATGAGGTGTGTGTGTGTGATTGGTTTGGTTAGAATAACTCTCAAACTCAAAACCCGATAGTGACTTGCTTTGGAAGACAAATTTGGAAGTGAGAAGGTGATTTTGAGGAAATCATTAGTTTGATGGCTTTGGTGTACTTAAACTGAGCACAAATGAGCTCTATTTATAGTAGAGCAAGTTTGTTTTGCATGGAATAGGGAATGGCAACTGCAGCAGAGGTTTAGCAAATGTTGATCAATAGGAATCCAAGTCTCTTATAGCCATTGACTAGAGGTTAGAGCACAGGCTGCTGGTTCCCTAGTTCAGAGATCATCCTTGACTCATTCAGTTGGAAATGGCTCAGTTCATGCCACATTGGTGCATCCATTGAATGCTCCAAAACAAAATTGGAGTCTTGTCCCCTCTTTAGGGTTTTTTAGGTTTGGCATGCTATTTTTTGTTCCAAAGAATTTGGAAGCTTGGAGATCAGATCATCCCCCTTGGATTTGATCCTTAGATGTGTCCAAAATGATGACAAGGCTTGGAATTATCTGATCTTGCCAAATTGAGCAAAAGTGCAAAATTCTGCCTTGCAATGACAGTTGCAGTAAGGCATGTTGTAGCTGTCATAACTCTTGGCTCAAGTGGAATTTCATGGGGTTCTTGGCCATTTTGGAAAGCTCTCATATGATACAACATATGTGTGATCATGGTTTGTCTTGACAATTTTTGGATCCAAGTGAAAAATGCCCTTACATTTTTGAAAAAGTGAAACAGATTCTGACTTACTGAAAATTTCACTAAGTGTTGGAAAAAGTGACATTTCATGTTTTCGGCCATTTTGATCCAACCATAACTCAAAATCCATGATGAATTGGAATGAGGTGTAGTTGACACTTTTAAAGTATTCCATGAGAGCTAAAAATACATCTTTGGATCAGCCCAAATGGTTGCTTGGATCTCAAGTTATGATCCTTGGAAGTTGGTACCCTAGCCACTTTGTTCCATAACTTAGAAAATTTCTAAGTTTTTTATGGTTACCCCTTTTACAAGTTATCTGACTTTTCTTGGTTTTTATTGATGAATGATGATTCCAATCACACATTAACATCATTTTAGGGTTAGGGGACCATAATTGATCAAAAAATCAAAAAGTCAAACTTTGACTTTTGGGCACATTTGACTTTTTATTAGATGAATTCCAAACTGTGCGATCCTCTATGAAATCAAGTCCTTGAGCTAAATAAAACTTGATGGATTGATTTCATGGGTGTTATAGGGTGTATTGAATCATGTCCCTAGGCCTGGGAGCATGTCTTGGTCAAAAGTCAAAGGTACAGTTGACTTTTTCCGCGAAACCCTAATTGTGGTTCTGATGAACTTGAAACTTGCGAATCAAGCTTCTTGGATCAATCCATTGTTGAAAATGGATCAATTTAGTGTATTAGGGACCCTCAAATCATGTCTTCAGGTTTTGGCTCATGCTTTGTCCCAAAAGTCAACTTAGGGGTGGATTAGGTCAAGAAACCCTAATTCCTGATTTTTATTGTATGCATCCCGTAAGGCAAAATTGACTTGATGATTTTGTTCATGATGTCCCTTGGAGCATCTTAGGTTGTGCTTTGAAGCATTGGCTTATTCTCATAGGAAAATTTTCATCTGGAGGCCCTGGTCGACCAAAACCCTAATTTGGTGACACTGGCGATCTTGAGGCTTAATCCACTTGGAATGTTGCAGCCTTGTGCTTGATCCTTGATGTGGGATTGCTCTTGATCCATTGTGGATGTTTGAGAGGCTTAGACAAGTTAAAGATCATGTCATTTCTTGATTAATCCTTTGTCTAAGAGCTCTGAGAGGGCTTGAAACCCTAAGTTTGATTGTAGTGGATGCTCACCCATCTTTGGGGAGACTAATGAGGTATAATGGTTCATCCATATTGTGATGATGATTTGCACAAGGATGGGAAATCTTAGTGGTCAAAATTTGGGGTATGACAGATGCCCCTATTTAATCTTCTTGGACCCGAAGATATGAATGGCGAAGGTATTCGGGCATTCAGGGTGCAAGAGGATTAAATATCGGAATACCTGAAATTTTGATGGTGGTTATGAATGGTAGCTTATGCATTCATCTTCTTTTGCTAAGCGATGATGCTTAGAAAAGGTAAAACTTCCCCTCGATCCTGGTTTCCTACCAAGGAACTGGTTTAAGTTTTCTTTTGGACTAAACCTCCCCTTGATCCTGGTCTTTAGCCATGGAAATGGTCTCAGTTTCTGATATAAACTTCCCCTCGGTCCTGGTTTCCTACCAAGGAACTGGTCTCAGTTTCTGAAATAAACTTCCCCTCGATCCTGGTTTCCTACCAAGGAACTGGTCTTAGTTACTGAAATGAACTTCCCCTCGATCCTGGTCTTCAGCCAAGGAACTGGTCTCAGTTTTTGATATAAACTGATCCAATTTTGAGGTTCCGATGACCTTTTCGTCAGTGAATTTTTTGGAGAAAAACTGTTGTACTGCCGAATCTCTGATTAAGAGGCTTTCTCTAGGGATTTTCCTTAATCTGGGAAAGTGAAGATATCATCTTCAATGGCGAAGAGTGATGTTTGTTGGAAGCTCTCTGGCTTTTCAGAGGTTCAAGTTATCAAAGTGGTTAAAGAACCACCTTCAATCCAGAAATAAATTGGAGGAGAGATCGTTTAGACGATTCACTTCCTTACGAGCAAAGAACTGACAACTCAATTTGACAAGAGGACTTTTATTACTTAGGGGTAAGACCGACTAGCATGGTAGTGATGCAATATGAACATGTATGAATCAATAATGCATGATGTATGTATGTATATGCAGAAAAAACTGACACGACATACAGACTAACGGATAAACATAACTGGATACTCGGCCACTACGGGGGACGAAGAGGTACCACTGGGTTAAAAATAACAATTCGGCCTTGCTTAGGAGAGATAGTCCCCGTGGGGAACACCGTTGGTCAAACTTAGGAGATAAGAACTCTGTCGGGGGGTGTCAGATGAAACACGGTCTCTGACACAGTTGATCCTTCGTTCAGGCGTACTGATTAACAAGGAGTACTTTGATACTGCACTTTGAGGTTCGATTACTTCTAGAGAAGCGATCGATGTTCTTTCGATGTTCAATAGTCAAAAGAAATTGCAATCTTTATTTTAAAAGCAGAAAAAGTTTGACAAGTAAATTCATTTTTGTTTTATTTCAAGAATCGTTAATCATGTTAAAACGTCGTTCTGTAAAGCTAAAACAAATAAGAATTGCAAACAAAAGCACAATGGCTCAAATTTTATTGATGGGATGGAAATCAGCCAAACGCGTGATTCCATAGGTTTTTTACAAAGTCTAGAAAATGGTAATTTAAGGGAAAAGGGCTACATTGAAACATAACGACCGATATCCTTCTACCAACTTTGAATTCTAGACATCCTAAGCTTCAATCAAAGATGACCTTGACTGGAGTTTTCTTGATGGATGGCATGACTGCTGAGGGATTCAACCTTGTCAGACGAAGTTACTTGCCGTTATCCCTAATTTTTGCCTGGATTGTACTCCCTAATTTTTTCCTGGACCGCCCTTTTGTGTTTTCAATCCACCGAGACGTTTTTTTTATTTAGGCGAAGTATTTCTTGACTACATCAACATTTGTGGGGTGGGAAAATTCCTCTCTGTCCATGGTTGCGAGTCTTAAGGCGCCGCCTGAGAAGGCTTTCTTAACCACATTAGGGCCGTCATAATTCGAGGTCCATTTGCCCCGGGAATCAGTGAGAAATGATTGTATCTTCTTGAGCACAAGGTCTCCTTTTCTGAAGACGCGAGGTCGGACCTTTTTGTCAAACGCCTTCTTCATCCTTTAATGATACAACTGACTGTGGCATAGTGCCATTATTCGCTTTTCTTCGATCAGATTCAGTTCATCGTGTCTACTTTGACACCATTCAACTTCTGTTAGCTTAACTTCCATCAATACCTGGATCGATGGGATCTCTACTTCTATGGGGAGCACTGCCTCCATGCCATATACTAGAGAGAAACGGGTTGCTCCTGTTAAAGTGCGGACAGATGTGCGATAACTGTGAAGAGCAAAGGGTAACATCTTGTTCCAGTATTTGAGTTATGGTGTTCAATCTTGAACTCTGTGCACAACTCTTTCATCATCTTATTGTTCAAGTTAGATCCATTATCGGTAATGATCTGGCTCAGAACACCATAACGGCAGATGAGATTGTTTTTGATAAATCGGACCACCACTTGTCGGGTTACATTGGCGTACGACGCTGCTTCGACCCACTTGGTGAAGTAATCAATGGCTACCAGGATGAACCGATGTCCGTTCGAAGCCTTGGGTTCAATCATACCAATCATGTCGATTCCCTATATGGAAAAAGGCCAAGGGGAAGAAAGAACTTTGAGATGCGTTGGCGGTATATGGATTTTGTCTGAGTATATCTGACACTTGTGAAATTTCCTCATGTACTTGTAGCAATAGGATTTCATGGTCAACCAGTAGTACCCTGCTCTCAGAATTTTTCTCGCCATTATGTGTCCGTTGGCATGAGTGCCAAAGGATCCTTCGTGAATTTCCTTCATCAGCATGTCTGCTTCTGGTCTATCTACACATCAGAGCAAGACCATGTAAAAGTTTCTCTTATAGAGTGTATCGCCGCTCAGAAAGAAGCTGCCTGCCAACCTTCTGAGGGTCTTTCTGTCCTTCTTGAATGCCCCAGGTGGATACTCTTGTTTTTGAAGGAAGCATTTGATATCGTGGTACCAAGGTTTGTTGTCTATGACTGCTTCAATCGTGAAGATGTAAGCGGGCCGTTCAAGGCGTATCATGTCAATCTTAGGTACGTCGTTCCATTAACCTACACTAATCATGGAAGAGAGAGTGGCTAATGCATCAGCCATGTGATTCTCTTCATGAGGGATATGATGAAACTCGATTCTATTAAAGAAGGGTAACAACCTTCTCGCGTAATCTTGTAAGGAATCAGTCTTGACTGGTATGTGTTCCAATCTCCTTTGATCTGATTGATAACCAGGGTTGAGTCGCCATATACGTCCAAGTTCTTGATCCTTAAGTCGATCTCTTCTTCGAGACCCATGATACAAGCTTCATATTCGGCCTCGTTGTTTGTGCACTTGAACGTAAGACTAGCGGTGAAAGGAATGTGGGTACTCTGAGGTGTTATGATGATTGCCCCAATTCCATTTCTATAATGATTGGCAGCTCCGTCAAAGATTAGTCCCCATTGGGAACCTGGTTCTGGCCCTTCACTGGGTAGCGGTTCATCTCAATCTTTTATTTTTAAGTACATGACATCTTCGTCTGGGAAGTTAAATCCGACTGATTCTTGATCATCAATCGGTTGATGAGCCAAATAATCAGCTAAAACACTTCCCTTAACGGCTTTCTAAGCATGGTACTCGATGTCATATTCTAATAACAACATCTGCCAACGGCAATCCTTCTCGTAAGAGCAGGCTTCTCAAAGACGTACTTGATTGGATCCATTTCTGATATTAACCAAGTAGTGTGACGAATCATATACTGGCGAAGACGTTTCGCTGCCCATGCCAGAGCACAGCAAGTTTTCTCGAGCATAGTGTACTGAGTCTCACAGTCGGTGAATTTCTTGCTCAGATAGTAAATGGCAGACTCTTTCCTTTCCGTTTCGTCTTGTTGGCCAAGTACACAACCCATAAAGTCTTCCAAGACTGTTAGGTAGATGATCAGTGGTCTTCCTTCCACTGGAGTTGACAGAATCTGCGGGTTCAACAGGTATTCCTTGATATTGTCGATGGCAGTTTGGCAGTCTTCTGTCCAAACACAGTCCTGGTTCTTTTTGAGTAATTTGAAAATCGGCGCACATGTCGCGCTCATGAGGAATATAAATTCAAAAATATAATTCAAACGTCCCAAGAATAACCTGACTTGTTTCTCAGTCTTTGGAGAAGGCATTTCTTGAATGGCCTTGACCTTGTCAGGATCAACCTCAATTCCTTTCTGGCTAACGATGAACCCTAAAAGTTTCCCTGAACGGACACCAAATGTGCACTTATTGGGATTCAAGCAGAGTTTTTACTTTCTCAGCCGTTCGAACAATTTTGACAGGTGGGTCACATGCTCCTCCTCTGTTTTAGATTTGGAAATCATATCATCGACATATACCTCAATTTCTTTATGTATCATGTCATGAAACAGAGTAGTCATGGCCCGTTGATAGGTTACCCCAGCATTCTTCAAACCGAACGACATTAACTTGTAACAAAAAGTGCCCCATGGGGTGATGAATGAAGTTTTCTCCATGTCTTTCGGCGCCATTTTTATCTGATTATAGCCCGAGAATCCATCCATGAAGGAGAAGACTTTGAACTTTGTTGTACTGTCTACCAGCATGTCAATGTGTGGTAAAGGAAATTCGTCCTTTGGACTAGCCTTGTTTAGATCTCTGTAATCCACACACATTCTGACCTTTCCGTCCTTTTTCGGAACTGGTACGATGTTGGATAACCATTGAGGATATTCGGATGTGGCGAGGAAACCTGCGTCAATCTGTTTCTGTACTTTCTCTTTGATTTTGATGGCCATGTCTGGGTGAGTCCGTCTCAACCTCTGTTTTACTGGCGGACATTCTGATCTCAACGGTAGATGATGTTCCACGATGCTGGTATCCAACCCTGGTATATACTAATAGGACCAAGCGAATACATCGGGAAACTCTTTGAGAAGCTTTACCAAACTTTCTTTGACAGCTGAACTGAGCAGTGCCCCAATCCTGACTTCTTTTCTCTCTTCCTCTGAGCCCAAGTTGACCGTTTCCAACGGCTCTTTGTGAGGTTTAATGGACCTTTCCTCTTGTCTGAGTAATCGGGAGATCTCTTCTGGAATTTCTTGATCATCTTCTTCTTCAGGCTCAAATACCGAGAGTTCAAAGTTGGGAGAGCGAATCGGATCGTACGTTTCAATGGGGTTTAAAATAGGAAATCTGCATGACATGATGATTTGTGTTTAGAGGAGATAGAGAGAAATGAAAGAGTGTGTGCAGTGTATTTTTTTACTGCTTGTTTTTATTATTTGTTGTTTTTAGGATTACCATTTTCTGAAAAAACGAAAAGATAAAACAACAATTAATGCGGAAATTACAGAACGACCTTTATTTATTTATGATTTTGTCGATTCTTGAAACTACAGCCCTATAAAACAAAACTCTGTCGCTTTGGGTGAAGCGAAGAGGGATATTTACATAAAGTGAGCCCTATGAAAACATCTGTTTCACCTGGGAAGGGTGAAAGGTTAAGATAAAGACAGCAATTACTTTGACTTATGAACAATCTTCGGAACATCGGCTGCAACCCATTGGCAGCGAACTCCTCGGTGAATCACAAAGTCTGGTATCTTCCTTGATTTGTCCTTAGAAATAAAGCTGATTTCTGGTGGAGCAGGATCATTGGAATCTGTCTCCCAGGCAGAGTTGTCGTAGGAGGATTCCTCAGTTGTATTTTGCATAGCATTTGTGCTCTCATGTGTATCTCCCCATCTAGTTGGTTGGATGTCTTTGAGCCTGATACGAAAGCTTTCGGGAGCAGTGTATTTGACCATGAAGTCGTATTTGCCACTCAGTTGTCCCAAGGTGTCCCACACTTCTTTGGAACTGGAGGAGTCATCCCTTTCGATGACGTTGACCTCGGGAAAAGCATAGTTAATGAATTCTAGTCCTACAAACTTTGCAAATTCATCGTCGTGCTGGACGTTTTCTGAATGACCTGAGTGTTGATCCCATGATATGGTGGGGACGCAGGTATTTTGTCCAATGGTGCTCAACTGATTTTCATTGTTCAGCTGATTTTCTTGCCCCAAGTCTCTTGAGTACGGCTGCCAGATAGGCAGACCATCCATCGGGCCATAGTAGTCGTGGTCAAAGTTATATTTCATCGGAGTGTCTTCCTCCAATGAATTTGGTGGAGCACGGCATCCTTCCTGATCACAAACTCCTTATATCATTTCAACGTCTGACCTCGGTATAAATCTCAGACTCTATGCGGGATAGCAAAATGGCGTAGGAACCTCTTCCTGAGACATATAACCGTCCTTGTTAAGATAGGACTTCCATTCCTCATCATTGTCGGAGGAATCTCCCTCGTTGATGGTATGTACTTCTTGAGACACTGGGTGAAGGAAACCCCCACTATGGAAGAAGTTCTGAATGGGATGAAGACTTTCATCGTTAGAAGTTGTCTGGGTACTGGTTGCAGAAAAACCAAGACCCTTCTTTGTTTTATTATCAGTAGGAATGACAAGCTGTCCCCACCCCTTTGCATTGTTACTCTCGATTACTTTGAGAGCATCTTTGTATGAGGAAATCGATGTTCCTTTTTCTGATTGATTCTCACTGCTCACCGAAAGCGCTTGGAACTGAGTTCCAATAACCTCCTCGGGTTCTACACCAGCGGACAATGAAAGGTTACTCACGAGCAAGGCATGCTCTCCGCACACCGTGACGAGTTGGTCATTCTTGATGAACTTCAGCTTCTAGTGAAGTTTCGAAGTGACTGCCCCAACCTGGTGTATCCAAGGTCTTCCTAATAAGCAACTGTATGTTGCTCGGATGTCCATCACCTGGAAAGTGACTAGGAAAGTGTGAGGGCCGATAGTTATGGGAAGTTCGACTTCGCCGATAACTATTTTTATGGACAATTCAAATGCTTTGACAACGACCTCACTGCCTCTCATCGGAGATCCTTTGAATGATAGTCACATTAGAGTGGACTTTGGCATGACGTTGAGAGCCGATCTGGTATCTACTAGTACGCTGGCTAAAGCATCATCCTGGCAGTTGACTGTGATATTGAGCGCCATGTTGTGACTTGGGCCCTCTTCAGGAAATTCCTCATCACTAAACCCCAAGTTATTGCAGGAAGTGATGTTAGAGACGATGCTATCAAACTGTCGTATTGACACATCCTGTTCCACAAAGGCATGTTCTAAGACTTTCTGTATAGCCTCTCTGTGGGCTTCGGAACTGAGCAAAAGCGATAACACTGAGATCTTTGAAGGAGTTTGTAGCAGCTGATCAACAATGTTGTATTCGCTCCTCTGGATGAGCTTCAGCATCTCATCATCGTTCTTTGAAAGGTCGGGATCACTAGATTGATCGGCTGGTGGATTTGGAACTTCTGTGTGAGGTTCCTTTTCTCTGTTAGGTTCTCCAACTCCTCTGTTGAAGATTTGACCGCTCCGTGTTACTCGACTGATGTCTGCAATATTCACGACGGAGGGTAATGGAATTTCCTTTCCATTCTCAATTGTTGTTGCACCGTATTTATAAGGGATCACCTTAGTTGATTCATACGGTAACGGTCCCGGTAGATAGATAACTACAGGGGCCTTCTGATTTTTTTGACAGTCGTAAGTAACTTCAATTAATTCCTGGTTAAGAACCTTCGATTCGTCAAGTAGAGGGATGATGGTACAAACATCTTTGGCCCTTTCATGATCAGAGATCACGACAACATCCTTAATCTGATCAGCGAAATAGTCTGGCGTCCAACTGATTGATCCAGATCTTGGACACGGTTAAATCTCCTTGGGAGCCAACTGACTTTGAAGGGCTGCTCGTACGAGATAATATCCTTGATTATTTTCCGAGCAGACTCTACAGCGCTTGTAGTTATGCGGTGGCACCTGGCCACGTCCGCTTTGAATGCAGTGTAACCTTACCAGGTCTATTTCCATAGATTGGACATCCTGACTTTGATGCCTAGTAGGGTTTCCGTTTGTCACACTGATTTGTTACGTGTCTTCATCCATATAGATTGGAAGCCACCAATGGTTTAACAAGTGTTGTAAAGTTCTTTGAACAAGAGCACACCCTTGGTTACTCTCACGACATACTTTACAGTTCTGATAATTATGCGAAGTTAAGAAACCGAGTTGGACTTGTGTAGCGTGTAACTCCACCAAGATGGTATTCATCAAACGAATATCGAAGATTTGAATCATATTCACTTGATACTAATTTCCATCGCAGTAATCCTGAATCCATCCAAGATCCATCTGACGCTGGAGGGCCTCTTGTACGAAAGAGCGTCCCTGTTTGTTTACCGAGCAAGTCAGACAGGAATTGTAATCATGCCGTGGCAGATTATGATGTTGGCTTTGCCTTGAGTGCATTTCCACCAAATTGATATTCATTGCACGGATGTCGTGGTTTTGAATGATGTTGGAACTTGTATAAGTCATGTTAACTCCACGAACTCGATGCTCTTGGATCCACCCGAGATTCAATTATTCCTGTAGAGCTGATTGCACCACAGAACATCCTGGATTATTTTTAGAGCAGATATCACACTGGTGATAATTATGAGGTGGCACATGGCCATATCCACTCTGTCTACAATACATCTTGACCAATTTGGCCCTCAATAAGAGTACATCATGAATTTGATAGTTGTTGTTAGACTCTCCTTCTATCAAATTTACCACAACTTTCTCATGTTGAGGCAACGGGTTCGTGAGAACATTAGGATTCGTATCCTTGAAAGCCACTCCTAACAAGATTTTGCACATCGGATTTGAAACTGAGACAGTTTTCTATATTATGCTCTGGTCCTCCTTGATGGTAAGGGCAAGTCTGATCCGCTTTGAACTAAAAAGGCAGATTTTTTGGTACTGTAAGAGGAGACCTGGTTTGGACGTGTTCCTTGACCAGTAAGAGTGGAAACAATTCTGCGTACAACATTGGTATAGGGTCGAACCCGGGAGGTCGTGTCGTACGATTGTTGTTATATGGAGGACGAGCCTGTTGAAGAGGTTGTTATGTCCTTTGCTGATATTGCTGTTGATTTAGTTGGCTCTGAGCAACCTGAGGTTTATAAGTAGGAACAGGCACAGAGTTGATAACAGGAGTTACGACTGCTACTGGTTGGTACCGTCGCCTTTGCTTTCCGAGAGAGATATTCCCAATATCCTGCTCTTTTTTCTTAGGGAGAGCACTACCGTATCGTTTTGTACTACTTGATGATCCTGCGTCTTTAACTAAACGTCCTTCTCAGACTGCTTCCTCAAGACGAACTCCCATGCCCACCATCTCGGTGAAGTCTCTAGGCGCACTGGTGTCGCTCCCAGGATTTTCATCCAGGTACAAATGCGAGAGTGGCACGGAAAAACAGAGTCGCCAGCCGTGTAAATTTATCCCAAAGGAGGGAAAGGGAACACCACATAAACCTTAGGAAGGGGGAAAGGAATGGTCATCACAACCATAACCTGGGTTCGGGGGTCGGTTACGCAAGGGGAAGGTGCTAGCACCCCACGCGTCTATCGTACTCGATGGGATCCACGCTTGTTGTCTATTCTAAGGGTAAGTTATACTATCATCTAGGGCTGTACTAAAACGGAGAGGGAAAGACAAAGACCGACTCGGTAGGATGTCGACGTGCTAGGCCTACGTACCCCCTTTTGTGCAATGGGGAATTCAGAGTCAACGTAGTTCGGACCAAGTTCTTTTTGTGTTTTTTATGAGCGACGTTAAGTTCGCGTCCGGCAGTTAGGGTCGATGCCTGTTTGCGACTCAGACGGAAAGTAACGTGCCCTTTTTGAAAATAGCCTTTAAGTTGAAGGTCCCGAAGGACAAAAAGGTTTGAAGTTGGTTTGTGTTTTTTAGGACAGAAGTGGCTTAGGTTAGTTCCTAAGTTGCATTGCACCAAAGTCTAAGGCACAGGGGCGAATACTTAACACATCGTCCCAAGACAGGACGCTCGCTAAGCACTCTAGAAAGATGAGAGGAAGCCCCTCATTTCTCATTCCCCATACTTTAGGCTCGTGCGCAATACACCTTATTCTTATTAAGTGTTTTAGAGAAATTTGAGATGAGAAGAGAGAAGACACAAGGGTGACTCTAAAGGGAGACTATGAATCCTAAAGTAATCATGCATGGGTGACCTATGGTTAGTGAGGTTTGAAGACAACCTAATCCTAAAGGAAAGAGAAGAAGATGAGAGAAGGAAAGAGTAAGGGTGACCATGGATACTTATTCGTACCCTTAAAGAACTTACCTTAGTCCCTGCGTGAAAAGGTTAGTACGAAACGGATACAAATAATATCAAGGCAAGTGAAAATCAAACTATGGCAAACAATAGTAATTATAATCCAAACATGAATTCAGAAATCAAAGACTATTTAGGGTATGCATGAAATGTGTGATGCAAAAAAAGAAGTTGAATTAAACAATTGGTTTAGATGATAAAAAATAAAATAAAAATAAAAATAAAATTTGTGAAAACTTTATAAAATGGTAAAAATGGTGCATGAATTAAATGCAAAAGGAAATTATTCAAATAATATTACAAAAAAAAGAAAACAAAAAAAAACCTCAACAACTCTGCTATCGCGAAAACGCGGTCATCGCAACCGGATCCGAATTGAACGGATCTAAATATAACAAAAAAGGCAACTCAAAAAAGAGAAATTTAACTTTGAAAAAAAAACCCTCAACAATATTGCTATCGCGAAAACGCGGTCATCGCAACCGGATCCGAATTATACGGATCTAAATATAACAAAAAAAGGGCAACTCAAAAAAAGAGAAATTTAACTTTGAAAAAAAACCTCAACAATATTGCTATCGCGAAAACGCGGTCATCGCAACCGGATCCGAATTATACGGATCTAAATATAACAAAAAAAGGCAACTCAAAAAAAAGAAATTTAACTTTGAAAAAAAAACCCTCAACAATATTGCTACCGCGAAAACGCGGTCATCGCAACCGGATCAAATCAACAAAAATGGCACGCGTTATACAAACCAATATGCAAAACAGCGTATCGACATAATTCGATCCGAAAATATAATCAAAACATAAATAAAACTAACTTTAAAATTATTATATATATATATATATATATATATATATATATATATATTAAAACATAAATGTTACAAATTCAAGGATGTAAACAAATATTAAATATTCAAACGTACATTACATTCCATATATTGAAATTTGAAAGGTACGTATTCCATATGTTAACAGTCTCGAAAATTTGGATTTGAAACGTACATATTCGAGGCAAATATATATATTTTGAACATATAGCTAACAAACATATATACAAGGTTAGCAAACCAAGACTGCAAACCTGGAATTGGTCGGAAAGTTCCAACTTTATTTGGATTGAATTCAGCAACTAGCAGTTCTACCGGATGCGTCGCCGTGTTCGTCCTTTTTCTTTCTTTCGGTCGTCGTCTCCTTCTTTTTTTTTTTAACAGTAACAACAATATATAGGGACCAAATTAGAATTATATCTAAATTGTCAATATTGTCCCTAATATCCAATTTGAGGCCCAAAATAACATTAAAATTAAATAAAAATTTAAACTAAATGAAATTTAAACAATTCAATTAAAATAAATTTAAAACAAAAACTAAAAATCTTACAATATTAGTTAAATCTAAAAATAAAATAAATATTTAAAATGAAATTAAAATAAAATGCTTATTCTTAACATTTAGTTAAATATAAGATAAAATAAATATTTAAAATAAAAACAAAATAAAAATTCCTATTTATTCTAAACGTTATTAGTTAATAAAAAATAAATATTTAAAACGAAATTAAAATAAAGTACAAATTATTCTAATTATTTATTCTAAATAATATTAATTAAAAAAAAGTAAAATAAACGGGCTCTAAATAAACAAAAAATCGGACGCCCGAGTGATCGAAAAAAATAAAAAATAAATCCAGTACACTAAAATGATCAGTACGAAGTATACGACTCAAAAAAATACAGCATTTGGTCAGATTTTAAAATAAATTTTGATCCGTAAAAATGTTCAAATTGATCAAAATATGACGAAAAATTAAAACGAACACGCCGAGTTAAACTACGCGAACCATAGAATAATATAATTGATGTCTGCAAGTTCGATTTTAAAATTTTTCGTCCCCTGATTTTAAGCGCCGCTGAAATTCAATTTGACCACTCTGTCTGTAAATTTTCGAGAAATTATTCCGACCGATATTTTAGGCGGTATGCGAGATGGAAAGCACTATTTTATGCTATTTAGATGATGCAGAGTGGAAATACAGTCAGACGAATGAAAATACGAAAAATATTAAAAATCCCTGGAATAAGCTGTGAACTCTCAAAATACCCTGTTGCAAAAAGAATGATCTGGTACCAAATAACCGAGCGAAATAACTGTTGGGCACTCTAATGCTTGCTGCTTAAAATAAGAGAAGTCCTTTGCCACAAGGATACCGTGATCCGACGTCTCGAGAGCTCAATGCAATGCATGATTATGAGTTAAGACCTAAATGAGATGCAAATGAAAGAAACATAAGCCAGAAAAAGTTAGAAAAAGGTAGGGCAAATTTCGGGGTGCTACAGCTGCCCCTATTCAATCAACTTGGTCCTGAGGGTATGATAGCGACGGCTCTCAGACATTCCAGGATACACGGGGATTGAATACTGAAAGAACTCCAGAAATTTGCTAATGGTGAGAATAACGTGACGGAACGTGCTAAAAAAAAAAGGAATATGACCTCAATCATACCCACAAAACGACTACAACCTCTACTGCACCCGCAAAACGAACACAACCTCAATTGCACCCGCAAAGGGAAATTGACCTCAATCACTCCACCCACAAAGAAAATAGGAATACGACCTCAATCGCCCCCACAAAACGAACACAACCTCAATTGCACCCGCAAAGGAAGATTGACCTCAATCACTCCACCCTCAAAGAAAATAGGAATACGACCTCAATCGCCCCGACAAAACGAATACAACCTCAATTATACCCGCAATGGAAGACTGACATTGATCACTCTACCCACAAAGAAAATAAGAATACGACCTCAATCGCATCCACAAAATGAATACAACCTCAATTATACCCGCAAAGGAAGACTGACCTCAATCACTCTACCCACCAAGAAAATAAGAATACGACCTCAATCACACCCACAAAACGAATACAACCTCAATTGTACCCTCAAAGGAAGACTGACCTCAATCACTCTACCCACAAAGAAAATAAGAATACGACCTCAATCGCACCCACAAAACGAATACAACCTCAATTGTACCCTCAAAGGAAGACTGAACTCAATCACTCTACCCACAAAGAAAATAAGAATACGACCTCAATCGCATCCACAAAACGAATACAACCTCAATTATACCCGCAAAGGAAGACTGACCTCGATCACTCTACCCACAAAGGAAATAAGAATACGACCTCAATCGCACCCACAAAACGAATACAACCTCAATTATACCCGCAAAGGAAGGCTGACCTCAATCACTCTACCCACAAAGAAAATAAGAATACGACCTCAATCGCACCCACAAAACGAATACAACCTCAATTATACCCGCAAAGGAAGACTGACCTCGATCACTCTACCCACAAAGAAAATAAGAATACGACCTCAATCGCATCCACAAAACGAATACAACCTCAATTATACCCTCAAAGGAAGACTGACCTCAATCACTCTACCCACAAAGAAAATAAGAATACGACCTCAATCGCACCCACAAAACGAATACAACCTCAACTGTACCCTCAAAGGAAGACTGACCTCAATCACTCTACCTACAAAGAAAATAAGAATACCACCTCAATCGCACCCACAAAACGAATACAACCTCAATTGTACCCTCAAAGGAAGACTGACCTCAATCACTCTACCCACAAAGAAAATAAGAATACGACCTCAATCGTACCCACAAAGGATAACCAACATAAAGTGGACTTCACTGGGGATAACGTGAAACAAGACTCACAAAAGAACAAGGCCAAAATGAGGCAAACAAAGACAAACTTCTAACGGACTCCTGATCCAAAGATAAGATGACTCCGTTGGGGAAGGTGAAATCTAAATAAAAGACTCTACCGGGGAGCACAAGTATGAGGAACGCATCCCTCCAAAATCTCCTGAGTTATGGCAAGGAAAGTATCAAACCTGGCTTATGCTTCGAATGCAAATGTTTGAATTTTGCCGTAATGCTCCACACGAAGTGGAAATTCTACGCGTTTGAGGATGCAATGCAAATGCTTATGATATGCAAAGAGGGTCTCTCCAGCAAAATAAATGCTGAAGAGAAGAGACCAATTCAACCGGGGATGACAAATATAAATTGTCCTCTGAATCTAGGAACTCTGCTGAGAAGTGTCCTACTGACCGACTCCTTGGATCAACCACTTCTGCTGGGGATGAAAGAACTACCGGGGACCCCACCTGTCTGAGGATAACATCCAACCTGAGATTTCTCCTCTGCTGGGGGAGTTGAGAATGAACGCCGATAACAGAACCGGAAGTCCATTACTGAAGATTGCTAATATCTAATTGGGCTCAGGACCTGCTGGGGGAAAACTGTCCATGATACCATCCTGCTTGGGGATACTGCTGAACTTAGCCTGCTGATGGGGAGAATGACTTTACTCCCACCTTGCTGGGGATTAGAATATAACGTTGTTGGTGAAAGTACACTTCCTGGCTGGATGGGGGAAGTGAGCACCATGAGTCTGTGGGGAAATAACGTCTTGATCCGGAGAAAATACTTTCCAAGTCTTCTGCTGGGGAAAGTCTGCTCTGCTGAGGGAGGTGTAATCTCAATGTTGGGGAGAGCAACCTGCTGGGGGAGTACAATCCTGTTGCCCTGCAAGTCTAATAACAAAAAATAGAATATGCCACAACTTGGCTATCACCGTTAACGCCTAAGTAATTTCTACTGCTTTTCGTTATGCTTCGCAAAGCTCAAAGTTTCATATGCAATGTTTACCAAAAATATCGGACGTTTTTGCAAACAAACACTAAAAGTAAAAGTAAAACAAACAATGGAAAGCTCTTTGAGTGAAATGAGTATTTTATTGAAGAGTGGCCTGTAAATAGGCATTTACAATAGGAAGCAATTCCTAAAAAGAGATAATTGCGCAAAAGCAAAAAAGAAAATACACATGTCGGCAATGTGGGGAACAGATATCCACCATGATTTGACTCAGCTATGACCCATATGTCTTGCTTATCCGCAAATGCCTTGACCTTTGAAGAGACTAACTGTACTGATTCCTTTCTTTTAGAACTTCCAGGTATCGAGAATGTTCACAGATCGAACACAGACCATAGCCTTTCGCTTATAAATCCCTAACTTTTGCCTGGATCGCCCTTTTCGGGTTTTCAATCCACCAGGATACCCATTTTTGCCAAAGTCGCCTTTTCAGGTTTTCAACTTTGCGGGTTTACACATTTCTTTTTACACTTTATCCCTAACTTTTTCCCGAACCTTTTCCTTTTTATGGTTCGTCGGGATGCCCCTTTTTGCCTGGACCTTGTTTTTATGTCCAGCGGGTCTCTTTTATGCGAAGTATTTTTTGACTACGTTTGCATTCACAGGGGATGTAAAATCTTCGCCATCCATAGTTGAGAGTAGTAAGGCTCCACCAGAGAAAACCTTTCTGACAACATACGGCCCTTCGTAGTTTGGAGTCCATTTGCCCCTGTGATCTGTCTGAGGAGGAAGGATCCTTTTCAAAACCAATTCACCTGTCTGAAAATTCCGAGGGCGCACTTTCTGATCAAAGGCGTGCTTCATCCTACTCTGATACAAACGACCATGTGCGATGGCTGCCAATCTCTTTTCTTCAATAAGGTTCAACTGATCCAACCTGGAACGCACCCATTCGACTTCATCAAGCTTCACATCTGCCAGAACTCTCAAAGACGGGATCTCGACCTCTAAGGGTAAAACTGCTTCCATGCCGTACACCAACGAGAAAGGGGTTGCCCCAGTTGACGTATGCACTGAAGTACGGTAACCATGTAGGGCGTAAGGTAACATCTCATGCCAGTCCTTATATGTTACCACCATCTTCTGCACAATCTTCTTGATATTCTTATTTGCTGCCTCAACAGCCCTATTCATCTTTGGACGATACGGAGAAGAATTGTGATGCTCGATCTTAAAACTCTGACATAGTTCCTTCATCATCTTGTTGTTCAAATTCGAGCCATTATCAGTAATGATTCTCTCCGGGACCCCATAACGACAAATGATGTCCTTCTTTATAAATCGGGCTACCACTTGCTTGGTGACGTTGGCGTACGAGGCTCCCTCCACCCACTTTGTGAAATAGTCAATGGCAACTAAAATGAAACGATGCCCATTAGAAGCAGTAGGCTCAATCTTTCCAATCATATCTATACCCCACATTGCAAACGGCCAAGGAGATGACAACACATTTAGAGGCGTAGGCGGTACGTGCATCTTATCTGCATAAATCTGGCATTTATGACACTTCCGAGCGTACTTGAAACAATCAGACTCCATAGTCATCCAATAATATCCTGCTCTCAACAGCTTTCTAGCCATGGTGTGTCCACTGGAATGAGTACCAAAAGAACCCTCGTGAACTTCCTCCATCAATGAGCTTGCCTCGTGTTCATCAACACAACGTAGCAAGACCATATCGAAGTTCCTCTTATATAACACATCATCCTTGTTCAGAAAGAAGTTCCCTGCCAACCTTCTCAGAGTCTTCTTATCTTTGGTGGAGGCACCCTCTGGATACTCCTGTCTCTTCAGAAAAACCTTAATATCATGATACCACGGTTTACCATCAGACACATCTTCAATTGCAAACACAAAAGCCAGTCTATCCAGACACATGATTCTAATCGAAGGTGTTTCATTCCAACGGTTCACCTTATACATGGATGCCAATGTTGCCAACGCATCAGCCATCTGATTCTCAGCTCGGGGCACATGATGAAAATCCACCCTATCAAAGAAAGGTAACAACCTTCTGGCATATTTGTTATAAGGTACCAAATTTGCCTGACGAGTCTCCCATTCTCCTGTAATCTGATTAACCACCAACGCAGAATCACCATAGACATCGAGGTTCTTAATTCTCAAATCAATTGCTTCTTCTAACCCCATGATGCATGCTTCATACTCCGCCTCGTTGTTGGTACACACAAATGCTAACCGGGCAGTGAAAGGTATTTGAGAACCCTTCGAAGTCGTAATGATTGCCCCAATTCCATTACCATACGAGTTGACAGCCCCATCAAAAATCATTTTCCACTGTGATCCAATCTCAGGTCCTTCGTCAGGCAGAGGCTCTTCACAATCCTTCATTTTCAGAAACATGACATGCTCGTCTGGAAACTCAAACTTCATAGGCTGATAATCCTCGACTGGCTGTTCAGCAAGATATTCTGACAGAACACTTCCCTTAATGGCCTTCTAAGAAACATACTGAATATCATACTCTGTCAAAACCATCTGCCAACGGGCTATCCTTCCAGAAAGTGCCTGCTTCTCAAACACGTACTTAATCGGATCCATCTTCGAAATCAACAAGGTTGTGTGATTTAACATATACTGCCTTAGGCGCTTGGCTGCCCAAGCGAGTGCATAACATGTCTTTTCCAGCATAGAGTATCTTGATTCCCAATCAGTGAACTTCTTACTCAGGTAGTAAATGGCATGCTCTTTCTTACCCGTCTCGTCGTGTTGACCGAGCACACAACCCATCGAATTCTCAAGAACCGTAAGGTACATAATCAACGGTCTCCCAGACACCGGTGGCATAAGGACTGGAGGTTCCTGCAAATACGTCTTTATTCTTTCAAACGCCTCTCGACAATTTTCATTCCACCTGACCTCTTGATCCTTTCTCAGTAACTTGAAAATTGGTTCACATTTAGCTGTCAGGTGAGAGATGATCCTGGCAATATAATTCAACCTCCCCAGGAAACCACGAACCACTTTCTCTGTTCTTGGTTCAGGCATCTCCTGTATGGCTCTTATCTTTGCAGGATCGACCTCGATACCTCTTTCACTAACAATGAATCCCAGCAATTTACCAGACCTCACGCCGAAGGTGCACTTGTTCAGATTCAATCTCAACCTGAACTTCCTCAACCTTTCAAACAGCTTCTGGAGGTTTACCAAGTGTTCTTCCTCTGTCTGTGACTTTGCAATCATGTCATCAACATAGACTTCAATCTCCTTGTGAATCATATCATGAAAGAGAGTCACCATCGCCCGCTGATAGGTTTCCCCAGCGTTCTTCAATCCAAAGGGCATTACCTTGTAGCAAAATGTTCCCCACGGTGTTATGAAAGTAATCTTCTCCATGTCCTCTGGGGCCATTTTGATTTGGTTATACCCAAAGAAGCCATCCATGAAGGAAAACACAGAATATTGAGCAGTATTGTCCATTAACACGTCAATGTGGGGGAGCGGGAAATCATCCTTCGGGCTCGCCCTATTCAAATCTCGATAATCGACACACATCCTGACCTTCCCATCCTTCTTAGGTACAGGTACAATATTAGCAACCCACGGAGGATAATTTGTCACGGCAAGAAATCCGGCGTCCAACTGTTTCTGAACCTCTTCCTTGATCTTGACAGCCATATCTGGTTTCGTCCTTCTCAACTTCTGCTTGACTGGAGTACAACCCTCTTTAAGCGGCAGCCGGTGTGAAACAATGTCCGTGTCAAGCCCAGGCATGTCTTGGTAAGACTAGGCGAAGATATCCACGTACTCTCGAAGTAACTCAACCAATCTTCCCTTAACAGTGTCTTCCAGGGCAGCCCCAACCTTTACATCTCATTTAACATCCTCGGTTCCCAGATTAACAGTCTCAACCTCCTCCTGATGAGGTAGAATAACCCTTTCCTCTTGTTTCAGTAACCTGGCTAATTCTTCTGGTAAGTCACAGTCTTCGTCAGTCTCTTCTTCGGCCTGATAGATGGGATTGTCGAAGTCATATAGAGCCATAGCTAAGTCATGGGTGGAATCTGAACAAAGGAACCTGCATGATGGATGTTTTATGTTTATTATGAGTGCAACAAACAAGAAAACACATTGCCATTTTGATGCGGGTTAATGCAAAAAAAGTAAAAATAGAAAGATAGGGATCAAAATATTTGGATGAAAAAACGTCCTTTATTGATGATAAAAATAGCAAATAAAACATCCAAGCCCTACAAATAAATATCACTACGCCTTGGGCAGAGCGTAGGACTCAACATAACAGAAAACAAAAGTAAATTACTCCGGGCGTGTCACTTGGATAACTTTCTCGGAGGACCAGTTGCCTAGACTCTGACCAGGAATGCAGGGGCGGATCCATTCATCCATGTCACAATCACTATCTCCTTCATCCTCAATAGCATTGACTCTGTCGAAGAAAACACCGGCACTGGTGAAACGGACTGGACCATATAACTTGGGAGGCTCTTCAGAACGCCTGGGTGGCTTGTATCCCAGTCCATGAGTATCTTGCTTCCTTTGAACATCAATAACACTGCCCCACTTCTGAGAACCACCAGCTTCAACTATAGCATGTGCCTCCTTGAGAGAGGACATTGGAACTTTTGGTTGTATGACGACTTCAGGTTGGACAACCGCCTCAGGCTGAATGACTGCCTTTGGGGGTTCCTGGGGAATCTTCACAGCTTCAAAGGCATGGCATAAAGTCTCCTGTATCTCACCATCTACCTCTACATACTTGAAGGTCGATATGTGACTTACCATGATGTCTTCTTCACCACAAACAGTCACAACGTGGCCATCCACCATATACTTCAACTTCTGGTGCAGCGTAGAAGTTACTGCCCCAGCACCATGGATCCATGGGCGTCCCAACAAACAACTATAGGCAGGCTGAATATCCATTATGTAAAAGGTGGTATTGAAAACCTCAGGACCCACCTTGATCGGCAGAACTAACTCTCCAAACACTGACCTCTTGGAGCCATCAAAAGCACGTACCACCAAGTCACTTGGTGTACAAATCATCCCACGAGTATCCAACTTCATCAGAGCCTTCTTTGGTAACACATTCAAAGACGACCCAGTATCAACTAACACATGCGACATCAAGGACCCACGGTATTCCACTGAAATATGCAGAGCGTTGTTGTGATTCCTCCCAGCCGGAGTCAAATCTAAATCGGTGAAACCCAAACCATTACCAGCATTCACATGAGCCACAACCCCTTCTAACTGGTTGACAGATATCTCCTGCAGTACATAAGCCATATTCAGAATCTTCAGCAATGCATTGCGGTGTGCCTCGGAGCATAACAGTAAGGATATGATGGAAATCTTCGATGGAGTTTGGTGAAGCTGGTCAATAATCTTGTAATCACTTTTTCTGATCAACCTCATAAACTCTTCTACATCTTCTGAGAAAGTATCCCCACCTGGCTTTGTCGTAGAATTATTAGCTTCCTGCCTCTGTACAGACTCATCCATCATCTGCTTACCTTTGTCTTGTCTTGAACTGCTAGCTTGATTCTCGGAGGGAATAGAGACTCTACCACTCCTAGTGATAGCCCCTGCTTCAACAAGATTTTCCACCCCTGTATTCATAGCTGATGTCTTTTCCAATTCCAGCTTCTTACTATTAACAAACACCTCGGCCCCATAATTCCATGGGATGTTTTTGGTACTCTCATACGGAACTGGTCCGGGAACAGTGATAGTGACCGGCGTTGGTCTCGCTGGTGCTGATATAGTTATCGTCTTGAATGGAATTGTTATCGTGGCAACATCAATCTCTATGTCAGTAACAATACTCTGCTTATAGCCCCTATCAAACTGTAATACCCCTTCGCTGATCATTTTCTGAATACCTGCCTTCAATAAATCACAACCGTTTGGCTACGACACACATTTTACACAACCTTCATCACAACCGGGAAATACTCCTCCCTTCAACAGTCTTTCCTTCACCATACCCAAGGGAGTTTGGATTTCGTTCACATCTGAAATCAAACTCAAGCCTTCACAGTCTTCAATAATAGCATTGACCTTCGGCCCACCGTGATTCGGCATCGGATTCTGATTCACATTCGGGACGTCATTGGAGAAATTGATGGCTTTGGAATCCAGCAGATCTTGAACCTGATGCTTAAAAGCTTTACAGTTCTCAACATAATGTCCGGGTGCCCCAGAATGAAACTCACAGTGGGCGTTGGCGTCGTAGCCGGGAGGTGGATTACCAGTAGGTGGAGCCAATGTTCTCTTCTGGATTAACTGTAGCTGCAGCAAGTACTGAAATAATTGAGCGTATGGAAGAGGTGGAGTGTCAAAATGCCTATCCCTCCTAGTCAGAGGCTGAGACCGGCGAGGAGCCTGATTTTGTTGCTGAGTCACTGCAGGCTGCTGAGGTGCTGCTGGGATGGTTACAGAAGCCACCTGCTGATTGTAGCTGTGACGAGGTCCATCTCTACCATGATATGATGACACAGAGTTTGTATCTCCCTCCTTCTTCTTATAACCATTGGCATAAGGTTTCTTACTTCCTCCAGATGAGGACCCATCACCGCCTGATATTTTCCCCGCCTTAATTCCGCTTTCTACCATCTCTCCTACCAAGATCAAATCAGCAAACTTTCCGGACATACACGGTACCAACTTTTCAAAGTAATGACCCTGCAAGGTGGCCATAAACATAGTTATCATTTCACGCTCTAACATGGGAGGCTGAACCCTCGCCGCCAGTTCACGCCACCTCTGGGCGTACTCCTTGAAGCTCTCATTGTTCTTTTGTGACAGATTCTGCAGCGGTGTTCTGTTAGGAGCCATATCAGTGTTATATTGGTAATGTCTGATAAATGCCCCTGCCAGATCTCTCCAACTGCGCACATCCTTCCTTTCCAGTTGCATGTACCACTCCAGGGATGCCCCAGATAGGCTATCCTGGAAGCAATGCATCATCAGCTTTTCATTCTTCGCATATGCAGCCATCTTGCTTGCATACGCCCTGACGTGGGTCCTCGGACAAGTCATACCATTATACTTCTCGAAAGTGGGAGTCTGAAACTTGTGTGGAATGACAACGCCTGGAACCAGCCCCAAATCCTCTAGATCCATTCCCACATAATCCTGATTCACAACACCCCTTAGCTGTTCCTCAATCAACCGGATCCTCTGATCCTGATCAGTCTGGGGACCAGCATCCCCACCTGGCAAAGAAAATACATCATCCTAAACATCATCATACCGATGACCCTGAACTGTGCCAGTACCAGTACCACCTCCCACTGCAGTGGGAATCACAGCACATTTTACTCCGCCCAGAGGAATCACAACACCAGAAGCAGGAACACCTCCGCCAGTAGGACCATTCTGACCATCATCAGTAACACCAGTCTGAAGTCCTCCATGAAGGACACCATCATTATTAACCCTTGCAATCAGTGGCTGAACGAGAGTTCTCAACTGTTCTTGTCCCTGAGCAACCCCTTGCATCAATTCCATGAATTGGTTCATGCGAGTCCGCATCTCAATGATCTCATTCTGTAGCTGATCCATGAGTCTCTTCCGATTTTGCTTAGTAGGATACCGGTGAATACGCTGATCTGCAATTCTGAGATGAGAACAAGATAAGAATACCGGAGATAAACACCTGTCATGCAAAATGATTATGAATATGCAAATGCAAATGGACGTGTTTGAAAATTCACAGGGCGATCCACCCCTTGATTCCGATTTAATAACAAGATATAATGGAACTTCTGCTCAGATATTAAGAAAACCAGAGAAGAGCCAAATGTTAACAATCACAAATCCGAGATAACAAGTCTGAATATAAAAACCATAGGTCCCAACCAACAAGCCTGGTGGTGATCCACATACAATGAAAGAAGACAGAAAACTAAGGCATATCATCAAAGTCCACAAGTGTCAATCCCCCCCATCCATTATGCTTTCTGCACCAATCTTGAATCTCCTTGAACAACTTTCTGGTATCGGGATGCTTCGGTCTTTGAATTAGCCCTTGAATGAGAAGGTCTCTCCTGTGTATGATCCCATCCAAGTATCGGCAATGTAACTCCCAAGCGTCTTCCCCAGAAACACTATCCATGCTAGGACCCTCATGTCTAGGTTTCTTCACTTCAGCTTGGACTTTCAGTTCTTCCACGGAGGCTATGGCTTCCTTGAGTCGATCTTTGACTACTTGTCTCTTGAATATCCCTGATAAGATCTCGGCGTCTTTCTTCTTGAGCGTCGACTTCAACTGATCAATCTTAGCTATGTAGTCGTCTTCCTTTCTCTTATTCTCAGCCATGGCAGTTTCTTGGTGATCATTGAACCTGTGAATCTTCAACAAAGCCTTGCCTAATCCTCATCCTTGGACCTGAGAACGCTACTGATACCATCCAAAGCTTGTTTCATTCTTTCCCTGGATGCGACCATGTCAGCAAGCTCTTTTTCTGCTTTAGCAATGAGCTCTGTCTTTAACTTGGCGGTATGAACAGCTTCACCCCGCTCATGCTTCCACTGATAAATCTCTCTCTTTAGATCACTATTCTCTTCCTGCAACCTTTCCTTTTCAGCCCATAATGTGTTATACTTCTCCAACTCAACGGTGGTAGGAGGCTCGATCACCAAAGGATACAGAGGTGGTTCCACCGGGAATGGAAGGAGCTCCTCTTCTGCTCTCTTCTTAATCCACTCTTTATAGGGAGGGAAAACCCGATTGTTACTTTTCCCGAATGGAATCTTACCCTTCTTAGTCACCTGTTTCCAAGCATTCATAACTTTCCTTATCAACCCTTGATCCTCAATACCATTGAAGAATAATGATTCTCGGACATCTCGCTCTTCGGGTGGATTCTTCAAAGGATAGCCAAACTGTCTGATAGCTAGGGAGGGATTATAGTTAATTCCACCTTTCCTCCATATCAAGGGTACATTAGGAAATTCTCCGCATTTGCAAATAATCTCCATTCCTAGCAAGTCACGATTAATCCAAACGATGTTATCAGCGGTCAAGCCCATAACCCTCTTAGACCACTTCAAAGAATCTTTCGTATCAACGAAAGCGCCAGATTCAGGGAGACGACCCAAAAACCAAGTAGCTAAGAGCGGCGCACAGCAACTCACAGTTTTCCCACGCCTATTCTCATTCTTGTAGTGAACCGAGTGATACACGTCACCTAGCAAGGTAGGTATAGGATTCTTCGAAATAAAGATCCTGACGGCGTGCATATCCACGAGATCAGGAATATTCGGAAACAGAACAATCCCATAGATACACACAGCTAGAATAGCTTGGAAAGCAGTCCAGTTCTTCTCTTTGACATGTATACAAGCTTGATCAAATAGGAACTTCAATAGGAAACCCTTAACTCCTTGTTTTTCTGCAATGTTACTGTTCAGAACAGGCTCACTAATATGAAGAGCAACAGCCATATCTTTTATACCGGGGTGTTCTTCAGAAAAGAAAACTATATCATGACTAATAGGAATTCCCAAAATAAATGAGAACTCCTCCAACGTCGGAGCCAAGATGTAGTCCGGGAAGGTGAAGCAACACAGAGGCGGGTCGTAAAACTGAAGAAGTGTGTGAATGGCATCCTTCTCATACTGGGAGATATTATAGACAAATTTCAGAAGTCTTCCATACCTTCCACTGAACTCTGTACGAACTCTGGAACCAGCCATATTAATCAATTTGTGAATCAGTGTCAAAGTCGGCTCTGGGAATGAATAGGCGACAGTCTTCTTTCTCTGAACATCCATACTGAAGCAACCTCAGAAAACCGGAATCAAGAGTAAGATGTAAGCCCTGAAAAATGTCAAACACGTCAGAATGCAAGAAAAATGATATGCTCATGCAAACATGGGGTCAAGGCACACTGCTGGATGTGCTGTGCTGTTAGCTGAACGAGAAACCAGAAAACCAGAACTCTGAACCACTGAGGAACCCAAATAATCAGACATTGATGAGAAATCCAGAAAACCGGGTGGGTTGAAAGTCTCGGTTACCTGCAAACCTGCAAACGCCCATCCCCTCTCACATGTGGGTACTAGGATGTTCAGTATCCCGGGCTCCCGGGTCGAGAAATGATGATACGTTCACCATTTCTGGTTTGGCATCATCATCAATCGAGGAGGCCTCAACTGATTCTCCAAAGCAGAAGGTCCTCAGCTTTGGCACTGAGGTCGAGAAACAATAGTACATTCATCCCTCGGGGTACAGTACTAAAGTCAATCGAGGAGTACCTCCACTGATTCTCTTCAAAACGTAGGGGCCATCCTATGCGAGTTCCAAAGCGGGCCCTCGGGTGCGAATGGGTTTGCCACAGGATGTGTCTGCCACTGTCACCACTGAAGAGGGATGTTTCCACTAAGGTCCTCAATGATCGGTCACTAGAGTCGACAGCTCTCTAGATCAACACCCCAACATGCGCAAGACACACACGTTAGAATGCATCCCAAGATAGCCTCGTCTGGTTGTGAATTTCGTGAACACACAAACGTACCAAGCGGGCACGTAGGTCCCACTACTTTCCACTCTAGTCCTAGGGTATTCTCAAGCCTTGGTATTGGGCTTATCTCTCAGACCCACCCAATCTGCAAAACAAAGACAGCCAGCACAGCACAGCAGCATGACAGTAATAAAAAATGAAATGCAGAAAATGCGGTAAAAATAAAAAATAAAAATAAAATACAACACATAAAGCAAATCAAAACAAAACACCCAAAGAGAACAAACACAAGCAAGCGTTAGGATTGACTCGCTTAGGGATGGACCAGCATAGGTCAACCATATTCCCCAGCAGAGTCGCCAGCTGTCGCTCCCAGGATTTTTATTCAGGTACAAACGCGAGAGTGGCGCGGAAAAACAGAGTCGCTAGCCGTGTAAATTTATCCCAAAGGAGGGAAAGGGAACACCGCATAAACCTTAGGAAGGGGGAAATGAATGGTCATCACAACCATAACCTGGGTTCGGGATTCGGTTACGCGAGGGGAAGGTGCTAGCACCCCAAGCGTCTATCGTACTCGATGGGATCCACGCTTGTTGTCTATTCTAAGGGTAAGTTATACTATCATCTAGGGCTGTACTAAAACGGAGAGGGAAAGACAAAGACCGACTCGGTAGGACGTCGACGTCCTAGGCCTACGTACCCCCTTTTGTGCAATGGGGAATTCAGAGTCAACGTAGTTCGGACCAAGTTCTTTTTGTGTTTTTTATGAGCGACGTTAAGTTCGCGTCCGGCAGTTAGGGTCGATGCCTGTTTGCGACTCAGACGGAAAGTAATGTGCCCTTTTTGAAAATAGCCTTTAAGTTGAAGGTCCCGAAGGACAAAAAGGTTTGAAGTTGGTTTGTGTTTTTTAGGACAGAAGTGGCTTAGGTTAGTTCCTAAGTTGCATTGCACCAAAGTCTAAGGCACAGGGGCGAATACTTAACGCATCGTCCCAAGACAGGACGCTCGCTAAGCACTCTAGAAAGATGAGAGGAAGCCCCTTATTTCTCATTCCCCATACTTAAGGCTCGTGCGCGATACACCTTATTCTTATTAAGTGTTTTAGAGAAATTTGAGATGAGAAGAGAGAAGACACAAGGGTGACTCTAAAGGGAGACTATGAATCCTAAAGTCATCATGCATGGGTGACCTATGGTTAGTGAGGTTTGAAGACAACCTAATCCTAAAGGAAAGAGAAGAAGATGAGAGAAGGAAAGAGTAAGGGTGACCATGGATACTTATCCGTACCCTTAAAGAACTTACCTTAGTCCCTGCATGAAAAGGTTAGTACGAAACGGATACAAATAATATCAAGGCAAGTGAAAATCAAACTATGGCAAACAATAGTAATTATAATCCAAACATGAATTCAGAAATCAAAGACAATTTAGGGTATGCATGAAATGTGTGATGCAAAAAAAGAAGTTGAATTAAACAATTGGTTTAGATGATAAAAAATAAAATAAAAATAAAAATAAAATTTGTGAAAACTTTATAAAATGGTAAAAATGGTGCATGAATTAAATTCAAAAGGAAATTATTCAAATAATATTACAAAAAAAAACCTCAACAACTCTGCTATCGCGAAAACGCGGTCATCGCAACCGGATCCGAATTGAACGGATCTAAATATAACAAAAAAGGCAACTCAAAAAAGAGAAATTTAACTTTGAAAAAAAAACCTCAACAATATTGCTATCGCGAAAACGCGGTCATCGCAACCGGATCCGAATTATACGGATCTAAATATAACAAAAAAAGGGCAACTCAAAAAAAGAGAAATTTAACTTTGAAAAAAAACCTCAACAATATTGCTATCGCGAAAACGCGGTCATCGCAACCGGGTCCGAATTATACGGATCTAAATATAACAAAAAAAGGCAACTCAAAAAAAGAGAAATTTAACTTTGAAAAAAAAAACCCTCAACAATATTGCTACCGCGAAAACGCGTTCATCGCAACCGGATCAAATCAACAAAAATGGCACGCGTTATGCAAACCAATATGCAAAACAGCGTATCGACATAATTCGATCCGAAAATATAATCAAAACATAAATAAAACTAACTTTAAAATTATTATATATATATATTAAAACATAAATGTTACAAATTCAAGGATGTAAACAAATATTAAATATTCAAACGTACATTACATTCCATATATTGAAATTTGAAAGGTACGTATTCCATATGTTAACAGTCTCGAAAATTTGGATTTGAAACGTACATATTCGAGGCAAATATATATATTTTGAACATATAGCTAACAAACATATATACAAGGTTAGCAAACCGAGACTGCAAACCTGGAATTGGTCGGAAAGTTCCAACTTTATTTGGATTGAATTCAGCAACTAGCAGTTCTACCGGATGCGTCGCCGTGTTCGTCCTTTTTCTTTCTTTCGGTCCTCGTCTCCTTCTTTTTTTTTTTTTAACAGTAACAATAATATATAGGGACCAAATTAGGGTTATCTCTAAATTGTCAATATTGTCCCTAATATCCAATTTGAGGCCCAAAATAACATTAAAATTAAATAAAAATTTAAACTAAATAAAATTTAAACAATTCAATTAAAATAAATTTAAAAAAAAAACTAAAAATCTTACAATATTAGTTAAATCTAAAAATAAAATAAATATTTAAAATGAAATTAAAATAAAATGCTTATTCTTAACATTTAGTTAAATATAAGATAAAATAAATATTTAAAATAAAAACAAAATAAAAATTCCTATTTATTCTAAACGTTATTAGTTAATAAAAAATAAATATTTAAAACGAAATTAAAATAAAGTACAAATTATTCTAATTATTTATTCTAAATAATATTAATTAAAAAAAAGTAAAATAAACGGACTCTAAATAAACAAAAAATCGGACGCCCGAGTGATCGAAAAAAAAAAAATAAATCCAGTACACTAAAATGATCAGTACGAAGTATACGACTCAAAAAAATACAGCATTTGGTCAGATTTTAAAATAAATTTTGATTCGTAAAAATGTTCAAATTGATCAAAATATGACGAAAAATTAAAACAAACACGCCGAGTTAAACTACGCGAACCATAGAATAATATAATTGACGTCTGCAAGTTCGATTTTAAAATTTTCCGTCCCCTGATTTTAAGCGCCGCTGAAATTCAATTTGACCACTCTGTCTGTAAATTTCCGAGAAATTATTCCGACCGATATTTTAGGCGGTATGCGAGATGGAAAGCACTATTTTATGCTATTTAGATGATGCAGAGTGGAAATACAGTCAGACGAATGAAAATACGAAAAATATTAAAAATGCCTGGAATAAGTTGTGAACTCTCAAAATACCCTGTTGCAAAAAGAATGATCTGGTACCAAATTACCGAGCGAAATAACTGTTGGGCACTCTAATGCTTGCTGCTTAAAATAAGAGAAGTCCTTTGCCACAAGGATACCGTGATCCGACGTCTCGAGAGCTCAATGCAATGCATGATTATGAGTTAAGACCTAAATGAGATGCAAATGAAAGAAACATAAGCCAGAAAAAGTTAGAAAAAGGTAGGGCAAATTTCGGGGTGCTACAACTGGCAACCATTCTGTCGTAGTAAAATGAGCTTAAGGTTTTCAAGAAGATCTTTGTCATCTCTTTTTCCTCAAGAGGTGGACAAATCTGGGCGGCGATTTAATGCCATCTCTGAGCATATTCCTTGAAGGTTTCCTTATCCTTCTGTGACATGGCTCTGAGCTGATCTCTGTCCGGTGCCATGTCCAGGTTATACTTATATTGTTGAACGAAGACAGCGGCAAGATCTTTGAAAGTGCCGATCTTAGTGCGGTTTAAACCCATGTAGTATTTGAGTGCGGCACCGGTTAAACTATCTTGGAAATAGTGGATCAGTAGCTGGTTATTCTCTGTCTGAGTTGACATCCTCCGAGCGTACATCACCAAATGGCTTTGAGGGCAAGAGTTACCCTTGTCATTTTCAAATTTGGGCACTTTGAATTTGTACGGAATTTTCACATTGGGGACCAAACAAAGGTCTGCGGCGTCTTTTCCAAATAGATCCTGACCGTGAAGGGCTTGTAGTTCTCTCTGCATTTCCAAGAACTGTTCCTGGAACTCATTCATTCTATCGAACATACTTTCGTTTCCACCAGAAGATATCGGTGGGATCTGTCCTTCCGAGACAGTGTGTACCACGGGTGGTGGTATAGTCATCATGGCAGTGACTCTAGGTACTTCCCTCTCTCAAAGTTTGTAACCATCAGGAGTTGCTGTCATGCCCCGGGCATATTCACTTTCCCGAAGTATGTAACCTTCAGGCCCAGCAGCTCCTGCTGCGGTTCCCTGATCTTCAGTGATTGGCGGAACATATCCTTCCGGGATATAGTTGATAGGCATGCCCCAGGGACTATCTTTCGGCATTTTGTACCTAAGATCATAATTTTCCACTATGGGCGTTGAGGTGATCTTTGAGATCGCAGTCCTTTGTTGTTGCATCTGAGCTTCTGCCAGAGCTTGCATGTCGTTATGAAGCTTTCTCAGATCCTCTTTCAGAGTGTCGATCTCTTCCCTCAACTCTATGTTCTCTTCCTCGAGATCATCCATCTTTTTCTGTCGATTGGCCCAAGTATTGTACGAATGAGATAGTTTAACTCTAGAATCGAGACGCAAAGGTGAGATTCGTAAGTAAGAAGAATGTGTTACATGAGAATGATGAATGATATGCAATAATTATATTTTAATTAATTTTTTTAATCAAAATAAACTTCGACAATTGGATTGTAAATATCAAACAGTGGGGAAACCCCATTTTATTGAATTCAAAGATTGCGGAAATGGGAATACAGTAGTTTACAAAGTGCTGTTAAAAGGAAAAGTTTAAACTAATGGGTCCCGAGTCCTCTCTGAAGCGAGCTAAAGTGTTGGTTCTGGTACTTTCCTTTTCTTTGACCGGGGCTCTTGAGCCGTTGTCGGGTCGTCGTTCCTTTGCCAAGTGAAAGGAGCGAGCAAATTCCTCTGGTCATCCTGATTTTCTACAGCATGTTGCTCTAAAATCTCGATCAGAGTATCTTTATCTTTCAATAGTTGCTGTATTTTCTTACACTCCACATTGAGAATACGGTACTTGTTCCTCCAAGACCTCTTCTCCTGCTGAACTCTGTTGAGAGTAACCTGAAGTTTTTCCGTATCAGACATAAAGTAAAGGACGGGGTCCCTTAACGGAAGAACTTCCTGATGAGGGTAAGGCATCTTTAACTTAAGACCTCTAGTTTATACCCAGTGGAGATAAGGCTCCACCGAGACACAGTCTGGTTTTCCTAGAGACTCTCGTCCTTTCTTGTGAACGTGTTTCCAGGCATGCATTATTTATGTCTTTAGTGCTCTGTCATTTTCTCCTTCCTTGAAGAAAAGACCTTCCAGATGAGCATTACACAGGATATGCCTCATCGGGTATCCAAATTAACGATGAACCAAAACTAGATGATAATTGATTCCTCCTTTAATTCCTATGAGGGGTATATTTGGGAAATTTCCACAACGGCCAATGATCCTGATCCCGTCATAGATTCGATTATACCAATCGATGTCAGAGTTGGTAAGAGACATGATTCTCTACGACCAACGTAAAATATTCTTTTGATCCCAAAATGCAGCAGACTTGGGCAAATGGGAAGTGAACCATTTGTACAGCAAGGGTACACAGCATGTGATCATTCCTCCGCTAAACAAATTCCTTAAGTGTACAAAATGATAAGCATCTATGAGCAAGGTCAGTACAGGGTTTCCAATCAGAAAAATCTTAATGGTGTTGATATCTGCCAAATTATTGATGTTGGGAAACAAAAATAACCCGTAGATAAGCAAAACAAAGATGCTTTCGAAAGCGGCCACGTTCCCTATACTAGCAAAGTACAGAGCTTTCTTGATTAAGAACTGGGCTGGCAAACCCTGGATTCCACCCTTAGTGGTCATGTGAGTCCTGACTTCTGACTCGTCCAAATAGATTGCTCTTGCAATGGTTTGATCCTTTGGAATTTCTTCCAATCCCAAAAAAGGAGCCTGATCAGTAATATGTAAATCAGTCAGGTGAGAGTACTCCTTCAGTGTTGGTGCTAGTTGATAATCTGGGAATGTGAAACAGTGGTAAACCCGATCGTAGAACTGGATTAGTGTGGACAGGATTCCTTCGATTACATGGACCCTTAATAGAGACAGTAGCCCTCCATACTTAGCTCTGAAAGGCTCTGGGTTGGTTATCATCCTTGCCATCCCTCTTAAATCCCCTAGTTTCGGAACCTTGAAGGTGTACTTGTGAGTTTTCCTTCTACCAAAATCCATTAGCGTAATCTCTTTATCTGACATTTGCAATCATTGTCTTAGTTTAATTTGAAAAAGAGAGACTAGAAGAGAAGATTTTTCTTTATTTTTTAATGTTTTTTAATGAAAGGAATGCATGAATGCAGCACACAAAAACATAGAAAAAACATGGGGTCAAAGGGTCGGTGTCATGAAGTCAAGGCTCTACCCATCCCCAAAGGTTTATACTGGTGATTTTTTGTACCTGTTCTCAAAATCACCGATCCCTCATCGGATGACGACAACAAGCAGATCACCAAGCGAGCTGGTTCATCTTTAGAGTAATCTCAAATGAGGGTAGTATCGCGTGAGAACTATTTCCGATAGCTTCCACATTACAAAATGGTTTAAGTCAGCTAAAATCCTCAGCTTCTCGGATAACCCAATGGAACAATCTGCTTTCAACAACCGGAGTCGTATAGGCATTTAATCCGCAAAGGGCATCTCCACTAATTTGATGGTCGACCGGAACCTCTTATCTGGGATTCACTCCCCGTAAGATTACCCGTATAATGCCATCCCCTATCTTAGGTGTATACTTAATCTTTCCAGAAATGGCATCACACGCATTCCCATGAGCAGAAAAGTAAACACAGATATCAATTAGGAAAAGCAGTATATATATTTGTCCTAACATCCTAGACCTCTAGTCTTCTGATCCTATACAGACAATGACTCCCCAGCAGAGTCGCCATTTCTGTGACACTGTGTAAACTTAAGGTTTCACTCAGAAAGGTGCAAGAAAGAATGCCTCCCACTGTGGTCGCCACTTTTCTGTAGCGTGATTTTTGTGGTTTCGAATCACTATCGCTTTGGTACTACAGTTCGATTCATTTTTTATCCTATGAAGCTGATTAATGAAGGGAAATAGATGTCTCCAATTAACCCTGGTTGCAAACTGAGGTTGAACAGTCAAAACTGTTGGTTTACAGATGCTAGCAAAATAGGGGGTTCTTCTTTAGGGTTATTTGCTTAAAAACAGTGTCTGGACTATTGGCGAGGTTTTTGGTAAGATGTTAGGTCTGATGCTTTTGGTTGATGTATGAAGGTACTAGATTTTGAGTTTTTGAATAGTATGCTCGCTAAGATTTTGCAATCTTATTCCTACGTATTACCGTTTGACGAAACAAGGAAATTAGAGATATCGTAGTTCCTCCTATTCTATGGGAGGAAAGAGTTGTTTTGGTGTCTTGTTCAAAGCCCAAGACGTGAAGCTAAAGGTGGTTTGTATCTTGTTCAAAGCCCAAGATGTGAAGCTAAAGGTTTGACTGAGAGAGAATTTGTCATCTCTAAAGAGGAGTTGTTGAAGTTTGTATGCTGTGAGCAAGGCACAAATTTGATGCTAAAAGGTTGATTGACTCAACCGAGGGTTTCTTTATACAAAGCCTAAGAGGAGGCGGGAATTTTGACTTTTCCGGGGAAAATGTTCTTTCTGTCTTGTACAAATCCCATGATTGAGGCTAAAAGGGATTTTGACTCCGTTGGGGAGAATATTCCTGTATAAAGCCAAGATGGAGGCTGGAATGGTTTGACTCAACAAGAGAGTGCTGGTATGTGTCTTGTACAAAGCTCGAGACGGAGGCTAAAAAGGTTGACTCAACAATAGAGTCTTGAATAGGTGATTGACTCAACAAGGGAGTCTGAGGTTTGTTTGACTCAATAAGAGAGTCTTTTATACTCAACAAGGGAGTCTGAAGTTTGTTTGACTCAATAAGAGAGTCTTTTATACTCAACAAGAGAGTGATTCACTGTCTCGTACGAAGCCCGAGATAGAGGCTAAAAGGGGATTGACTCAACAAGAGAGTCTTTTATACTCAACAAGAGAGTGTTTTTCTATCTCGTATAAAGCCCGAGATTGAGGCTAAAAAGGGATTGACTCAACAAGAGAGTCTTTTATACTCAATAAGAGAGTGTTTTTCTATCTCGTACAAAGCCCGAGATTGATGCTAAAAAGGGATTGACTCAATAAGAGAGTCTTTTATACTCAACAAGAGAGTGTTTTTCTATCTTGTACAAAGCTCGAGATTGAGGCTAAAAAGGGATTGACTCAACAAGAGAGTCTTTTATACTCAACAAGAGAGTGGATTTTTATATGTCTCGTACAATGCCCAAGACGGAGGCTAAAAGAGTTTGACTCAACAAGAGAGTCTGAAAAGGTTAGCTCCTCTAGGGAGAATCATTTGTACAAATCCCAAGAGGAGGTTGTCTTACTGCTGAGGATTAGATCCATAGGCAGGCCCAAGGGTGGGGAACTCTCATGAGAGAGACCAGGTTTCTGCTGGAGATTGATCCAGAGTGATCGGTATTTTTTCCTATGTTTGAAAGGAACTTGAGAATGTCTTTGAGACTAAAGAGTTTTAGACTGTCCAAGTCTACTGGTGTTAAAGAGTTTTATCTTTTGTACAATGCCCAAGAGGAGGCACAGGTATTAAGGGATGAGTATCAACCCTACAATGGCTGGAGTTTTGACGTGGGAAAGACTGCTCTAGCAAAGGATGACTAAGTTCTGTCTTATACCTTTAAGAGGTCGTCAGGGTCCTTGTATTAAGCCAAAGAGAATGCATGAGAACTTCTAAGAAGCCGAAGGGTCCTTGTACAACACCCAAGAGGAGGCGGGGATGCTTTTAGGAATCCTGTGGGTCCCCAAACCAAGAGAAGTTCAAGAAATGCAATTCACCGAGAAGAGATCATTCCAGGAAAGTTTGAGGATTTGGAAGAAACTCAAGAGATGCCATTCACGGAGAAAAGATCATCTCTGGGGAGTTATAGTTTCTTTGACAATTTCTAAGGGTGACAGTCTGAGAAAAGGTTCACCGAGAATACTGCCTTTCTCTTTGTTCTGTATTGTTTAACCCCAAGGGGAGGGAAGACTGTATCTGGAATCCTACGGGGGATCTAGTTTTGTTTGTATTCAAGAGTGACCAACAAGGCTTTACCTAGTGCTAGACGTAGTTGTCGGGGAAAATTCTAAATAACTATACTAGTATTACAGAGTGGATATGTGACAAGAATATAAAAGGATGTGAAAGAAGACTTACAGTGAAGCAGCCCCACAATACAGTTATATACATATGAAAGCGGTAAATGAAAGCGGATAAATACTTACCCGTTGTAGAGCTTCCTTGCTATTTGGTTAGTTGTTCAATAAAGAAATTAAAGAAAGTTTTGATGACAACATATATTTTAATTCAAAATCAAAGGAGAAAGTGCTTGAAAAGATTGTTGGGGGCTTACAGCTCAAGGAGAAGCCCGAGTTTTAACGATGATCGTACCGTTGTTTTAAAAACTGTACAGAGGGACTTATACAATACGTGAGGCCCAAAAAGTTTTTATGTATAAGGAGATGGGTCTTACACTCTATTAGAGGCCCAAAGATTTTGAAAAGAAATTAAATGGGGCTTACAACACGAGGGTAGGCCCAGATGATTTGATTTTTGAACTGGCAATTGCGCCGAGATTTTTCTTTTAACGCAGAGGGACTTATACATGTCTGAGGCCCAAAATGGTTTTGGTTAAAAGGGGATTGGGTCTTACACTCTATTAGAGGCCCAAAGTTTTTGTTTTTGAAAAGGAATGAGACTTATAGCTCGTGGAGAGGCCCAATTGATTTTGTTAAAAAGGCGTCGATCGCGTCGTTGGTTTTGAAAATACAGTGGGACTTATACAATGGATGAGGCCCAAAAACTGGTGTATTTACAAAGGGGATGGGTCTTACACTCTAATAGAGGCCCATGAGTGTTTGAAAATGATTTGTTTAGGGTGATTAAGATCAAAACCTTAAATTAATTTCAAAATGTATTTTAATTAAATAAAAATTTAATTAAAATGATCAAAATTATCAAACATGTGTGAAAAACAAGTTGTGATCTTGGATTAATGTTTGAAAAATCATGTTTATATCCACAAAATGTCTGGAAACCAATTAAATTTGGAAAATCAAGGAGGAAAACATATTTTAAATGTTAAAAACAAATAAAAGATTAATTCTTTACAAAAATATCAAGTATATGAAATAAATAATATTTTTGGTAATTTTTGGCAAAATAAAAAATTTTAACATTTTTGTGAATTATTAAAAAAAGAATCAACTCAAAATCATTAAAACTCATAGAGAAATTAATTTTTGAATCAATTAAATAAAATCACGAAATTCAAATATTTGAATTTGTGAAAAAGGCGCCAAGAACATGGCAAGAACACGCGCATGTTCTGAGTTTGGCCTGATTTGCATTTTCTATCCA
This sequence comes from Lathyrus tuberosus, assembly GCA_022829125.1. NCBI lineage: Eukaryota > Viridiplantae > Streptophyta > Magnoliopsida > Fabales > Fabaceae > Lathyrus > Lathyrus tuberosus. The sequence continues at coordinate 3,308,193 of JALAZF010000061.1, read as the reverse complement.
ATCTCACTGAATACTTGATGAAATCACACAATCCACATATCAATCTGCTCGTTTTCACCTCACGATCATGTCTATGGTCTTTAATTTCATTTATTTTAAGCATGGAATAAGAAATCAAGACAAAACCTCAAGAACCCTAAAATTTGCATGAAGGCTGAGAATTTTGATACACGATTCAAACAAAGCAATTAATTAAGGGGAAACATTTTATGCATGATTATGAACATTTGGAAAAAGTATTGTGCGAGGAAATATGCATAGATTAAGAGATGGCCAAGTTTAGGCTTACTTGAAGGTCGTGACAGCAAGAGCAAAGTGATTTTTTAGTTGGAGGTTTTACAGATGCGTTGTGATGATCTGAACATCTTCCCTACACCATATGGAGTGTGTTTGAATGCTTAGACTTGATTGGAAATGGCTGGATCACTTCATGGCATCTCAGCTGCAACTTGGTTAAAACCTTGAGCAACTGGCTGGTGATTCTGAGAAATCAATGTTACAGTTGTTGTTTAAGTGTTTGGATCACTTCTATATGATGTTTATGAGGTGTGTGTGTGTGTGTGTGTGATTGGTTTGATTGGTGTGAGAAGGTGATTTTGAGGAAAACATCCATTTGATGGCTTTGGTGTATTTAAACTGAGCACAAATGAGCTCTATTTATAGTAGATCAATTTTGTTTTGCAAGAAATAGGGAATGGCAACTGCAGCAGAGGTTTGGTAAATGTTGATCAATAGGAATCCAAGTCTCCTCTAGCCATTGACAAGAGGTTAGAGCACACGTTGTTGGTTCCATAGTTCAGAGATTATCCTTGACTCATTCAGTTGGAAACGGCTCAGTTCATGCCACCTTGGTGCATCCATTGAATGCTCCAAAACAAAATTGGAGTCTTGTCCCCTCTTTAGGGTTTTTTAGGTTTGGCATGCTATTTTTAGTTCCAAAGACTTTGGAAGCATAGAGATCAGATTATCCCCATTGGATTTGATCCTTCGATGTGTCCAAAATGATGACAAGGCTTGCAATTATTTGATCTTTCTAAATCAAGCAAAAGTGCAAAATTCTACCTTGCCATGACAGTTGCAGCAAGGCATGTTGCAGCTGTCATAACTCTTGGCTCAAGTGGAATTTCATGGGGTTCTTGGCCATTTTGGAAAGCTCTCATATGATACAACATATGTGTGATCATGGTTTGTCTTAACACTTTTTGGATCCAAGTGAAAAATGCCCTTACATTTTGGAAAAAGTGAAACAGATTCTGACTTAGTGAAAATTTCACTAAGTGTTGGAAAAAGTGACATTTCATGTTTTCAGCCATTTTGATCCAACCATAACTCAAAATCCATGATGAATTGGAATGAGGTGTAGTTGACACTTTTAAATTATGCCATGAGAGCTAAAAATCCATCTTTGGATCAGCCTAATTGGTTGCTTGGATCTCAAGTTATGATCCTTGGAAGTTGGTACTCTAGCCACTTTGTTCCATAACTTAGAAAATTTCTAAGTTTTTTATGGTTACCTCTTTTACAAGTTATCTCACTTTTCTTGGTTTTTCGTGATGAATGATGATTCCAATCACACATTAACATCATTTTAGGGTTAGGGGACCATAATTGATCAAAAAATCAAAAAGTCAAACTTTGACTTTTGGGCACAATTGACTTTTTATCAGATGAATTCCAAACTGTGCGATCCTTTATGAAATCAAGTCCTTGACCTAAATAAAACTTGATGGATTGATTTCATAGGTGTTATAGGGTGTATTGAATCATGTCCCAAGGCTTGGGATCATGTCTTGGTCAAAAGTCAAAGGTACAATTGACTTTTTCCGCGAAACCCAAACTGTGGTTCTGATGAACTTGAAACTTGTGAATCAAGCTTCTTGAATCAATCCATTGTTGCAAATGGATCAATGTAGTGTATTAGGGACCCTCAAATCATGTCTTGAGGTTTTGGCAAATGCTTTGTCCCAAAAGTCAACTTAGGGGTGAATTAGGTCAAGAAACCCTAATTCCTGATTTTTATTGTATGCATCCCTTGAGGCAAAATTGAATTGATGATTGGGTTCATGATGTCCCTTGGAGAATCTTAGGTTGTGCTTTGAAGTATTGGCTCATGCCCAGAGGAAAATTTCCATCTGGAGGCCCTGGTCGACTAAAACCCTAATTTGGTGACACTGGCGATCTTGAGGCTTAATCCACTTGGAATGTTGCAGCCTTGTGCTTGATCCTTGATGTGGGAGTCCTCTTGATACATTGTGGATGTTTGAGAGGCTTGGACAAGTTGAGGATCATTTCATTTCTTGATTGATCCTTTGTCTAAGAGCTCTGAGAGGGCTTGAAACCCTAAGTTTGATTGTAGTGGATGCTCACCCATCTTTGGGGAGACTAATGAGGTATGATGGTTCATCCATATTGTGATGATGATTTGCACAAGGATGGGAAATTTTAGTGGTCAAAATTTGGGGTATGATAGTGCGGTAGCTATCGGAAATAGTTGACACGCGATACTACACTCAATTGAGATTACCCTAGGATGCTACAGCTCGCTCGAGTGACCCAGCTTGCTGTTGTTATCCCTAGGGGGGTCAATGATTTTGGGAACTTTTAACCCGTTCTATTGATACAAAAATTCACCAGAGTACAACCTTTTGGGATGGGTAGAGCCATGACTCCATGCTCGTGACGTTGAACCCTTGAACCCATGTTTTTTTAATGTTTTTGTGTGCTGCATTCATGCATTCATTTAAAAAACTCTTAAACAAAGAAAAAATTTCTTTTCTCTTCTCTCTTTTCAAAATAAACTAAAATAATGATTGTGAATATCAGAAAAGGGTTGTGTTATGGATTTCGGTAGAAGGAAGACGCACAAGTACACCTTCAAGACTCCAAAACTAGAGGATTTAAGGGTGTTGGCAAGGATGATCACCAACCCTGTGTAGCGAACGATTTTGGACGTGGTTCTTAAGCACTGTCGCTCTTTGGGGTTACTACAGGTCGATTCATTTTTTATCCTATTAAGATGATGAAGGAAGGGAAATAGATGTCTCCAACTAACCCTGCTTGCATACTGAGTTTAAACAGCGGCCTGTTAGGTTACAGATGCTATATGGTGACGGGGCCTCTTTCTTCTTAGAGAAAAAAATATTGGGACTGTTCATGGGTAGGATGTTAGGACTGATGCTTTTCGATTGATGGGTGAAGGTACGGGATTTGAGTTTTGGATTAGTGTGCTCGCTAAGATTTTTCTTGCAATCTTATGCCTACGTATTCCCGTTTACCGAAACAGGGAAATCAGAGCGATCGTAGTTCCTCCTATTCTATGGGAGGAAATGGTGTTTTGGTGTCTTGTTCAAAGCCCAAGATGTGAAGCTAAAAGTGATTTATATCTTGCTCAAAGCCCAAGATATGAAGCTGAAGGGTCTATTTGTATCTTGTTCAAAGCCCAAGATGTAAAGCTAAAAGGGTGTTGACTTTAGAGAAAATTTGTCATCTCTAAAGTGGTATGTTTGTCAGGGGTGACCGATTATAAAGGGGAATTACTTTAACCGGGATATGTGAATCCGGCAATGCCATAATTTCCTTTATAGGGGCTTTTCAACCTAGAGGAGAAGACTTTAACTCAGTGCAGAGCAAAGCTATCTTTCCTTAGAAATTTCTCATGCTAAAAGAGGGACAGTGGCGTGGATGTAAATAATCCAGAGGCTTGCCGCTTACAGCGATTAGACGAAGGAAAAGGAGTTGTTGATGTTTGTATATTGTGAACGAGGCACAGATTTTGATACTAAAAGGTTGATTGTCTCAACCGGGGTTTTCTTATACAAAGCCTAAGAGGAGGCTATTGGCCCAACAAGAGGGTGTTTTTATGTGTCTCGTACGAAGCCCGAGATAGAGGCTAAAAGGGTTGACTCAACAAGAGAGTGTTTTTATATGTGTCTTGTACGAGGCCCAAGACGGAGGCTAAAGGGGTCGACTCAACAAGAGAGTCTTTTGTACTCAACAAGAGAGTGATTTGTGTCTTGTACAAAGCCCAAGACGGAGGCAAAAGGAAGTTTTGACTCAACAAGAGAGTCTTTTTTGTATCTCGTACGAAGCCCGAGATAGAGGCTAAAGGAAGTTTTGACTCAACAAGAGAGTCTTTTTGTATCTCGTATGAAGCCCGAGATAGAGGCTAAAGGAAGTTTTGACTCAACAAGAGAGTTTTTTTGTATCTCGTACGAAGCCCAAGATAGAGGCAAAAGGATTGCTATTTTAGTTGAGTGACAGGTCTAGTAGGTTGGTTAAAAGAGAAAATCAGTTCTTATTAAGATAATGATTAAAAGTAAGTCTATGCTTTGAGATTTGAACAGAAGATCAGGGTTATTTCCTGTTCTTTAAAGAAATGGGGAATTCTGAGGGTATTGTCCGAGTCTACTGGTGTTTTCCCTATTTTTAAAAGGGGCTTAAAAATGCCTTCATGACTCAAGGAAATTAGACTGTCCACGTCTAGAGTTTTATCTTTTGTACTATGCTTTGAGAAACAGTAGTAGGATCTAGACTCTTTGAAAGAATGTTTTATTAAGATGACTACTTTCTGTTCCTATACCTCTAGGAGGTCGTCGGGACAATTTGTATGAAGCCCAAGAGGAGGCTCTCTTCCCGAAGGAAGAATCCTTATACGAAGCCTAAGAGGAGGCTGTGAATACTTCTAAGAAGCCGATGGGTCCTTGTACAACGCCCAAGAGGAGGCGGGGATGCTTTTAGGAAGCATGTGGTTCCCCAAACCCCGAGAAGTTCAAGACATGCCATTCAACGAGAATGGATCAAGCCAGGAAAGTTTGAGAATTTGGAAGAAACTCTAGAGATGCCATTCACAGAGAAAAGATCATCTCTAGGGAGTAGAGTTTCTTTGACAATGTCTAAGGGTGACAGTCTGAGAAAGGGTTCAAAAAGAATCTGCCTTTCACATCTCCATATTGTTTAACCCCAAGAGGAGGGAAGACTGTATCTGGTAATCCTATGGGGATCTAGTTTAGTCTATTTAAGAGTGATCAACAGGGCTTAGTGCTAGACGTAGTTGCCGTGGAAACTCTAAATATCTATATTATTATTTCACAGTTGATATGAGTTTATGAAAGAAGACTTATAGTGAAACAGCCCCACAATACAATTATATGTATATGAAAGCGGTAAATGAAAGCATATAAACACTTACTCGGTTGTAGAGCTTCCATGCTGTTTGGTTAGTTGTTTAACAAAGAAAACTTTTATAACAATATTATATTCAAAATCAAAGAAGAAAGTGCTTTGAAAAGATGTTGGGGCTTACAGCTCAAGGGGAGGCCCAAGGTTTATTAGTGATCGCACTGTGGTTTTGAATTTGTACAGGGACTTATACAAGTGACTGAGGCCCAAGAAAGGTTTTCTGTATAAAGGGATGGGTTTTACACTCTCTCAAGAGGCCCAAGTGTTTAAAGAAAAGAAATGGGGCTTATAACACGAGGGTAGGCCCAGGGTTGATTTTTTAACTAGCGATCGTGCCGAGGTTTTCTTTTAACGCAGAGGGACTTATACAATGTCTGAGGCCCAAAATTGTTTTGGTTAAAAGGGGATTGGGTCTTACACTCTATTAGAGGCCCAAAGATTTTGAATGGGTCTTATAGCTCGAGGAGAGGCCCAGATGATTGTTTTAAACGGGCGGTGATCGCGCATAATTTTTGAAATACAACGGGACTTATACAATAAGTGAGGCCCAAAAATTGTTTGTATTTACAAAGGGTTGGGTCTTACACTCTAATAGAGGCCCAAGTGTTTGAAAATGATTTGTGAGGGTTGAATTAATCAAAATCCCTAATTTGTTCCCCAAAATATATTTTAATTGAATAAAATTCAATTAAAATGATCAAAAGGGTTTAATATGTGGAAAACAAATTATGATCTTGGATTAATGTTTCAAAAATCAAGTTTTGACCTACAAAATGATTAGAAATCATTAAATTTTGCACAATCAAGAAGGAAAAAATATTTTAAATGTCAAAAAAATTAAAATATTAATTCTTTGCAAAAATATCAATTATATGAAATGAATAATATTTTTGGGATTTTTTGGTAAAATAAAATATTTTAACATTTTTGTGAATTATTGAAAAAAGAATCAACTCAAAATCATTAAAACTCAGAGAGAAATTAATTTTTGAATCAATTAAATAAAACCACAAAATTCAAATATTTGAATATTTGAAAAAGGGCGCCAAGAACATGGAAAGAACAAGCGCCACCCTCTGTTTCTGCAGATTTGCGTTTTCTATCCAATCTCACTGAATACTTGATTATATCATGCAATCTACATATCAATCTACTCGTTTTAACCTCACGATCATGTCTATGGTCTTTAATTTCATTTATTTTTAACATGGAATAAGAAATCAAAGAGAAACCTCAAGAACCCTAATTTTTGCATGAAGGTTCAGAAATTCTACACATGATTCAATCAATGCAATTGATTGAGGGAAAACATTCCATGCATGATTGTGAACATATGGCCAAATTATTGTGCAGCAAAAATTGCATGGATCATAGAGTTAGAAGAGCTCATGCTTACCTCTTACAGCTGGTGAACGTGTTTTATGTTAGAGGTGTTACAGCTGGGTTTCAATGATCTGGATAGCTTCCCTAGGTGTCGTGGAGTGTGTCTGGATGCATGGAATGGATTGAAATGATCTGGAACTTGAGATGGTACCCCAACTGCAAATCTATCAAGAACTTGAGCAACTGGCTGGTGATTTTGTGAAATCAGTGTTCCAGATGTTGTTTAAGTGTTTGGATCACTTCTATATGATGTTTATGAGGTGTGTGAGTGATTGGTTTGATTAGAAAAGCTCTTAAACTCAAAACTCGATAGTGACTTGCCTTAGAAGGCAAAATTGGAGTGAAAGAAGAGATTTTGAGGAAAGCATCTGTTTGATGGCTTTGGTGTACTCAAACTGATCACAAATAAGCTCTATTTATAGTAGAGCAAGTTTGTTTTACAAGCAATAGTGAATGACAACTGCAGCAGAGGTTTGGCCAATGTTGTCCAATGGAATCTCAAGTCTCCTCTAGCCATTGACTAGAGGTTAGAGCACAGGCTTTTGGTTCCCTACTTGTTGGATCATCCTTGGCTGAATTCAGTTGAAGGAAGATCAGTTCATGCCACCTTGGTGCATCCATTAAATGCTCCAATCCAAAATTGGAGTCTTGTCCCTCTTTTAGGGATTTTTAGGTTTAGCATGCTACTTTTGGTTCCAAGGACTTTGGAGGCTTGGCTCAGTGTTTGTCCCCTTTAGATTTGATCCTCAGATGTGTCCAAGATGATGACAAGGCTTGGAATTAGCTGATCTTTCCAAATCGAGCAAAAGTCCAAAATTCTGCCTAGCCTTGGCAGTTTTCAGCAAGGCATATTGCCCTTGTCATATCTCATGGCTCAAGTGGAATTTGATGATGTTCTTGGTCACTTTGGAAAGCCCTCATATGATACAACAACTATTTGATCATATTTGGTTTTGATACCTTTTGGATCCAAGTGAAAAATCCCCCTACATTTGGGAAAAAGTGAAGGCAGATTCTGACTTAGTGAAAATTTCACTAAGTGTTGGAAAAAAGTGACATTTTCACTTTTTGTGATTTTGATCACTCCATAACTCAAAATCCATGGGGAATTTGGAGGGAGGTCAGTTTTAAGCTTTTGTAGAGGGTAATGAGATCTACAAATCAAGCTTTGGATGGGAAAAAATGGCCTTGTGGTTTAGGAGTTATGATCCTCCAAAGTTGGTACCCTAGCCACTTTATTTCATAACTTAGAAAATTTTCTAAGTTTTTATGGTTACCCCTTTTACAAGTTATCCCACTTTTCTTGATTTTTCTTGATGAATGATGATTCCAATCATACATTAACATCATTTTAGGGTTAAAAAACCATTTTTATGAAAAATTTCAAAACGTCAAAGTTGACTTTTGTGCACAGTTGACTTTTTATCAGATGAATTCCAAACTGTGCAATCCTTTAGGAAATCATGTCCTTGACCTAAATAAAACTTGATGGACATGTTCCATGGGTGTCATAGGGTATATTGATCAATGTCCTAGGGTTTGGGAGCATGTCCAGGTCAAAAGTCAAAGCTACAGTTGACTTTTCTCGCGAAACCCTTATTGTGGCTCTGATGAAATTGAGACTTGTTGCTCAAGCTTTTTGGATCAATCCATTGTTGCAAATGGATCAATGTAGTGCATTAGAGACCCTTAAATCCTCTCTTGAGGTCTTGGCTCATGAATTGTCCCAAAAGTCAACTTAGGGGTGAATTAGGTCAAGAAACCCTAATTCCTGATTTTTGATGTATGCATCCCCTGAGGTCAAGTTGACTTGATGCTTGGGTTTATGATGTCCCTTGGAGCATCATAGGTTATGCCTTGAAGCATTGGCTTATGCCCAGAGGAAAATTTCCATCTGGAGGCCCTGGTCGACCAAAACCCTAATTTGGTGACACTGGTGATCTTGAGGCTTGATCCACCTGGAAGGGAGCAGCCTTGTGCTTAATCCTTGAAGTGGGAGTCCTCTTGATCTTTTGTGGATGTTTGAGAGGTTAGACAAGTTGAAGATCATGTCATTCCTTGATTGATCCATTGTCTAAGAACTCTGAGAGGGCTTGAAACCCTAATTTTGATTGTAGTGGATGCTCACCCATCTTTGGGGAGACTGATGAGGCAAGATAGTACATCCATATTGTGATGATGATTTCCACAATGATGGGAATCTTAGTGGTGAAAATTTGGGGTATGACAGATGCCCCTATTTAATCTTCTTGGACCCGAAGGTGTGAATGACGAAGGTATTCGGGCATTCGGGGTGCAAGAGGATTAAATATCGGAATACCCAAAATTTTGATGGTGGTTAAGAATGGTAGTTCACGCATCCTTCTTCTTTTGATAAGCAATGATGCTTAGAAAAGGTAAACTTCCCCTCGATCCTGGTTTCCTGCCAAGGAACTGGTCTAATTTGCTGAAATAAACTTCCTCTAGATCATGGTTTCCTACCAAGGAACTGGTCTAAGTTGCTGAAATAAACTTCCCCTCGTTCTTGGTTTTCTACCAAGGAACTGGTCTCAGTTTCTGATATAAACTTCCCCTCGCTCTTGGTTTCCTACCAAGGAACTAGTCTCAGTTTCTGAAATAAACTTCCCCTCGCTCTTGGTTTCCTACCAAGGAACTGATCTAAGTTTCTTTTGTCAATAAACTTTATTGACAAGGGGTGCTACGCGTAGCGGTTTTCATCAAACTTCTCGTCGAATTTTCCTGGGGAGATGCCATTTGATAGAAACATTTTGATGTCATAATTGATGGGGAACCCATTCGTCTGAGTTGTAGAGGTGCACAAACTTCTCTGTTGGAGACGCCATTTGCCGAATCTACTCGGGAGAGCGAGTCTCTTGAGAGACTGTTGTCTGCTTGGGGGACATTACACCATACTTTTCTCGAGATATTCTCAGAGAAATGCCATATGATGTACCCCAATTTTGAGGTGCCAATGACTTTGTTGACATTGACTCTCTGGAGAGAAAAGATCAATGTGTTGCTATAAGTCTTTAATCGTGAGGCTTTCTCTGGGGATTTTCCTTAATCCAGGAAAGCGAAGATATCATCTTCAATGGCGAAGAGTGACATTTGTCTGGTGTTTCTTTGGTTTTCCAGAGGTTCAAGTTATCAAAGTGGTCAAGGGCCAACTCTGATCCAGAAATAAACTGGAGGAGAGAGATAATTCCGACGCGACATTTCCTGACGAGGAAAAAACTTGACAACTCGATTGAGAAGACTGTTACCACTACGGGACAAGACCAACTAGAGTGATAGTGATGAAATATGAATGTGAATGCAAATCAATAATGCATGATGTATGTATGTATATACTGACAAAACTGACGCGACATACAGACTAACTGATGAACACGACGGGATACTCGGCCACAGTGGGGCATGTAGAAATATCACTGGTTCAAGATAGCAATTCGGCATTGCTTAAGAGAAGTAGTCCCCGTGGGGAGCTACGTTGGTCGGGCTTAGGAGATAAGAACTCAGCCGAGGCGTGTCAGATGAAACAAGGTCTCTGACACAGTCGATCCTTCGTTCAGACGTACTGGTTTAGAAGGAGCACTTTGATTCTGCACTTTGAAGCTCGCTTACTTCTGGAGAAGCGATTGATGTTCTTTCGATGTTCAACAGTCAAAAGAAATTGCCAACTTTTTATTTTAAAAGCAGAAAAAGTTTTACAAGTAAATTCATTTTTGTTTTATTTCAAGAATCGTTAATCATATTAAGATGTCATTTTGCAAAGCTAAAACAAATGAGAATTGCAAACAAAAGCACTAAGGCTCAAATTTTATTGATAGGATGGAAATCAGCCAAGCGCGTGATTCCGTAGAGTATTTACAAAGTTAGAAAATGGTAATTTACAGGGAAAAGGGCTACGCTGAAACATAACGACCACTATTCTTCTACCAACTTTGAATTCGGGGCATCCTGAGCTTCTGTCGAAGATGACCGTGACTGGAGTTTCCTTTCAATGGATGGCATTACTGCTGAGGAGTTGAACTGATCAGACGTAGTTACTTGCCATTATCCCTAATTTTTGCCTGGATTGTACTTTGAGATTTCCAATCCACCGGGATGATTTTTGATCATGTCTCTAATTTTTGCCTGGACCACCCTTTCGGGTTTTCAATCCACCGAGACGTTTTTTTTAGTTTAGACGAAGTATTTCTTGACTACATCAACATTCGTGGGGTAGGAAAATTCCTCTCCGTCCATGGTTGCAAGTCTCAAGGAGCCGTCTGAGAAAGCTTTCTTGACCACATAAGGGCCGTCATAGTTTGGGGTCCATTTGCCCCGGGAATCAGTGAGAAATGATTGTATCTTCTTGAGCACGAGGTCTCCTTTCCTGAAGACACGAGGTCGGACCTTTTTGTCGAACTCCTTCTTCATTCTCTGCTGATACAACTGACTGTGGCATAGTACCGTGATTCGCTTCTCTTCGATCAGGTTTAATTCGTCGTGTCGACTTTTACACCATTCAGCTTCTGTGAGCTTAGCCTCCATCAATACCCGTATTGATGGGATCTCTACTTCTATGCGGAGAACTGCTTCTATGCCATATACTAGAGAGAAAGGGGTTGCCCCTGTTGAAGTGCGGACAGATGTACGATAACCGTGAAGAGCAAAGGGTAGCATCTCATGCCAATCTTTATAGGTTACAACCATCTTTTGAACAATCCTCTTGATGTTCTTGTTAGCCGCTTCTACCGCTCCGTTCATCTTTGGTCGGTAGGGAGATGAGTTATGGTGTTCGATCTTGAACTCTGCACACAACTCTTTCATCATCTTATTGTTCAAGTTAGATCCATTATCTGTAATGATCTGGCTCGGAACAACATAACGGCAGATGATATTGTTTTTGATAAATCGGACCACCACTTGTCGGGTTACATTAGCGTACGATGCTGCTTCGACCCACTTGGTGAAGTAGTCAATGGCGACCAGAATAAACCAATGTCCGTTTGTAGCTTTGGGCTCAATCAAGCCAATCATGTCGATTCCCCATATGGAAAAAGGCCATGGGGAAGAAAGAACTTTGAGATGCGTTGGTGGTACATGAATTTTGTCAGAGTATATCTGACACTTGTGACACTTCCTCATGTACTTATAGCAGTCGGATTCCATTGTCAACCAATAGTACCCTGCTCTCAGAATTTTTCTCGCCATTGTGTGTCCCTTGGTATGAGTGCCAAAGGATCCTTCGTGAATATCTTTTATCAGCATATCTGCTTCTGGTCTGTCTACGCATCGGAGCAAAACCATGTCAATGTTCCGCTTATAGAGTGTATCACCGATCAGGAAGAAGCTGCCTGCTAGCCTTCTGAGGGTTTTCCTGTCCTTCCTAAGTGCCCCAGGTGGGTACTCTTGTTTTTGAAGGTAGCATTTGATATCGTAATACCAAGGTTTGTCATCTATGACGGCTTCAATTGAGAAGATGTAAGTGGACCGTTCATGGCACATTATGTCAATCTTAGGTAAGTCGTTCCATTGACCTACACTAATCATGGAAGAGAGGGTGGCTAAGGCATCAGCCATGTGATTCTCTTCACGAGGGATGTGTTGAAACTCAACTCTGTGGAAGAAGGGTAACAACCTTCTTGCGAAATCTTTGTAAGGAATCAATCCTGATTGGTATGTGTTCCAATCTCCTTTGATCTGATTGATAACCAAAGTTGAGTCGCCATATACATCCAAGTTCTTAATCCTTAAGTCGATCGCTTCTTCGAGACCCATAATACAAGCTTCGTATTCGGCCTCGTTATTTGTACACTTGAATGTAAGTGTGGCAGTGAAAGGAATGTGGGTACCCTGAGGTGTTATGATAATTACCCCAATTCCATTTCCGTAATGATTAACTGCTCCATCAAAGATAAACCCCCATTGGGAACCTGGTTCTGGCCCTTCACTGGGTAGCGGTTCATCGCAATCTTTCATTTTCAAATACATGACATCTTCTTCTGGGAAGTCAAACCCGGCTGATTCCTGATCGTCAATCGGTTGATGAGCCAAATGATCGGCTAAAATACTCCCCTTAACGGCTTTCTGAGCGTGGTACTCTATGTCATATTCTGATAGCAACATATGCCAACGGGCAATCCTTCCCGTGAGAGCAGGTTTTTCAAATACATACTTGATTGGATCCATTTCAGAGATCAACCAAGTAGTGTGACGAATCATGTACTGGCGAAGACGTTTGGCTACCCAAGCCAAAGCTCAACAAGTTTTCTCAAGCATAGTGTATCGAGTCTCGCAGTCGGTGAACTTCTTGCTCAGGTAGTAGATGGCAGACTCTTTCCTTTTGGTTTTGTCTTGTTGGCCAAGTACACAGCCCATGGAGTCTTCCAAAACTATTAAGTAGATGATTAGTGGTCTTCCTTCCATTGGAGGTGATAGAATCGGCGGATTCAACAGGTATTCCTTGATACTGTTGAAGGCGTTTTGGCAATCTTCTATCCAAATGCAGTCCTGATTCTTTTTGAGTAGTTTCAAAATTGGCGCACATGTCGTGGTCATGAGGAATATGAATATGGAAATATAGTTCAAACGTCCCAAGAATCCTCTGACTTGTTTTTTTAGTTTTCGGAGAAGGCATTTCTTGAATGGCCTTGACCTTGTCAGGATCAACCTCAATTCCTTTCTGGCTGACGATGAACCCTAAGAGTTTCCCTGAACGGACACCGAAGGTGCACTTGTTGGGAATTAAGCGGAGTTTGTACTTCCTCAAATGCTCGAATAGTTTTGACAGGTGGGTCACATGCTCCTCTTCTGTCTTAGATTTTGCAATCATATCATCGAGATATACCTCGATTTCCTTGTGTATTATGTCATGAAACAGAGTAGTCATGGCCCTTTGATAGGTCTCCCCGGCGTTCTTTAAACCGAACGGCATTACCTTGTAACAAAAGGTGCCCCATGGGGTAATGGATGAAGTTTTCTCCATGTCTTTCGGTGCCATCTTAATCTGGTTATAGCCCGAGAATCCATCCATGAAGGAGAAAACTTTGAACTTTGCTGTACTGTCTACCAACATGTCAATATGTGGTAAAGGAAAGTCGTCCTTTGGACTATCCTTGTTTAGATCTCTGTAATCGACACACATTCTGACCTTTCTGTCCTTTTGGGAACAGGTACGATGTTGGCTAACCATTGAGGATATTCTGATGTGGCGAGGAAACCCGCGTCAATCTGTTTCTGTACTTCCTCTTTGATTTTGATGGCCATGTCCGGGTGAGTCCGTCTCAACCTCTGTTTTACTAGCTGACATTCTGATCTTAACAGTAAATGATGTTCCACGATGCTGGTATCCAACCCTGGCATGTCCTGATAGGACAAAGCGAATACATTAGGAAACTCTTTGAGAAGCTTTGTCAAACTCTCTTTGGCAGTTGGACTGAGCAGTGCCCCAATCCTGATTTCTTTTCTCTCTTGTTCTGAACCCAAGTTCACCGTTTCCAACGGCTCTTTGTGAGGTTCGATGGACTTTTCCTCTTGTTTGAGTAGTCGGGAAATCTCTTCTGGAATCTCGTCGTTAACTTCTTCTTCAGCCCCAAATACCGGGAACTCAAAGTTGGGAGAAGGCATTGGATCGTATGTTTCAACGGGGTTTAAAACAAGCGATATGCATGACGTGATGATTTGTGTTTAGAAGAGATAGAGAGAAAAATGAAAAAGTGTGTGCAGTGTATTTCTTTTACTGCTTGTTTTTATTATTGATTTGTTTTTTTTAGGATTACCATTTTCTAAGAAAAGCAAAAAGAGAAAACAACAATTAATGCGGAAATTACAGAACGACATTATTTTATTAATGAACAAGTCGATTCTTTAAACTACAACCCTATAAAACAAAACTCTGTCGCTTTGGGCGAAGCGAAGAGGGAAATTTACAAAAAGTGAGCCCTATCAAAACATCTGTTTCACCTGGGCAGGGTGAAAGGTTAAATATGGCAATTACTTTGACTTATGAACAATCTTCGGAACATCTACTGCAACCCATTGGCGGCAAACTCCTCGGTGTATCACAAAGTATGGCACCTTCCTCGATTTGTCTTCAGAAATAACGCTGATTTCTGGTGGAGCAGGATCGTTGGAATCTGTCTCCCAGGTAGAGTTGTCGTAGGAGGATGCCTCAGTTGTATTTTGCATAGCATTTGTACTCTCAGCTATATCTCCCCATCCAGTTGGCTGGATGTCTTCGAGCCTGATACGAGAGCTTTCGGGAGCGGTGTACTTGACCATGTAGTTGTATTTTCCACTCGGTTGTCCCAGGGTGTCCCACACTTCTTTAGAACTGGAGGAGTCATCTCTCTCGATGACGTTGACCTCGGGAAAAGCATAGTTAATGAATTATAGTCCTGCAAACGTTACGAATTCATCGTTGTGCTGGATATGTTCTGAATGACCTGAATGTTGGTCCCATGACATGGTGGGGACGCAGATATTCTGTTTAATGATGCTCAGCTGACTTTCATCGTTCGACTGATTTTCTTGCCCCAAGTCTCCTGGGTAAACCTGCCACATTGGCAGGCCATCCATCGGGCCATGATAGTTGTGGTCGAAGTTGTCTTTCATTAGAGTGTCCTCCTCTAATGAGTTTGGCGGAGCATGGTATCCTTTCGGATCACAATCTCCGTATCTCATTTCGACATCTGACCTGGGTATAAATCTCGGACTCTGTGCGGGATAGCAAAATGGCGTAGGCACCTCTTCCTGAGACGTATAACCGTCCTAGTTAAGATAGGACTTCCCTTCTTCCTCTGTATCAGATGAATTATCTTTATTGATGGTATACACTTCTTGAGGCACTGGCTGAAGGAAGCCTCTGCTGTGGAAGAAGTTCTGAATGGGATGAAAACTTTCACTGTTAGCGGCAGTCTGGGTACAGGTTGAAGAAAACCCGAGACCCTTCTTTGTTTTATTGTCAATAGGAATGACAAGTTGTCCCCATTCCATTGTATTGGCACTCTCGACCGCTTTGATAACATCTTTGTACGAGGAAATCGAAGTTCCCCCCTCGGATTGATTCTCCTTGTGTAGCGAAAGCGCTTGGAACTAAGTTCCGATTACCCCTTCCGGCTCTACATAAGTGGATGATGATAAATCGCTTATGAGCAGGGTCTATTCTCCACAAACTATGATGAGTTGGTCTTTCTGGATGAACTTTAGCTTTTGGTGGAGGGTCGAGGTGACCGCCCCGGCCTGATGTATCCAAGGTCTTCCTAATAAACAACTGTATGTTGCCCGGATGTCCATGACCTAGAAAGTGTGAGGACCAATAGTTATGGGAAGGTCAACTTCGCCGATAACTGCTTTTCTGGATCCTTCAAATGCTTTGACGACGACCTCGCTGGTTCTCATCGGAGGTCCTTTGAATGATAATTGCATCAAAGTGTACTTTGGCATAACATTCAAGGATGACCCTATGTCTACCAGTACGCTGGCTAAAGCATCGCGCTGACAGTGGACTGTGATATTGAGCGCCATATTGTGACGGCGACCCTCCTCAGGTAATTCCTCATCACTAAATCCCAAGTTATTGCAGGAAGTGATGTTAGAGACAATGCTATCGAACTGTCTGATTGTTACATCCTTTTCCACAAAGGCCTGCTCTAAGACTTTTTGTAGAGCCTCCCTGTGCGCTTCTGAACTGAGTAACAGTGATAATACTGAGATCTTTAAAGGAGTTTGCAACAGTTGATCAACAATGTTGTATTCACTCCTCTGGATGAGCTTCAGAATCTCATCATCGTTTTTTGAAAGGTCGGGATTACTGGATTGACCGACTGGTGGATTGGGAACTTCTTTCTGAGGTTCCTTTTCTTTGCTGGGTTCTCCAACTCCTCGGTTGAAGATTCTACCACTCCGTGTTACTCGACTGATGTCTGCAATATTCACGACGGAGGGTAACGGGATGTCCTTCCCGTTCTCGACTGTTGTTGCACCGTACTTGTAAAGGATAGCCTTAGTCGATTCATACGGTAGCGGTCTCGGCAGGTAGATGACTATGGGAACCTTATGATTTTTATGACCATCGTAAGCAATTTCGATCCGTTCCTGGTTGGGAACTTTCTATTCGTCAAGTAGGGGGATGATGACACAAACATCCCTAGTCCTCTGATGATCGGAGATTATGACAACATCCTCGATTTGATCAAAGAGGTAATTGACTGATCCAGAACTTGAGCATGGTTGAACCACTTTGTGGTCTAACTGACTTTGAAGGGCTGCTCGAACGGGGTAGCATCCTTGGTTATTTACTGAACAAACTCCACACCACTCATAGTTGTGTAGTGGTACCTGACCACGTCCGCTTTGAATACAGTGTAACCTAACGAGGTCTGTTTCCATCGATCGAACATCCTGACTTTGATATCTAGTAGGATTTCTGTTAGTGATACTGATTTACTGGGTGTCTTCATCCATATTGATTGGAAGCCGCCAGTGGTTCAACGGGTGCTGAAGTGTTTCCTGGACAAGGGCACAACCTTGATCGTTTTTCCAACCCGCTTTGCAGTTCTAATAATCATGTAAAGTGAGAAAACCGAGTTGGACCTGCGTAGCGTGTAACTCTACCAGGCTGACATTCATCAAGCGAATATCAAAGATTTGAATCATGTTTATTTGATAATGATTCCTATCATGGTAGTCCTGGATCCATCCAAGATCCATCTGATGCTGGAGGGCCTCTTGTACAAAAGAGCATCCCTGTTTGTTTATCGAGCAAGTCAGACAGGAATTGTACTCATGTCGCGGCAGATTATGATATTGGCTTTTCCTTGAGTGCATCGCCACCAAGTTGACATTCATCGCACGGATGTCGCGATTTTAAATGACGTTGGAATTCATGTAAACCATGTTAATTCCACGAACTCGGTGCTCTTGGATCCATCCGAGATCCATCTGTTCCTGTAGAGCTGATTGTACCACATAACATCCTTGATTGCTTTTAGAGCAGATATCACACTGATAATAATTATGAGGTGGCACATGGCCATATCCACTTTGTCTATAATTCATCTTAACCAAGTTGGTTTTCAATAAGAGTACATCGTGAATTTGATAGAGGTTGTTAGACTCTCCCTCTATCAAATTGACTTCAGCCTTCTCGTGTTGAGGCAGCGGGTTCGTGAGAACATTCGGATTCGTATCTTTGAAAGATAAGACCCTACTCCTAACAAGCTTTTGCGCGTCAGATTTAAAACTGAGACAGTTCTCTATGTTATGCCCTGATCCGCCTTGATGGTAAGGGCAAGTCTGGTCCACCTTAAACCAAAAAGGCGAATTTTCCAGTACTGTAAGAGGGGACTTAGTCTGGACATGCCCCTTGGCCAGTAACAACGAAAATAGTTCTGCGTACGATACGGGTATATGATCAAATCCTGGTGGTCGCGTTGTACGGTTGTTGTATGGAGGACGAGCCTGCTGAAGAGGCTGTTGTGTCCTTTGCTAAGATTGCTGTTGATTAGGTTGGCTCTGTGCAACCTGAGGTCGATGCGTAGGCGCGGGGTTGATAGAAGGAGTTAGAGCTGCTACCGGTTGGTACCGACGCCTTTTCTTTCCGAGAGAGATATTCCCAATATCTTGCTCTTTTTTCTTAGGGAGAGCACTACCGTATTTCTTAGTACCGCTTGTCGATCCAGTGTCTTTGACTAGACGGCCTTCTCAAACGGCTTCCTCGAGACGTACTCCCATACCGACCATTTTGGTGAAGTCGCTGGGCGCACTGGCAACCATTATGTCATGAGCTCAAGGTCTTTAAGAAAATCTTTGTCATCTCTTTCTCCTCAGGAGGTGGACAAATTTGAGCGGCAATTTCACGCCATCTCTGAGCGTACTCCTTAAAGGTTTCCTTGTCTTTTTGCGACATTGACCTGAGTTGATCTCTGTCTGGTGCCATGTCCAGATTGTACTTATATTGTTGGACGAAGGCAATGCCAAGATCTCTGAAAGTGCTGATCGTAGCGCGGTTTAAACCTATGTACCATTTTAAGGCGGCACCGGTTAAACTATCCTGAAAGTAGGGAATCAGTAAATCCTGATTCTCTGTCTGAGCCGACATTCGTCAAGCTTACATCACCAAATGGCTTTGAGGGCAAGAGTTACCCTTGTACTTTTCAAAATTGGGTACTTGGAACTTGTGCGAAACTTTCACGTTGGGGACCAAGCAGAGGTCTACGGCATCCTTTCCAAATAAATCCTGACCGCGAATGGCATGTAGCTCCTTCTGCATTTCCAAGAACTGTTCCTGGAATTCATCCATTCTATCGAACATAGTTTCCTTTCTACAGGAGGTATCTGCGGAATCTGTCCTTCTGAGACAGTGTGCACCACAGGGGGTGGTACCGTTACTACGGCAGTGAATCTTGGCATTTCCCGAAGTTTGTAACCTTCAGGAGTCCTCAATATGGCTATGGCATCCTCACTTTCCCGAAGTTTGTAACCTTCAGCCCCAGCGGCTTCTGCTATGATTCCCTGATCCTCAATGATCGGCGGAACATATCCTCCTGGGATATAGTTAACAGGCATGCCCCAGGGACGATCTTTCGGCATTTGATACCTAGGATCATACTTCTCCACTATGGGCGTTGAGGTGATCTCGGAGATCACAGTTCTTTGTAGCTGAGCTTCTGCCATGGCTTGCATGTCGTTACGAAGCTTTCTCATATCCTCTCTCAGAGCGTCAATCTCTTCTTTTAACTCTATGTTCTCTTCCTCGAGATCATCCATCTTTTTCTGACGATTGGCCCGAGTATTGTACGAATGAGACAGTTTGACTCTAGAACCGAGACACAAACGTGAGATTCGTAGGTAAGAAGAATGTGTGACGTGAAAATGATGAATGGAATGATTATACTAATTGTTTTTTTTGGTTTAATCAAAATAAACTTTGACAATTAGATTGCAAATATCAAACAGTGGGGAAACCCCGTTTTATTGAATTCAAAGGATTGCGGAAATGGAAAAATAGTAAATTACAAGATGCAGAAATAGAAACCTAAGTTAATGGGTCCCGAGTCCTCTCTGAGGAGAACTCGGGTGCTGACTCTGGTACTTTCCTTTTCTTGGACCGGGGCTCTTGGGACGTTGTCGGGTTATCATTCCTTTGCCAAGTGAAAGGAGTGAACAAATTCCTTTGGTCATCCTGATTATCCACAACATGTTGCTCCAAAATCTCGATCAGAGCATCCATATCTTTCAGCAGTTGCTGTATTTTGATACACTCCACATTGAGAATGCGGTACTTGTTCTTCCAAGACCTCCTCTCCTGTTGAACTTTGTTGAGAGTAACCTGAAGTTTTTTCATTTCGGTCATGAAGTCCATGACAGATTCCCTTGGCGGAAGAACTCCGTGACGAGGATAAGGCATCTTTAGTTTGAGAGCTCTAGTTTGTACCCAGTGGAGATAAGGCTCCACCGAGACACAGTCCAGTTTTCCTAGAGACTTTCGTCCTTTTTTATGAAAATGTTTCCAAGCATGCACTATTTCCATCTTTAGTGCTCTGTCATTTTCTCCTTCTTTGAAGAAAAGACCTTCCAGATGAGCATTACGTGGGACATGCCTCATCGGGTATCCGAATTGACAATGAACAAGAATTGGATTATAATTGATTACTCCCTTAGTTCCTATAAGGGGTACGTTGGGGAAGTTTCCATAACGGTCAATGAACCTGATCCCGTCATAAATCCTATTACACCAATCTATGTCAGAGTTGGTAAGGGACATGATTTTCTGTGACCAACGTAAAGCATTCTTATGATCCCAAAAAGCAGCAGACTTAGGCAAATGGGAGATAAATCATTTGTATATCAGGGGTACACAGCATGTGATCATTCCTCCGCTGTACAAATTTCCTAAATGTACAGAATGATACGGATCTGTGAGCAGAGTTGGCACAGGGTTTCCAATGAGATAAACCTTAATGTCGTTGATATCTACAAAGTTATCGATGTTGGGAAACAAAAATAACCTGTAGGTGAGCAAAACAAATATTCTCTCAAAAGCGGCCACGTTCCCTATACTGGAAAAGTACAGATCCTTCTTTATCAAGAATTGGGCTGGCAAACCTTGGATGCCACCTTTAGTGGTAACGTGAGTCTTGACTTCTGACTCGTCCAAATAAATTGCTCTTGCAATGGTCTGATCCTTTGGAATTTCTTCCAGTCCAGAAAATGGAGCTCGATCAGTGATATGTAAATCAGTTAGATGAGAATACTCCTCCAGCGTTGGTGCGAGCTGGTAATCCGGGAATGTGAAACAGTGATAAACCGGATCGTAAAACTGAATGAGTGCATCCATGATTCTTTCAATTACTTAGACCCTTAACAGAGGTAGCAGACCTCCGTACGTGGCTCTGAAAACGTTAGGGTTAGTGATCATCCTTGCTAATCCTCTCAAATCCTCTAGTTTTAGAACCTTGAAGGTATACTTGTGAGTTCTCCTTCTACCAAAATCCATTAGCGCAATCCTCTTCTCTGACATTTGCAATCATTGTCTTAGTTTAATTTGAAAGAGAGAGACTAGAAGAGAAGGTTTTTCTTTGTTTAATATTTCTTAAAATGAATGCATGAATGCAGCACACAAGAACATAGAAAAAACATGGGGTCAAAGGGTCGTTGTCATGAAGTCAAGGCTCTACCCATCCCAAAGGTTTACTAGTGATTTTTGTACCTGTCTCTCAAAATCATCAATTCTTGTCGAGAAAACACCAGCGGGCCGGGAACCGTGCTAGGCGATGTTTTTTCGAAGAATCATCAGAAGAGGGTGGTATCGCGTGACAACCATTTCCGATAGTTTCCGCACCACTAAAAGAGGTTTTTCCTAGGTGTATACTCAATCTTTCCACATGCGGCATCACACGCATTCCCATTAGCAGAAAAATAAACACAGATATCAATTAGGAAATGCAGTATATATATTTGTCCTAAAGTCCTAGACTTTAAAGAGCTATGAATCCTATGTTCCTGACACAAAATGGCTCCCCGGCGGAGTCGCCATTCTGTGGTACCTTCCCAATTTAAAAGCTTTTTGACCTAAGATCCTAGTGGAGTCAACAAAAAGTCATATCCTAGGGGTGACCGATTATAAAGGGGAATTATTTAACCGGGATATTTGAATCCGGCAATGCCATAATTTCCTTTATAGGGGCTTTTCAACCTAGAGGAGAAGACTTTAACTCAGTGTAGAGCAATGCCGTCTTTCCTTAGGAATTTCTCATGCTAAAAGAGGGACAGTGGCGTGGATGTAAATAATCCAGAGGCTTGCCGCTTACAGCGATTAGACGAAGGAAAAGGAGTTGTTGATGTTTGTATATTGTGAACGAGGCACAGATTTTGATGCTAAAAAGTTGATTGTCTCAACCGGGGTTTTCTTATACAAAGCCTAAGAGGAGGCTATTGGCCCAACAAGAGGGTGTTTTTATGTGTCTCGTACGAAGCCCGAGATAGAGGCTAAAAGGGTTACCTCAACAAGAGTGTTTTTATATATGTCTTGTACGAGACCCAAGACGGAGGCTAAAGGGATAGACTCAACAAGAGAGTCTTTTGTACTCAACAAGAGAGTGATTGGTGTCTTGTACAAAGCCCAAGACGGAGGCAAAAGGAAGTTTTGACTCAACAAGAGAGTCTTTTTTGTATCTCGTACGAAGCCCGAGATAGAGGCTAAAGGAAGTTTTGACTCAACAAGAGAGTCTTTTTGTATCTCGTACGAAGCCCGAGATAGAGGCTAAAGGAAGTTTTGACTCAATAAGAGAGTCTTTTTGTATCTCGTACGAAGCCCAAGATAGAGGCAAAATGATTGTTGTTTTAGTTGAGTGACAGGTCCAGTAGGTTAGTTAAAAGAGAAAATCAGTTCTTATAAAGATATTTATTAAAAGTAAGGCTATGCTTTGAGATTTGATCAGAGGATCAGGGTTATTTCCTGTTCTTTAAGGAAATGGGAAATTCTGAGGGTATTGTCTGAGTCTACTGGTGTTTTCCCTATTTTTGAAAGGGGCTTGAGCATGCCTTCAAGACTCAAGGAAATTAGACTGTCCACGTCTAGAGTTTTATCTTTTGTACTATGCTTTGAGAAACAGTAGTAGGATCTAGACTCTTTGAAAGAATGTTCTATTAAGATGACTACTTTCTGTTCCTATACCTCTAGGAGGTCGTCAGGACAATTTGTACGAAGCCCAAGAGGAGGCTGGAAACTTTTAAGAAGCCTAGGGACAATTTGTACGAAGCCCAAGAGGAGGCTCTCTTCCCGAAGGAAGAATCCTTATATGAAGCCTAAGAGGAGAATGTTAATACATCTAAGAAGCCGACGGGTCCTTGTACAACACCCAAGAGGAGGCGGGGATGCTTTTAGGAACCCTATGGGTCCCCAAACCCGGAGAAGTTCAAGACATGCCACTCACCGAGAATGGATCAAGCCAAGAAAGTTCGAGAATTTGGAAGAAACTCTAGAGATGCCATTCACGGAGAAAAGATAATCTCTGGGGAGTAGAGTTTCTTTGACAATGTCTAAGGGTGACAGTCTGAGAAAGGGTTAAAAAAGAATCTACCTTTCACATCTCCATATTGTTTAACCACAAGAGGAGGGAAGACTGTATCTGGTAATCCTATGGGGATTTAGTTTAGTCTATTTAAGAGTGATCAACAGGGCTTAGCGATAGACGTAGTTGCCAGGGAAACTCTAAATATCTATACTATTATTACACAGTTGATATGAATTTATGAAAGAAGACTTAGAGTGAAACAACCCCACAATACAGTTATATGTATATGAAAGCGGTAAATGAAAGCATATAAACACTTACTCGGTTGTAGAGCTTCCATGCTGTTTGGTTAGTTGTTCAACAAAGAAAACTTTGATAACAATATTATATTCAAAATCAAAGGAGAAAGTGCTTTGAAAAGATGTTGGGGCTTACAGCTCAAGGGGAGGCCCAAGGTTTATTAGTGATCGCACCATGGTTTTGAATTTGTACAGGGACTTATACAAGTGATTGAGGCCCAAGAAAGGTTTTTTGTACAAAGGGATGGGTCTTACACTCTCTCAAGAGGCCCAAGTGTTTAAAGAAAAGAAATGGGGCCTATAACACGAGGGTAGGCCCAGGGTTGATTTTTTAACTGGAGATCGTGCCGAGGTTTTCTTTTAACGCAGAGGGACTTATACAATGTCTAAGGCCCAAAATTGTTTTGGTTAAAAGGGGATTGGGTCTTATGTAACACCCCATTTCTACCCGGTAATTATAAATAAAATCAGAGTCATCATATTCAACTTAAAACAGGATGTCACATTTTTCAACTTTAAAATCATTAACACAGTAGACAATCATGACAGATACATAACAATTCAAGGGAACATAAACCAACAAATAAATAAAAGACATACGTCATCCCCCCGAGTGCTACGTATCAGAGCGACAACCACCGACTCGAATTAAGATAACCGGCTACTCCTCTTGATTACCTGCATGTTGCCAACATAGGGACAACATTCAAACAGAAGGGGTGAGATATCGAATTTTATAAACGAAGTATTATAAATAATACATAGATAGGAATCATACAATTATCACCGCTTCACATCAACAACGACACAACAATCAACAACAACTTGAAAAATGCAACTTTAATGCGACTCGACTATGTTATGCATGTGGTACCATTTGGAGTGAAACTCCCAACTTAAAATTGCCAGTTTATCGAGGCATCAAGGCATAAGCCTTCAACTTTCAACTTGTGCCAATCCAGGCCAACGTGGTGTGAGCATCGGCTCCGACATAATAATGCAAGTATGCTATATGGCATGTACGACACAACAACGAAAACAACACAACAACGTCAACAACATAAGCAACTTATACAACATGAACAACTTAGTCAACTTTGGCCATTAAGCCTTCAACTTAAAATTTGTCCGTAAATCGGAACGAAACAACGCAATCAGCTGTACCTGCAATTCAACTTTTCCGACATAATTTCAACAAAACAATTCAACAAAATTCACCTACTAAATTACCCGACTTACCCCGACAATTTTCGTTAAATTTCGGGCAACTAAATTTTCCGGCTAAACCGACTAAAACGGTATTGTTTTAAACTTCTGTTATTAATACCAGTTTATTATAAAATTCTGTGACTTTTCTATTTTCTGATACAATACTCCTGCTATAATTTAAACTCATCTGTCATGAAATTTGCATCATTCTGTTTCTGTCAAAACCTGTTATATTCATCAGACCAGCATCATACTTTCTTCAACTACACTCTTATGATTGCTATTATTATTAATTCATCTCTTTTCCTAACTTAGGAACATGTTACAATTTTCATCTATGAAATTAAATACAGCACACATTGGTTTTCCTTAATGCTAAGTTTCCACATAAGACAAAAAAGGCCACTACCCTTAATTATGGGTGGCTTGCGCCACCCTGGCTAGTGGAAAGAGTGGCTTGCGCCACATTCTCATAGGTGGCTTGCGCCACATTGCCTTGTGGCTCCCGCCACATGCTTTCTCTCTTGGTTTGGGTGGCCTGCGCCACCCTTTTGTGAGTGATGGGTGGCCTGCGCCACCCGTGCATCTGTGAACAGTCTTATTTCGTCCCCAACCAATTTTCCAGAAAACCAATAACTTCACTGCAACATTCATAAAATCACCCAGCAACAAATTTCACAAAAAAATCGACAAATCAACATTTTCACAGAATCAATCAATATAACCCCATCAACAACACATCATCAAAATCAAATTAAATCAACATCAACATCATAAAACTACCCGATCCCAATTTCTACGTATCGATTATCATATCCCGATTATAAAAGTCGAACCCCACCCTTACCTTGGATTAAAGGCAACTCTAGGTTCGATCGGATTCTGGGGATTTGGCACCGGTAGCAGTTTCTCTCTCCCAACTTCTTCTCTCACGTTCTGTTCCTCTTCTACTTCCACTTACCGATAAAATCTAACTTGTTTGCTTTCTATTATTTTTAACATGGAATAAGAAATCAAAGAGAAACCTCAAGAACCCTAATTTCTGCATGAAGGTTCAGAAATTCTACACACGATTCAAATAATGCAATTGATTGAGGGAAAACATTCCATGCATGATTGTGAACATATGGCCAAATTATTGTGCAGCAAAAATTGCATGGATCATAGAGTTAGAAGAGCTCATGCTTACCTCTTGCAGCTGGTGATCGTGTTTTATGTTAGAGGTGTTATAGCTAGGTTCCAATGATCTGGATAGCTTCCTTAGGTGCCATGGAGTGTGTCTGGATGCTTGGAATGGATTGAAATGATCTGGAACTTGAGATGGTACCCCAACTGCAAATCTGTCAAGAACTTGAGCAACTGGCTGGTGATTTTGTGAAATCAGTGTTCCAGATGTTGTTTAAGTGTTTGGATCACTTCTATATGATGTTTATGAGGTGTGTGAGTGATTGGTTTGATTGGAAAATCTCTCAAACTCAAAACCCGATAGTGACTTGCCTTAGAAGGCAAAATTGGAGTGAAAGAAGAGATTTTGAGGAAAGCATCTGTTTGATGGCTTTGGTGTACTCAAACTGATCACAAATAAGCTCTATTTATAGTATAGCAAGTTTGTTTTGTAAGCAATAGTGAATGGCAACTGCAGCAGAGGTTTGGCCAATGTTGTCCAATGGAATCTCAAGTCTCCTCTAGCCATTGACTAGAGGTTAGAGCACAGGCCTTTGGTTCCCTAGTTGTTGGATCATCCTTGACTGAATTCAGTTGAAAGAAGCTCAGTTCATGCCACCTTGGTGCATCCATTAAATGCTCCAATCCAAAATTGGAGTCTTGTCCTTCTTTTAGGGATTTTTAGGTTTAACATGCTACTTTTGGTTCCAAGGACTTTGAAAGCTTGGCTCAGTGTTTGTCCCCTTTAGATTTGATCCTCAGATGTGTCCAAGATGATGACAAGGCTTGGAAATAGCTGATCTTGCCAAATCGAGCAAAAGTGCAAAATTCTGCCTAGCCTTGGCAGTTTTCAGCAAGGCATATTGCCCTTGTCGTATCTCATGGCTCAAGTGGAATTTGATGATGTTCTTGGTCACTTTGGAAAGCCCTCATATGATACAACAACTATCTGATCATATTTGGTTTTGATACCTTTTGGATCCAAGTGAAAAATCCCCCTACATTTCAGAAAAAGTGAAGGCAGATTCTTACTTAGAGAAAATTTCACTAAGTGTAGGAAAAAAGTGACATTTTCACTTTTTGTGATTTTGATCACTCCATAACTCAAAATCCATGGGGAATTTGGAGGGAGGTCAGTTTTAAGCTTTTGTAGAGGGTAATGAGATCTACAAATCAAGCTTTGGATGAGAAAAAATGGCCTTGTGGTTTAGGAGTTATGATCCTCCAAAGTTGGTACCCTAGCCACTTTATTTCATAACTTAGAAAATTTTCTAAGTTTTTATGGTTACCCCTTTTACAAGTTATCCCACTTTTCTTGATTTTTCTTGATGAATGATGATTCCAATCATACATTAACATCATTTTAGGGTTAAAAAACCATTTTTATGAAAAATCTCAAAAAGTCAAAGTTGACTTTTGTGCACAGTTGACTTTTTATCAGATGAATTCCAAACTGTGCAATCCTTTAGGAAATCATTTCCTTGACCTAAATCAAACTTGATGGACATGTTCCATGGGTGTCATAGGGTATATTGATCAATGTCCTAGGGTTTGGGAGCATGTCCTAGTCAAAAGTCAAAACTACAGTTGACTTTTCTCGCGAAACCCTAATTGTGGTTCTGATGAAATTGAGACTTGTTGCTCAAGCTTTTTGGATCAATCCATTGTTGCAAATGGATCAATTTAGTGCATTAGAGACCCTCAAATCCTCTCTTGAGGTCTTGGCTCATGAATTGTCCCAAAAGTCAACTTAGGGGTGAATTAGGTCAAGAAACCCTAATTCCTGATTTTTGATGTATGCATCCCCTGAGGTCAAGTTGACTTGATGCTTGGGTTTATGATGTCCCTTGGAGCATCATAGGTTATGCCTTGAAGCATTGGCTCATTCCCAGAGGAAAATTTCCATCTGGAGGCCCTGGTCGACCAAAACCCTAATTTGGTGACACTGGTGATCTTGAGGCTTGATCCACATGGAAGGGAGCAGCCTTGTGCTTAATCCTTGAAGTGGGAGTCCTCTTGATCTTTTGTGGATGTTTGAGAGGTTAGAAAAGTTGAAGATCATGTCATTCCTTGATTGATCCTTTGTCTAAGAACTCTGAGAGGGCTTGAAACCCTAATTTTGATTGTAGTGGATGCTCACCCATCTTTGGGGAGACTGATGAGGCAAGATAGTACATCCATATTGTGATGATGATTTCCACAATGATGGGAATCTTAGTGGTCAAAATTTGGGGTATGACACCCTGATGCTTTCAGAGCTAAGTACGGAGGACTGCTGTCTCTATTAAAGGTCCATGTAGTTGAAGGAATCTTGTCTACGGTAATTCAGTTCTACGATCCAGTTTTTCACTGTTTCATATTCCCGGATTATCAACTAGCACCAACGCTAGAAGAGTACTCTCATCTGACTGATTTACCTATCACTGATCGAGCTCCATTTTTTGGACTGGAAGAAATTCCAAAGGATCAAACCATTGCAAGAGCAGTCTATTTGGACGAGTCAGAAGTCAGGACTCACATGACTACTAAGGATGGAATCCAAGGTTTACCGGCCAAGTTTTTGGTAGAGAAAGCCCTGTACTTTGCTAGTATAGAAAATGTTACTGCTTTCGAAGATATCTTTGTCCTACTCACATATGGGTTATTCCTTTTTACAAATGGTTCACTTCCCATTTACCCAAGTCTGTTGCTTTTTGGGATCATAAGAGTACTCTACATTTGTCATAGAGAATCATGTCTCTTACCAACTCTGACATAGATTGGTACAATCGAATCTATAACGGGACAAGGATCATTGACAAATGTGGAAATTTTCCTAATGTACCCCTCATAGGAACTAAAGGAGGAATCAATTATCATCCAGTTTTAGTTCGTCGTCAACTCGGATACCCGATGAGACATATCTCGCGTAATGTTCATCTGGAAGGTCTTTTCTTCAAGGAAGGAGAAAATGACAGGGCACTAAAGACAGAAATAGTGCATACCTGAAAACATGTTCACAGGAAAGGAAGATAGTCTCTAGGAAAACCAGACTGTGTCTCTGCGGAACCTTATCTCCACTGGGTACAAACTAGAGCCCTCAAGCTGAGGATACCTTACCCTCATCAAGAAGTTCTTCCGCTAAAGGAATCTGTCCTTTATTTTATGTTTGATATGGAAATACTCCAGGTCGCTCTCAACAAAGTTCAACGGGAAAAGAAATCTTAGAAAAAAAATACCGCATCCTCAATGTGGAGTGTACCAAAATTTAGGAACTGTTAAAAGAAAAGGATGCTCTGATCGAGATTCTATAACAGCATGCTATAGAAGATCAAAGGAACTTGCTCACTCCTTTCACTTGGCAAAGGACTGACAACCCGACAATGGCTCAAGAGCCCCGATCAAAGAAATGGAAAATACCAGAACCATCACCTGAGCTCTCTTCAGAAAGGACTCAGGATCCATAAGCTTAGACTTTTCCTTTTACAGTACTTTGTAAAATACTGTATTTCCCTTTCTACAATCTTTCAAATTCAATAAAACGGGGTCTTCCCACTGTATGATATTTGCAATCTATTTGTTGAAGTTTCTTTTTTATTAAAGCAAAAAACAAAAAAATATATATATAAATATATCATTGCATATCATTCACCATTCTCACATAACGCATTCTTCTTACCTTTGAATCTCATGTCTGTGTCACAATTCTAGAGACAAACTGTCTCATTCGTACAATACTCGGGCCAATCGACAAAAGAAAATGGACGATCTCGAGGAAGAGAACAGAGAGCTGAGAGAAGAAATCGACGCTCTGAAGGAAGATCTGAAAAAACTTCACAGTGACATGCAATCCCTGGCAGCAACTCAGAGGCAACAACAAAGGACTGTGATCTCAGAGATCACATCTATGCCCATAGTGGAGACATATGATCCTCGGTACAACATGCCTAAAGATCATCCCTGGGGCATGCCTATCAACTTTATCCCTGAAGGATATATTCCGCCGATCACGAAAGACCCAGAAACTGCAGCAGGAACCGCTGGTCCTGAAGGTTACAAACTTGGGGAAAGTGAAGACGCAAGAGAGATGGTAGCAACTCCTGAAGGTTACAAACTTTGGGGCATAGAAGAACCAAGAGTCACCGCCGTAATGACTGTACCACAACCCGTGGTACACACTGTCCCGGAAGGACAGATTCCACAAGTAATCTCTGGTGGAAATAAAGATATGTACGACAGGATGAATGAGTTCCAGGAACAATTCCTGGAGATACAGAAGGAACTGCATGCCATTCGCGGCCAGGATTTATTTGGAAAGGACGCCGCGGACCTTTGTCTGGTACCTAATGTGAAAATCCCGCACAAATTTAAGGTGCCTAACTTTGAAAAATATAAGGGCAACTCTTGCCCTCAAAGTCATTTGGTGATGTACGCTCGAAAGATGTCAACTCAAACAGAGAATCAACAGCTACTGATCCATTACTTTCAAGATAGTTTAACCGGAGCCGCACTCAAATGGGTCATGGGTTTAAATCGTACCAAGATAGTTACTTTCAGAGATCTTGGGGCAGCCTTCGTTCAACAATTTCAATATAACCTGGACATGGCACCAGACAGAGATCAGCTCAGAGCAATGTCGCAGAAGGACAAAGAAACTTTTAAGGAATATGCTCAGAGATGGCTTGAAATTTCCGCCCAGATCTGTCCCCCTCTTGAGGAAAAAGAGATGACCAAGATCTTCTTGAAAACCTTAAGCTCATTCTATTACGACCGAATGGTCGCCAGTCTGCCCAATGACTTCACTGAGATGGTGAACATGGGGGTACGCCTTGAGGAAGCAGTCCGAGAATGAGGATTGGTCAAAGATGCAGGACCATCTAGCAGTACCAAAAGATACGGTAGTGCTTTCCCTAAGAAAAAAGACAAAGATATTGGTAATATCTCTCTCGGAAAGCAATGGCAAAGGTATCAACCAGTAGCGGCAGTAACTCCTGTTATCAACCCTGTGCCTTCTCCAACATATCAACCTCAGGTTGCTCAGAGCCAACCAAATCAACAACAGTATCAGCAAAGGACACAACAGCCTCTTCAGCAGACTTGTCCTCCGTACAACAATAACAACCGTACAACGCGACCACCAGGGTTTGACCTTATACCGATGTTGTACGCAGAACTATTTCCACTACTACTAGTTAAGGGGCACGTCCAAACCAGGTTTCCTCTCACAGTACCAGAAAATCTGCCTTTTTGGTTCAAAGCGGATCAAACTTGCCCTTATCATCAAGGAGGACCGGGGCATAACATAGAAAACTGTCTCAGCTTCAAATCTGATGTGCATAAGCTTGTCTGGAATGGGGTCTTATCCTTCAAGGATACAAATCCAAATGTTCAGATGAACCCGTTGCCTTAACACGAGAAGGCTACAGTAAATTTGATAGAGGAAGAATTTAACCACATCTATCAAATTCACAATGTACTCCTATTATAAACAATCTGGTCAGGATGCATTGCAGACAGAGCGGGTACGGTCATGTGCCATTTCACAATTATCACCAGTGTGATATCTGCTCAAAGAATAATCAAGGATGTTCCGTAGTGTAATCAACTCTACAAGAAAAGATGGATCTCGGATGGATCCAGGATCACCGAATCCGTGAGCTCTACATGACTTATACAAATTCCAACATTGTCCAGAACCACAACATTCTATCAATGAAAGTCAACTTGGTGGCAATGCACTCAAGGCAAAGCCAGCATCATGATCTACCACAACACGATTACAATTCCTATCCGATCTGCTCAATAAACAATCAGGGATGCTCTTTTGTACAAGAGGCCTTCCAGCGTCAGATGGATCTTGGATGGATTCAGGACTACCGTGATAGAAGTCATTATCAAGTTAATATGATTCAAATCTTTGATATTCGCCTGATGAATACCAGCCTGGTAGGATTACACGCTAAGCAGGTCAGGCTCAGTTTTCTGGCTTCACATGATGATCAGAACTGTAATGTATGTCGTAAGGACGACCAAGGATGTGCACTTATCCAAAGTACACTTCAACACTTGTTGAACCACTGGTGGCTTTCGATTTATCTAGATGAAGACACACAACAAGTCAGTATGACTGACGGGAATCTTACTAGGCATCAAAGTGAAGTTACACTACATACAAAGCAGACGTGGCCGGGTGCCACCACACAACTATGAGCACTGTAGAGTTTGCTCAGAGAATAACCAAGGATGCTACCTTGTACGGTCAGCTCTTCAAAATCAATTGGACCAGAAAAAGATCCGACCATGTTCAAGTTCTGGTTCAATTAACATAATGCAAGACTATCTTACTGATCAAAGCAAAGATGTTGTCTTAATCTCCGATCATGAAAGGATCAAAGATGTATGCGCCATAATCCCTCTACTCCATGAATCAAGAGTTCCTCTTGATAGTAGAAAGATTCTCAACCTCGAACCAATTGAGGCTGGCTACGATGGTCAGAAAAATCAAAAGGCTCATGTAGTTATCTATCTGCCAGGACCAATACCATACCAATCCGATAAGGTTATCTCTTACAAGTACGGTGCAACAACAATCGAGAATAGAAAAGAAACTCCATTACCCTCCGTTGTAAACATTGCCAACATCAGTTGAGTAACACGGAGCGGACGAATATTCAATAGAGGAGTTGGAGAACCCACCAAAGAAAAGGAACCTCAAACAGAAGTTCCCAATCAACCAGTTGGTCAATCCAGTAATCCCGACCTTTCCAAGACAACGATGAGATGCTGAAGCTCATCCAGAAAAGTGAGTACAACGTTGTAGACCAACTATTGCAAACTCCCTCGAGAATCTCTGTGTTATCTCTCTTGCTCAGTTCCGAAGCTCACAGGGAAGCTCTGCAGAAAGTCTTAGAGCATGCCTTTGTGGAGCAAGATGTGACGATAAGACAATCTGACAGCATCATCTCCAACATCACTTCCTGCAACAATTTAGGATTCAGTGATGAATAACTGCCGGAAGGAGGCAAAAATCACAACATGGCGCTTAACATTACAGTCAACTTCCTGGACGATGCTTTAGCCAGTGTACTGGTAGATACCGGATCAGCTCTAAATGTTATGCCAAAATCAACTCTGATGCGACTCTCATTCAAGGATCTCCGGTGAGAGGCAGTGAGGTCATCGTCAAAGCCTTTGAAGGATCCAGAAAAATAGTTATTGGCGAAGTTGACCTTCCCATAACTATCGGTCCTCACACTTTCCTGGTCATGGACATCCAGGCAGCATACAACTATTTGTTAGGAAGACCTTGGATACACGAGGCTGGGGCAGTCACTTCGACACCTCACTAGAAGCTGAAGTTCGTCAAGAATGACCAGTTAGTCATGGTATGTGGAGAGCAGGCTTTAATCGTGAGTAACTTATCATCATCATCCAGTGTAGAACCAGAAGAGGTTGTTGGAACCCAGTTCCAAGCACTTTCGGTGAGCAATGAGAATTGATCAAAAAAAGGGACGTCGATTTCCTCCTAAAAAGATGCTCTCGAAGTAATCAAAAGTAACGATACAAAAGGATGGGGACAGCTTGTCATTCCTATGGATAACAAGACAAATAAATGTCTTAGTTTTTCCCCAACCTATACCCAGACTGCTACCAAAGATGAAAGTTTTCATCCCATTCAAGACTTCTTCCACATTGGAGGCTTTCTCCACCCAGTGTCTCAAGAAGTACATACCATCAATGAGGGTGATTCCTCTGATACAGATGAAGAGTGGAAGTCCTATCTCAACGAGGACGGTTATATGTCTCAGGAAGAAACACATATGCCATTTTGCTTTCCCATACAGAGTCTGAGA
Source organism: Lathyrus tuberosus (assembly GCA_022829125.1). Classification (NCBI taxonomy): domain Eukaryota; kingdom Viridiplantae; phylum Streptophyta; class Magnoliopsida; order Fabales; family Fabaceae; genus Lathyrus; species Lathyrus tuberosus. Next base: position 3,274,623 of record JALAZF010000061.1, on the reverse strand, counting down.
TATATACCAAGATCAGATCTCAAAATGATTTACGGAGATTGTGATCCTGAGGGATGCCCTGCTCCGCCCAATTCATTAGAAGAAGACACTCTGATGAAAGACAACTTTGACTACGATTATTATGACCCAATGGATGACTTTCCTATCTGGCAGCCGCACCCCAAGGACTTGGGGAAAAAGAGTCAACCAAACGATGCATATCAGCTGGACATCATTGAAAAGAATACCTGCATCCCCACCAAATCATGGGATTATTACTCAAGGCATTCAGAAGATATCCAGCACAACGATGAATCTGCAAAGATTGCAGGGAAAAAGTTCATCAACTACGCTTTTCCCGAGGTCAACATCATCGAGAAGGGTGACTCCTTCAGTTCCACAGAAGTATGGGACACTTTAGGACAACCGAGTGGCAAGTACGACTTCTTGGTCAAGTACACTGCTCCTGAAAGCTCTCGTATCAGGCTCAAAGACATCCAGCCAACTGGATGGGGAGATCCACCTGATAGTGAAAACACTGCGCAAGATACAACAGAAGAGTTCGTCTACGACAACTCTGCATGGGAGGAAGACTCCAACGATCCTGCTCCACCATAAATCAGCATCATTTCTGAGGACAAACCAAGAAAGAAGGTACCAGACTTTGTGATTCACCGAGGAGTTCGCCGCCAATGGGTTGTTGTCGAGGAGTCCTGAGGATAAACCTGATATCTCAAAGAATTTCCCGATGTATTCACTTGGTCTTATCAGGACATGCCAGGGTTGGATACTAGCATCATGGAACATCATCTACTGTTAAGATCAGAATGTTCGCCAGTGAAACAAAGACTAAGTCAGACTCATCCAGACATGGCCATCAAAATCAAAGAGGAAGTGCAGAAATAGATTAACGCATGTTTCCTCGCCACCTCAGAATATCCTCAATGGCTAGCCAACATAGTGCCAGTTCTAAAAAAGGACAGAAAAGTCAGAATGTGCGTGGACTACAGGGATCTGAATAAGGCCAGTCTAAAGGATGACTTTCCCTTACCGCACATAGACATGCTGGTAGACAGTACAACAAAGTTTAAAGTATTCTCCTTCATGGATGGATTCTCAGGCTATAATCAAATCAAAATGGCGTCGAAAGACATGGAGAAAACTTCATTCATCACCTCATGGGGCCCCTTTTGTTACAAGGTAATGTCGTTCAGTTTGAAGAACGCCGAGGTAACCTATCAAAGGGCCATGACAACTCTGTTTCACGACATGATACACAAATAAATAGAAGTGTATGTCGATGACATGATTTCCAAATCTAAAACAGAAGATGAGCATGTGACCCACCTGTCAAAACTATTCGAGCGTCTGAGAAAGTACAAACTCCGCTTGAATCCTAACAAGTGCACGTTCGGTGTCTGCTCAGGAAAACTGCTAGGGCTCATCGTTAGCCAGAAAGAAATTGAGGTTGATCCTGACAAAGTCAAGGACATTCAAGAAATGCCTTCTTCGAAGACTGAGAAACAAGTCAGAGGATTCCTGGGACGTTTGAATTACATTTCCAGATTTATATTCCTCATGACCGCGACATGCGCGCCAATCTTCAAATTACTAAAAAAGAATCAAGATTGCGTATGGATAGAAGACTACCAAAAAGCCTTCGACAATATCAAGGAATACCTGTTGAACCAACCAATCATGTCACCTCTAATGGAGAGAAAACCACTGATCATCTACCTAACAGTCTTGGAAGGCTCCATGGACTGTGTACTTGGCCAGCAAGACGAAACCAAAAGAAAAGAGTCTGCCATCTATTATCTGAGCAAGAAGTTTACAGACTGTGAAACTCGGTACATTATGCTTGAGAAAACTTGTTGCGCTCTGGCTTGGGCAGCTAAACGTCTTTGCCAATACATGATTTGTCATACTACTTGGTTAATCTTCGAAATGGATCCGATCAAGTACGTCTTTGAAAAACCTCCTCTCACGAGAAGGATCGCCCATTGGCAGAAGTTGTTATCAGAATACGACATTGAGTACCATGCTCAGAAAGCCGTCAAAGGGAGTATTTTAACCGATCATTTGGCTCATCAACCGATTGATGATCAGGAATCAGTCGGGTTTGACTTCTCAGACGAAGATGTCATGTACTTGAAAATGAAATATTGCATTGAACCGGTACCCAGTGAAGGGCCAGAACCAGGTTCCCAATGGGGACCAATCTTTGACGGAGCTGTCAATAATTATGGAAACGGAATTGGGGTAATCATCATAACACCTCAGGGTACCCACATTCCTTTCACCGCCTGACTGACTTTCAAATGCACAAACAACGAGGCAGAATACGAAGCTTGTATCATGGGTCTCGAAGAAGCAATTGACTTAAGGATTAAGAACTTGGATGTATATGGAGACTCAACCCTGGTTATCAATCAGATCAAAGAAGATCGGAACACATACCAATCAGGACTGATTCCTTACAAAGACTACGCGAGAAGATTGTTACCATTCTTCAATAGAATCGAGTTTCATCACATCTCTCTTGAAGAGAATCACATAGCTGGTGCACTAGCCACTCTCTCTTCCATGATTAGTGAAGGTCAATGGAACGACATACCTAAGATTGACATAATACGCCTAGAACAGCCCGCTTACATCTTCGCGATCGAAGCAGTCATAGACGATAAACCTTGATATCGAGATATCAAATGCTTCCTTCAGAAACAAGAGTACCCACCTGGGGCATTGAGAATAGACAGAAAGACCTTCAGAAGATTGGTAGGCAGTTTCTTTCTGAGCGGTGATACACTCTATAAGAGAAACTTTGACATGGTCTTACTCCGATGCGTAGACAGACCAGAAGCAAACATGTTGATAAAAGAAATTCATGAAGGATCTTTTGGCACACATGCCAACGGACACACAATGGCGAGAAAAGTTATGAGAGCAGGGTACTACTGATTGACCATGGAATCCGATTGCCATAAATACATGAGGAGATGTCACAAGTGTCAGATATACGCTAACAAAATCCATGTACCACCGACACATCTCAAAGTTCTCTCTTCTCCATGGCCTTTTTCCATATGGGGAATCGACATGATTGGCATGATCGAACCCAAGGCTTCAAACGGACATCGGTTCATCTTGGTGGCCATTGACTACTTCACCAAGTGGGTCGAAGAAGTGTCATACACCAACGTAACCCGACAAGTCATGGTCCGCTTTATCAAAAACAATCTCATATGCCGTTATGGTGTTCCAAGCCAGATCATTATTGATAATTGATCTAACTTAAACAACAAGATGATGAAGGAGTTGTGCGTCGAGTTCAAGATTGAACACCATAACTCATCTCTCTACCGACCCAAGATGAATGGAGCGGTAGAAGCAGATAACAAGAATATCAAGAAGATTGTTCAAAAGATGGTTGTAACCTACAAAGATTGGCATGAAATGCTGCCTTTTGCTCTTCACGGTTATCGCACATCTGTCCGCACTTCAACAGGGGCAACCCCTTTCTCTCTAGTATATGGCATGGAGGCAGTGCTTCCCATAGAAGTAGAGATCCCATCAATATGGGTATTGATGGAACCTAAGCTAACGGAGGCTGAATGGTGTCAAAGTCGACACGACGAGCTGAACCTAATCGAAGAAAAGCGAATAACGGCACTATGCCATGGTCAGTTGTATCAGCAAAGAATAAAGAAGGCGTTCGACAAAAAAGGTTCGACCCCATGTCTTCAGGAAATGAGACCTCGTGCTCAAGAAGATACAATCATTCCTTACTGATTCCCTGGGCAAATGGACTCTAAACTATGACGGCCCCTATGTGGTCAAGAAAGCCTTCTCAGGCGGTGCCTTGAGACTCGCAACCATGGATGGAGAAGAATTTGCCTACCCCACAAATGTTGATGTAGTCAAGAAATACTTCGCCTAAATAAAAAAAACGTCTCGGTGGATTGAAAACCCGAAAGGGCAGTCCAAGAAAAAATTAGAGACATAAGCAAAAATCATCCCGATGGATTTGAAATCTGAAAGTACAATCCAGACAAAAGTAAGGGATTCATGGCAAGTAACTACATCCGACGAGGTTAAATCCCCGGCGGTAACACTGTTCGTCGAAAAACTTCCAGTCAAGGTCATCTTCGACAAAAGCTCAGGATGTCCAGAATTCAAAGTTGGTAGAAGGATAGCAGTCGTTATGTTTCAATGTAACCCTTTTCCCTTAAATTAACATTTTCTAAACTTTGTAAATACTCTATGGGATCACGCGCTTGGCTTATTTCCATCCTATGAATAAAATTTGAGCCCTAGTGCTTTTGTTTGTAATTCTTATTTGTTTTAGATTTACAAAATGACATTTTTAACATGATCAATGATTCTTGAAATAAAACAAACAAAAAATGAATTTAATTGTCAAAAAATTTCTGCTTTTAAAATAAAGATGGCAATTCTTTTGACTGTTGAACATCGAAAGAACATCGACTGCTTCTCCGAAGGTGATTGAACCTCAAAGTGCAGAATCAAAGTACTCCTTCTAAACCAGTGCACCTGAATGAAGGATCAACTGTTTCAGATGTGATTTTCCCATCTGATATCCCCGGCAGAGTACGTACCTCTTAAGACCGATTGGACAATTCTTTCTCCCACAGGGACCGTTTCTCCTGAGCAAGGCAAGATTGCTATTTTGAACCAATGATACTTTTCATTCCCCGCCGTGGCCGAGTATCTAGTCGTGTTCATCTACTAGTCTGTATGTCGCGTCTGTTTTGTCAGCATAAACATACATACATCATGCATTATTGATTCATATTTGTATTCATATTGCATTACTGATAGTTCCTGGATTGGCTGGAATTTTGGTAAAACAAAGGTTATTCAATGTTGATGTCAAGGTGCTGATGTTGTAACATTGAAGTCTTAACACTGGGCTGTGTTAAGTTGTTAAATGCTGAAGATGGATGTCTGATGTCACACAGGTGATGTTGTAACATCAGACCTGCAGAATTTATAACAGCAGGATATGTTATTAGGGCACGCGTATTAGCTGGAATTGTGGAGAGTGGTTAACTCATTGGATGAGAATATCTTGGGATAGATATTTTCTGTTACATGGGAGATTTGATTGCAGATCTGTTGGAGAATTAAAAGGTTGAAGATTTAAAAAGATTTTGGGGATAAAATCTGTTTTGAAGATTCAGTTTTAATTAACAAATCTGATCAAATATTGTGACAAGTCCAAGCCCAATTCAGGAGCTATATAAAGCGTACAAGACCAAAGGAAAAAGTACAGATTAAAGATCAAGAGCAGAGGTTGAGTGTCTTAGATATTTGTACGAATCGTGAGTAAACCATTCAAGGGTGAATTGGTGATCTGTCCTCTCTAAAGCTGTGAAGCAAAGAGAGTTGTTTGAATTGATCAAAACTGTGAAGTAAGATCAAGGGTACTCAAAGTGGGTTCTTTGAGTGTTTGTAAGGGATTGAGTGGTGTTCTCATACCTAAGTGGTTTCTTAGGTAGGAAGTCATTAGTAGAGTATAAGTTTAGGAGATTGTCAACGGGTCGTTGAGTCTGTAAATTATATCTACAAGTAGTGAATTCCATCCCTGGCTTGGTAGCCCCCAGAGTAGGTTGGTTGTAACCGAGCTGGGTCAACAATTCTTGGTGTTATTTTACTGTTATTGCTGTCCATAGTGCAGAGTGTGTTGTTGTGATATCACACCTTAACATCACACGTCTGATACCAGAATTTCAATTGGTATCAGAGCAGGCATCCTGTCTGTCTCTGGGTGAGATCTAGGGAAGTTACTTTCTGGTGATAAGATGGACAAAGAAGTTGGAGGATTCGTCAACAGACCCCCTATTTTGGATGGATCCAATTATGACTATTGGAAGCCAAGGATGACCACCTTCTTAAAATCCTTGGACAGTAGGGCTTGGAAGGCTGTTATTAAAGAATGGAAAGCTCCTGTTATGTGTGAGAAGGATGATGCTGGCAAAGATAAAGAAGGCACCTCTAAGCCAAAGCCTGAAGAAGAGTGGACCAAGGAGGAAGATGAGCTTGCCCTTGGAAATTCCAAAGCTCTGAATGCTATCTTCAATGGAGTGGATAAGAACATCTTTAGGTTAATCAATACCTGTGAAGTTGCTAAAGAAGCATGGGACATCTTGCAGGCTACTCATGAAGGAACATCTAGAGTCAAGATGTCAAGACTTCATATTTTAACATCAAAATTTGAAAGCCTGAAGATGAAGGAAGATGAGACTATTCATGATTTCCACATGAGTATTCTAGAGCTGGCCAATGCATCTAGTGCTCTTGGAGAAAAGATGTCAGATAAAAAGCTTGTGAGGAAGATCCTTAGGTCCCTACCTAAGAAGTATAAGATGAAGGTTACTGCCATTGAAGAATCACAAGACATCAGGAAGATGAGAGTAGATGAGCTCATTGGATCTCTTCAAACCTTTGAGCTTGGGTTGAATGAGGAAGAACCAGAAAAGAAGCCAAAGAGTATAGCCCTGGTGACAAATGGTGAAGAGGAGAAAGGGAAGAAATCTGAATCCCAAGAGGATCTGTCTCAGGCCATAGTGATGTTGGGAAGACAGTTCACCAAAGTGTTCAAGAGAATGAATAATAACTCTAGGCCTAATGTCAAGAACATGACTTCTGACATCAGCAAGAAGGATGAAGAGAAAACTGCCCAAGATAAAGGAGTGCAGTGCTTTGAGTGTGAAGGGTATGGACATGTCAAGAAAGAATGTCCCACCTTCTTGAAAAAGCAGAAGAAGGGCATGACAGTTTCCTGGTCTGACTCTGATAGTGAAAGTGAAGGCGAGTCAGCAAAGCATGTGAGAGCTTTAACAGGAGCTGTGGTTTCTGATGATGATTCGAGTGATGGAGAAGTAACTTATGAGGAGTTGGCTTCCACCTATCAAGAGCTGTGTTTAAAAAGTGCTGAGATTTGTCAAGAAAACAAGTGCCACAAGCAACAGATTGCTCAGCTAGAGAATGATAAGACTGATCTTGAAAATGAAGTGGTGCTAGTTAGAGCTCATCTTGACCAAATGACCAAGTCTGTCAGGATGCTAAGCTATGGTACAGACACACTCGACAAGATCCTTCAGTCAGAAAAATATGCTGGAGACAAAGCTGGGATTGGTTATGTGGCTGAGGACAAGGGAACTTCAGAAGGAAGTACTTCAGGTTCAAAGAAGGAAGTGTCACAACTTTCATCTCAACATCAGCCAAAGAAGCAGGATCCTACCCCTAAGAAAGCTGATGTTTCCCAACCTAAGAAGATTGAGAAGAAGACTGGTCCCTATCAGAAGAGAAAGCAGCCACAGGGAGCTAGTCAGTATATGCCCCCACAATACCATGAGAGCATGCAAGCTGCTCAGATCAAACAACACATGTCTTATCAGATGTCTCAACATCAGGACAACTGGTATGGTTATGGGTATGGATACACCAATGCTGTTCCTTATGGATATGGAAGAAGAAAGCCACACCATCATGGGAGACAATCAAGGAAACTGCATTCTCAGCCGTCCTATGGGAGAAGATATCAACAGAATAGATGGCAGGGCAGTTATGGTAGGAGGAGACCACATCATGGATGGCAGCATAGGCAATCTCATCATGGCAGAAGATTCAGAGATGAAAGGGTGAGATGCTATTATTGTGGAAGATTTGGACATATGCAGTACTCTTGCTACAAGCTGCATGGATACCCTCAGCCTCAAAACAGATGGAGAGAGCACAGGCCCAAAGTTGTTAAACAATGGGTACCTAAGGAGAAGGTGAATTGCTTATTGGCTCTTATGGGTGATAAAGAAGGAACATGGTATTTTGACAGTGGGTGTTCCAAGCACATGTTTGGATGTAGATCCATGTTTGATGATCTTAGACCTTGTCCCTCTCATGAAGTCATATTTGGCAATGGAGGAAAAGGTGTTGTTACAGGAGTTGGGAAAGTGCAAGGTGATGGTAGACCTGAACTTGACAATGTTATGTTTGTCAATGGCTTAAGTGCAAATTTGATCAGCATAAGCCAGTTGTGTGATGAAGGTTACAGGGTAAACTACACTAAGGATGGGTGTGTGGTTTCTGATGAACATAATCAGGTTATTATGAAGGGTACCAGAACCAAAGACAACTGCTATCAGTGGACCTCTCTTGAAGGGAATTCAACTAATGATGTTGATGTCATAGCATCAGACTATGACATCAGGATGCTGAAAGGTCACTCAAAGTTAACAAGTTCAGATGTGAATGTTTCAAAAGGAAAGTCTTTATGGAGGGAGAAAATTAGTAATTGGTCTTTAAAGAGTATTCAAAATCAGGCGCCTTACCATATTGATACTACATCAAGACTTACCAAAGCATTCTCATCGCAACGTTTCATCTCCCCAAATCTCAATAGAATAGAAGGTTCTTCTCCAAACCTAGTCTGTCACAAAGGAACGATGTCTGTCCCTTCCAAGAACTCTGAGCAGGTACGAACTGGGGTTTCTTCTGAAGAACTCATTTCCAGTGCTCTTCCCGAGTCAGGTAACCCTAAACCCTCGACAACGGTGAATAAACCTGAAGCTAGGTCATCATCCTCTCAAGCTGTTGAGGAGAAGTTTGATGTAGACGAGCATTTGGAACAGCTTGCCACCAAAATCCTTGAGAAGGGGATACGGGTGAAAGGGATTTCCGTCCCTCTAAGGCAAATGCCTGCTGAACAAGTGGACTCTCAAGGAGAGGACAAAAATCTTCAAAGCCAGGCCCTTAGTCAAGAAGCGGAAGGTGAAGATCCTGATGACACTGATGTCAGTCTTGATGTCAGAACATCATCCCCTAGGAATGAAAGCCACAGGGGTAAAGGGAAGGAGCAGGTTGAGGTTATAGAGATTGAGGACTCATCTGATGATGATAGAATTGGAAGAGGGAAGGATAAGAAAAGGACTTCATCTACAGACTGTCCCAAGTCATGGAGCAAAGGTACCAGGTCTGGTAAGAAGAGGAGAATCAGGGAGGAGGAAGATTCTGAGAGTGATGCTCAAGACATCAACCCTGCTACAAATCAAGTGCCTGATAACACCTCATCTCACAGTGCCAGAAGTGCCTCCTTGTGGAAGTGTGTGAGCCTAAGAAAGGTAGCCCTGGAAAGAGAGGTTGTAGCAAAGGACTTAGAATCTACTGAAATTATTGACCTAATTAAGCTTGCTGGTCTCATAAGGACTGTGTCAGGGTTGGCTGATTGCTATGATAGACTGGTCAGGGAGTTCATAATGAATATACCCGAAGCGATAAATGACAGTAAGAGCCAAACTTTCAGAAGAGTTACCCTCAGGGGTAAGTGTGTCTGGTTTTCTCCTGAGATGATCAATGCCTACTTAGGAAGAAATGAGGAAGATTATGGGGAATTTGAAGTCTCCAACAATGTTATATGCAGAGAAATCACTGCTGGTCGAGTAGATTTTTGGCCCGTAGAAGGAAAGCTGTTAGCCAGTTTGTTGAGTGTCAAATATGCTTTTCTGCACAGAATAGGTATTGCCAACTGGGTTCCTACTAGTCACAAGACCACAATTTCTGTTGAATTGGGGAAGATAATCTATGCAGTTAGGACAAAGCAAAGAATTGACTATGGCCCCTACATCTATGATCATACTATTAAGCATGCTGCTACAAATGCTGTGAAGATGCACATTGCTTTTTCCTCTCTCATTTGTGGGATTATCGTGTCTCAACATCCTGGAATTCTACAGCATTCAGATGTAGTATGCAAAAGGAAGCCTGCCTTGTTACTTCATTACAAGTTGAAACATGTTCCTAACAATGTCAAGACATCTGCTTCAACATCACAACAGTCACCAGCCAAGACTGGGGTGATTGCAGAACTAGAGGAGGCTTGCAAGGAGTTAGATGAAGTCATAAGAGTTAGTACTGAAAGGAAACAAAAATTTGAAACACTTGTCATGACTCTGAGATTGGCAACAAAGGGAGGTGAAGCTGTCAAAACAAGGAAGGATGCTGTTGATGAAGACGATAATGATGATCTCAGCTCAGAAGATTCAAACTTTTAATGATTGCCTTCTATTTCAGTAGGGTTAGCTTTATTTGTTTTAGCACTTATAGTGCTTGGTTTTGTAACTTGAATATTGTGTTGTTTTATGCACTGTTTATGCTTTTAGTTTCCTTCTATGATTTGTTTTGCCTGTTTACTAACTGAGAGGCTAACAATGAGAGCTAGGGTATACTGACTATAGTTAATAGGGCTTCATATAGAAGCTTGCCTAATTATGGCTAAAAAGGGGGAGAACATAGCCAAGATAGTCAAGAGGATTATTGCCATATGCTGCTGATGTGATGCAGAGATTAAGGGAGATAATAGATTGATGCTGCTAAAAGGTGTTTAGTTGAAAGGTGGTAATGCAGTTATTGAGGGGGAGTATTGAAGATATCATGACATGTGAAGAGTGCAGCCAAGCAGACATCTAGGGGGAGTAAATTGCTGCACATTATGAGCTACTGAACAGCTGTGATACTGGTTCATGTTTTCAAGGAGAAGCACCAATTGACTGCTGTCAATAATGAAAATGGTGCTGCAGCTGATCTAGTGATGAAGACTATGCAAAGTGTCAAACTGCTGCTAATGAGGCTCAAATTAATTGAAGATTATTCCGCTGCTGAAATCTCTGAAGGTGCAGAGTGCAGAAGTTGATTGCAGAGTGCAGAGATTGTTTTAGCCAAAATTAGCCAAAGGGGGAGATTGATAGTTCCTGGATTGGCTAGAATTTTGGTAAAACAAGGGTTATTCAATGTTGATGTCAAGGTGCTGATGTTGTAACATTGAAGTCTTAACACTGGGCTGTGTTAAGTTGTTAAATGTTGAAGATGGATGTTTGATGTCACACAGGTGATGTTGTAACATCAGACCTGCAGAATTTATAACAGCAGGATATGTTATTAGGGCACGCGTATTAGCTGGAATTGTGGAGAGTGGTTAACTCATTGGATGAGAATATCTTGGGATAGATATTTTCTATTACATGGGAGATTTGATTGCAGATCTGTTGGAGAATTAAAAGGTTGAAGATTTAAAAATATTTTGGGGATAAAATCTGTTTTGAAGATTCAGTTTTAATTAACAAATCTGATCAAATATTGTGACAAGTCCAAGCCCAATTCAGGAGCTATATAAAGCGCACAAGACCAAAGGAAAAAGTACAGATTGAAGATCAAGAGCAGAGGCTGAGTGTCTTAGATATTTGTACGAATCGTGAGTAAACCATTCAAGGGTGAATTGGTGATCTGTCCTCTCTAAAGCTGTGAAGCAAAGAGAGTTGTTTGAATTGATCAAAACTGTGAAGTAAGATCAAGGGTACTCAAAGTGGGTTCTTTGAGTGTTTGTAAGGGATTGAGTGGTGTTCTCATACCTAAGTGGTTTCTTAGGTAGGAAGTCATTAGTAGAGTATAAGTTTAGGAGATTGTCAACGGGTCGTTGAGTCTGTAAATTATATTTACAAGTAGTGAATTCCATCCCTGGCTTGGTAGCCCCCATAGTAGGTTGGTTGTAACCGAACTGGGTCAACAATTCTTGGTGTTATTTTACTGTTATTGCTGTCCATAGTGCAGAGTGTGTTGTTGTGACATCACACCTTAACATCACACGTCTGATACTAGAATTTCAATTACTATCACTCTGGTCAGTCTTATCCCCAAGTGATAAAGTCCTCTCAATTGAGTTGTCAGTCTTTTACTTGTTAGGAAATACAACGTCTGAGCAGTTTCTCCCCAGTTTATTTCTGGATTAGAGACGGTCCTCGACCACTTTGGTAACTTGAACCTCTGAGAAACAAGACGACATTCGACAAACGTCACTCTCTACTATCAAAGATGATGTTCTCGCTTTCCCGGATTAAGGAAATCCCCAAAGAAAGCCTCGTAGCTAAAGACTCTCAGCAACACATTGGTTTTTCTCTCCAGAAAGTCAATATTAATGAAGTCATCAGAACCTCCCAAATCGGATTACATCACATGGCATTTCTTCGAAAAGATCTCGAAGAAAAGTATGATGCAGTATCCCCAAGTAGGAAAAAGCCTCTCAAGAGACTCGTTTTCCCCAGTAGAGTCAACAAAAAGCGTCTCCAACAGAGAAGTTTGAACACCTCTAAAGCTCAGACGAATGGGTTTCCCCAACAAGTCTGACATCAAAACTTTTTCAATCAAATGGCATTTCCTTAGTAAACTCGGCGAGAAGTTTGATAAAAACTGCTACACGTAGCGTCCCTTGTCAAAAAAACTGAGACCAGTTCCTTAGCTGAAGACCAGGATCGAGGAGAAGTTTATTGACAAAAGAAACTAAGACCAGTTCCTTAGCTGAAGACCAGGATCGAGGGGAAGTTTATTGAAAAAATAAACTAAGACCAGTTCCTTGGCTGAAGACCAGGATCGAGGGGAAGTTTATTGACAAAAGAAACTAAGACCAGTTCCTTGGCTGAAAACCATGATCGAGGGGAAGTTTATTGACAAAAGAAACTGAGATCAGTTCCTTGGCTGAAGACCAGGATCAAGGGGAAGTTTATTGACAAAAGAAACTAAGACCAGTTCCTCGGCTGAAGACCAGGATCGAGGGAAAGTTTTTAACTTTTTCTAAGAATCATTGCTTAGCAAAAGAAGATGGACGGGCAAATTGCCATTCATAACCACCATCAAAATTTTGGGTATTCCAATACTTAATCCTCTTGCACCCCGAATGTCTGAATGCCTTCGCCATTCACACCTTCAGGCCCAAGAAGACTAAATAGGGGCATCTATCATACCCCAAATTTTTACCACCAAGATTTCCCATCATTGTGAAGATCATTGCCGCAATATGGATATGCTATCATGCCTCATCAATTTCCTTAAGGATTGTTGAGCTTTCACTACAATCAAGAATTAGGGTTTTGAGCCCTCTCAGAGCACTTAGATAAAGGATCAATCAAGAAATGACATGATCTTCAATTTGTTTAACCTCGTAAACACCCATAAGGCATCAAGAGGACTCCCACATCAAGAATCAAGCACAAAGTTACAACATTCCAAGTGGATCAAGCCTCAAGATCGCCAGTATCACCAAATTAGGGTTTTGGTCGACTGAGGCCTCCAGATGGAATCTTTCCTAAAGGGATGAGCCAATGCTTCAAAGCACAACCCAAGATACTCCAAGGGACCTCATAAACCCAATCATCAAGTTAATTTGACTTTAGGGGATTCATTTACCAAAAATCAGGAATTAGGGTTTCTTGACCTAATTCACCCCTAAGTTGACTTTTGGGACAAAGCATAAGCCAAGACCTCAAGACATGATTTAAGGGCCCCAAATATACCACATTGATCCATTTGCAACAATGGATTGACCCAAAAAGCTTGGTTCACAAGTTTCAATTTCCTCAGGATCACAATTAGGGCTTCGAGGAAAAAGTCAACTGTACCTTTGACTTTTGACCAAGACATGCTCTGAAACCATGGGACATGATTCAATACACCCTATAACACCTATGGAATATATCCATTAGGTTTGATTTAGGTTAAGGACTTGATTTCACAAAGGATCGCACAATTTGGAATTCATCCGATAAAAAGTCAACTGTGCACAAAATCAAGTTTGACTTTTTGGAATTTTTTACAAATATGGTTCCCCTAAGTCAAAAATAGTGTTAATGTGTGACATTGATCATCATTCATCAAGAAAAATCAAGAAAAGTGAGGTTTCTTGCAAAAGGGGTAACCTTGAGAAACCAAATTTTTTTAAGTTATGGAACAAAAGTGGTTTTAGTACCAACTTCCAAGGACCATAACTTGAGATCCAAGCAACCATTTTGGGTGATCCAGAGCTGGATTTGTAGATCTTACTACACTCTACAAAATCTTCAACTATCTCCAACTCCAATTCTTTATGGATTTTAAGTTATGGAGTGATCAAAATCACAAAAACATGAAAATAACACTTTTTCCAACACTTAGTGAAAATCTGCCTAAGTTACCAGCCTTGAACATCAATGTTCATGAGGTTTTTTCAGTTGGATCCAAATAGTTTCAAAATAAACTATGATCACAAATGTTTTGTATCATATGAGGGCTTCTAAAAAGCACAAGAGCCTCCCATAACTCAACCTGAGTAAGGAGATATGAATCCCTAAAAATCACCATTTCCAACTGTCCCAAGTAAGGCAGATTTTGTGCATTTGTTCGATTTGGAAAATTTGGACAACTCCAAGCCTTGTCATCCATTTGGACACATCTGAGGATAAAACAAAAGGAGAATGATCTGATCCCCAAGCCTTCCAAGTCCAAGAATCTACATGTAGCCATGCCAAACCTAAAAGAGCTAAAAAGTGCCAAGACTCCAATTTTGTTTCAATGCATTCAATGGATGCATCAAGGTGGCATGAATTGAGGCAAGTTTAACTTAATGAGTCAAGCCTTATCTTTGAACGAAAAGACCATAGGCCTGTGCTCTAACCTCAAGTCAATGGCTAGAGGAGACTTGAGATTCCATTTGATCCACATTGGCCACAGATCTGCTGCAGTTGCCACACATTATTGCTGCCAAAACAAACTTGACACACTATAAATAGAGCTTATTTTTTCTCAGTTTGAGTACACCAAAGCGTCCAAACTGATGCTTTACTCAAAATCTCTCCTTCACTCCAATTTTTTTCTTCTAACTCAAGTCACTATCGGGTTTTGAGTTTGAGAGCAATTCCAACCAAACCAATCACACACACACACACCTCATAAACATCATATGTGAGTGATCCATAACACAAAATCACATCTGGAACATCAGATTCTCAAAATCACCAGCCAATTGCTCAAGTTCTTGACAGAGTTGCAGTTGAGGTACCACAACCAGTTCCAGCTCATTTCAATCCACTCCAAGCATTCAAACACATTCCTTGGCACCTAAGGAAGCTGTCCAGATCATTGGAACCTAGCTGCAACACCTCCATCATCAAACTCAATCACCAGCTGCAAGAGGTAGGCCTGAATCCTTCAAACTTTATGATCCATGCATCAGGAATGAATTTTTGAGTTACCATCTTGTTTATGCATGTTTGTAGAGTAATAACCGTCAATCAATTTCCATGAATCCATCATGTATGGAATTTCATTATGTTCATGCTGAAATTAGGGTTCTTGAGGTTTTCTATTGATTTCTTCCTCCATACTTAATATAAATGCAATTAATCTATATGGTTTTGCACGAACAAGATTGGTGTTTGAATCGTGCAAAACCATTGAGTAATTAGAGAGAAAAGTGAAAAAAACACAAAGCAGCCATGGCGCGGTCACGAGGAAGAAGAAAGTGACCTTTGGCGCCATTTTTCAAATATTTGAAATATTTGAATTTTTGATATTTTATTTAAATGATTTCAAAAATTAATTTCTCACTCATTTTTTATTGGTTCTTTTTCTCAAAATTCACAAAAATGTTTAAATATTTTATTTTACAAAAAAATCCAATTTATATTATTTTTTTAATATAGTTAGAATTTTTGTAATTAATTTCATTTTATTTGTTTTTAAACATTTTTTAATGAAATTCCCACTTTGATCTTTCAAAACCAATTGAATTTCAAACTTTCATGTGATTAAACATGATTTTTCAAAATATTTTTCAAAGTGTACAACTTGTGTTTGAATATATTTGGTATTTTATATCTTTTTTTCATTTTATTTCCTTTGAAAAATGACTTTTTAATTTAAAATTAGGGTTTCCTCTCGATTTTAAATTTTCAAACACTTTCGGGCCTCTAATAGATTGTAAGACCCATTCCTTGTAAATATAAACCTTTTTAGGCCTCAGTCATTGTATAAGTCCCATTGTGTTTTCAAAATCTCGGCGCGGTCGTCGCTTTTCAAAACAAAATCATCTGGGCCTCTCTGTCATACCCCAAATTTTGACCACTAAGATTTCCCATTTATGCAAATAATTACCACAATATGGATGTACCTTCATGCCTCATCTATCTCCTCAAGGATTGTTGAGCATTCACCACAATCAAGAATTAGGGTTTCAAGCCCTCTCAGAGCACTTAGACAAAGGATCAATCAAGAAATGACATGATCTTCAACTTTTCTAGCCTCTCAAACATCCATAAAGGATCAAGAGGACTCCCACATCAGGAATCAAGCACAAAGTTGCAACATTCCAAGTGGATCAAGCCTCAAATTCGCCAGTGTCACCAAATTAGGGTTTTGGTCGACTGAGGCCTCCAGATGGAATTTTTCCTCTGGGCATGAGCCATTACTTCAAAGCACAACTTAAAGGGACCTCATGAACCCAATCATCAAGTCAATTTAACCTCAGGGGAGGTAGTCATCAAAAATCAGGAATTAGGGTTTCTTGACCTAATTCACCCCTAAGTTGACTTTTGCGACCAAACATGAACCAAGACCTCAAGACATGACTTGAGGGTCTCCAATACACTACATTGATCCATTTGCAATAATGGATTGATCCAAGAAGCTTGATAGTTTCAATTTCATCAGTACCACAATTAGGGTTTCGAGGAAAAAGTCAACTGTACCTTTGACTTTTGACCTGGACATGCTCCCAAACCTTGGGACATGATTCAATACACCCTATAACACCTATGGAATATATCCATTAGGTTTGATTTAGGTCAAGCACTTGATTTCACAAAGGATCGCACAGTTTGGATTTCATCCGATAAAATGTCAACTGTGCACAAAATCAAGTTTGACTTTTTGGAATTTTTCACAATTATGGTTCCTTGATCCTAAAACAATGTTAATATGTGATTTGAATCTTTATTCATCAAGAAAAACCAAGAAAAGTGAGTTAACTTGTAAAAGGGGTAACCATAAAAAAAACATAGAATTTTTCTAAGTTATGGAACAAAGTGGCTAGGGTACCAACTTCCAAGGATCATAACTTAATATCCAAGCAACCATTTTGGACGGTCCAAAGCTGGATTTGTAGCTCTCATTACACTCTACAAAAGCTTTAACTACAGCTCATTCCAATTCCTCATGGATTTTAAGTTATGGAGTGATCAAAATGGCTGAAAACATGAAAATGACATTTTTCCAACACTTAGTAAAATTTTCACTAAGTCAAAATCTACCTTATTTTTTCCCAAATGTAGGGACATTTTTCACCTTGATCCAAGTCAAACCAGGTCTAAGGGTGGACATCAAAGTTAAAGTATGCCATGAGGGCTTTCCAACAAGTACCTGATCATCTCCAAATTCCATTTGAGCAAGGAGATACAACCCTTGGAACATGGCATCCTGAACTGGTTTTTACAAGGCAGATTTGTGCACATTGGCTCGATTTGTCCAAATCTAATCAATCTAACCCTTGTCATCAATTTGGACACATCTGAGGATCAAATCCAAGGGGGATGATCTGATCTCCAAGCCCCCAAAGTCCAAGAATCTACAATAGCCATGCCAAACCTAAAAAGGCTACAAAGATGCCAAGACTCCAATTTTGTTTCCAAGCATTTAATGGATGCACCAAGGTGGCATGAACTGAGCCTATTCCAACTGAATTCAGTCCAAGTTTATCTCTGAACCAAAGCTACAAAGCCTGTGCTCTAATCTCAAGTCAATGGCTAGAGGAGACTTTAGATTCCATTTGATCACAATTGGCCACAGACATGTACTAGTTGCCATTCACTATTGCTTGCAAAACAAACTTGCTCTACTATAAATAGAGCTCATTTATGCTCAGTTTGAGTACACCAAAGCACCCAAACTGGTGCTTTCCTCAAAATCTTCACTTTCACTCCAATTTTGCCTTCTAACTTAAGTCACCATCAGGTTTTGAGTTTGAGAGCAATTCCAACCAAACCAATGATTCACACACCTCACATACAACATATAGAAGTGATCCAAACCCTTACATAACATCTGGAACATCAATTTCTCATAATCACCAGCCATCTGCACAAGCCTTTGACAAATTTGTAGTTGAGGTGCCAAATCAAGTTCCAGCTCAATTCAATCCACTCCAAGCATTCAGACATACTCCATAGCACCTAAGGAAGTTGTTCACCTCATTGGAACCAAGCTGTAACACCTCCAACCTAGAACTCGATCCCCAGCTGCAAGAGGTAAGCATGAACTCTTCAAACTCCATGATGCATGCATATTTTACTGCACAATAATTTTGCCATATGTTCCTAATCATGTATGGAGTAATAACCCTTAATCAATTGCCATGAATCAATCGTGTATGAGATTTCATTGTGTTCATGCAGAAATTAGGGTTCTTGAGATTTTCTTCTGATTTCTCACTCAATACTCAAAATAAATGCAATTAATCTATATGGTTGTGATCCTTGTTCAAAAGCGAACAAGATTGGTATTGAATCGTGAAAAACCATTGAGAAATCATGGAGAACAGTGAGAAAACGCAAATCTGAAAAAAACAGAGGGCGCAGGCAAGAATTTGGTGTTCTTGGCGCCATAATTCAAATTTTTGAAATTTTGTTATTTTGGTTAATTGATTCAAAAATTTTCTCTCTGAATATTTATGTTTTTGAATTGATTCTTTTTCTCAAAATTCACTAAAATGTTTAAATATTTTATTTTGCAAAAAAATCCAACTTATATTATTTATTTAATATAGTTAGAATTTTTGTAATTTATTTCATTTTAATTGTTTTTAAACATTTTTTAACGAAATTCCCACTTTGATCTTTCAAAATCAATTGAATTTTAAACTTTCATATGATCAAACATGATTTTTCAAGATATTTTCCAAAGTGTATAACTTGTTTTTTAATATAATTGATATCTTATCATTTATTATTTAAATTACCTTTGAAAAATGACATTTTTATTTAAAATTAGGGTTCCCTCTTGATTTTAAATTTTCAAAACTCTTTGGGCCTCTAATAGAGTGTAAGACCCAATCCCTTTTTGAAACCAAAATAGCTTGGGACTCACACATTGTATAAGTCCCTCTGTATATTTTCAAAAGTTCGGCGCGATCGTCGCATTTGTAACAAAATCAACTGGGCTTCTCCTTGAGCTATAAGACCCATCTTTATTCATTTTCAAACTCTTTGGGCCTCTAATAGAGTATAAGACCCAATCCCTTGTTGTACAAAAATAATTTTGGGCCTCAGTCATTGTATAAGTCCCTCTGCGATTCTTAAAACGACAGTGTGATCACTGTCTTTCATTGGGCCTCCCCTCGTGTTGTAAGTCCCATCTTTCTTTTTCAAAACCTCTTTGGGCCTCTCCTTGAGTTGTAGGACCCATCCCTTTGTTCAAAAAACCTCTTTGGGCCTTAGTCGTTGTATAAGTCCCAATACGATATTCAAAACAACGGTGCGATCACTGTTAAACCTTGGGCCTCTCCTTGAGTATAAGCCCCAACAATATTTTCAAAAACAACTTCTCTTTTGATTTAGATTCAAATATACATGTTGTTATCAAAACTTTCTTTAATTTCTTTGAACAACTAACAATACAGCATGGAAGCTTGCTCACCTGTAAGTTTTAACCACTTTCATTTACTCATTTTCGTATATATAACTGTATTGTGGGAAGCTGCGCAATGTAAGTCTTCTTTCATATCCTTTTAAATACTTGTCATATATCAACTGTGTATATCCAAGTATAGCTATTTAGAGTTTTCCCCGACAACTAGGTCTAGAACTAGGTAAGCCAATTGGTCACTCTTGAATACAATCAAAACTAGATCCCCATAGGATTTCCAGATACAGTCTTGCCTTCTCTTGGGCTTAAACAATATGGAACAAAGAGAAAGGCAGTATTCTTCGTGAACCTTTTCTCAGACTGTCACCCTAGAAATTGTCAAAGAAATTCTACTCCCCAGAGTTGATATATTCTCGGTGAATAGCATCTCTTGAGTTTCTTCAAACCTCCGAACTTTCACTAAATGATCTATTCTCGGTGAATAGCATTTCTTGAACTTTTCTTGGTTTGGGACCCACAGGCTTCCTAAAAGCATCCCCGCATCCTCTTGGGCTTTGTACAAGGACCCTTCGGCTTCTTAGAAGTTCTCGTGCCTTCTCTTGGGCTTAGTACAAGGACCCTGAAGACCTCTTAAAGGTATAAGATAGAACTTAGTCATCCTTTGCTAGAGAAGTCTTTCTTGAGTTAAAACCCCAGACCAATTTAGGGTTGATTCTCATCCCTTAATACACCTACCTCCTCTTGGGCATCATACAAAAGATAAAACTCTTCCACACCAATAGACTTGGACAGTCTAAATCCCCTTGAGTCTCAAAGACATTCTCAAGTTCCCTACAAACATAGGAAGAAACCCCGATCACTCTGGAAAAATCTCCTATAGAGTTTAAACCCATGGGTTCTAAAACCCAGTCTCTCTCCTAAAAATCCCAAAGCCAGGGTTAGTTTATCATCAGTATAACACTATCCCAAATCAGAACCTCGAGGTATCTGATACCCCAACTCTTCTGTAACCAACAGTAAGAGTTGATTCCCCACTTGGACCTGCCTCGGGATCTCAATAATTCCCGGCAGAAGATAGCCTCCTCTTAGGCTTTGTATAATGACCTTTCCTCAGCAAAGTCAGCCTCCTCTTGGCCTTTGTACAGTGATTCTCCCCAGCGGAGCTAACCTTGTCAGACTCTCTTTTTGAGTCAATCACCTTTTCAGACTCTCTTATTGAGTCAATCAACTTTTCAGACTCTCTTGTTGAGTCAATCAACTTTTCAGACTCTCTTGTTGAGTCAATCACTTTCTCAGACTCTCTTGTTGAGTCAACCACATTTCAGACTCTCTTGTTGAGTCAACCTTTTTCAGCCTCAACCTTGGGCTTTGTACAAGACATATAAAGATACTCTCTTGTTGAGTCAATCTTTTCCCCGCCTCATCTTAGGCCTGGTTTAAAGATTTCCCCTAGCAGGAGCTAGCCTCCTCTCAAGTTGTGTAGAATAACTTCTCCAGCTTGTTCAGCCACTATCCTGGGCTTTGTACAGGATAGATAAAAACACTCTCTTGTTGAGTCAAACCCTTTTAGCCTCAATCTTGGGCTTTGTACAAGACATAAATTTTCATCTCTTAAGCTTGGGATAGATATCTTCCCTAGTGAATTCGTTTCCTCCCAGCCTTCTTTTAGGCTTTGAGGAATAATTTCCCAAGCAGAGTCAAACTCATTTCAGCCTCAATCTTGGGCTTTGTACAAGACACATAAAATATCCTCACCAGAGTCAGTTAAATTTCTCATTTCAGCCTCAATCTTGGGCTTTGTACAAGACACATACAAACCCTCCCCAACGGAGTCAAAATCCCTTTTAGCCTCAATCTTGGGCTTTGTACAAGACAAATAGAACATTTTCCCCAAAAAAAGTCAAACTTCTAGCCTTCTCTTAGGCTTTGTATAATGATATCCCCAAAG
Organism: Lathyrus tuberosus; assembly: GCA_022829125.1. NCBI lineage: Eukaryota > Viridiplantae > Streptophyta > Magnoliopsida > Fabales > Fabaceae > Lathyrus > Lathyrus tuberosus. Next base: position 3,253,238 of record JALAZF010000061.1, on the reverse strand, counting down.
AGTCAGTCTCTTTTTTGCCTCAATCTTGGGCTTTGTACAAGACATATATACACTCTCTTGTTGAGCCTGTCTTTTCCAGCCTCCTCTTAGGCTTTTGGTATAAAGACTTCCCTAGTGAAGTCAATCAACCTCTTAGCTTCAACCTTGGGCTTTGATCAAGGCACACAAAAATCAACAATCCCTCTTTAGAGATGATAAATTCTCTCTCAGTCAAATAAACCTTTTAGCTTCAATCTTGGGCTTTGAACAAGACACCAAAACATCTTTTTCCTCCCTTAGAATAGGAGAAACTACAATTGCTCTGATTTCCCTATTTCATTTAAATGGGAATATGTAGGCATAAGATTGCAAAATCTTAGCGAGCATATTAATAAAAAAACCTCTAGGTCCAGTACCTTCACACATCAATCAAACTTAGGTCTAGTACCTTACCAAAAACATCGGGAAAACCTAAACATCAACAAAAACTCACTCACTCTCTCATACTTCCCAAGAAACTTTCCCAACCCATTAAAAAATAAACACTATCAAGTACAAAGTGAAACCTAAAGCTAATATCCTATGGATAACCACATATAGGATGGGTAATTGATAACTCCCCATTGTATAACCTGACCCCGGACTCCCCAATCTCTTTAAAGCGTTTGTTCAGTTAAAATATTCGCGTGCAAGGTTAGTTTTAGATAACTTCCCTTTCCCTTCCAGCTTCACGGGATAAATAAGAAATCAGAAAGTAGCACCCTCTCCTACCATTGCGGTGAGGAAAACCCAGGGATAAGGTGGTCGCGTCACCGACGAAAATCGCTCGCTATACTCTCCCTGAGTTGTAAGCCCCATTTATTTTCTTTTTAAACACTTTTGAGCATCTAATAGAGTGTAAGACCCAATCCTCTTTTGTACATAAATAACTTAGGCCTCAGTCATTGTATAAGTCCCGATACAATTTTCAAAACAACGGTGCAATCACTGTTATTTCTGGGCCTTACAAAAATAAACTTTTATGGGCCTCTAATAGAGTGTAAGACCCAACCTCTTTGTAAATAACACTTTTGGGCTTCTTGATAGAGTGTAAGACCCGTCTCTTTGTAAATAAACCTTTTTGGGCCTCATTCGTTGTATAAGTCCTGATACAATCTTTAGATCAACGGTATAATTACTGTTTTTCATCTGGGCCTCTCCTTTAGTATAAGCCCCAACAACCTTTTCAAAAACAACTTCCCTTTTGATTTAGGTTTAAATCTATAGTTGGTATCAAAACTTTCTTTAATTTCTTGAACAACTAACCATACAACTGTTACAATGGAAGCTTGCTCGCCTGTAAGTTTTATCAGCTTTCATTTACTTACTTTCATATATATATAACTGTATTGCTGGAAGCGTGCTCACCTGTAAGTCCTTCTTTCATATCCTTTTAAATACTTGTAATATATCAACTGTATATATACTCGTATATCTGCTTAGAGTTTTCCCCGACAACTAGGTCTAGAACTAGGTAAAGCCAGTTGGTCACTCTTAAATACAGTCAAAACTAGTTCCCCATAGGAATTTCCAGATATAGTCTTGCCTTCTATTGGGCTTAAACAATATGGAACAAAGAGAAAGGAATTATTCCCGGTGAAACTTTTCTCAGACTGTCACTATTAGAAATTGTCAAAGAAGTTCATTTCCCCAGAGAGGATTAATTCTCGGTGAAACCTCTCTTGAATTTCTTGATACCCTAGAATTGTTCACTAAAGAAAAGATTATTCCCGATGAAACTTTTCTTGAACTCTTCTTAAGTTTGGACCCATAGGCTTCCTAAAAGCATCCCCGCATCCTCTTGGGCTTTGTACAAGGACCCTCCGGCTTCTTAGAAGTTCTCATGCCTTCTCTTGGGCTTAATACAAGGACCCTGAAGACCTCTTAAAGGTATAAGACATAACTTAGTCATCCTTTGTTAGAGCAGTCTTTCCAGAGTCAAAACCTCAGACCGATTTAGGGTTGATTCTCATCCCTTAAAACACCAGCCTCCTCTTGGGCATCATACAAAGATAAACTTTTTCATACCAGTAGACTTGGACAGTCTAAATCTCCTCTTGGATCTCAAAGACATTCTCAAGTTCCTTACAAACATAGGAGAAACCCTGGTCATTTTTTATCAATCTCCAGTAGAGTTAAAACCCATGGGTTCTAAAACCCAATCTTTCTCCTAAAATTCCCCAACCAGTGTCAGTTTATCATCAGTATAACATTATCCTAAATTAAAACCTCATGGCATCTGATATCTCAACTCTTTTGTAAATCCTCAGCAAGAGTTGACTCCCCATTTGGACCTGCCTCTGAATCTCAATAATCCTCAGTAGAAGCTAGCCTCCTCTTAGGCTTTGTATAATGATCCTTCCTTTCCTGAGCATAGTCAGCCTCCTCTTGGGCTTTATGCAATGATTTTCCCCAGCATGAACTAACCCCTTCAGACTCTCTTGTTGAGTCAATCAACCTTTTCAGACTCTCTTGTTGAGTCAATCACCTTTCCACACTCTCTTGTCGAGTCAATGGTCCAAAACAAAAAAACTCTCTTGTTGAGTCAACCCTTTTAGCCTCAATCTTGGGCTTTGTACGAGACAGATAAAAACACTCTCTAGTTGAGTCAATCATTTACTTTTCAGCCTCAATCTTGGGCTTTGTACAAGACACCATATAAATTTTCTAAGCAGAGTCAATCCTCTTTTCAGCCTCAATCTTGGGCTTTGTATAAGACAAATAATACTCTCCAGCAGAGTCAAACTTCTTTCAGCCTCAATCTTGGGCTTTGTACAAGACACCTAAAATATCCTTAACCGAGTCAGTAAAGTCTCACTTCAGCCTCAATCTTGGGCTTTGTACAAGACAGATAAAGATGTCTTTCCCACCGAGCCAGTCTTCTTTTCAACCTCAATCTTGGGCTTTGTACAAGACACATACAAACCCTCCCCAGCAGAGTCAAAATCCATTTTAGCCTCAATCTTGGGCTTTGTACAAGACAGACAAAATATTTTCCCCAGAAAAGTCAGACTTTTAGCCTCTTCTTAGGCTTTGTATAAAGATATCCCCAAAAGTGGCAGTCTCTTTTTAGCCTTAATCTTGGGCTTTGTACAAGATAGATAAACACTCTCTCGATGAGTCGGTCTTTTCTAGCCTCCTCTTAGGCTTTGTATAAGGACTTCCCTAGGGGAGTCAATCAACCTCTTAGCTTCAACCTTGGGCTTTGATCAAGGCACACAAAAATCAAATTCCCCTCAGAGGAAATCAATATCTCTCTGTAGGAAGACATTTTTCTATATATCACACATCAAAATAGACATTCAAAACAAACCCTAATCCCAGATAACTGCTATAAGAGGCACACTTGTTGATTCAAATATCCAACCTGCCGTCCATTTCTTTTCCTAGTAAATCCCTTTCTTTCATCTAATTGCTATAAGTGGCAAGCCTCTGGATTATTTACATCCACGCCACTGTCCCTCTTTTAGCATGATAAATTCCTAAGGAAAAAATGGCATTACTCAACACTGAGTTAAAGTTTCCTCCTTCAGGACAAATCCCCTATAAAGGAAATTATGGCGTTGCTGGATTCTCATATCCCAGTTAAAGTAATCCTCCTTTATAATCAGTCACCCAACAGTTGTGATAAATAGATGATATGTCTCCCTTTAGAGATGACAAATTCTCTCTCAGTCAAACCATTTTAGCTTCAATCTTGGGCTTTGAACAAGAAACAAAATACCGTTTAGCTTCAATCTTAGGCTTTGAACAAGACACGAAATAACCTTTAGCTCCAATCTTGGGCTTTGAACAAGACACAAATAACCTTTAGCTTCAATATTGGGCTTTAAACAAGACACCAAAACATCTTTTTCCTCCCATAGAATATGAGGAACTACGATTGCTCTGATTTCCCTGTTTCTTTAAATGGGAATACGTTGGCATAAGATTGTGAAATCTTAGCGAGCATACCAATCAAAAACCCTAGGTCCAGTACCTTCACATACCAGCCAAAAACTTTAGGTCCAGTACCTTCACACATACCAATCAAAACTGAGGTCCAATACCTCACCAAAATCATCAAAAACTCTTTCTCTCTCTCTCTCTCTCAAAGATTCCCAAACTTTCCCAACCCATCAACAGATAAACACCATCAAGTATAAAAGTAGAACCTATTGCTAACAACCTGTGGATAACCACATATAGGATGGGTAATTAACAACTCCCCATTGTATAACCTGACCCCGAACTCCCCGAATCTCTTTAAGCGTTTGTTCAGTTAAACATTCGCGTGCAAGGTTAGTTTTAGATAGCTTCCATTTCCCTTCCAACTTCATAGGATAAATAAGAAATCAGAAAGTAGAACCTCACTCCTCATCATTGAGTTGAGGAGAAGACTCATGTGCGATAAGGTGGTCACGTCATCGACAAAAATCGCACGCTACACCATGCCTATTCATCAACACAAGAGGTGGAAATTTGAAATCGGGACTTCAACACTTGTTTTTGAGTAATCTGGGCAAATTTTTCCTAGAGTAACCGGTTACTCAATATAGGGTAACCGATTACTCAGTACAAACTTGCAATTACTGCTGCATTTTTGGGACAGCAACCATGCACACTCTTTGGTCTTTGATTCTACATTATTCTAGCAACAGGTGGAATATTCTAGACTCTTCAAGTGATTCATGAGCATTTACTACAATGTATCCCTTCCATTTAAGACCATCATACAACTCATTTCCATAAATTCTGAACCCTTGGATGTGAAGCTTACATTGGGATGGCTACCTAGTTAACTTCCTAACTAACTGAGTTAACCGCTTGACTTGGTGAGTCAAGTGTAACTAACTCCTAGCCTAATTTCAAACCACCCAAAGCTAACTCCTAGCCTAATTCCAAACCACCCAAAGCTAAGTCCTAGCCTAATTCCAAATCTCTCACACTCCAAACCAAAAGTCTATATAAATAAACATTCAATCACTTTTTAGAGGATCCACAATATCTCAATCATTTCTCACATTTCCCTCTCAATTTTCTCACTTTCCCTCTGAATTTTTCTGCAACTTCTTCATCTTCATCTCAATTTTCTTCCCAAACCACACTATAGCACTTCACCATTGAAGATTAATCACTTCTACATTGGAAGTGATTATTTCTTAAGCTTAACCTTCATCATCTTGCAATTATACTTGGATTTCTGGAGTTTTACTAGCTTTTGGATTCATCTCCAGTGTTTATTTCAAGATTCAACGGTTCGAATTTGTATTTTAGAGTTTCGTCGCAAATTGCTCGGTTTCGATACGTTTCGACTATAATTGAAGATTCCTCTGGTTTTCTTTGATTATTTTCATCAAGATCACTTTGCAACAATCACCAAGCCAAATCTCCGGCTTGTAGGTTGGTAGATCTCACTAATTTTACTGTTTCGCACATTTTCGTATCATTCGCAATGTAGCTTCGATGCCTTTTTGTGTGTGAATTGATTTTGCATTGCTTGATCCATGATCTTGTTGCGTTAATTGATTTCATCACTGCTTATTTGTTATTTTTAAGCTTGATTTTCGTGCACAAATTCATACCCTAGCATGTGGTGATTTAAGCAAGTGATTTGGATGTCTTAAGTGCTTTTTCAAAAAGCTATTTTTGCCACGGTTACAGTGGTAATCGGTTACCCAATATAGAGTAACCGGTTACTCTTCAAAAAAATTTGCATCAGCGCTGCCTTTTTCAACTGAGTAACCGGTTACTCAATATAAGGTAACCGGTTACCCTTCACAATTTTCCCTAGATTTGCTGTTTTCAAGCAAGTAACCGGTTACTCATTCTGAGGTAACTAGTTACCACTGTAACAGAGTGCCATTTTGGGTATTTTCAAGCTTGTTTGCCATGCTCTCTCCCTCTAACTTCCTTGGAGTAATATGATTGATTCTTATGGATGTTTTCGATGCTGATTTACTTCAGCTTAAGGCATGATTATGATTTTTCCGATGCTCGACTTGTCGATTTCATAATTATGCTTATTCTTAATGTTGCATGCACATGACCATTCTTGCACAATTTTGTTCACATAATGATAGGATTTGTGTTGCATTCTAAATGTCATTCGGTACTGTTTTGCACTCTCTTTCATTAAGTTTGTTCTTCATGAACAAGCTAAATCTTGTTTAATCAACAACGTACCCTTTTGCTTTAATAATTTTTCAAACTTTTAGAAAATTATTAGCATATTCCTCCCTTTTAATTAAATAATCGAAACTTTGTTTTGATTATTAATCTTCCCTTTGGTGCTTCTCTTTAGACATCCTTTAGAGCTTTCTCTCCCTTGATCCCCTGCTGAGTCAGAGATTCGCGCGTCGCACGACACTGGAGCACTGTACAACTTGGAGCTGTTACGCTGTCTATTTCAACTTCTGCACTACACCCTATGTGTTAGAGAAGGAATGAGAAGTATTCCCGATATGATTTTAATTTTTCAAACTTCATTTGAAACACTTTTGGGCTTCTAGTAGAGTGTAAGACCCATCCCTTGTCACACACAAACTTTTTGGGCCTTAGTCATTGTATAAATCCCGATACGATTTTAAAAATCTCGGCGCGATCGCCATTTTCAAACAATTTTATTCTGGGCCTCCCCTTGAGTTGTAAGTCCCATTTTTCTTCTTTTTAAAACACTTTTGGGCCTCTAATAGAGTGCAAGACCCATCCTCTTTATAAATACAATAATTTGGGCCTCAGACATTGTATAAATCCCTCTGTGGTTTTCAAAACTACGACGCGATCGTCGCCTTTTCAAAAGAGATCATCTGGGACTCTTCTTGAGTATAAGCCCCAAACTTCCTTTTACAACAACTTTCTTTTTGATTTAGATTTCAAATTCAAAGTTTTTATCAAAACTTTCTTCAATTTCTTGAATAACTAACCATACAGTTGTGGTTACAATGCTGGAGCTTGCACACCTGTAAATTCTACTTTTTCTTCTATACATACTGGTTTATATATTTCATCTGTATATGTATGCCTATATATACTTGTTTAGAGTTTTCCCCAGCAATTAGGTCTATTTTTAGATCAAACCAGTGGTTACTCTTTTAACACAGTTAAAACTAGTTTCCCATAGGAAATTCCAGATACTGTCTTGCCTCCTCTTGGGCTTATACAATATGGAACAGAGAAAGGAATTATTCCCGGTGAAACTTTTCTCAAGACTGTCACAACTTAAAAATCTGTGTACAAGAAATTCATTTCTCCAAAGAGGACTAATTCCCGGTGAAACCTCTTTTGAATTTCTTCAAACCCTAGAACTGTTCACTAAAGAAAGGATTATTCCTGATGAAACCTTTCTTGAAATTTTCTCAGGCTTGGACCCACAGGCTTCCTAAAAGCATCCCTAGCCTCCTCTTGGGCTTTGTACAAGGACCCTCAGGCTTCTTAGAAGTTCTCAGCCTCCTTTGGGCTTAGTACAAGGACCTGAAGACCTCCTACAGGTATATGACAAAACTTAGTCATCTCTACTAGTTCAATCTTCCAGAGAGTTCGAATTTCAGAACATCCATTCTAGGGTTGATTCTCATCCCTTAAAACATCATCCTCCTCTTGGGCATTATACAAAGATCATCCTCTAGTTAAGAGTAAACCTCTTCATACCAGTAGACTTGGAAAGTCTCATCACCTCTTGGATCTCAAAGAAACCCTCAAGTTTCCTAAAAGCACAGGAAAAACCCAGATCATTTCATCAATCACCAGTAGATTTAAAACCTCCATAGGTTAAAACTCAATCTTTAAACTTTCATTCTAAATTCTCTAGTTAGGGTCAAATTACCACCAATAAATCCTCAGTAAAATCAGAACCTCAAGGCATCTAATATTTTAACTCTTCTTTAATCCTCAGCAAGAGTTGATTCCCCAATTTGGACCTGTCTCTGGATCTCAATAATCCTCAGCAGAAGCTAGCCTCCTATTAGGCTTCATATAAGAAATTCCCCAGCCAACCTCCTCTTAGGCTTTGTATAATGATTTTTCCTCAGCAAAGTCAGCCTCAATCTTGGGCTTTGTACAAGACAGATCATACTCTCCAGCTGAGTCAATCTCTTTTCAGCCTCAATCTTGGGCTTTGTACACAACAGATAAAACCTCCCCTGTAGAGTCAATTCTTTTTCAGCCTCAATCTTGGGCTTTATACAAGACAGATATAAAACTCCCTAAACAAAATCAACCTTTTAGCTTCAACCTTAGGCTTTGATCAAGGCACACAAAACATTCCCTCAGAGGAAATCAAAAGTTCTCTCTGTAGGAAGACATTTCTCTGTACATCACACATCAAAATTGACAATCAAAAAACTCAATCCCAGATAACTGCTGTAAGTGGTACACTTGTTGATTCAAAAATCCAAGTTGTGGTCCCTCTTCTATCCTGGTAAACTTCCTCTTTCATCTAATTGCTATAAGTGGCAAGCCTCTGGATTATTTACATCTAAGCCCATTTCCCTCTCTTAGCATGAAAGATTCCTAAGGAAAAATGGTATTGCTCAACACTGAGTTAAAGTTTCCTCCTTCAGGACATCTCCCTTATAAAGGAAATTATGGCATTGTTGGATTCCATACATTCTAGTTAAAGTAATTCCCCTTTATAACCAATACTTCAACAAACTGTGATGAACAGGTGAGATATCTCCATTTAGAGATGACAAATTCTCTCTCAGTCAAACCTTTAGCTTCAATCTTAGGCCTTAAACAAGACACCAAACATCTTTCCTCCCATAGAATAGGAGGAACTACGATCGCTCTGATTTCCCTGTTAACTTTACGGGAATACGTAGGCATAAGATTGTGAAATCTTAGCGAGCACACATATAAAAAACTTTAGGTCCAGTGTCTTACCAAAAACAACAGATAACCCAAAAACAACAAAAGCAGTCTCTCAACCTTCCCAACCTATAACAGTAAACACCAGAAAGTATTTAAACCTGCCGAAGAAAGTCTATGTAGCCATATATACACTGTGTAATTGACAACTTCCCTTTATATAACCTGACCCCGGACCCCCCAATCTCTTAGCATTTATTAAGGAAAACATTTTCGTGCAAGTTTAGTTTTAGATAGCTTCCCTTCCCTCTCCAGCTTCATAGGATAAATAAGAAATAAGAAAGTAACACCAAATTCAAATCATTGTGGTAACGTTGTTGTGTCACCGAAAAAAAATCGCACGCTACAGTTTGTATGCCATGATTTATGTCTTGTGACATTCATCTTATTTTTTATAAGTATTTCCTTCATATATTTCCACAATGTTAAGCATGTCCATGAGTTGTTTTCTTATGATGTTATGTAAAACCTTTGTCATGTCTTGTTTATGTTCACCTTGTCAAAAGCATGTTAATGTTTTGTTCATAATGTTTATCAATTCGATGCATGTTTATATGATCAATCTTTGTTATTCATTCCAAGGGAAGGGCTTGTTGTTGACTTCTTTGTCATTTGCATTTGCATCTTTGCATCTTCTTATATATATATATATATATATATATATATATATATATATATATATATATATATATATATATATATATATATATATATATATATATATATATATGAACTTGCTATCCCTTAGGATTACTTTCAACTTAGACATCTTCAATTAGGGTTTTCCCTTTACAAACTCAAAACCACTTTCACTAAAAACCTTGACCTTAGGTCATTGCCTTTTCAAACTCTTTTCTTAATAAATGCTTCAAGACATCTTAAGCATATTCAAACTCTTTCACAAAGACTAAAAAACACAAATTCAATTCAAATCTTTTACCACTTGAGGGAGTTATGTGTCATACTTGTTGATTCTATATCCAAGTTGGAGCCCTCCTCTCAATTTGAAGCAAAGATCCTTCTTCCACATTTTTTTGGTGGTATAAGTTGAGTATTTTCCTTAAAGATGACAACTTCTCTCTTCTTCATTAAAATCCACCATAACAAACTCTTTTCAATTTTTACCCCGAACTACGAGGTTTGGATCCTTTATAGGTACGTAGCCACAAGACTTTGTGTCTTGCCAAACACAAAAACAATAAAAAAAATTCTATTCTCATCTCCCCAATCAATCCCAATTAGTAAACAATTAACAAATAACACAATTCAACAAGAGGTTCCTATAGAACACTATAGATACTTAGGGTGCTAATACATCCCCTTAGTATAACCAACCCCCAAACCTTAGATTCTCCTTATTGCTTTGTTTTTGCATTTCATATTTATGGGTTATTCTTTTTTTACCCCCTCCCTTGGATAAATTAAATATCGGTGGTGATATCTTAAGATTGTGAAGCCTAGCTAACTCAATAGCTATGGTCTCTGATTCTCACCGCGAGGGGAGGTCCTAATTGAGAGAGATAAGTGATTTTTCGTCTGTACTGATGTGAGTGGCTAGGTTCTCAAATTCACGTGAGGGAGTTGTCATCTTTAGGGCATTGTTTGGTTAATAGGATATAGCAAAAAAAATTGTTTTTCTCTAATTCACTGCCACCTCATCACATGAATATACCCAATGGGAGGGAGTTTCCCCCTCTTTTGGTTTCTTTCTTTGTTATTTTTTTTATTTTATTTCCTTAATTTCTATTGGTCAAGAGAGACATGAGTGGATAGCAATCCAAGTGACTTGTGTGAATTGAATATGAGGTGTTGATTAAATTGATTCAATGGCCCCGATTAATCACAAAGAAACACGGATTTTTTAAAATGCCAACATAGCCCCTTCTATATGCTTTAAGAAATTAAAATGAAATTAAATCCATTAAAACAAATAAAATTTACACATTTTAAGATAACCACAATAAAATCAAAATGAAAATATAGTAAATTCTATTTATTTTTTCTAAAAAAATTGACAAAAGAATAAAAATAAAAGGACTCAAACTGAATCAAAATTAGGCGCAAAGTTAAAATGATCAGTGCGAATTAAACCTCTGGAAAACATACATTTTTTGATTAAATTTTGAAGTAAAAAATGATATGTTAAAAAGGCTTAGGTTGATCGAACTGTGACCGAAAAAATAGTCAAAAAAATAAAACGAGCACGTCAGGTTAAACTACGAGGGTCAAAATTGGGGTATGACACCACCTTGTGTGTAGGATTCCACACAATACTACCAAAGTGAATCTAGAGAGAATGACCTCCAAAGTGAATCACACATTTTCCAAAAATGAGATTTAGATCCACATGAAAATGGAATTTGAATGAGGTCAAAGATGAAATAAATCCTTTACAAGCACTCAAGAAAGATTCAAACCCCTGTTTGAAAATGAGAGAACAAGTGAGTTTTGAGTTTTCAAATCAATATTGGAAGTGTATGCTATTTAACATTATAAAAGGTTTTGAGAGAAAATGTTATTTATATATGCTAGTGATCTAGTACAAAAAATGAGTGAAGCGGTGTATGGTTCGAGTCATAAGCAAAAGGTATGATTGAAGCCAGAAAACCAAGTGATTTGAATTAAGAAGAAAAAACTATACGAAACCCATTTGTGTAATTTGAGTAATAAAAACTGTGATTCAAGTCCTAAAAAATGGTGATTTGAATCAGATTCCAAAAGAAAACCAAAAAGTTTCTTAGTTCATTGTAATTCAAATCAATCGTTTTTATGATTCGAATTAGAGTGGTATGATTCAAATCATGAAGTTTAAGATTCGAATCATGAAAACTCAAAAATGATTCTTGAGCTCCCTGTGATTCTGATTCGAGTCAGATAAACATTGTGATTTGAATCACACGGTCAGAATCTCAATTTTATAAAATTTCAAAAGGTTTTTGAGATTCTATTGTATTCCAGACCTAAACCAATCTCCAACAAAGTTCTTTATCCAAAAACTCAATATATTAACTTAAATCATATTGCTTAAAACATAATCAAATACTTGATTTCTGCATGCTAAAAACAAATATAAAATTAATCTAGAAATGCGCAATCGATAAGGAGACTCAATAGTTAAATAAACAATACCAAAATCTTAATAGACAAGCAATCAAAACTTTTAACCCATGAGACAGAGACATGCAACATGCAATTTCAATCTCCCACTTTTTGATGTTTGGCAAGCTTACAATTGGAATTGAGTTTATTTTAAGAAGAAGCAAAGCATGATCAATACTTTTCTCCATTTTCTTGTATCCCACTAAAACATTGCACAAAATCACGAACAAAATAAAACACATAAATCAAATATAGACTCGCATTACAACTTTTCCCCTTTAAAAAGATAAAAAAAAAAAAGATAAATATTAATGAGGCTAAACACAAAAATAACCAACACAAATAACAATCCATAAAAACAAATGGACTACAAAATATAAAAAACCATAGGATATATTTCACATATATGAAAATAGACATGCTAGATGCAAAATTATATGCAAATAGACATTCAACTACACAACAGCATAACTATGTGGTCAAAATATACCTGAATGGAAAATTAAATAATGCTCAAATACACATAATTAATATGATGCACTTAAAAAGGTTTTTAATGGATGAAATGAAGAATGCAAGAAGGAAACAAATAAACATATAGAAAAAATACAACAATGATATTACAAGATATAAAAGTTTTAGAATCATACCAATAAGGTTGGCTAAAGTGTAATTTGCAACAAGGAAATGTTAGTTTGCAACATAATACAAATAGAAAATTAAATGAAATATTAGTCTATATCTATTTAAAACACAAAGAATCTAAGATTTCCAATTCCCTATGTATCTTGTGAAAAGCTTCCATGGATAATGATTTAGTAAAAATGTCAGCCAATTGATTTTTGGTATCCACATATTCAAAAATAACATCACCCTTTTCAACATGATCCATAAGGAAATGTTTCTTGATTTCTATATGTTTCGTACATGAATGAAGTACAAGATTCTTAATAAGGCTTATTGCGCTAGTGTTATCGCATTTGATTAAAATACAACAAAGTTTTAAATCTTAATCCAATAATTACTGCTTTATCCATAAGACTTGTGCAAAAAATTTATTGACGGCTACATATTCAGCCTTAGTGGTAGAAAGAGAAACACTATAAGGCTTCTTATTATGCCAAGAAACTAAACAACTTCCAAATAAATGACAAATACCACTAGTGTTATTCTTATCCGACTGACAACCACCAAATCAGAGTTGGAAAAACATACTAAGCTACATTCACTGCCTTTGGGAAACCAAAGACTGTGATACGAGATTCTGTTAAGATACCTCAAAATTATTTTTACAATATTAAATTGGAATTCCCTAGGTGACGCCTGAAATCTAGCAAACATACACACACTAAACATAATATCTAGTCTTCTCGTGGTTAAATAGATTAAAGATCCTATTATACCTCTATATTTGGTAATGTCAATCTCTACGACATGTTCATTTTGTCTTTCAGCACATTTGAAGCAATAGGAGTTCAGATTCTTTTTGAATCCTGCTTATAAAATTTCTTTTTCAGGAGCTCCAAGCAATACTTTATTATTTTGATAAACATCCAGCTTCACTTTGCTTTATCTACAATCCTAATAAATAGGTAAGCTCTCCCATAAGAGACATTTCAAACTTCTCATGCATCTAACTTGCAAAATCCTTACAAAAAGATTCATCAATGGAGCTAAATATAATATCATCAATATAAATTTGAACTAAAAGAATATGCTTTAATTTACGTATAATAAACAAAGTAGTACCTACTTTACTGTGATTAAATCTTTGTTTTATCAAAAGTCCACTAAGACGCTCATACCAAGCTTTAGGCGCTTGTTTGAGACCATAGAGGACTCGTTTAAGTTTTTAAACATAATCAGGATTTTCATGGTTCTCAAAACCAAGAGGTTGGGAGACATAAACTTCTTCATTTATAAAGACGTTGGTAAAAAATCGATTTAACATCCATCTGATACAACTTAAAATCCATGTAGCATACAAATTCTAAAAGGAGACATGTTACTTCAAGATGAGCTACAGGAGCATAAGTATCCTTATAGTCAATTCCTTCAGCATGACTATACCCTTTTGCCACTAGCCTAGCTTTATTTATAGTAATTGTGTCGTTTCATCCAATTTGTTCTTAAACATCCATCTAGTGTCAATGACATTTTTATCTTTAGGACATTAAACAATGTCCCAAACGTCATTTCATTTAAATTGAATGAGTTCTTATTAAATATCAAGGAGACATCCCTTGTCAAGTAAATCATTATATATAGTTGTAGGTTCAATTTTATATATCAAAGCATAATACTTATGAAAATTTTAAACTTGAGATCTCGTACTTACACCCTTCCAGATATTGATAAGTATCTGATCCAACTGATGGTCTTTTGCAGCAATCCAATCTGGATGTAGTTAAGGTGAGGTATCTTGTTTATCTTTCTCTAGTTTGCTTCCCTCTTTGTCTTTAATAATGACCTACTTATTTTTTTATGGAGAAGGATCCTCTTTAGGAGTGTCATGATTGATCAACTTTTCTGTTATCACACCTGAAACATCAAAAAAGCTACCTTTCCCCGTCTTTTAGGGTGAGGACTCATCAAAAGCTACATGAATAGACTCTTCAATAGATGACATTCTAATATTTTAAACTATATGCTTTACTCCAAGACTAGTACCTTAGAAATATACCTTCATCAAACATTGCATAAAATTTATCATGATTGTCATTTATGTTATTTAAAATAAAATATTTATAGCCAAAACACGAAAGTAGGAAATATTAGGTTTCGTTCCTTTAATTATTTCATAGTGTGTCTTCTCTAGGATGGGTCAAATGACAACTGATCGGTAAAATAACAAGTGTACTATTTTCACCGATTTAGTAATAGTATGGGTTATCCCCAGAATCGATCTCTCGAAGACTGCGTGTAATTATAAGTGCAGATGCTATTTCAATTAAACAAAAACTCCTTCAGGGTTTGTTTGTTGTAGAAATTATAATAACTATTAGGAAAATAAGCAGAACGAATAAAATGAATTAAACAAATATGAGAAGATATGCTAGGGAGAGTGTATAAATTGCTCTGCAATAAACCCAATTTTCATTCAAAGAGACATGCATCAATCCTTTGCTTACCTAATCTTATTAGTATTTTTCTTTAATTCCTTAACAGAAAAACCTTTGATATTCTCCCTCGACCCTAATTCCTTAGAGATCTTAGAATGACATCAAGCAATAGTTTTGACAAGATTTTTTTTACGGTTATTACAGGGTATTCTCATTCCTAAGTAATATCTACCGCAATATTATTTTACAAAAGCATTAGGGAGGTTTGTCCAAACTAATCCTAACCGTGAATCAAATTCAATTGGTCCGATCGAATAAGCATTAAGAACATTGCAAAATAAAAGCTTAAAGGAAAAAGGCATAATCTCATAGAATAAATCAGAATAGGTTCATTACATTGCAGTTTAGGGACACCCCCTAGCATTGGGGGGTTTAGCTATTGATAATATTAAAAAGAAATACAATACGAAAAGTAGACATTACAATAGTAATCAGATGATTTTGATCTTCAATTGTTAACACTCATGAAGAATCTCCCTCCTCCGGATCACTTGATCGCATGAAAACTCTAATCTCAAATTGTTCGTCAAAGAAAAAGTGTCCTCTTCTTTTCCAAATCCTCACATAAGTAATTCCCAATCAAAAATAACAGTGTAGAATACCCCTTCAAGACACTTAATCTAATAAAGTCATAAAAATTAAAATTTGCTCCGCACAAGCCAACACGGGTCGTGTCAGCTAACAATGCAGGCCGTGTTGGCCCTCTTCCCCAAGGAAAATAAAATTTTTGCTCCTGACCTCATGACACAGGCCGTGTCAACTGACATGGGCACCCGTGTCAGGCCCCTGACTTCAAGTGAATATGGTGTGCTGCTCCAGACCTGCTGACACGGGCACCCGTGTCAGCTCCCTGCCTCCATCTCAAACCTTCCTCTTTGACTACTCTCCTGACACGGCTCGTGTCAGGTGACCTGGGGCATGTGTCTGGCCATTGAACCTTTGAGAAATTGCTTCCGGAGCTCCCCGAAACCTCCATTCCTTGCACAAGTTATCCGGGGCTTCCAACTATGATCTGGGAATACTCAAAAACAACAAAACATACGTAAAGTGCAACAAAATCATAAAAACTAACAAAAGAAATAACAAATAGAAAGTCGAAACAAAAAGTAAAAATAAGGTTGAAAACAATAACAATACCCAACAATGTGTTACCAATTGTGTGGTTTCGTGCCAAATACTAGACGGAAAACATGTGGAAATGGTGACCAATCACAACCCCAAACTTATCTCATTGCTTGTCCTCAAGCAATGCTCAAGAAAGCAATTAGGTCACCCCCGAATTTCTTACCAACCACAATACCGCTTAAATCTTTCGCGACTCTCCTTCACTTTCCTTTTTACCCGACTGATGATGATCAACCACACTTCCACAATTCAGCACCTCTTCCTCTGTCAGTTTTCACACTCTCACCAACTCTCTCGGGTTAAAGTGTTTGCACTCTAGAATCATAGCATATACCGTCATCTCATAAGCTTGCACAACATCTATTTTCATTACACACGCACACAACACACATTATCCGGGTACTTTTAAGGTTTTAACAGGGTTGAGGGACATGGTGGGATAAACAAACAAAAGGGAAAAAACAACGAAGGGTTTTTAGGCTCAGACTCGATGTTATAACTCTCATCATTGTGTACTTGTAGTTTTCATACTCAAGGGAGTAGGACACAGATTTATTAGGATTTTCCAGTTTCTCTTCTCAAGTGTATCTTTGAGGTTACTTCCAATTTTTCTAACTGGATCATCCTATAGGTAAGTTCATTCTTTTACCAGTTTTTGTTTGTTTTTTTCATTCTTTTTTTTTTCTTTTTTTTTATACTCTCTCTTTTTTTCTCGATTGCACCTACCTATTTTTGTGTGAGTGTCTCAACCCCAAACTTAGAGTTTTACACGTGTCAGGAATTAATAACACCTATCCGAGCAAGGTAAGGGAGTGTTTGGGCTAATGGTTTACATTATACGGTTGACAAGAAACAAAGGGGAATACGGCTCGAAGGGGCTAACAAAGGATACGATTACAAGGGTTGGCTAGAAAGGCTCAGGGCTAAAAGGAAACAATTGCCTCAGTGTGTATAAGTGTGCATTGGAAATTCAACAGACAAATGCGCAAACTAAGAGAGACGAATACATACCTGAAAACTCTCATGATGAAATAGTATATGGCTTTTTAGAATCCTCACCATGTTTAGCATACTAACATTTCCAAGGTACCTTCGGTGTGATGTAGCGTCCTTTCGCCTCAGGTGCACAGTACTCCAGTCTCGGTCCAATGTTAGAAAGTCGCGTCCAATCTTCCATTCAACAGTACCAACCTTCGGGGATTTCCTGGAGATCAAGTCTAGGATTGTGCTTCTCATCCACTTAACACAAGTCCTCTTATTCACCTGGCACAACCACCGTACATCTGTAACACATAAAGACACGATACCAAACCAAATAAAAATAACGGAAAGAAAACATCAATTTAAAAACTAAAAGCATACAAATAAAATCCCCCCACACTTGAACCAAACATTGGCCTCAATGTTTTAGAACAAGCGGAAAAGGGTACTCACGGAGCCTCACTGGGGAGGAGGTGGAGGAAACTGCTGCATCAGCAGGTGCATTTCATTCATTACTGCTCCCTGCCGAGCCTGTTCTGCCCATTGGCGTGATTTTTTTGCTCGGATGTCACCCAACTCAGATCGCACCCAAGACCATGGATCTTGAGTCATACAAGATGACTCTTCATCAGTTTGGGTAGGCATCTCAGGCGGTGGTACAAACTGCTCCTCGTCCTCATCGTCCTCACCCTGTTGGTCACCTGCATCAAAATTTTCATACCCATTCTCTTCCTCAGGGACGGTCTCAGCATACAACCAGTTATCAGTATTTTTAATAGAAATTTTCTCCGCATTATGGAGGGAGACCACAAAATTATTATTATTTAGAACAGCAAAATAGTAAGAACTGATAGCAATCATGCCCTGCTGAACCAAGGCACTCATGTCCAACTTTGTCTTACCTACCACAGGGTCCTGAGTATCAAAGATAGGGCCATACTCAAAATGACGCACTATCTGGGTGATCATTCCCCCAATTGATATACCACCTTGGGTCGCCCGACCCACTTGCCCCAAATAATCATCCACAAAAGCGGCAGCATTCACCTGCAAATTTTTGGTCATCACATACAAGAAATACAGCTCCTTCTGAGTTGCCACGCCTGTGCTATCACCCTTACAAAATAGAGTGTACGCGAGCCCTTTTTGGGCATATCAAAAGCAGGGGTTCTGGATGCCCGAGGCTTTTGCCGCTTTCGTAACATACACGAGCCTACCTGTAATGGCAGTCCAGAAAGAGCCAGCAGCAAAATCATTCAGAACAGCTCCGGGGCCAGAGGTTGGGAGTCGGAGAATCCTCCCCAACTCCTCCACAGTCAACAAATGATCGACATTAAAGAGACTGAATTGTAATGTACTGTAATGTTCCCGCGCTCGACCTGTCCAGCGTTTATGCAATTGAAACTCCACAGTGCTAAAAAATTCTCGTACGTGGGAGCTTCTAATTGCATAAATTCTAGCATTTCTAATGTATGGAACATCCGGTGAACTTCCACCATTAATCTGAGATTAGTAAAGGTAGTATCACACATATACCTGGTGGGAGTTATTCTCCATTTGACATGACTGTGATAGCGCCGTTCTTGTGCAGGCGATGCGAAAATTATATCGTGTGGATTTGGATTACGGACGCTCCTTTTGCGTGTTCCAGATCCCTCTGCAGCTGGTTATTTTCCTGTAGGGGCTCTCCTTGGTGGCATCTTAAGTGTACCTGAAACAAAAACAAAGAGAAAAAAAACTATAGAGTTATAAGAAAAAGCTACCGTAGAAAGGTAGGGGATGAAAATCCGAGCAAGTTTTGTGAAGGGGGTTGGTGGTTTTGGTGAGTAAAAATGATGAAGATTAGAGCTTTAAGTTGAGGTGGCTATGGGGTTTTTGAAAGATGAAGAAGATGATGAAGGATTAGGTTGGATGATGAGAAAATAAGGTAAAAATCTTATGGAGATTAATGGAAGAAGGGTTTAAGTGAGTGGGCCCCATTGGAACATGTGGAGAGTAGAATTTTTGAAAAAATTTCGCTGCCCTGACACGGGCGACCGTGTCAGGTCACTGCCCTCTTCCCAAACTTTATTTTTTTCAACCAACCTTCAGTAGGTCTGACACGGGCCATGTCAGCTGACACGGGCGGTCGTGTCAGCCTACTAGAATATCACTTTTCTTCAATTTTTCCATATTTTTGCTCGCCCCCTGACACGGGTCGTGTCCGGTGACACGGGTGGCCGTGTCAGGCCCCTGTTTTCCACATTTTTTCCAATTTTGTTACTTTTTTCTCCGTTTTTTCTCTCTTTGATTTCTCCTTTCTACTAGTGCAGCATCTGTGAGTACCTAGACAAAACAAAACAGACAAACAAACAAAAAAAACAAAACGATTAGTAAAAAAACGCGTGGGTTGCCTCCCACGAAGCGCTTCGTTTAATGTCGCATGGCTCGACGGTTTTCCTTCTTACCCCGTAAGACGAACATCATCAACCTGACCACTTTCTTGACCTTTATAGTATGGCTTCAATTGTTGCCCGTTCACTTTAAATGTGTCTCCATTTGTCGAATTCTTCAACTCAATCTCCCCATGGGGAAACACCTTATGAACTATAAACGGTCCTGGCCATTTAGACCTTAGCTTCCCGGGAAATAGTTTCGACCTGGAGTTGTATAAGAGAACTAGTTGTCCTTCCCAAAACTCTTTCCTTTGGATCTTCCTATCATGCCATTTCTTCGTTTGGTCCTTGTATACTTTGGCATTTTCATATGCTCGATTCTGAAACTCTTCTAGCTCATGGAGTTGAAGGATTCCGGAACTCCCAGCTTTGTATAGATCCATATTAAGAAATTTAGATGCCCATAATGCTTTGTGTTCTAACTCTAGGGGCAAATGACATGCTTTTCCATAGACTAATTGGTAAGGAGACATACCGATTGGCGTTTTGAATGCCGTTTGATAAGCCCAAAGTGCATCATCCAACTTAGTCGTCCAATCCTTCCTAGAGGAACTAACTGTCTTTTCTAGAATCTGCTTGAGTTGCCTATTGGATACTTCTACCTAGCCACTGGTTTGAGGATGGTATGGAGTGGTGATCCGGTGCTTCAACTTGTATTTCTGGAGCAACCTTTCCATGAGGTTATTTAGGAAATGTATTCCTTCGTCACTTATGAGAGCTCTCGGTACTCTAAATCTAGCAAAAATATTTTCCTTCAGGAACTTCACCACTACCTTCGCATCATTAGTAGGCAAGGCTACAGGTTCAACCCATTTAGAGACATAGTCCACCGCCACTAAGATGTAGTGCTTTCCAAATGACGGTGGGAATGGGCCCATAAAATCTATGCCCCAAACATCGAACAACTCAACTTCTAACATTGAATTCTGGGGCATCTGGTTCCTCTTGGATATATTCCCTATTCTCTAACATTTGTCGCATTCCCTTACCATCTCTTGAGCATCTTTAAACAGAGAGGGCCAGTATAGCCCAGACTGAAGAACTTTGGCAGCGGTTCTATCACCACTGAAATGCCCTTTGTAATCTGAATCATGACAAGCTTTCAGAACTTCTCTCTGTTCCTCTTTGGATACACACCTTCTCACCAATCCATACACTGCTCTTTTGTACAAGAATGGATCATCCCATAAGTAAAACCTACAATCATGCAAAAACTTTTTCCTTCGGTTAGAATAAAAATCGTCAGGTATGACGTCACCTACCAAATAATTTGCATAGTCTGCGAACCATGGGACACCAATGTAGCGAGCGATATTGGACGTGGCTCTTAAGCACTGTCGCTCTGGGGTACTACAAGTTGATTCATTTTTTATCCTATTGAAGCTGATAAAGGAAGGGAAATAGATGTCTCCAACTATTCATGGGGAAATTTGTTGGGATACCGGGACTGTCTCTCTGCTTATTTTGTTCAGAACGAAATACCGGGACTATTCATGGGGAAATTTGTTGGGATACTGCGCTAGATTGGCTGGAGGTAGGGGACTTTGGGGTTTTTTTATTAGTGTGCTCGCTAAGATTCTTTTTCAATCTTATGCCTACGTATTCCCGGCATAGGGAAATCAGAGCGATCGTAGTTCCTCCTATTCTATGGGAGGAAATGGTGTTTTGGTGTCTTGTTCAAAGCCCAAGACATGAAGCTAAAGGTGGTTTATATCTTGTTCAAAGCCCAAGATGTGAAGCTGAAGGGTCTATTTATATCTTGTTCGAAGCCCAAGATGTGAAGCTAAAAGGGTGTTGACTTTAGAGAGAATTTGTCATCTCTAAAGGGGAATATTTGGTCTATTTGGCACAACTGTTGGGTGACTGATTATAAAGGAGAATTACTCTAACTGGGATATGCGAATCCAGCAATGCCATAATTTCCTTTATAGGGGATTTTCAACCTGAAGGAGAACACTTTAACTCAGTTTAGAGCAACGCCATCTTTCCTTAGGAATTTCTCATGCTAAAAGAGGGACAGTGGCGTGGATGTAAATAATCCAGAGGCTTGCCGCTTACAACAATTAGATGAGGGAAAAGGAGTTTTTGATGTTTGAATGCTATGACCAAAGCACGATTTGATGCTAAAAGGTTGATTGAATCAAACGAGGATTTCTTTATACAAAGCCTAAGAGGAGGCTATTGACCCAACAAGAGGATGCTTTTATGTCTCATACGAAGCCCAAGATAGAGGCTAAAAGGGTTGACTCAACAAGAGAGTACTTTTATGTATCTCGTACGAAGCCCGAGAGAGAGACTAAAAGGTGGATTGACTCAATAAGAGAGTCTTTTATACTCAACAAGAGAGTGTTTTTGTATCTCGTACGAAGCCCGAGATGGAGGCTAAAAGGTGTGACTCAACAAGAAAGTCTTTTATACTCAACAAGAGAGTGTTTTTGTATGTCGTACGAAGCCCGAGATGGAGGCTAAAGGTTTGACTCAACAAGAGAGTCTTTTATACTCAACAAGAGAGTGATTTGTATCTCGTACGAAGCCCGAGATAGAGGCTAAAAGTGGATTGACTCAACAAGAGAGTCTTTTATACTCAACAAGAGAGTGTTTTTGTATCTCGTACGAAGCCCGAGATGGAGGCTGCAAAGGTTTGACACAACAAGAGATTCTGTTATACTCAACAAGAGAGTGTTTTTTATCTCGTACAAAGCCCGAGATGAAGGTTGCAAAGGTTAACTCTGCTGGGGAGAATCATTGTAAAAAGCCCAAGAGGAGGCTAGGGTTACTCTTTCAGTTGAGTGACAGGTCCAGTATGTTGGTTAAAAGAGAAAATCAGTTCTTATATGGGTAATGTTGTACTCATGGATTTGATCTGAGGATCGGGACTATTTCCTGTTTTTTAAGGAAACGGGAAATCCGAAGGGTATTGAGACTGCCCAATTCTACGGGTGTTTTTTCCTATTTTTGAAAGGAACTTGAGAATGTCTTCGAGACTCAAGGAGATTAGACTGTCCAAGTCTAGAGTTTTATCTTTTGTACTATGCTTAAGAGAGATCAAGAGACAGTATGTTCGCCGTAGGAAGATCTAGACTCTTTGAAAGACTGTTCTATTAAGATGACTAATTTTTGTTCCTATACCTTTAAGAGGTCGTCGGGACAATTTGTACGAAGCCCAAGAGGAGGCGAGAAAAACTTTTAAGAAGCCGAAGGGACAATTTGTACGAAGCCCAATAGGAGGCTATCTTCCCGGAGGAAGAATCATTATACGAAGCCTAAGAAGAGGTTGTGAAAACTTCTAAGAAGCCGACGGGTCCTTGCACAACGCCCAACAGGAGGCGGGGGTGTTTTTAGGAAGCATGTGGGTCCTTGCACTAAGCCCAAGAGGAGGCTGCTGAACAGTTCCAGAAGGGGTTTCACTTGGAACATCGGCCTTCTGTATATGAACTGTTCAAGGGGGAGATTTCTTAGATCTAGTTATCTAAAATTGTTGTAAAAGAAAATTCTCATGGTTTAGGTTATGTTGAAATATTCGGGAGAACGTTGGAGGTAAGGAGACGAGGTTTTGTCTAGTTCTAGACGTAGTTGCCAGGGAAACTCTAAATATCTATACTAGTATTACACAGTCGATATGAGTTTATGAAAGAAGACTTACAGTGAAATAGCCCCACAATAAAGTTATATACATATGAAAGCGGTAAATGAAAGCGGGTAAACACTTACTCGGTTGTAGAGCTTCCATACTGTATTATTAGTCGTTCAACAAAGAAATTGAAAATAACAGTATGTTACAAAATCAAAGGAGAAAGTGCTTTTGAAAGGAAAATTGGGGCTTACAGCTCAAGGAGAGGCCTAGGGTTTAATCAGTGATCGCACTGTCGTTTTGTACAGGGACTTATACAAGTGACTAAGGCCCAAAAAAAAAGGTTTTCTGTACAAGGGGATGGGTCTTACACTCTCTCAAGAGGCCCAAAATGATTGGAAGTGAACAAAGATGGGTCTTATAGCTCAAGGAGAAGCCCAGGGTTTATTTTGGAAAGGGCGACGATCGCGCCGGGTTTTGAAAACACCGTGGGTCTTATACAATGACTGAGGCCCAAAAGTTTTTGGTTTCAAAAGGGGATTGGGTCTTACACTCTATTAGAGGCCCAAAATGATTTTGAATGGGTCTTATAGCTCGAGGAGAGGCCCAGATGGTTTGTTTTAAACGGGCGATGATCGCGCCGAACTTTTGAAATACAACGGGACTTATACAACATTTGAGGCCCAAAATAGGTTTGTATTTACAAAGGATTGGGTCTTACACTCTATTAGAGGCCCATGAGTGTTCAAAAAAGTTTGTTAGGGTGAAAATCAATAAAACCCTAATTTCATCATTTTTTAATATAATTATTCAAAGAAAATTAATACAAATGATAAAAATTCCAAATAAGTTTGAATAAACAACTTGTGATTTTGGTTTTAGGTTTGAAAAATGAGGCTTTCATCACAAGATGAATTAAAACCTACTTGGTTTTGATTTTCCAAAATGGATATTTATTTTTAAAAGGTTCAAAAACAAATAAAAGACATTTATTCACAAAAATATTAATTATATTAAATAAATAATATAAATCTAATTTTTTTGGGGAATAAAATATGTCAACATTTTTGTGATTTTTTTCAAAAAGAACCAATAAAAAATAATTAAAATTGAGGGAGTTATTTATTTTTCAAACTATTAAAAATAATATGGAAAATAACAAAAAGTGGGAAAAATAGCAAAAAGAGGATCTGGGCGAGGGGGATTCGAACCCCAGACCTCTTGTGTATAGGTATGAATTACATGATAAATTGATGCAAACACAACACATATGACATGTAGAAGAGATGCATGATCAGTGGACTTCAAAGCAATGCATATTTTGGAAAGTTCAAGTCATGATGCTTACCTCTTTTTGAGCTTTCGGAGTTTTTTGGACAATCTGCCAAGTTTCTTGTTCCAGAAATGGTTTGATACTTTGGATACTCTCAAATGATCCCTTAGAAGCTTTTAGGATGATTGGAATCAGCTGGAACCTGCAAAAACAAAAACTGGCCCTTTCTTGCAAAAGGGGTTAAAATGGCCAAAATAACAACTCTCTCAAATGGTGTTCCATATGTGGGGAGCCATTTGGGACAGTTCAAGGATGATATTTGGAGTGTGTTTGAGGCTTTATCTGGTTTGGAAAGTGGCTGAATCAAGACATGGCTTGAAAAATGCACAAAAAGCCTATTTTAAGGTTTTGAGAGGTGACTTTGAGATTTAAGGATTACAGGTCACTTTTGTGAGTTTGGACAGCTTAGATATGACATATTGGATGTGTTTGGGTCATGAGATGTGATGTAAATGCTCTCTAACTCAAAAACTCAGAGTTACCTTGCTAAAGAAGGTATTTTTGCCTAAAGAAAGTGATTTTGAGGAAAGTATCTGTTTGATGGCTTTGGTGTACTCAAACTGAGCTCAAATGAGCTCTATTTATAGTAGAGCAAGTTTGTTTTGGGATCAATAGTGAATTGCAACTGCAGCAGAGGTTTGGCCAATGTTGATCAATAGGAATCCAAATCTCCTCTAGCCATTAACTAGAGGTTAGAGCACAGAGCTGTGGTTCCCTAGTTGTTGGATGAATCTTGACTGAATTCAGTTGGAGGAAGCTCAGTTCATGCCACCTCTAAGCATCCATTAAATTCTCTAATCCAAAATTGGAGTCTTGTCCCTCTTTTAGGGATTTCTAGGTTTGGCATGCTACTTCTTGTTCCAAAAACTTTGGAGGCTTGGATCAGTGTTTGTTCCCTTTAGATTTGATCCTTAGATGTGTCCAAAGTGATGACAAGGCTTGGAATTATCTGATTTTGCCAAATCGAACAAAAGTGCAAAATTCTGCCTAGCCTTGGTAGTTTTCAGCAAGGCATATTGCCATTGTCATGTCTCATGGCTCAAGTGGAATTTGATGGAGTTCTTGGCCATTTTGGAAAGCCCTCGTATGATACAATAATTGTTTGATGATAATTGGTTTTGATACTTTTTGGATCCAAGTGAAAAATGCCCCTACATTAGGAAAAAAGTGAAGGCAGATTCTGACTTAGTGAAAATTTCACTAAGTGTTGGAAAAAAAATGACATTTTCACTTTTCTTGATTTTGATCATTCCATAACTTGAAATCCATGGGGAATTGGAATGAGTGGTAGTTGAAGCTTTTGTAGAGGGTAATGAGAGCTACAAATCCAGCTTTGGATGGGAAAAAATGGCCTTGTGGTTTAGGAGTTATGATCCTCCAAAGTTGGTACCCTAGCCACTTTGTTCCATAACTTAGAAAATTTTCTAAATTTTTTATGGTTACCCCTTTTACAAGTTATCCCACTTTTCTTGATTTTTCTTGATGAATGATGATTCCAATCATACATTAACATCATTTTGGGGTCAAAGAACCATAATTGTGAAAAATCTCAAAAAGTCAAAGTTTGACTTTTGTGCATAGTTGACTTTTTGTCAGATGAATTCCAAACTGTGCGATCCTCTATGAAATCAAGTCCTTGACCTAAATCAAACTTGATGGATTGATTTCATAGGCGTTATAGGGTGTATTTAATCATGTCTTAGGGTTTGGGAGCATGTCCTGGTCAAAAGTCAAAGATACAGTTGACTTTTTCTACAAAACCCTAACTGTGGTTCTGATGAAATTGAAACTTGTTGCTCAAGCTTCTTGGATCAATCCATTGTTGTAAATGGATCAATGTGATGTATTTGAGACCCTCAAATACCCTCTTGAGGTCTTGGCTCATGTTTTGTCCCAAAAGTCAACTTAGGGATGAATTAGGTTAACAAACCCTAATTCCTGATTTTTTGATGAATGCATCCCCTGAGGCTAAATTGACTTGATGATTGGGTTCATGAGATCCCTTTGAGCATCATAGTTTATTATTTGAAGCATTGGCTCATGCCCAGAGGAAAATTTCCATCTGGAGGCCCTGGTCGACCAAACCCTAATTTGGTGACACTGGCGATCTTAAGGCTTGATCCACCTAGAAGGGAGAAGCCTTGTGCTTAATCCTTGAAGTGGGAGTCCTCTTGATCCTTTGTGGATGTTTGAGAGGCTAGACAAGTTGAAGATCATGTCATTTCTTGATTGATCCTTTGTCTAAGAGCTCTGAGAGGGCTTGAAACCCTAAGTCTGATTGTAGTGGATGCTCACCCATCTTTGGGGAGACTAATGGTTCATCCATATTGTGATGATTATTTGCACAATGATGGGAAATCTTAGTGGTCAAAATTTGGGGTATGACAGATGCCCCTATTTAATCTTCGTGGACCCGAAGGTGTGAATGGCAAAGGTATTCGGGCATTCGGGGTGCAAGAGGATTAAATATCGGAATACCTGAAATTTTGATGGTGGTTATGAATGGCAGTTCGCGCATCCTTCCTCTTTTTCTAAGCAATGATTCTTAGAAAAGGTAAACTTCCCCTCGATCCTGGTTTCCTACCAAGGAACTGGTCTCAGTTTCTAATTTAAACTTCCCCTCGATCCTGGTTTCCCACCAAGGAACTGGTCTCAATTTCTAAAATAAACTTCCCCTCGATCCTGGTTTCCTACCAAGGAATTGGTCTTAGTTCCTGAAATAAACTTCCCTTCGATCCCGGTTTCCTACCAAGGAATTGGTCTCAGTTTCTAAAATAAACTTCCCCTCGATCCCGTTTTCCTACCAAGGAACTGGTCTCAGTTTCTTTTGTCAATAAACTTTGTTGACAAGGGAAGCTATTTGTAGTGGCTTTCCTTCAAACTTCTCGCCGAATTTTCCTGGGGAGATGCCATTTGATGGAAAAAGTTTTGATTGTAGAGAAGCACAAACTTCTCTGTTTGAGACGCCATTTGTCGACTCTACTGGGGAAAACGAGTCTTCTCAGAGAAATGCCATACGATGTACCCCAATTTTGAGGTGCCGATGACTTTGTTGACATTGACATTCTGGAGAGAATGACCAATGTGTTGCTGAAAGTCTTTGGTTGAGAGGCTTTCTCTAGGGATTTTCCTTAATCCGGGAAAGCGAAGATATCATCTTCCATGGCGAAGAGTGATGCTGGCTGAGGGTTCTCTGGTTTTTCAGAGGTTCAAGTTATCAAAGAGGTCAAAGGCCGACTTCATCCCAGAAATAAACTGGAGGGGAGAGGTAGTTCAAATGCAACATTTCCTGACGAGGAAAGAACTGATAACTCGATTGAGATGACTGTTATCACTAGGGGATAAAACCGACCAGAGTGATAGTGATGCAACATGAATATGAACGCAGAGTAGTAATGCATGATGTATGTGTGTATATGCTGACAAAACTGACATGACATACAAACTAATAGATGAACACGACTGGATACTCGGCCACTGCTGGGGACGAAGAGGTATCGCTGGTTCAAGATAGAAATTCTGCCTTGCTTAGGAGAAGTAGTCCTCGTGGGGAGCTACGTTGGTCGGGCTTAGGAGATAAGAACTCTGTCGGGGGTGTCAGATGAAACAATGGTCTCTGACACAGCTGATCCTTCATTCAGGTGCACTGGTTTAGAAGGAGTACTTTGATTCTCTACTTTGAAGCTCGCTTACTTCTGGAGAAGCGATCGATGTTCTTTCGATGTTCAATAGTTAAAAGAATTTGCCATCTTTATTAAAAGCAGAAAAATTTTACAAGTAAATTCATTTTTGTTTTATTTCAAGAATTGTTTATCATGTTAAAATGTCGTCCTATAAAGCTAAAACAAATAAGAATTGCAAACAAAAGCACAAGGGCTCAAATTTTATTGATAGGATGGAAATCAGCCAAACGCGTGATTCCATAGAGTATTTACAAAGTTAGAAAATGGTAATTTAAGGGAAAAGGGCTACATTGAAACATAATGACCACTATCCTTCTACCAATTTTGACTTCGGGGCATCTTGAGCTTCTGTCGAAGATGACCTTGACTGGAGTTTTCCTGACGGATGATGTAACTGCTGCCGAGGGACTTGCCCTTTTGTCGAACGTAGTTACTTGCCATTATCCCTAATTTTTGCCTGGATTATACTTTGAGGTTTCCAATCCACCGGGATGATTTTTGATCATGTCTCTAATTTTTGCCTGGACCCCCCTTTTGGGTTTTCAATTCACCGAGACGTGTTTTTTTTTAGTTTAGGCGAAGTATCTCTTGACTACATCAACATTCGTGGGGTAGGAAAATTCCTCTTCGTCCATGGTTGCAAGTCTCAAGGCGCCACCTGAGAAAGCTTTCTTGACCACATAGGGGCCGTCATAATTCAGAGTCCACTTCCCTTGAGAATCAGTCAAAAATGATTGTATCTTCTTGAGCACGAGGTCTCCTTTCCTGAAGACGCGAGGTCGGACCTTTTTGTCGAACGCCTTCTTCATTCTTTGCTAATACAACTGACCATGGTATATTGCCGTGATTCGCTTTTCTTCGATCAGATTCAGTTAATCGTGCCAACTTTGGCACCATTCAGCTTCTGTAAGCTTAGCTTCCATCAATACCCGGATTGATGGGATCTCTACTTCTATGGGGAGTATTGCCTCCATGCCATATACTAGAGAGAAAGGGGTAGCCCCTGTTGAAGTGCAGACAGATGTGCGATAACCGTGAAGAGCAAAGGGTAGCATCTCGTGCCAATCTTTGTAGGTTACGACCATCTTTTGAACAATCTTATTGATGTTCTTGTTAGCTGCCTCTACCGCTCCGTTCATCTTGGGTCAGTAGGGAGATGAGTTATGGTGTTCGATCTTGAACTCTGTGCATAACTTTTTCATCATCTTGTTGTTTAAGTTGGATCCATTATCGGTAATGATCTGGCTTGGAACACCATAACGACAGATGATATTGTTTTTGATAAATCGGACCACCACTTGTCGGGTTACATTAGCGTATGACGCTGCTTTGACCCACTTGGTGAAGTAATCAATGGCTACCAGGATGAACCGATGTCTGTTCGAAGCCTTAGGTTCGATCATGCCAATCATGTCGATTCCCCAAATGGAAAAAGGCCACGGGGAAGAAAGAACTTTGAGATCTGTAGGCGGTACATGGATTTTGTCTGAGTATATCTGACACTTGTGACATCTCCTCATGTACTTGTAGCAGTCAGATTCCATTATCAACCAATAGTACCCTGCTCTTAGAATTTTTCTCTCCATTGTATGTCCGTTGGCATGAGTGCCAAAGGACCCTTCGTGAATTTCTTTTATCAGCATGTATGCTTCTGGTCTGTCTACGCATCGGAGCAAGACCATGTCAAAGTTTCTCTTATAAAGTGTATCACCGCTCAGGAAGAAGCTGCCAGCCAGTCTTCTGAGGGTTTTTCTGTCTTTCCTGGATGCCCCAGGTGGGTACTCTTGTTTCTGAAGGAAGCATTTGATATCGTGATACCAAGGTTTGTCGTCTATGACTGCTTCAATCGTGAAGATGTAAGCGGGCCGTTCAAGGCGCATTATGTCGATCTTAGGTAAGTCATTCCATTGACCTACACTAATCATGGAAGAGAGAGTGGCTAATGCATCAGCCATGTGATTCTCCTTACGAGGGATATGATGAAACTCGACTCTGTTGAAGAAGGGTAACAACCTTCTTGTGTAATCTTTGTACGGAATCAATCTTGATTGGTATGTGTTCCAATCTCCTTTGATCTGATTGACGACCAAAGTTGAGTCGCCATATACATCCAAGTTCTTGATCCTCAAATCAATCGCTTCCTCGAGTCCCATGATACAAGCTTCGTATTTGGCCTCATTGTTTGTGCACTTGAACGTAAGTCTAGCGGTGAAAGGAATGTGGGTACCCTGAGGTGTTATGATAATTGCCCCAATTCCTTTTCCGTAATGATTGACAGCTCCGCCAAAGATAAGTCCCCATTGGGAATCTGGTTCTGGCCCTTCACTAGGTAGCGGTTCATCATCTAGGAAGTCAAATCCGACTGATTCCTGATCGTCAATCGGTTGATGAGCCAAATGATCAGCTAAAACACTTCCTTTAACGGCTTTTTGAGTGTGGTACTCTATGTCGCATTCTGATAACAACATCTGCCAACCGGCAATCCTTCCCGTGAGAGCAGGCTTTTCAAAGACATACTTGATTGGATCCATTTCAGAGATTAACCAAGTAGTGTGACGAATCATGTACTGGCGAAGACGTTTGGCTGCCCAAGCCAGAGTGCAGTAACTTTTCTCGAGCATAGTGTACCGAGTCTCGCAGTCGGTGAATTTCTTGCTCAAATAGTAGATGGCAGACTTTTTTCTTTTTGTTTTGTCTTGTTGGCCAAGTACACAACCCATTGAGTCTTCCAAGACTGTTAAATAGATGATCAGCGGTCTTCCTTCCACTGGAGGTGATAGAATCGGTGGGTTCAACAGATATTCCTTGATACTGTCGAAGGCGGTTTGGCAGTCTTCTGTCCAAACGCAGTCCTGGTTCGTTTTGAGTAATTTGAAGATCGGCGCACACATCGCGATCATGAGGAATATGAATCTGGAGATGTAGTTCAAACGTCCCAGGAATCCTCTGACTTGTTTTTTAGTTTTTAGAGAAGGCATTTCTTGAATGGCCTTGACCTTGTCAGGATCAACCTCAATTCCTTTCTGGCTGACGATGAATCCTAAGAGTTTCCCTGAACAGACACCGAACGTGCACTTGCTGGGATTTAAGCGGAGTTTGTACTTTCTCAGATGCTCGAATAGTTTTGACAGGTGGGTCACATGCTCCTCTTCTATTTTATATTTGGCAATCATGTCATCGACATACACTTCGATTTCTTTGTGCATCATGTCGTGAAACAGAGTAGTCATAGCCCATTGATAGGTCGCCTCGGCGTTCTTCAAGCCGAACGGCATTACCTTGTAACAAAAAGTACCCCATGGGGTAATGAACGAAGTTTTCTCCATGTCTTTCGGCGCCATTTTGATTTGATTATAGCCCGAGAATCCATCCATGAAGGAGAAAACTTTGAACTTTGTTGTACTGTCTACCAGCATGTCAATGTGTGGTAAGGGAAAGTCGTCCTTTGGACTTGCCTTGTTTAGATCTTTGTAATCGACACACATTCTGACCTTTCCGTCCTTTTTCAGAACTAGTACTATGTTGGCTAACCATTGAGGATATTCTGACGTAGCGAGGAAACACGCGTCAATCTGTTTCTGTACCTCCTCTTTGATTTTGACAGCCATGTCTGGATGAGTCCGTCTCAACCTTTGTTTTACCGGCGGACATTCTGATCTCAACGGTAGATGATGTTCCACGATGCTGGTATCCAACCCTGGCATATCCTGATAGGACCAAGCGAATACATCGGGAAACTCTTTGAGAAGTTTCGTCAAACTTTCTTTGACAGTTGGACTGAGCAGTGCCCCAATCTTGACTTCTTTTCTCTCTTATTCTGATCCTAAGTTAACTGTTTCCAGCAACTCTTTGTGAGGCTCAATGGACCTTTCCTCTTGTCTGAGTAGTCAGGAGATCTCCTCTGGAATTTCGTCGTCATTTTCTTCTTCAGCCTCAAATACTGGGAACTCAAAGTTAGGAGAAGGCATTGGATCGTATGTTTCAACGGGGTTTAAAACAAGCAATCTACATGACGTGATGATTTGTGTTTAGAAGAGATAGAGAGAATGCAAGAGTGTGTGCAGTGTTTTATATTTTTTTTTTAACAATGCTCATTTTTATTTATTTTTGTTTTTTAGGATTATCATTTTCTGGAAAAAGCAGAAAGAGAAAACAGTAATAACTGCGGAAATTATAGAACGACGTTATTTTATTTATGAACAAGTCGATTCTTGAAGCTACAGCCCTATAAAACAAAACTCTGTCGCCTTGGGCCAAGCGAAGAGGGATATTTACAGAAAGTGAGCCCTATCAAAACATCCATTTCACCTGGGCAAGCTGAAAGGTTAAAGTAAAGATGGCAATTACTTAGACTTATGAACAATCTTCGGAACATCGACAGCAACCCATTGGCGGCAAACTCCTCGGTGAATCACAAAGTCCGGTACCTTCCTTGATTTGTCTTTAGAAATGACGCTGATTTCTGGTGGAGCAGGATCATTGGAATCTATCTCCCAGGCAGAGTTGTCGTAGGAGGATTCCTCAGTTGTATTTTGCGTAGTATTTGTACTCTCAGTTGTATCTCCCCATCCAGTTGGCTGGATGTCTTCGAGCCTAATACGAGAGCTTTCAGGAGTGGTGTATTTGATCTTGAAGTCGTATTTTTCACTCAGTTGTACCAAAGTGTCCCACACTTCTTTGGAACTGGAGGAGTCATCTCTCTCGATGACGTTGACCTCGGGAAAAGCATAGTTAATGAATTCTAGTCCTGCAAATGTTGCGAATTCATCATCGTGCTGGGTATTTTCAGGATAACCTGGGTGTAGATCCCATGACATGGTGGGGCCACAGGTATTCTTCTCAATGATGCTCAGCTGATTTTCATTGTTCGGCTGACTTTCTTGCCCCAAGTCTCCTGGGTGAGGCTGCCACATTGGCAGGCCATCCATTGGACCATAATAGTCGTGGTCAAAGTTATCCTTCATCAGAGTGTCCTCCTCTAATGAGTTTGGGGGAGCGCGGCATCCTTCTGGATCATAATCTCCGTACATCATTTTGACATCTGACCTTGGTATAAATCTCGGGCTCTGTGCAGGAAAGCAAAAGGGAGTCTGTGTTTTGCCCTGAGATGTATAACCGTCCTCGTTGAGATAGGACTTCCATTCTTCCTCCGTATCGGAGGAATCATCTTTATTGATGGTATGCACGTCTTGAGTCACTGGTTGAAGGAAGCCTCCACTGTGGAAGAAGTTATGAATGGGATGAAAACTTTTATTGTTCGCAGCCGTCTGAGTACAGGTTGAGGAAAAGCCAAGACCTTTCTTTTTCTTATTGCCCGTAGGAATGATAAGCTACCCCCATCCTGTTGTATTGGTATTCTCGACCGCTTTGATAGCATCTTTGTACGAGGAAATCGAAGTTTCCCCTTCAGATTGATTGTCCTTGTGTAGCGAAAGCATTTGGAACTGGGTTCCGATTACCCCCTTCGGTTCTACATAAGTGGATGACGATAAGTTGCTTACGAGCAAGGCCTGTTCTCCACAGACTGTGATGAGTTGGTCGTTCTGGACGAACTATAGCTTTTGGTGGTGGGTCGAAGTGACCGCCCCAGCCTGATGTATCCAAGGTCTTCCTAATAAACAACTGTATGTTGCCCGGATGTCCATGACCTGGAAAGTGACTTGGTGACACTGGCGATCTTAAGGCTTGATCCACCTAGAAGGGAGAAGCCTTGTGCTTAATCCTTGAAGTGGGAGTCCTCTTGATCCTTTGTGGATGTTTGAGAGGCTAGACAAGTTGAATATCATGTCATTTCTTTATTGATCCTTTGTCTAAGAGCTCTGAGTGGGCTTGAAACCCTAAGTCTGATTGTAGTGGATGCTCACCCATCTTTGGGGAGACTAATGGTTCATCCATATTGTGATGATGATTTGCACAATGATGGGAAATCTTAGTGGTCAAAATATGGGGTATGACAAACAATAACAACAAGGATGTGTTCATCAGCAAACTTATCCTTTATTGGACTCTTCTCCTCTGTTTCTTCAATCGGTGACATCTGAGAGAGGTGGTCAGCAACATTATTTTCACACCCTCTCTTATCATAAATCTCCACATCAAACTCCTGAAGAAGCAAGATCCATCTCAATAATCTTGGCTTTGAGTCCTGCTTATCAAAAAGATACTTCAAAGCAGCATGGTCAGTATACACAATAACCTTAGAGATATTGCCTAAATTTATCAAAGGCATACACAACAGCTAGCAACTCCTTTTCGGTAGTTGCGTAGTTCATCTGTGCAGGGTTCAACACATGACTAGCATAATAGATGACATGTAACAACTTTTCTCTTTGTTGTCCTAACACTGCCCCTACTACAATGTCGCGAGCATCACACATGATCTCAAAAGGTAGAGACCAATCAGGGGCAATGATAACTGGTGTCGACACTAGTTTATTTTTCAGTGTCTCAAATGCATTGGCACACTCTTTATCAAAAACAAAGGCTTTGTCCTTAACCAACAGAGTAGTTAGAGGTTTCCCAATTTTAGAAAATTCTCTTATGAACCTGCGGTAAAAACTCGCATGTCCCAAGAAACTTCTTATACCTTTCTCATTAACCGGAGGCGGAAGCTTGGATATTACCTTGATCTTTGCTTGGTCCACCTCTATTCCCTTATAGGAAATTTTGTGACCCGAGACTATGCCTTCTCTCACCATGAAGTGACCCTTCTCCCAATTGAGAATTAGATTCATTTTCTGGCATCTTTCTAAAACAAAAGAGAGATTAGTTAAACAGTTATCAAATGAGGAACCAAAAACCGAAAAATCATCCATGAAGACTTCCATATGCTTTTCGAGCATATCAGTAAAAATAGAAGTCATGCATCTTTGAAATGTGGCGGGCGCATTACATAACCCAAATGGCATTCTCCTGTAAGTAAAAACACCATAGGGGCATGTAAACAATGTCTTCTCTTGATCTTCCGGTGCAACCTCAATTTGGTTGTACCCTGAGTACCCATCCAAGAAACAATAGAAGTCATGACCAGCTAACCTTTCCAACATTTGATCAATGAATGGCAAAGGAAAGTGGTCCTTCCTGGTAGCAAGGTTAAGTCTCCTGTAATCAATACATACTCACCATCATGTGATTGTACGTGAAGGAATTAACTCATTCTTCTCATTTCGGACGACGATGGTGCCACCCTTTTTAGGCACCACATGAAATAGACAAACCCACGAGCTATCTGATATTGGGTAGATAAGATCTGCATCTAACAACTTCACAACTTCTTTTCTAACCATCTCTTTCATTGTCGGATTTAGTCTCCTTTGGGGTTGGACCACCGGTTTATGATCATCTTCCATAAGAATCTTATGCATGCAAATCGTCGGACTAATACCTTTCAAATCATCAATTTCCCAACCAATACCACCCTTGTTCTTTTTCAAAACTTGAACAAGCTTCGTCTCTTGAAGACTTTTGAGACTAGAACTTATTATAGCCAGGCATTTACCATCGGTATCCAAGAAAACATACTTGAGATTTTCGGGCAACTAATTCAACTCCGTACTCTTCTTGGCATCTTCACTTCCTTCCACCACTTGAGGTTGTCTTAGATCCTCCCACCGGTGTGGTCGAGACCCTTTCCATGGTGGTTGAGCTTTCATCATGGCTAGCACTTCGGACCCTTTCTCATCCATCTCTTCATCTTCCTAAAAAATTGTTAAACTCAACACTTTTTCTAGAGGTAACTGTTATGAATTCAAAGGTGTATCATTATTATCCACTTGATCGATTACCTCTACAGTGTGACTAGTGCCAATATCATCTTTATACTTCATAGTGTTTCGCACATCAATTTTCAATTCTTCATCATAGACTTTAAGGGTCATAGTTCCTACTTCTATGTCTATCAAGCACCTTGCCGTTTCAAGAAACGGTCTCCCAAGAATAAGTGGAATCTCTTCATCTTCCGGCATCTCAAGAATAACAAAATCCACCGGAAACACAAACTTGTCAACTTTTACCAGAACATCTTCAGCTACCCCATATAGCCTCTTAATTGAATGATCTGCGAACAAAGTGTCATCCTAGTATCTTGCACCTTTCCGATACCCAATTTTCGGTAAATGGACAATGGCATGAGGCTCACACTTACCCCCAAATCAATAAGAGCTTTCTTGAACGATCTATCTCCAATGGTGTACGGAATGGTAACGGAACCTCGATCTTTCTTTTTAACCGGAATCTTCATACCCTGCAAAATAGCACTACAAGTTTCGATTAGAATAATCGGATCGGTTTCGACAGTTCGCTTCTTTGATATGATGTCCTTCATAAACTTGGCATAAGTGGGCATTTGCTCAAGAGCTTCTAAGAATGGGATGTTGACTTCAAGTTTTTTGAACATCTCTAGGAATTTTTCAAAATTCTTCTCTTGCTGTCCCTTCTTCTTATTCCTTTGTGGATATGGAAGTTTGATGACCGGTTTTGGCTCACTTGTTTTTTCTTGAGAAACCGGTTTAGGCACCACTACTTCTTCATTCACTACTTCATTTTCCTTGATCTCAAGGTCCACTTCAATCAATGGCTCTTCTCTCTCTAACTCCTCTTCCGTGACATTTTGATTTCCATTACTTCTAGTGGTCACAGCACTCACATTATTGTGCTCTTTAGGATTAGTCACCGTTGTGCTCGGAAACACTCCCGATGTTTGAGAAGTTCCCACTTGTTGTGCTATTTGACCCATTTGAACTTCAAGGTTTTTGATTGATGCGGTAGCATTTCTGATATTGTTCCTTGTTTCTTCTTGGAATTGAAAGCTTTGAGCGGCCATCTTTTCAATGGCAATCTCCCAATCAGCTTTTCTTGGTGCTTGTTGTTGAAATTGTTGTGGGTGTTGTTGAAACTGTAGCTGAAATTGTTGTGGATACGGCTGCTGAGAGTGTTGTTGTTGCGGTTGGTTCAGAGGTGGAGCGACCTCTTGCTTTGGAACATTCCCTCGCTGATCTTTCCATGAGAAATTTGGATGATACCTCCACCCCGGATTACAGGTGTTGGAATAAGGGTTGTTCTGCTTCAGAAAGTTGATTTCTTCCACTTGTTGCGTAGTAGCAACACAATGCACAATAAAATACGGTCCCCTACATATTTCACAATTAACTGTCTAAACTGGTTGAACCTGTGCCACCGTTTGAGTATCAAGATTCATCTTTTTAATCCTTCTTTCTGCCTCAGCCGCAATCTGGTCTTCCATTTTTACCACTTGCTCAGTAAGCTTCAAATCAATCATCTTTTTCGGTTGGCTTACACTGCGATCATACAACTCTAAGTGCTCATTCGCTGCAATAGCCTCAATTATTTTTTTGATACCAGTGGTTGTTGAAAAGTTGGTTAAGCCACCGGCAGCTGTATCGATGAGCTCCTTAGTCTTCATCTTGAGACCATTGACAAAATTCTGCATTTGTTCAGTTGCGTCCATGTTATGAGTGGGACACGCAACCAAACACCTCTTGAACCTCTTATACGCGTCTCCAAGTGACTCTCCCTCTTTCGGATGTACACAGAAGCAGGGAAGTATTCATTCAAAAATGGCGTTTCCATCTCTTGCCAAGTGGTAATACTCCCAGCAGGTAATGAGTAAAACCACTCTTCAGCTTCATCGGCTAATGTAAACGGAAACATAACCAACTTCTTCACTTCTTCGGAATGTCCCTCAATCTTCAATGACGTTCTCATAGTGATAAACCTTTGTAGATGCTTGTTTGCATCTTCATTGATCTTTCCTTAAAAAAAGCCTACTTTGAAGTTGTCGAATAGTGGACGGGTGCAACTGGAATTACGCGACAGTAACTGGTTGATTTACTATTGTCAACCGCCCTGTTGGAGCATTTTCTCTTCCATAGTCACCGAGAAGTCTTTCTGCTGGTGGATCGTCAGCCATAATAAGAGTTTTCGGCTCTGAGTCTGTGCCGGAATCTGTGTGCTCGGAGTGACCTGAAACTGCTTCTTCCTTTTCTTGTTCAAAAATAATTAGTTCGGAACCTGACGCTGCCAGTTGTCATACCTCAAATTTTGACCACTAAGATTTCCCATCCTTGTGCAAATCATCATCACAATATGGATGAACCATCAGTCTCCCCAAAGATGGGTGAGCACTCACTACAAATAATAATTAGGGTTTCAAGCCCTCTCTGAGTGCTTAGACAAAGGATCAATCAAGGGATGACATGATCTTCAACTTGTCTGAACCTCTCAAACATCAACAATGGATCAAAAGGACTCCCACTTCAAGGATTAAGCACAAGGATTAAGCACAAGGCTGCTCCCTTCTAAGTGGATTAAGCCTCAAGATTGCCAGTGTCACCAAATTAGGGTTTGGTCGACCAGGGCCTCCAGATGGAATTTTCCTCTGGGCATGAGCCAATTCTTAAAAGCATATCCTAATATGCTCCATGGAACCTCATGGAACTAATCATCAAGTCAATTTTGACCTCAGGGGATGCATTCATCAAAAATCAGGAATTAGGGTTTCTTGACCTAATTCACCCCTAAGTTGACTTTTGGGACAGAACATGAGCCAAGACCTCAAGAGAGGATTTGAGGGTCTCTAAAACACTACATTGATCCATTTGCAACAATGGATTAATCCAAGAAGCTAGAGCAACAAGTTTCAATTTCATCTGAACCACAGTTAGGGTTTCGTGGTAAAAGTCAACTGTAGCTTTGACTTTTGACCAGGACATGCTCCCAAACCCTAGGACATGATTCAATACACCCTATAACACCTATGAAATCAATCCATCAAGTTTGATTTAGGTCAAGGACTTGATTTCATAAAGGATCGCACAGTTTGGAATTCATCTGACAAAAAGTCAATTGTGCACAAAAGTCAACTTTGACTTTTTGAGATTTTTCACAATTATGGTTCTTTAACCCTAAAATGATGTTAATGTGTGATTTGAATCATCATTCATCAAGAAAAATCAAGAAAAGTGGGATAACTTGTAAAAGGGGTAACCATAAAAAACTTAGAAATTTTTCTTAGATATGGAACAAAGTGGCTCGGGTACCAACTTTGGAGGATCATAACTCCTAAACCACAAGGCCATTTTTCCCCATCCAAAGCTGGATTTGTAGCCCTCATGGCCCTATACAAAAGTGTCAACTACACCTCATTCCAATTCATTATGGATTTTGAGTTATGGAATGATCAAAATGGCTGAAAACATGAAATGCCACTTTTTCCAACACTTAGTGAAATTTTCACTAAGTTAAAATCTGCCTTCACTTTTTTCCAAATGTAGGGGCATTTTTCACTTGGATCCAAAAAGTATCAAAACCAATTATGATCAAATAGTTATTGTATCATATGAGGGCTTTCCAAAAATGGCCAAGAACATCACCAAACTCAACTTGAGCCATGAGATATGACCATGGCAACATGCCTTGCTGAAAACTGCCAAGGCAAGGCAGATTTTGGAGTTTTGCTCGATTTGCTCAAATTTTACAAAGGGCAAGCAACTCTATCCATCTGAACACCTCAAGGGGGGACTAAGGAGGAACCAACTCTTATCCCAAGCCTCCCAAGTCTTTGGATCTAAAAATAGCATGCCAAACCTAAAAATCCCTAAAAGAGGGACAAGACTCCAATTTTGGATTAGAGCATTTAATGGATGCACCAAGGTGGCATGGACTGACACATTTGCAACTGAATGCAGTCAAGATTCATCCAACAACTAGGGAACCACAACTCTGTGCTCTAACCTCTAGTCAATGGCTAGAGGAGACTTGAGATTCCAAAGTGCAACCATTGGCCAAACCTCTGCAGCAGTTGTCATTCACTATTTCTTGCAAAAAAAACTTGCTCTACTATAAATAGAGCTCATTTGTGCTCAGTTTGAGTACACCAAAGCCATCAAAGAGATGCTTTCCGCAAAATCCCTTTCTTTAGGCAAAAATACCTTCTTTAGCAAGGTAACTCTGAGTTTTTGAGTTAGAGAGCATTTCCATCACAGCTCATGATCCTAACACATCACATATATCATATCTAAGCTGTCCAAACTCACACAAGTGACCTGTAATCCTTAAATCACAAAGTCACATCTCAAAACCTCAAAATAGGCTTTTTTTTTTTATTTTTAAAGCCATGTCTTGATTCAGTCACTTTCCAAACCAGATAAGACCTCAAACACACTCCAAATATCATCCTTGAACTGTCCCAAATGGTTCCCCCCATCTGGAACACCATTTGAGAGAGTTGTTATTTTGGCCATTTTAACCCCTTTTGCAAGAAAGGGCCAGTTTGTGTTTTTGCAGGTTTCAGCTGATTCCACTCATCCTAAAAGCTTCTAAGGGATCATTTGAGAGTGTCCAAAGCATCAAAACATTTCTGGAACAAGAAACTTGGCAGATTGCACAAAAACTCCAAAAGCTCAAAAGAGAGGTAAGCATCATGACTTGAATCTTCCAAAATATGCATTGCTTTGAAGTCCACTGATCATGCACATCTCATACATGTTATATATGTTGTGTTTGAACCAATTTATCATGTAATTAATGCCTGTATCAAAGTGTAGCATATAAAATGCAATTATAGGCCTATTTCAAAACCACTATCGAATTTTGAGGAGGGAGGATGATCTGAACAAAATACCACCACCATTCGATTCCTTGTGAAATTCTAGGCCAGATGCATATAAATTTTGTCCCAACCATGGAGAAATGAGAAAGTTATGGACCTTCGCGTTTCTTGGCAAAACTTGCCTTGCCTTGCCTTGGCTAAGCCTAGAAAACAAGGCAAGCCTTGTGTATTTGTTGGTTTGTTTCAATCAACGGATGTATCACCACCCCAGTGGTAAGGCGCGCGCCCTATAACCTTGAGGTCGTGGGTTCAAACCCCACCCATGCCATTTTGTGTTTTTCACCTTTTTGCTATTTTTCCAATAATTTCATGTTTTTGTTAATTAATTGGAAAATTAATAACTCCTTCAATTTTAATTATTTTTTATTGGTTCTTTTTTCAAAAAATCACAAAAATGTTGAAATATTTTATTCCTCAAAAAATTTAAAATTATGTTTTTTATTTAATATAATTAGTATTTTTGTGAATAAATTCATTTTTGATTGTTTTAAACATTTTAAAGATGAATATTTACTTTGAAAATCAAAACCAAATGAGTTTTAATATCTCTTGTGATTAAAACCTCATTTTTTCAAACCTTAAACAAAAATCACAAGTGGTTTATTCAAGCCTATTTGGTATGTTTATCATTTTTATTTGATTTTCTTTTAATATTTACTTTTAAAGGAAAACAAATTAGGGTTTTTTTTATTTTCACCCTCACAAATCATTTTCAAACATTCTTGGGCCTCTAATAGAGTGTAAGACCCAATCCTTTGTAAATAAAAATCTATTTTGGGCCTCACTTATTGTATAAGTCCCGTTGTACAAATCATTTTCAAACAATTTTTGGGCCTCAGATATTGTATAAGTCCCCCTGTGTTAAAAGAAACCCCGGCGCGATCGCCAGTTAAAAAGGTAAATCATCTGGGCCTACCCTCATGTTATAAGCCCCATTCTTTTTCTTTAAACACCTTTGGGCCTCTTGAGAGAGTATAAGACCCATCCCTTTGTACAGAAAACCTTTTTAGGCCTCAGTCACTTGTATAAGTCCATGTACAAATTCGAAACAACAGTGCAATCACTGATAAAACCTTGGGCCTCTCCTTGAGCTGTAAGCCCCAACAATCTTTTCAAAGCACTTTCTCCTTTGATTTTGAATATAATATTGTTATCAAAGTTTTTTTTGTTGGACAAACTAACAAAACAGCATGGAAGCCCTACCACCGAGTAAGTGTTTACCTGCTTCCATTTACCGCTTTCATATGTATATAATTGTACTGTGGGGTTGTTTCATTGTAAGTCTTCTTTCATAAACTCATATCAACTGTGTAATAATAGTATAGATATTTAGAGTTTCCCCGGCAACTACGTCTACAACTAGGCAAAACCTCGTCTCTTCACCTCCAACGTTCACCCAGATATACCTCAACCCTGAGAATTTTCTTTTACAACAAATTTAGATAACTAGATCAAAGAAATCTCCCCCTTGAACAGTTCATATACAGAAGGCCAATGTTCCAAGTGAAACCCCTTCTGGAACTGTTCATCAGCCTCCTCTTGGGCTTAGTGCAAGGACCCACAGGCTTCTTAAAAGCATCCCTGCCTCCTCTTGGGCATTGTACAAGGACCCATCGGCTTCTTAAAAGTTTTCACAGCCTCCTCTTAGGCTTCGTATAATGATTCTTCCTCCGGGAAGATAGCCTCCTCTTGGGCTTCGTACAAATTGTCCATTCGGCTTCTTAAAAGTTTTTCTCGCCTCCTCTTGGGCTTCGTACAAATTATCCCGACGACCTCTTAAAGGTATAGGAACAGAAATTAGTCATCTTAATAGAACAGTCTTTCAAAGAGTCTAGATTTTTCTACCACGAACATACTGTCTCTTAATTTCTCTTAAGCATAGTACAAAAGATAAAACTCTAGACTTGGACAGTCTAATCTCCTTGAGTCTCGAAGAAATTCTCAAGTTCCTGTCAAAAATAGGAAAAAACACCTGTAGACTTGGGCAGTCTCAATACCCTTTGGATTCCCCGTTTCCTTAAAGAATAGGAAATAATCCTGATCCTCGGATCAAAGCCATGAGTACAACATTACCCATATAAGAACTGATTTTCTCTTTTAACCAACATACTGGACCTGTCACTCAACTGAAACAGTAACCATAGCCTCCTCTTGGCCTTTGTACAATGATTCTCCCCAGCAAAGTTAACCTTTGCAGCCTCCATCTCGGGCTTTGTACGAGATACAAAACACTCTCTTGTTGAGTCAAAACCTTTGCAGCCTCCATCTCGGGCTTCGTACAAGATACAAAATCACTCTCTTGTTGAGTATAAAAGGCTTTCTTGTTGAGTCAAACATTTTTAGCCTTCATCTCGGGCTTTGTACGAGATACAAAACACTCTCTTGTTGAGTATAAAAAGACTCTCTTGTTGAGTCAATCCTCTTTTAGCCTCTATCTCGGGCTTCGTGCGAGATACAAATCACTCTCTTGGTGAGTATAAAAGACTCTCTTGTTGAGTCAAACCCTTTTAGCCTTCGTCTTGGGCTTCATACAAGACACATATAAAAACACTCTCTTGTTGAGTCAACCCTTTTAGCCTCTATCTCGGGCTTCGTACGAGACATAAAAGCATCCTCTTGTTGGGTCAATAGCCTCCTCTTAGGCTTTGTATAAGGAAACCCCGGTTGAGTCAATCAACCTTTTAGCGTCAAAATCTGTGCCTCGTTCACAGCATACAAACATAAACAACTCCTTTTCCCTCATCTAAATTGCTGTAAGCGGCAAGCCTCTGGATTATTTACATCCACGCCACTAGTCCCTCTTTTAGCATGATAAATTCCTAAGGAAATATGGCATTGCTCTACACTGAGTTAAAGTCTTCTCCTTCAGGCTAAAAAATCCCCTATAAAGGAAATTATGGCATTTTTGGATTCACATATCCCGGTTAAAGTAATCCTCCTTTATAACCAGTCACCAAACAAGTTGTGACAAAAAGATCCTCTTTAGAGATGACAAATTCTCTCTAAAAGTCAACACCCTTTTAGCTCACATCTTGGGTTTCGAACAAGATACAAATAGACCCTTCAGCTTCACATCTTGGGCTTTGAACAAGATACAAACAACCTTTAGTTTCATGTCTTGGACTTTGAACAAGACACCAAAACATCGTTTCCTCCTGGCATACCCCAAATTTTGACCACAAAGATTTCCCATTATTGTGCAAATCATCATCACAATATAAGTGTGTCATTATGCCTCATCAGTCTCCCCAAAGATGGGTGAGCATTCACTACTATCAAAATTAGGGTTTCAAGCCCTCTCAGAGTTCTTAGACAAAGGATCAATCAAGGAATGACATGATCTTCAACTTGTCTACACCCTCAAACATACACAATTGATCAAAAAGACTCCCACTTCAAGGATTAAGCACAAGGATGCTCCCTTCTAGGTGGACCAAGCCTCAAGATCGCCAGTGTCACCAAATTAGGGTTTTGGTCGACTAGGGCCTCCAGGTGGAAAATTTCCTCTGGGCATGAGCCAAAGATCCAAAACATAACCTAATATGCTCCATGGAACCTCATAAGCCCAATCATTAAGTCACTTTTGCCTCAGGGGATGCATTCATCAAAAATCAGGAATTTGGGTTTCTTGGCCTAATTCACCCCTAAGTTGACTTTTGGGACAA
Source organism: Lathyrus tuberosus (assembly GCA_022829125.1). NCBI lineage: Eukaryota > Viridiplantae > Streptophyta > Magnoliopsida > Fabales > Fabaceae > Lathyrus > Lathyrus tuberosus. Next base: position 3,208,731 of record JALAZF010000061.1, on the reverse strand, counting down.
ATCATGAACCAAGACCTCAAGAGAGGATTTGAGGATCTCAAATATGCCATATTGATCCATTTGGAACAATGTATTGATCCAAGAAGCTTGAGCAACAAGTTTCAATTTCATCTGAACCACAATTAGGGTTTCACGGGAAAAGTCAATTATAACTTTGACTTTTGACCAGGACATGATCCCAAGCCCTAAGACATGATTCAATACACTATATACCACCCATGGAACATGTCCATCAAGTTTGATTTAGGTCAAGGACATGATTTCCTGAAGAATTGCACAGTTTGGAATTCATCTGACAAAAGTCAACTGTGCACAAAAGTCAAACTTTGACTTTTTGAGATTTTTCACAAAAATGGTTTTTTAACCCTAAAATGATGTTTATGTATGATTTGAATCATCATTCATCAAGAAAAATCAAAGAAAATGGGATAACTTGTAAAAGGGGTAACCATAAAAACTTAGAAAAAATTTCTAAGTTATGGAAAAAAGTGACAAAGGTACCAACTTTGGAGGATCATAACTCCTAAACCACAAAGCCATTTTTTTCCATCCAAAGCTTGATTTGTAGATCTCATTGCCCTCTACAAAAGCTTCATACTGACCTATGTCCAAATTCCTCATGGATTTTGAGTTATGGAGTGATCAAAATCAAGAAAAGTCACTTTGTTCCAACACTTAGCGAAAATTTCACTAAGTCAGATTTTGCCTTACTTTTTTCCAAATGTAGGGACATTTTTCACTTGGATCCAAAAAGTATCAAAATCAAATATGATCAAACAGTTGTTGTATCATATAAGAGCTTTCCAAAATGGCCAAGAACATCACCAAATTCAACTTGAGCCATGAGATATGACATTGGCAAGTTGCCTTGCTGAAATCTGCCAAGGCAAGGCAGATTTTTGCACTTTTGGTCGATTTTCCAAAATCAGCCAATTCCAAGCCTTGTCATCACCTTGGACACATCTGAGTATTGAATCTAAAGGGGAAAATCACTGAGCCAAGCCTCCAAAGTCCTTGGAACAAGAAATAGCATGCTAAACCTAGAATTGCCCAAAATAGGGACAAGACTCCAATTTTGGATTGGAGCATTCAATGGAAGCATCAAGGAGGCATGGACTGAGCTATTAGCAACTGAATTCAATCAAGACTTATCCAAGACCAAGGGGACCAGCAGCCTGTGCCCTAACCTCTAGTCAATGGCTAGAGGAGACTTGGATTTTCATTTGCCAACATTGGCCAAACCTACTCAGCAGTTGCCATTCACTATTCCTTGCAAAATAAACTTGCTCTACTATAAATAGAGCTCAATTGTGATCATTTCGAGTACACCAAAGTCCTACAACACTTGCTTTTCTCAAAATCCACTTCTCACTCTCAAAAATACCTTTCTTGGAAAGTCACTATCGGGTTTTTCATTAGAGAGCAATTCCACTCAAACCAATCACACACACACACACCTCATATACATCATATGTGAGCTAATCAAACATTTAAACAACATCTGGAACACTGATTTCTCAGAATCACCAGTCAATTGCTCAAGGTTTTAACCAAGTTGCAGTTGAGATGCCATGAAGTGATCCAACCAATTTCCATCAAGTCCAAGCATTCAAACACACTCCATAGGGTGTAGGGAAGCTGTTCAGATCATCACAATTCATCTGTAACACCTCCTACTCAAAAATCAATTTGCTCTTGCTGTCACGACCTAGAGGTAAGCCTAAACTTGGTCATCTCTCAATCTATGCATATTTCCTCGCACAATACTTTTGCCAAATGTTCATAATCATGCATGGAATGTTTCCCCTCAAGTGATTGCTTTGTTTGAATCGCGTATTAAAAATCTCAGCCTTCATGCATAATTTAGGGTTCTTGAGGATTTTTCGTGATTTCTTGTTTTATGCTTAATTTAAATGAAATTAATTGCCATAGACATGATCGTGAGGTTGAAACGAGTTGATTGGTATGTGGATTGCATGATATGATCAAGTATTCAGTGAGATTGGATAGAAAATGCAAATCTGGGAAACTCAGAACACGCGCGTGTTCTTGGCCCTTGCTCTTGGCGCCATTTTCACAAATTCAAATATTTGAATTTTGTGATTTTATTTAATTGATTCAAAAATTAATTTCTCTCTGAGTTTTAATGATTTTGAGTTGATTCTTTTTTTAATAATTCACAAAAATGTTAAATTATTTTATTTTTCCAAAAAATCCCAAAAATATTATTTATTTCATATAATTGATATTTTTGCAAAGAATTAATATTTTAATTGTTTTTTACATTTTGAATATTTTTTCCACCTTGATTTTGCAACTTTTAATGCCTTCTAATTATTTTGTAGGTCAATACTTAATTTTTGAAGCATTAATCCAAGATCACAATTTGTTTTCCATGTGTTAAACAATTTTGATCATTTTAATTGAATTTTTATTCAATTAAAACACATTTTAAAAACAAATTAGGGTTTTTGATTAATTCAACCCTCATAAATCATTTTCAAAATCTTTTGGGCCTCTAATAGAGTGTAAGACCCAACCCTTTGTAAATACAACCTATTTTGGGCCTCACTTATGGTATAAGTCCTGTTGTATTTCAAAAAGTTCGACGCGATCATCATCCGTTGAAAAACAAACATTGGGCCTCTCCTTGAGCTATAAGACCCATTCAAAACTTTTGGGCCTCTAATAGAGTGTAAGACCCAATCCCCTTTTAACCAAAGAACAACTTTGGGCCTCAGATATTGTATAAGCCCCTTTATGTTAAAAGAAAATCTCGGCGCGATCGCCATTTCAAACAAAAAATCATCTGGGCCTACCCTCGTGTTCTAAGCCCCACTCCTTTTCTTTAAACCTTTTTGGGCCTCTTGAGAGAGTGTAAGACCCATCCCTTTGTACAGAAAACCATTTTTGGGCCTCAGTCACTTGTATAAGTCCCTCTGTACAAATTCAACAGTGCGCTCACTAATAAAACCCTGGGCCTCTCCTTGAGTTGTAAGCCCTAAAATCTTTCTTTTTCAAAGCACTTTCTCCTTTGATTTTGAAATATACTGTTGTTTTTCAATCTTTCTTTGTTGAACAACTAACCAAATATCATGGAAGCTCTACAACCGAGTAAGTGTTTATATGCTTTCATTTACCGCTTTCATATACATATAACTGTATTGTGGGGTTGTTTCGCTATAAGTCTTCTTTCATAAACTCATATCAACTGTGTAATAATAGTATAGATATTTAGAGTTTCCCTGGCAACTACGTCTAGCATTAAGCCTGTTGATCACTCTTAGAAATAGTCAAAACTAGATCCCCATAGGATTACCAGACACAGTCTTCCCTCCTCTTGGGGTTAAACAATATGGAGACATGAAAGGCAGCATTCTCGGTGAACCCTTTCATAGACTGTCACTCGTAGAAGTTGTCAAAGAAACTCTATTCCCCAGAGATGATATTTTCTCCGTGAATGGCATCTCTTGAGTTTCTTCCAAATTCTCGGACTTTCCTGGCTTGATCTATTCTCGGTGAATAGCCTGTCTTGAACTTCTCGGGGTTTGGGGACCCACAAGCTTCTTAAAAGCACTTTTCAAAGAAACTCTACTCCCCAGAGATGATCTTTTCTCCGTGAATGGCATCTCTTGAGTTTCTTCCAAATTCTCGAACTTTCCTGGCTTGATCTATTCCTCGTGAATAGCCTGTCTTGAATTTCTCGGGGTTTGGGGACCCATCGGCTTCTTAAAAGCATCGGCCTCCTCTTGGGCATTATTCAAGGACCCACAGGCTTCCTAAAAGCATCACCGCCTCCTCTTGGGCATTGTACAAGGACCCGTCGGCTTCTTAGAAGTATTCACAGCCTCCTCTTAGGCTTCGTATAATGATTCTTCCTCCGGGAATGATAGCCTCCTCTTGGGCTTCATACAAGGACCTATCGGCTTCTTAAAAGTTTCCAGCCTCCTCTTGGGCTTCGTACAAATTGTCCGGACGGCCTCCTAAAGGTATAGGAACAGAAATCAGTCATCTTAATAGAACAGTCTTTCCAAGAGTCTACTACTGTTTCTCAAAGCATAGTACAAAAGATGAAACTCTAGACTTGGACAGTCTAATTTCCTTGAGTCTCCAAGACATTCTCAAGCACCCTTCACAAATAGGAAGGAACCCCGTAGACTCGGACAGTCTCAATACCCTTTGGATTTCCCGCTTCCTCAAAGAACAGGAAATAACCCTGATCCTCGAATCAAAATCCCTGAGTGCAAACATTACTCATATAAGAACTGATTTTCTCTTTAAATCAGCATATTGGATCTGTCACTCAACTGAAACAGTCACATTAGCCTCCTCTTGGGCTTTGTACAATGATTCTCCCCAGCGGAGCTAACAAATAGCCTCCATCTCGGGCTTCGTACGAGATACAAAAAACTCTCTTGTTGAGTCAAATAACCTCCATCTCGGGCTTTGTACGAGATACCAAAAGACTCCCTCGTTGAGTCAAACCTTTTAGCCTCTCTCTCGGGCTTTGTACGAGACACATATTAGCCTCCTCTTAGGCTTTATATAAGAAAACCACTGGTTGATCCAATCAACCTTTTAGCATCAAAGTTGTGCCTCGTTCACAGTACACAAACATCAACAACTCCTTCCCCTTCATCTAATCACTGTAAGCGGCAAGCCTCTGGATTATTTACATCAATGTCACTGTCCCTCCTTTAGCATGAGAAATTCCTAAGGAAATATGGCATTGCTCTAAGCTGAGTTAAAGTTTTCTCCTTCAGGTTGGAAATCCCCTATAAAGGAAATTATGGTATTTCCGAATTCACAAATCCCGGTTAAAGTAATTCTCCTTTATAAATAGTTGTGACATACAAACCCCTCTTTAGAGATGACAAATTCTCTCTAAAGACAACACCTTTTAGCTTCACATCTTGGGCTTCGAACAAGATACAAATAGACCTTTCAGCTTCACATCTTGGGCTTTGAACAAGATACAAACCACCTTTCAGCTTCATGTCTTGGGCTTTGAACAAGACACCAAAACAACCATTTCCTCCCATAGAATAGGAGGAACTGCGATCGCTCTGATTTCCCTGTTTCGGTAAACGGGAATACGTAGGCATAAGATTGAAAGAACAATCTTAGCAAGCACACAAAACAAAAACCCAAAATCCCATACTTTCATATATCCGTCCTAACATTTCAACCGATAGCCTAAAATACCCCATTTCGACAAAATAACCTAGGAGAGACCCCGAATCTTTGTAGCATCTGTAAATCAACAGTTTTGACTGTTTAACCTCAGTTTGCAAGCAGGGTTAATTGGAGACATCTATTTCCCTTCCTTCATCAGCTTCAATAGGATAAAAAATGAATCGAGCTGTAGTACTAGAGTGATCGTGCTTCGCAACCACATCCAAAAATCACTCACTACAGAAAAATGGCGACTCTGCTGGGGAGTCTTTAGGGATCTCGTTCTCTTAGGTAGAAATCTTGGAAGGGGTACCACAAAAATGACGCCTTTCAAGGCATTTTGTTCCTTTTATCTCTTGAAACCCTGACGTCACTAGGATCTTAGGTCAAAACGCCGTTAATTTGGAATGAAACCACAGGATGGTGACTCCGCCGGGGAACCATTTTCTGTCAGGAACTTAAGATTCTTAACTTTTAAAACGTCTAGGGCATTAGGACAAATATATATACTGCTTTTCCTAATTGATATCTGTGTTTATTTTTCTGCTAATGGGAATGCGTGTGATGCCGCATGTGGAAAGATTGAGTATACACTTAAGATAAGTGATGGCGACGAGGTCGACCATCAACCTCAGTGGAGGCTTCCCAATGCAACCCATTCCCTCTCATAGGCAATGGGCCGATTGTGACGTCTGAGAAGCTGAGGAGCCAACCCTTTTGTAGTGCAGAAGCTATCGAAAATAGTTGTCACGTGATACTACCCTCATTTGAGGCTGATGATCTATTCTCGGTGAATAGCATTTACTCTAAGATTTCATACAGCTCGCTGGAAATCCGCTTGCTGTTTGTTATCCTGGGAGGAGCTGATGATTTTGAGTACAGGTACAAAAATCACCCTAGTATAAACCTTTGGGGATGGGTAGAGCCTTGACTTCATGACAACGACCCTTTGACCCCATGTTTTTTCTATGTTTTTGTGTGCTGCATTCATGCATTCATTTAAAAAACATTAAAACATTCAAAAAAATTTCTCTTCTAGTCTCTCTGTTTTTCAAAATAAACTAAGATTGTGATTGCAAATATCAGAGAAAAGGATTGCGCTAATGGATTTTGGTAGAAGGAGAACTCATAAGTACACCTTCAGGATTCTAAAACTAGAGGATTTAAAGGGTTTGGCGAGGATGATCACAAACCAAGAGGCTTTCAAAGCCAAGAACGGAGGTTTGCTATCTCTGCTAAGAGTCCATGTGATTGAGGGAATCATGGATGCTCTCATTCAGTTCTACGATCCGGTCTATCATTATTTTACATTCCCGGATTACCAGCTAGCACCAACGCTGGAGGAATATTCTCATCTGATTAATCTACACATTACAGATCAAGATCCATTTTCTGGACTGGAAGAAATTCCAAAGAATCAGACCATTGCAAGAGCAATTCATTTGGACGAGTCTGAGGTCAGGACTCACATGACCACTAAGGGTGGCATACAAGGTTTGCCAGCCCAGTTCTTGACAAAGAAAGCCCTGTACTTCACCAGTATCGGGAACATGACTGCTTTCGAAAGCATCTTTGTTTTACTCACCTACGGGTTATTCTTGTTGCCCAACATTAATAACTTCGTCGATATCAACTCCATTAAGGTCTGACTTTGCTCGCAAATGCGTATCATTCTGTACACTTGGGAAATTTGTACAGCGGAGGGGAGATCACATGCTGCGCACCTCTGCTTTATAAATGGTTTATCTCGCACTTGCCTAAGTCTGCTGCTTTTTGGGATCACAAGAGTGCCTTACGTTGGTCGCAGAAAATCATGTCCCTCACCAACTCTTACATTGACTGGTGTAATAGGATTTATGACGGAATCAGGATCATTGACCGTTGTGGAAACTTCCCCGACGTACCCCTTATAGGAACTAAGGGAGGAATCAATTACCACCCAGTTCTTGTTCGTCGTCAATTTGGATACCCGATGAGGCACGTCCCACGGAGTGTTCATCTGGAAGGTCTTTTCTTCAAGGAAGGAGAAAGTGACAGAGCATTAAAGACGGAAATAGTGCACGCTTGGAAACATATTCATAAGAAAGGAAGGGAGTCTCTAGGAAAACCGAACTGTGTCTCGGTGGAGCCTTATCTCCACTGGGTACAAACTAGAGCTCTCAAGATAAAGATGCCTTATCCTTGTCATGGAGTTCTTCCACTGAGGGAGTCTGTCATGTACTTCATGACTGAGACTGAAAAGCTTCAGGTTACTCTCAACAAAGTTCAACGGAAGAAGAGGTTTTAGAAGAACAAGTATCGCGCCCTCAATGTGGAGTGTATCAAAATATAGCAACTACTGAAAGATAAGGACACTCTGATTAAAATTTTGGAGCAACATGTTGTAGAGAATCAAGATGACCAAAGGAATTTGCTCGCTCCTTTCACCTGGCAAAGGAATGACAACCCGGCAACGGCCTGAGAGCCCCGGTCAAAGAAAAGGAAAGTACCAGAATCAGCACCTGATTTCTCCTCAGAGAGGACTCGGGACCCATTAGCTTAGGTTTCTATTTCTGCACCTTGTAATCTACTGTATTTCCATTTTTGTAATCCTTTGAATTCAATAAAAAGGGGTTTCCTTACTGTTTGATATTTGCAATCTAATTGTCGAAGTTTATTTTGATTAAACCAAAAAACAATTAATATAATCATTGCATTCATCATTCTCACATCGCGTATTCTTCTTACCTACGAATCTCACGTTTGTGTCTCGGTTCTAGAGTCAAACTGTCTCATTCGTACAATACTCGGGCCAATCGTCAGAAAAAGATGGATGATCTTGAGGAAGAAAACAGAGAGTTGAAAGAAGAGATCGATGCTCTGAGAGAGGATATGAGAAAGCTTCGTAACGACATGCAAGCCATGGCAGAAGCTCAGCTACAAAGGACTGTGATCTCAGAGATCACCTCAATGCCCATAGTGGAGAAGTATGATCCTAGGTATCAAATGCCGAAAGATCGTCCTCGGGGCATGCCTGTTAACTATATCCCAGAAGGATATGTTCCGCCGATCACTGAAGATCAGGGAATCATAACAGAAGCCGCTGGGCCTGAAGGTTACAAACTTCGGGAAAGCGAAGATGCCAGGGGCATACTGAAGACTCCTGAATGTTACAAACTTCGGTAAACGCCAAGATGCACTGTCGTAGTCACGGTCCCACCCCCTGTGGTGCACACTGTCCCGGAAGGACAGATTCCGCCGATACCTTCTGGTAAGAAGGAAACTATGTTCGATAGAATGGATGAATTCCAGGAACAGTTCCTGGAAATGCAGAAAGAACTGTAAGCCATCCGCGGTCAAGATCTATTTGGAAAGGACGCCGCAGACCTTTGTCTGGTCCCCAATGTCAAAGTTCCGCACAAATTTCAAGTGCCCGACTTTGAAAAATACAAGGGTAACTCTTGCCCTCAGAGCCATCTGGTGATGTACGCTCGGCAAATGTCAACTCAGACGGAGAATCAGGACCTACTGATTCACTACTTTCAGGATAGTTTAACCGGTGCCGCACTCAAATGGTACATGGGTTTAAACCGTACTACAATCAGTACATTCAGAGATCTTGGTACTGCCTTCGTCCAATAATACAAATACAATTTGGAAATGGTACCGGACAGAGATTAACTCAGATCAATGTCACAAAAGGACAAGGAAACCTTTAAGGAGTACGCTAAGAGATGGCGTGAAATTGCCGCTCAAATTTGTCCACCTCTTGAGGAAAAAGAGATGACAAAGATCTTCTTAAAGACCTTAAGCTCATTTTACTATGATAGAATGGTTGTCAGTTCGCCCAATGATTTCACCGAGATGGTGGGCATAGGAGTTCGTCTTGAGGAAGCTGTCCGAGAAGGACGTTTGGTAAAAGACGCTGGATCATCGAGTAGTACAAAATGATACGGTAGTGCTCTCCCTAAGAAAAAAGAGCAAGATATTGGGAATATCTCTCTCGGAAAGCAAAGGCGATGTTATCAACCAGTAGCAGCTGTGACTCCTGCTATCAGCCATGCGCCTATTCCTACGTATCAACCTCAGGTTGCGCAGAGCCAACCTAATCAGCAAAGGACACAACAGCCTCTTCAGCAGGCTCGTCCTCCATACAATAACAACCGTACAACACGGCCACCAGGGTTTGATCCTATACCCATGTTGTACGCAGAACTATTTCCGTTACTACTGGCTAAGGGGCACATCCATACTAAGTCCCCTCTTACAGTACCGAAAAATCTACCTTTTTGGTTTAAGGTGGATCAGACGTGCCCTTATCATCAAGGAGGATCAGGGCATAACATAGAGAATTGTCTCAATTTCAAATCCGACGTGCAAAATCTTGTTAGGAGCGGGCTCTTATCTTTCAAAGATACGAATCCCAATGTTCTCACGAACCCACTGCCTCAACATGAGAAAGCTGCAGTCAACCTGATTGAGAAAGAATTTAACAATATCTATCAAATTCACGATGTACTCTTGTTGAGGACCAATCTGGTCAAGATGCATTGTAGACAGAGTGGGTATGGCCATGTGCCACCTCATAGTTATCACCAGTGTGATGTCTGCTCTAAAAACAATCAAGGATGTTCTGTGGTGCAAGCAGCTCTACAGGAACAGTTGGATCTCGGATGGGTCCAAGAGCACCGAGTTCGTGGAGTTAACATGGCTTACATGAATTCCAACGTCATTCAGAACCACGACATCCGTGCGATGAATGTCAACTTGGTGGCAATGCACTCAAGGCAAAGCCAGTATCATAATCTGCCGCGGCACGATTATAGTTCTTGTCTGACTTGCTCGGTAAACAAACAGAGATGCTCTTTCATACAGGAGGCCCTCCAGCGTCAGATGGATCTTGGATGGATCCAGGACTATCATGATAGGGATCCCTATCAGATCAATATGGTTCAAATCTTTGACATTCGCTTGATGAATACCAACTTGGTAGAGCTGCATGCTGAGCAAGTCCGACTCGGATTCCTGATATCACATAATTATCACAACTGTAAAGTGGGTTGCGAAAACGATCAGGGATGTGCCCTTGTCCAGGAAGCACTCCAGCACTTGTTAAATCATTGGTGGATGCCAATCTACATGGATGAAGATACTCAGAAAATTAGCATCAATAACAAAAACCCCACTCGGCGTCAAAGTCAGGATGTCCGACTCGTGGAAGCTAACCTAGTGAGGTTACATTGTATTCAAAGTGGGCATGGCCAGGTGCCACCACACAATTATGAACATTGTGGAGTCTGTTCGGAAAGCAACCAAGGGTGCTACCTTGTGCGAGCAGCTCTCCAGGGGCAGGTGGATCGTGGAGAGATCCGCCCATATCCAGGTTCCGGACCCATCAATTGGTCACCGAACTACCTTGCCAATCAAATTGAGGATGTTGTCGTCATCTCTGATCATCAGAGGACCAGGAATTTTTTTGCCATTATCCCTCTGCTTGACGAATCAAGAATTCCCAACCGGGAACGGATCGAGATTACGTACGATGGTCAGAAAAACCAGAAGGTTCCCATAGTCATATATCTGCCGGGACCACTACCGTATGAATCAACTAAGGCAATCCCTTACAAATACGGTGCAACAATAATTGAAAATGGAAAGGAAAATCCATTACCCTCCGTCGTGAATATTGCAGACATCAGTCGTGTAACACGGAGTGGTAGAATCTTCAACAGAGGAGTTGGAGAATCCAACAAAGAAAAGGAACTTTAGACAGAAGCTCCCGATCCACCAGTCGGTCAATCCAGTAATCCCGACCTTTCGAAAAATGATGATGAGATGTTGAAGCTCATCCAAAGGAGTGAATACAACATTGTCGATCAACTGTTACAGACTCCTTCAAAGATCTCGGTGTTATCACTGTTGCTCAGTTCAGAAGCGCACAGAGAGGCTCTACATAAAGTTTTGGAGCAAGCCTTCGTAGAACAGGATGTAACCATCAGACAGTTTGATAGTATTGTCTCTAACATCACTTCCTGCAATAATTTGGGATTTAGTGATGAGGAATTACCTGAAGAGGGTCGCCGTCATAACATGGCGCTCAATATCACAGTCAACTGCCGGGATGATGCTTTAGCCAGCGTACTGGTAGACACAGAGTCATCCCTGAATGTTATGCCGAAGTCCACTTTGATGCAATTATCATTAAAGGGCCCTCCGATGAGAACTAGTGAGGTCATCGTCAAAGCGTTCAACGGATCCAGAAAAACGGTTATCGGCGAAGTTGATCTTCCCATAACTATTGGTCCTCACACTTTCCAAGTCACTTTCCAGGTCATGGACATCCGGGCAACTTACAGTTGTTTATTAGGAAGACCTTGGATACATCAGGCTGGAGCGGTCACTTCAATCCTCCACCAAAAGCTAAAGTTCGTCCAGAACGGCCAACTCATCACAGTCTGTGGGGAACAGGCCTTGCTCGTCAGCAATTTATCGTCATCCACTTATGTGTAACCCGAAGGGATAATCGGAACCCCGTTCCAAGAGCTTTCGCTACACAAGGACGAATAATCCAGAGGAGGAACTTCGATTTCCTTGTATAAAGATGCTATTAAAGCGGTCGAGAGTACCGATACAATAGGATGGGGACAACTTGTCATTCCTACTAGCAATACAACAAAGAAGGGTCTTGGATTTTTGGCAACCTGTACCCAGACAGCTGCTAACGATGAAAGTCTTTATCCCATTCAGAACTTCTTCCACAGTGGAGGTTTCCTTCACCCAATGTCTCAAATAGTTTGTGCTATCAATGAGGAGGATCCCTCAGACACAGATGAGGGATGGAAGTCCTATCTTAACAAGGACGGTTATATGTCTCAGGAAGAGGTGCCTACGCCATTTTGCTATCCCGCACAGAGTCCGAGATTTATACCATGGTCAGATGTCGAAATGATATACGGAGCTTGTGATCCGAAAGGATGTCGTGCTCCGCCAAATTAATTAGAGGAGGACACTCTGATGAAAGACAACTTTGACCACAATTACTATGGCCCGATGGATGGTCTGCCAATGTGGCAGCCTTATCAAGGAGACTTGGGGCCAGAAAGTCAGCCGAGTAATGAAACTCAGCTGAGCATCATTGAACAGAATCCCTGTGTCCCCACCATGTCATGGGATCAACACTCAGGTCATTCAGAAACTACTCAACATGACGATGAATTTGCAACGTTTGCAGGACTTGAATTCATCAACTATGCTTTTCTCGAGGTCAACGTCATCGAGGGGGATGACCCTTCCAGTTCCAAAGAAGTGTGGGACACCTTGGGACAACCGAGTGGAAAATACGACTTCATGGTCAAGTACACCGCTCCCGAAAGATCTCGTATCAGGCTCGAAGATATCCAGCCAACTGGATGGGGAGGTACAGCTGAGAGCACAAATGCTATGCAAAATGCAACAGAGGAATTCTCCTACGACAATTCTGCCTGGGAGACAGATTCCAATGATCCTGCTCTACCAGAAATCAGCGTCATTTCTGAAGACAAATCAAGGAAGGTGCCAGACTTTGTGATTCACCGAGGAGTTCGCCGCCAATGGGTCGCAGTTGATGCTCCGAAGGTTGTTCGCCAATCAAAGTAATTGCCATCTTTAACCTTTCACCCTGCCCAGGTGAAACGGATGTTTTGATAGGGCTCACTTTCTGTAAATTTCCCTCTTCGCTTCGTCCAAAGTGATAGAGTTTTGTTTTATAGGGCTGTAGTTTCAAGAATCGACTTGTTCATTAATAAAATAACATCGTTCTGTAATTTCCGCATTTATTGTTGTTTTCTCTTTTTGCTTTTTCTCAGAAAATGGTAATCCTAAAAAACAATTCAATAATAAAAACGAGCAGTAATAAAAATAATACACTGCACACTCTTGCATTTTCTCTATCTCTTATAAACACGAATCATCACGTCATGCAGATTGATTATTTTAAACCCCGTTGAAACATACGATCTGATGCCTTCTCCCAACTTTGAGTTCCCGGTATTTGGGGCTGAAGAAGAAGATGACAACGAAATTCCAGAAAAGATCTCCCGATTACTCAGACAGGAGGAAAGGTCCATTGAACCTCATAAAGAGCCGTTGGAAACGGTAAACTTAAGATCAGAAAAAGAGAGAAAATAAATCATAATTGGGGCACTGCTCAGTCCAACTGCCAAAGAGAGTTTGATAAAGCTTCTCAAAGAATTCCCCGATGTGTTCGCTTGGTCCTATCAGAATATGCTAGGGTTGGATACCAGCATCGTGGAACATCATTTACCGTTGAGATCGGAATGTCCGCCAGTAAAGCAGAGGTTGAGAAGGACTCACCCGGACATGGCCATCAAAATCAAAGAGGAGGTACAGAAACAGATTGACGCGGGTTTCCTCGCTACGTCAGAATATCCTCAATGGTTAGCGAATATCGTACCCGTCCTGAAAAAGGACGGAAAAGTCAGAATGTGTGTTGATTACAGAGATCTGAATAAGGCTAGTCCAAAGGATGACTTTCCTTTAGCACATATTGACATGCTGGTAGACAGTACAGCAAAGTTCAAAGTTTTCTCCTTCATGGATGGATTCTCGGGCTATAACCAGATCAAAATGGCACCGAAAGACATGGAGAAAACTTCGTTCATTACCCCATGGGGTACCTTTTGTTACAAGGTAATGCCGTTTGGTTTGAAGAACGCCGGGGCAACCTATCAAAGGGCCATGACTACTCTGTTTCATGACATGATACACAAAGAGATCGAGGTATATGTCGATGATATGATTGCAAAATCTAAGACAGAGGAGGAGCATGTGACCCATCTGTCAAAGCTATTCGAGCGGTTGAGAAAGTACAAGCTCTGCTTGAATCCCAACAAGTGCACCTTCGGTGTCCGTTCAGGGAAACTCTTAGGGTTCATCGTCAGCCAGAAAGGAATTGAGGTTGATCCTGACAAGGTCAAGGCCATTCAAGAAATGCCTTCTCCGAAAACTGAAAAACAAGTCAGAGGATTCCTGGGACGTTTAAACTACATCTCCAGATTCATATTCCTTATGACCGCCACTTGTGCACCGATTTTCAAATTACTCAAAAAGAACCAGGACTGCGTTTGGACAGAAGATTGCCAAACCGCCTTCGACAATATTAGGGAATATCTGTTGAATCAGCCGATTCTATCACCTCCAGTGGAAGGAAGACCACTGATCATCTACCTCACAGTCTTGGAAGACTCAATGGGGTGTGTACTTGGCCAACAAGACGAAACCAAAAGGAAAGAGTCTGTCATCTACTATCTAAGCAAGAAATTCACCGACTGCGAGACTCGGTACACGATGCTCGAGAAAACTTGCTGTGCTTTGGCTTGGGTAGCCAAATGTCTATGCCAGTACATGATTCATCACACTACTTGGTTAATCTCTGAAATGGATCCAATCAAGTACGTCTTCGAAAAACCTGCTCTCACGGGAAGGATTGCCCGTTGGCAGATGTTGCTATCAGAATATGACATAGAGTACCATGCTCAGAAAGCCGTTAAGGGGAGTATTTTAGCCGATCATTTGGCTCATCAAATGATTGACGATCAAGAATCAATCGGGTTTGACTTCCCAGACGAAGATGTCATGTATCTCAAAATGAAAGACTGTGACGAACCGCTACCCAGTGAAGGGCCAGAACCGGGTTCCCAGTGGGGACTAATCTTTGACGGAGCAGTTAATCATTATGGAAATGGAATTGGGGCAATAATTGTTACCCCTCAGGGTACCCACATTCCTTTCACCGCTCGACTTACGTTCAAATGTACGAACAACGAGGCCGAATACGAAGCTTGTATTATGGGTCTCGAAGAAGCGATTGATTTAAGGATCAAAAACTTGGACGTATACGGTGACTCAGCCCTGGTTATCAATCAAATAAAGGGAGATTGGAACACATACCAATCAGGACTGATTATGTACAAAGATTATGTAAGAAGGTTGTTACGTTTCTTCAACAGAGTCGAGTTTCATCACATCCCCCGTGATGAGAATCACATGGCTAATACTTTAGCCACACTCTCTTCCATGATTAGTGTAGGTCAATGGACTGACCTACCTAAGATCGACATAATGCGCCTTGAAAGGCCCGCTTACATCTTCACGATTGAAGCAGTCATAGACGACAAACCTTGGTGTCACGATATCAAATGCTTCCTTCAGAAACAAGAGTACCCACCTGGGGCACTAAGGAAGGACAGAAAAACCCTCAGAAGACTAGCAAGCAGCTTCTTCCTGAGCGGTGATACTCTCTATAAGAGAAACTTCGACATGGTCTTGCTCCGATGCGTCGACAGACCAGAGGCAGACATGTTGATGAAAGAAATTCAAAAAGGGTCCTTTGGCACTCATGCCAACGGACACACAATGGCGAGAAAAATTCTAAGAGCAGGGTACTATTGGTTGACCATGGAATCCGACTGCTATAAGTACATGAAGAGGTGTCACAAGTGTCAGATATACTCTGAAAGAATTCATGTACCGCCAACGCATATCAAGGTTCTTTCTTCCCCATGGCCTTTTTCCATATGGGGAATCGACATGATTGGCATGATTGAGCCCAAGGCTTCAAACGGACATCGGTTCATCCTGGTAGCCATTGACTACTTCACCAAATGGGTCGAAGCAGCGTCATACGCTAATGTAACCCGACAAGTGGTGGTCCGATTTATCAAAAACAATATCATTTGCCGTTATGGTGTTCCGAGCCAGATCATTACTGATAATGGATCTAACTTGAACAATAAGATGATGGAAGAGTTGTGCGCAGAGTTCAAGATCGAACACCATAACTCATCTCCCTACCGACCAAAGATGAACTGAGCGGTAGAAGCGGCTAACAAGAACATCAAGAAGATTGTTCAAAAGATGGTTGTAACCTACAAAGATTGGCACGAGATGCTACCCTTTGCTCTTCACGGTTATCGAACATCTGTCCGTACTTCAACAGGGGTAACCCCTTTCTCTCTAGTGTATGGCATGGAGGCAGTGCTCCCCGTAGAAGTAGAGATCCCATCAATCTGGGTATTGATGGAAGCTAAGCTTACAGAAGCTGAATGGTGTCAAAGTCGACACGACGAACTAAATCTGATTGAGGAAAAGTGAATCACGGCACTATGCCATGGTCAGTTGTATCAGCAAAGAATGAAGAAGGCGTTCGACAGAAAGGTCCGACCTCGCATCTTCAGAAAAGGAGACCTTGTACTCAAGATGATACAATCATTTCTCACTGATTCTCGGGGCAAATGGACTCCGAATTATGACGGCCCCTACGTGGTCACGAAAGCTTTCTCAGGCGGCGCCTTGAGACTTGCAACCATGGACGGAGAGGAATTTGCCTATCCCACAAATGTTGATGTAGTCAAGAAATACTTCGCCTAAAAAAACGTCTCGGTGGATTGAAAACCCGAAAGGGCGGTCCAGGAAAAAGTTAGAGACAAAATAAAAAAAAAATCATCCCGATGGATTGGAAACATCACAGTACATTCCAGGCAAAAGTTAGGGATAATGACAAGTAACTATGTTCAACAGAGGCAAGTCCCTCAGCAGCAATTACACCATCCATCAGAGGAACACTCCAGTCAAGGTCATCTTCGACAGAAGCTTAGGATGTCCCGAATGCAAAGTTGGTAGAAGGATAGTGGTTGTTATGTTTCAACGTAGCCCTTTTTCCCTGTAAATTACCATTTTCTAGCTTTGTATATACTCTTTGGAATCACGCGTTTGGCTGATCTCCATCTTAACAATAAAATTTGAGCCCTTGTGCTTTTGTTTGTAATTCTCATTTATTTTAGCTTTACAGAACGACATTTTAACATGCTCAACGATTCTTGAAATAAAACAAAAATGAATTTACTTGTAAAACTTTTTCTGATTTTAAAATAAAGATGGCAATTTCTTTTGACTGAACATCAAAAGAGCATCAACCGCTTCTCCTGAAGTAAGCGAACTTCAAAGTGCAGAATCAAAGTACTCCTTCTACGCCAGTGCGCTTGAATGAAGGATCAACAGTGTCGGATGCAACTAATCCATCTGACATCTTTGGCAGAGTCCTTACCTCCTAAGCCCGATTAACGGTATTCCCCGCAGGGATTATCTCTCCTAAGCAAGGCAGAATTGCTATCGTGAATAAGTGATACTTTACATCTCCCACTGTGGCCGAGTATCCCGTCATGTTCATCTATTAGTCTGTATGTCGCGTCAATTCTGTCAGCATAAACATATATACATCATGCATTTTATTTGCATTCGCATTCATATTGCATCACTATCACTCTAGTCGGTCTTATCCCCTAGTGATAAAAGTCCTCTCAATCGAGTTGTCACTTCTTTCCTTGTCAGGAAATGCTGCATCTGAATACTCTCTCTTCCAGCTTATTTCTGGAATGAAGTTGGCTCCTCGACCACTTTGATAACTTGAACCTCTGAAAAACCAAAGAGCTCTCAGTCAGTATCACTCTTCGTCATTGAAGATGATATCCTTGCTTTCTCGGATTAAGGAAAATCCATAGAGAAAGCCTCTCAAGTAGAGATTCGGCAATACAACAGTTGTTCTCCAAAAAAAAAACCGCTGATGAAAAGGTCATCGGCACCTCAAAATTGGATCGTATCATATGGCATTTCTCTGAGAAGATCCCGAGAAAAGTATGATGTAATAGCCCCAAGCGTGAAGGCAGTCTCTCAAGGGACTCGCATTCCCCAAATAGATTCAACAAATGGCATCTCCAACAGAGAAGTTTGTACACCTCTACAACTCAGACGACTGGGTTCCCCAGCGAGTCTGGCATCAAAACTTTTTCCATCAAATGGCATCTCCCCAGGAAAATTCAGCGAGAAGTTTGAGGAAAACCGCTACTCATAGCGTCCCTTGTCAATTAAGTTTATTGACAAAAGAAACTAAGACCAGTTCCTTGGTAGGAAACCAGGATCGAGGGGAAGTTTATTTCCGCAACTAAGACCAGTTCCTTGGTAGGAAACCAGGATCGAGGGGAAGTTTAAATCAGAAACTAAGACCAGTTCCTTGGTAGGAAACCAGGATCAAGGGGAAGTTCATTTCAAAAGAAAACTGAGACCGGTTCCTTGGCTGAAGACCAGGATCGAGGGGAAGTTTACCTTTTCTAAGCATCATTTCTTAGAAAAAGAAGATGAATGCGATCTACAATTCATAACCACCATCAAAATTTCGGGTATTCCGATATTTAATCCTCTTGCACCCCGAATGCCCGAATACCTTCATCATTCACACCTTCGTGTCCAAGAAGATTAAATAGGGGCATCTGTCATACCCCAAATTTTGACCACTAAGATTTCCCATTATTTTTCAAATCATCATCACAATATGGGTGTGTCATTATGCCTCATCAGTTTCCCCAAAGATGGGTGAGCATCACTACTATCAAAATTAGGGTTTCAAGCCCTCTCAGGGTTCTTAGACAAAGGATCAATCAAGGAATGACATGATCTTCAACTTGTCTACACCCTCAAACATACACAATGGATCAAAAATACTCCCACTTCAAGGATTAAGCACAAGGATGCTCCCTTCTAGGTGGACCAAGCCTCAAGATCGCCAGTGTCACCAAATTAGGGTTTTGGTCGACCAGGGCCTCCAGGTGGAAAATTTCCTCTGGGAATGAGCCAAAGATCCAAAACATAACCTAATATGCTCCATGGAACCTCATAAACCCAATCATTAAGTCAATTCTGCCTCAGGGGATACATTCATCAAAAATCAGGAATTAGGGTTTCTTGACATAATTCACCCCTAAGTTGACTTTTGGGACAAATCATGAACCAAGACCTCAAGAGAGGATTTGAGGATCTCCAATATTCCATATTGATCCATTTGGAACAATGGATTGATCCAAGAAGCTTGAGCAACAAGTTTCAATTTCATCTGAACCACAGTTAGGGTTTCGCGGGAAAAGTCAACTGTAACTTTGACTTTTGACCAGGACATGCTCCCAAGCCCTAAGACATTATTCAATACACTCTATACCACCCATGGAACATGTCCATCAAGTTTGATTTAGGTCAAGGACATGATTTCCTGAAGAATTGCACAGTTTGGAATTCATCTGACAAAAGTCAACTGTGCACAAAAGTCAAACTTTGACTTTTTGAGATTTTTCACAAAAATGGTTTTCTAACCCTAAAATGATGTTTATGTATGATTTGAATCATCATTCATCAAGAAAACTCAAAGAAAATGGGATAACTTGTAAAAGGGGTAACCATAAAAACTTAGAAAAATTTTCTAAGTTATGGAAAAAAGTGACAAAGGTACCAACTTTGGAGGATCATAACTCCTAAACCACAAAGCCATTTTTTTCCATCCAAAGCTTGATTTGTAGATCTCATTACCCTCTACAAAAGCTTCATACTGACCTATGTCCAAATTCCTCATGGATTTTGAGTTATGGAGTGATCAAAATCAAGAAAAGTCACTTTGTTCCAACACTTAGTGAAAATTTCACTAAGTCAGATTTTGCCTTACTTTTTTCCAAATGTAGGGACATTTTTCACTTGGATCCAAAAAGTTGTTGTATCATATAAGAGCTTTCCAAAATGGCCAAGAACATCACCAAATTCAACTTGAGCCATGAGATATGACATTGGCAAGTTGCCTTGCTAAAATCTGCCAAGGCAAGGCAGATTTTTGCACTTTTGGTCCAATTCCAAGCCTTGTCATCACCTTGGATACATCTGAGGATTGAATCTAAAGGGGACAATCACTGAGCCAAGCCTCCAAAGTCCTTGGAACAAGAAATAGCATGCTAAACCTAGAATTGCCCAAAATAGGGACAAGACTCCAATTTTGGATTGGAGCATTCAATGGAAGCATCAAGGTGGCATGGACTGAGCTATTAGCAACTGAATTCAGTCAAGACTTATCCAAGACCAAGGGGACCAGCAGCCTGTGCCCTAACCTCTAGTCAATGGCTAGAGGAGACTTGGATTTTTATTTGGCAACATTGGCCAAACCTACTCAGCAGTTGCCATTCACTATTTCTTGCAAAACAAACTTGCTCTACTATAAATAGAGCTCAATTGTGAATAGTTTAAGTACACCAAAGGCCTATAACACTTACCTTTCTCAAAATGCACTTCTCACTCTCAAAAATGCCTTTCTTAGCAAGTCACTATCGGGTTTTTCATTAGAGAGCAATTCCACTCAAACCAATCACACACACACACCTCATGTACATCATATGTGAGCTGATTAAACACTTAAACAACATCTGGAACACTGATTTCTCAGAATCACCAGTCAATTGCTCAAGGTTTTAACCAAGTTGCAATTGAGATGCCATGAAGTGATCCAGCCAATTTCCATCAAGTCCAAGCATTTAAACACACTCCATAGGGTGTAGGGAAGCTGTTCAGATCATCACAATTCATCTGTAACACCTCCTACTCAGAAATCAATTTGCTCTTGCTGTCACGACCTAGAGGTAAGCCTAAAGTTGGTCATCTCTCAATCTATGCATATTTCCTCGCACAATACTTTTGCCAAATGTTCATAATCATGCATGGAATGTTTCCCCTCAAGTGATTGCTTTGTTTGAATCGTGTATTAAAAATCCCAACCTTCATGCAGAATTTAGGGTTCTTGAGTATTTTTCGTGATTTCTTGTTTTATGCTTAATTTAAATGAAATTAATTGCCATAGACATGATCGTGAGGTTGAAACGAGTTGATTGGTATGTGGATTGCATGATATGATCAAGTATTCAGTGAGATTGGATAGAAAAGCAAATCTGGGAAACTCAGAACACGCGCGTGTTCTTGGCCCTTGTTCTTGGTGCCATTTTCACAAATTCAAATATTTGAATTTTGTGATTTTATTTAATTGATTCAAAAATTAATTTCTCTCTGAGTTTTAATGATTTTGAGTTGATTCTTTTTTTAATAATTCACAAAAATGTTAAATTATTTTATTTTTCCAAAAAATCCCAAAAATATTATTTATTTCATATAATTGATATTTTTGCAAAGAATTAATATTTTAATTGTTTTTTACATTTTGAATATTTTTTCCACCTTGATTTTGCAACTTTTAATGCCTTCTAATTATTTTGTAGGTCAATACTTAATTTTTGAAGCATTAATCCAATATCACAATTTGTTTTCCATGTGTTAAACAATTTTGATCATTTTAATTGAATTTTTATTCAATTAAAACACATTTTGAAAACAAATTAGGGTTTTTGATTAATTCAACCCTCATAAATCATTTTCAAAATCTTTTGGGCCTCTAATAGAGTGTAAGACCCAACCCTTTGTAAATACAACCTATTTTGGGCCTCACTAATGGTATAAGTCCCGTTGTATTTCAAAAAGTTCGACGCGATCATCATCCGTTGAAAAATAAACTTTGGGCCTCTCCTTGAGCTATAAGACCCATTCAAAACTTTTGGGCCTCTAATAGAGTGTAAGACCCAATCCCCTTTTAACCAAAAAACAACTTTGGGCCTCAGATATTGTATAAGCCCCTTTATGTTAAAAGAAAATCTCGGCGCGATCGCCATTTCAAACGAAAAATCATCTGGGCCTACCCTCGTGTTATAAGCCCCACTCTTTTTCTTCAAACCTTTTTGGGCCTCTTGAGAGAGTGTAAGACCCATCCCTTTGTACAGAAAACCATTTTTGGGCCTCAGTCACTTGTATAAGTCCCTCTGTACAAATTCAACAGTGTGCCCACTAATAAAACCCTGGGCCTCTCCTTGAGCTGTAAGCCCCAAAATCTTTCTTTTTCAAAGCACTTTCTCCTTTGATTTTGAAATATACTGTTGTTTTTCAATCTTTCTTTGGTGAACAACTAACCAAACAGCATGGAAGCTCTACAACCGAGTAAGTGTTTATATGTTTTTATTTACCGCTTTCATATACATATAATTGTGTTGTGGGGCTGTTTCGCTGTAAGTCTTCTTACATATACTCATATCAACTGTGTAATAATAGTATAGATATTTATAGTTTCCCCGGAAACTACGTCTAGCATTAAGCCTGTTGATCACTCTTAAAAATAGTCAAAACTAGATCCCCATAGGATTACCATACACAGTCTTCCCTCCTCTTAGGGTTAAACAATATGGAGACATGAAAGGCAACATTCTCGGTGAACCCTTTCATAGACTGTCACTCGTAGAAGTTGTCAAAGAAACTCTATTCCCCAGAGATGATATTTTCTCCGTAAATGGCATCTCTTGAGTTTCTTCCAAATTCTCGGACTTTCCTGGCTTGATCTATTCTCGGTGAATAGCCTGTCTTGAACTTCTCGGGGTTTGGGGACCCACAGGCTTCTTAAAAGCACTTGTCAAAGAGACTCTACTCCCCAGAGATGATCTTTTCTCCGTGAATGGCATCTCTTGAGTTTCTTCCAAATTCTCGAACTTTCCTAGCTTGATCTATTCCTCGTGAATAGCCTGTCTTGAATTTCTCGAGGTTTGGGGACCCATCGGCTTCTTAAAAGCATCGGCCTCCTCTTAGGCATTGTTAAAGGACCCACAGGCTTCCTAAAAGCATCACCACCTCCTCTTGGGCATTGTACAAGGACCCGTCGACTTCTTAGAAGTATTCACAGACTCTTCTTAGGCTTCGTATAATGATTCTTCCTCCGGGAATGATAGCCTCCTCTTGGGCTTCATACAAGGACCTATCGGCTTCTTAAAAGTTTCCAGCCTCCTCTTGGGCTTCGTACAAATTGTCCCGACAACCTCCTAAAGGTATAGGAACAGAAATCAGTCATCTTAATAGAACAGTCTTTCCAAGAGTCTACTACTATTTCTCAAAGCATAGTACAAAAGATGAAACTCTAGACTTGGACAGTCTAATTTCCTTGAGTCTCCAAGACATTCTCAAGAACCCTTCACAAATAGGAAGGAACCCCGTAGACTCGGACAGTCTCAATACCCTTTGGATTTCCCGTTTCCTCAAAGAATAGGAAATAACCCCTGATCCTCAAATCAAAATCCCTGAGTGCAAACATTACTCATATAAGAAATTATTTTCTCTTTAAATCAGCATATTGGATCTGTCACTCAACTGAAACAGTCACATTAGCCTCCTCTTGGGCTTTGTACAATGATTCTCCACAGCGGAGCTAACAAATAGCCTCCAACTCGGGCTTCGTACGAGATACAAAAAACTCTCTTGTTGAGTCAAATAGCCTCCATCTCGGGCTTTATAAGAGATACCAAAAGACTCCCTCGTTGAGTCAAACCTTTTAGCCTCTCTCTTGGACTTTGTACGAGACACATATTAGCCTCCTCTTAGGCTTTATATAAGAAAACCACTGGTTGATCCAATCAACCTTTTAGCATCAAAGCTGTGCCTCGTTTACAGTACACAAACATCAACAACTCCTTCCCCTTCATCTAATCACTGTAAGCGGCAAGCCTCTGGATTATTTACATCCATGCCACTGTCCCTCCTTTAGCATGAGAAATTCCTAAGGAAAGATGGCATTGCTCTAAGCTGAGTTATAGTCTTCTCCTTCAGGTTGGAAATCCTCTATAAAGGAAATTATGGCATTTCCGGATTCACAAATCCCGGTAAAGTAATTCTCCTTTATAAACAGTTGTGACATACAAACCCCTCTTTAGAGATGACAAATTCTCTCTAAAGACAACACCTTTTAGCTTCACATCTTGGGCTTCGAACAAGATACAAATAGACCCTTCAGCTTCACATCTTGGGCTTTGAACAAGATACAAACCACCTTTCAGCTTCATGTCTTGGGCTTTGAACAAGACACCAAAACAGTCATTTCCTCCCATAGAATAGGAGAAACTACGATCGCTCTGATTTCCCTGTTTCGGTAAACAGGAATACGTAGGCATAAGATTGAAAGAACAATCTTAGGGAGCACACTAAACAAAAACCCAAAATCCCATACTTTCATATATCCGTCCTAACATTTCAACCGATAGCCTAAAATACCCCCTTTCGACAAAATAACCTAGGAGAGACCCCGAATCTTTGTAGCTTCTGTAAATCAACAGTTTTGACTATTTAACCTCAGTTTGCAAGCAGGGTTTATTGGAGACATCTATCTCCCTTTCTTCATCAGCTTCAATAGGATAAAAAATGAATCGATCTGTAGTACTAGAGCGATCGTGCTTCGCAACCACATCCAAAAATCACTCGCTACACCTCCCATAGAATAGGAGGAACTATGATCGCTCTGATTTCCTTGTTTCGGTAAACGGGAATACGTAGGCATAAGATTGAAAGAAAAATCTTAGCGAGCACACCACATTGAAAACCTCAGGTCACTAATCCTCGCATATCCATCAAAACATCTGATTCCGTATTCCCCACCAAAAGTCTAAATTCGATCAAAATAACAGAAGAGAGCCCCCCCCCCCCCCCACATTGATCGCATCTGTAAACCAACAGTTTTGACTGTTTAACCTCAGTTTGCAAAGCAGGGTTAGTTGGAGACATCTATTTCCCTTCCTTCATCAGCTTCAATAGGATAAAAAATGAATCGACCTATAGTACCCCCCCCCCCCCAGAGCGACAGTGCTTAAGAACCACGTCCAAAATCGCTCGCTACACCAGTCTTTCTTGCTTGGATTAACGGCGTCTAGCGTGCAATAATCTCTCTGGTTCTGCGTCAAAAGAAAATACAGCGGAGGCCTTAGCTCGCATACACAGGTTAGAAAATTATTAGTAATAATGAACGATAAAAAATACTAACAGGAAAATAAAAGTAAAAATTGTAGTCACAGAGTGACAAAATTTCAATTGAATGAACACAAGAACTTATAATTTGGCAGTCCCCGGCAACGGCGCCAAAAACTTGATCGGTAAAATAGCAAGTGTACTATTTTCACCGATGTAGTAATAGTATGGGTTATCCCCAGAATCGATCTCTCAAAGACTGCGTGTAATTATAAGTGCAGATGCTATTTCAATTGAACAAAAATTCCTTTAGGGTTTGTTTGTTGTAGAAATTATAATAACTATTAGGAAAATAAGCAGAATGAATAAAATGACTTAAACAAATATGAGAAGATATGCTAAGGAGAGTGTATAAATTATTTTGCAATAAACCCAATTTTCATTCAAAGAGACATGCATCAATCTTTTGCTTACCCAATCTTATTAGTATTTTTCTTTAATTACTTAACAGAAAAACCTTTGATATTCTCCCTCGACCCTAATTCCTTAGTGATCTCAGGATTACATCAAGCAATAGTTTTGACAAGATTTTTTTTTACGGTCATTACGAGGTATTCTCATTCCAAAGCAATATCTACCGTAATATTATTTTACAAAAGCATTAGGGTGGTTTGTCCGACCTAATCCTAACCTTGAATCAAATTCAATTGGTCCAATCGAATAAGCATTAAGAACATTGCAAAATAAAAGCTTAAAGGAAAAAGGCATAATCTCATAGAATAAATCAGAATATGTTCATTACATTGTAGTTTAGGGACACCCCCTAGCATTAGGAGGTTTAGCTATTCATAATATTAAAATGAAATACAATACGAAAAGTAGACATTACAATAGTAATCGGATGATTTTGATCTTCAATTGTTAACACTCATGAAGAATCTCCCTCCTCCAGATCACTTGATCGCATGAAAACTCTAATCTCAAATTGTTCGTCAAAGCAATAGTGTCCTCTTCTTTTCCAAATCCTCACATAAGTGATTCCCAATCAAAAATAACAGTGTAGAATACCCCTTCAGGACACTTAATCTAACAAAGTCATAAAAATTGAAATTTGCTCCGCACAAGCCAACACGGGTCGTGTCAACTGACACTACAGGCCGTGTTGGCCCTCTGTCCCAAGGAAAATAAATTTTTTGCTACAGACCTCGTGACACGGGCCGTGTCAGCTGACACAGGCACCCGTGTCAGGCCCCTGACTTCAATTAAATATGGTGTATTGCTCCAGACCTGCTGACACGGGCCGTGTCAGCTGACACGGGCACTAGTGTCAGCTCCCTGCCTCCATCTCAAACCTTCCTCTTTGGCTACTCTCCTGACACGGCCCGTGTCAGGTGACACTGGGGCCGTGTCAGGCCACTACAACTTTGAGAAATTGCTTTCGGAGCTCCCCAAAACCTCCATTCCTCGCACAAGTTATCCGGGGCTTCCAACTATGATCTGGGAATACTCAAAAACAATAAAACACGCGTAAAGTGCAACAAAATCATAAAAACTAACAAAAGAAATAACAAATAGAAAGTCGAAACAAAAAGTGAAAATAAGGTGGAAAACAATAATAATACCCAACAATGTGTTACCGATTGTGCGGTTTTGTGCCGAATACTAGACGGAAAACAAGTGGAAATGGTGACCGATCAACTACCCTATTTAAGAGATGGCATGCAGTATTAATCGCATCCGCCAAAATGTATTTAGCAAAACTCATTTCGATTATCATTGTCCAAGCCAATTCTTCTAAAACATGGTTTTTGCTCTCAACAACACTATTTTATTTTGGAGTTCTTGTACATGAGAAGTTATGAGTAATCCCATTTTTGTTACAAAAAATTTCAAATTGATGGTTTACAAACTCATCACCATGATCACTATGAAGTGTGATAATTTTCAAATTGTAAAGATTTTGGACAAGCTTATCAAACTTAAAAAAAGCTTTAAAGTTTTCTTCCTTATGGGCTAAGAAGAGCATCCAAGTAAATCTAGAATAGTCATCTATAATTACAAACCCATAATAGTTAACACCTAAACTTCACATCCTCGAAGGGCCAAACAACTCAAGATGGAGAAGCTTGAGAGGTTTTGAAGTTGAAACATTGTTTTTCGATTTAAAAGACACTATTATTTTCTTTCCCGTTTGTCATACCCCAAATTTTGACCACTAAGATTTCCCATCATTGTGCAAATCATCATCACAATATGGATGTACTTTCATGCCTCATCAATCTCCTCCAAGATGGTTGAGCATTCACCACAAACAAGAACTAGGGTTTTTGAGCCCTCTCAGAGTACTTAGACAAAGGATCAATCAAGGAATGACATGATCTTCAACTTGTATAAACCTCTTAAACACCCACAAGGGATCAAAAGGACTCCCACATCAAGAATCAAGCACAAGGTTGCAACATTCCAAGTGGATCAAGCCTCAAGATCGCCAGTGTCACCAAATTAGGGTTTTGATCAACCAAGGCCTTCAGATGGAAATTTTCATCTGGGCATGAGCCAATTCTTCAAAGCACAACCCAAGATACTCTAATGGACCTCGTGGACCCAATCATCAAGTCAATTTAGCCTCAGGGGATGCATTTACCAAAAATTCAGGCATAAGGGTTTCTTGACCTAATTCACCCCTAAGTTGACCTTTGGGATAAAGCATGAGTCAAGACCTCAAGACATGATTTGAGGGCCTCTAATACACCATATTTATCCATTTACAACAATGGATTGACCCAAGAATCTTGATTCACAAGTTTCAATTTCATCAGGACCACAATTAGGGTTTTGAAGAAAAAGTCAACTGTGCCTTTGACTTTTGACTAAGACATGCTCCCAAACCTTGGGACATAGTTCAATACACCCTATAACCCCTATGGAATCCATCCATTAGGTTTGATTTAGGTCAAGGACTTGATTTCACAAAGGGTCGCACAGTTTGGATTTCATCCGATAAAAAGTCAACTGTGCACAAAATCAAGTTTGAGTTTTTGGAATTTTTCACAAGTATGGTTCCCCTAAGTCAAAAATAATGTTAATGTATGGTATTGAGCATCATTCATTAAGAAAAATCAATAAAAGTGAGGTTTCTTGCAAAAGGGGCAACCATAAGAAACTGAAATTTTTCTAAGTTATGGAACAAAAGTGATTTTGGTACCAACTTCCAAGGATCATAACTTGAGATCCAAGCAACCATTTTGGGTGATCCAAAGCTGGATTTTTAGGTCTTGCTACACTCTACAAAAGCTTCAACTACCTCAGACTCCAATTCTTCATGGATTTTGAGTTATGGATTGATCAAAATCACAAAACATGGAAATGACACTTTTTCCAACACTTAGTGAAAATCTGCCTAAGTTACCTGCCTTGAACACCAATGTTCATGAGGATTTTTCAGTTGGATCCAAATAGTTTCAAAACAAACTATGATCCCACGTGTTTTGTATCATATGAGGGCTTTCTAAAAAGCACAAGAGCCTCCTATAACTCAACCTGAGCAGGGAGATATGATCCCCTCAAAATTACTATTTCCAATTGCCTTGTACAAGGCAGATTTTGTGCATTTGCTCGATTTGGCAAATTTGGACAACTCCAAGCCTTGCCATCCATTTGGACACATCTGAGGATAAAACAAAAGGAGAATGATCTGATCCCAAAGCCTCCAAAGTCCAAGAATCTACACTTAGCCATAACAAATCTAAAAAAGGCTAAAAAGGTGCCAAGACTCCAATTTTGTTTCCAAGCATTCAATGGATCCACTAAGGTGTCATGGACTGACACATTCCTAACTGAATGATTCAAGAATCAGCACTGAATCAAAGAACCATAGGCCTGTACCCTAACCTTAAGTCAATGGCTATAGGAGACTAAAGATTCCCTTGGATCAACATTGGCCAAAGGCCTGTACAAGCTGCCATTCATTATTGCTTGCATAACAAACTTGCTCTACTATAAATAGAGCTCATTTGTGCTCAGTTTGAGTACACCAAAGCACTATAACTGATGCTTTCCTCAAAATCTCTCTCTTTAGGTCAAAATGCCTTCTTTTGTAAGTCATCTCTGAGTTTTTGAGTTAGAGAGCAATTCCACCATAGCTCATGATCCAAACACCTCTAATATGTTATATATAAGCTGTCCAAACACTCACTTGTGACCTGAAACACCAAAATCAAAAAGTCAACCTCCAAAATCTCAAAAATTAACTTTTCTGCATTTTTCAAGCCATGTCTTGATTCAGTCACTTCCAAAACCAAACAAGGCCTCAAACACACTCAAATATCATTCTCAAACTATCCCAATTGATTTCCCTCATCTGGAACACCATTTGAAAGAGTTGCCATATTGGCCATTTTTGCCCCTTTTGCAAATCCATGGAGAAATTTTGACCAAATCCATGGAGAAATGAGAAAGTTAGAGGCTTCACATAAATTGCCAAAACTTGCCTTGCCTTGGCCTTGACCTGGCATGAAAACAAGGCACCCCATATATGCACATGGGGTGGTTTTGATACACGGATGTATCACCGCCCCAGTGGTAGCGCGCATGTGTGTTTGGTTGCAAGGTCATGGGTTCAAACCCCACCCAGACCTTTTTTGCTATTCTCTCATTTTTTTCTATTTTTCAATATTTTCATGTTTTTGTTAATTAATTCAAAAATTAATTTCTCTCTCAATTTTAATTATTTTTTATTGATTATTTTTTTGAAAATTCACAAAAATATAAAAAGATTTTATTCCATGAAAATTTCACAAAAAATATTATTTATTTCATATATTTGATATTTTGGTAAAGAATTATATTTTTATTTGTTTTTTAGACATTAAAAATATTTCTTTCTATTGGTTTTACAAAATTCAAATGATTTTTAAATCATCCCATGAATGAAACATGATCTTCCAAATATAAATCCAAGATCACAACCTTTTTTCACATGTTTGATTATTTTAATTGAATTTTTATTCAATTAAAATACATTTAAAAAAACCAAAAAATTAGGTTTTTGATCAATATCACCCTAAAAAATCTTTTCAAACCACTTTGGGCCTCTTGATAGAGTGTAAGCCCCACCCCTTTGTAAATATAAACCTTTTTGGGCCTCAATCATTGTATAAGTCCCAGTGTATTTTCAAAATCTCGGCGCGATCGTCGCTTTTCAAAACATTTTCATCTGGGCCTACCCTTGTGTTGTAAGTCCCATTTATTTTCTTTTTCAAACTTTTGGGCCCCTCCTTGAGTTGTAAGACCCATCCCTTTGTACAGAAAACATAATTTGGGCCTCAGTCACTGTATAAGTCCCGATACAATTTTCAGAACAACGGTACGATCACTGTTTTTCATCTGGGCCTCTCCTTGAGTATTAGCCCCAACAATCTGTTCAAAACAACTTCCCTATTGATTTAGGTTCAAACTCATAGTTGTTATCAAAACTTTCTTTAATTTCTCGAACAACTAACCATACAGCTGTTACAATGGAAGCTTGCTCGCCTGTAAGTTTTTATCAGCTTTCATTTACATGCTTACATATATATATATATATATATATAACTGTGTTAGTTCTTGTGTTGGCTGGAATTTTGGTAAAACAAAGTTGAACAATGTTGATGTCATATGTCTGATGTCATAACATTGGTTCCTAACTTTAGTTGTTGCAGGTTTGAAGTTTTATATGCTGATGTTAAACTTGATGTCTTGACATCAGTTATCAGAACATCAGAACATCAGGTTGTGATGTTTTAGGGCTGCGCGTGTTAGTTTGTTTTGAGGAGATCTGTTAGAGAGATTGGATGCGAATTTCTTGGAGAAGATATTTATATTTTCAATCAGATATGGAGCAAATCATGTAACTAACATTAGGGCTGATTTGAAAAGATTTAAAAAGATTAGAAGATCAAATATGTTTTAAATTATGATTAATAACAAATCAAATCAGTGTTTTTGGAAGAGGTCCAAGCCCAAGTCAGAATTCTATAAAAAGCAGCCTCAACCCTTGTTGGACAATAACGAAGAAAGAGAGCTAAAGACTGAGGGTCATTTGTGTCTTCGTGTGTGTTTTGTAAACAATTCATGTTTGAATTGGTGTTACTATTTTGAGTTGTAAGTGTATTCACTCTAGAGCTTTTAAGCAAGAGTGTGGCGTTCTTGATCAAAGCTGTTAAGCAGGATCAAGGTGGGTTTTAAAGTGTAATCTTTGAATTGTATCACTGAGGTGATTTAGGGAGTGAGTGGTTTCTCATACCTAAGTGGTTTCTTAGGTAGAAGTGTCATTGGGTAGTGATTAAGTTAGGTAGATGTCAACTGGGATTGTTGAGGCTGTAATTTAATACTACTGATAGTGAATTTCCTCCCTGGCTTGATAGCCCCCAGACGTAGGTAGTTAGACCGAACTGGGTGAACAATTCATTGTGTTTATTTACTGTTGTTTATTGCCTTGTTCATAGCAGATTGTGTTGTTGTGACATTACACTTAACATCACACATCTGATACCAGAATTTCAATTGGTATCAGAGCAGGCATCCTGCTCTGAATCTGGGTGAGATCTAGGGCTGATACTTTCTGGTGCAATGGACAAGGAGAGTGGTGGATTTGTGAATAGACCCCCTATTCTAGATGGCTCTAATTATGACTATTGGAAACCACGGATGGTTACCTTCTTGAAGTCATTAGATAGCAGGGCTTGGAAGGCTGTCTTAAAAGAATGGAAAGCACCTGTTATTGTTGAAAAGGATGGTACAACAAAGCTAAAACCTGAGGAAGATTGGACAAAGGAAGAAGATGAGCTTGTACTTGGAAATTCAAAAGCCTTGAATGCCATCTTTAATGGTATTGACAAGAACATCTTTAGGCTGGTAAACACTTGTGAAGCAGCTAAGGAAGCATGGGATATCCTGAAGACTACTCATGAAGGAACCTCCAAAGTCAAGATGTCAAGACTTCAACTTTTGACAACCAAGTTTGAAAATCTGAAGATGAAGGATGATGAAACCATTTATGATTTTCACATGAATATTCTTGAGTTGTCCAATGCTTCTAGTGCTTTAGGAGAAAGAATGACTGAAGAGAAGCTGGTAAGGAAGATTCTCAAATCCCTTCCCAAGAGATATAAAATGAAGGTGATTGTTATTGAAGAAGCTCAAGACATCAGCAAGATGAGGGTTGATGAGTTGATTGGTTCTCTTCAAACTTTTGAGTTGGGATTGAATGAGGAGCCTGAAAAGAAGACCAAATGCATAGCTTTGGTGTCTAATACTGAAGATGGTAAGAAGGAGTGTAATTTTGAAACTCAGGAGGAACTGTCAAATGCTGTTGTGATGCTTGGGAGACAGTTTAATAAGGTGTTAAAGAGAATGGACAGAAACTATAGACCTAATGTTAAGAACATCACATCTGACAATAACAGGTCTAGTGATCAAGTGAAGAAAACAAGAGATGAAGAAAAGTCCAATCATCACAAAGGAGTTCAATGCTATGAGTGTGAAGGTTATGGTTATGTCAAGAAAGAATTTCCTACATACCTCAAAAAGCAGAAAAAGGGGTTATATGTTTCCTGGTCTGATACAGATAGTGAAAGTGAAGAAGAGAATGCCAAGCATGTTAAGGAATTGACTGGACTATGTGCCTCTGATGGAGAGTCTAGTGATGGTGAATTGACCTTTGAAGAGTTGGCATCTTTTTATCAAGAGTTGTGTCTGAAAAGTGAAGAGGTCCTTCAAGAAGGGGAGAAGCAGAAGAAGATTATTGTTCAGCTTGAGACTGAGAAAGCTGAACTTAAGAATGAAGTTTTGTTGTTAAAATCCCAGCTTGATCAAATGTCAAAATCCATCAGAATGTTAAATAGTGGAACTGACACTCTGGATAAAATACTTGAAGCTGGAAAAGGGGCAAGTGATAAGACTGGTCTAGGATATGAGGGTGAGAAGAAGATATATTGCAGAGGCTAGTTCTTCTGGGGTTAAAGAAAACATTCCTCATCAGCATGAAAAAGGACATGGTTCTGGAAATAAGAAGGGTATCCCTCACCTTGGGCCACAAAATAATGGAAAGGGATATGGTCCTGTACCTAAGAAGTTTATGCCTCAACCTCAAGGAAAGCCTCAGGTTTCTGGAGCTAGACAGTATATGCCTCCCCAATACCATAGGAGTATGCAGGCTTCTGGTCTCAAACATAACATGTTCCATCTGATGTCTCAACATCAAGGGAAAATGTATGGTTTTGGACCTAATAATGTTGTGCCTCATGGTTATGGCAGAAGAAGGCCGCATCATCATGGTAAAAGACATCCTAATCACTACAGAAGACAACCTAATTATGGGAGAAGACAACATCAATATTTTGACAGATGGCAGCCTCAGCATTATGACAGAAATCATCATCAAGGTGGGAGACATTTCAATCACTTCAGAGAAGAGATTCAAAGAGTGAGATGTTACTATTGTGGAAGATTTGGCCATATACAATCTTCTTGCTTTAAACTGCATGATTATCCCAAATCTGTTCCTCAACAGAAGCAAAACAGGCCTCGGGCTGTTAAACAATGGGTTCCTAAAGCTGCTGTCACATGTCTATTAGCTCACTCATCTGTTAGAACCCCAGCTATGGATGGTTGGTATTTTGACAGTGGTTGCTCAAAGCATATGACAGGTTTCAAGAATCATTTGGTGGATATCAGGACTTACTCCACAAATGATGTAACTTTTGGCAATGGAGAAAAAGGGGAAGCTAAAGGAGTTGGAAAATTGACTTGTGAGGATGGACCTAATCTTGAAAATGTACTTCTTGTCAAAGGATTAACTGCTAATTTGATTAGCATCAGTCAGTTATGTGATGAAGGATTCAAGGTTAGCTACACTAAAGATGAATGTTTAGTGACTAATGAGAAGAGTGAAGTCGTTATGAGGGGAGTTAGATCCATAGATAACTGTTATTATGGGTTCCTCAAGAGTCTAGCTTATCATGTAATGTCAAGGATGATGTTATGACATCTGAATGTGACATTAGAAGGATCACCAAACAACCTAGTGTTATGCAACTATTCAGAGGAAATATTGAAGAAACCAAGGTCGTAGAGGTTGATCAGTCAGGTATGAAGGGCAATGACGATTTCCCTAAAGATATGTGTGCTGAAATTTGTGAAGTCTTAAGTAGAAATTTAGGCATGTGGAAAAGGCTTCAAAGGTTAGTGAATTATGGTGTGCATTTATTAAATTTCAAAAATTTAAAAGGAAATTTGTCTTGGTGGGGAAAATACATTTATTGGCTTTTAAGTGACCAACAAAAGCAGTCCCCTTACCTTAGGCTATCATTCCCTATTGTTACTCTCACACGCTACATCAATCTCCACACTCCAAGTCTGTTCATCTTCTCACCAAAGATCGTAAGACACAACTCATCCTTGTACATCAACTGTTTCAAAGGAACAATGTCTCAACATGGGTCATCTCCCTCCAAGGAATCTGCTTTAGGGAGCTCTTCGCATGCAACATCTAGGGTTTCGAGGAAAGAAGTTTTGGTGGATAAAGCCTTGGACATAACGCCTCTCTCTATGATTCCAGGCTCAGAAAAGACAAGACCTGAGAAGTATCAACCTAAGAGGCCTTAAAAAGGTAATACTTCTGATTAATCTACGGGTAAGAAATTTGATGATAGCAAAAGTAGAGCGTTTGTCACTAGTGTTTTGTTTGGAGACAAACCTACTCCTAAGACTACCACCCCTCTTCCTCAAGCTGTTGAAGAAATGGTAGATGTGGACAAAAGTATTGATCAAATTGTCACAAAAATATTTGAGAAAGGAATTTCTGTGAAGGGAATATCTAGACCTCTGAGTCAAATGCATGCTGATCAATCTGTTAGAGAAAAGGGTGACATGCAAACTTCTGAAACCAATCTTCACAGATTGGCTGTTTCAGTCATTGAAGATGCTGAGATTGAAGATGAAGTTGAAGCTGAAGCTGAAAGAGAAAGGGATACTCATGTTGAAGATGAGGTTGATGTTGAACATGATGTTGGAACATCACCTGTTAGAGATGTTACTCTTAGTCCCAGAGGGAAGAAGAATGTTGATGTTGTGGATGTTGTTAACTTATCTGATAATGAAGTAATTGGTAATGTTGTTCCTGGTATTGCCAATAGATTGAAGACTAGAAAAGGAAAGACTGTGGAATCTTCTCCTAAGATGACAGCTGAAGGCAAGAAGAAAAAGACATCTGTAGTTGGTCCAACTAAATCTTGGAGCAAGGTTGCTGTGACTTCCAAAAAGAGAAAGATTATAGAAGAATCTGAATCTGAGTATGATGTTGAGGAAGATGTTCAAGACATCACCCCTGTCAGAAATTCCATTTTGAAGAGAATTTCTGATAAGGTTCCTGAAGTTCCATTGGACAACATATCCTTTCATTATGCTAGCTGTGCTCCAATGTGGAAATTTGTGTGTCAAAGGAGATTAGCTCTGGAAAGAGAGCTTGGAAAAGATGCATTAGAGATGAAAGAAATTATAGAGCTCATTCATGTTGCTGGCCTGTTGAAGACTGTGACTAAATTCTCTAAGTGCTGTGGTGGACTTGTTAAGGAATTTGTTGTTAACATTCCTATAGACATTTCTGATAAAAGAAGTGTAGACTTCATGAAGGTGTTTGTTAGGGGTAAGTGTATTAATTTCTCTCCTAGTACCATCAATAAGTATCTGGGAAGAGATGATCAAGAGGGTTGTGAACTAGAAGTGACTGATAATGATGTGTGTAAAGAGATCACAGCCACTCAAGTGAAGGTTTGGCCACTGAAAGGTAAATTGACAGCTAGCAAACTCAGTATCAAGTATACTATTTTGCACAGAATTGGAGCTGCTAACTGGATACCTACAAATCACAAAACCACCATAGCTGTGGGATTAGGAAGGTTTATTTATGCTGTTAGGAAAAAGGTCAAGTTCAATTATGGAAATTACATATTTGATCAAGTTGTGAAGCATGGTGTCACTAATGCTATCAAGATGCCTATAGCATTTCCTTCCCTTGTCTGTGGAATGATCTTAGATCAACATCCTGGAATTTTAACTAGTTCAGATGTAGCATGTAAGAGGGAGTCAGCTTTGTCCTTGCATCCCAAGCTGTTTGTTGGGAATCATGTTCCAGACATTGTTGTAACATCAAGCTCTGGTGTTAAGAAGACCAGTACTAAAACTGAGTTGATTGAAGAATTGAAGGCTGCCTGCAAGGATCTTGATATGGTGATTTGTACTAGCACTGCTAGGAAGATGAAAATTGAGCAGATGATCAAATCCTTGGAACAGGGTGAAGATAATGTGGGTGTCAATGCAGAAGAGTCAGGTTCAGAGGAAGGTGATGAGGATGCTACGGATGGTTCTGATGCTAATGAAGATTGAATTGTTGTTTCTGCTGTTTCTTGCTTTTGTAGTTTGTAGTTTTTATTTCTGCTCATTGTGAGCATGTTGTGTAATTTGGATAAAAATTCTTTTATGCTTATCTGGTTTGTGATTTGTCTTGTCATGTGGTGCTGACTTTTGACTGACTAGGAGAGCAAGTAGGACTAACTGTTGTAAGTGTTAGGTGTGTGAGGGCATAACTTGTTGGTAGTTGTCCAATTATGGCTAAAAAGGGGGAGAGTTAGCCTTTGTGCCTTTGTGTTGACTGATGTGGTTCTAAGTTTGAGGGGGAGTGTGCAGGTTTGAACAGTTGTATGCTAGTTCTTGTTTTGAGGGGGAGTTTAGCAGATTTGAATGTGTTTATTGTTGTGAGTATGAAGTTTTTCCGCTGCAGGTACCTCTGATGTTGGCAGAGATTGTTTTAGCCAAAATTAGCCAAAGGGGGAGATTGTTAGTTCTTGTGTTGGCTGGAATTTTGGTAAAACAAAGTTGAACAATGTTGATGTCATATGTCTGATGTCATAACATTGGTTCCTAACTTTAGTTGTTGCAAGTTTGAAGTTGTATATGCTGATGTTAAACTTGATGTCTTGACATCAGTTATCAGAACATCAGAACTTCGGGTTATGATGTTTTAGGGTTGCGCGTGTTAGTTTGTTTTGAGGAGATTTGTTAGAGAGATTGGATGCGAATTTCTTGGAGAAGATATTTATATTTTCAATCAGATATGGAGCAGATCATGTAACTAACATTAGGGCTGATTTGAAAAGATTTAAAAAGATTAGAAGATCAAATCTGTTTTAAATTATGATTAATAACAAATCAAATCAGTGTTTTTGGAAGAGGTCCAAGCCCAAGTCAGAATTCTATAAAAAGCAGCCTCAACCCTTGTTGGACAATAATGAAGGAAGAGAGCTAAAGACTGAGGGTCATTTGTGTCTTCGTGTGTGTTTTGTAAACAATTCATGTTTGAATTGGTGTTACTATTTTGAGTTGTAAGTGTATTCACTCTAGAGCTTTTAAGCAAGAGTGTGGTGTTCTTGATCAAAGCTGTTAAGCAGGATCAAGGTGGGTTTTAAAATGTAATCTTTGAATTGTATCACTGAGGTGATTTAGGGAGTGAGTGGTTTCTCATACCTAAGTGGTTTCTTAGGTAGAAGTGTCATTGGGTAGTGATTAAGTTAGGTAGATGTCAATTAGGATTGTTGAGTCTGTAATTTAATACTACTGATAGTGAATTTCCTCCTTGGCTTGGTAGCCCCCAGACGTAGGTAGTTAGACCGAACTGGGTGAACAATTCATTGTGTTTATTTACTGTTGTTTATTGCCTTGTTCATAGCAGATTGTGTTGTTGTGACATCACACTTAACATCACACATCTGAGACCAGAATTTCAAACTGTATTGCTGGAAGCTTGCTCACCTGTAAGTCCTTCTTTCATTCTTTTAAATACTTGTCATATATATATATATAACTGTATTGCTGGAAGCTTGCTCACCTGTAAGTCCTTTTTTCATATCCTTTTAAATACTTGTCATATATCAACTGTATATATACTTGTATACCTGCTTAGAGTTTTCCCCGACAACTAGGTCTAGAACTAGGTCAAGCCAGTTGGTCACTCTTAAATATAGTCAAAACTAGTTCCCCATAGGAATTTCCAGATACAGACTTGCCTTATCTTGGGCTTAAACAATATGGAACAAAGAGAAAGGCATTATTCCCGGTGAAACTTTTCTCAGGCTGTCACTATTAGAAATTGTCAAAGAAGTTCATTTCCCCAGAGAGGATTAATTCCTGGTAAAACCTCTCTTGAATTTCTTTAAACCCTAGAACTGTTCACTAAAGAAAAGATTATTCCCGGTGAAACTTTTCTTGAACTTTTCTTAAGTTTGGACCCACAGGCTTCCTAAAAGCATCCCCGCCTCCTCTTGGGCATTGTACAAGGACCCTCCGGCTTCTTAGAAGTTCTCATGCCTCCTCTTGGGCTTAATACAAGGACCTTGAAGACATCTTAAAGGTATAGGACATAACTTAGTCATCCTTTGCTAGAGCAGTCTTTCCAGAGTCAAAACCTCAGACCAATTTAGGGTTGATTCTCATCCCTTAAAACACCAGCCTCCTCTTGGGCATCATACAAAGATAAACTCTTCCATACCATTAGACT
This sequence comes from Lathyrus tuberosus, assembly GCA_022829125.1. Classification (NCBI taxonomy): domain Eukaryota; kingdom Viridiplantae; phylum Streptophyta; class Magnoliopsida; order Fabales; family Fabaceae; genus Lathyrus; species Lathyrus tuberosus. The sequence goes on along the minus strand of JALAZF010000061.1, from coordinate 3,170,309 downwards.
TGGACAGTCTAAATCCCCTCTTGAATCTCAAAGACATTCTCAAGTTCCCTACAGGAAAAACCCTGGTCATTTTAATAAATCTCCGGTAGAGTTGAAACCTCTATAGGTTTTCAAAACTCAATCTTTAAACTCTCACTTTAAATTTCCCCAGCCAGGGTCAGCTTATCATCAGTATAACAATATCCCAAATCAGAACCTCAAGGCATCTGATACCTCAACTCTTCTAAAATCCTCAGCAAGAGTTGATCCCCCTTTTTGGACCTGCCTCTGGATCTCAATAATCCTCAGCAGAAGCCAACCTCCTCTTAGGCTTTGTATAATGATTTTCCTCAGCAGAATTAGCTCTAACAACACCCGTTTGTTGAGCCCATCTTCTTTCTTAAAGCACTCTCTCGTTTAGTTGGCCTTTTTTAGCCTCAGTCTTGGCCTTGGTACAAGACAAACAAAGCACTCTCTTGTTGATTCAGTCACCTTAAGGCACTCTCTTGTTGAGTCAACCTTTTCCAGCCTCCTCTTAGGCTTTGTATAAAGATTTTTCCCAACTGAGTCACCTTTCAAAGTACTCTCTTGTTAAGTCAATCACCTTTCAGAATACTCTCTTGTTGAGTCATTCTTTCAGCCTCAATCTTGGGCTTTGTACAAGATAAATAAATAAACTTTCTCCAACAAAGTCAAAATCTTCATAAACTCCTTTAAAGTTAGGGACAATTATCTTCCCCCAGCAAAGTCAATTCCTCCCTGCCTTCTTTTGGGCTTTGAGAAATAATATCCCTAAGCAGAATCAATATGCTTTTTAGCCTCCTCTTAGGCTTTGTATAATGATTTTCCTCAGTAAGGTCAGCCTCAATCTTGGGCTTAGTACAAGACACATAAAAATCCTCAGCTGAGTCAGTCTCATTCAGCCTCAATCTTGGGCTTTGTACAAGACACCAAATAAAACACTCTCTCGTTGAGTCAGTCTCATTCCAGTCTCAATCTTGGGCTTTGTACAAGACACCAAATAATACACTCTCTCGTTGAGTCAGTCTCATTTCAGCCTCAATCTTGGGCTTCGTACAAGACACCGTTAAATCTCTCCAGTAGAGTCAGTTTCCCCCTTTTAGCCTCAGTCTTGGGCTTTGTACAAGACAGACAAAATAGTTCCCCAGAAAGTCAACTTTCAGCCTCCTCTTAGGCTTTGTATAATGATATCCCCAAAATAGTCAGTACTCTTTTAGCCTCAATCTTGGGCTTTGTACAAGACATATATAAACACTCTCTTGTTGAGTCAGTCTTTTCCAGCCTCCTCTTAGGCTTTGTATAAGGACTTCCCCAGTGGAGTCAATCAACCTCTTAGCTTCAACCTTGGGCTTTGATCAAGGCACACAAAAATCAACATTCCCCTCAAAGGAAATCAAAATCTCTCTGTAGGAAGACATTTCTCTGTATATAACATATCAAAGAAGAAAATCAAAACAAACCCTAATCCCAGATAACTGCTATAAGTGGCACACTTGTTGATTCAAATATCCAAGTTATATTCCATCTCTTATCTTGGTAAACTTCCTCTTTCATCTAATTGCTGTAAGCAGCAAGCCTCTGGATTATTTACATCCACGCCACTGTCCCTCTCTTAGCATGAAAGACTCCTAAGGAAAAATGGCATTGCTCAACACTGAGTTAAAGTTTTCTTCTTCAGGACAAATCCCCTATAAAGGAAATTATGGCATTACTGGATTCTCATATCCTAGTTAAAGTAACCCTCCTTTATAAACAGTCACCCAACAGTTGTGATAAACAGTCGAGATGTCTCCCTTTAGAGATGACAAATTCTCTCTCAGTCAAACCTTTTAGCTTCAATCTTGGGCTTTGAACAAGACACGAATAAACCTTTTAGCTTCAATCTTGGGCTTTGAACAAGACACCAAACCATCTTTTTCCTCCCATAGAATAGGAGGAACTATGATTTCTCTGATTTCCCTGTTTCTTTAAACGGGATTACGTAGCCATAAGATTGTGAAATCTTAGCGAGCATACCAAACAAAAACTCTAGGTCCAGTACCTTCATACTAATCAAACATTCTAGATCCAGTACCTTCACACCGATCAAAACTGAGGTCCAATACCTCACCAAAATCATCAAAACTTTCTCTCTCATATCTCCCTAAGAAGAAACTTTCCCAACCCATCAACAGATAAACACCATAAAGTATAAAAGCAGAACCTATTGCTAACAACATGTGGATAACCACATATAGGATGGGCAACTGACAACTCCCCATTCTATAAGCTGACCCCGAACTCCACGAATCTCTTTTAAGCGTTTTTTCAGTTAAACATTCGCATGGAAGGATAGTTTTAGATAACTTCCCTTTCCCTTCCAGCTTCACGGGATAAATAAGAAATCAGAAAGTAGCACCCCACTCCTACCATTGCGGTGAGGAATCCAACGGAGATAAGGTGATCGCGTCACCGACAAAAATCGCACGCTACAGTAAAATGGCGACTCTGCTGGGGAGTCATTTTGTCTGTTTAAGATTAAGACTAGAATTCCTAAGAGGTCTAAGATGTTAGTTTTAGGAACTATATTATATTATATATATATATATATATATAAACTGCTTTTCCTACTTGATATTCGTGTTTATTTTTTTGCTAATGGGAATGCGAGTGATGTCGCATGTGGAAAGTATGACAGAACCCTAAGATAGGTGATGGTATAGACCGGCGGTCTTACAGGGAGTGAATCCAGAATAAGCTGTCCCGGTAGACCATCAAATTAGTGGAGATACCCTTTACGGATTCAATGCTTAACGACTCCGTTGTGAAGGCAGATTGTCCCAATGTGGTATCCGTGAAACTAAGGATTTAGTAGACAATAACCATGTGGCCATTTGGTAGTGTGGTAGCTATCGGAAATAGTTGACACACGATACGACACTCAATTGAGATTACCCTAGGATACTACAGCTCGCTCGGGTGAACCAGCTTGTTGTTGTTATCCCTAGGGGGTCAATGATTTTGGGAACTTTTAACCCGTTCTATAGGTACAAAAATTCTCCAGAATACAACCTTTGGGATGGGTAGAGCCATGAGTCCATGCTTGTGATGTTGAACCCTTGAACCCATGTTTTTTTCAATGTTTTTGTGTGCTGCATTCATGCATTCATTTAAAAAACTTTTAAACAAAGAAAAAAAATCTTCTTTTCTCTTCTATCCTTTTTCAAATTAAACTAAAACAATGATTGAAAATATCGGAGAGAAAGATTGCGTTATGGATTTCAGTAGAAGGAAGATGCACAAGTACACCTTCAAGGCTCCAAAACTGGAGGATTTAAGGGGGTTGGCAAGGATGATCACCAACCCTGATGCTTTCAGAGCTAAGTACGGAGGACTGCTGTCTCTATTAAGGGTCTATGTAGTTGAAGGAATTTTGTCTACGCTGATTTAGTTTGACAATCCGGTTTATCATTGTTTCACATTCTCAGATTATCAACTAGCACCGACGCTAGAAGAGTACTCTCACCTGACTGATTTACCTATCACTGACCAAGCTCCCTTTTCTGGACTGGAAGAAATTCCAAAGGATCAAACCATTGCAAGAGCAATCTATTTGGACGAGACAGAAGTCAGGACTCACATGACGACTAAGGAAGGAATCCAAGGTTTACCAGCCAAATTTTTGGTAGAGAAAGCCCTATACTTTTCCAGTATAGGAAACATAACTGCTTTCGAAGATATCTTTGTTCTACTCACATATGGGTTGTTCCTTTTTCCCAACATTAATAACTTCGTTGATACCAATGCCATTAAGATATTTCTGATTGGAAACACTGTACCAACCTTACTCGTAGATGCTTATCATTCTGTACACTTTTGGAATTTGTACAGCGGAGGAATGATCACATGTTGTATACCCCTGCTATACAAATGGTTCACTTTCCATTTACACAAGTCTGCTGCTTTTTGGGATCATAAGAGTACTCTACGTTGGTCAGAGAGAATCATGTCTCTTGCCAACTCTGACATAGATTGGTACAATCGGATCTATGACGGGATAAGGATCATTGACAAATATGGAAATTTCCCTAATGTACCCCCTCATAGGAACTAGAGGAGGAATCAACTATCATCCAATTTTAGTTCGTTGTCAACTCGGATACCCGATGAGGCATATCCCGCGTAATGTTCATCTAGAAGGTCTTTTCTTCAAGGAAGGAGAAAATGATAGGGAACTAAAGACAGAAATAGTGCATGCCTGGAAACATGTTCATAGGAAAGGAAGAGAGTCTCTAGGAAAACCGGACTGTATCTCTGTGGAAACTTATCTCCACTGGGTACAAACTAGAGCTCTCAAGCTAAGGATGCCTTACCCTCGTCAAGAAGTTCTACCGTTAAAGGAATCTGTCCTTTATTTTATGTCTAATACGGAAAAACTCCAGGTCACTCTCAACAAAGTTCGACGGGAAAAGAAATCTTGGAAGAACAAGTATCCTACTCTCAATGTAGAGTGTACCAAAATTCAGCAAATGTTAAAAGAAAAGGATGCTCTGATTAGGATATTAGAGCAACATGTTATACAAAATCAAGAAGACCGAAGAAATTTGCTCGCTCCTTTCACTTGGCAAAGGACCGACAACCCGACAACGGCTCAAGAGCCTCGGTCAAAGAAAAGGAAAGTACCAGAACCAGCACCTGAGCTCTCCTCAGAGAGGACTTAGGATCCATAAGCTTAGACATTTCTTTTACAGCACTTTGTAAAATACTGTATTTCCCTTTCTGCAATCTTTCAAATTCAATAAAACGGGGTCTCTCCACTGTGTGATATTTGCAATCTATTTATTGAAGTTTCTTTTTGATTAAAGCAAAAACAAAAAAATTAATATATATTATTGCATATCATTCATCATTCTCACATAATGCATTCTTCTTACCTTCGAATCTCACGTGTGTGCCATGATTCTAGAGTCAAACTGTCTCATTCTTACAATACTCATGCCAATTGACAAAAGAAAATGGACGATCTCGAGGGAGAGAATAGAGAGCTGAGAGAAGAAATTGACACTCTGAAGAAAGATTTGAGAAAACTTCACAGTGACATGCAATCTCTGGCAGCAGCTCAGAGACAACAACAAAGGACTGTGATCTCGGAGATCACATCTACGCCCATAGTGGAGACATATGATCCTCGGTACAACATGCCTAAAGATCGTCCCTGGGGCATGCCTATCAACTTTATCTCTGAAGGATACATCCCGCCGGTCACTGAAGACCCAGAAACTGCAGTAGGAACCGCTAGGCCTGAAGGTTACAAAATTCGGGAAAGCGAAGATGCAAGAGTGATGACAGCAACTCCTGAAGGTTACAAACTTCGAGGCATAGAAGCACCAAAAGTCATTGCCATAATGACTATACCACAACCTATGGTACACACTGTCCCAGAAGGACAGATTCCACAAATAATTTCTGGTGGAAACAAAGACATGTACTAAAGAATGAATGAGTTCCAGGAATAATTCTTGGAGATACAGAAGGAACTGCATGCCATTCGCAGTCAGGATTTATTCAGAAACGACACCGCTAACCTTTGTTTGGTCCCCAACGTGAAAATCCCGTACAAATTCAAGGTGCCTGACTTTGAAAAATACAAGGGCAACTCTAGCCCTCAAAATCATTTGGTGATGTACGCTCGAAAGATGTCAACTCAGACAGAGAATCAACAGCTACTGATCCATTACTTCCAAGATAGTTTAACCGGTGCCGCACTCAAATGGTACATGGGTTTAAATTGCACCAAGATCGTCACTTTCAGAGATCTTGGCACAACTTTTGTTCAGCAATATAAGTATAACCTGGACATGGCACCAGACAGAGATCAACTCAGAGCCATGTCGCAGAAGGACAAGGAAACTTTTAAGAAATATGCTCAGAGATGGCGTGAAATTGCCGCCCAGATTTGTCCCCCTCTTGAGGAAAAAGAGATGACAAAAATCTTTTTGAAAACCTTGAGCTCATTCTACTACGACCGAATGGTTTCCAGTGCGCCCAGCAACTTTACTGAAATGGTAAACATGGGGGTACGCCTTGAAGAAGCATTCCGAGAAGGACCTCTGGTCAAAGATACAGGACCATCAAGCAGTACCAAAAGATACGGTAGTGCTTTCCCTAAGAAAAAAGAGTAAGATATTGGTAATATTTCTCTCGGAAAGCAAAGGCGAAGGTATCAACCAGTAGCAACAGTAACTCCTGCTATCAACCCTGCGTCGGCTCCAACGTATCAACCTCAGGTTGCTCAGAGCCAACTGAATCAACAACAGTATCAACAAAGGACACAAAGCCTCTTCAGCAAGCTCATCCTCAGTACAACAACAACAACCGTACAACACGACCACCAGGGTTTGACCCTATACCAATGTTGTACGCAGAACTGATTCAGCTACTATTAGTCAAGGGGCACGTCCAGACTAGGTCTCCTCTTACAGTACTGAAAAACCCGCCTTTTTGGTTTAAAGCGGATCAAACTTTCCCTTACCATCAAGGGGGACCGGGGCACAACATCGAGAACTGTATCAGTTTCAAATATGATGTGCAGAAGCTTGTCAGGAGCAGGGTCCTATCTTTCAAGGATACAAATCCAAATGTTCAGACGAACCCGTTGCCTCAACATGAGAAAACTGCAGTAAATTTGATAGAGGAAGAATCTAACCACACCTATCAAATTCACGATGTACTCCTATTGGGAACCAATATAGTGAAAATGCATTACAGACAGAGCGAATACGATCATGTACCGTCTCATAATTATCACCAGTGTGATATCTGCTCAAATAAAAATCAAGGATGTTTCGTAGTACAATCAGCTCTACAAGAACAGATGGATTTCGGATGGATCCAAGATCACCAAATCCGTGAGGTCAATATGGCTCACGCAAATCCCAACATTGTCCAGAACCACAACATTCTGGAGATGAATGTCAACTTGGTGGCAATGCACTCTAGGCAAAGTCAATACCACGATCTACCACGGCACGATTACAATTCATGTCCGATATGCTCAATAATCAATCAGTGATGCTCTTTTGTACAAGAGGCCCTCTGGCGTTAGATGGATCTCGGATGGATCCAGGATTACTGTGATAGAAGTAGCCGTCAAGTCAATATGATTCAAATCTTTGATATTCGCTTGATGAATACCAGTCTGGTAGAATTACATGCTAAGCAAGTCAGACTCAATTTTCTGGCTTCACATGATTATCAAGACTGTAAAGTGTGTCGTGAAAACGACCAAGGATGTGCACTTGTCCAAAGAACACTTCAACACTTGTTGAACCACTGGTGGCTTCCGATCTATCTGGATGAAGACACACAATAAGTCATCATGACTGATGAGAATCCTGATAGGTATCAAAGTCAGGATGTTCGCTCGATGGAAACAGATCTAGTGAAGTTGCACTGCATACAAAGCGGACGTAGTCGGGTGCCACCACACAATTATGAGTATTGTAGAGTTTGCTCAGAGAACAGCCAAGGATGCTACCTCGTGCGAGCAGCCCTTCAAAATCAGTTGGACCGAAAAGAGATTCGACCATGTTCAAGTTCTGGTTCGATCAACGTAATGCAAGACTATCTTCCTGATCAAAGCAAAGACGTTGTCTTAATCTCTAATCATGAAAGGACAAAAGACGTATGCGCTATAATCCCTCTACTCCATGACTCAAGAGTTCCTCTTGATAGTAGAAAGATTCTCAACCTCGAACCAATTAAGTCCGGCTATGATGGTCAGAAAAATCAAAAGGCTTCTGTGGTCATCTATCTGCCAGGACCAATACCGTACAAATCCGATAAGGCTATCCCTTACAAGTACGGTGCAACAAAAATCGAGAATGGAAAGGAAACTTCATTACCCTCCATCTTAAACATTACCGACATCAGTCAAGTAACACGGAGCGGTCAGATCTTCAACAGAGGAGTTGGAGAACCCACCAGAGAAAAGGAACCTCAAACAGAAGTTCCCAATTAACCAGTCGGTCAATCTAGTAATCCCGACCTTTCCAAGAAAAATGATGAGATGCTGAAGCTCATCCAGAAGAGCGAGTACAACATTGTAGACTAATTGTTGCAAACTCCTTCGAGAATCTCTGTGTTATCTCTCTTGCTCAGTTCCGAAGCTCACAGAGAAGCCCTACAGAAAGTCTTATAGTAAGCCTTTGTGGAACAAGATGTGACAATAAGACAATTTGACAGCATCATCTCCAACATCACTTCCTGCAACAACTTAGGATTCAGTGATAAGGAACTGCCCGAAGAAGGCAAAAATCACAGCATGGCGCTTAACATTATAGTCAACTGCCAGGATGATGCTTTAGCCAATGTACTGGTCGATACAGGATCAGCTCTGAATGTTATGTCAAAATCTACTCTGATGCGACTATCATTTCAAGGATCTCCGATGAGAGGCAGTGAGGTCATCTTCAAAGCCCTTGACGGATCCAGAAAAATAGTTATCGGTGAAGTCGACCTTCCCATAACCATTGGTCCTCACACTTTCCAAGTCACTTTCTAGGTCATGGACATCCGGCCAGCATACAGGTGTTTATTAGGAAGACCTTGGATACACGAGGCTAGGGCAGTCACTTCGACACTTCACTAGAAGCTGAAGTTCGTCAAGAATGACATGCTAGTCACAGTCTGTGGAGAGCAAGCCTTAATCGTGAGCAACTTATCATCATCATCCTGTGTAGAACCAGAAGAGGTTATTGGGACTCAGTTCCAAGCACTTTCGGTGAGCAATGAGAATCAATCAGAAAAAGGAACATTGATTTCCTCATACAAAGATGCTCTCAAAGTGATCGAGAGTAACAACGCAAAAGGATGGGGACAGCTTGTCATTCCTACTAATAACAAAACGAAGAAAGGTCTTGGTTTTTCTTCAACCTGTACCCAGACTGCTACTAACAATGAAAGTTTTCATCCCATTCAGGACTTCTTCCACAGTGGAGGCTTCCTTCACCCAGTGTCTCAAGAAGTACATACCATCAATGAGGGTGACTCCTCTGATACAGATGAAGAGTGGAAGCCTTATCTCAACGAGGATGGTTATATGTCTCAGGAAGAAATGCATACGCCATTTTGCTATCCCACGCAGAGTCCGAGATATATACTGAGATCAGATGTCAAGATGATATACAGAGATTGTGATCCGGAAGGATGTCGTGCTCCGCCAAACTCATTAGAGGAGGAGACTCTGATGAAATACAACTTTGACTGTGACTATTATGACCCAATGGATAACTTGCTCATCTGGCAGCCATACCCAGAAGACTTGGGGTAAAAAAGCCAGCCAAACGATGCATATCAGCTGAGCATCATTAAAAAGAATACCTGCATCCCCACAAAATCATGGGATCATTACTCAGGGAATTCTGAAAATATCCATCATAACGAGGAATCTATAAAGATTACAGGACAAGAGTTCATCAACTATGCTTTTCCCGAGGTCAACGTCATCGAGAAGGATGACTCCTCCAGTTCCACGGAGGTATGGACACCTTAGGACAACCAAGTGGCAAGTACGACTTCTTGGTCAAGTACACCGCTCCAGAATGCTCTCGTATCAGGCTCGAAGATATCCAGCTGACTGGATGGGAAGATCCACCTGAGAATGAGAACAATGTACAAGAAACAACTAAAGAGTTCATCTATGACAACTCTGCATGGAAGGAAGACTCCAATGATCCTGCACCGCCAGAAATCAGCGTCATTTCTGAGGATAAACCAAGAAAGAAGGTACCAGACTTTGTGATTCACCGAGGAGTTCACCGCCAATGGGTTGCTGTTGATGTCCCGAAAGTCGTCCATAAGTCTAAGTAATTTCCATCTTTGTTTTGACCTTTCACCCCTTTCACTTTCTGTAAATGTCCCTCTTCTCCTCGTCCAAAGCGACAGAGTTTTGTTTTATAGGGTTGTAGTTTCAAGAATTGGCTAAATCATAAATAAATAAACGCCGTTCTGTAATTTCTGCATTTTATTGTTGTTTTCACTTTTCGCTTTTTCAGAAAATGGTAATCCTAGAAAATAACTCAAACGAAAAGCAAGCATTTTTTCAGAAAATACACTACACACACTCTTGCATTCTCTCTATCTCTTCTAAAAATAAATCATCACGTCATGCAAATTGCTTGTTTTAAACCCCATCGAAACATACGATCCAATGCCTTCTCCCAACTTTGAATTCCCGGTATTTGAGGCTGAAGAAGAAGAGAACGAAGAAATTCCAGAAGAGATCTCCCGATTACTCGGACAAGAGGAAAGGTTCATTGAACCTCACAAAGAGCCGTTGGAAACAGTAAACCTGGGTTCAGAAGAAGAGAGAAAAGAAGTCAAGATTGGGGCACTGCCTAGTCCAACTGTCAAAGAAGACTTGATAAAACTTCTCAAAGAGTTTCCCGATGTATTTGCTTGGTCCTATCAGGACATGCCAGGGTTGGACACCAGCATCGTGGAACATCACCTACCATTAAGATCATAATGTCCGCCGGTAAAACAAAGACTAAGACGGGCTCATCCAGACATGGCCATCAAAATCAAAGAGGAAGTACAGAAATAGATTGACGCGGGTTTCCTCGCCACCTCAGAATATCCTCAATGGTTAGCCAACATAGTACCAGTTCCAGAAAAGGACAGAAAAGTCAGAATGTGTGTAGACTACTGGGATCTGAACAAAGCCATTCCAAAGGATGTCTTTCCCTTACTGCACATAGACATGCTAGTAGACAGTACAGCGAAATTCAAAGTCTTCTCCTTCATGGATGGATTCTCGTGCTATAATCAAATCAAAATAGTGCCGGAAGACATGGAGAAAACTTCGTTCATCACCCCATGGGGCACCTTTTGTTACAAGGTAATGTCGTTCGGTTTGAAGAACGTCGGGTCATCCTATCAAAGGGCCATGACTACTCTGTTTCAAGACATGATACACAAAGAAATCGAAGTGTATGTCGATGACATGATTGCCAAATCTAAAACAGAATAGGAACATGTGATCCACTTGTTAAAACTATTCGAGCGTCTGAGAAAGTACAAACTCCGCTTGAATCCCAACAAATGCACGTTCGGTGTCCGCTCAGGAAAACTACTAGGGTTCATCGTCATCCAGAAAGGAATTGAGGTTGATCCTGACAAGGTCAAGGCCATCCAAGAAATGCCTTCTCCAAAGACTGAAAAATAAGTCAGAGGATTCCAGGGGCGTTTGAATTACATTTCCAGATTTATATTCTTCATGACCGCGACATGCGCGCCAATCTTCAAATTACTCAAAAAGAATCAGGATTGCGTATGGACAAAAGACTGCCAAATAGCCTTCGACAGTATCAAGAAATACCTATTGAACCCACCGTTTCTATCACCTCCAGTGGAGGGAAAACCATTGATCATCTACCTAACAGTCTTGGGGGACTCAATGGGCTGTGTACTTGGTCAACTGGACGAAACAAAAAGAAAAGAGTCTGCCATCTACTATCTGAGCAAGAAGTTTACCGACTGTGAAACTCGGCATAATATGCTTGAGAAAACTTGTTGTGCTCTGGCTTGGGCAGCCAAACGTCTTCGCCAGTACATGATTTGTCACACTACTTGGTTAATCTCCGAAATTGATCCGATCAAGTACGTCTTTGAAATGCCTACTCTCACGGGAAGGATTGCCCGATGGCAGATGTTGTTATCAGAATACGACATTGAGTACCATGCTCAGAAAGCCGTCAAAGGGAGTATTTTAACCAATCATTAGGCTTATCAACCGATTGACAATGAGGAATCAGTCGAGTTTGACTTCCCAGACGAAGATGTCATGTACTTGATAATGAAAGATTGCGATGAACCACTACCCAGTGAAGGGCCAGAACTAGGTTCCCAATGGGGACTAATCTTTGACGGAGCTGTCAACAATTATGGAAATGAAATTGGCACAATATTCATAACACCTCAGGGTACCCATATTCCTTTCACTACCAGACTAACTTTTAAATGCACAAACAACGAGGCCGAATACGAAGCTTGTATCATGGGTCTCTAAGAAGCAATCGACTTAAGGATCAAGAACTTGGATGTGTATGGAGACTCAACCTTAGTTATCAATCAGATCAAATGAGATTGGAACACATACCAATCGGGATTGATTCCTTACAAAGATTACACAAGAAGGTTATTACCCTTCTTCAACATAATCGAGTTTCATCATATCCCTCGTGAAGAAAATCACATGGTTGATGCACTAGCCACTCTCTCTTCTATGATTAGTGTAGGTCAATGGAACAAATTACCTAAGATTGACATAATGCACCTTGAGAGGCCCGCTTACATTTTCACAATCGAAGCAGCCGTAGACGATAAACCTTGGTATCACGATATCAAATGCTTCCTTCAGAAATAAGAGTACCCACCTGGGGCATCAAGAAAAGACAGGAAAACCCTCAAAAGGCTGGCAGACAGTTTCTTCCTAAGTGGTGATACACTCTATAAGAGAAACTTTTGACATGGTCTTGCTCCGATGCGTAGATAGACCAGAAGCAAACACACTGATGAAAGAAATTCATGAAGGCTCCTTCGGCACTCATGCCAACGGACACACAATGGCGAGAAAAATTCTAAGAACAAAATACTATTGGTTGACCATGGAATCTGATTGCTATAAGTACATGAGGAGGTGTCGTAAGTATCAGATATACGCTGACAAAATCCATGTACCGCCAACGCATCTCAAAGTTCTTTCTTCCCCATGGCCATTTTCTGTATGGGGAATCGACATGATTGGCATGATTGAACCCAAAGCTTTAGACGGACATCGGTTCATCCTAGTAGTCATTGACTACTTCACCAAGTGGGTCAAAGTGGCGTCATACACCAATGTAACTAGACAAGTGGTGGTCCGATTTATCAAGAACAATCGCATCTGCCACTATGTTGTTCCAAGCCAGATCATTACTGATAACGGATCTAACTTGAACAATAAGATGATGAAAGAGTTGTGTGCAGAGTTCAAGATCGAAAACCATAATTCATCTCCCTACCGGCCCAAGATGTACGGCGCGGTAGAAGCGGCTAACAAAAACATCAAAAAGATCATTCAAAAGATGGTTGTAGCCTACAAATACTGGCACGAGATGCTACCCTTTGCTCTTCACGATTATCGCACGTCTGTCCGCACTTCAACAGGGGCAACCCCTTTCTCTCTAGTATATGGCATAGAGGTAGTGCTTCCCATAGAAGTAGAGATCCCATCAATCCAAGCATTAATGGAAGCTAAGCTAACAGAGGCTGAATGGTGTCAAAGTCGACACGACGAACTGAATCTGATCAAAGAAAAACAAATAACGGCTCTATGCCACGGTCAGTTGTATCATCAAAGAATGAAGAAGGCATTCGACAAAAAGGTTCAACCCCGTGTCTTCAGGAAAGGTGACCTTGTGCTCAAAAAGATACAATCATTTCTCAGTAACTCCCGGGGCAAATGGACTCCGAATTACGATGGCCCCTATGTGGTCAAGAAAGCTTTCTCAGGCGGCGCCTTGAGACTTGCAACCATGGATGGAGAGGAATTTGCCTACCCCACAAATGTTGATGTAGTCAAGAAATACTTCGCCTAAATAACAAAAAAAACATCTCGGTGGATTAAAAACCCGAAAGGGCGGTCCAGGCAAAAATTAGAGACATAAGCAAAAATCATCCCGATGGATTGGAAATCTCAAAGTACCATCCAGGCAAATGTTAGGGATTAATGGTGAATAACTACATCCGACGAGGTTAAATCCCCAGCAGTAACGCCATCCATCAGGAAAACTCCGGTCAAGGTCATCTTCGACAGAAGCTCAGGATGTCCAGAATTCAAAGTTGGTAGAAGGATAACGGTCATTATGTTTTAATGTTTCCCTTTTCCCTTAAATTACCATTTTCTAACTTTGTAAATACTCTATGGAATCACGCGCTTGGCCGATTTCCATCCTATCAATAAAATTTGAGCCCTAGTGCTTTTGTTTGCAATTCTTATTTGTTTTAGCTTTACAGAATGATGTTTTTAACTTGATCAACGATTCTTGAAATAAAACAAAAATGAATTTACTTGTCAACAAAAATTTTCTGTTTTTAAAATAAAGATGGCATTTCCTTTTGACTTTGAATATTGAAAAGAACATTGTTCGCTTCTCTGAAGGTGGTTGAACCTCAAAGTGCAGAATCAAAGTACTCCTTCTAAACCAGTACGCCTGAATGAAAGATCAACTGTGTCAGAGACCATGTATCATCTGACATCCCTGACAGAGTACGTATCTCTTAAGACCGATTGAACAATTCTTTCTCCCCACAGGGACTACCTCTCCTAGGCAAGGCAGGAATGCTATCTTGGAACAGTGATACTTGTCATCCCCCCCCCCCCCCCCCCCCGCAGTGGCCGAGTATCCAGTCGTGTTCATTCACTAGTCTGTATGTCGCGTCAGTTTTGTCAGCATAAACATACATACATCATTGATTCATACTCATATTCATGTTGTATCACTATCACTCTGGTCAGTCTTATCCCCAAGTGATAAAAGTCCTCTTATCCATCGAGTTATCAGTTCTTTCCTCGTCAGGAAGTGTATCGTCTGAGCAATTTCTCCCCAGTTTATTTCTGGATTGGAGCTTGTCCTCAACCACTTTGATAACTTGAACCTCTGAAAGGCAAGACATTCAATAGACACCTCTGGAACATCACTCTTCAGTATTGAAGATGATATCTTCGCTTTCTCAGATTAAGGAAAATCCCCAGAGAAATACTCTCACCCGAAGACTCTCATCAACATATTGGTTTCTTCTCCCAAGAAATTCAATGTAATGAAGTCATCAGCACATCCAAAATTGGATTACATCACTTGGCATTTCTCCGAGAAGATCTCGAAGAAAAGTATGATGTAGTATCCCCAAGCAGAAAGCAGTTTTTGAAGAGACTCGTTTTCCCCAGTAGAGTCAACAAATGGCGTCTCAAACAGAGAAGTTTGAACACCTCTATAGCTCAGACGAATGGGTTTCCCCAACAAGTCTGACATCAAAACTTTTTCCATCAAATGGTATCTCCCCAGAAAAATTTAACGAGAAGTTTGATGAAAACCCCTACACATAGCGTCCCTTGTCAAGGAAGGAACTTGACGAGAAAAAAAACTAAGACCGGTTCCTTGGTTGAAGACCATGATCGAGGGGAAGTTTATTGACAAAAGAAACTGAGACCAGTTCCTTGGCTGAAGACCAGGATCGAGGGGAAGTTTATTAACAAAAGAAACTGAGACCAGTTCCTTGGCTGAAGACTAGGATCGAGAGGAAGTTTATTTAAGAAAACTTAGACCAGTTCCTTGGCTGAAAACTAAGATCGAGGGGAAGTTTTACCCTTTTCTAAGTATCATTGCTTAGTAAAAGAAGATGAATAAGAAAACAGCCATTCATAACCACCATCAAAATTTTGGGTATTCCGATATTTAATCCTCTTGCACCCCGAATGCCTAAATATCTTCGCCATTCACACCTTCAAGTCCAAGAAAATTAAATAGGGGCATCTGTCATACCCCAAATTTTGACCACCAAGATTTCCCATCATTGTGAAAATCATCATCACAATATGGATGTACTTGCATGCCTCATCAATCTCCTCAAAGATGGTTGAGCATTCACCACAATCAAGAACTAGGGTTTTTGAGCCCTCTCAGAGTACTTAGACAAAGGATCAATAAAGGAATGACATGATCTTCAATGTGTCTAAACCTCTTAAACACCCATAAGGGATCAAAAGGACTCCCACGTCAAGAATCAAGCACAAGGTTGTAACATTCCAAGTGGATCAAGCCTCAAGATCGCCAGTGTAACCAAATAAGGGTTTTGGTCGACCAAGGCCTCCAGATGGAATTTTTCACCTAGGCATGAGCCAATGCTTCAAAGCATAACCCAAGATACTCCAAGGGACCTCATGGACCCAATCATCAAGTCAATTTAGCCTCATGGGATGCATTAACCAAAAAATCAGGAATTAGGGTTTCTTGACCTAATTCACCCCTAAGTTGCCCTTTGGGACAAAGTGTAACACCCCCAATTAAATAAAGCGGTAATAGAAAATTCAAAATTTCATCAGAGTATATCTAAATTATCATGGCATAGACTGGGGAGAATCACATTATTTAGAAACAAAACATACAACACCTGCTCATAAAGATATGCAACAGTGGGGTAGCAATCAACAGAGGAACTCAGTTCCTTACACCCGCATTTCAGATTTTAGAATAAAAGCGGAAAATCTAAAACTGAATAACATATATATATTATGGAAAGTTTGGCATACATCAAGTTGTACATGTACAAGCCAAAAGATATATATACATAATACACAAATATCACAAACGGCCTCCCTAACTACCCGGTGTCACATATCAGAGCCGACCGACAAAAGAATGAAGACGCAAAGCTTCACAAAAATACCTCCCGCAACTCTAATCTGCAATGCCTCATAGAGCGTTATAAAATAGCAGAAGGGTGAGAAAAACAACCATAATATAATTGCACACAATTATATATAACACAAAAATATACATATATACGATTCTCACCACAACTCACGCCATAATTCAATCACAAGGCAATACAAGGAATAATTCATTTTTCCATCACCAACAAGTATCCATATATCAATTTATCCACAATTCCACACATAAACAACCATTAATGGTTTATGCTAATGCAAGAGACCGACGCAACGACTCTATGCATATGCACATGCAGTACCGACTTCCAATATTTCTCATCACTAGTTCACTCAGGAACTCTGCTGGAATCATCACTTGTTACTGAGGATCACTCAAGTAACACCCCGTCGGGCCTACGATGTTCACCCGTCGCTTTAGGTCCTCTTGGTATAAGGCGTACGACGTTTATGGATTGCTTTAGGTCCTCTCGGTATAAGGCACACAATCCGATCGCTCACACCCCACATGGGTACACGGTCGTCTATAACCATCGCTTTAGGTCCTCTTATTTTTAAGGCGCACGATGTTATAGCAGATTCCCTCTGGAATCAAACCGTCACTCAGGACGTCACAACAATGCATATCATGATGTTTGGCATACAATGACTCATGACATTCAAATACACACATATATGCATTCACCTCCATCAACAAAATCACACTTTGCACTCATGCCCAAAATAATGCATTTAATTACCATACGGTCACAAATCATCACAACACCGTCTACACATACGTTTACATCATACAACAGCACCTTGCATAATACACATTAATTACGCACACTTATAACGACAAAAGTCGACAACCGACACTAATCCCGATTTTCCGACATAATTAAATCGTCTAACAATTTCAAAATCATCATAACAAGAAAGTACAGCTCAATAGCTTCACAACGATACCAAGAATGTAAAAATCGGACAAACGGAACCCAAGTTACGAAAGAAAAACAAAAACGACATTTTGAAAAGTCTCATTTTACAAATGTCCTGTCCATACGCGTATTGCCCTGAGCCATACGCGTATGGGCAGAAACTTATTTTTCCCCAAGTTCACGTGTAAAAGTCTGTACGCGTAATGCCCAAACTCGTGCGCGTACTGCCCTGAAATGCTACGCGTATCATACGCAAATCACCAGATGGCCGGGAAAATTGAAGACCCATACGCGTATTGGCCCATGGCTCGCCCATGTTACGCGTATTGCCTAGGTCCATACGTGTATTGACAAGCCCCATACGCGTATGACCTAAAACACTCCAATTTTTCACCTACACCCAGAAAATTACCAATACAATGCATAACAATATGTATCTATCATATACCAACAATAATGTACACTAAAAAACATGATTTCCAACACATTTAATCAATTTCTACTCAATTTCCCATAATATGGGTTTTACTAAATATTTTCAATTCAATCCAATAACAACAACAAAAACACATACATAATCATATACAATCATACAATAATTGAGTTTCGCACCCTTACCCGATTAAACCGATTCTAGAAGTTGTTCTCTTGAATTTTCCAAGCTTTTCTCACTTTTTCTCTTCTTCTTCTCTTTTCTCTCCTTTTTCCTTCTTCTCTTATTCTTTCTCTCTATTTTTCTCTCTTTCTATTCTATTCTTACTAACTTAATTAAAAATATTATGAAATGCCCAAAATACCCCCACACTCAATTATCTCGCAAATCTTCCCAAAACCCGATAAAATATCACAACATAGAAAAATAACATATTTTCAGATAAAAGTCGAAAATAAAATAAAATAATCAATACGACTCGATTAAATAAAAACACACAAAAACTGGGGCGTTACAACTCTCCCCCACTTAGAAATTTTCGTCCTCGAAAATATACCTGAGACGAACAACTCTGGATACGACTCCCGCATCCGACTCTCCAACTCCCACGTCAAATTACCCTCAGCAGCGCCTCCCCATGCCACTTTCACAAGTGCAATATCCTTTCCTCTCAACCGCTTAACCTCGCGATCCAAAACCCTAACAGGTAATGCCTCAACCGTAAGGTTCTCCCTTACCTCCACTTCATCCATCGGAATCACATGCGACGGATCCGGAACAAACTTCCGAAGCTGTGAAACATGAAACACATCATGCAAATTCGACAGATTCGGCGGCAACACCACCCTATACGCCACAGCACCCACTCTCGCGGATATCTGGTAAGGACCAATAAACCGAGAAGTAAGTTTCTTCGATTTCAATGCACGACCCACACCCGTTACCGGTGAAAGACATGATCACCCTCTTGGAACTCAAGATCCTTCCGTCTCCGATCATGATAACTCTTTTGCCTACTCTGAGAAGCTTTCATTTTCTCTCGAATAAACTTCACTTTCTCCGTCGTCTGCTGTACCAACTCCGGTCCAACCACTGTTCTCTCACCAGATTCGTGCCAACACAACAGTGTTCGGCATCTCCGTCCATATAATGCTTCAAACGGTGCCATTCCAATACTAGAATGGAAACTGTTATTATACGTAAATTCTATCAATGCAAGATAACTATCCCACGCACCACCTTGTTCCAAAACACACGCTCTCAACAAATCTTCCAACGACTGAATCGTCCTCTCCGTCTGACCATCCGTCTGCGGATGATAAGCCGAACTCAATCTCAATTTAGAACCCAAAGCCTTCTACAAACTCTCCCAAAATCTCGAGGTAAACCTAGGATCTCGATCAGAAACAATACTTACTAGAACCCCATGCAACTTCACAATCACACTGATGTAGATCTCAGCTAACCGCTCCAAGGTAAAACTGATGTCAACCGGAATAAAATGAGTCGATTTAGTCAGCCTATCAACAACCACCCAAGTAGCATTATGCCCTCGTTGAGTATTCGGTAACCCTGTCACAAAATCCATGGAAATGCTATCCCACTTCCACTCAGGAATATCCAACGGTTGCAACAAACCACTAGGCCTCAGATGTTCCACCTTCGATTTCTGACAAGTCAAACATGCATAAACAAACTGAGCCACATCTCTTTTTAATCCAGACCACCAGAAAATCTTCTTCAAATCCTGATACATCTTATTCGCTCCCGGATGTATACTCAAATTACTCCGGTATCCTTCCTCCAAAATCATCTTTTTCAACTTCGCATCATCAGGAATACAAATCCTACCTCGGAATCTCAAAACACCATTAATATCCACTTAAAAATCACTATTCGCATCTTTTTCTCCAACCAACATCAAATCCACAAATTTCACATCCAGCTTCTGCTTCTCACTAACAGTCATCAGAAAATCATTAGTAATCGTTAGCATTCCAAGCCTCACGCTAACCGACGTCACTTCACAAACCAAACTCAAGTCTCTAAACGATTCCAAAAGTTCCCACTCCTTAACCATTAAAGCGGACATATGTAACGATTTCCGGCTCAAAGCATCGGCTACCACATTAGCTTTACCAGGATGGTAATTCAAGCCAAAGTCGTAGTCCTTCAAGAATTCCAACCATCTACGTTGCCTCATATTTAGCTCTTTCTGATCAAATAAATATTTCAAACTTTTATGATCACTAAAGACTTCAAACCTTACACCGTAGAGACAATGCCTCCAAATCTTCAACACAAAAACCACAGCTGCTAACTCAAGATCATGAGTAGGATAATTCTTCTCATGCACTCTTAATTGCCTCGAAGCATAAGCCACCACCTTACCTTCTTGCATCAGAACACCACCTAGACCAATCAAAGAAGCATCACAATAAACCACAAATGGTTCATTAGGATTCGGCAAAATCAAAATCGGAGATGTCGTCAATCTTCTCTTCAGCTCATTAAAACTTTCTTCGCACCGCATGTCCCAAATGAACGCTTGCCCTTTACAAGTCAACTGGGTCAAAGGAAGTGCTAGCTTAGAAAAACCTTTGATAAACCTTCGATAATAACCGGCCAAACCCAAAAAGCTTCAAATTTCAGTAACAGATCTTGGAGCCTCCCATTGTAGAACAGCTTCTACTTTAGATGGATCCACAAAAATTCCATTACCTGAAATTACGTGCTCAAGAAAACTCACCTCCGACAACCAGAATTCACACTTAGACAATTTGGCAAAAAGCTTCCTCTCTTTCAAAACCTGCAAAACAATACGCAAATGCTCCGCATGCTCTTCCCGAGACTTAGAATAAATCAAAATGTCATCAATAAACACAACGACAAATCAATCCAGATGCTCGTGAAAAATATGATTCATGTACTCCATAAACACACCTGGCGCATTAGAAACCCCGAACGGCATCACCGAATATTTATAATGACCGTAACGTGTCCTAAAGGCCGTCTTCTGGATATCTTCTTCCTTCACCCTAATCTGATGATACCCTGATCTCAAATCAATCTTACTGAACAACACGCACCAACCAACTGATCCATCAGATCATCAATCCTTGGAAGAGGATACTTATTCTTGATCGACACCTTATTCAACTAGCGATAATAAATACACAACCGCATACTCCCATCCTTCTTTTTCACCAACAAAACTGGAGCACCCCAAGGAGAAACACTAGATCTCACGAACCTCTTCTCCAAAAACTCATTCAACTGTTTCTTTAACTCCACCAACTCAGATGCCGACATACGATAAGGTGCCATAGAAACAGGTCTAGTACCAGGAACTAGATCTATAGAAAACTCCACCTCTCTCTCTGGCGGAAAATCTGAAATGTCCTCAGGAAACACTTCTGGAAATTCACACACCACTGGAAACACATCAAGTAAAACTTGACTCTCCACAACCAAAGATGCAAACAAACCAAACAACTGAGCTTCATCCGCCAAAAGTCTCTTCAACTCTTTGGTAGATAAGAAACTCGAGTCTTCGTCTTCTTCAAGAGAAGGAAACCTTACCAGCTTATGATAATAATCAATATGAACCCTGTTGAATTGTAACCAATTCATTCCCAGAACCACATCTAAACCCTCCAACGGCAAACACACCAAATCCATCTCAAAGTCTTTACCATAAATGGTCAAAGGACAACTCAAACAAACCAAAGAAGTAGTTACTGACCCCATTGCTGGAGTATCAATAACCATTGCACCACCCATCGAAGACAACACAAGATTCAAACGCTTCACGTACTCAGACGAAATAAACGAATGAGTCGCCCCAGTATCAATAATAGCAACTAAAGGCGTACTATTAATAAAACAAGTACCTCTGATCAGACGATCTGCACTTGAAGTCTGATTCCCCGCTAAAGCAAATACCTTCCCACTAGCTGGAGCTTGCTTCGGTTTTGGACACTTGGTACTAATATGACCAGGTTCACCACAGTTAAAACACTTAACCACATTCTTCCGTTTACAATCAGCTACAACATGTTCGACACCTCCACAATTAGAACACTTACTCACATCTTTCCTGCACTCAAACTGACGATGCCCCAACTCACCACATTTAAAACATCTCGGAGAATTAGACATACCTCTTCCCCCCGACCTTCTATTAAAAGTACCCCTTTGTTTACCTTTATCAGTTGGTGTCACATACGGACCACCACGGAACTGTTGCTTCCCTTTCCTCTCGCTCACACTCTTGTAATGAGTAGAACGAGCCTTACTGTCCTCTTCATATATCCAACAGCAATCCACCAAACCAGAAAACCTCTGAATCCTTTGATATCCAATTTCCTGCTTTATCTCAGGACGCAATCCGTTCTCATACTTCACACACTTAGAAAATTCCGCAGTTGCTTCCGCATAATGAGGATAAAACTGCACAAGCTCCACAAACTTAGTAGTATAATCAACAACAGACATATTACCTTGTTTCAGTTCCAAGAACTCAATCTCCTTCTTTCCTCTCACATCTTCAAGAAAATACCTCCTCAGAAACTCAATGCTAAACACAGCCCAAGTAATCTCCTCCTCTTCAGCTTCCAACACACGACGAGTACTAACCCACCAATCATCAGCTTCTTCTAGTAACATGTGAGTACCCAGTCTCACCTTTTGATCTTCAGCACAATCCATCACTCGGAAAATCCTTTCAATCTCTTTCAACCAAATCTGTGCACCATCAGGGTCATATCTTCCTTTGAAGACAGGCGGATTATTCTTCCTGAACTCATCATTACCAGCAGCATTCGGTGCACCCTGCACAGCCCGAGCCATAGCCTACATAGCAGCAGCCAAAGCAGCATCGTTCCTACCAGCCATATTCTGTTCATTTCCAATAACAGAAACTATGGTTAAACAAACAACTCACTCCAACGCCAAAACCGACAAGGACTGACACAACTGACACGGACTGGCTCTGATACCACTTAATGTAACACCCCCAATTAAATAAAGCGGTAACAGAAAATTCAAAATTTCATCAGAGTATATCTAAATTATCATGGCATAGACTGGGGAGAATCACATTATTTAGAAACAAAACATACAACACCTGCTCATAAAGATATGCAACAGTGGGGTAGCAATCAACAGAGGAACTCAGTTCCTTACACCCACATTTCAGAATTTAGAATAAAAGCAGAAAATATAAAACTGAATAACATATATATATATATATATATATATATATATATATATATTATGAAAAGTTTGTCATACATCAAGTTGTACATGTACAAGCCAAAAGATATATATACATAATACACTAATATCACAAACGGCCTCCCTAACTACCCGGTGTCACATATCAGAGTCGACCGACAAAAGAATGAAGACGCACAGCTTCACAAAAATACCTCCCGCAACTCTAATCTGCAATGCCTCACAGAGCATTATAAAACAGCAGAAGGGTGAGAAAAACAACCATAATATAATTGCACACAATTATATATAACACAAAAATATACATATATACGATTCTCACCACAACTCACGCCATAATTCAATCACAAGGCAATACAAGGAATAATTCATTTTTCCATCACCAACAAGTATCCATATATCAATTTATCCACAATTCCACACATAAACAACCATTAATGGTTTATGCAAATGCAAGAGACCGACGGAACTACTCTATGCATATGCACATGCGGTACCGACTTCCAATATTTCTCATCACTAGTTCACTCAGGAACTCTGCTGGAATCATCGCTTGTTACTGAGGATCACTCGAGTAACACCCCGTCGGGCCTATGATGTTCACCCGTCGCTTTAGGTCCTCTTGGTATAAGGCGCACGACGTTTATAGATTGCTTTAGGTCCTCTCGGTATAAGGCGCACAATCCGATCGCTCACACCCCACATGGGCACACGATCGTCTATAACCATCGCTTTAGGTCCTCTTATTTTTAAGGCGCACGATATATCAAATTGCTTTAGGTCCTCTTATTTTTAAGGCGCATGATGTTATAGCAGATTCCCTCTGGAATCAAACCGTCACTCAGGACGTCACAACAATGCATATCATGATGTTTGGCATACAATGACTCATGACATTCAAATACACACATATATGCATTCACCTCCATCAACAAAATCACACTTCGCACTCATGCCCAAAACAATGCATTTAATTACCATACGGTCACAAATCATCACAACACCGTCTACACATACGTTTACATCATACAACAGCACCTTGCATAATACACATTAATTACGCACACTTATAACGACAAAAGTCGACAACCAACACTAATCCCGATTTTTTGAAATAATTAAATCGGCTAACAATTTCAAAATCATCATAACAAGAAAGTACAGCTCAATAGCTTCACAGCGATACCAAGAATGTAAAAATCGGACAAACGGAACCCAAGTTACGAAAGAAAAACGAAAACGACATTTTGAAAAGTCTCATTTTACAAATGTCCTGTCCATACGCGTATTGCCCTGAGCCATACGTGTATGGGCAGAAACTCATTTTTCCCCCAAGTTCACGTGTAAAAGTCCGTACGTGTAATGCCCAACCTCGTGCGCGTACTGTCCTGAAATGCTACGCGTATCATACGCAAATCACCAGATGGCCGAGAAAATTGAAGACCCATACGCGTATTGGCCCATGGCTCGCCCATGTTACACGTATTGCCTAGGTCCATACGCGTGTTGACAAGCCCCATACGCGTATGAACTGGAAAAACCAGAAAAATTCCTGCAGAACTTGTTCTGTGTTTTCTCAACCAAAACACTCCAATTTTTCACCTACTCCCAGAAAATTACCAATACAATGCATAACAATATGTATCTATCATATACCAACAATAATGAACACTAAAAACATGATTTCCAACACATTTAATCAATTTCTACTCAATTTCCCATAATATGGGTTTTACTAAATATTTTCAATTCAATCCAATAACAACAACAAAAACACATACATAATCATATACAATCATACAATAATTGAGTTTCGCACCCTTGCCCGATTAAACCGATTCTAGAAGTTGTTCTCTTGAATTTTCCAAGCTTTTCTCACTTTTTCTCTTCTTCTTCTCTTTTCTCTCCTTTTTCCTTCTTCTCTTTTTCTTTCTCTCTATTTTTCTCTCTTTCTATTCTATTCTTACTAACTTAATTAAAAATATTATGAAATGCCCAAAATACCCCCACACTCAATTATCTCGCAAATGTTCCCAAAACCCGATAAAATATCACAACATAGAAAAATAACATATTTTCAGATAAAAGTCAAAAATAAAATAAAATAATAATAAAATAATCAATACGACTCGATTAAATAAAAACACAAAAACTGGGGCGTTACAACTCTCCCCCACTTAGAAATTTTCGTCCTCGAAAATATACCTGAGACGAAAAACTCTGGATACGACTCCCCCATCCGACTCTCCAACTCCCACGTCAAATTGCCCTCAGCAGCGCCTCCCCATGCCACTTTCACAAGTGTAATATCCTTGCCTCTCAACCGCTTCACCTCGCGATCCAAAACCCTAATAGGTAATGCCTCAACCGTAAGGTTCTCCCTTACCTCCACTTCATCCATCGGAATCACATGCGACGGATCCGGAACATACTTCCGAAGCTGTGAAACATGAAACACATGAAAATTCGACAGATTCGGCGGCAACGCCACCCTATACGCCACAGCACCCACTCTCGCGGATATCTGGTAAGGACCAATAAACCGAGAAGTAAGTTTCTTCGATTTCAATGCACGACCCACACCCGTTACCGGTGTAACCTTCAGAAATACATAATCACCCTCTTGGAACTCAAGATCCTTCCGTCTCCGATCATGATAACTCTTTTTCCTACTCTGAGAAGCTTTCATTTTCTCTCGAATAAACTTCACTTTCTCCGTCGTCTGCTGTACCAACTCCGGTCCAACCACTGTTCTCTCACCAGATTCGTGCCAACACAACGGTGTTCGACATCTCCGTCCATATAATGCTTCAAACGGTGCCATTCTAATACTAGAATGGAAACTGTTATTATACGTAAATTCAATCAATGCAAGATAACTATCCCACGCACCACCTTGTTCCAAAACACACGCTCTCAACAAATCTTCCAACGACTGAATCGTCCTCTCCGTCTTACCATCCGTCTGCGGATGATAAGCCGAACTCAATCTCAATTTAGAACCCAAAGCCTTCTGCAAACTCTCCCAAAATCTCGAGGTAAACCTAGGATCTCGATCAGAAACAATACTTACTGGAACCCCATGCAACTTCACAATCACACTGATGTAGATCTCATCTAACCGCTCCAAGGTAAAACTGATGTCAATCGGAATAAAATGTGCCGATTTAGTCAGCCTATCAATAACCACCCAAATAGCATTATGCCCTCGTTGAGTATTCGCTAACCCTGTCATAAAATCCATGGAAATGCTATCCCACTTCCACTCAGGAATATCCAACGGTTGCAACAAACCACTAGGCCTCAGATGTTCCACCTTCGATTTCTGACAAGTCAAATATGCATAAACAAACTGAGCCACATCTCTTTTTAATCCAGACCACCAGAAAATCTTCTTCAAATCCTGATACATCTTATTCGCTCCCGGATGTATACTCAAATTACTCCGGTGTCCTTCCTCCAAAATCATCTTTTTCAACTCCGCATCATCAGGAATACAAATCCTACCTCGGAATCTCAAAACACCATTAATATCCACTTAAAAATCACTATTCACATCTTTTTCTCCAACCAACATCAAATCCACAAATTTCACATCCAGCTTCTGCTTCTCACTAACAGTCATCAGAAAATCATTAGTAATCGTTAGCATTCTAAGCCTCACGCTAACCGACGTCACTTCACAAACCAAACTCAAGTCTCTAAACGATTCCAAAAGTTCCCACTCCTTAACCATTAAAGCGGACATATGTAACGATTTCCAGCTCAAAGCATCGGCTACCACATTAGCTTTACCAGGATGGTAATTCAAGCCAAAGTCGTAGTCCTTCAAGAATTCCAACCATCTACGTTGCCTCATATTTAGCTCTTTCTAATCAAACAAATATTTCAAACTTTTATGATCACTAAAGACTTCAAACCTTGAACCGTAGAGATAATGCCTCCAAATCTTCAACACAAAAACCACAGCTGCTAACTCAAGATCATGAGTAGGATAATTCTTCTCATGCACTCTTAATTTCCTCGAAGCATAAGCCACCACCTTACCTTCTTGCATCAGAACACCACCTAGACCAATCAAAGAAGCATCACAATAAACCACAAATGGTTCATTAGGATTCGGCAAAATCAAAATCGGAGATGTCGTCAATCTTCTCTTCAGCTCATTAAAACTTTCTTCGCACCGAATGTCCCAAATGAACGCTTGCCCTTTACAAGTCAACTGGGTCAAAGGAAGTGCTAGCTTAGAAAAACCTTCAATAAACCTTCGATAATAACCGGCCAAACCCAAAAAGCTTCAAATTTCAGTAACAGATCTCGGAGCCTCCCATTGTAGAACAGCTTCTACTTTAGATGGATCCACAAAAATGCCATTACCTAAAATTACGTGCCCAAGAAAACTCACCTCCGACAACCAGAATTCACACCTAGACAATTTGGCAAAAAGCTTCCTCTCTTTTAAAACCTGCAAAACAATACGCAAATGCTCCGCATGCTCTTCCCGAGACTTAGAATAAATCAAAATGTCATCAATAAACACAACGACAAATCAATCCAGATGCTCGTGAAAAATATGATTCATGTACTCCATAAACACACCTGGCGCATTAGAAACCCCGAACGGCATCACCGAATATTCATAATGACCGTAACGTGTCCTAAAGGCCGTCTTCTGGATATCTTCTTCCTTCACCCTAATCTGATGATACCCTGATCTCAAATCAATCTTACTGAACACACACGCACCAACCAACTGATCCATCAGATCATCAATCCTTGGAAGAGGATACTTATTCTTGATCGTCACCTTATTCAACTGGCGATAATCAATACACAACCGCATACTCCCATCCTTCTTTTTCACCAACAAAACTGGAGCACCCCAAGGAGAAACACTAGGTCTCACGAACCTCTTCTCCAATAACTCATTCAACTGTTTCTTTAACTCCACCAACTCAGATGCCGACATACGATAAGGTGCCATAGAAACAGGTCTTGTACTAGGAACTAGATCTATAGAAAACTCCACCTCTCTCTCTGGTGGAAAATCTGAAATGTCCTCAGGAAACACTTCTGGAAATTCACACACCACTGGAAACACATCAAGCAAAACTTGACTCTCCACAGCCAAAGATGCAAACAAACCAAACAACTGAGCTTCATCCGCCAAAAGTCTCTTCAACTCTTTGGTAGATAAGAAACTCGAGTCTTCGTCTTCTTCAAGAGAAGGAAACCTTACCAGCTTATGATAACAATCAATATGAACCCTGTTGAATTGCAACCAATTCATTCCCAGAACCACATCTAAACCCTCCAACGGCAAACACACCAAATCCATCTCAAAGTCTTTACCATAAATGGTCAAAGGACAACTCAAACAAACCAAAGAAGTAGTTACTGACCCCATTGCTGGAGTATCAATAACCATTGCACCACCCATCGAAGACAACACAAGATTCAAACGCTTCGCGTACTCAGACGAAATAAACGAATGAGTCGCCCCAGTATCAATAATAGCAACTAAAGGCGTACTATTAATAAAACAAGTACCTCTGATCAGACGATCTGCACTTGAAGTCTGAGTCCCCGCTAAAGCAAATACCTTCCCACTAGCTGGAGCTTGCTTCGGTTTCGGACACTTGGTACTAATATGACCAGGTTCACCACAGTTAAAACACTTAACCACATTCTTCCGTTTACAATCAGCTACAACATGTTCGACACCTCCACAATTAGAACACTTACTCACATCTTTCCTGCACTCAAACTGACGATGCCCCAACTCACCACATTTAAAACATCTCGGAGAATTAGACATACCTCTTCCCCCCGACCTTCTATCAAAAGTACCCCTTTGTTTACCTTTATCAGTTGGTGTCACATACGGACCACCACGGAACTGTTGCTTCCCTTTCCTCTCGCTCACACTCTTGTAATGAGTAGAACGAGCCTTACTGTCCTCTTCATATATCCAACAGCAATCCACCAAACCAGAAAACCTCTGAATCCTTTGATATCCAATTGCCTGCTTTATCTCAGGACGCAATCCGTTCTCATACTTCACACACTTAGAAAATTCCGCAGTTGCTTCCGCATAATGAGGATAAAACTGCACAAGCTCCACAAACTTAGCAGTATAATCAACAACAGACATATTACCTTGTTTCAGTTCCAAGAACTCAATCTCCTTCTTTCCTCTCACATCTTCAAGAAAATACCTCCTCAGAAACTCAATGCTAAACACAACCCAAGTAATCTCCTCCTCTTCAGCTTCCAACACACGACGAGTACTAACCCACCAATCATCAGCTTCATCCAGTAACATGTGAGTACCCAGTCTCACCTTTTGATCTTCAGCATAATCCATCACTCGAAAAATCCTTTCAATCTCTTTCAACCAAATATGTGCACCATCAGGGTCATATCTTCCTTTGAAGACAGGTGGTTTACTCTTCCTGAACTCATCATTACCCGCAGCATTCGGTGCACCCTGCACAGCCCGAGCCATAGCCTGCATAGCAGCAGCCAAAGCAGCATCGTTCCTACCAGCCATATTCTGTTCATTTCCAATAACAGAAACTATGGTTAAACAAACAACCCACTCCAACACCAAAACCGACAAGGACTGACACAACTGACACGAACTGGCTCTGATACCACTTAATGTAACACCCCCAATCTATACCCCCAATTAAATAAAGCGGTAACAGAAAATTCAAAATTTCATCAGAGTATATCTAAATTATCATGGCATAGACTGGGGAGAATCGCATTATTTAGAAACAAAACATACAACACCTGCTCATAAAGATATACAACAGTGGGGTAGCAATCAACAGAGGAACTCAGTTCCTTACACCCACATTTCAGATTTTAGAATAAAAGCGGAAAATATAAAACTGAATAACATATATATATATATATATATTATGAAAAGTTTGTCATACATCAAGTTGTACATGTACAAGCCAAAAGATATATATACATAATACACAAATATCACAAACGGCCTCCCTAACTACCCATTGTCACATATCAGAGTCGACCGACAAAAGAATGAAGACGTAAAGCTTCACAAAAATACCTCCCGCAACTCTAATCTGCAATGCCTCATAGAGCATTATAAAACAGCAGAAGGGTGAGAAAAACAACCATAATATAATTGCACACAATTATATATAACACAAAAATATACATATATACGATTCTCACCACAACTCACGCCATAATTCAATCACAAGGCAATACAGGGAATAATTCATTTTTCCATCACCAACAAGTATCCATATATCAATTTATCCACAATTCCACACATAAACAACCATTAATGGTTTATGCAAATGCAAGAGACCGACGCAACGACTCTATGCATATGCACATGCGGGTACCGACTTCCAATATTTCTCATCACTAGTTCACTCTGGAACTCTGTTGGAATCATCGCTTGTTACTGAGGATCACTCAAGTAACACCCCGTCGGGCCTACGATGTTCACTCGTCACTTTAGGTCCTCTTGGTATAAGGCGCACGACGTTTATGGATTGCTTTAGGTCCTCTCGGTATAAGGCGCACAATCCGATCGCTCACACCCCACATGGGCACACGATCGTCTATAACCATCGCTTTAGGTCCTCTTATTTTTAAGGAGCACGATATATCAAATTGCTTTTGGTCCTCTTATTTTTAAGGCGCACGATGTTATAGCAGATTCCCTCTGGAATCAAACCGTCACTCAGGACGTCACAACAATGCATATCATGATGTTTGGCATACAATGACTCATGACATTCAAATACACACATATATGCATTCACCTCCATCAACAAAATCACACTTTGCACTCATGCCCAAAATAATGCATTTAATTACCATACGGTCACAAATCATCACAACACCGTCTACACATACGTTTACATCATACAACAGCACCTTACATAATACACATAAATTACGCACACTTATAACGACAAAAGTCGACAACCGACACTAATCCCAATTTTTCGACATAATTAAATCGGCTAACAATTTCAAAATCATCATAACAAGAAATTACAGCTCAATAGCTTCTCAACGATACCAAGAATGTAAAAATCGGACAAACGGAACCCAAGTTACGAAAGAATAACGAAAACGACATTTTGAAAAGTCTCATTTTACAAATGTCCTATCCATACGCGTATTGCCCTGAGCCATACGCGTATGGGCAGAAACTCATTTTTCCCCCAAGTTCACGTGTAAAAGTCCGTACGCGTAATGCCCAACCTCGTGCGCGTACTGCCCTGAAATGCTACGCGTATCATACGCAAATCACCAGATGGCCGAGAAAATTGAAGACCCATACGCGTATTGGCCCATGGCTCGCCCATGTTACGCGTATTGCCTAGGTCCATACGCGTATTGACAAGCCCCATACGCGTATGACCTGGAAAAACCAGAAAAATTCCTGCAGAACTTGTTCTGCGTTTTCTCAACCAAAACACTCCAATTTTTCACCTACACCCAGAAAATTACCAATACAATGCATAACAATATGTATCTATCATATACCAACAATAATGAACACTAAAAACATGATTTCCAACACATTTAATCAATTTCTACTCAATTTCCCATAATATGGGTTTTACTAAATATTTTCAATTCAATCCAATAACAACAACAAAAACACATACATAATCATATACAATCATACAATAATTGAGTTTCGCACCCTTACCCGATTAAACCGATTCTAGAAGTTGTTCTCTTGAATTTTCCAAGCTTTTCTCACTTTTTCTCTTCTTCTTCTCTTTTCTCTCCTTTTTCCTTCTTCTCTTTTTCTTTCTCTCTATTTTTCTCTCTTTCTATTCTATTCTTACTAACTTAATTAAAAATATTATGAAATGCCCAAAATACCCCCACACTCAATTATCTCGCAAATGTTCCCAAAACCCGATAAAATATCACAACATAGAAAAATAACATATTTTCAGATAAAAGTCAAAAATAAAATAAAATAATAATAAAATAATCAATACGACTCGATTAAATAAAAACACACAAAAACTGGGGCGTTACACAAAGCATGAGCCAAGACCTCAAGACATGATTTTAGGGACTCCAATACACCATATTGATCCATTTACAACAATGGATTGACACAAGAAGCTTGATTCACAAGTTTCAATTTCATCAGGACCATAATTAGGGTTTTGAAGATAAATTCAACTGTGCCTTTGACTTTTGACTAAGACATGCTCCCAAACCTTGGGACATGGTTCAATACACTCTATAAAACCTATGGAATCCATCCATTAGGTTTTATTTAGGTCAAGGACTTGATTTCACAAAGGATCGCACAGTTTGGATTTCATCCGATAAAAAGTCAACTATGCACAAAATCAAGTTTGACTTATTGGAATTTTTCACAAATATGGTTCCCCTAAGTCAAAAATAATGTTAATGTATGGTATTGATCATCATTCATTAAGAAAAATCAAGAAAAGTGAGGTTTCTTGCAAAAGGGGCAACCATAAGTAACCAAATTTTTTCTAAGTTATGGAACAAAAGTGATTTCGGTACCAACTTCCAAGGATCATAACTTGAGATCCAAGCAACCATTTTGGGTGATCCAAAGTTGGATTTGTAGGTCTTGCTACACTCTACAAAAGCTTCAACTACCTCAGACTCCAATTCTTCATGGATTTTGAGTTATGGATTGATCAAAATCACAAAAACATGGAAATGACACTTTTTCCAACACTTAGTGAAAATCTGCCTAAGTTACCTGCCTTGAACACCAATGTTCATGAGGATTTTTCAGATGGATCCAAATAGTTTCAAAACAAACTATGATCCCACATGTTTTGTATCATATGAGGGCTTTCTAAAAAGCACAAGAGCCTCTCATAACTCAACCTGAGCAAGGAGATATGATCCCCTCAAAATCATTATTTCCAACTGCCTTGTACAAGGCAGATTTTATGCATTTACTCGATTTGGCATATTTGGACAACTCCAAGCCTTGTCATCCATTTGGACACGTCTGAGGATAAAACAAAAGAAGAATGATCTGATCCCTAAGCCTCCAAAGTCCAAGAATCTACATTTAGCCATAACAAACCTAAAAAGGCTAAACAGGTGCCAAGCCTCCAATTTTGTTTCCAAGCATTCAATGGATGCACCAACGTGGCATGGACTGACATATTCCTAACTGAATAAGTCAAGAATCAGCACTGAATCAAAGAACCATAGGCTTGTGCCCTAACCTCAAGTCAATGGCTATAGGAGACTAAAGATTCCCTTGGATCAACATTGGCCAAAGGCCTGTACCAGCTGTCATTCACTATTGCTTGCAAAACAAACTTCCTCTACTATAAATAAAGCTCATTTGTGCTCAGTTTGAGTACACCAAAGCACTACAACTGATGTTTTCCTCAAAATCTCTCTCTTTAGGCTAAAATGTCTTCTTTTGCAAGTCATCTCTGAGTTTTTGAGTTAGAGAGCAATTCCACCACAGCTCATAATCCAAACACCTCTAATATGTTATATCTAAGTTGTCCAAACACTCACTTGTGACCTTAAACACCAAAATTAAAAAGTCAACCTCCAAAACCTCAAAAATTGACTTTTCTGCATTTTTCAAGCCATGTCTTGATTCAGTCACTTTCAAAACCAAACAAGGCCTCAAACACACTCCAAATATCATCCTCAAACTGTCCCAATTTTTTTCCCTCATCTGGAACACCATTTGAGAGAGTTGCCATATTGGCCACTTTTGCCCCTTTTGCAAGAAAAGGCCTATAATTGATCCTGAATATTCCAGCTGGTTCTAATCATCCTAAAAGCTTCTAAAGGATCAATTAAGAGTGTTCAAAGTAATGGATCACTTCTGGCACAAGGAACTTGGCAGATAGCACAAGAAGCTCCAAGAGGTAAGTGCATGACAACTTGAACTCTTTTAATTATGCATTCCTTTGATGTCCATTGATCATAAAAATCTCCTACATATTGTATATGTTGTGTTTGAACCAATTTGCCCTGCTATTGTTGACTGTGTAGTGAGATAGCAAAGAATATG
Source organism: Lathyrus tuberosus (assembly GCA_022829125.1). Classification (NCBI taxonomy): domain Eukaryota; kingdom Viridiplantae; phylum Streptophyta; class Magnoliopsida; order Fabales; family Fabaceae; genus Lathyrus; species Lathyrus tuberosus. The sequence continues at coordinate 3,136,191 of JALAZF010000061.1, read as the reverse complement.
CAAATCTAGGCCTATTTGGAAACCACTATCGGGTTTTAAAATAGGGACACTTTCTAAAAATTCCAAAAGCACCATTGATTTCCTCATGAAATTCTAGGCCAGATGCACCTAAATTTTGGCCAAATCCATGGAGAAATGAGAAAGTTAGAGGCTTCATGTAAATTGTCAAAACTTGCCTTGCCTTGGCCTTGACCTGGCCTGAAAACAAGGCACCTCATATATGCACATGGGGTGGTTTTAATACACGGATCTATCACCACCCTAGTGGTAGCGCGCATGTGTGTTTGGTTGCAAGGTCATGGGTTCAAACCCCACCCAGGCCTTTTTTGATATTCTCTCATTTTTTGCTATTTTACAATATTTTCATGTTTTTGTTAATTAATTCAAAAATTAATTTCTCTCTCAATTTTAATTATTTTTTATTGATTCTTTTTTTGAAAATTCACTAAAATATTAAAATATTTTATTCCATGAAAATTTCACAAAAATATTATTTATTTCATATATTTGATATTTTTGTAAAGAATTTTATTTTTATTTTTTTTTAGACATTAAAAATATTTCTTTCTCTTGGTTTTACAAAATTCAAATGATTTTTAAATCATCCCATGAATGAAACATGATCTTCCAAATATAAATCCAAGATCACAACCTTTTTTCAAATGTTTGATTATTTTAACTGAATTTTTATTGAATTAAAATACATTTTAAAAAAACCAAAAAATTAGGGTTTTGATCACTATCACCCTAACAAATATTTTCAAACCACTTTGGGCCTCTTGATAGAGTGTAAGTCCCACCCCTTTGTAAATATAAACCTTTTTGGGCCTCAGTCATTGTATAAGTCTCGCTGTGTTATCAAAATCTCGGCGCGATCGTCGCTTTTCAAAACATTTTCATCTGGGTCTACCCTTGTGTTGTAAGTCCCATTTATTTTCTTTTTCAAACTTTTGGGCCTCTCCTTGAGTTGTAAGACCCATCCCTTTGTACATAAAACATAATTTGGGCCTCAGTCACTGTATAAGTCCCGATACAACTTTCAGAACAACGGTGCGATCACTGTTTTTCATCTGGGCCTCTCCTTGAGTATAAGCCCCATCAATCTCTTCAAAAAAACTTCTCTATTGATTTAGATTCAAACTCATAGTTGTTATCAAAACTTTCTTTAATTTCTCGAACAACTAACCATACAGCTGTTACAATGGAAGCTTGCTCACCTGTAAGTTTTTATCAGCTTTCATTTACATGCTTACATATATATATAACTGTATTGCTGGAAGCTTGCTCACCTGTAAGTCCTTCTTTCATTCTTTTAAATACTTGTCATATGTATATAACTGTATTGCTGGAAGCTTGCTCACCTGTAAGTCCCTCTTTCATTCTTTTAAATACTTATCATATATATATATATATATATATAACTGTATTAATGGAAGCTTGCTCACCTATAAGTGCTTCTTTCATATCCTTTTAAATACTTGTCATATATCAACTGTATATATACTTGTATACCTGCTTAGAGTTTTCCCCGACAACTAGGTCTAGAACTAGGTAAAGCCAGTTGGTCACTCTTAAATACAGTCAAAACTAGTTCCCCATAGGAATTTCCAGATACAGTATTGCCTTCTTTTGGGCTTAAACAATATGGAACAAAGAGAAAGGCATTATTCCCAGTGAAACTTTTCTCAGGCTGTCACTATTAGAAATTGTCAAAGAAGTTCATTTCCCCAGAGAGGATTAATTCCCGGTAAAACCTCTCTTGAATTTCTTCAAACCCTAGAATTGTTCACTAAAGAAAAGATTATTCCCGATGAAACTTTTCTTGAACTGTTCTTAAGTTTGGACTCACAGGCTTCCTAAAAGCATCTTCGCCTCCTCTTGGGCTTTGTACACGATCCCTCAGGCTTCTTAGTAGTTCTCATGCCTCCTCTTGGCCTTAATACAAGGACCTTGAAGACCTCTTAATGGTATAGGACAGAACTTAGTCATCCTTTGCTAGAGCAGTCTTTCCAGAGTCAAAACCTCAGACCAATTTAGGGTTGATTCTCATCCCTTAAAACACCAGCCTCCTCTTGGGCATCATACAAAGATAAACTCTTCCATACCATTAGAATTGGACAGTCTAAATCCCCTCTTGAATCTCAAAGACATTCTCAAGTTCCCTACAGGAAAAACCCTGGTCATTTTAATAAATCTCCGGTAGAGTTGAAACCTCTATAGGTTTTTAAAACTCAATCTTTAAACTCTCACTTTAAATTTCCCCAGCCAGGGTCAGCTTATCATCAGTATAACAATATCCCAAATCAGAACCTCAAGGCATCTGATACCTCAACTCTTCTAAAATCCTCAGCAAGAGTTGATCCCCTATTTTGGACCTGCCTCTGGATCTCAATAATCCTCGGCAGAAGCCAGGCTCCTCTTAGGCTTTGTATAATGATTTTCCTCAGCAGAATTAGCTCCAACAACAACCTTTTGTTGAGCCCATCTTCTTTCTTAAAACACTCTCTCGTTGAGTTGGCCCTTTTTAGCCTCAGTCTTGGGTTTGGTACAAGACAAACAAAGCACTCTCTTATTGAGTCAGTCACCTTAAGGCACTCTCTTGTTGAGTCAACCTTTTCCAGCATCCTCTTAGGCTTTGTATTAAGATTTTTCCCAGCTGAGTCACCTTTCAAAGTACTCTCTTGTTAAGTCAATCACCTTTCAGAATACTCTCTTGTTGAGTCATTCTTTTAGCCTCAATCTTGAGCTTTGTACAAGACATCGATATAAACTTTCTCCAACAAAGTCAAAATTTTCATAAACTCCTTTAAAGCTAGGGACACTTATCTTCCCCCAGCAAAGTCAATTCCTCTCATCCTTCTTTTGGGCTTTTAGAAATAATATCCCTAAGCAGAATCAGTATGCTTTTCGGCCTCCTCTTAGGCTTTGTATAATGATTTTTCTCAGTAAGGTCAGCCTCAATCTTGGGCTTAGTACAAGACACATAAAAATCCTCAGCTGAGTCAGTCTCATTTCAGCCTCAATCTTGGGCTTTGTACAAGACACCAAATAAAACACTCTCTCGTTGAGTCAGTCTCATTTCAGCCTCAATCTTGGGCTTTGTACAAGACACCAAATAAAACACTCTCTCGTTGAGTCAGTCTCATTTCAACCTCAATCTTTGGCTTCGTATAAGACACCGTTAAATCTCTCCAGTGGAGTCAGTTTCCCCTTTTTAGCCTCAGTTTTGGGCTTTGTACAAGACAGACAAAATATTTCCCCAGAAAGTCAACTTTCAGCCTCCTCTTAGGCTTTGTATAATGATATCCCCAAAAGAGTCAGCACTCTTTTAGCCTCAATCTTGGGATTTGTACAAGACAGATATAAACACTCTCTTATTGAGTCAATCTTTTCCAGCCTCCTCTTAGGCTTTGTATAAGGACTTTCCCAGTGGAGTCAATCAACCTCTTATCTTCAACCTTAGGCTTTGATCAAGGCACACAAAAATCAAAATTCCCCTCAGAGGAAATCAAAATCTCTCTGTAGGAAGACATTTCTCTGTATATCACACATCAAAGCAGAAAATCAAAACAAACCCTAATCCCAGATAACTGCTATAAGTGGCACACTTGTTGATTCAAATATCCAAGTTGTAGTTCATCTCTTATCCTGGTAAACTTCCTCTTTCATCTAATTGTTGTAAGAGGCAACCTCTGGATTATTTACATCCATGTCACTGTCCCTCTCTTAGCATGAAAGACTCCTAAGAAAAAATGGCATTGCTCAACACTGAGTTAAAGTTTTCTCCTTCAGGATAAATCCTTTATAAAGGAAATTATGGCATTACTGGATTCTCATATCCTAGTTAAAGTAACCCTCCTTTATAAACAGTCACCCAACAGTTGTGATAAACAGGCGAGATGTCTCCCTTTAGAGATGACAAATTCTCTCTCAGTCAAACCTTTTAGCTTCAATCTTGGGCTTTGAACAAGGCACAAATAAACCTTTTTGCTTCAATCTTGGGCTTTGAACAAGACACTAAAACATATTTTTCCTCCCATAGAATAGGAGGAACTACGATTGCTCTGATTTCCCTGTTTCTTTAAACGGGAATACGTAGGCATAAGATTGCAAAATCTTAGCGAGCATACCAAACAAAATCTCTAGGTCCAGTACCTTCATACTAATCAAACATTCTAGGTCCAGTACCTTCACACCGATCAAAACTGAGGTCCAATACCTCACCAAAATCATCAAAACTTTCTCTCTCATATCTCCCAAAGAAGAAACTTTCCCAACCCATCAACAGATAAACACCATCAAGTATAAAAGCAGAACCTATTGCTAAGAACCTGTGGATAACCACATATAGGATGGGCAACTGATAACTCCCCATTGTATAACCTGACCCCGAACTCCCCGAATCTCTTTTAAGCGTTTGTTCAGTTAAACATTCGCGTGTAAGGTTAGTTTTAGATAGCTTCCCTTTCCCTTCCAGCTTCATGGGATAAATGAGAAATCAGAAAGTACCACCCCACTCCTAACATTGCGGTGAGGAATCCAACAGCGATAAGGTGGTCACGTCACCGACAAAAATCACACGCTACACCATTTTGCAAACATCACAAAGTTTGTCTTTAGAAAACTTTATTTTTTGTAGACAAACTACTAGATTTTTGGATGTTGTCCTTAACGTCTATGTCATAGCCAAGAATCTTCATTTTTAGTTATTAAACATTTAGCACCATACATTGACATTCTTAGTTATAAGCCTTAAGTTCAATTAAGCAACTCAAGGTATCGAAAAAAAACTAGTATAACCATTGTCACAATAATTGACTAATGTTAAGTAAATTGTGTTTCAGCCATTCAACCAATAAAACACATTCTATAGTAATTGTGGAGGGATTTCCCATAACACATTCTCCTAGTATTTTACATTTTACATTGTCTCCATAAGTTATGTGACTAACTTCTTTGTTATTGAACTTGATAAACATCGAAGTAACTCCCTTCATGTGTCTTGAGCATTTGCTATCTAGGAATCATAACCTTTTTGCAGAGGCAAGACGTTCTTACAGAAAACCAAACATGCAATTTATATACCTAGTTAATGGGTCATGAGAGGTTTGTTAAATAACAATTAGGTATCCAAGCCATAATACCATTAGGAACATTGACATTCCTATTATGTAAAAGATACCTAATGTGACCTTTATCACCATAATAATGATATGTTGCTTTAGATGAAATACTCTTTCTATTTCTTCTAGCAAAGTGAGGGTTTTTCTCAAAAACAGTCCCGCTTTTACTTGAGGATGTAGATACATTAGTAGATAGAGAAATATCTTGTGCCAATTTTCCTTTAAGTTTTTCATTTTCAAGTTTCAAAATTGGACAAGTATTATAATCTACCTTTGCTACCATTTCAGCTAGAGTATCAGAAATATTAAACTCTCACTAACGATAGACGCATGTTCTTCCTTTAAGAAATCTTAAGTGCTATTAAGATCATTAATCTCCTTTTCAAGTTTTGAAATAATTTTTCTTAAGAGAGAAATTTTCATAAAAGAATTTAATACATCTACGTGCATTTCATTAAACGCTTTCGACAAATATTGTAAGAAGGTTTTAATTCAGGATCAAAATTATATACCTTTGAGTATTTACTTTTCTTACGTGCCATTAAGCACAAATTTGCACATTCATCATCTGAGGTAGAACTGAAAGATGAATAGGAGCTCTCATCTTCTTCTTTCCAAGCGATATTGAACTTACGGCCATTGGCATGGTTGCCCTTCATCTTGTAGGAGTATTTATCCTTTTTCTTAAAGTGCTTGTTGAGACTCGGTTATGTTGATCAGTAATGACCTAACTTTCCGCATTCAAAGCATGTGACATCTTCCTTTCTCTTATGTTTTTCTTGTGAAGACGTGCTTCTTGAAGTTGATCAAATTTTTGTCGAAATGTTTGAGCTTATGTTTCTTCATATATTGAATGTAGTGCTTGACGAATAACCCCATATCTTCTTCTTTGGAAGAGTCTTCATTGGAACTATGTCTAAGATCCTTTACTTTCTTTCTATTTGACGAAGAAGCTTTCAAGGAAATAACTCATTTCTCTTATTTGACCTTCTCTTTCTTTTTTTATCCTACTTCGCTTGCAGTGATCTGATTTAGTTCATTCTCATGTTCGGTCATCTTTCTAAACATTTTTGTGATATCCAAAATTATTAAGATAATTTAACTCTTTGATGGTTGTAACCTTTGGTTTACATTCCCTGCTCATAGACCTTAAAATTTTGTTAGCACAATCTTTGTTAGAAAAGGACTTTCATAAATTGACTAACTTGTTGATTAAATTGAGAAAACGAGTCAGCATGGATTCCACGTTTTCATCGAGTTCCATACGGAAAAGTTCATACTCCTCTGCCAACATATTAATCCTATAATCCTTAACATCTTCATTTCCCACATAAAGGACTTGAAGAATGTTCCACATTGTTTTTTCACTCTAATTATGTGATATATAGTAATATAGTTAACGCTTAAGACGGAGATACGTGTATTTATCACCTTCATATTATATGATGCCTTTTTGGTTTCATCGTTTGACCAATCTTTTGGGAGTTTTACGAAATTTACGACTTCATTTTTGGGAATAAAAGGTTCCTTGGTAATTTCTACCCAAAGCATTTTGTCTATAAACATTAAGTGTATGTACCTATTTTCCTTACAATAAGCATAATTTTTGCCTTTGAAAATTGGTTCTCTACTATACGGTACCTTCGAATCGTCGTCACCCATATTCTCAAACTTTTGAGTCGCTTATACATGATCAAAAGATCAACTCTAAGGCCAATTGTTGGGCGAAAAAATGGATAATGCAATGGTCTAAAGGGGTGGTGAGTAGACCTCCCAAATAAAATGACTAGTTGAAATATTGTTTTAAAAAAGTTTTATCAGAGTTTGAAAAATTAAAATAGTTTGCATGGTGGAAGTAAAGTGTTGTAGCGGGGAAATTTATGAGTGTAAGCTATCAATTAACTTAACTCATAAAGCAAGAGTCGCCACCGCACTTTTATATTATCCAAAAAAGGAAGGGAAAAAGAGCGAACAAAACCTAAAGAGTTCTAAACAAACAAGAACATACAGAGAATGGGTAAGGGGTTGGTTACGTTAAGGGAAGGTGTTAGCACCTAAAACGTCTATAGTACTCTATAGGAACCCTTTGAAATATCTAACGCTTTTGGTTTAAAAATGGTTTGTTTGAAAGATATTGGGGAGATGAGAAGAGAAGTATTTTTTAAGATTTTTGTGTTTGGAGAAACTTATCACCTCATGCCTACGTACCCACGAAGTGCAATGTAGGATCAAAACCACGTAGTTTGTGGTACAAATAACAAAAGAAATTATTGGTTATGATTCATTTTATCTCGAAAAGACAACCCGTCATTCTCAAGAGAGAGTACTCAACTAATTACCTAAAGGTATGGGAAAGAGGCATTTGCATCACTTTAAGATGAAGGATTTGCTTGGATAAAAATCAATAAGACTATCGCTTCAACATCTAAGTGGAAAATGGCCATACTTTACACAACACACCATGGTTAGGAGCTTTACATCTCAACAAAGAAAATGATTCATGTCTAATTCTTTTTTTGAAAAGTTTAAAAGAAAAATGTGCATAAAAGCACATAAAGTTTTAATGATTTTTGGTATTTTTTATGTCTTTATGAAATGGTCAAAATATGATTAATATTGATTGACATTTATTAGAGAAAACAAAGTTTTAAAATCAACTTGACCAAAGTCAAGGTTTTATTATGAAAGCGGTTTTAAAGTTTGAAAACAATAAGGTTTTGAAAAAGAGAGGAGATTTTGAAAATTGAAGAAGAGGTGGAGAAGAAGTGACTATCCTAGTGCATAAAATAAAAGCTAGGGTAAGAAAGATCTAACCACATGGAGGCACTCTTCAAAGCATAATAAGAAAAGAATTCCATCCTCTTGAGCCAATAAGCAAGCCAAATAAAGGCTAGAATACCAAACTCCATAATGATCCAAAGCACAAGGGAGAGAATCCTAAGTCTAAGTCCATAAGTTCATAATCAAGCCAAGAAGTCTAAGAGTAGAAATCCACCAATGCAAGGGATAGTGGCCATAGTCCAACAATTAAGAGCACAAGTCTTTTAGTGGTTTAATCCTTTACTAATGTTTTGAGTCCAAATGGACAAAAGAAAAACAAAAGCACAAGATAAAATGGTCCAAATGGACAAAAGAAAAATGACATAAACATAAACATATGGTCCAAGTGGACAAAGGAAAAAATTGCGGAAGCATAAACAATGATATGATATGATATAATGACATAAAGCATATAAAAGGAGAGATAGGGAGCGAGAAGGAAATATAAAGGTAAGGTTAGAAGTTAGTGATTAGTAGCACAAGGGTTCTAGTGCCATAAGCCTTCAAAAGGTAACACCGATTATTCTGTCTCGCGTCTTGAACTATAATGATTAAACAATGTACTTAGTGTAGCGCGGTTTTTGTGGTTTCAAATCACTATCGCTTGGGTACTACAGTTCGATTCATTTTTTTTTATCCTGTTGAGCTGATTAAGGAAGGGAAATAGATGTCTCCAATTAACCCTGCTCGTAAACTAAGGTTAAACAGTCAAAACTATTGGTTTACAGATGCTATCAAAAATAGGGGGTTCGCCTTTTAAGGTTATTGGCTTAAAAACAGGGTCTATACTAGGTTTCTGGTAAGGTGTTAGGTCTGATGCTTTCGATGGAGGTATAAAGGTAATGGATTTTGGGTTTTTTTATTTGTATTCTCGCTAAGATTTTGCAATCTTATGCCTACGTATTCCCGAAACAGGGAAATCAGAGCGATCGTAGTTCGTCCTATTCTACGGGAGGAAAAAGGTGTTTTGGTGTCTTGTTCAAAACCCAAGACATGGAGCTAAAGGTGGTTTGTATCTCGTTCAAAGCCCAAGATGTGAAGCTAAAAAGGGTTAAGAGAGAATTTGTCATCTCTAAAGAGGAGTTGTTGATGTTTGTATGCTGTGAGCAAGGCACAAACTTGATGCTAAAAGGTTGATTGCCTCAACCGGGGTTTCCTTACACAAAGCCTAAGAGGAGGCTAGAAGTTTGACTTTTCTGGGGAAAATGTTCTTTCTGTCTTAATATCGTGATACCAAGGTTTGTCGTCTATGACTGCTTCAATCGAGAAGATGTAAGCGGGCCTTTCTAGGTGCATTATGTCAATCTTAGGTATGTCGTTCCATTGACCTACGCTAATCATGGAAGAGAGAGTGGCTAATGCATCAGCTATGTGATTTTCTTCACGAGGGATATGGTGAAACTCGATTCTGTAGAAGAATAGTAACAACCTTCTCGCGTAGTCTTTGTAAGGAATCAATCCTTATTGGTATGTGTTCCAATCTCCTTTGATCTGATTGATAACCAGGACTGAGTCTCCATATACGCCCAAGTTCTTGATCCTTAAGTCGATCGCTTCTTCGAGACCCGTGATACAAGCTTTATATTCGGCCTCGTTGTTTGTGCACTTGAATGTAAGTCTGGCGGTGAAAGGAATGTGGGTACCTTGAGGTGTTATGATGATTGCCCCAATTCCGTTTCCATAATGATTGATAGCTCCGTCGAAAATTAGTCCCCATTGGGAACCTGGTTCTGGCCCTTCACTGGGTAGAGGTTCATCGCGATCTTTCATTTTTAAATACATGAAATCTTCATCTGGGAAGTTAAACCCGACTGATTCTTGATCGTCAATCGGTTGATGACCCAAATGATCGGTTAAAACACTTCTTTTAATGGCTTTCTGAGCGTGGTACTCGATGTCATATTCTGATAACAACATCTGCCAACGGGCAATCCTTCCCGTGAGAGCAGGCTTTACGAATACGTACTTGATCGGACCCATTTCTGAGATTAACCAAGTAGTGTGACGAATCATGTACTGGCAAAGACGTTTGGCTGCCCAAGCCAGAGCACAGCAAGTTTTCTCAAGCATAGTGTACCGAGTCTTGCAGTCGGTGAATTTCTTGCTCAAATAGTAGATGGCAGACTCTTTCCTTTTTGTTTCATCTTGTTGACCAAGTACACAACCCATCGAGTCTTCCAAGACTGTTAAGTAGATGATCAGTGGTCTTCCTTCCACTGGAGGTGATAGAATCGGTGGATTCAACAGGTATTCCTTAATACTGTCGAAGGCGGTTTGGAAGTCTTCTGTCCAAACACAGTCCTGGTTCTTTTTGAGTAATTTGAAAATCGGCGCACATGTCGCGGTCATGAGGAATATAAATCTGGAAATGTAATTCAAACATCCCAGGAACCCCCTGACTTGTTTTTCAGTCTTTGGAGAAGGCATTTCTTGAATGGCCTTGACTTTGTCAGGATCAACCTAAATTCCTTTCTGGCTGACGATGAATCCTAAAAGTTTCCCCGAACGGATTCCGAATGTGCACTTGTTAGGATTCAAGCAGAGTTTGTACTTTCTCAAACGCTCGAATAGTTTTGACAGGTGGGTCACATGCTCCTCCTCTATTTTTTATTTGGAAATCATATCATCGACATATACTTTGATTTCTTTGTGTATCATGTCATGAAAGAGAATAGTCATGGCCCGTTGATAGGTTGCCCCAGCATTCTTTAAACCGAACGGCGTTACCTTGTAACAAAAGGTACCCCATGAGGTGATAAATGAAGTTTTCTCCAAATCTTTATGCGCCATTTTTATCTGATTATAGCCCGAGAATCCATCCTTAAAGGTGAATATTTTGAACTTTGTTGTACTGTCTACCAGCATATCAATGTACGGTAAGGGAAAGTTATCCTTTGGACTTGCTTTGTTCAGATCCCTGTAGTCTACGCACATTCTGACCTTTCCGTCCTTTTTCGAAAGTGGCACGATGTTGGCTAACCATTAAGGATATTCTGATGTAGCGAGGAAACCCGCGTCAATCTGTTTCTGTACTTCCTCTTTAATTTTGATGGCCATGTCTGGGTGAGTCCGTCTCAACCTTTGTTTTACTGGCGGACATTTTGATCTTAACGGTAGATGATGTTCCACGATGCTGGTATCCAACCCTGACATATCCTGATAGGACCAAGCGAATACATCGGGAAATTCTTTGAGAAGCTTTGTCAAACTCTCTTTGGCAGTTGGACTGAGCAGTGCCCCAATCCTGACCTCTTTTCTTTCATCCTCTGAGCCCGAGTTGACCGTTTCCAACAGCTCTTTGTGAGGTTCAATGGACCTTTCCTCTTGTCTGAGCAAATGGGAGATCTCTTCTAGAATTTCGTCGTCATCTTCTTCTTCAGCCTCAAATACCGATAATTCAAAGTTGTGAGAAGGCATCGGATCGAATGTTTCAACGGGGTTTAAAACAAGCAATCTGTATGACATGATGATTGTTTTTTAGAAGAGATAGAGAGAATGTGAAATTTTGGTATCAGATATGTGATGTTAAGTGTGATGTCACAACAACATAATCTGCTATATGATACAAGGCAATAAAATAACAGTAAATCAACACAGAGAATTGTTCACCCAGTTCGGTCTAACTACCTACGTCTGGGGGCTACCAAGCCAGGGAGGAAATTAACTATTAGTAGTATTAAATTACAGACTCAACAATCCCAGTTGATAATCCACTAACTTAATCACTACCCAATGACACTTCTACCTAAGATACATTTAGATATGAGAAACCACTCACTCCCCCTTAATCACCTCAGTGATACAACTCAAAGATTACAAAGTTCACAACTTGATCTTGCTTAAAAGCTTTGATCAAGAACAATACTCTCTTGCTTAAAAGCTTTAGAGAGGACAATTACAACTCAAACAAACTATACCAATTCAAGCATGAATGGCTTACAAAACACAAATGAAAACTCTAACAACTGATACTCAGTATACACTCTCTAGTCTTCGTATCTTCCAAGTAGGGTTGTGGCTGCTTTAAATAGAAACTCAGACTTGGGCTTGGACTCCTGCAAATATCTTATTTAATTTGAATTTAAAAACAGATTTTATCTTCAAATCTTTTCATATCTTTCAGCCCTAAAAACAGCAACAAGATCTGCTCCATATCTGATTGCAACTGAATATATCTTTACCAAGATGTTCGCCTGCAATCTCTCCACCAGATCTCTCAAAACAAACTGATACACGCAGCCCTAACAAAACACAACAGACTGATGTTTTGATGTTCTGTCAACTGATGTCAATACATCATGTTTAACATCAGCACACAAAACTGCAACCCTAAATAACTTAACATAAACTGAATGTTAAGAACTCATGTTAAGACATCAAACAAATGACATCTTCAACAACAACATTGTTTTAGCAAAATTGCAGCCAATACAAGAACTAACAATCTCCCCCTTTGGCTAATTTTGGCTAAAATAATCTCAACCTACACCAGAGATACCAGCAGCAAAAAAAAACAATACAAACAGCAGCAACAACTTCCAAAGCTGCACAACACAAAACTCCCCCTCAAAACAAGAACCACAGCAAACAGCTAGGTAACTCTCCCCCTTTTTAGCCACAATTGGCCAACCATCAAACAGTTAGTCCCTCTCACTACTGTCAAAAACTACCAGTTAATCCTAGGCTAGCTCTCCTTGTCAGTCAAAAGAAGGCATCACATGACAAGACAAATCATAGAACAAAAACCAGATAAACATAACAGTACCATTATCCAAGATACAAAATAGGCACTCAAGGTGCAGAAAAAGATAAAACAAAAAAATTGAAACAGCACAGCTAGCTTAATCAATCTTCATCAGAATCATCAGTAGAAACATCTTCATCATCCTCATTCTCAGTTGTTGAATCACCATTCTCAGAACCTGAACCTTCAGCATTGACATTTGCATTGACATCCTCATCATCTCCATCCTGTTCCAAAGACTTGATCAACTGCTCAAGTTTCATCTTCCTAGCAGTGCTGGTGCTGATCACCACATCTAGATCCTTGCAGGAAGACTTCAATTCTTCTATCATATCAGCTTTGGTACATGCCTTCTTGACACCAGAACCTGATGTTGAGACAATATCTGGGACATGATTCCCTACAAATAACTTGGGATGCAAGGATAATGCAGACTCCCTCTTGCAAGCAATATCTGAAGTAGTCAATATTCTAGGATGTTTCTTCAGGATCACTCCACAAATGAGAGTAGGAAATGCTATAGGAATTTTAATAGCATTTGTTGAAGCATGCTTCACAGTCTGATCAAAAATGTAGGACCCATAATCAAAGTTTTATTTGTCCCAACAGCATAAATCATCTTCCCTAAGCCAACAGAGATAGTAGTTTTGTGATTAGTGGGGACCCAATTTGCAACACCTATCCTGTGCAGGACAGCATATTTGACACTAAGAAGACTAGCAGACATCTTTCCTTTCAAAGGCCAAACCTTCACTTGAGTTGCAGTGATCTCCTTGCACACCTCATTGTTAGTAACTTCCAGCTCTCTATAATCTTGCTCATTTCTTCCTAGGTAGGTGTTGATAACCTCAGGAGAAAAATCAATACACTTACCTCTCACATATACTTTTCTAAAGTCCACACTCCTTCTGTCAGTAATGTCCACAGGAATGTTTACAACAAACTCCTTAACTAGCCCATCATAACATTTGGAGAACCCAAAAACAGTTTTCATCAACCCAGCAAACTTAATCAGCTCCATAACTTCCTTAATCTCCAGAGCATCTTTGCCAAGCTCTCTTTCCAGAGCCAATCTTCTTTGACACACAAACTTCCACATGTGAGCACTTCCAGCATAGTGAAAAGAGATGTTGTCCACAGGTACATCAGGAACCTTATCAGCAATCCTCTTCAAAATGGACCTTCTCACTGGAGTGATGTCTTGAACATCCTCATCAACATCAAACTCAGAGTCAGAATCTTCCCTTATCTTCCTCTTTTTGGATGAGCCAGAAACCTTGCTCCAAGACTTTGCAGGGCCAACAATAGGAGTTTTCTTCTTTTTGCTTTCAGTTCTCACCTTAGGAGATGAATCAACAGTCTTCCCTTTTCTAGACTTCAATCTTTTTGCAATACCTGGAATTGCATTGCCAATAACCTCATTGTCTGACAAATCCTCAACATTCACAACCTCAACAGGCTTCTTTCCTTTGGGGCTAGAAGAAACTTCCCTAGCAGGTGATGTTCTAACATCAGGTTCAACATTAACCCTAGCTCCAACAATAGGATCAACATCGGATTCAGCTTCAGTTTCAGCATCTTCAATGACAGAAACAGCCAACCTGTGAAGATTGGTTTCAGCTGGTTGCATGTCATCCTTTTTACCTTCAGATTGCACAGCAGCCATTTGAGCCAAAGGTCTTGATATTCCAGCCACGGGAATTCCTTTCTCAAAAATCTTAGTGACAATCTGACTTATACTTTTATCAACATCTACAGTCTCTTCCTCATTCTGATTTCCAACAGCTTGAGGAGTGGAGGTCCTAGGAGCAGATTTATCTCTAAACAGAATTCTAGTAACAAACTCTCTACTTTTCCTATCATCAAATTTTTTTCCAGCAGAATGATCAGAAGATTTACCTGATGTATCATGAGAAGGCCTTTTTGTTTGCAGCTTGTCAGGTCTTGTCTTAGAAACTGGAATCATTGAGAGAGGGGATATATCCAAAGCTTCATCCTCAGAAACCCCTTTCGTCGAAACCCTAGGTTTTGTATGTGAGGGACTCTTGGATGCAGACTTCTTGGAGGGAGATGACATTTGTTGAGACATTGTTCCTCTGTAGCAACTGATGAACAAAAATGTGTTGAGACTTCTATTCTTTGGAGAGAAGATGAACAGACTATGTGAATGAGGATTGATGTAGCGTGTGGAGGCAAAGTGAGGAAATGATTGCATAGGGTAGGAGGGCTGCTTTTGTTAAGCACTTAAAAGCCAATAAATGTAATTCCCCCACCAAAATGTATAACATTTCAAATTTTTGAATTTTAATAAATGTTCAGCACAATTCATTAACATCTGTTGACTTTTACACATACCCCGTTTTCCTCTTACGACATCACAATGTTCAGCACATATATCCTTAGAGAAACTGTCATTACACCTCCTTCCTGTATGGTCAACCTCAATGATCTTGCTTTCCCTAAGATTAACACTAGAGTGTTTGGAGATCCTTGGAATGTCACAGTAGGATGTCATGACATCATGCTTGACATTGCGATCAATCAGACCTTGTTTCACCTCTAGATGTTCTCCCTTTTTATCCCATAGATAGCAGTTGTCTTTGGACTTAGCACCCTTCATGACAACTTCACATTTCTCATTAGTGACAATACATTCAGCTTTAGTAAAGTGAACTTTAAGTCCTTGCTCACATAGTTGACTAATACTGATTAAGTTGGCCTTCAATCCTTTGACCAATAACACATCATCTAGTCTAGGAGCACCTGCACAGTTCAGTCTTCCCACACCCTTGATTTCTCCTTTGACACCATCTGTAAAAGTTACATAGCTGGAATAATGTTTAACATTCAACAACAAACTCTTCATACTTGTCATGTGCCTAGAGCAACCACTATCAAAATACCAGTCCTCTTTGGCAGAACCAGTTAAGGACATCTGAGCTAACAAACAAGTGGCACCATCTTTGGGAACCCATTACTTAACAACAGTAGGACTATCCTGATTCTGTCTAGGTTGGGGATTAGGTTGAGGATATCCATAGAGCTTGAAACAGAAAGATTTCAAGTGACCAAATCTTCCACAATAGTGACGTCTCCAGCTTTGAAACTCTTCTCTGAAGTGATTAACATGCCTTCTCTCTTGAGGATGTTTTCTGTTATACTGCTGAGGCTGCTTTCTGCCATAATATTGAGGTTGCCTTCTCCCATAGTATTGAGACTGTCTCTTCCCATAGTATTGAGACTGTCTCCTATGATAATGAGGTTGTCTTTTGTAATGATGATTAGGTTGTCTTTTCCCATGATGATGGGGCTTTCTTCTGCCATAATAATGAGGCATAGTATTATTAGGCCCATACATTTTCCCATGATGTTGAGACATAGGTTGGGACATGTTATGTTTAGGTCTAGATGCATAACCTTTCCCATGGTGTTGAGTCTTCTGATGAGGTACATATTGCTTGGGTCCTGACACATGAGCTTTCCCTTGATGTTGAGACATCTGATGGGACAAGTTTTGTTTGGTTCCAGAAGAACTAGCATCTGAAGAAGATTTCTTTTCAACATTAAATCCTAGACCAGTCTTATCACTTGCTCCTTTTACAGCCTGAAGGATTTCATCCAGAGTATCAGTTCCACTATTCAACATTCTGATGGATTTGGACATTTGATCAAGCTGGGATTTTAACAACAGAACTTCATTCTCAAGTTCAGCTTTATCAGCCTTAAGCTGGATTATAATTTTCTTCTGCTTCTCCCTTTCTTGACAAACCTCTTCACTTTTCAGACACAACTCTTTATAGGAGGTTGCTAGCTCTTCAAAGGTCAGATCATCATCACTAGACTCTCCATCAGAAGCACATATTCTAGTCAATGCCCTAACATGCTTGGCAGTCTATTCATCACTCTCACTCTCAGTATCAGACCAGGAAACAGATAACCCCTTTTTCTGCTTCTTGAGATATGTAGGACATTCTTTTCTGACATGACCATAACCTTCACACTCATAGCATTGGACTCCTTTGTCAAGATTAGGCTTCTCCTCAGTTGTAGTTCTCTTGTTGATGTCATACGAGATGTTCTTAACATTTGGTCTATAGTTCCTGTCCATTCTTTTTAACACCTTATTAAACTGTCTTCCTAGAAGAACAATGGCATGGGACAGCTCCTCCTGAGACTCAGGACTATTCTCTTTCTTAGCATCTTTAGAACTAGATACCAAAGCTATGCTTTTGGTCTTCTTTTCAGATTCCTCATCCATCCCTAATTCAAAAGTTTGAAGAGAACCAATCAACTCATCCACCCTCATCTTGCTGATGTCTTGAGCTTCTTCTATAGCAGTCACCTTCATTTTATATCTCTTGGGAAGGGATCTAAGAATCTTCCTTACCAGCTTTTCTTCAGTCATTTTCTCTCCAAGGGCACTAGAAGCATTTGACAGCTCAAGAATATTCATGTGAAAATCATGAATGGTCTCATCATCCTTCATCTTCAGATTTTCAAACTTTGTTGTCAGCAGTTGAAGTCTTGACATCTTGACTTTGGAGGTTCCTTCATGAGTAGTTTTCAAGACATCCCAAGCTTCCTTAGCCACTTCGAAAGTGTTGACCAGCCTAAAGATGTTCTTGTCAATACCATTAAAAATGGCATTCAAAGCCTTAGAATTTCCAAGCGCAAGTTCATCTTCTTCCTTGGTCCAATCTTCCTCAGGTTTCAGCTTTGATGTTCCATCTTTTTCAACAATAACAGGATATTTCCATTCTTTTAAAACAGCCTTCCAAGCCCTGCTGTCCAAGGACTTCAAGAAATACGAGGTTTCCAATAATCATAATTTTAGCCATCTAGAATGGGGGGTCTATTCACAAATCCACCACTCTCCTTGTATATAGTACCAGAAAGTAACAGCCCTAGATCTCACCCAGATGCAGAGCAGGATGCCTGCTCTGATACCAATTGAAATTTTGGTATCAGATATGTAATGTTAAGTGTGATGTCACAACAACACAATATGTTATATGAAACAAGGCAATAAATAATAGTAAATCAACACAGAGAATTGTTCACCCAGTTCGGTCTAACTACCTACGTCTGGGGGCTACCAAGCCAGGGAGGAAATTCACTATTAGCAGTATTAAATTACAGACTCAACAATCCCAGTTGACAATCCACTAACTTAATCACTACCCAATGACACTTCTACCTAAGATACACTTAGATATGAGAAACCACTCACTCCCCCTTAATCACCTCAGTGATACAACTCAAAGATTACAAAGTTCACAACTTGATCTTGCTTAAAAGCTTTGATCAAGAACAATACTCTCTTGCTTAAAAGCTTTAGAGAGGACAATTACAACTCAAATAAACTATACCAATTCAAGCATGAATGGCTTACAAAACACAAATGAAAACTCTAACAACTGATACTCAGTATACACTCTCTAGTCTTCGTATCTTCCAAGTAGGGTTGTGGCTGCTTTAAATAGAAACTCAGACTTGGGCTTGGACTCCTGCAAATATCTGATTTGATTTGAATTTAAAAACAGATTTTATCTTCAAATCTTTTCATATCTTTCAGCCCTAAAAACAGCAACAAGATCTGCTCCATATCTGATTGCAACTGAATATATCTTTACCAAGATGTTCGCCTGCAATCTCTCCACCAGATCTCTCAAAACAAACTGATACATGCAGTCCTAAAAAAACACAACAGACTGATGTTCTGATGTTCTGTCAACTGATGTCAAGACATCATGTTTAACATCAGCACACAAAACTGCAACCCTAAATAACTTAACATAAACTGAATGTTAAGAACTCATGTTAAGACATCAGACAAATGACATCTTCAACAACAACATTGTTTTACAAAAATTGCAGCCAATACAAGAACTAACAGAATGCAAAAGTGTGTGCAGTGTATTTTTTTTTACTGCTTGTTTTTATTTGTTGTTTTTTAGGATTACCTTTTTCTGAAAAAGCGAAAAGAGAAAACAGCAATAAATGCAAAATTACAGAACGACATTATTTTATTTATGATCTTGTCAATTCTTGAAACTACAGCCCTATAAAACAAAACTCTGTCGCTTTGGGCGAAGCGAAGAGGGATATTTACAGAAAGTGAGCCCTATCAAAACATCTATTTCACCTGGGCAGGGTGAAAGGTTAAAGACGGCAATTACTTTGACTTGTGAACAATCTTCGGAACATCGACAGCAACCCATTGGCGGCGAACTCCTCGGTGAATCACAAAGTCTGGTACCTTCCTTGATTTGTCTTAAGAAATAATGTTGATTTCTGGTGGAGCATGATCATTGGAATCTGTCTCCCAGGCAGAGTTGTCGTAGGAGGATTCCTCTGTGTATTTTGCATAGTATTTGTGCTCTCAGGTAAATCTCCTCATCCCGTTGGCTGGATGTCTTTGAGCCTAATACGAGAGCTTTCAGGAGCAGTGTACTTGACCATATAATCGAACTTGCCGCTCGGTTTTCCCAGGGTATCCCACACTTCTTTGGAACTGGAGGAGTCATCTCTCTCAATGATGTTCACCTTGGGAAAAGCATAGTTAATGAATTCTAGTCCTGCAAACTTTGCGAATTCATCGTCGTGCTGGATAGTTTCTGAATGACCTGAGTGTTGATCCCATGATATGGTGGGGACGCAGGTATTCTTTTCAATGATGCTCAGCTGATTTTCATTATTCGGCTGATTTTCTTGCCCCAAGTCTCCTGGGTACGGCTGCAAGATAGGCAGGCCATCCATTGGGCCATAATAGTCGTGGTCAAAGCTATCTTTCATCAGAGTGTCCTCCTCTAATGAGTTTGGTGGAGCATGGCATCCTTCCGAATCACAATCTCCGTATATAAAAAGAGAGATAGGGAGCGAGAAGGAAACATAAAGGTAAGTTTAGAAGTTAGTGGTTAGTAGTACAAAGGCTCTAGTGCCATAAGCCTTCAAAAGGTAACACCGATTATTCCGTCTCGCGTCTTGAACTATAATGATTAAACAATGTACTTAAGTTAAGGTTAATGAAGACTTGTTAGAAGATTGATAGAATCAAAGCCTCTACGCAACAAGCTTCAATGATTTTAAACCTAATATAAAAGATTAACCATCATTGGGATTACACAACCAAAAGGTTTGGACCACGAAAGATCAAGTTCCGATTTGGAGGAAGGGACAAATGTAGCGCTATGTTAAGCAATCTCCAAGTGACTTATAAAGAAGTCACCCTACTCGAGGTCGGTCAATAGTACTATTTGTGCTAATGCATGCTAGATGAACGATATGTAAATCGTCTTCCAAAAGCAATACCGCACGAAAAGAAAATAGGTAGCGATCTAGTCTTGACCAAGAATTCAACAAAGAAATTCTAAGATCCATAAGACTTTCATCCATCAAAATAAAAAAGGGAAATAGATGAAGAGAAAGCCAAATTAAACCACAAAATTATGTGATCTAAGGCTAAGAACAAAGGGAAAGGGAAGGAAATGGCAAAGGAACCAAAATATTCCCAAAAACAAGCCAAGAATTGCATTCTGACTCAGAGTAACTGGTTACTCTATATAGGGTAACCGGTTACTCTGCACGCAGAGTCAAAAAAGGTGCAAAATTCAGCATGATCATCTTCCAAAACTTTCTTCAAACACCTTGTGATTAGGGGTGTTCATTGATTCGGGCAAATCCGAACCAAACCGGAATCCAAACCAAACCATTGTGTTTGGTTCGAGCATTTTTTTAGTTCGGGAAAAAACCGAACCAAACCAATGAAACCCAATGTTAATTGGTTCGGGCAATGGATTTTCAAAATTCTACCCGCGAGCCCGTCTACCCGAACCAATCATAATTAATTAGTATAATATATATCATCATTATCATGAAAACTAGAATGAAATATTAAACTTCAAGAAGAAAAAAAATGAAATGTCATTTGTGATATGCACAACTAATATGGAGAAACAATAAAATTAAGAATTTTATATTATTTTGGAAAATTAGTTGATATAAGTTCATATTTTTTTAAAAATATTTTTGCACATTTGTTTCTAATGTACCCGATCAATCCAACCCAAACCAACCTGTTGTTTATTGGTTTGGTTCGGTTTGGGCTTTATCACAAAATTGTGTAAATCCAATCCAAACCAATCCATATATTTTTGATCGGTTTGGGTATCGGATTCTCCCAAAATCGAACCAAACCGGCCCGCGAACACCCCTACTTGTGATCATGGAATCAAAATTGTACAAAATTTTAAGTAAAACAACAGTGAAAACCAGCAATTAAACACAATTACAAGATCCAAAGGATCAAGTAACAATGATCTCCAAAGATCTACATTATGGAAGATGAAGATGAAGCTTCAACAATGGTGAGAGATGAATTACCACTTCAAATCTGAAAATTCCTTCAAATTGCTTCAAGATCCAAACACCAAAGCCTTGATCTATAAGAAATGATAAGGAAAACAAGCTTGGATGAAGGTTTAGCTCAAAGTTGAACAAAATTCAATGTGAATTCTTGTTAACTTTCAAAAGAAGAAAAGTGAGCTTTAGTGAAATTTTGTGGTTGGGGAGAGAATTTGCAAGAGGTTTGTTGGCTCTCAAAAGCTTGTGAAATGAATGAAATGAGGCCTCTATTTATAGAATTTAGGCTTGGAAAATTTGGTGGATTGGAATTTGGTTTTGAAATGAAAATTAGGCTTGGAATTTGAATTTGGAGGGAAATTATCAAAAGAGTGGTGATTAGTGGAGGTACATAGTGGGAATTAATTATGATGATGTAAGGGAATTAAAATGAGATGGTCTAGAATATTCCACATGTGATCAAAATGATGAAAATTGGTGCCAATTGCTGCAGAATTTAAATTTGATGCCATTTTTCAAATTTTCACGAGGGTAACCGGTTACTCTGATTGAGGTAACCGGTTACTCAGTGTAAATTTTGAAAAAATGCCCTTTTTGAGTGCACTGCTGTGGTTCGGCTCGATTCTTTTACTTGTCAAAGAAGGCATGGAAATAAACACATAAACCTTGGAGTCTCTTGAATAATAATCAATTAAATCTTGGAAACTCTTGATCGGATGATTTTTGAATTACTTGCAGATCAACTTTGACTTTGTTCAGATGAAATTCATTCGAGCTGAGGGACTGACTTTGATATCCTTGATCCAAATTCTTCCTGAAAAAGTTAGTAAAGGAAAAAAAACATATTTTTGGATTTTAATTAATGATTAGTAAAGATAAACAAATACAAACATCAAACAAACAAGAGAACAGGGGTGCTTGGCGATCTCACTCAAGAATAAACCTTCAGAGGAAGGCAAAAGAACCAAAGCTTGTGATCTTGTTTGTGGTATGAGATGCAAAAGACATGTGGGATATTAGGGGTAAAAATTAGGGTATTACAAGTGCGTGTAGAGTAATTATGCTTATCGATTAGTATATACATAGAGCCGATTAATTTATACACAATATGACAAAGATCATAACAAAAACTTAACCAAAATGAATAAACCAATGTATTGTACTAAATTTATATTGAATTTACACAAGACTTGTAAAAGTATGAAATCAATACATATAAGAATTCCATGATCACAGTTTTCAGACTTAATCAGCAACAAGACTAACTAAAAGCACTGATTCTAATAAAACCTACACTTAGTCGATAAATTTTTACCAAGGAAATAACCTAATGGAATTCATTTCTAGGGACTAAGTTGTAAACATTGGAGTTTAGCTTAGAACCAATTCTACTTAGTGATTTCATTCCTGGCTTGGTAGCCCCCAGACGTCGGTGTTGTTGTTCACCGAACTGGGTTAACAATTTCTGGTGTTGTTTACTTTCTGCTGTTTACATTTGTTCTTCCTTAGATCCTTGTAAGAAGCAGAGATCCAGTATCATGACATCTTGTCTGACATCTTCGTGATCTGCTTTACCAGAATTTCACTTTTTATTAAAAAAATCAAGCTTAGTCTAATCTTAAATAAGTCAGACATGTTTAATTAAAAATGATAGGCTTAGTCAAATCTTAAAAATTTTAAGCTTAGATATTAAAAAAAATATTTAAAGGTAGGTCTATGACACTTCATAGACTTTTTTATAGCTTAAGTATAACTTTTTATTAGCTTAAGTATGACTTATATATATATATATATTGTTGTTATTTTTGTTGTTGTTGTTGTTGTGCTTGTTGTTTGTCGTTATTTGTTGTTGTTGTGCTTGTTGTAACGCCCCAGTTTTGTCAGTTTTTAATTAATCGAGTCGTTTTGATTATTTTATTATTATTTTATTTTATTTTCAACTTTTTATTTGGAAATATGTTATTTTTCAATGTTGTGATATTTTATCGGGTTTTGGGAACGTTTGCGAGATATTTGAGTGTAGGGGTATTTTGGTCATTTCATCTTATTTTTCTTTAAGTTAGAAAATAGAAGATAGAAAGAGAGAAAAATAGAGAGAAAGAAAAATAGAAGAAGGAAAAGGGAAAGAAAAGAGAAGAAGAGAAGAAAAAGAGAGAAAAACTTGGAAATCAAGAAATCAATCTCCCGACTTTTCTAAACACGATTAAATCGGGTAAGGGTGCGAAACTCGATTATTATATGCTTGTGTATGATTATGTATGTATGTTTTTGATTGTTATTGGATTGAAATGGAAATGTATAGTAAAACCCATCTTATGTAGAAATTGATTAGAAATCGATTAAATTGTGTCGAAAATTATGTTTTCGGGTCCATTATTGTTGATACATGTTAGATACATGTTGTTAGGCATTGTATTGGTAATTTTTCTGGTGTATAGGTGAAAATGGGTTGATTTTGGTTGGAAAAACGCAGAAAAATTCTGCAGAAAAAAATTCTGGATTTCCACTGCCCATACGCGTATCACTCAAGGCAATACGCGTATTGGTTAAGGCAATACGCGTATGGCATTGAAGAAAACTGGGCAATACGCGTATGGAAGCTTCATTTTGCTCAGCCATCTGTCCATTTGCGTATGGTACGCGTAACGTTAAGGGCAATACGCGTATGATGGAAGGCTCTACGCGTATTGGAATTTTAATGGGAATTTAGGGGAAAAATGGTCTCTGCCCATACGCGTATGACCTTGGGCAATACGCGTATGGAATGGGCGAGGAATCAGGGAAATACGCGTATGGCTCAAGGCAATGCGCGTATTGTCAGGAAAATTGCAAAATGTAGTTTTTTTGCGATGTCTTTTCTTGTTTAGTCTATAACTTGTGTTCCGTTTATCCGTTTTTAACATTCTTGGTATCGTTGAGTAGCTATTGAACCGTACTTTCTTATTATAATAATTTCAAGATTGCTAGCCGATTTAATTATGTCAGGAATTTAGAATAGTGTCGTTTTATCGACTTTTGTCTTTATAATTGTGTGTAATTGGTGTGTATCATGCAATGTGTTGTTGATATGGATATGGTATGACTTGCATGTTGTTGTGTGGTATAAATGCATTTTTTTGGGCTTGAATTGAAAGCATGATTTATGTTAAGTGAGATGGTTGCATATATGTGTGCATTTGAATGTCATGGGTCATTGTATGCTGAGCATCATGATATGCATTCTTGTGACGTCCTGAGTGACGGTTTGGTTCCAGAGGGAATCCGCTATAACGTCATGTGCCCGTGTGGGGTGTGAGCGATGATTATAGACGATCTTGTGCCTTATACAAAGAGGACCTAAAGTGATCGGATCGTGTGCCTTATATAAAGAGGACCTAAAGCGATCCATAAATGTCGTGTACCTTAAAAAAATAAGAGGACCTAAAGCGACGGGGAACATCGTATGCCCGACGGGGAGTTACACTAAGTAACGAGCAATGGTTTCAATAGTTCCTGAGTGAACTGGTGTTGAGAATTGATGGAAGTCGGTACCGCATGTGCATATGCATAAGAGTCATTGTGTTGGTCTCTTGCATTTGCATAATCATTAATGGTTTGTTTATGTGTGGAATTGTGGATGAAATTGATAAATTGATATATAGGTTGTATTGTGTTTGAATTATGGTGTGAGTTGGGGTGAGAACTGTATATATATGTATTTTTGTGTTATATATAATTGTATGCAATTATATGATGATTGTTTGTCTCACCCTTCTGCTGTTTTATAATGCTCTACGAGGCATTGCAGATTAGATGCTGGAGGTCTTTTTGTGAAGCTTAGGACTTCATTCTTTTGTCGGTCGGAGGTTTTCTGATTTGGTGGATTGTTGTAGGATTTATGAGGAGGATAGTAAGGCTCGTTCTACTCACTATAAGAGTGTGAGCGAGAGAAAAGGGAAGCAACAGTTCTGTGGTGGTCCGTATGTAACACCAGCTGATAAGGGTAAACAAAGGGGAAATTTTGAGAAAAGGTCAAGTGGAGGAGGAATGTCTGGTCCTCCGAGATGTTTTAGGTGTGGCGACCTAGGGCATCGTTAGTTTGAATGTAGGAAAGATATGAGGAAGTGTACGAATTGTGGAGGTTTGGGACATATCGCAGCTGATTGTAAGAGGAACGTGGTGAAGTGTTCCAATTGTGGTGAACCTGGGCATGTTAGTACCAAGTGTCTGAAACCAAAGCAAGCTCCAGCTGATGGGAAAGTTTTTGCCTTGGCAGGAACTCAGACTTCCAGTGCAGATCGTCTGATCAGAGGTACTTATTTTATTAATAGTACTCCTTTAGTTGCTATTATTGATACTGGAGGGACTCATTCGTTTATTTCGTCTGAGTGCGCGAAGCGTTTGAATCTTGTGTTGTCTTCGATGGGTGGTGAGATGGTTATTGATACTCCAGTAATGGGGTCAGTAACTACTTCTTTGGTTTGTTTAAGTTGTCCTTTGACCATTTATGGTGAAGACTTTGAGATGGATTTGGTGTGTTTACCGTTGGAGGGTTTAGATGTGGTTCTGAGAATGAATTGGTTGCAGTTCAATCGGGTTTATATTGATTGTTATCATAAGCTGGTAAGGTTTCTTTCTCTTGAGGAAGACGAAGACTCGAGTTTCTTATCTACCAAAGAGTTGAAGAAACTTTTGACGGATGAAGCTCAGTTGTTCGGGTTGTTTGCATCATTGACTGTGGATAGTCAAGTTTCACTTGAGGTATTCCCTATGGTGTGTGATTTTCCTGAAGTGTTTCCCGAGGATATTTCAGACTTGCCGCCAGAGAGAGAGGTGGAGTTTTCTATAGATCTAGTTCCTGGTACTAGAGTTGTTTCTATGGCACCTTATCGTATGTCGGCATCTGAGTTGGTTGAGTTAAAGAAACAGTTGAATGAATTATTGGAGAAGAGGTTTGTGAGACCAAGCGTTTCTCCTTGAGGTGCTCCATTTTTATTGGTGAAAAAGAAAAATGGAAGCATACGGTTGTGTATTGATTATCTCCAGTTGAATAAGGTGACGATTAAGAATAAGTATCCTCTTCCAAGAATTGATGATCTGATGGATCAGTTAGTTGGTGCGTGTGTGTTCAGTAACATTGACTTGAGGTCAGGGTATCATCAGATTAGGGTGAAAGAGGAAGATATTCAGAAGACGGCTTTTAAGACACGATACGGTCATTATGAATATTCTGTGATGTCGTTCGGGGTTTCTAATGCGCCAGGTGTGTTTATGGAATACATGAATCGTATTTTTCACGAGCATTTTGGATCGATTTATTGTTGTGTTTATTGATGACATTTTGATTTATTCTAAGTCTCGGGAGGAGCACGCGGAGCATTTGCGTATTGTTTTGCAGGTTTTGAAAGAAAGAAAGCTTTTTGCCAAATTGTCCAAGTGTGAGTTCTGGTTGTCGGAGGTGAGTTTTCTTGGACACGTGATTTCAGGTAATGGTATTTCTGTGGATCCATCTAAAGTAGAAGCAGTTCTACAATGGGAGGCTCCGAGATCTGTTACTGAAATTCGAAGCTTTTTGGGTTTGGCCGGATATTATCGAAGGTTCATTGAGGGTTTTTCTAAGCTAGCACTTCCTTTGACCCAGTTGACTTGTAAGGGGCAAGCGTTCATTTGGGATATTCGGTGCGAGGAAAGTTTTAATGAGCTGAAGAGAAGATTGACGACAGCTCCGATTTTGATTTTGCCGAATCCTAATGAACCATTTGTGGTTTATTGTGACGCTTCTTTGATTGGTCTAGGTGGTGTTCTGATACAAGAAGGTAAGGTCGTGGCTTATGCTTCAAGGCAATTGAGAGTGCATGAGAAAATTAACCTACTCATGATCTTGAATTAGCGGCTGTGGTTTTTATGTTGAAGATTTGGAGGCATTATCTCTACGGTGCAAGGTTTGAAGTCTTTAGTGATCATAAAAATTTGAAATATTTGTTTGATCAGAAGGAGTTAAATATGAGGCAGCGTAGATGGTTGGAATTTTTGAAGGACTACGACTTTGGCTTGAATTACCATCCTGGTAAAGCTAATGTGGTAGCCGACGCATTGAGCCGGAAATCTTTACATATGTCCGCTTTAATGGTTAAAGAGTGGGAGCTTTTGGAATCATTTAGAGATTTGAGTTTGGTTTGTGAAGTGACGTCGGATAGCGTGAGGCTTGGAATGCTAACGATTACTAATGATTTTCTGATGCCTGTTAGTGAGAAACAGAAGCGGGATGTGAAATTGGTGGATTTGATGTTGGTCGGCGAAAAAGATGCGAATAGTGATTTTAAAGTGGATATTAATGGTGTTTTGAGATTCCGAGGTAGAATTTGTATTCCGGATGATGCGGAGTTGAAAAAGATGATTTTGGAGGAAGGACACCGGAGTAATTTGAGTATACATCCGGGAGCGAATAAGATGTACTAAGATTTGAAGAAGATTTTTTGGTGGTCTGGATTGAAAAGAGATGTGGCTCAGTTTGTTTATGCATGTTTGACTTGTCAGAAATCAAAGGTGGAACATCTGAGGCCTAGTGGTTTGTTGCAACCGTTGGATATTCCGGAATGGAAGTGGGATAGCATTTCCATGGATTTTGTAACAGGGTTGTCGAATACTCAGCGAGGGCATAATGCTATTTGGGTGGTTGTTGATTGGCTGACTAAATCGGCTCATTTCATTCCGATTGACATCAGTTTTACTTTGGAGAGGTTGGCTGAGATTTACATCCATGTGATTGTGAAGTTGCATGGGGTTCCGTTGAGTATTGTTTTGGATCGAGATCCTAGGTTTACTTCGAGATTTTGGGAAAGTTTACAGAGGGCGTTGGGTTCTAAATTGAGATTGATTTCGGCTTATCATCCGCAGACGGATGGACAGATGGAGAGAATGATTCAGTCTTTGGAAGATTTGTTGAGAGCTTGTGTGCTTGAGCAAGGTGGTGCGTGGGATAGTTATCTTGCATTGATTGAATTCACGTATAATAACAGTTTCCATTCGAGTATTGGGATGGCACCGTTTAAAGCACTGTATGGACGAAGGTGTCGAACACCGTTGTGTTGGCACGAATCAGGTGAGAGTTCGGTAGTTGGACCAGAGTTGGTGCAACAGACTACGGAGAAAGTGAAGCTTATTCGTGAGAAAATGAAGGCTTCTCAGAGTAGGCAAAAGAGTTATCATGATCGGAGAAGAAAAGATCTTGAGTTTCAAGAGGGCAATCATGTATTTTTGAGGGTTACACCGGTAACGGGCGTGGGTCGTGCATTGAAATCGAAGAAACTTACTTCTCGGTTTATTGGTCCTTACCAGATATCTGCGAGAGTGGGTGTTGTGGCTTATAGGGTGGCGTTGCCGCCGAATCTGTCGAATTTGCACGATGTGCTCCATGTTTCACAGCTTCGGAAGTATGTTCCAGATCCGTCGCATGTGATTCCGATGGATGAGGTTGAGGTAAGGGAGAACCTTACGGTGGAGGCATTACCAGTTAGGATTTTGGATCGCGAGGTGAAGCGGTTGAGAGGCAAGGATATTGCACTTGTGAAAGTGGCGTGGGGAGGCGCTGCTGAGGGCAATTTGACTTGGGAGTTTGAGAGTCGGATGCGGGAGTCGTATCCAGAGTTGTTCGTCTCAGGTATATTTTCGAGGACGAAAATTTCTAAGTGGGGGAGAGTTGTAACGCCCCAGTTTTGTCAATTTTTATTTAATCGAGTCGTTTTGATTATTTTTTATTATTTTATTTTATTTTCGACTTTTTATTTGGAAATATGTTATTTTTCAAGGTTGTTATATTATATCGGGTTTTGGGAACGTTTGCGAGATATTTGAGTGTAGGGGTATTTTGGTCATTTCATCTTATTTTTCTTTAAGTTAGAAAATAGAAGATAGAAAGAGAGAAAAATAGAGAGAAAGAAAAATAGAAGAAGGAAAAGGGAAAGAAAAGAGAAGAACAGAAGAAAAAGAGAGAAAAACTTGGAAATCAAGAAATCAATCTCCCGACTTTTCTAAACACGATTAAATCGGGTAAGGGTGCGAAACTCGATTACTATATGCTTGTGTATGATTATGTATGTATGTTTTTTATTGTTATTGGATTGAAATGGAAATGTATAGTAAAACCCATCTTATGTAGAAATTGATTAGAAATCATTTAAATTGTGTCGGAAATTATGTTTTCGGGTCCATTATTGTTGATACATGTTAGATACATGTTGTTAGGCATTGTATTGGTAATTTTTCTGGTGTATAGGTGAAAATGGGTTGATTTTGGTTGGAAAAACGCAGAAAAATTCTGCAGAAAAAAATTCTGGATTTCCACTGCCCATACGCGTATCACTCAAGGCAATACGCGTATTGGTTAAGGCAATACGCGTATGGCATTGAAGAAAACTGGGCAATACGCGTATGGAAGCTTCATTTAGCTCGGCCATCTGTCTATTTGCGTATGGTACGCGTAACGTTAAGGGCAATACGCGTATGATGGAAGTCACTACGCGTATTGGAGTTTTAATGGGAATTTAGGGGAAAAATGGTCTCTGCCCATACGCGTATGACCTTGGGCAATACGCGTATGGAATGGGCGAGGAATCAGGGCAATACACGTATTGTCAGGAAAATTGCAAAATGTAGTTTTCTCGCGATGTCTTTTCTTGTTTAGTCCGTAACTTGTGTTCCGTTTATCCGTTTTTAACATTCTTGGTATCGTTGAGTAGCTATTGAACTGTACTTTCTTATTATAATAATTTTGAGATTGCTAGCCGATTTAATTATGTCAGGAATTTGGAATAGTGTCGTTTTGTCGACTTTTGTCGTTATAATTGTGTGTAATTGGTGTGTATCATGCAATGTGTTGTTGATATGGATATGGTATGACTTGCGTGCTGTTGTGTGGTATAAATGCATTATTTTGGGCTTGAATTGGAAGCATGATTTATGTTAAGTGAGATGGTTGCATATATGTGTGCATTTGAATGTCATGGGTCATTGTATGCTGAGCATCATTATATGCATTCTTGTGACGTCCTGAGTGACGGTTTGGTTCCAGAGGGAATCCGCTATAACTTCGTGTGCCCGTGTGGGGTGTGAGAGATGATTATAGATGATCGTGTGCCTTATACAAAGAGGACCTAAAGCGATCGGATCGTGTGCCTTATACAAAGAGGACCTAAAGCGATCCATAAACGTCGTGTGCCTTAAAAAAATAAGAGGACCTAAAGCGACGGGGAACATCGTATGCCCGACGGGGAGTTACACTAAGTAACGAGCGATGGTTCCAATAGTTCCTGAGTGAACTGGTGTTGAGAATTGATGGAAGTCGGTACCGCATGTGCATATGCATAAGAGTCGTTGTGTCGGTCTCTTGCATTTGCATAATCATTAATGGTTTGTTTATGTGTGGAATTGTGGATGAAATTGATAAATTGATATATGGGTTGTATTGTGTTTGAATTATGGTGTGAGTTGGGGTGAGAACTGTATATATATGTATTTTTGTGTTATATATAATTGTATGCAATTATATGATGATTGTTTTTCTCAGCCTTCTGCTGTTTTATAATGCTCTACGAGGCATTGCAGATTAGATGTTGGAGGTCTTTTTATGAAGCTTAGGACTTCATTTTTTTGTCGGTCGGCTCTGATATGTGGCACCGGGTAGTCAGGGGGATCGTTTTGTAGTTTGATGTGTATATGTATATATATCTTTTGGCTTGTGCATGTATGACTTGATGTATGACAAACTTTTTATGATATATATGTATATATGAGATTCAGTACAGATTTTTCCGTTTTATTCTGTATTTGAATTGTGGGTAGTAGGAACTAAGTTCCTCTGTTTATTTGCTACCTGCGAGTGTTGCATATCTTTATGGGCATGTGTTATATGTCTTGTTTCAATTTGATGTGACCCCTCGGTCTATGCTGTGAATTTCTAAATATACTCTGATGAAATTTTGAATTTTCTTTTACTGCTTTATTTAATTGGGGGTATAGATTAGGGGTGTTACACTTGTAGTTGCTGTTGTTGTTATGCAGTTGCTTCTGCAGATGATGTTGATTTGGATCCAAATATTGCAGGTGAAACTCGTGTTCTCTTCCCTCTCTAAAAATAACCAGAGAAAAATGAATATTACATTTTTTAAGAAGTAATTAATTACACAATCATCTATTAACTAAATAATCTGTATCTAACTTGTATTCTCTTATGCCAATTATGAAATTGTTGTTGCAAAACATCCACCAAGATCTTTATTGGAGAGGCTTGCAAGGGACCTACGTCGCAGACTGGTATGCACCCTTGTTATTACTTCGATTGTTCTTTTAACTAATTCGTTTTAACTTTGATGTAACTTGGTAATTTTTCATATATGGATCTTGTATCTATTAAATGTAACATTCGTTAGATATTGATAAACATGTACGTCTTAAAAATATGACTTTTATATATATATATATATATATATATATATATATCGTTGAAATTGCATGTTAGGTTGCTTTTACCGTTTTCCTAGAAGTGTACATCAGATATTGAAAAAAAAATATTTTCCAATATATTTTATGCAAATTACACGAGTTTAAGTAAAATCACAATATCCAAATAATGTTAAAAATATAAAAATTTATTGTCTGATCACTTGAATTGTACACAATATCTGAACTGAATTCTTGCAAAATCTTTACACGAAATATTCTTGAATCTTCCAGACCCAATAATCCTTCTTCAAAGTCCCTGTTCTGTAGCAATCTTTCCTCGATCCTACTAGTATCTTGAACATTTGTATGTTTGAAGATTGAAAATAATTCTCACCTTGTTTGTAGGGTTCCACACAGCACTACTGTCATACCCCAAATTTTACCCTTAGATATTCTGATTGTTTGCATGTCATTCTGAGTCGGTTGCCTCGTTTTTACTTTGTTATTCTTTAAATGATTATCTTAGTGTGTTTAATGTGGTTTTTATTTTTTTTATTTTTATTTATTTATTTATTTATTATTATTATATTTTTTAAATTTAGTTTATATAGTTTTTAATTATAGTTTAAATTCTAACTTATATTAAATTTAGTCTTAGTGTAACCTTTATTTTTATTAGTTCTGGTCATAATTAGTTTAATTTTATTAATATTAGTTATTTTATTTGTTATTCCAATTTTAATTATAATTACAGTTAATTTTTGTCTTTTTAGTTTAATTTAGTTTAGTGTAATTTAATTAGCCTTCAAAATTCACAAAATACAAAAAAATAGCCATCAGAAGTTTTTATTTGGTTCTTTAAGTCCCAAAAGTCAATAACCCAAGCCAAGCTCCCTCCACAACAATACAAAACTTGTTGCATCAGGACAATGACTTAACAAGTCGTGCTATCACACTGCATCAAAACCAACAGACTAAAACCAAAACTTTGACCACAAACCTCGCTGCACACTGCACCCTCAAGCTTCCCCTTCACGCCACTACTTTTCCTCATTTTTCACAAGAAATTCCTGCACACAGGAAAAAACAATTCTGCAGCAATTCCAAAATAAGCCAAAGCCTCAAAGACAAAAACACTGCAGCAAAATTCTGCTACTGCTGCTACCATCGTACACCCTGCACACAAGTAACAAAGACGTTTCAACAACGGAAAAAACCAAGAGCATAGAAACAAATACGATAGCAGAATAAAAGAGGGAGGAGGAGAATTGAAAAGAGGACAGGAAGAAATCCTGAACAAATACTCACCTTCAAAACACTTGAAGGAATGACCTCAAAAAACTGATTGACAAACTATTCATCCTCAACCATAAAAAAACCAGAAAAAATCACCTTGACTCATCATCCACCCAACCTTGACGTCTAAAACCTTTTTTTCAGTTTCGACCTTCGCCCTATTTTCAAATCACCAGCAACCCGTTCTTCTTCATCCCTCTCATAACACTCGTCCCTTTCCATTACCATTATTAACTCATCACCACGATCGCATAAATTTCACCTTCAAATCTCTTCCGCAAACAGTCAAACAAGTGAAACCTCATGCCTACTTTGTTCCAACACCTGAGATAAACAACAGGGCAGACACAATCGTAAGAGTCGTCAGCGACCACCCTTCAACCTTCAACAACATCATTAACCATCATCGTTTTCCTTTCTCTTCTAAAACACCACCAATTTATTTTTCCAACATTAATTTCACAGTACACAAAAACCATGTTTTCCTCACAATAGAACCACAACATCATCTTCATCTTCCCAAAATCTCCAACCTAAATCCACCTTCCATGAACCATCAAACCACCCCTTAACAATCTTCAACAACAGTGACGCAACCATTGCACCACCGTGAAAACTTGTGAAACCCAAAAAAGAAGAAGAACGAGTGAGAACAAGGAGAGAGGCGAGATCGAGTGAAGGAGATGGATAAGAACAGAATCGAGTGTGTGCAATAATCAAAGCTTGAGATTTGATTTTGTGTTGTTGGTTTTGTTATACGCTTTCTCCCCTGCAGTGCGTGTATGTGAGCCGTGTATGTGTATGAGTAGGGTTTCAAATGACCCTTTTGGTTTTCCTCTTTTATACCGAACCGGGTTTGGCCCAGAACCCGACCCGTTTCGCCTGGTATTTCTGATGGGCTGGCAGTTGGGCTTTGAGCCCCATTTTCTTTTCCAAATCATGCGCACTTGCTCCCTTTTTTTTTCTTTTAATTAAGATTTGTGTTAGTCTTTTTCCTTAAAATATTTATTATCATTTTATTAATATTGTTTTACTAATTATGTTTTAGTAATATTTATTAATTTCTTCATATAAAAATACTTTACTAATATTTTAGTTCAAACTTTTTTGTCAAAAACTTCTTGTTAACATTTTAGTTTTTAAACCTTTTGTTGAGAAATTTTGTTAATATTCTTGTTAAAACTTTTTGATAAAAACTTTTAAATATTAGTTTTTCAAATACTTTGTTGATTATTTGGGGCCACTGATATATAAAAAATCTTGATTTATTGATTTTATTCAAATCACTAAAAATCTTGATAAATATGAGGCCATATTTCATTTTCTATTTTTTGGTCAATGAAAGTTGAATATCAAGATTATCGATTCCTCGATTAAATCGTGATTGGGACGAGACCATTTCGATTTTTATTTTATGAAACAATTTTTATTAACTTCGACGAATAAGAGCCGTCAAGATCTAGCATCTTGGCACAACTCTTTGAACGATTGGTTTCATCAAGCGTTCATCGTCCATCAAACTTTTTCTTAATCAACACGAAAGAAAAGGACTGTTAGAATCTAGCATTCTAGCACAACCCTCGAATGATTAGTCCTAAGCCTTTGCGCATTGGGGTAGCTATTCATTCTCCTCTTTCGTCTTCGAAATAACTTTCATATCGATTCGGACAAATAAGGACCGTTAAGATCTCGCATCTTGACATAACCCTTTTGAGTTTTTATCATCAAAAGCTCGTTGTCCAGTAAATATCTTTTCATTTCAACTTGGATGAATAAGAGCCGTCGAGATCTAGCATCTTGGCGCAACTCTTGAATCATTGATTATTATCAATGTTCACTGTCCATTAAACAATTTTACAATCAATCTTGAATGGAAAGGACTGTTAGAGCCTAGTGCTCTGGCATAACCCTTTGGCATTCTTAAAACATTTTCTAGCCGCTTTTAAACCACTAGCTTTTCCAAGAGATAGCCATCAATCTCTTCTCCTTCGCTAGCCTTTAACCCTTCATTCAAATCCCTTCATAAGAGATAGCCATTAATCTCTTCTCCTAAACATCCTCACAAACTTTACTTTCAAGCTTTTCACCCGTAGAGCCAGAACTACGGACGCTCTGATTTCTCAAGTTCATCTTGAGGATACGTAGGCATAGGATTGCGAGATCCTAGCGAGCCACCTTTTCTTTTTTCTACCTTTTCCTTTTTCCTTTACATCCAATGCCTTCTTGGATTTCACCTTTCCCTTTACATCCAATGCCTTCTTGGATTTCACCTTTTCCTTTACATCCAATGCCTTCTTGGATTCCACCTCTCCATTTTTCATCGTAGCCCGAACTACGAAGGCTCTGAGTTCCTCATTGCACTACGAGGATACGTAGGCACGAGATTGTGAAGTCTTGTCGAGCCCCCTAGTAATAAAAACCTTTAGGTCCTTTCTCTTTAATATAAAAATCCAAAAACATTTCTCTCTTTACCTTTCCTCAAGTAGAAGATTAGAAACAAACCATAAGCTAACATACATTTAACCCTAACTAAATGGTTCCCGTTGAGTACAACGGACGTGAGGGGTGTGAATACCTTCCCCTTGCGTAACCGACTCCCGAACTCAGACATTGGTTGCGATGACCATATTCTTGTCCTTTCTTTTAAGGGTTTTATTCGGTATTTTCCCTTTCCCTCTATGGAATAAATAAAGATCGGTGGCGACTCTGTTAAGTCCATCCCGCGGGCGTACGATTGTACTTCGCGAGGTCGTTCTCATTTTTCGAGGTACGACAGATGGCGACTCTGCTGGGGAACTTTCCCATCCCTAAGTGAGTCAAGCCTAGTTTAGTTAGGTTTTCATATGTGTGTTTAGCTTTTGTTTGTTTCTCTTCCTTCTTTGATTATATGTTTTATTGCTCTTGCTTTATTGCTTTTTCATATATATCTCTGTATATCCATGTGTGGGCTTTGGGTATCTTATATCTTGAATAAAGCTCTACACCCGAGTTTTGGAAAAAGCAGAGAGAAAACATAGGTTTAGATTTGGTAGTTAGTAGTGTTAGACTACGAGGCAAGCTCCTTGTAGCAACTAACATGAAGGCTCCTCTAGAGTAGACCTGTTTGTAGATCTCGTTATAAAAACAGCTAGCCTGTTGCATGACGCTGATTCATGAAGGGTCCATGACTCTAGGTCCCCCACTTAGAACCAGTGTTATTTTGGTGGTTGTGTAATATTGGACTTCAAGGATATCTCCTTGCTCCAACCACTATGAAAACCCCGATCAGAATAGACCTTTTCGTCACTCTCGTTGTAAAATGGCTAGCCCGTTGCATAACGTTGATACGACTAAGGTCCGTGACTCTGAAACCTTATCAAAAACCTAGAAAATATCCCGTAAGTGGGTTTATGGGTAGATAATCTAGAACTATCCGTTATAGGGAGACCTACCTAATAGGATGTTCTGATTTATTCGTGTTATCTCAGATCCTAACCATATCTACATTGCATTTTCTTTCTGCATCCTGTGCTGCAGGACATTGCATATCATTTGTATCCTTTGCATGGTTCATTGCATACATCCAGTCTGTCTAGCAACTCATTTCCAGCTATCTCTATCTTCCAGTGTTGTTTGTGAGTCATCAAGCTGATTCCTCGACACCGACACAGGACTATAGCTAACATCAGATGCAGAATGTCAAGAATAATCCTCTGCCACGGCAAGTGAAGCTTCAGTCGACTTCAGCTCAGCTACTTTCCAAAGACAGGCCAGCTCATCCATGTTGTTGACTAGTCACTATGCCATGTTTCTTATTGTTTACATTTTCCTTTGTTTTATACTAGCTGTTTGCTTCAAATGATGTTTGTACTTTCAAAATTAATGAAGTGAGCATTTACAACTTTTTGATTCAATTCATTTGTGTTTTCTATTTACTTCTTAATGCTTTCTCTTTCAAGAAAAAATTCTCTTTTCCACTTTCTTTTTTAATATGCAAAGATTGGAGTGAGGATGATGAAAACAAAATACTCATAATTGCTGTTGGTATGCTTTTAAATCAAAACTTTGCTGACGATGTAAGGCATTGTTTCAATTTCCCAAACACCGGAGACATAAGGAAGATAACCCCTCTTTAACCCCTTCGAGCCTTGAAGTAGGAGTTTCTTTTCTTTACAAATAAAAACCCACAATTTTAACCTGGGGCAGGGTAGTTCTCTGTTAGCTTGATTGTGCATTCAAATACGAGAGTTGCATTCAAGACGCCTCTCAACAAAAGGTTGCACTCACAAGTTTTCCTTCGCACACAATAAGCAAGTGTCGAAGATGTATTTCAAGTCAAACGCCAATGATGGTTCGTCGTAATCCTTAAGCCAGGCAGTCACAAAAAAAAAAGAAAAAAAAAAAGAAAAAACGAAAAGTTTGTATGACAACCCAAGGAGGAAATCTTTAAGTCCTTTGTCCTGAAAATCCTCAATGGAAAAAAATCTTGTAAGGAAGTAGTGACCGCCATTTCAAAGTCTCTTTACTTCTGAACCATCGTTACTATCATCAGTGCAATTCCAACATATGGGAACTTGAGTGCATAGTTTGAGTTAACTGAGCATAGGGCTGAAGTTCATCACGTAGATTGGGTGGGTACAAATAAACTTTGAGCCTTTATCCTTTGTTTCTTGAACCGTGAACCAGGCCACATTATAACCCTCAAAAGACTTAATTGAAGCGAGGTTATTTTGAAAGCATACTACAGCAATGTTGCGTAAACTGACTCCAAAAGATCTTTGCGGATCATCTATTCTGACATCATACCTTTTCGCTTTGAATGTCTTGAACCGCCGTGTTCAGACCAATGACTCATATACTTCAATTTTTTTCAAAATGATTTTGATTTCAAAAGTTGCATGAACTCTGCATTTACCATGTTTCTACAAATACTTTTGTTTGCAAACTAACTTTTCTTCTCAAGGAATTTTCAAACAAATAAGAAACTTGGTCGGTGATCCAATCAGGGGCAAGTTCCTTCCATATCCTATGGAGAATCAATTCAAGATTTGTGGTTAATGGCGACTTCTCAAAATCGGTTTATACAGAAGATTTTTCAAGACTCAGACTAGGGCAAACTTTCCCAGTGTACAGTAGGACAATCATCTTTCAAGACTCAGACTGGGGCAAGCTTTCCCAGTGAACAGTAGGACAATCATGTTTCAAGACTCAGACTGGGGCAAGCTCTCTAAGAGCGCCATGAAACGGTTATTTCAAGAATCAATCAAGCTGAAGCAATGATCAGCTCATCTACAATAATCAGCTAATCTGGGGCAAGTTACTTGAAGAATCCCCATGCAACTTTCAAGCAGTTTTTCATCCTTCCTATAAGGATCATCACTTGATACAATTTACCAGTGTGGTAGAGGCGTGTTCAGCAGTAGCATCTCTGGTCCCCCAGACAGAATGGCAGTGATCCCCGTGTTGAGGAATCAGTCTTCCAGTATTGTCTTCTCCACAAAAGAGTCGAGTGGTGTCGTCAGCATCCGCATTTGCATTTGATCATATATCATCTGCATAATTCATATACATATGCATATCATGAGGGTTTCATCCTCATTTGCATTTCTCTCGAGGTCGTGTCATTGTCCACGTCTCACCTTACCAAAACGTTACCTGTCCTTTTCATTCAGTGTCATTCCTAAAAGTCTTATTTGTCCATTTAGTGCCATTCCTGGATAAGTTTTCTCCTTTGCATTCAGTGTCATTCCTGGATGTCTTTTTTTGCTATAATTCGATGCCATTCTCAGCTATTATGATTTGTACCTTCCATTCAAAGCCATTATTGAATGCCTGGTGTCCTTTTATTCAACGCCATATAGTCTTGTTTGTTCACATTCATCTAAAGTCGTTATTAGATATTGTGATCTATACCTTTCATTCAAAGCCGTTATTGGATGTCCGGTTTCTCTACCATCCGATGCCTATCCGTATGTGTCTCTCCTTCTGATGTTTTTTCAGATCGAGTCTTTGTTCACTTTATCTAAAGCCGTTATTAGATATTGTGATCTGTACCTTTCATTCAAAGCCGTTATTGGATGTCCGGTTTCTCTACCATCCGATGCCTATCCGGATGTGTCTCTCCTTCTGATGTTTTTTCAGATCGAGTCTTTGTTCACTTTATCTAAAGCCGTTATTAGATATTGTGATCTGTACCTTTCATTCAAAGCCGTTATTGGATGTCCGGTTTCTCTACCATCCGATGCCTATCCGGATGTGTCTCTCTTTCTGATGTTTTTTTAGATCGAGTCTTTGTTCACTTTATCTAAAGCCGTTATTAGATATTGTGATCTGTACCTTTCATTCAAAGCCGTTATTGGATGTCCGGTTTCTCTACCATCCGATGCCTATCCGGATGTGTGTCTCCTTCTGATGTTTTTTCAGATCGAGTCTTTGTTCACTTTATCTAAAGCCGTTATTAGATATTGTGATATGTACCTTTCATTCAAAGCCGTTATTGGATGTCCAGTTTCTCTACCATCTGTTGCCTATCCGGATGTGTCTCTCCTTCTGATGTTTTTTTAGATCGAGTCTTTGTTCACTTTATCTAAAGTCGTTATTAGATATTGTGATCTGTACCTTTCATTCAAAGTCGTTATTGGATGTCCAGTTTCTCTACCATCCGATGCCTATCCGGATGTGTCTCTCCTTCTGGTGTTTTTTCAGATCGAGTCTTTGTTCACTTTATCTAAAGTCGTTATTAGATATTGTGATTTGTACCTTTCATTCAAAGCCGTTATTGGATGTCCGGTTTCTCTACCATCCGATGCCTATCCGGATGTGTCTCTCCTTCTGATGTTTTTTTTTCAGATCGAGTTTTTGTTCACTTTATCCAAAGCCGTTATTAGATATTGTGATTTGTACCTTTCATTCAAAGCCGTTATTAGATGACTGGTTTCTTTTGCTCCTGATGTTTTTCCAGAGCATTTTTTGTGTCTATCTGATGCTTTTCCGAATATCTCTGATATGCTTCCCGGAGTTCATTCAATGCTACTCTGAATATCTCTATTGTCAATTTGTTTCCCAGAGTTTATTCAATGTTTTTCTGAATACCTCTGACGTTTTCTTGTATCATGTATTTCCCAGTTTTTCTCCTCGCCTCATTCGATGATCTTCTGAATGTCGTGACTCTTTTCCATCCAGTTCCATTCATGGATGATGACTGTTGATTCCCCAGTGTTGTTGTCATCCCCAGTGAGTGATTGCTCATTGTATGGACTTTGTCCCTGTCTGCTTTCGTCTTTGTCTGCATTTTGCATTTCATTCCATCATATTAGAGTCTGTAGCATAGCATTGCATATCAACGCATCTGAGGGCAAAATTTTCGGTTATCTATATTTAAATACCTTCCACCTTGATTTCATGAGGACTATCATCACTCATGTCATCCGGTGAAGTTATTTAAATAGGGGCAACTGTCATACCCCAAATTTTACCCTTAGATATTCTGATCGTTTGCATGTCATTCTGAGTCGGTTGCCTCGTTTTTACTTTGTTATTCTTTAAATGATTATCTTAGTGTGTTTAATGTGGTTTTTATTTTTTATTTATTTATTTATTTATTTATTATTATTATATTTTTTAAATTTAGTTTATATAGTTTTTAATTATAGTTTAAATTCTAACTTATATTAAATTTAGTCTTAGTGTAACCTTTATTTTTATTAGTTCTGGTCATAATTAGTTTAATTTTATTAATATTAGTTATTTTATTTGTTATTCCAATTTTAATTATAATTACAATTAATTTTTATCTTTTTAGTTTAATTTAGTTTAGTGTAATTTAATTAGCCTTCAAAATTCACAAAATACAAAAAAATAGCCATCGGAAGTTTTTATTTGGTTCTTTAAGTCCCAAAAGTCAATAACCCAAGCCAAGCTCCCTCCACAACAATACAAAACTTGCTGCATCAGGACAATGACTTAACAAGTCGTGCTATCACACTGCATCAAAACCAACAGACCAAAACCAAAACTTTGACCACAAACCTCGCTGCACACTGCACCCTCAAGCTTCCCCTTCACGCCACTACTTTTCCTCATTTTTCACAAGAAATTCCTGCACACAGGAATAAACAATTCTGCAGCAATTCCAAAATAAGCCAAAGCCTCAAAGACAAAAACACTGCAGCAAAATTCTGCTACTGCTGCTACCATCGTACACCCTGCACACAAGTAACAAAGACGTTTCAACAACGGCAAAAACCAAGAGCATAGAAACAAATACGATAGCAGAATAAAAGAGGGATGAGGAGAATTGAAAAGAGGACAGGAAGAAATCCTGAACAAATACTCACCTTCAAAACACTTGAAGGAATGACCTCAAAAAACCGATTGACAAACTATTCATCCTCAACCATAAAAAAACCAGAAAAAATCACCTTGATTCATCATCCACCCAGCCTTGACGTCTAAAACCTTTTTTTCAGTTTCGACCTTTGCCCTATTTTTAAATCACCAGCAACTCGTTCTTCTTCATCCCTCTCATAACACTCGTCCCTTTCCATTACCATTATTAACTCATCACCACAATCGCATAAATTTCACCTCCAAATCTCTTCCGCAAACAGTCAAACAAGTGAAACCTCATGCCTACTTTGTTCCAACACCTAAGATCAACAACAGGGCAGACACAATCGTAAGAGTCATCAGCGACCACCCTTCAACCTTCGACAACATCATTAACCATCATCGTTTTCCTTTCTCTTCTAAAACACCACCAATTTATTTTTCCAACATTAATTTCACAGTACACAAAAACCATGTTTTCCTCACAACAGAACCACAACATCATCTTCATCTTCCCAAAATCTCCAACCTAAATCCACCTTCCATGAACCTTCAAAACACCCCTTAACAATCTTCAACAACAGTGACGCAACCATCGCACCACCGTGAAAACTTGCGAAACCCAAAAAAGAAGAAGAACGAGTGAGAACAAGGAGAGAGGCGAGATCGAGTGAGGGAGATGGATAAGAACAGAATCGAGTGTGTGCAATAATCA
The DNA here is from genome assembly GCA_022829125.1 of Lathyrus tuberosus. Classification (NCBI taxonomy): domain Eukaryota; kingdom Viridiplantae; phylum Streptophyta; class Magnoliopsida; order Fabales; family Fabaceae; genus Lathyrus; species Lathyrus tuberosus. The sequence goes on along the minus strand of JALAZF010000061.1, from coordinate 3,094,406 downwards.
AAGCTTGAGATTTGATTTTGTGTTGTTGGTTTTGTTATACGCTTTCTCCCCTGCAGTGCGTGTATGTGAGCCGTGTATGTGTATGAGTAGGGTTTCAAATGACCCTTTTGGTTTTCCTCTTTTAGACTGAACCGGGTTTGGCCCAGAACCCGACCCGTTTCGCCTGGTATTTCTGATGGGCTGGCAGTTGGGCTTTGAACCCCATTTTCTTTTCCAAATCATGCGCCCTTGCTCCCTTTTTTTTTTTCTTTTAATTAAGATTTGTGTTAGTCTTTTTCCTTAAAATCTTTATTATCATTTTATTAATATTGTTTTACTAATTATGTTTTAGTAATATTTATTAATTTCTTCATATAAAAATACTTTACTAATATTTTAGTTCAAACTTTTTTGTCAAAAACTTCTTGTTAACATTTTAGTTTTTAAACCTTTTGTTGAGAAATTTTGTTAATATTCTTGTTAAAACTTTTTGATAAAAACTTTTAAATATTAGTTTTTCAAATACTTTGTTGATTATTTGGGGCCAATGATATATAAAAAAATCTTGATTTATTGATTTTATTCAAATCACTAAAAATCTTGATAAATATGAGGCCATATTTCATTTTCTATTTTTTGGTCAATGAAAGTTGAATATCAAGATTATTGATTCCTCGATTAAATCGTGATTGGGACGAGACCATTTCGATTTTTATTTTATTAAACAATTTTTATTAACTTCGACGAATAAGAGCCGTCAAGATCTAGCATCTTGGCACAACTCTTTGAACGATTGGTTTCATCAAGCGTTCATCGTCCATCAAACTTTTTCTTAATCAACACGAAAGAAAAGGACTGTTAGAATCTAGCATTCTAGCACAACCCTCGAATGATTAGTCCTAAGCCTTTGCGCATTGGGGTAGCTATTCATTCTCCTCTTTCGTCTTCGAAATAACTTTCATATCGATTCAGACAAATAAGGACCGTTAAGATCTCGCATCTTGACATAACCCTTTTGAGTTTTTATCATCAAAAGCTCGTTGTCCAGTAAATATGTTTTCATTTCAACTTGGATGAATAAGAGCCGTCGAGATCTAGCATCTTGGCGCAACTCTTGAATCATTGATTATTATCAATGCTCACTGTCCATTAAACAATTTTACAATCAATCTTGAATGGAAATGACTGTTAGAGCCTAGCGCTCTGGCATAACCCTTTGGCATTCTTAAAACATTTTCAAGCCGCTTTTAAACCACTAGCTTTTCCAAGAGATAGCCATCAATCTCTTCTCCTTCGCTAGCCTTTAACCCTTCATTCAAATCTCTTCATAAGAGATAGCCATTAATCTCTTCTCCTAAACATCCTCACAAACTTTACTTTCAAGCTTTTCACCCGTAGAGCCAGAACTACGGACGCTCTGATTTCTCAAGTTCATCTTGAGGATACGTAGGCATAGGATTGCGAGATCCTAGCGAGCCACCTTTTCTTTTTTCTACCTTTTCCTTTTTCCTTTACATCCAATGCCTTCTTGGATTTCACCTTTTCCTTTACATCCAATGCCTTCTTGGATTCCACCTCTCCATTTTTCATCGTAGCTCGAACTACGAAGGCTCTGAGTTCCTCATTGCACTACGAGGATACGTAGGCACGAGATTGTGAAGTCTTGTCGAGCCCCCTAGTAATAAAAACCTTTAGGTCCTTTCTCTTTAATATAAAAATCCAAAAACATTTCTCTCTTTACCTTTCCTCAAGTAGAAGATTAGAAACAAACCATAAGCTAACATACATTTAACCCTAACTAAATGGTTCCCGTTGAGTACAACGGACGTGAGGGGTGCGAATACCTTCCCCTTGCATAACCGACTCCCGAACTCAGACATTGGTTGCGATGACCATATTCTTATCCTTTCTTTTAAGGGTTTTATTCGGTATTTTCCCTTTCCCTCTATGGAATAAATAAAGATCGGTGGCGACTCTGTTAAGTCCATCCCGCGGGCGTACGATTGCTCTTCGCGAGGTCGTTCTCATTTTTCGAGGTACGATAACTACCAAAGTGAATATGTAGAGAAGAACCTCCTTCTTCTCCACTGGACTTGTCAAAACCAGACACAACACCACACACCTTGCAAACCTCTGAAATCTCAAGAAAATCTTCAAAGAAACGTTAAACACAATAACAAAATCTCCTCAACAATCACAAATCTCCAAAGGTGAAATTTGGATCCACGCGAAAATGGAATTAAAATGAGGTAGAAAATGAAATAAATTGTTTGCAAGCACTCCAGAAAGATTCAAAACCTTTTTTTTTTAAATGAGAGAACAAGTGAGTTGTGAGTTTTCAAATCAATATTGGAAGTGTATGTTTTATAACATTATGAAATGTTTTGAAAGAAAATGCTATTTATATGTATTGGAGATTTAGCATAAAAATGAGTGAAAATGGTGTATGTTTTGAGTTATAGGCAAGAGGTATGATTGGAGTCATAAAACCAAGTGATTTGAATCAAGAAGAAAACTTTATGAAATCTATTTATGTGATTTGAGTCACAAAAATTGTGATTTGAGTCGAAAAAAATGGTGATCTGAATCAGAGTTCCAGAAGCAAACCAAGAAGTTTCTCACTTCAATGTGATTTGAATCAAGCATTCTTGTGGTTCAAATTAGAGTGTTGTGATTCGAATCATGAAGTCTGTGATTCAACTCATGAAAGCTAGAAAATGATTCGTGAGTTTCTTGTGATTTTGATTTGAGTTAGATAAACAATGTGATTCGAGTCACGTTGGGAAAATCTCAATTTTACAATATTTCAAAAGGTTTTTAAGATTATACTATAGACATGACTTAAACCATTTTCAAACATAGTTCTTGATCCAAAAACTCAATAGATTGACTTAAATGATATTGCTTAAAATATAACAAAACACATTGATTTATGCATTGCTAAAAACATATTTAAAAATTAATCCAGAAATGTGTAATCGATGAGACCCAATAGCTAAATAAAAAAACTAAAAGCTTAATAGACAAGCAATCAAATCTTTTAACTCATGAGGCAGAGACATGCAACATGCAACTTCACCCTACATATGTCATGTCAGAACTATTTGCAGCATACTTACTAAAATTTGTGGTCCCTTCTTTTGGGGGTTTGATTGCCCTTTTTTAACTTCTAGGTGAGGGAGACCATGTTGATTTATATCACCCTTTGTTTTTCTTTCCGCCTACCTTTTCACTATCTCGCTATTTGAGGACAGACCTTTCCAACTTCGCGTCGAGAGTTGTTTCTCCCTCCTTGGTGATTGACATTAACTCAGAGATTATACTCTCCATTGTCTCCTTTGAATGGTCTTTTTCTCTAGAAAGGCCTACAATAATGGAAGTGATATATTGTGGTTTTCCTTTTTTATTTTCCTCGTCCTCGCTGCTACTATCTTTCTTCCCATTGACTTCGCTCATAGCCTCAATTGTTTTCTTGGGAGATGATTTATCTAGGTGACAGGTTCGTTTCTTCCTTATTGACTCATCCGGATCTTTGTGATCTCTCTTTCAGTCCTCACTCATCTCTTTGGCCTTCTTCCTGGGGATACCCAGTGAGTCGTCCATTTTTTTATCAATTCTTCAATTGCATCTTTCAGGTGGATGCATTCATTAATGTTGTGGTCCTGACTTTTATAGAAACTGTAATATTTCGACTTATCAATTTTAGATGAATTTCTAACTCAATAGGGATTCTTGATCTAGGCTTCTTTGAATTCAATATTTGCACATTCTTGCCAGATTTTCTCCCTTGATGTATTCAAATGCGTGTAAGAAGAAAATCTAGCTTGGGGTCCTCATCTCCATCGTCTCCACGATAGTTAGTGCCTTTTTCTAGCGCTCACGCCTATCTAGGGTCTTTCATTCCCTGGTTATTCTCTTTGGCTAAGAGTTGCTCCTCACTTAAGCTACAAACTCCTTCCAACTCTAGTTTTTCCTAGAACATGCAATCCGACTGCAACCCCTTTTTGAATATCCAAAAATTTTACCCATCATATGTGCCTCCCATTTCCCCCACTACATTGGTAAATTAATTGATGTAGTCCCATATGGTATTTTTCTTCTTCTGCATGATCCCGCTGAATATGGGAATAATGATGGCTTTTTTCTTTTGAGCGGTAAACTGAGCAATGAATGAGTCATATAGTTCCTTCCATGATTATAAGCTTCTGTCTGGGAAGATTTAAACCAGGTTATAGAAGCTCCCTAAAGGTGTGGTAATAACCCAATATGTTGTACATGTGTTCAATGTGTTCGTCCGAATCCCCCGTATCATCATACTAACTTTGGTTTTCAAGAGACCTCGGGATCATGTTGTCAAGAATATATAGGGGAAGCGGGTTCCTCTTTCGCTAGAGGTCGAAGTATATGCGTAGTTCCTTTCTCCTTTGCAAGAGTGGTGTGTTAGCGAGTGATGAGAACGGTGAACCTCCGATGGAGTATGAATGCCACTTCTCGATTCTGAATCGAGTAGGGGAGTCTAATGTCCTCTATTTCGGTTACGACCTGGCGATCTTGGGATTTCTATGTGCGGTGGGGCTGTGTCTACTAGAGTTGGTTGTGGTATGACTCCTTGGTTGTTACGTGAAGCTAACTCACACGTGTTTTTGGTTCTTGGAAGAGCGCATTGTAGTGGAGTTGTTTCTACTAGAGTTGGTTGCGTATGAATCATTGGTTGTTACGTGAAGTTTCCTCACACATGTTGTTGGTTTTTGGAAAAGCACACTATAGGTTTTCTTCAATCCTAAGTATTTAGTGTTTTGTTATTATACTAAGTTATAGATATTGTATTAAGAGTTTTGTTATTATACTAAGTTATAGATATTGTTTAACAGATGTGTAGCTCCTTACATGCCTAGGTTAGCTTGTAGTTGTTGAAGATTTGGGAGTATCTTTTGTCCAAGTATTAACTCCTTACATGCCTAGGTTAGCTTGCAGTTGTTGAAGATTTGGGAGTATCCCTTGTCCAAATATTAACGGTTGTGATAGAGGTTTCTTCGAAAGTTGACCTTGGCAAAGCAGCTGCAAAGATTGGAAAAACAAGAGGACTTAGAACATTCCTAGATCAACATAAGAGGAAGAAAATCTTGTTGCATAGAAAATCTTCTATCGAAGGAGAGGGTGGAACTTAGTTAGCTTCATCAGCCACAATAGTGGCATGATGTTGAGAGGCGGATAGTGTCACCATGACTTTGCAACAAATTCATTTTAAAAAAATCTATAAAGTCCAAGTAATAAAGTTTGAGAAAGCGAGCATATTAGAGAAGAATTGTATTGTATTAACTAATTCTCAAACTGAAATATTACATGTTAAATGCTATTTATACCTAGCATTGCTAGATGATACATGACAGCTCAGCATAACTAACTCTATTAGTTAATTATGATTGAGAACTAATTATGTTACAACTGCTGTCAGGTCAGCATTAATAAATCTATTCTAAATTATAGTGATACTCTAATATTTTCCCCTCAAATGGTGCTGATTCCTGAGGTAGCCATTTGCTGACATTGGAGGGAAGACTTGTCAATAACCTTGAGGTGATCCCTGAGACTGAGAAACCTGAGAGCAGAGAGAGGTTTTGTCATGATATCAGCAGTCTGTAGGGTAGTTGAGATGTGTTTGACAATGAAGGTGTGATTGAGCATCTTTTCCCTTAGAAAGAAAATGTCTAACTCCATGTGTTTAGTCTTGGCATGGAGAATAGGATTATGAGACAAAGCCATGGTGCTCAGATTATCACAATAGAGTATATGAGTTTGAGAGGGTGTCTTTAACTCTGTAAAAAGATATTTGATCCAAATAATTTCTGATGCAGTACTTGCAAGGCTCCTGTATTCTACTTCAGTGCTGGACCTAGCTACCAGGGTTTGTTTCTTAGACCACCATGAAACTAGGTTAGGTCCAAGGAATATACATGACCCTAATGTTGATTTTCTATCATCAAGATCAGAACCCCATTCATCATCAGAATAGGCAGTAACAGTGAGAGATTGTTGAGGACTGAAGGGTAGCATTTGCAGGCCATGATGAAGAGTACCCCTGAGATATCTAAGAATTCTTTTGACAGCCACCAAGTGACTCTGAATAGGTTGTAACAGAAATTGGCAAGCTTTGTTTACTGCAAAGCTGATTTCTGGCCTTGTGATAGTAGCATATTGCAAAGCTCCTACCACTGGCCTATAGTAAGTGGGGTCTTGTAAATAGTTTGATCCTTCCTTAGTAAGCTTGAGATTAGAAACCATTGGAGTAGGCAGACTTTTGGCTTCACTCATGTTAGGTCTGGCTAAGAGATCCCTGATATATTTGGTTTGCGACTGAAAAAGACCTCCTTGAGAGGTTCTGGATACCTCAATGCCCAAAAAATGATTCAAATCCCCAAGTTGTTTAAGAGAAAACTGAGCATTGAGTTTAGCCACTAAGCTATGAATGTGACTAGGGGAACTTCCAATGACAATTATGTCATCTACATACACTAGCATGAAGATAGTGTAAGTAGAAGTTTTCAGAATAAACAAGGAAGGGTCATATTTGCTTGATATAAAACCAAGAGAGTGCGGAGCACTAATGAGTCTCTCAAACCATGCCTTGGGTGCTTTCTTCAAGCCATGGATGGCTTTGTTCAGTTTTCACACTGACATTGAATTGGTTTGCACAAACCCAGGAGGTTGTTGCATATAGACCTCCTTTGTTAGAATGCCATTTAAGAAGACATTGTTAACATCAAGCTGAGTAATTTGCCACTGCCTTGAAAGAGCCAATGTTAAGACAACCCTCAATGTAACAGGCTTCACTACTGGTGAAAAGGTTTCTTGAAAATCAAAGCCCTGAACCTGATGAAAGCCCTTGGCCACTAGTCTGGCTTTGTATTTCAAAATTGAACCATCAGGATTTTGCTTAATCCTAAACACCCATTTGCAGCCTATTGCCTTTCTACCTGGAGGAAAAGTGGTGAGGGTCCAGGTTTGATTGTGTAAGAGGGCATCATATTCAGACTTCATGGCCTCTAGCCACTTAGGGTCTTTGAGAGCAACTTTATAAGATGTGAGTTCCAGTTCAGTTAAAAGAAGTGTAGGATGAAGTCTTGGTTGCACGATACCACCTTTTGATCTTGTGACCATAAAGTGAGTGTTCTGAGGGAAAGGTTGAGCTATAGGGAGATGTTCTGAACTGGAGGCAGATGGGGAACTTGCTGAAGAAGAGCCAATGAGGTTGGATGGGGTAGTATCATGAGGAGAGAGTGGTGATAGAGGTGGGGCAGATGTGTCTTGAGAAGGAGAGATAGGGACTGCAGTTAGAGGAATTGGCTGTGGTAACACAGTGTTAGAGGAAGCACTGTGGGAAGTATAGGGTGAAAAAGTTAGAGGTATATGTACAGATATAGATTGTAGTGTGGGTGGTGAGTTTGTGTCTTTGTGAAACAGGTGCATATAAGGAAATCTTGTTTCGTTGAAGATTACATCCTTGGAGATGTAGATCTTCCCATCTGAGGCCATACATCTGTAACCTTTGTGATGTGTAGAATAGCCAAGGAAAACACATTACTTGGTATGAAATGCAAACTTGTGTGAATTGTAGGGTCAAAATGAGGAAAACATGCACAGCCAAAGGCTCTAAGATCCTTGTAGTCAGGATCAATACTGAATAACATGTTGTAAGGAGACTGCATAGTGAGAACAGGAGTAGGCATCCTGTTGATAAGATATGGAGTTGCTTGAAAAGCATGATCCCAAAATTTCAAGGGAAGAGATGCTTGTGCCAAAAGTGTAAGACCTGTTTCTACAACATGTCTATGTTTCCTCTCAACAACACCATTTTGGTGATGTGTGCGAGGACAAGTGAACCTACGAGTGATCCCTTGTGCTGTCAGATCAGTAGTGAGTGGCTGAAATTCTCCACCCCCATCAATTTGTATTGCCTTAAGCTTATAATTAAACTAAGTGGAGATGTGTTCCATAAACATTTTGAAGACAGAAGATACCTCTGATTTCTGTGCCATTAGGAATACCCAAGTGTATCTTGTGAAAGCATCCACAATGGTGAGAAGATACTTGAATCCAGCAACATAAGTCATAGGTGCTAGACCCCAAACATCTGCATACAACAATTCAAAATGAGCATGATATTGTGTAGTGGAAGCATGAGATGGCAACCTGTGAATTTTACCCAAACAACAAGTGGTGCAGAAATCTAATTTGGATTGATTAGGAATAGGAATGTTACACTTAATAAGAACAGCTTTGAGGACCTCATGATGAGGGTGCCCCAGTTTGTTATGCCACTAAGAGTATACAGAATATCCTAGATCAGTAACATTATTTGTACTAGAATTCAAAGAAACTGAAGGTAAAGTAGGACTTGTGAGTGTGTGCACATGAGGTGACTTATTAATGAAATTTGAAACACCTGTGAGGTTTTCAAAGGTGTAGAGACCATCCTTTTCAAGTGTCCCTTGCAGTAGAATATCAGAAGTAGCATGTGATTTAACAAGACAAAAATTAGGATGGAACTCAAAGTATACCTTGTTGTCACGAGCAAACTGACTAACTAAAATCAGATTCTTTGTAATTTGAGGCACTAACAACAAGTTATTCAAGGTAAGTGTGACATGTGGTTTGTGTGCAGATGTGAAAGATGTGTTACCAATGGAGGTTATAGACAGACCTTGACCATTGCCAAGCATGACGTGATCTGATCCAGAGGTAGAGATGCTGTCTAGAAAGTGAATAGTAGAGTTAGTAACATGATGAGTAGCTCCAGAATCTGCATACCACTGAGAATTTCCAGCTAGAGAAGCAACATCAGTTCTTGCAAGGTAAGCCTGAGGTTGCTTGCCGGAATGAGAAGATGCAGAAAGATTGGCAAGAAAACCTTGTGCATGACCATGCCACTGAGTAAGAGGCATCCATTGATGTGGTACCTGTGCTAGAGTAACACCTTGGAACCAAGGAACAGAGAAATTTGCCATAGGTGGAGTGGCAACACTGGGAGCACGCCACTGATTGGAGCCAGATGGAGAAACAGAGAGACTGTAGTAGCACACATTTGCATCGTGACCAGATTTTGCACAGATCTGGCACTGCACTTTAGATCTGCCACCATTACAACCACCACCACGTGCGAACCAGCCACCACGACCACCGCAATTGCTATTAAACTGGACGGAGATTCCGCAATGGTGTTATGCGCAGTCGCCTTTAAAACATTAGACGATGGCGAATCCTGTGGTTGCGTCACTAATCCTTGAGTAAGATTGACAGCGAGAGCATCATGAGGTGCGACACGTGTGGATCTATCCAAACGAGCTTCATGAGAGAGGAGCATCGTTTCAGCAACAACGATCTCACACAGTTGATCACGATACTGTATGATTGAGGCTTGGGCTTAATACTCTTGTGGTAATCCATCAACAATCGTTTCAAGATGATCATGATGTGAAACCGGATCTCCAATATATTCCAAAATATCCACAATTTGTTGAATACGCCCTAGGTATTGCACTATAGTACGATCACCTTTCTCCCTGGTTCGCAGCTCATAGCGTAACTGACGAGACTTGGCATAGATCTGAGTGCGTTAAAATTGATCAATGACAGACCACACTTCATGAGCATGAACACATTTCACCACGCGAGGAAGCACCGTTTCACCACGCGAGGAAGCACCGTTTCAGACAGTGTTGTAAGCAGCCAGGTGAAGAGCAGAGAATCTTCTTGATGCCATTGCACATACGCGAGATTTTCTAGATCAGATGCACGATCTGCTGTAGAGGTAACGTGGAGGAATCTGCTGTAGAGGAATAACGTGGAGGATTTTCTTGATGCCATTGCTGCTGAAGTAAATCACTTTTACTATTCTCCTAATCTCTGGTTTGTAAGTGGCAATGCTCTCTTAGAAAAGTTTTATCTCTTTTGGATCAATTTGGCTGTAGCTTTGACAACATAATGGCGTTTCTTTAGAGCAAATAAAAATGAAACGAAGTTCAAACATTTAACCAAAATGAATATTAAGAATACAAAAGTCTAACTCTAAGCCAGCAGAAAAATTCCCTCTTTATTGAATACAAACCAAAAAATAAAGTTTTTCTCATCACTAAGTATTGAATCCCCTTATACTAAAAAATGGTTAAAAGAAACAATACATTTGATACAACAATTGCAAAATCCCTGTAGATGAAGAACCATGAGTCCTCATTTTACACTACAATCAGGATTTGCATAGAATACAATGATCAATTCCGGAACTTTGAATTCAGAAGAAAAACAAAACAAAACCAGTTATTATTACTTTCAAATTTCTTCAGGAAGGCTTGTGTCGATGTATCCGTCTTTGTATTCTGTTTGATATTGATACAATAATTATGCACATCCAATGAAAGAATAATGTCTGTATCACAATCTCACTAGTTCCCAATTTTGTTTTGACATGTCATGAATTTCAACACAACCATCCTCAAACATGATCTGAAAAAGTAAACGGTTATTCATATTTAATCACAATTTTCATTTAAATCCTCAAAAATCCGACCGAATTATCTTACCTTATGTTTGCGGGTATATTCATCAAACCATTTAATAATCCCAAATCTGCAAGCATTAAAAAATACATATATTATATTTAACATCAGTTATAACAAAATAAGAACAATATAGAAAATGGGATCAAACAGAACAAAAGAGAATGTTGGAAAAACCTCCAACATTACCCAACTCGATCTGTCGTAGAAAATAGAATCCTAATCTAGCAAAAGATTTAGATTGCTCACACCACCAAGACATTGGCAACAACCGGAGCTTGTGCTCCAGACAATAAAGACAGAAAAGACCACCGAAGCTCGCGACAGAGACGGTGCGTCGGTGGCTTTTGACAGACCACGGGATGGGTCATATCGGAGCTCGCTACAAAGACAATAAAGCTAGAAAAGAAAATAAAAAGGCAATAGAGGTCATGACAGAAGCGATGGAGACAGAAACATCACAAGAGCTTGTGATAGAGATGATGGCGGAAAATGGAGCAAAACAGGAGAGACCTGCAAAACCATGGAGCTTGTGTCTCTCAACTTGTATAACTGGATAGCAGGTAAAGAAAAAAGAGGGATGGCTCAGCTTCATACATGAGAATATGTTTAATGGAGTGTAAGAGGGTGTGTGACACTAGTTTTGCTCAATCAAGGATAGTATCACAATCTTTATAATAGTATCACAATTCAAAATTACTCAATCAAGGATAGTATCAGTCTTCAAATGGTTAACCATCAAATTCAGAAATACACAATTTTGACATACCTCACATTTCCAAGTTGTTTTATCATGATAACTTCATCAACACAATTGTATAAGCATTTTGATTGGTCAACCACCCGGGAACTTCCTGTAAAATCAAGAACATAAAAAATGAATGTGTTTATCGTGTAGAAGACAAAAAAATGATAGCAGACAAATCAAATAGTTTACCGATTTGACCAATTTGCAAGCCTCCATTCTGACAAACCTTTACAGACACAAAGCAAACGGTAAATTAGTCGAAAAGGCAGATAATTATATACAGGCACTGCGTGATTTAATTCAATAATAGTGAAACGGAAAAGACAAGGAGAGGATAGAAAGTTTGGTTATCATTACTATAAAGAGAAAGTTCATTCAATGAAATAATGGTCATTCTTTTCAAAAAAGGAATAGTGCATCTGCAATTCCATTTTCTAGAGAATCATCCTAATTGTCTAATCAAAGCCCCAAATTTTCTATTCGATGGAGATATAAAATCATTCATGGAAAAACAGCGCTAATTAATAGTTCAGGCTATTATAAGTTGGTCTTTGACAATGTATCAAAGCTAATATGACCAAGTGTTTCATAATCGGTTCCCCTTCCGTGCACCGCTGTGTTTTCAAATGTCTGCTATGGCGAAGCAATGTTCCGATGGCGTGGTGGATTCTGTGCAAGTCTACATAGGCCAAAATGCCTATTAATTAGCATTGTTTTTCAAGAAATACAAGATACAATTACAATTACAAGTTGGTTATGTGGTTGAGTTAAACCCTAAGCCCAAATTCTAAGATTTAGGCTATAGTGTCATTTGGGTTCACATACCAAGGACTCAAGAAGCACAAGCCCGTGGTAAATGGAAATGTCGACTTATGGCCTCGACGGGTCAAAATATGAAGTGCAATATCTAGGTCATATTATTATTTGATGTGAGTCTCTCAACACACTCCCCCGTCATACTCATGATTGGTCATCTAGACACATATTCAGGTCAAATCTCTATTTGATGTGGTAACCTCAACACACTCTACTCTTGCTCACTATTGGTCATCTGACTATCCAGGTCAAATCTCTATTCGACGTGGGCCTCTCAACACTCTCCCCATGTTCACGATTGGTCATTTGACTGTCCATGTCAAATCTCTAGTCGATGTGGGACTCTCAACACATTTCCTTATGCCAATGATTGAGTAATTTAGATATAATTCCATTATTTTTAAGGATTGGTTTCCTTATTTAATTTTAATCAATATTAGGAATCAAAGTTTAGTGTAGGAACCAATATTGGTTTCCTTATCGCTATTTTGTAGAGGAGTTCTCGAAAATTTAGTACTCGTGTAACAACACCAATATCTACACGACATTTTTCTTCTCATTGGTTGGGCATAAATTGGAGTTACATCTCTCACAAGTTATATCCATCCTAGGAATCTCAGCATCTTGTTTCCACTCTCAAATCCTTAAATATTAACTTGTCCAATTGTCAGGTCCTTCATTCGCTATGGCCCAAATTGCTTCGATATCCAAGAGAAATAGTCTTGCTTTGACTATCCAAGAGGCAATCTGATCCAGCTATTCCAGCTGCAATTTAACTAAATTGTGGACTCGCCGGCATCCAATTTCAAATTGCTTTTATTTAATTTTTTAGAAAACTTGAAGCTTCTTAATAAGCTATAGCTCAAGGGAGACTATTAGTGTATATGAAAAATATCGTTTAATACTTCGATCATAGCCGTATTGCCAATGGCGGATGGCAGTTCATGACGGAGAGCCAAACTCCCCACCATACCATCCGCTTTGCAACACCGTTCTAGCGGATTATGGCGGAAAAACCCGCAATACCGACCGATATACCATTGCGGCAAGCCCAAAAACCGCCATGCATATCCGCCATAGCGGTCATGGCGCCGCTATTTGATAACACTGATCATAGCTTAGAGCAATTTTGTATATCTTATATTATCTTTTCGGATTAATTTTTATGTTACCTTATTTATTATATGATTTGTTTCCTTATTTAATTAAGATAGAGTTTAGTTTTAGAAAAAATAAAAAATTAATGTTCTCTTTTATATAATAAAAGAGCATTCCTACAACTTCAACATGTTTTTATCAGAACTAAATTTTAAGTTCTAGGGTTCATTATCTAAAAACTAGTTTTTATGTAACGTTATATATTAATTATGATTTGTTCCTTTATTTAAGATCAGAGTAAATAAAAAGATTAAAGTATTTCTTGTCCTCCACTATACCTAAAGGACTAAACCCTATGACTTCAAACGAAGAGGTGGCCATTGTGACGGGAATGCATGCCCGGTCACAATTACCCTGCAAACAAAGAGTTGGTCTTTGTGGCAGGAACTCGAGACCGGTCACAAGGCAGAAACGTTAGCCATATTTTCGTGAATAGAACTTGTGACCAATTCTAAGGGTCACAACGCATCAACCTTACCATCATAAACTGTTCAAGCATTTTAGCCTATTCTAAGAAATATAGGTCCATTTATCAAAATTTATAAATCTTACACTATTGTGTTCAGGTGTTATATGGTTCATTAAGTCCAATTTTAACTAGGGGAAAAAGAGTAAAAAGCACCATATCATACTTCGGACCTAATTGTAACCACCAGCCCTTTCAATAAACACTGCCCTAAATAATATGGTTAATTTACCAGTTATTTATAGTAGTTATTACGTAAAAATAGTTATTTTTTACAGCACTTAAATGGAATACAATGCCAAATGCGGAACTTAGTAAGGGAAATCAATCTCCCGATAAATTAAAAGGGAATTGATATGCATTCAAAACACAAACACATACCCCCAAAGATAGGTATGACGGAAATAAAAAAGTATTAAGTCACCCTTTTTAGGGTTAAACGATTTTGAAATAAACTCCCTCCCCTTCTTTCACAGTCCAAATAAGAATTTTGCAAATCAAAGCAAATAAAATAAATCTGTCTATAGAATTCACAAGTTACTACAGCAATCTAGTAAAAGATGTGACACACAAGAAATATGATTTTGAATAAAATTACAAAAACCATAGACCATAGCTCCTGCCTATGAAAATATATTTGACTATAGGTTTTTTATTTTCTCAGCAATCTCATTCTAAGAGGATATAGAATAATTAAGTCTTAAATATATTTCCAGCAACCGACGACTATATGAACAAATCATTCAGTGCATATGGGAGGACGCATATCCTAATCACACGTCTAATATTTATTCAACCAATTTAAAAGCATTAGCTCACCACAGAGCTTTGAAATAACCGAAATATGATGTTTTTAGTACTTTTATATTATTGAAAAGTCATGGAGATTTAGACATATCTACTCTATTTGAGAGAAGATGACGCCACCTGATATGCAACTAATTTTAATGCAGCATCTGAAGACATTTTAGGCTTGGTAGGCCTTGCACCTAGCTTACGCCTACACTGTATAGCTCCACAGTGGCAATCTTGGTCTGCACCAAATTGAACAAACCTGCGATGCAATTACAAAGTTAGAATTTCAGACACCAAATTTTCCAACAGAAGAGAGATTGTTTTGATTAAATTATTTGAGTTTATTTGCGGGCATAAGCACTTATGAGACTGGTTGGGAGAATTTATGAAAATAGTTTTATGACATGTTCATAAGCCATTTCAAGCTTATCTTCATTAGCTTTCCAGGATAGCTTGTGAAAACAACATATAAGAAAACAATTTGACTTTATTTTCTTTGGTTATTAATATAGCTATACATAAGTACTTATATGATAAGAAATTGTGTTATAACTTATAAGCGCTTAACAAGCTATTTATCCAAACAGAGCCGTAAAGGGTGTAATAGGAAAAGTGCTCATACTGGTAGTCATAAGTCAGATGCTCGCCCTTCTCTATGTCACGAGCTGCAAATATACCAATTCTTGTTTCACCATCTATTATCCTTAAGATTGAAAACAACAAAAAGATGTGTTTGTTAGATGATGTGCCTAACTATTCAATCATATAATGTTGGACAAAATACAAAACAGTTAGAAAAGTAAACCATTTCTGCATCTCAGTATTCGGGCAGCAACTATGATTGATATATCGTGATTTGTTTCCCTTATATGTTGCATCTATCACCATATCTCGATTGATTTCACATAAGTAAAAGTTTGTTTCCCCACGGTCTTTCATATTCCAAAGCCTCTGTTCGCATGTTTTATCATCGATGACTGTAGAAAGAGGTAACAATAACATCCATAAATAAATTTTAAAATAATAGAATAATCGTTCTATATTACGAGTGTTTGTCATAAAAACAATTAATCATCACCTTCTCCAACATATTCGATGACAAACTCCCCGAGCTTGATATCTTCATCCGCCACAATTCCGGAGCCACATTTCTCAGTCTACAAGCAAAATATTAAAACTCATTATGTCAGGTATGGACATCATGAGAGGAATAAAAGTGATTATACCTTAACCAATTTCAGCTTTTTCACAGGGCGATGCTGAAAAGCTTTGTTGAGACACGTGACCCCACATTTGCAGCCTGAAGAACAGCATGACAGAAGCATCCTACAGGGACGACAGTGAACATAAGGAATGCTTGCCAACACATGAAAAATGTGATGACATATATCCACGCAGAATACTTAGTTACTTACCCACATTGACAATCTCTACCACATACACTAGTAGAGTCGGGTGAAGATTCGCAGGAGCAGAATATGCCATCATCAAACTTTCTCTTGTTCTTCTTAGTGACATATATATCTTAAATTTTAATAAGAATCAACAAAATGTGTAACAAGATCGAATATTCAGAAGAAATGAAGGAATTAAATACAAACAAAGATCGAATATCAGCTTTGTCAAAGTAGACAAAGACACTCATAAAATCAGAGATAGAACGGTTATTGTGAACAATCTGACCGACATTTATAAAGGATACTGCGCTTTATATGGGTGTACTGTGTTGTCCTTATCTTAATCCAATCTGGAAGTTCAAAATCAACAGGTTCCCCAATCTGGCTCAGCAGCTTGTTGAATACAGCTTCAAAACGATTCTGCTCAGAATTCTGTTAAACAGAAAAGCAAAGGAACTCACTTAACAATCCAAAAGTAACTAAAAAGATAAACTTTTCATTGACTAATGCCTGATTGAAATTGTTATAAGCACAATAGCAAAAGACTAATATAAAATATTGCCAAAACACACATCACAGAAAACACACATCACAGACACGCATGCATATAACGAAACCTTATCAAAACCAAAACACATTGTTTCCTTAGATCGGTGAACATAAATTGATTATAAGGAACTGAAGAGAAGGACTAATGAAATACAAGATAAAAACCTTTTTCATAATGGGCATGGAATCTGTTACAATATGCGATATTCCGATGCTATCAGCCTGGATCCCAATTTCAGTAGAGGCTCAAACCATAAATTTCAACCGTTTTCAAGATTTCCTTGCTTCCTTCAAAGACATACTTTGCCTACAGCATGAAGAACAGTTTGTCAGCTTGAAGTAAAATAATGAAAGACATCAAATAAAAAGCTATCCCAATATTTAGGCTTCTATGAGGCACGGACACCAGCGCGTCGACACCGGTAACAATTTTAAGAAAAAAAAAAAGAAGAATAAATTTAAGTTATCAAAAGTGTCGGTGTCGGTGTCCGACACTAACACGAATACGTCTTTTTCATAGGTGTCGGTGATTCAATAAATCAAGGTTAGCATATTGAGAAATAAATGCATAAATATATTTTTCTTGTGCAACAAGACAGAACTTAGCAGCGGAATGATGTTCAATACTTGTTCCCTTTAGACTGTCAAACAGAGTTAATCTCAAATGGATTCCTCAATTCAAAGATGCAGACAGGTTTTAAACACGTAATAAAACAAATCTATATCTACAAACATCTAGGCAAATTGCAAAGCAATAATGTATGTTTTATTTTGACTATTTCATTCCCATCTACAAGGGGACTCCTGGTGTCACATGAATAAACTCATTTAAATGAAAATAAATCTATAAACTGATCTTAAGTCTAGCCATCTTATCTCACTTCTTTATAACTATGTAACTGCCAATAACCGCTTTTTATCAGTTCACCAATTTCACACTTTTGAATGTGCCTGCATAGAAGAATTGTACAAGGCCATACAGGGTTTAGTTTGCGAATGAGCAAGGATCAATTTAATTTCCTTATATCTCATCATTCTCACTTCTCAAAAAACAAATCATCCTATGCAAATTCTCAACCAGTGTTATCAAATATCCACCATTGTGGCGCTATGGCGGATATACGTGGCGGTTTTTGGGCTCGCCGATATTGCGGATTTTTCCACCGCCGCAAAGCATCTGGTATGGCGGGATTTTGGCTCGCCATCCACCATGGACAACACTATTTTCAACACTCTTACAACCAACTGCTCCAATATGCATTACTCTGAATTTCACTCAAAAATAAAACAAAACATACAACTATCTTTCTCACTTTAAAGTCCAAAACTTTCACCCTCCCTTTGAATAGAATAAAAAAATAGAATACAAAATTCTGAAATTTATAAGAAAAACTAAGGTGAAATCCAACAGACATAAAATTCTACATTTCCTTTCACACAAACAAGAGAAAATCCCCCAAAGTGTAAATAAAACTCAACATCCAAACATACATATAATAAATCAAAATACACAATTCTGGAAATTTAACCACACAAACTAATATAAAATCCATCATAAAAAAAATTCAACATTTCACTTTACCCAAACAACAGAAAACTCCAAAAGATTAACAAAAAAACAGAATTGAATAATTTAACGATAGCAAGATTCAATCTTTTGCTTTCCCGCTGCTTTTTTTTTTCACTGAACTGAAACACATTGTGAAAAAAACCAGAATTTTCAATTATCAATCAATTAAACAAGTGAAATAACCAGAATTTTCAATTATCAATCAATTAAACATTAAAAAAAAAAAAGAAAAAAAAAACAACTACACAGTGACAGGGATATAATTGAAAAAAAATCTATTTTGACGAAAACCCAAGAAAAATTGTCGTGAATGGGAGAGGGTGGAGTGAAAAAAATGGGAATTGAAAAAGGGTTAGAGTGAAATCAGCGAGAATAAAAGGGGATTATTGATAGCAGAAGTAGAAAAAAGTACAGAGAAAGAGAAAGGGGGTAAAATGGGAATACGAAGAATCAAGATAGAGAAAGAGAAAGAGAACCTGGAAGAACGTTGTTGAAGTGAATTGAAGAAGAAAAAAAAATGAAATTGAAATGAAAATTGATGGTTAAGTACTGTGAGTGAATGAAACTGCCGTTGTTGGTTTTGTTCGTTTTCAAATGATAACGTCAAAAAACTGCAAAATTCATGTATTAGGGCTTTTTTTTTATTTAACTTTTTATTCTAAAAGGTATTTTATTAATAACTAATAAGTGTAGTATTACATACTATATATTGAGAATATATATTAAGAATTTAATTAATATCGCCGAAATTTAAAAATATTTTACATTATCTTATTCATAATCGTAAAGTTGACTTAAGTGTATGATATAATGAATTAGAGTTTTGTCAACAATGTCCTCAAGGAAATTGGATTCCCTCATCATCTCATATAAGTGAGAATGGCTTCAATTTTCACGTTTAAAATTTTGATTCTTTAGAAAGGCATAAAGAATGATATTTCAACACAAGGAAAGGATTGAGACATGAGGGCCAATTTTTCCTATCTCTTTGTCTTATGTATGGAGAAGTTATCTCATTTAATTACTTAAGCTATTGACATTGGCAATTGGGAATGCATGAAAGCAGAAAGGTATGGCCCTAAGATACCACATTTAATGTTTGTCGACGACATCTTATTATTCGGAAAGGCTTGTGAACTACAAATGGTGATGATCAAAGGGGTTTTGGATAAATATTATGGAATATCTGGCCAAAAGATTAATTATGAAAAATCAAGTATCATATTCTTCAAGAATATGGATTCTATGACTAGAAAGTTGACAGTGCAAGTGGTTGACCTCAAAGAAACCAATCATTTTAGATTATATTTTGGAATGGCAATCACATGAAAGATTCCAAAAGAGAGAGACTTCCAACACATTCTTGATAAAGTCAAGGCAAAGTTAACAATGTGGAAAGCTAAACATCTCTTTGTGGCAGGAAGAACTACTTTAGCCAAGGAAGCCATAGAGGTCATCCCTACATACTCAATGATGAGCAATATGGCCCCTAAAGATGAGAATGGCGTAGAGATCAAAATTACCAAACATAGAGATATAATAGGATCTTTACTTTATTTAATCGCGATCAGACAAAAAATGTTAAGGAGGTTGGGAGTTTTAGGCGAAGCACAAAGAGGTTGAATAGAGTTATAGTAAAAAAAATGTAGGGATTGAGGAAAATCCACCGACACCACCTAAAAAGGAGATTGTCAAAAAGGTAGAGAAAGAAACATCTTAAGTTGTTCCTCCTCTCTATAACCCACTAATACCATTTCCGCAAAGATTTGCGAAGGCTGAGATAGATTCTCAAATTATGAAATTTGTATATACGTCGAAAAAGCTCTACGTTAATGAGCATTTCACTGAAGTTCTCTCTTAAATGTCTACCTATGTTAAGTTCCTAAAAGAAATTTTAAATAAAAAAGAAAGAGAAAGGAACATGAAACTAGAACAGCTATTGGTGTTAAGATGAGAAGGTTGATCTTTGAGGTGGGGGATAAAAGGATTGAATTCATAATGACATGTCTCCTAAAAGACCCTTATATAATGGTCTCTTGTTGTTTAACTGATGTGATTAATACTTGTGATGAAGTTAAACCTAGACAACTGATACTTAGGATAAAACCAGGACAACCTTCATAGATTCAGAAGTATGAACCACCCCATAGAAATAAGAAAAAGAAGAGTAATGGATACGAGAGATGGCTCGATAGGTGGGCACGGATCCTTATGCCACTAAGCACGGATCATGTGTCATTAAGCTAAACGATGTAAAATAAAATGTTTTGTGGGAGGCAACCCGCACTTTTAATTGCTTATGCCTTTTATGTTGTTTCATTTTATAGGTTTGGTTTGGTTTGTTTAATAAGGAAGGAAATTTTAAGAGAATAAGGCAAAAAAGTAGAATTTTTACAATTCTCTTATATGTTGCATTATCCACCTCCTCCGGGGGTACTTTATAAGTTTTCTCATCACCTTCTCTTATATTATTTTGAAACATTGGGTGCAATGTTCGGTTTAAGTTGGGGGGGGGGGGGTTCCCTCTTTTCCTTTTATCGCTTTTATGTGTGTTTGTTTGTGTTTCTAGTTGTATATTCACTGCTTTGAAAAATTTTTCCAAAATTTGAGTTATTTTAAAAAAAATTGTAAGGTTTTGATTTAATTGAATAAGAAATTATATAGAATTGGAGAAATGATAGGTTGAGACCCCCAGGAAAGTTTGATAAAATTAGTATTACTTGAACACATTAAGTTTCCCGAGTAGGATGTGAGTTTAACGTGTATTTAATACCATAGTCTTCGAATTTGAAAAGTACTTCCTAAGTAGTTTATGCTAGAAAGTCAGGCATACCATTGATTTACATATCACATTTGATAGATTGAGGAAAAATAACACCAAAAAGATGAAAATAGCGGTAAAAAGGCAACTGCACATATTAAATTGGGTAACTCTCACTCTGTTATTCAACCCATCGGTGGTTGAACCCCAACATCAACCTAAAAAGGGCAATAATAAATAATCATACATTTGTGTGTACTTTCATCTGCGATTGAAAAAGGGCAAATAGTCTTCCCAGGTGTTGTAAATACTCAAATAAATTCCTAGATCGATCTTGTGTGTATGTGATGCGTAACGCCCCGATTTATTTTAATTATTCTCGTAATTTAAAGTTTATGATGTTGTGTGTATGTAAGTGTATACGTGTGTTGGGTTATGTTTGGATTGCCCTTAGTATGGGGTAGTGACCTTAGAATTATAGAGAATAAGGTATTGGGGTGTGTGACCAATTGTGTAGAGATGAGTGGTGTGGTTAGTAATTAATTATTAATATTAGGTAGTAATTATTTATTGGAATAATATTATATGGATATTATTTGAAATTAAATAATTATTGTTATTGGCATTATTTGTTGTTATTTATTTAGGGGAAATAATAATAATAATAATATAATAAGGGAAAAGAATTGAGGAAAAAGAATCAGTACGTGTTTTTGGTGGAGAAAAGAGAGAAAGAAGAGTTAGGGCAAAAAGGGAAGAATCACCATTGTTGGAGTTCAAGGAGCTTGCTACAAGAACTCTAAGATAAGGGTGGGGTTCTTTGATCACTTAAGGGATGAATAATATATGTATGAGGGTGGGTAAATCGTTAGTGTTCATATCTATGCATCTCTTGTTTGATTTGATGTTTCGGTGTGAAATTGAGGTTGCGTGTCGGTGTTTATAATTATGTGAAAATTGTTGATAAATTGTGTGTTTTCCTCAATAATGCTATGAATGTTGTGAAGGAATTGATGAATAATATGTGTTTACTCCCCTTGTATGATGTTATGTATGTTATGTGTGTTTTGGGGTTTTTGGAGGTCAAAACATGGTGTTTTGGGGTCTGTTGGTAGGCTGAGAAATAAGAGAAATCGCACAAAATCACACAAAAAATAAGGTTTTCCGGGCCCTGCTACGGGTCGTAGCAGCCACTACGGGTGCGTGTAGCAGCCCCCTGGACTAGGGCATCACGGGCGTGCAAAAATTGCGAATTTTCGCTAAGGAGCGCTACGGGCCGTAGCCCATGCTACGAGCGGCCGTAGTAGCTCTCTGGTTTTGTAACCTGAAATCATTTCGATCATAACTTTTGATCCGTAGGTCCGTTTCAGTCGCCGTTCGAATCGTTGGAAAGTTGGTTTCGTGTACTTTCTGTTAAAATTATTTTCAATACCATAATTCTAACTATTCGACGTGTTAATTGTGTTTCCGTGTACGTTGTAATGTGTTGAACGTTGAAATGTTGAGTTCGGTTGTGCGGATGTGTGTTGTAGTTGTGGATTGCAATTGTTGCATGTTTTGGCAGGTATATGCTACGTGTTGGAAAATTGCGGTGTGATGTATTGGCTGTATGATAGTCATATGCATTGGTCGTCGTTGTATGTTGTTGTTGAATGCATATCATGTTGCATAAGCTATATGATAAGTCGTGTGCCCATGTGGGGTGTGAGCGCCTTATCCGGATTCCTTGAAATAGAATTGTGTTGTTGTTGTTATTGTTGTTGTTGAGGTAATCGTGTTCTCATGTAGGGTGTGAGCGATTACGGGTGTTCGCGTGCCCATGTGGGGTGTGAGCGATCACGGATGCTGTAATGCCCTGTATAATATTTATCTAGAATAATACAATACAAGCATTTTATTGTGGTACTGACACCATCATAAGTGCTTAATGGCGTAATTCACATACTTGACCATTCTAAAACATAATACATCTATGGTACAAGATATGGAAACTAGCCAAAATAATAAAATCTAAGATCAATATACAATATCCTCAATTGTATACAACAAATACACATCGGAATAAGCTCAACTAAGCTTCTCTTAAAACATCCAAGCATAGCTCCCCTTGTAAATCAAACATGTACTCAATACCTGAAAAATAATCAACAACATGGGATGAGATATTAAATCTCAGTGAGTTCCCTATCTTATGGATCCTCTCGGCTTTACAGGGTTCTAGCCAAATCCTAACTCAAGTCAAGGGGAAGGGAAATGACCTTGAGTTCACAAATCTCACACTATATAGAAACATGTTCATGAGTTCACCAACTCAAAATATCACTAATCGATAACCTGTACCAAGGCATCCCCTTTTCCCATCCTCTTCTACGTCTAGAAGTCGACCCGGGTCATGGATCCTTGTAGTTACTTGACATACGAAATTGATTCGGGAACATCGGTCTGTTAACCGTGAACTGTCATTTCTCATGGCCTGTTAACCATCACAAGTCTCTTTACCATATAGGCTTCATTCGTACTCGCACGCGGGAATCAAACCTGCCAAGTAATTGTGCACATGTTTCATAGGAGCTCGAGACCCATGAAACACACTCAAATGAAACGGTTACGATTATGTGATCACACACATAAACGTGATTGTATTCGACAATCACAAGGCCACAATGCCTTAAGGCCACATTCACCTTTTCTCATAATCACAATAGTTCACACATGTTCCATACTAGTGTTTCACTCTCTCCTAGACCCATCTCGTCACGGATGCACCTTTCTACATCAAGTGCCCGAGCCTTGCCATCTAGGTTTTCTATCACAATTTTATTCACAACCTAGGATCATATCATTAGGTTTGGGGTAAGTTTTCTCACTCTTCCTAATTCATTTTAAGCATGCATATTCTCTTGATCATGTTTAACAACAATTAAATACACATAGCATAACACAATTTGCATAATAGAAACATATATAATTAATTCAATCATAACTCACATAATTCTTGGTTTTCCTCTGATCATTTAATCGGGTATCGAATCAATATTTCTCACTCTTATCCCGTAGGATATTTTCACAGCTTTGCATTGGCTATAACCATGCTGCGATCGGATTTATAATCCAAAAGATATGGACTTTCAACATGTCATATAAACATTATTTTCATTCATTTCCCACTAAATAATTAATCCTACATCATAGCTTTCCAACAATACCAAGAACGCTTCAATCCGAGTTACGGATCAAAAGTTATGGATTTTGAAGAAAAGAGAATTTATTTGAAAACTCCCAGGAGCGCCCGGCGGTACAAATTTCGCCCGGCGGTGCCCCTTTTGCCTATACTTCTCCCGGTGAAGCAGCGGCGTAAATCCCATATCCAAAACTCAAAAGTTACATAATCAAAACATGTCGCGCCTCTTGGCTTTCGCCCGGCGGAGCGGCGGCGCAAGCCTTGCTTCGCCCGGCGCTCAAAGCGCCGCCCGGCGGTGCGTATTAGAAACAACATTTCTCAGCTGCATTTTTAGGGTTCCAAGGGCCTCAAATCCCACCCTTTCCACACCAGATCGTTTACCCACTACTAAACAAGTATCACCAAATGATCACATGCATATTAGGACTACACTACGCAATTTATATTGAATATCATCCGTTAGATTTCATTGATTTATCCATTTAATCATTTTCTCTCAAATCTAACCTAAGTTCTAAACTTATATTTCTAGAACTTAGAGTGTCTAACTAGAACCCACCTGGTAATCGAAGAGGAGGTTGAAGAAGATGATGAACAAATGGTGATGATCCAAGTTCTCCTCCCTTCTTCCTCTTTCTCCACTTTCTCTCTTTCTCTTCCTTTTCCTCTTCTTCTTACTATCTTTCTTTTTCTTTCTCTTTATATATATATATATATATATATATATATATATATATATATATATATATATATATATATATATATATATATATATATATATAATACTATTATTATATAATATAATCCAATAGAGTAAAATATATCCAATTGATATTTTATCGTCTGACACCAATTGATCAATTATTAGAGTTACCTTAAAACACTCTCTTGAACTAATAAAAATTGATCTGTTCTTTTAATAATATAATTGATCCCTTTAGAGTTCACTAGTTACTTTATTGATCCCAATTGACAATACTTAAAGTACTCAGAGGGTTCCATAAATCCAATTTACCAAAGATAAAGCACATAGATACTCATCTGATCTCATCTGATATCCAATTGAACATTTAGATAATATGGGGTATTACACTCGTGTGCCCATGTGGGGTGTGGGTGACTTATACGGAAATTCCGAGGGGAATTATGATCATGAAAAAGGGATCGAATTGGTACCACATGCATTGAGTCGAGTTGTGAGTCTTATTGCATTGCATTGTGTTGTGTTGTGTTGTAGATTTTATGATTGTCTGCTTATGTGGGAAATTATAATTGTGTTGATGATGTGATGATATGGTGAATTGTGTAATGATTATATGCTCTTATATTTATATTATGCATTTCTTTTGTTGATTGAGAATCTCACCCTTCTATTGGAATGATGCTTTATACGGTATCGTGCAGATAATCAAGGATAATGCGGAGTTGCGGTTAGTGAAGACGAATTCCTTCACTTTATGTTTTGAGTTAGCGTCTGCTCTGATATGTAGCACTGGGGATTATGGAACGCTTCATATAACACCCCAAATTTGTAAGAATATTTATTTAATTTATTTAAATATAATATTTGTGAATTTTCGGTGAATTTTGGTGGTTTATGTTGGCGTTGGCATTTTCGTAGAGTTTCGGTTATTTAATTAAATAATAGTATATAATATGAATATATTAGTATTATTATTAATTTAAATAATATTAAAGGAATTAAGGGTAAGACGGACTTTTGAGGAGGATTAGTGAGGGTATTATGGGGAAAGCCCATTTTAGGAGCCCAAGGATTTAACAAAAAGGAATTGGGAAGAATAGGATTCATTTTGTTAGATCGTGAAAAGAAGGGAAAAGTGCAGAGCTCTGAGGAAAGAAGGAAAAGGCGAGGATTCGAGAAGGTTTCCGAAGAATCAGTAGAGAAAACTCTGAATCGACAATCTAAGGTATGTGGAGTATTGCCTTTCATTGTTTTCAATATAGGAAGTGATGTGTCTAAAGTGGATTTTGATGTTTTTGGAGGGTTTATGAGTTATTGATGATTTAGGGGTATTTCTGAGGATCGATGATGGATTGTTAAGGGTTGAATTGATTCGGGTAAAAATAAGCCTTCGAGGCTAATCCTTTTTTATGATATGTGGGATCTTGTATAAGGAAGGGATTTATGGGGTTTATGGGAACCTTGAGAGTTTGTGAAGGTTTAGGTGATTTTGAGTTAGGATAGTGGAATTAACTGACCTAATAGTCGTAGGTTTTATGCCTTTGATTACCTTGATGTTTTGGGAGTGTTTTTGGGTGAATTGAGGTTGGAATCGTATGGGTTTTTGGGGTTTATGATGGGTTTTGGCGAATAGGGGAGAATTGATGGAATGAGATATAGAAATTGTTGATAATATGATGGTTGTATCCCTAAAATAAGTGTCATATGCTGTTATAAATGTTATACAGTCGTAGGATTTTGAATTACGAAACCGAGACTTTTTACGGAATCGAAATCGGAGGTCCGGAAGGCCTCCAATGATGAAAAATGCAAAATCTGCATTCTGTAGGTAAACGGCGAGCGCCATAAGGCTTACGGCGGTCGCCATGCAGTTCCATCACATCCAGGCAGCTTTGGGTCCAGATACAGTTTTGATCATAACTTTTGATCCGTAAGTCCGATTGAGGTCTCGTTCGAAGCGTTGGAAAGCTAACGCGATGAACTACGTTTTAGTGAAACTAAGAGCAGTATGGAGTATTTTTCCATTGTTTAAACTATGATTTAATGAGGTTAATTGTGACGATATACGTATGATAGATGTCATTGTTGAATTAGTGATGTTATGAAGTTGTGATTGCTGAACCCTGATGTTATTGATGATCATATGACGATGATTTTGTGATGTTTGATGATTAATTGATGATATGAATTACCGCGATTTATATTGATGATTATGAGCTGTTATATATGATGTTTGATGATTTAAGTGATGATATGAATTACCACGAGTGTATTGATGATTTTGAGCTGTTTATACCGGTGTTTGATGATTAAATATTGATGTGAATTAGCATAAGCTATGTTGATGATGATAAGATGATGATGCATGATGTTTTGATGAATAAATGACGATATGACGAATATGAGATTTTGATGAATGATGATGCATGTGATGACTTTATTGATGATGATGATTATGACGTTGTGCATCATGCATTCATAGCATATTTTGATAATGATGTTAGGACTTCGGTCCAGTGATGATGAGGTTAGACTTCGGTCTATTGTGGCTTCCATCCCATTGTGTGGAAGGGAAGTGGTTTATGACGTGCTCCGGTTCTTGTGGGGAACCGATCCTATTGACGGGGATCTTTAGAGGGTAATGGCCTAAGTGTCCATCGATTGTGACGATTGGTACCACATGCATGAGTCTTGTTGTGCATTGCATTTATGTGGCATATTGTTGTGATTTATGATGTCGTGCTTTGATGTTTGCCTGTGATGACTCTGATGATGTTGTATATGATGATGGCGCCATTTTTATGCATATCCTATTTTATATTGATTATAATGAATGGTATTACTCACCGTGCCTGTTTGAATGTTGCCTCCACGTGGGTAACGCGCAGGTGATCAGGATTAGCTGTGGATGCTTTTGAGGACTTTTGAAGTTATTTTCATTTTGGTCGATGTAGAGGGCCTTGCTCTGATAGTGTAACATCAGGTTAGGTCGTCGAGTCGAACCATGTTGAGTTTTATGTGGCTGCTATTTTATTGATTATTTGATGACTATGGTTCATTTTAATAAACCCTTTTGTGGGATTTTTGTGGTTATGGTGGTTCTGCTGCCCTTTGAAGGCTTTTGAGTTATTTTGAGGAAAACCCGTTGTTTACGGAGCAATTTTGTTGATTTGAATTTATTGAGAAATGTGCACCCTTTGAGGTGATTTTGATTTTACTATGATTTTATGTTTATTTCGCTGCGATATTTGTGGGGTAGAAAAGGGTGTTACATTAATGGTATCAGAGCAGGTCGGTCCTTCCGGCCAGGTTGTCTAATGTTGTATATTCCCTGGTGTGCGACATGTGTGTGAAAACACTGTCGATGCTTGTTTTGTTTTCCATTTGCAGGTTGGGAATGAAACAAGTGGGAGAGAAGATGGTGCTTCTCCAAAATGCTTCAAGTGTGGAGCGATGGCTAAGTGTGGTGTTGGACGCTACGATAGTTTGGTGAGATAGTTTGTACCGCCTCATGATAGTCTTCTGTTATTGACAAATTGAGGAACTGATCACCCTTAATCTCTTGTTGATAAGAGACGGGATCATGTTGGATGGGATAGACGTGTCTTGCGAGCTTAAGTGGTGTGCGCAGTGAATCGTTTGGAGTTAAGCCAAGTGCTTACAGATGGTTTTAATGAGTCGATGCAGGATGGTGCTGAGATGTTATGTTGAGGGCAACCTTGAGTATTAGTGAAGGTGGAGAAGCTTGTGTTTTGCTTTTGTTTGTGAAATTCCAGAAGTGTTTCCTGATGACGTAAGTGATTGGCCTCCAGAGCGTGAGGTAGAGGTTGTGGCGGATTTGATACCAGGTATGAGTCCAGTGTCAATGGCTCCTTACCGAATGTCTACATCTGAGTTGGGATTGTGTGTGGATTATATACGGTTGAATAAAGTGATGATCAAGGATAAGTATCCACTTCCGAGGACTGATGATTTGATGGATCAATTGGTGGGCGCTTGTGTTTTAGCAAGATTGATTTGAGGTCTGGTCATCATCAGATTCATGTTAAGCTTGCTTATATTCCGAAGATAGCTTTCAGGATGAGGTGTGGTGTTCATGTAGTATATGAATCATATTTTTTCTGAGTATTTGGATAAGTTTGTAGCGGGTTTTATTGACGATATTCAAATGTACCCTAAATCCGAAGGAGGGCATGCTGAGCATTTGAGGACTGTGTTGCAAGTGTTGAAAGAGAAGAAGATGTATGTAAAATTGTCGAAGTGTGAGTTTTGATTGAAGGAATTGAATTTCTTGGCCATGTGATTTCAAGTGGTGGAATTGATGTTGATCCTTCTAAGTTTGATGTTGTGTTGCAGTGGGAGACTCCGAGGTCTGCTACTGCAATACGAAGTTTTCTGGGGTTGGCGGGTTATTACCGCAAGTTTATCGAGGGTTTTTCTAAGTTGGCATTATCTTTGACTCAGTTGACTCGAATGGGTCAAGCTTTTGTGTGGGATGTAGCTTGCGAAGAGAGTTTTGTGGATTTGAAGAAGAGGTTAACGACCGCTCTAGTGTTGATTTTGCCTAATCCTAGCGAATCTTTTGTGGTGTACTGTGAGGCATCGAAGATGGGTCTTGGAGGAGTATCGATGCAGAATGGTCAAGTTGTTGTTTATGCTTCTAGGCAGTTAAGAGTTCATGAAGTGAATTACCCAACCCATGACTTAGAGTTGGCAACAGTGGTGTTTGTGTTGAAAATTTTAAGACATTATCTGTTTGTCTCTAAATTTGAAGTGTCTAGTGATCATAAGAATTTGAAGTACTTGTTCGATCAGGAAGAATTGAATACGAGTGTTGTGGTGAGAATCGGATAACAAGTTATTAATTAACTTGCATCGCGTTTCTTTGAATTCACCACCGACTTTGATTTATCCAAAGGAAAGGTTCAAGATCGAAAAAACCTAAAGGGGGGAGATCTAAGGTTCGGGGGTTAGTTATACTAAGGGAAGGTATTAGCACCCTTAATATCTGTAGTACTCTAAAGGGACCTCTTGTTTAGTTTGTGTTATGTTATGTTTGCTTGCTAAGTTATCTGCTAAGGTAAAGGTAAAAGACCTAAGGGTATATACACTAAGTTTGCTCGCCAAGACGTCGCATCTTGTGCCTACGTATCTGACTAAAGAATCAGAGCAACCGTAGTTCACCTAACTAAGGGTCAAAGAGGAACCATTGACTAGGGCCAAAGTTCCAAGGGGACCTGAGTGTGAGCTCATATAAAGTTCAAGAAACTCTCTAAGTCTAAATTGTAGGGGGAAGTGAATTCTCATAGTGATGAGAATCACATAGAGTTCAAGAACTCTAACTTGTTGTAAGTTGAGTGGCTATGAGGCCAAGAGGGAAGATAGCCATGACTATGAGGTCAAGGCTGATAAGTGGCAATGACTATGAGGTCAAAGCTTGTATCCTATGACTTAGAGGTCAAGGAGGGAAGTAAATACCTATGACTATGAGGTCAAGGTTTGATTATGGGCTATCTATGACTTTGAGGTCAATAGAAAGACTTTCCTTTGGAAGGATGGGAAGATAACAAAACTTTTATGAATAAGAATGTTATAGAGGAAATGAGATTCATATGAACAATATAAGTTAAGAACTCAAAGAGGATGTGCACAATTAATTAAGGATCAAACTCAAAAGTAAAATCCAATATTCATGTGTGGCAAAGGATGGTAATGCAATTCACAACACTCACAAGCATATGAGAACACGAACACATTATTTTTACATTTTGAGAACAAATACTAAGCATTCAAGGCAAGAAACAAAGCCACACAAAATCTTAGTATGGTGAATTCAACCAAAGTTAATGAACCTTCAAAAACATCTTTCTCATGTAAAATGTCACAAGAATTTTTAAAGAAAAGGTGGTTTTTTAATTGGAGTGCAAAAAATTTAATGGAAAGAGGTTTTATATATGTTCTTTTTGTGAATTTTTAATTTAATATAAAATAAAAATGAAATTTAAATTATGAAAAAAATTAAATTAAACAACATGAATTTTTGGAATTAAAGGAAAACATTTTGGTATTTAAAACATGAAATGAGAAATTTAAAAAGAAATAAATATAAAAAGAAGTAGAATGGGGTGTATTAGCAATTCTTGCTAAGTTGAAAATCCTCTTAACATGCCTAATGGGCCTTTGAGGGAGGGGTGTTAAAAGTAAAATCTGACAGGCCCAAGTCAAAACCAAAGCATAAAAGGAAGTAAAAATCAGAAAAAAGAAAACTGGGGCAACGGGGATTCGAACCCCCGTCCCCAAGGTTGCAGCACAAGTCACTTAGCATTGGGGTGGCCATACATCCAGTGTATGAACCGCCCCCAGTAATAGTTAAGCCAATAATGCTTCAAAAATCATTTTAAACCACATGCAGTGCAGTGGTGATGCTATAATAATATCAAACATGGTCACTTAAACGTTACCATCCAAAAACACGCACCCACCACCCAAAAATTGCCACGCAATATTCCTTCCCCATGCAGATGTGAAGAAACTAACATTTCCATATGAAACAAACATACGAAACCAAGGCAAACTTCTCATCTTTCTCACCCAGTTCAAAATTCTTTTCTTAGTCAGAAACAACGAAACAACGTAGCAACCTCTAGTGCTCAAATGATAGACCAATATTGAAACATGATCAACTCAAAACAGGTATATTTAATAGAGTAAAAGAAAGCCTTCTCTCATCAATGCTTTGAAACCAAATTGAGATCCAATCAACAACACATGATATATGAATAACCTCACACATAAAGATAAAACCAACAAGTGATTATACGCAGGCAGTGTTGTATAGTGATAACTAGTCAATCATATGTTGAGTTACTAGATGTCAACAACCTGTTGGGCCAATCAAAATGCCATATTCTCTATCCCTTTCATGCAGCCATACAACACAAACATAAATTCGTCTTGAAATAACAACAACGCATAGTGGCCACGTATTTTCATTCTCTTATTTCATCATGACTTTTCCCACATGATAGAAACTATATCATATGACACTTAACCAGATCAAGGAAAAATAATGACATGATCTCACAACAGTATGGCAAAAATGGATTCGAAAGTACACCAGATGCCTTTTGTATCGTTTAAACCAAAGCTAATACATATACAAATATCTTGAGTTTTACGTAAAATATAAACACCAACATTCAAAACTCCAGACTTAGCAGTATGAAGGTGGCATTGGTACAAAGTAGTATTATCATGTCAACATTACCCTGAAACATATTCAAACCTGTCTTTGCCTGTTATATGCAACATGGACATCTCTAGATCATAGTGAAGCAATTTCAAAGTATAACATGGTATCAATGGTGCATATAATTCAAGAGAATAACACAGTATACACTCAACACCTTAGTTCAAAACTAGTAAGGTCCAGGAGGTGCCTCAAAGAATGTACCACATTTTCAAAGTCATTCAGATATATGGTAATAGGCAGTGTTTATGAGCATGCTCTTTGGCAGGGTTACAACAAGGAAAAGTCAATTGTACAAAGGGTTAAAATCTGCAATGTCATTTACACTATACTGAAAACCAGACCCCCCTCAAGATAAAATGACCATATTAATAACACAAAAGCCTAGCACTCCAAGATGATCAACCCTGGATCACTGAGCAAACCAACCAAATTAACAAGAGACCACACACAGGCTAACAAAACTAACATGTCAAACAATCTATATTTCAGAAAAATGACTTTTACACATTCTGAACTTAAGATATGGACCAGCAGTGCTCACAAGATTCAAACAAAGTTCAATAATGAGGTCTCTTAATATTCATGTCAGATGAAAATTTAAAATCCAAGCAAACAACATGACATCAGCTATGCACATAACTTAAGGGACGGAAGACTCAGGTAATGCAACATATTCATCAGGTACGTATGTCCAAGTCCATATTGCCAAATGCAGTGAAATATAAATATGCAATACTCTAAGCTCAAAACAATTCCAAACATGAATTCTAGCATAGTTGAAAATGGACATGAAAGCAGCGAGTTTACATTGATATAAAACTTACCATGAAATAATGGGTAATTCAAGATCAAAACACAACTGCAAAAACTACTTTCAAACGCATAACCACTCTTGGAGCAAGGTTTCATGTATAATACGTCTCAAGACGTGAAAACATTATATCACCTACTAAATCTCAGTGATGTTATCCAAGCATATATGGAGAGAAAAAAGGTCATGTATTAGAGCTGCAGTGATGCTCTAAGAACTGAAACAACTTTCACAAAGTATTGTCATACCACCATAAATTTAAAAGAAACACACAACTTATGCCCCCTTTTAGCTTTTACAGGTACAAATATATAGCATGCTAGTAGTGTAAGCAAACATCCGTCCATACATACATGAGCATAAAAATCATGAACATGGAGTTATAAAAATGACTACGTGCTAATTTTACCAGCATAACTCAAAAGGCTTTCAATCTGGTCCAAACTATGTTAACAAGGCATAGATAGATATAAAACCAGTTCACCCTTACACAAAGACATAGTATGCCCTAAGTCATGAATAAATGATGATGCTAAAATACCACACAATACTCAGAACAACATGGTGATAGCAACAATCCATATGTTCTTTGAATAAAGAGTGAGAGAAATAAGGTTACCTGGTGGAGCAATGCACCTTAAAAGTTAAGACAGGACCAACCTTGCTCCTTCTCACAACTTTGCTCCAACTTCTCAAAGCTTCTTCACTTGGCAAGCTAGGACTTAAGGAATTTTATGAGATCTTTTGTAAAACATGTTGGTGAGAAAATGAATGAAAACAAGCCTACTTATAGAAGAGTGTTGAGGCTTTGAGGTATGGGTGAAGTTGCACTGAGTACCAACTTTGCCCTTCTTAGAGATTTTCAACATGTGAGCTTGCACTTGAAGAACCAAAATCTTTCCAAAATCTCTGACCATTGATAGAGTTAGGTCTGGCCAGCTGGTATGAAGTGACTGGAACATTGCTCAAGGAATAAACAATGTTTTTACTCTTGAAAAGTTTCTCTCACCTAGATGTCCACTTGCTTTAATTTGAATAAAACACATATTTTAATGTTATGATCTTTCAAGAACCGTGGCAGAGGCTTGGCAAAGTTATTCCCAGGCTTAAACATCAGAAAAATGAGGCTCTTGGTGGTTAGAGGAGGTTTTGCACCATTATGTAAAAGTTGGTAACTTGAAAATTAAGAAATGAACCCTTGACTTTGAGACTTCGTATCTTACAGCTCACTCAATGGTTTAAGGAGTTCTAGTATTTTTTGAAAAGCCCCCAATGCCCTCTACAACTTTCATGTTCAAATATTTTTGAGTTGAGGCTTGGAACTTCACGAAAATTTGGGTTAAAGTCAGCTGGTTATCAAGGCAAAAGATGCTGAAAATTCACCAAGTCCTTGGGCAGTTTGGCTTCCAAGCTTCATAACTCACAAACCATGCATTTTTTGGAGAAAAGTTATATTTAACACTTTGAAGATCTTGGAAAGAGCTTTCTTTTGGGCTTTGAGTCACTCCATTTGGATGTGTGGTTTGGAAGTTATGACCATTCCAATTTTGCACAAGAATGGAAATTTCCACATATGAAAAGTTTCATGAATCAAACCTTACTTCCTTTGCAACAAAACTCTTGAAACTTGATCTTGATACTTTATATCATTAATAAGACATGTTATGATGATTTGAGGCATTAGAGGTTTCATTTAGGTTAAAATCCCAAAGATTAGGGTTTCAGTTAAAACCCTAATTTCAACTGTGAATGCACTGGGATAAACTCTTACGATCTTGCTTATTCCTTCACATCTAAAGCTCATAGATGACCTTTAGGGATGTTTACTACCTCATGGAGTCAAGTATTAGGGTTTGAAGGCATTCTTGATGAAAATCAAAGCCAGGGATCCATATGTCTTACAGAAACCCTAACTTGGAGGCAGGGTTGATCTGTGGCTCAAACTATTCATGATTGAGAGTCAGATGAACTTGAATTCTTGTTGAGTGATACCTCTTGGATGTAGGCAAGCTCAAATGGTTGATGAACCAGCAAATCTTAACTTGACAAGGCAAAATCCCTCAGTGATTCTTCAGGTTAAAACCCTAATTTCATCTTTTGGTCTGGTGATCCTTGATTGACTTGACTTGATTCAAAGTATCGGAGTCTTGGTTTTAAATAACTAGTAAGGATTTGTGATGATTGTATGTAGCTAGAGAATACCTCAGGAGGCCTTGAATTTCTCTGTGCAAACCCTAATTTCAGATATAAAAGAAAACATACTGCAAGATGCGGGTTAGTTAAACAAATGCATATATTATTGATCCTAAATGTCTATGTTATGACATCTAAGGGGTAAAATTTGGGGTACAACAACGAGGCAGAGAAGGTGGTTGGAATTACTGAAGGATTATGACTTTGGTTTGAGTTACCATCCGGGAAAAGCAAATGTAGTGGCCGGCGCGTTGAGTAGAAAGTCATTGCATATGTTGATGCTTATAGTGAGAGAATTGGAATTAATCAAACAGTTTCGAGATTTGTGTTTGGTGTGTGAAGAGACTCCTGACTGTGTGAAGTTAGGAATGTTGAAGCTGACAAGTGGTGTTTTGGGAGGAAATCAGAGTGGGACAACAATCTGACTTGAATTTAGTTGACCAGTTGACTTTGATCAACCAAGGTAACGGAGGGGAATTCCAGATTGACGAGAATGGTGCGATGATGTTCAGAGACAGGGTATGTGTTCCAGATGTCCCAGATATTAAGAAGAGCATACTTGAAGAAGGACACCGAAGTAGGTTGAGTATTCATCCCGATGCTACTAAGATGTACCAAGATTTGAAAAAGTTATTTTGGTGGCCTGGTATGAAGAAGGATGTTGCGGAGTTTGTTTATGCGTGTTTGACTTGTCAGAAGTCAAAGATTGAGCATCAAAAGCCTTTAGGTATGATGCAGCAGTTGAGAATTCCAGAATGGAAATGGGATAGTATTTCCATGGATTTTGTGTCGAGATTGCCGAAGACTGAAAGAGGGAATGATTCTATTTGGGTGATTGTGGATAGATTAACTAAATTGGCTCGTTTATTACCGATGAAGATTTACCATTCTATGCAGAAGCTAGCTGAGATGTATATTGAGGAAATTGTGAAATTGCATGAGACACCATCGAGTATTTTGTCGGATAGAGACTCGAGATTTACGTCGAGGTTTGGAAGAGTTTGCAAGATGCTTTGGGTACTAAGTTGATGTTGAGTTCTGCCTATCATCCGCAGACGGATGAACAACCATAGAGGACTATCTAGTCTTTAGAGGATTTTGCTGAGAACTTGTGTGTTGGATCAAGGTGGATCGTGGGATAGTCATTTTTCGTTGATCGAGTTTACCTACGACGACAGTTTTCATGCTAGTATTGGGATGTCGCCCTATGAAGCTTTGTATGGGAGAAGGTGTATAAACACTACTACAAAACGCTAAAACAACAACGCCAAGCTTACAACTCATCCTTTTATGCCGTTGTAATAGGTTAAAAATTTCGCGCCCATTTAAAAGCTGAGTCATTTAATGACGGTTGAATGAAACCACCGTAGTAATAAATAAAATGTATCAAGCTTCGATTCCCTGCAACTACATTTTTTCCATTTTTTAGAGTACATTTAGCGTGTGTCAATTAAGTCCATTATTTATAAAATAAATTGTAAATTATTTTACAATGGTTAAGATGAGCAACCGTAGTAATAAATGAAATGTATCAAGCTTCGATTCCCTGCAACTACATTTTTTTCATTTTTTAGAGTACATTTAGCGTGTGTCAATTAAGTCCATTATTTATAAAATAATTTGTAAATTATTTTACAATGGTTAAGATGAGCAACCGTAGTAATAAATGAAATGTATCAAGCTTCGATTCCCTGCAACTACATTTTTTCCATTTTTTAGAGTACATTTAGCGTGTGTCAATTAAGTCCATTATTTATAAAATAAATTGTAAATTATTTTACAACAGTTAAGATGAACAACCGTAGTAATAAATGAAATGTAACAAGCTTCTATTCCCTGCAACTACATTTTTTCCATTTTGTAGAGTACATTTCACTTAAGATTCCACTACGGTTTGTTTCTCCACCGAGATTAAAAGGTTTACTGATAAATTAAAACAAAACTTATTATGTATTTCTTTCATAAGACGCCCTAATCGAACAAGTGAGCCAGCGACGCCCTAACCTTTACACTCTTCAACATCTTCATTCCTTTTTTCTTGGTTTATGCTCAAATATTGATCGTCTTCATCATTCATTTGCTTCTTCAGCTTCGAAGTAAGGTTCTCTTCAACATCTTCATTCCTTTTTTCTTGGTTTATGCTCAAATATTGACGGTCTTCATTCATTTGCTTCTTCAGCTTCGAAGTAAGGTTCTCTTCAACATCTCCATTCCTTCTTTCTTGGTTTATGCTCAAATATTGACCGTCTTCATCATTCATTTGCTTCTTCAGCTTCGAAGTAAGATTCTCTTCAACATCTTCATTCCTTCTTTCTTTGTTCATATTGTATATGCTCAAGTCAGAATGAGATGTTTCATATGCTTTACGTTTAGTATTAGAGTACATCTTCATTGATTTTTTCTTTGTTCATATTGTATATGCATATGCTTGAGTTTTTGGATTAGATTTTGGTGTGTCATTCACATTATTATACATGTATAAATTTCAGAAGTTGTAATGGATCATAGTTGGATGAAAGCCAATAGATTAGATCCGGTTTATGAGAACGGAGTTTGTGAATTCCTTGAATACGCTGATAAACATCTTCCCGACAATGATGGTATCTTTTATTATCCTTGTGTTGTTTGCGCTAATATCAAAAAGGGTACAAAGAAAGAAATACACAATCACCTTTGTTGTGATGGTATATGTCAAAATTATATAATATGGGCGTGGCATGGTGAGGTGAATAATAAGGAAAGTCGGGCGTCACAAAGTCAAAGAGTGGAGGAAGATGAATATATGGAAGATCACCTAGAGGATATGTTCCGTGATATTGGGGAATCTTCTTTTATGAATGCTCATATTTATGATAATTTATGTAGTGATAAAGACACCCCTTTATATAAGGGATGCACAGAGTTCA
Source organism: Lathyrus tuberosus (assembly GCA_022829125.1). Taxonomy (NCBI): domain Eukaryota; kingdom Viridiplantae; phylum Streptophyta; class Magnoliopsida; order Fabales; family Fabaceae; genus Lathyrus; species Lathyrus tuberosus. Next base: position 3,056,568 of record JALAZF010000061.1, on the reverse strand, counting down.
CACGATTGTCGGCGGTGTTAAAGTTGTTTAATCTGAAGGCAAAAAATGGATGGTCGGATAAAAGTTTCACGGAATTACTTGAATTGCTACAGCAAATGTTACCAGAAGATAACAAATTGCCGGATCATTGCTATGAGGCCAAGAAGATATTGTGTCCACTGGGTCTGGAGTATATCAAGATACATGCTTGCCCTAATGATTGCATATTATTTCGAAAAGAGTATGAAGACTTGTTTCAATGTCCGAAATGTGGTGTGTCGCGTTACAAGCAGAAGGCTAGCAATGGTGATGACAATGATCACTATGACAATGTTAGTAGGAAGCATCCTCCTGCTAAAGTGTTATGGTACTTGCCAATACTTTCACGATTAAAGAGACTTTTTGCTAATTCGAATGACGCAAAGAATCTTAGATGGCATGCAGATGAAAGGATTCGTGATGGAAACATTCGCCATGTAGCTGATTCTTTGCAATGGAAGAAAATTGATTCGTTGTTTCCGGATTTTGGAGTCGAGCCAAGAAATCTTAGGCTTGGGCTTGCCACTGATGGAATGAACCCCTTTGGTAATATAAGCACTAATCATACTTCATGGCCTGTTCTTCTCACTATTTACAACCTATCTCCTTGGTTGTGCATGAAGCGCAAGTATATACTGTTAAGTATGATGATTTCTGGACCACGACAACTTGGTAACGACATAGATGTTTATCTTAGTCCATTAATTGATGATTTACGACTCTTGTGGGATGAAGGCGTTGAAGTTGATGATGCATATTCTGGGGAAAAGTTTAATATGCGTGCAATGTTATTTTGCACAATTAACGACTTTCTGGCTTACGGTAACTTGGCGGGATACAATGTCAAAGGACATAAAGCGTGTCCTATATGTGAAGATGATACTTGTTATCACCAACTTAAGTTTGGAAAAAATACCGTTTACCTTGGGCATCAAAAATTTCTAAAACCAGGTCATCCTTATCGTAGATTGCGAAAGGCTTTTAATGGAGAGCAAGAGTTTGGTGAGGCTCCTAAACCTTTAACCGGTGATGAAGTTTATCAACGACAGGAATACATTAATGTTGTCCTTGGGAAGAGAGAAAAAGAAAAACGTGGGAAGAGAGGAAAAGAAAAAGGGGCAGTTGCGAAAAATATATGGAAAAAGAGGTTCATCTTCTTTGATCTTCCATATTGGTCAAGTCTTGATGTTAGCCATTGTCTTGATGTGATGCACATGGAGAAAAATGTGTGTGATAGTTTGATTGTCACACTTCTAAACATTCCGGGCAAGACTAAAGATAGTAAAACTTCCCGTCTTGATATGAAGAAGATGGGTATACGAAAACAGTTGGCTCCAGTAGTGAAAGGAAAAAGAACTTATCTGCCTCCAGTTGCAAGGTATTAAAGTCCCGCAAGGTTACTCATCAAACATCAAGAAACTTGTATCAATGAAAGATCTCAAGTTAATTGGTTTAAAATCTCATGATTGTCATGTATTGATGCAACAACTTCTACCAGTGGCTATCCGTGGGATCCTTCCAAAAAATGTGAGAGTAACTATAACGAGATTGTGTTTATTCTTCAATGTCATATGTAATAAATTTCTTAATTTAAAAAAATTGGATGAATTAGAAGATGAGGCTGCCATAATCTTGTGTCAATTGGAGATGTATTTTCTGCCATCAGTTTTTGACATTATGGTTCACTTACTTGTTCATCTCGTAAGAGAAATCAGAATTTGTGGTCCAGTTTATTTAAGGTGGGTGCATCCAATAGAGCGATATATGAAGATCTTTAAAGGATATACGAAGAATCATCACCGACCGAAAGCTTCGATTGTTGAAAGGTACATCACAGAAGAAGTTGTTGAGTTTTGTACAAATTATTTGTCGGATGCAGATTCTATAGGAATTCCAAAGTCTCGTCATGCTGACACAGACGAAAGAGGTATTCAAGGTCTAAATGTTAGGTCAATGGCTCGGGATGTAGTTATTCAATCACATTTCTATATTTTGAATAATATAGATGAGGTTCAACCTTTCATAGATACTCACAAAAGACTTATGAAGAAAAAATATCCCCGAATGAATGACAAGTTGTTGTTGATAGAGCATAACAATAGATTCATGGATTGGTTTAATAAAAGTGTATCTAATGATCCTAGTGCATCCGAGATACTTAGATGGTTGTCGTACGGGCCAAAATTTTGTGTCATTACCTGGAGTGCATACGACATTGGTCATTATACCTTTTATACAAAATCAAAAGATGATCGTAGTACATTGCAAAATAGTGGGGTTATGGTTGAAGCCAAAACGATGTATTTCTCTAGTTCGAAAGATAAGAATCCGGTATTGGCAACTACCGCATTTTATGGTGTCATTGATGAGATTTGGGAGATTGATTATGTTATTTTCAAAGTGGCTTTATTTAAATGCAAGTGGGTTCCCAATAATAGTAATGGTGTAGACATTGATGACTTAGGATTCACCCGGGTCGACCTTGGCAAGGCATCTTTTAATACAGAACCGTTCATCATGGCTTCTCAAGCAAAACAAGTTTTCTATGTTTCCGATCCATCGGACAAATCGGGGAAATGGTTAATCGTTCTCCAAGGAAAATACATTCCTCTTAGTGATGAAAGTCTTGATATTCCGTCCACACCTTCTTACACAACACAAGTTCCTACCTCATATGATGAAGTTGATGGAGATGCCGTGCATGCTATACGACTCAATCATGAAGAAGGCATGTGGGAAAATTAACAAGTACGTAATTTATTATTTATTCATAATATATTAATTGTATGTTATAGTTCAGAAGTATTTTTACTAACAAGTATAATTATTTGAAATCATAGGTATTTTAAGTCCAGACACCAGGCCAGGAGACAAGACACCAAGAGACAAGATACCAATACGCCAAGTTACAATTATGTGAAGTTATGTAATGTGTGTAAACTGTAATATGGTATATGTGATATTTTATTTATGTAGGTTGTTTGTTCTGATAAACTGTAAACTGGTATATGTGATATTATGAATATGACACGATTAATATTATTATGAAAACTGTACCATAAAATGTGAATTGTATTATTCTGCTGTGCTGAGATATGGAGAACAATAATACAGGTAAAAAAATGGGATTAATTATAAAAGCAGGATGATATTTGTTAATTTTGCTGAAACTTTAGCGACGGTTATATTTCCGAATCGTTGTAATATCTGGCGCGCTGGCCAGCAAAAAATAAATATCAAAACTGTGCTGCTGGGAATCGAACCGAGGACAATTATATTTATTACAACGGTGTAATGTAAAACTGTTGTGATAGTTAGCGCACTTTCCTCATTATTACAACGCTACACAAGGTCGTCGTTGTAAGTATCATATATACAACAACAATCTACATAACAACGCCCTCACCCACGTCATTATATGTCATTCCCAACCGTTGTTAAATGGGTTTTTTGTAGTAGTGAAATCATTTGTGTTGGTAAGAGTCGGGCGAGAGTACTGTACTTGGACCCGAAATTGTGCAAGGGACGACTGAGGGGAGTAAGATGATCTAAGAAAGGATGAGAGATTTACAGAGTCGTCAGAAGAGCTACCATGATAAGATGAGGAAGACACTTGAATTCCAGGAGGGAGATCACGTGTTTTTGAGGGTGACGCCAGTGACTGATGTGGGTCGAGCTTTGAAGTCTAGGAAGCTCACTCCACGTTTTGTTGATCCATATCAAATTTTGCAGAGGATAGGAGAGGTAGCCTATCGAATTGCTTTACCGCCGTCACTTGCGAATTTGCATGACGTGTTCCATGTGTCTCAGTTGAGGAAGTACATTCCGAATCCGTCGCATGTGATTCAGATGGATGATGTACAAGTGAGGGATAACCTGACAGTGGAAGCTTTACCTGTGCGGATTGACGGTCGAGAAATGAAGCAACTGCGGGGTAAAGACATAACTTTGGTGAATGTGTTGTGGGGTGGATCAGATGGCGAAAGTTGGACTGGGGAATGTGAAGATCAGATGAGGGAGTCGTATCCGACTCTGTTTCCTTGAGGTAATTTTCGAGGGCAAAAATTCTTTAAGTGGGGGAGAGTTATAACACCCCAAATTTGTAAGAATATTTATTTAATTTATTTAAAAGTAATATTTATGAATTTTCGGTGAATTTTGGTGGTTTGTGTTGACGTTGGCATTTTCGTAGAGTTTCGGTTATTTAATTAAATAATAGTATATAATATGAATATATTAGTATTATTATTAATTTAAATAATATTAGAGGAATTAAGGGTAAGATGGACTTTTGAGGAGGATTAGTGAGGGTATTATGGGGAAAGCCCATTTTGGGAGCCCAAGGATTTAACAAAAAGGAATTGGGAAGAATAGGATTCATTTTGTTAGATCGTGAAAAGAAGGGAAAAGTGCAGAGCTCTGAGGAAAGAAGGCAAAGGCGAGGATTCGAGAAGGTTTCCAAAGAATCAGTAGAGAAAACTCCGGATCGACAATCTAAGGTATGTGGAGTATTGCCTTTCATTGTTTTCAATATAGGAAGTGATGTGTTTAAAGTGGATTTTGAGGTTTTTGGAGGGTTTATGAGTTATTGATGATTTAGGGGTATTTCTGAGGATCGATGATGGATTGTTAAGGGTTGAATTGATTCAGGTAAAAATAAGCCTTCGAGGCTAAACCTTTTTTATGATATGTGGGATCTTGTATGAGGAAGGGATTTATGGGGTTTATGGGAACCTTGAGAGTTTGTGAAGGTTTAGGTAATTTTGAGTTAGGATAGTGGAATAAACCGACCTAATAGTCGTAGGTTTTATGCCTTTGATTACCTTGATGTTTTGGGACTGTTTTGGGAGTGTTTTTGGGGTGAATTGAGGATGGAATCGTATAGGTTTTTGGGGTTTATGATGGGTTTCGACGAATAGAGGAGAATTGATGGAATGAGATGTAGAAATTGTTGATAATATGATGGTTGTATCCCTAAAATAAGTGCCATATGCTGTTATAAATGTTATACAGTCGTAGGATTTTGAATTACGAAACTGAGACTTTTTACGGAATCTAAATCGGAGGTCCGGAAGGCCTCCAACAATGAAAAATGCAAAATCTGCATTCTGTAGGTAAACGGCGAGCGCCATAAGGCTTACGGTGGTCGCCATGCAGTTCCTTCATAGTCAGGCAGCTTTGGGTCCAGATACGGTTTTGATCATAACTTTTGATCCGTAAGTCCGATTGAGGTCCCGTTCGAAGTGTTGGAAAGCTAACGCGATAAACTACTTTTTAGTGAAACCAAGAGTAGTATGGAGTATTTTTCCATTGTTTAAACTATGAGGAATTGAGGTTAATTGTGACGATATACATATGATAGATGTCATTGTTGAATTAGTGGTGTTATGAAGTTGTGATTGCTGAACCCTGATGTTATTGACGATCATATGACGATGATTTTGTGATGTTTGATGATTAATTGATGATATGAATTACCGCGATTTATATTGATGATTATGAGCTGTTATATATGATGTTTGATGATTTAAGTGATGATATGAATTACCACGAGTGTATTGATGATTTTGAGCTGTTTATACCGATGTTTGATGATTAAATACTGATGTGAATTAGCATAAGCTATGTTGATGATGATAAGATGATGATGCATGATGTTTTGATGAATAAATGACGATATGACGAATATGAGATTTTGATGAATGATGATGCACGTGATGACTTTATTGATGATGATGATTATGACGTTGTGAATCATGCATTCATAGCATATTTTGATGATGATGTTAGGACTTCAGTCCAGTGATGATGAGGTTAGACTTCGGTCTATTGTGGCTTCCATCCCATTGTGTGGAAGGGAAGTGGTTTATGACGTGCTCCGGTTCTTGTGGGGAACCGATCCTATTGACGGGGATCTTTAGAGGGTGATGGCCTAAGTGTCCATCGATTGTGACGATTGGTACCACATGCATGAGTCTTGTTGTGCATTGCATTTATGTGGCATATTGTTGTGATTTATGATGTCGTGCTTTGATGTTTGCCTGTGATGACTCTGATGATGTTGTATATGATGATGGCGCCATTTTTATGCATATCCTATTTTATATTGATTATAATGAATGGTATTACTCACCCTGCCTGTTTGAATGTTGCCTCCACGTGGGTAACGCGCAGGTGATCAGGATTAGCTGTGGATGCTTTTGAGGACTTTTGAAGTTATTTTCATTTTGGTCGATGTAGAGGGCCTTGCTCTGATAGTGTAACATCGGGTTAGGTCGTCGAGTCGAACCATGTTGAGTTTTATGTGGCTGCTATTTTATTGATTATTTGATGACTATGGTTCATTTTAATAAACCCTTTTGTGGGATTTTTGTGGTTATGGTGGTTCTGCTGCCCTTTGAAGGCTTTTGAGTTATTTTGAGGAAAATCAGTTGTTTACGGAGCAATTTTGTTGATTTGAATTTATTAAAAAATGTGCACCCTTTGAGGTGATTTTGATTTTACTATGATTTTATGTTTATTTCGCTGCGATATTTGTGGGGTAGAAAATGGCGTTACACTTCATGTTTTATTTCCGTTACAGTTTTTATAGTTTATTTTAATTGATGATAAATTTGTGGTTTAAACATGTTAAGTTTTAATTGTCGATTCGAAGAAGTTTTCCGCTGCTTATTGAGAAGAATTTTTAATAACGATTTCGTAGTACCGCTTATAATTATAAGTATGTGTTACATGTTATATGTTTGAGCAGGTGTATGTTGGAAGTAACATCCTAAGTGCTGAATTTTCTTTGAATTTTTACTCTGATAATTGTATTATTTTACGCGGGGATTTAGGGTGTTACATAGTGGTATCAGAGCAGGTCGGTCTATCTAGGCAAGTTGTTGAGTCGTTGTTGTGTGACAGTTGATTACTGTCGATGTCGTTTCCTTAACCATTATGTTCTTTTGTTGATGCGTAACAGACTTAGAATGGCTTGAAGGAATGATGTTGCTATTGCTGCTGCTTTGCAAGCGGTTGCTCAGGCGGTACAGAACCCGCCTCATGCTGGTGAGAATGATGAGTTTCAGAAGAATAGACCGCCTAACTTCAAGGGAAGATATGATTCCGATGGAGCGCAGGCTTAGCTTAAGGAGATCGAGAGAATCTTCTGGGTTATGGAATGTTCTGAGCCACAGAAGGTGCGGTTAGGTACTCACATGCTGTCTGAGGAGGCTAATGACTGGTGGGTTAGCACTCGTCAATTGTTGGGAGCAACAGGAGAGGTAATCACTTGGGCTATGTTCAGTAGAAAGTTCTTGAGGAAATATATTTTTGAAGATGTCCGAGGAAAGAAAGAGATTGAGTTTCTGGAATTGAAACAGGGTAACATGTCGGTTACGGAGTATGCTGCCAAATACTCAAATCTGGCTAAGTTTTACCCTCACTACAGTGGGGCAACTCCTGAGTTCTCAAAGTGTGTCAAGTTTGAGAATGGATTGAGACCTGAGATCAAACAGGCGATTGGTTATCAGCGAATCAGAATGTTTCCAGATTTGGTGGATTGTTGTAGGATCTTTGAGGAAGATAGCAAGGCTCGATCGGCTCACTTTAAAGGGTTGGCCGAGAAAAGGGGAAAACCACCGATGAACCGTAGGAAGCCTTATGCAGCTTTAGCTGAGAAAGGAAAATAGAAATACGCTGATGGCAAGAAGCCGGGTGGGGTAGGTGCCCCTGATCCTCTTAAGTGTTACAGGTGTGGATCTTATTTGCTTGCCGTTGGGAAATCTTGATGTGATCTTAGGTATGAACTGGTTGGAGTTCAATCAGGTTCATATTAACTGTTTTAACAAGTCGGTGCAATTTCTTGCTCCTGAGGAAGAGGAAGTAGACGGTTTTCTATCTGCTAGAGAGTTGAGAGAGCTCTTAGAAGAAGAAGCGCAAGTGCTTGCATTGTTTGCATCCTTGTCAGTGGAGAGTGAGTCGGGGATTAATGAATTGCAAGTAGTGCGTGAATTTCCAGAAGTGTTTCCGGATGATATTGCTGATGTACCGCCAGAGAGAGAAGTGGATTTTACTATTGATCTTGTCCCTGGTACCAAACCTATTTCTATGGCACCATACAAGATTTCGGCATCAGAATTAACAGAGCTGAAGAAGCAACTGGAAGAGTTGTTAGAAAAGAAATTTGTGAGACTAAGTGTATCGCCTTGGGCAGCTCCGATGTTGTTGGTGAAGAAAAAGAATGGCGGTATGAGGTTATGTATCGATTACAGACAGCTGAATAAAGTGACGATTAAGAACAAGTATCCACTTCCAAGAATAGATGACTTGATGGATCAGTTAGTGGGTGCCCGTGTATTTAGAAAGATTGACTTGAGATTGGGTTATCATCAGATACGAGTAAAGGATGAAGATATTCAGAAGACGCTCTTAGGACTCGATATGGACATTATGAGTATGTAGTGATGTCGTTCGGAATTACTAATGCACCTGGTGTATTCATGGATTATATGAATCAAAATTTTCATGCTTACTTGGATCAATTTGTGGTTGTCTTTATTGATGACATTCTAATATATTCTAAGTCAGAAGAGGAACATGTTGAGCATTTGCGGATCGTGCTGCAAGTGTTAAAAAAAAGAAACTCTATGCTAAGTTATCTAAGTGTGAATTCTGGTTGAGAGAGGTAAGTTTTCTTGGTCATGTTATTTCAGGTGATGGTATTGCTGTGGACTCATCCAAGGTAGATGCAGTTCTACAGTGGAAGGCTCTGAAGTCGGTAGCTGAGATTAGAAACTTTTTAGGCTTGGCCGGCTATTACCGTAGGTTTATTGAAGGCTTTTCGAAGATGGCACTTCCGTTAACTCAGTTGACTTACAAAGGTAAAGCGTTTGTTTGGTATGTTCACTGCGAGAAGAGTTTCATTGAGCTGAAGAAGAGATTGATTACAACTCCAGTTTTGATTCTACCCGAACCAAATGAACCGTTTGTGGTGTATTGCGACGCTTCTTTGATGGGTTTAGGAGGTGTGTTAATGCAGGATGGTAAGGTTGTGGCTTATGCTTCACGACAGTTAAGGGTCCATGAGAGGAATTATCCAACTCGTGATTTGGAATTAGCTACAGTGGTATTCGTATTGAAAATTTGGAGGCACTATCTTTATGGTTCCAGATTTGAAGTGTATAGTGATCATAAGAGCTTAAGGTATTTGTTTGATCAGAAGGAGTTGAATATGAGACAAAGAAAGTGGTTAGAATTCTTAAAGGATTATGATTTCAGCTTGAACAATCATCCCGGTAAAGCTAATGTCGTGGTTGATGCTTTGACTCCGAAGACCTTGCATTTGTCTGCTATGATGGTTAAAGAGTTGGAATTGATTGAGCAGTTCAGAGATATGAGTTTAGTTTGCGAACAGACATCGCATAGTGTGATGTTGGGTATGCTGAAGATCAACAATGAATTTCTTAATAGTATTAGAGAGAGTCAGAAATTGGATGTGAAACTGGTGGATTTGATGATTGGAAATGAACAGGCAGAAAGTAACGAATTCAGAGTGGATGAACAAGGAGTGTTGAGGTTCCGTGATAGGATTTGTATTCCTGATGATTCTGAGTTGAAAAGAATGATTCTAGAAGACAATCATAGGAGTAGCTTGAGTATCCATCCAGGAGCTACAAAGATGTATCAAGACTTGAATAAGATATTTTGGTGGCCTAGATTGAAGCATGATGTGGCTAAGTTTGTGTATGCTTATTTGACTTGTCAGAGTCGAAGGTGGAACATCAGAAACCTGCTGGTTTGATGCAACCGTTAGATATTCCAGAGTGGAAGTGGGACAACATTTCTATGGATTTTGTAACTGGGTTGTCTAATACTCCGAGAGGGCATGATGCCATTTGGGTAGTGGTGGATAGACTGACGAAGTCGACACATTTTATTCCGATTACTATCAGTTTTCCTTTGTAGAGGCCGACAGATATTTATATTCGGGTGATTGTGAAGTTACATGGAGTCTCGTTGAGTATTGTGTCGGATAGAGATACAAGGTTCACTTCCAGATTTTGGGAGAGTTTGCAAGAAGCTTTGGGATCGAAACTGAGATTGAGTTCAGCTTATCACCCGCAGACGGAGAGAACTATACAATCCTTGGAGGATTTGTTGAGGGCTTGCGTGCTTGAACATGGAGGTGCTTGGGATATCCATTTATCGTTGATTGAGTTCACTTATAATAACAGTTATCATTCCAGTATTGAAATGGCGCATTTTGAAGCTTTGTATGGTCGGAGGTGTCGGACGCCTTTGTGTTGGCATGAATCTGGTGAGAGTGTGGTACTTGGACCTGAGATTGTTCAGCAGACTACTGAAAAGGTGAAGCTGATTCGGGAAAAGATGAGGCCAATTGTTGTTATTCACTTGTAATCATTTCTCTCTCTCTCTCTGTGTTAACCTAATTGTTTCATTGTTCATCAAGAAACCTCGTTTTCTCAAAGATTCATTTGTTAATTGGTATCGTTTGTTACAACAAGATTAATACAATCTATCATACACATTTGTTATGAGATGACCCATTTCAGGGCAACGTACATAATAAGTTCAATACACGTTTTATCAAACCTGACATACCAGGTATTCTCATTAAAGGTAACACCAATAATCTCCAATAATGAAAGTCGGTACTTGTCGATCTTGTACATTGAATCAATGATGAGCACAGTAGGAAACATGTTGAAGAACTTGATGAAATCGGAATGAGTCCAAAATATATCTCTAACGGTTATCATCCAACAGTTTCAAAAGTTGTTGCATTTCAGTTATCCCCCTCAATGCCTTGTTAGTTTGGTACTTAATATTGTACACTTGCTTGATATTTGAGATATTTTTGGATCTTTTACGTTTCAAAGTTGCAAGTGTGTTTTTCGGTTGAACCAAATTCAGTGCCATGTCTGAAACTCATTCATTCTCTTCCGGCATGAGGCGACACACAATTGGATGACCGACTAACTTTTCACACAAGTTATGATTATATAAATCACATATGACATTAAATTTCCATTGCTTATTTGCCAACATATAACCACGTAACTTAAAGAGACAATCACATTTTCTTGAATCGGTGTCATCTCATTTAAAATTCTGGAAAGGAGGTTTATATTTCTCACTTCTTTCTCATGTCATTATCACAAATGCACATCTTCTATCCGAACCATTATCAGACCTTCTGATTACCACACCAAATCCCAATTTGGAGGTCTCTGTACGAATCCATTGAAGCACGTGATCACGAAATTCAAACTCTTGCTCATTTTTAAATTAGTTGCCAATATCTACCGACTTCACAACAACACCTTTGGAATCGGGAGACACAACATATTTGAGAAAAACATCAGGATACACTATATTTAATGAAAACAATTACAACTCAATAAGTGCTAATACTGTAAACAATGCTGAAAAAAATGATAACATACATATATCAAAGATGCATTTTTAGACGAGTTCATAAAGGTTCCGGAGATGCATCTTCATATTAAACGCACATTTTCAGACTTAAACAAGATTAATGTGAGCAATAAGATTTGAAATAAATGATATTTACCTAAAATTCCAACTTCTTTTGCTCCTTTTGATGTGATAAAACACAAGATTAAAGATTTGGAGTGAAAATGTGAATTGAGAATGAAAGGGTTTTTGGCAAGAGTTTGGATTAGAAAACAAGTATGATTGTGTAATCATGCAGATAAATGTTTTATCAAATTATTTCGGAGATGCATCTCTGAAAATATCTGACATGCAAAGTTGATAGAAATTTAAAAATTCCACCCTAAATCTCCGTAGATGCATCTCCGATAAATTCACTAGTCTTCTCAACTATGAATATATTTGTTGAAAATACCCGGAGACACATCTCTAAAATAATTTGTGTTAATCTGGAGTGACACGCGTTTGATGCGTCATAAAAGTGGTGCATGGTGTGGTGTGGTCGGAGATGTATCTCCGGAATTTAAGGGACATTTTCAATTTCCATAAAGTGTTTTTCCACCTCATAGGATGAGATAAGAAATTCCCAAATACTTAGATTTTTTTGGATCCAACCCATAATCCGAAATTTAACTAGAGTCCATATAATGCGCACACCAGATACTCAACAAAGTAGAGCATAACAAGAGGAAACACACGTAGTTAATCCCTACTAGACTGGAATTCCAATAGAAAGGAAACTAGGAATCACCAGGCTCATCATAAAACAAATGTGGCTCTCAAAGAATACAAAGAACCAACACTAAAAAAAACATTTTTGTGGTTGAGTTTTATGGAAACTGTTTTCAAAATTTGTTCTGTCAGTTGAACTACCTATTGAATGAATATGAAATATATATGTAATTTCAAAACCTAAACAAATTCTTGTGAACTTTTGGAACCAATCGGCAAGTCAATGAAACTCTATTGGAATTTCTTGATATATTCTTACACTCATCTTTTCCTATAGTTTCCTCCTTATCCTCTGAGCCAAAAACATGCCTGTGTGATTCATTGTCTTTCAAAGCTTCGGCTTCATTTACAGCCTGGAAAAAACCGATTTTGAAGCATGAAAAATAATTAGAAATGCAATCAATTTATTAATGGCATAAAATTTAGTATCTGTGTAGCCTTACCCCATCATAGCCATGTACCTCACAATCTTTTATACCATGCAAGTAATCTGTAACCACATGCAGAATAACCGCTTATTCAGTAATCTTAAACTGACTTATACCATAAGCTATTTTCATAAATGTGTTAAGTCCAAATAAACTCTTCCAAACGCGTTCTTATTATATTACCAAATACAATGATTTATTATAGTACTTAGAGAACAATAACCTTACCTGAGTATGTGTTATCCTTGAATATTAATAAACTGCGAGGCATCAATATAACAGAGAATGGACGGTGATCGTCAAGCCACTTATCTTTCACAATCTCAATAGTTTCTCCATCGGATTCTTTGTCGATAACTTGTGAATCAAGTTTTAATCTGGCATGGGGAGTGAAATCCATGACAACAGGAGATCCAAGTGATAGAATAGCTACAACTGGAAAATAGGAAGGTCCGTCTTGGTGTGGCTGTACAATAAAACAACAACCTTCATTGGCTACTAACAAGTAGCAACATGCATGAAAATGGACTCTAGACCTATGATGCAATGAAATACACGAAACCAACATCGCTGTAGCACCAACACTTTTGATCGAAGGTGTGTCTGGTGTCTGACACATGTCGGTGTCCAAGACCGACACATGTGATTACATTCAATTAAATAGTTTTTTAAAATTACTACCGACGGCGTGTCTTGTGTTTGTGTAAGTGAATCATAGACGACATTGGCACGTCGGTACCGATAATAATTTGAGAAATATAAAATAGTTGAACGTAATGTATTGGTGCTAGACACAACGTGCCCCATCAATGAATCATGATTGTTATCGTATAAACCAAGGTTATGAAAACCGGACCGGATCGGCCGGTTCAACCGGTTAGACCGGGAACCGGCTCTATGTCCGGTCAATTAAACCCTTTAAACCGGCTTGTCAAGGAACCGGGGCAAAAACCGGAAAACCGGGTGGAAACCGGGAAAACCGGGGGTTCGTCCAATTACATAGGTTGAACCGGAGTTTAACTTTTTCAGTTTTTTTTTTTTTTAAATTTATTTAAAATAAAAATATAATAAAAGATGAAAAAAAACCAATTTAATACTATTGAACCAAATGGGTCTTGTAATTGAAGACCTCACTCTAATCCATTCAGAATTTGAATTTTCTTGATAATAAGGCCTAGAATTCTAATATTCTTTGCCCTAAATCAAACACCATCTAATATATTTTACATAAGATACAAAATTCTAGCATTTTTAACTCTTTCTCAAACTAATGCTAGTTAAGAAATTATAGGAAATAAAAGTTATCAATCTATATGATAAAAAACTAGCACTAAATCATATAACATATACAAAAACGGTTTGACTCTCGGTCCGACCCGGTCAAACCTTTAAACCTTAAACCCCAGTCTATACCGGTTCAATATCCGGTCCGGTTTTAATTACCTTGGTATAAACATAAAGGACTAAGAAAAGAGAATGAACATTGAAATGCTAAACAGTCTAGATTTCACTTCTAAAAGAAAAAAAATAAAGTGAGCAAATAAATGGCCAGAAGCAGGGGCTGAGGTTCAGGACAAACCATTATGCCTTGGTTAGGTTGGTATTCATTTATGAGAACATGATTGATTGGTGATGGGAATAGTCCCGATTCTTCAGATATTTTATGTGTGAAATTTGTTAACCATGGAGGCACTACAAGAGACATATCATAATATATTAGCAGAAAAAAGAAAAATCAAACCATTTAATCATCTTGGACTTGCAGCAGGTAGATAAAATGTGTAAAGCTGAAGCAACAATGTTGTAATTTCAATAGGAGTAATTCTAACAATACACTTTTCAACACTTACAAGGTTGAGGTAGAAGGCCCTTCTCATGGACAACACCGCCTGCATTAAGAAATAGCTGATCAACATTATCAAGGACAAAATTTTCAAATCATCTTCGGTAATCATTAGTGATATAGTTGGTAATACAAAAGAAGTATATATTCGTCACATGGATATTTTCGAATTGCCTTAGGAAAAAAAAGAGTCAACAATAAGTCACAAAGCGTTGTTATTCCAACTCTTTGCAATGAAGGACTGCTCAATCACAATATTTCAACTATGGTTTTCACTAATATAACTACGAAAGGTTTACTACTTATTATAATGTGACAGATTGTGTCCATGACAGCACAAATAAGAACTATGGCATTGGAAATTCTACCACACCCCCTTCTCCTAAAAAAAAGAAAAAGAAGAATGCGTTGTGTATCATAACTATGAAGCAATATCACGACATAGACAAGTCGATACCGATAATAGTTTGCAAAAAAGTAAAAGTAAGTAATTGAATCGAATGTAATCACGCACCAATCTAGACCTTATAAAAAAACTAAACTATTTCTATATTTATAGGGGTGAAGTGCAGAAACTAATATACTCAATAAACCATACCCCAATTCTGAAGCCTTCTATTCTTCAACAACTTCCACTTAGATGAAGGAGCTCCATAAATCTAACAACAAACCAAACCAAACAAAAAAAAACACTTTTTTACAAAGAAAACATATAGTTAACTAAAGAACCAATAGGTTGAAAATGAAAAATATTAATACATTGTTGAGAAGAAGGGTTTGATCAGCATCAGTGATGAAGTCAGGAATATAAAACACATTTGGCAAAGACCCAATTTTGAAATTATCTAATTTCTTCTGTTTTGCTTCAGTTTTTTCCATTACACTGCAAAATCAAGGTTTTCAAATGTCATAAGAATTGTTATGAAAGTTCATTGTTTTTGATGATATATTAAATTGAAGTGGTGAAATTGGAAAATTATTAGGACTTACGGTGCAGTTATAGATAGGAGTTGTTCAGGCAGCGGCGGAGCGAGAGGAGAATAGCGGAGCCGCGGTGGTGGGAGTTCGGTAGGTCGGTGGCTGAACAGAAGAAAGAGAAGAGTCTGCAACTTAACAAAATAAAATAAAATATATAATATATAGAAAACAAATAAATAATCCCAAATTATAAATTTTTTGGACATTTCATATAAATTAAAAAATTTAATAATTACAAATTAGATACAGTACGACATAAGAGAAAATACGTAAGAGAATAATTACAAAATGAATAAATAGTTAAATAATTACAAATTAGATACGACATAAGAGAAATTATAAATAATTTTAAATTAAAAAATTTAATAATTATAAATTACATAAGAGAAATTATAAGAGTTACATGAATAAATAATTGATGGTATATTAAAAAATATATTTTTTTTATAATTTAGGACAGAGAGAATAACTTTTTAAAAACATACGTTAATGAACAAGATTTTTTTTTTTTAAATAAATAAATAAAATAGAGTTTATTTCTTTATTTTAAAAGGTTAAATTACATGGTGCTTTTTTTAACCTTTTCACAAAATCAATATCAAACCTTCTATTTTAAATTTAAATAATTTTTCTTATAAAATATTAATGAAATGTATTTTTAACTTATATTTTTTGTCTATAAAATTTCAGAAGAGATTTGTTATTTAAAAAATAGAAACATTAATTTTAAATGTAAAATTATAAGAGGCCAAATAATTTAAATTTAAAATAAAGGAATCTATTTAATAAATCAGATAAAATAAAAAGCTAAAACCCTAATTAAATCATTTTTAAAATAAAATCAGTTTTTATAAATTTGAAAAGTAAGTTTGATATTTAGTAATTTAAATATTTATTATTATAATTTTTAATATAGTCAAAATTAAATACTTAAAAAGAAAAGATATAAATTTAAATAATAATTCTTATGAAAAATTATTTAAAACCATTTCAATTTTAATTAAATTTATATAAAATATTCAATTGATATATAGTAGTGAAATTTATTTCATCTATTAATTTTGTATCATATCATTGATTTTATTTAAATTAAATATATTTTTGAATCAATTCTTAATATATATCAGTTGAAAAATTTGAATATTTAAGTACAGGCACTTCAATATAAATTATGTTAAAATTTTAATTTATTTTAAAATAAAATAAAATAAAAAAGACTTAATAATTTTTAGTTTAATATTGGGATTCATTAATCTCTTATGAAACATTCATATTATTTTTTTTAATTATTTTTTTTAATCTAATTAGCGATAAATTTAATAATACTTTTTTAAGTTTTTTCTTATTGTTAATCAAACGAAAAAATTAATATCATACATTTTAAAAAATTAAAAGATTAATATGGACGTGATTTAAATGAAGGAATCAATAGAAGAAACAAACCTCAACATGGTAAAGGGGGAGGATTTGCTCCCTTCAAATCCTCAGCCTAAACATGATAGAAAGCAAGTTCGAACCAACAATAATGTGGATTTGGATAACACTGCAGTGGATGTGGAAAACCAACAAGATAACAACATTACTAATATTGAGGGGTCTAGCGGATTGGGTGTCAATGACAAGAGCAATGAGTTGTCTGATGAACTCAGTAGTGATGGTGAATTTGTTGATGCTACTCTGGCTGTTGAAAAAGTTCCAGAAACTCAGGCTTTAGTGGCTTACGAGAGAGATAATGTAGAAGATTTTCTTGGGAAATCTTGGGCTAACTTAGCTGATTTGGATGGGGAGAAAAATCCAACTGATAATGAGGAGTTAGAAGAGGGTTTCAAAAAAGTTGTCAAGAAGAAAAAAAGCAAAAAATCAAAGATCCGCACAAATACTAGGCCTAGGTCTAGTCCTTCCAACACTTCTCAGTGAAGTGTGTTTTTTGGAATGTTAGAGGGTTGGCGAATATCTCTTCGAGGCTCGCTTTGAAGAGATTGTTGAATGTTAATAAACCAGACTTGATCCTGCTGGCTGAACCTTGGATGGACCCTAACAATCTGCCTAAAAACTGGTTGAGGCTTCTTGACCTAAAGTTGTTTGCTGTTAATCAAAGGCCTGATATGCTTCCCAACTTATGGTGTCTTTGCAAATCTTGGTTAGACCCTAATGTGATTTTCTGTGATGATCAACATGTCGCTTTTACGGTCAATATTCATAACAAAGTTATAGGCTTCTCTGCGGTTTATGCCTCCACCAACTACATCCACAGAAGAAATCTTTGGAGCAAGCTGATTCCTCTCATTCCTGACACTCCCTGGTGTTTTATTGGGGATTTTAATGTTATAATCAGTGCTGATGAATACACTGGGCAACATGAGCCTGCTAGAATCCCTATGGAAGATTTTATTCATTGGACTGATAACAATAATTTACTGCATATTCCCACTGCTGGGTGCAAATTCACTTGGTGGAATGGTAGAAAGAAGGAGGACTTGACTGGCAAAAGGCTTGACAGAGCAGTGTGCAACATGAATTGGGTGGATCAGTGCCATAGATTTTCTGTGAACACTCTCTTAAAGGTTAAGTCTGATCATTATCCTATCCTCTTGAATTTGGATGTGGATAACATTACCTATGTTTCTCAATTTAGGTTTCTCAAAATGTGGTCTCATCATGATTCGTGTATTGATGTTATAAAGCACAACTGGAACATCAAGCTTGTCGGCTGTCCCATGTATATCTTGGATAAAAAATTAAGGATTCTGAAGACCAAATTAAAGGAGTGGAATAAATGCATGTTTGGCAATGTTCAGCTAAAGATCATGGAGGCTGAAAAGAGGCTTAAAGAGATACAATCAGACATTGAAATACAGGGTTTTTCGGACCTGCTGCAGCAGAAAGAAAGGATGGCTCAAACTGATTTGGATTTAGCTCTTAACCTGGAAGAGATATATTGGAAAGAAAAAGCAAACATTTCTTGGAACCTTCACGGCGACAAAAATACAAAATTTTTCCACACATATGCCAAGATAAAAAAGAAAACCAAGCTGATTTCTTCTCTTGTGATTGATGACAAAGTTGTGGTGGAGAAGGAGACTATTGAATGTCATGTGGAACAACACTTCAAGACCTTATTTAATCAACAATATCACTCTCTTTGCAATGGTTTGATTAAGGAAACTATTCCCTCTCTGTTGACAGATTCCACTAACAGTCTGCTAGTTTTGATTCCTTCCGAAGAGGAAATCCGTCATGCCGTTTTTAATATGAATCCTCATTCTGCTCCTGGGCCAGATGGTTTCGGTGCTTTCTTCTACCAAACGTATTGGGATATCATCAAGGTGGATGTTGTTAATGCCGTCACTCAATTCTTTACTCAAGGTTGGATCATGCCGCACTATAATTCTAATACTCTCATTCTTATCCCCAAGTGTAAGGAGGCTGACAATGTCAATCAGTTCAGGCCTATTGCCCTTGCTAACTTCAAATTCAAAATCATCACCAAAATTCTAGCTGACAGACTGGCTTCTATTCTTCCAACCCTTGTCTCTCCGGAGCAGTGCGGTTTTGTCAACGGGAGGAAAATCAAGGACTGCATCTGCCTAGCTTCTGAGGCGATGAATCGGCTGAACCAGAAAAGTTATTGGGGAAATATTGCTCTTAAAATTGACATTTCAAAAGCATTTGATTCTTTAAATTGGGATTTTTTGATTAAAGTTCTTGCTGCCTTTGGTTTTTGCGACAAGTTTTGTAGCTGGATCAGAACCATCCTCGATTCTGCATATCTCTCAATTGGCTTAAACGGTAAACAAATTGGTTTCTTCAATTGTTCTAATGGCGTGCGACAGGGCGACCCGCTATCTCCTCTCCTTTTTGTGCTAGCTGAGGAGGTCCTTAGCCGGGGGCTTGCGAAGCTTGTTAAGGATAATCTTTTATCCCCTTTGACTAACACCAGACACTCGGTTGCTCCTTCGCACACGCTTTACGCGGACGACATTTTGATTTTCTGTAAGGTTGATCGTAAATCTATTAGTGCTGTTTCTAATCTCTTGTCTCGTTATGCTAGTATCTCGGGGCAGAATTGCAATGCTTCTAAATCCTTGGTTTTTGCTGGTGCAATGGATCGGTCGAGGCATAAATACATTGCGGACCTGCTGGGTTTCTCCATGGCCTACACACCTTTCCTTTACCTTGGTGCTCCTCTCTTCTCTGGCAGACCCAAGAATATTCATTTCCAATTTATTGCTGACAGAATCAGGCTCAAACTTGCAGCTTGGAAAACGAGTCTCCTTTCCATGGCGGGAAGAATTCAATTGGTGAAATCGGTTATTCATGGTATGTTAATGCACACTCTCACTATTTATAACTGGCCTAGGGGTTTAATCAATAGCATTGAGGCTTGGATGCGTAACTTCATATGGAGCGGCGATTTGGATAAAAGAAAAATCATCACAGTGGCTTGGAAAAAGTGTTGCAATTCTTTCAAAGATGGCGGTCTCGGAATTAGGTCCTTGTGCACTCTTAATGATGCGACTAATCTTTCTCTTTGTTGGGAATTAGTTCAAAGAAAATCCAGCTGGGCTTCTATTCTTGATGACAGAGTTTTAAGAGGCAATAGATGCATCTCTCATCATATTCGGTCTTCGATTTGGAGCAGTGTTAAATCTGATTTTTCAACGGTTATGGATAACTCTAGATGGATTCTCGGAGATGGTAAAAACATTAACTTCTGGCTGGACTGTTGGCAGGATTATCCTCTTGTCGACATTTTTAATATTCCCTCTAAATATCATCAGTACTTGACATTTAAAGTCTCGGATTACATCCTTGATAACTCTTGGTCTTTTCCCCAAAACTTGTTGAACGCCATCCCTTCGATTCACTCCCAGGTTTCGGGCTGCTATATTCCCTCTAATAAGGTTACTGACATTTTGATTTGGACCGGCACTGACAACGGTGAATTTAGTTTAAAGCAGGCTTATAATTTCTTGAAGAATTCCACTCCTATTGCAGACTGTTTTCAGGTTCTTTGGAATCCTTGGATCCCTCCCTCGAAATCCTTGATTTTGTGGCGGTTTTTGCATAACAAATTGCCGACGGATGATAACTGGTTGATTAGAGGTTTTTCATTCCCTTCGAGGTGTTCCCTTTGTTGCATTCAAACTGAATCTTCTTCTCATCTATTTTTTGAGTGTATTTTTGTGACTAATATTTGGATATGATTCAAAGAGATTTTCAACATCTATGGCCAGCTTCGGTGTTTTCAGGATTGCTTACGGGCCGCCAATCCTGGCTGGTCGGAGCAACTTCTTGTTACTTTCAAGGCTGCCTTGGTGAGCTTATTTGCTGAAATTTGGAAAGCTCGTAATTTGATGAGATTTGATGATAAAGTTACGCACTGGAAACACTGTGTTAAAAACATAGCTGCTGCTGCTACTTTTGCCGGTAATCACACAACCAAGCGGTCTAACTCGAAGATGGACAACTTCTGCATTCTAAAAAAGTTACACATTTCTGTCCATCCTTCAGTTATCAAGAAAACGGTGGAGGTCCTTTGGCTGCCCCCGCGCCGTGATTGGATCAAGTGTAACACGGACGGTTTTGCCGCTGGGGTTCCGTCTTTGTGCTCTTGTGGGGGTATTTTTCGGAATGATCAGTCTGGGCATATGGCCAGCTTTGCTATTTTCCTGGATTCCGGTAATGCTCTGTTTGCAGAATGTATGGCAGCCATTATTGCCATTGAGTACGCCGTCAAGCATAATTGGAAAAACCTCTGGTTAGAGTCAGATTCTACCAATGTTGTGAATGCTTTTACTAATTTTAACATTGTTCCTTGGAGGATTAGAGCTAGATGGTTGGATTGTGTTAATTCAACTCTTAACATGAATTTTTTGGTCTCTCATATCTTTAGAGAAGCCAACGGTTGTGCGGATTCGTTAGCCGCCGTCGGTTTCAAATCTAAAACTACTAATTAGTTTAACTTTG
The DNA here is from genome assembly GCA_022829125.1 of Lathyrus tuberosus. NCBI lineage: Eukaryota > Viridiplantae > Streptophyta > Magnoliopsida > Fabales > Fabaceae > Lathyrus > Lathyrus tuberosus. The sequence continues at coordinate 3,035,139 of JALAZF010000061.1, read as the reverse complement.
TGCATAGTGACATTACCAATGATTTTTTGTTAGACAAACTTGACATCCCAAGACATAGACTCATTTCTTAAGGGGTTTTGGTTTGGTCCCCCCTTGTGTTGCCTTTTTTGTCTATCTATTATATGGATTCTCTTTTTGTCTAAAAAAAAAAGATATAGGACCAATATTAAACCAATAAGAGAATAACGTATTATTTGAGATCTAACTAAATTTAAAAAATCAGGAGTGTTTATTTTTATTTTATTTTCATCATTGCCACGTGGCCGCTTTGATGTGGCATTACATCTAGCACCACCATCATCTTACAAGAGTTTTGTGAATGAACGTACAACGAAACAGTGTGGGAAAACAATTCAATGGCACACAAACTCCTCTTCAAGCCAACCTTCATTCTCACTCTCACAAAACAATTCACAACAAAACCTCTCAACTATTCACACCCCCACTTTCTTCATCATTATCACCATTTTCCATTTTTCCACTCCAAACTAGCCTCTTCCTTTCTCAACCTCAACACTCACCCAATCTCACTTCGCTCCACAACAACAACAGCAACCACCGCCACCTCCGCCGCCATCCCCAATTACGGCGGTTACCTAGACCTAACTGACGATGACCTAATGCGACAGTGCGAAATGGGAACATTCAAAAGCTCTGGTCCCGGTGGTCAACACCGTAACAAACGCGAATCTGCTGTTCGACTTAAACATTTACCCACTGGTATCATCGCTCAGGTTCTATATTCCCTTTTTTAATCTTTTTTTTTCTTTCTATTTTCAAAATTTCATCTTATTTTTATATTTATTTTTGAATTCTAGTATTATGGGTTTGTTAATTTTAATTTGTAATGTTTTTAGGCTTCTGAAGATCGCTCTCAGCATATGAACCGCGCTTCTGCTCTAAAACGCCTTCGCTCTCTTATAGCTCTCAAAGGTTTTTCCTTTTTCTCTATTTTTTTTCCTTTTGCTCTTTTTTTTTTTATTTTATACAATTGCCACATTGCAATTTACAATCATGACAGATTAGATGGTTTACACAGTTTAAATCTGTAGTTAAAACAGTTCAATTGATGGTTAATGAATATAACAAAGTATAATGGTTAATGTAGGAGAGACGAGGATGTTGTGTTGGGTGTGTGGTAAGACTAGACATGATGCGGTTATAAATAACAATATTAGAGTGAGTGTTGGGGTAGTAACTATAGTAGAAAAAATGGTGGAAAATAGACTCTTAGATAGTTTGAGCGTGGAAAGAGAAAATCTGTAGATTCTGTGGTAAGAAGAGTAGATCAGATCGGGCGGAGTCAAAGAGTCAGAGGTAGAGGAAATTCTAGAAAAACTATAAGAGAAGTTATTAAGAAAGGTATTGATATTAATGATTTGGATAGAAGTATGGTTCTGAATAAAACATTATAACGATCCATATAACTGATCCCACTTAGTTGGATAAAGCTTGGTTGTTGTTGTTGTATGATTAATGACTATAACAAAGTGTAGCAGCTCATTAACTATAATCTTCGCAAGCCCATTAACTATATAATCTGAACACGATTAAGCACAATGTTCAAGTAATCATATTTATAGATATATCTATTATTCATCCAATTTACGCTCCAGTAGTTTTAGTTGGTTGTGTTCAGTTGATGATTAATGATTTGAAATACCTTGTTATTTTCATTAACATGCTACTGAACATAATTAACCACGTAATTGAACCTTGTTAACCATCTAATTTATTGTTGAAATTTGATGTTAAGTTTTTGTGGCAAAATAACACCACTATTTTAAAAATCTGACCCAAGACTGAATAAGCGAGACCTTTGGAGTTTAGATTATGATTCAAATGGTTGAACCAGATCACTAATAAATAAATAAATAAAAAGTAAATAAAAAATTAAAAATAAAACCTGTTTAATAAACCATAGTTAGTGTTAAGAATTACAGATGATAGACCTTGGCGGAAAGCCAAAAATCTGCAATTTTAAGCTTGCCATTTCCACCCTAAAATGCCATGGCACTTCCATCCTTCATAAATTGGCCATAGATGTTGTAAAAAATTCCATCACCGCAATTAGCCCCTGCAATACTTGACAACACTGATCGCAATTCAACCTGGTGTCACCATATTACTATTCAAATGGGTGGTTTAATTGGTTCAATCCGATTCTGCCTGGTTTTACTAGATTACGGTTGAAATGGGATTGAAGGACAAACTGGTTAGTTTTTGAAACATTGGTTTATTGATTGGGAACCAAAATTTATGTCTCCTTCCTTGTACCTCTAATTTAAAAAAGTAAAAATTAAGAAACTTACAAATGATAATGGTGCTGTTAAAGAGAGAAAACTATCTTTCTTAGTGATGGATAATTTTTATTTTCTTTTAGTGGAGGGATAGAAATTAGTACCAACAAAGGGAACTGGGAATTTTAGCGGCTCAGATTTGTTGCTCTTAGAAAATGATGCAGTCACTTGAGTAGGGGTGTACATGGGTTGGGTCAACCCACAAAATCCGGTCAAACCCACCCAAAAAAATCCAAAAAAGTGGGTTGGGTTGAGTAATTGGGTGGATATGGGTTTAAAAACTAAAAAATCCATTAAAAAAATCGGGTTTCGGGTAAAACCAAACCCAACCCAAAAAACCCATTGACCCATTAATCAAACATTTATTATTACAATATTAATAATTTTGATAAATATTAACTTAGTTGTTGCAACTTTAGTCTCTAAACATTTACTATTTTAGTGAACCATGACTTTAACTAATTTTGAATGTTTTACTCTTTAGATATTTTGATACTAATACAATTTTATGTCATGAAACTTTAGTTTGTTGTAAGTATTTTATGATAATTTTTATTTGTTGATGATATCATTTATTATTTTATGATGTTAAAATATAGTAAAAATGAGTTATCAACTTTATTTTAAAAAGATAAAAATATTGAGTAATTTTTATGAAAAAAATATGACGAATCATCATTGAGTCATTTAATATTAATAAAATAGAAAAATTATTTGGGCAACCCACTACCCAACCCAATCCAACCCGAAAATTTATGGGTTTGCCCAAATCAACCCATTGGTGTAACGGGTGGTTATTTTATCTCACCCAAACCGCAGTGTTCTATATGGATTGGCTATTGGGTTTGGCCAAACCCAATCCAAACCGGCCCATGTACACCCTTACACTTGAGTGTGTTTGGAAATCACCATGTAACGGCGATTTCACACATTCAGCACGAAACCACCCCTTGGATAGGTGGTAATTTCACACATTCAGCATGAAACCACCCCTTTGATAGGGGAACAACCCTACGGCTAGAGGTAAGGTGCATGTTTACAAACATGCTATTTGTCTTGTAGATGCAGATTAGTTGGATGAAAATTGAATGACTTATATTGGCTTCAATTGAAGTGATAAAAAGGAAATGAAAAGAATGAAGTGATAAAAAAAAGGGAGCTCATGGGGGATAGGGGTGGTACTTTGAGGATAAAGGATCCGGGAGATTATAGCGGATTTAAGGTGAGTGAAAAAGGAAATGAAAAATTGAAGGGTAGAAGTTTAGATCCTGCAGAGCTTGAGGAAAGAAGTAAAAAGGGTTGTGTTTCAAGTGTGGAGACAAGGGGAATAGGGAACACATATGTAAATTCAAACATATGAGTTTGAAGCTATGTGAAAACAGCAGCGAGGAAGAAGAAGTAGAAGAAGTGGAGGGTCCGCAGGTGAAGAGTGGAGAAGAGGTAAAAGAGTTCCAGACCTTGCAGTTATCTATGCAAAGCAAGGAAGGGTTTACATCAAACAAATCATTCAAAGTATGTGTGACAGTGAAAGGTAGAGAGCTGCTAACTATGGTAGATTCAGGAGCCACTAGCAACTTTATTGACTAAAAAATTGTGGCTGACTTGGCCTTGAAGGTAGTTTAGACCCCACTTATGTAATTGAGCTGGGAAATGGGGAAAGAGTTAAAAATCAAGGGATTTGTGAAGGGTTAAAATTCCAGATGCAAGGGGTGGATTCTTTTTGATGAAGTTGGGAGAGTCAGATATGGTGCTAGGGATGGATTGGTTGGCCAATTTAGGGAATATCGAGGCTAACTTTGGTGAACTCAGTTTGAAATGGGAGAAAAGAGGACAAAAGTATAGTATAAAGGGTGACCCTGCACTATGCACTAGACAAGCTTCATGGAAAGCAATGATCAAAGCCCTTAATGATGAAGGCATGGGATTCTATGTGCACTCAAGGGAGATTGACACAGTGGGCAAACCAGTAGAGGATGCTGGATGGGAAGAGCTTTTGGGCTCTTTTGAAGAGGTCTTTAATTTACCATCTGGACTTCCACCTGTGAGAGAACATGACCAGGCAATCAGACTCAAACCTGAGGCTGCCATCCCAAATCTCAGGCCCTATAGGTATCCTTTTTTATTAGAAGAATGAGATTGAGAAAATAGTGGGAGATATGTTACAAGCAGGGATCATAAGGCATAACACAAGTCCTTTCTCCAGCCCAGTTCTTTTAGTGAAAAAAAAGGATGGGGGATGGAGATTTTGCACTGATTATAGGGCTCTAAACAAGGTGACCATACCCAACAAATTCCCTATACCTATCATTAAGGAATTGTTGGATGAATTAGGGGGAGCGGTGATCTTCTCCAAACTGGATTTGAAGTCAGGCTACCATTAAATTAGGATGAATGAAGAGGATATAGCCAAGACAACATTTAGAACCCATGAAGGACACTATGAATACTTAGTGATGCCTTTTGGGTTAACAAATGCTCCTTCAACCTACCAGGTCTTGATGAATGAAGTCTTGAGGCCATTCTTAAGGAAATTCTGCTTGGTGTTCTTTGATGACATCTTGGTGTACAGTAGGAGTAGAGAAGAACACAAAAAACATTTGAAGATGGTGTTGCAAGTGTTAGCTGATAAAAAAATTGTTTGCCAATTAAGAAATGCTCTTTTGGCCAGGAAAAGATTGAATACTTGGGACACCTTATATCTAGCAGAGGTGTATCAGCTGATCCTAAGAAAGTAGAAGATATGCTGAAATGGCATATCCCTAAGGACTTGAAGGGGGGTTAAGGGGATTCTTGGGATTAACAGGGTATTAAAGAAAATTTGTGAGAAATTATGGGAGGATTGCTTGGCCTCTCACTCAATTACTCCAGAAGGACAATTTTGTGTGGAATAAGGAAGCTCAAGAGGCCTTTGAGGAACTTAAGGTAGCCATGACCACTGTTCCAGTTTTAGCTATGCCAGATTTCAACAAAGAGTTTATTGTGGAGACTGATGCTTCAGGAAAAGGAATAGGTGCTGCCCTAATGCAGGAAGGAATACCTATCTCTTACATGAGTTAGACCTTGTCTGATAAAGCTCAGTAGAAATCAGTCTATGAAAGGGAGCTAATGGCCATTGTGAGGGCTATACAAAAATGGAGACCATATTTGTTGGGCAGACACTTCAAGGTCCATACTGACTAGAAGAGCCTGAAGTTAGTCTCAAGTTTCTCACTGAGCATAAAATTATGGGGGAGGAGCAACAAAAATATTTATCCAAATTGTTGGGGTTTGATGATACGTATTAGAAAACGAGATGCACGAATATAACAGTCCAAGTCACAAACAGAGGAAAAAGAGAGTTTTATTATAGTGAGTAGAAATGGAAAACAAGTACAGAAAAGGGAGAGAGGTATGCCATGGAGTTTGACTACCTCTTTGCAAAATACTTCAGCAATACTCCTAGCAGTATAGGGGTGTCTCAGAGGAATAAAATGAGAGTACTTGGACAACCTGTCTACCACCACCAAAATAGCTTCGAAACCTTTTGATTTTGGCAACCCGGTGATGAAGTCAATCGATATATCGTCCCAAATTTGATGAGGAATGGGTAGAGGTTGTAACAAACCTCCTGGAGATGAAGCCATGTATTTCTGTCTTTGGCAAATGTCGCACCTTCTTACAAAGTCTTGTACGGTTCCTTTCATGCCTATCCAATACACATTAGTAGCTAGTCTTCTATAAGTCTTGTAAAACCCCGAATGTCCTCCCTGGGGTGTTAAATGAAATTCCTTTAACAATGTAGGAATTAACAAGGACTTATTGGAAATCACCAACCTACCTTCATACATCAAGACACCTTGCTTGTACTCATAACCAGGCCATGCTTCTGCATTCTGTTGAACCCCTGCTATTATCCTCTGCAACCTCTCATCATGTTGATTTTCTGTTTTAATCTGTTCCTCTTGGAGCCATCTCCATTGGTAATTCATGGTAGCTAACTCCCCTCCCTCATGAATTCTGGATAAGGCATCTGCCCCTTTGTTCAATTTACCCTGTTTGTACACAATCTCAAAATCATACCCCAATAATTTAGCAGTCCAGTTCTGCTGCTCTGCAGTTACAATTCGCTGTTGCAGTAGCTGTTTGAGGCTTTTTTGATCAGTTGATACTACAAATTTCCTCCCCAATAAGTACGGTCTCCAGTGCTGGATTTCTAAAACCACTGCCATCAATTCTTTTTCATATGCAGATTTAGCTAAATTCTTCACACCAAGGGCTTTGCTGTAATATGCTATTGGCTTCTTATCTTGGATCAAGATCGCCCTTATTCCTTCTCCCGAGGCATCACACTCAATCAAAAAACTCTTGGAAAAATCTGGTAAAGCTAACACAGGTGCTGATGTAAGCCTCTCCTTCAACACATCAAAGGCTTGCTGAGCTTCCACTCCCCATTTGAAACTATCCTTCTTGGTAAGTTCAGTTAATGGTCTAGCAATTTTTCCATAATCCTTTATAAACTTTCTGTAATATCCTGTGAGTCCTAAGAACCCTCTCACCCCTTTCACATTCTTAGGTTGTGGCCATTGGATCACACTGGTCACCTTTCCAGGATCTACAACTACACCATGCTCCGTAATCATGTGCCCCAAATACTCCACACTCTGCTGGGCAAAAAAACACTTCTTCTTGTTAGCTACTAGGCTGTGATTAGATAACAAACTCAACACTTCCTCTAAATGCATCACATGAGTCTCCCAGCTCTTACTATAGATGAGTATGTCATCAAAGAAGACTAGCACATGTTTCCTCAACAGAGAACGAAAAACATCATTCATTAGGCTTTGGAACGTTGAACTCATGAGTCCGAACGACATCACAAGGAACTCATAATGCCCTTCAAGTGTCCTGAAAGCCGTTTTGCACACATCAGATTCCTTCACCCTCACTTGGTGGTATCCCGATTTCAAATCCAGCTTCGAAAAAAATTTCGCTCCATGCAACTCATCCAACAGCTCCTCGATCACCGGTATAGGAAATTTGTCAGGTACAGTGATCTTATTTAAAGCACGATAATCAATGCACATTTGCCATGTGCAGTCCTTCTTCTTCACCAAAATCACCGGACTTGAGAACGAACTTGTGCTGTGGCGAATGACCCCCGTGGCCAACATCTCCTTTACCTGCTTCTCTATTTCGTTCTTGTGATGGTGGGGATAACGATACGACCTCACGTTCACTGCTCCTTGTCCTTCCACAAGGTTGATTGCATGCTCTTTGTTTCGTTTTGGAGGTAGACCTAGCACTGTTTGGAACACTTGCTCGTATTTGCGTAATACTGTTTCCAACTCCGTTTGTTGCTGTGCAGACAAAGTTTTTTTTCCATCCTCTTTGGGTTTTGTTTTCTCTAGTGTCCACAACAAATCCTGCGTGTTAGGCCTGGGCCTACTCAATATATTTTGCAAGGCCACTGTTGACTTTCTGCACCCCTCCTGTCCCTTATGAGTCACCCATTTTTTTCACTCCAAAAACTCATAGTTTGTTGTTTCCAATTAGTAATAGTATCCCCCAATGTTTTAAGCCACTCAATGCCTAAGACCACATCAATTCCCCCTAACTCAAATAAATGCATTTCTGGGGCTAATTTAAATTCTCCAATACACAGCTCCATTCCTCTACACACCCCCTGTGTTGCGATTTAGAGCCCATTCCCCAATTTGACCGTCATTTGAGGGGTAGTATCAATTGGCCAGTCTATTTGATGCACTAATTTTTTAGAAATGAAATTATGTGTTGCCCCACTATCTACCAAAATCAATACCTCTACTCCTTGTATTGCTCCTTGAAATTTCATGGTATGATGAGTCTTATGTGCAATGTGATGCAAATAAAGTATACTCATCTCTACCTTCTCCTCCTCGTCACTTTCATCCACCTCTATAGCCAAGAATTTGGTCTCATCCTCATCCTCTCCACCCTCCACAACCAAAACTCTAAGTTGTTTTTGTAAAAATATATTTTATATTTCTTTGTATCTAATGAGAATTACAGATGCTGTATTTATAGAATACAGCAGGCAGAATTTGAAAGAGAGATCTGCCCTAAGAATCAGGGGAATTAATTTTCCATAACTGCTAATTCTAATTACAGAAAAAACAGGAAATAATAGCTAATTAATTACATTAATCCTAATCCTAATGGACTGTACAAACAGAAACAGAATCATTTGATTATGAATTGATTGTTCCACACTCCCCCTCAATCTGGGTGGTAGATGTCTATCATACCCAGATTGGATCTGATATTCTCGTATATGTTCCTTGGAAGGGCTTTTGTTAGAATGTCTGCAGTTTGCTGGCATGATGGAATATGGTTAACACTTATAATTTCATGATCAATTTTCTCTTTGATGAAGTGTCGGTCTATCTCTACATGCTTTGTTCTATCATGCTGTACCGGGTTCTTCGCAATGCTAATAGCAGCCTTGTTATCACATAATATCTTCATGGGGTGATTGGTAGGAATTTTGATCTCATCTAGCATTCTCTTGAGCCAAATTCCTTCACAAATACCTTGTGACATAGCTCTGAATTCCGCTTCTGCGCTACTCCTAGCCACAACAGATTGTTTCTTGCTTCTCCAAGTTACCATATTACCCCATACAAATGTGCAATAGCCTGTAGTCGATTTTCTGTCAGATAAACATCCTGCCCAATCAGAATCAGTGTAGACTTCAATACCTCTGTTTGAGTTCTTTTGAAAATAAAGTCCTCGGCCTGGCGTACCTTTCAGGTACTGGAGAATTCTGTTCACATTTCTCATGTCAGTTTCAGTTGGATTTGACATATAACGACTAGCCATGCTTACAGCAAAAACAATGTCTGGTCTGGTGTGAGTTAGATAGATTAATTTTCCGACTAGACTTTGATATCTATCTTTATTCAATAAAAACAAGGAACATTTTCAGTGTGAAATTTGCCAATTGTCTAAACATACCCGAAACCATTACTCACCCCAATCTTATAAACCCTCCAAACCTTTTTCATTAATTCATAGTGATGTATGGGGACCATCACGAGTCCACAACATTACAGGCTCGAGATGGTTTGTCACCTTTATTGATGATCACACACGTGTTACCTGGGTGTTTCTAATGAAGGAAAAATCAGAAGTAGGGAGAATATTTGAAATTTATCATAAGATGGTACAAACACAATTCCAAAGCAATATTCAAATACTTAGAACCGACAATGGTCGTGAGTATTACAACCTTGCTCTAAATTCCTATCTTCAAAAGGTTGGAATTGTTCACCAAAGCTCGTGTGTGGACACTCCCCAACAAAATGGGGTAGCAGAAAGGAAAAATAGACACCTTTTGGAAGTGACTAGATCAATTATGTTGGCCACAAATGTCCCACAACACTTTTGGGGAGAAGCTGTCCTTTCAGCAACTCACCTTATAAATCGAACGCCCTCCCGTATCCTTAACTTTAAGACCCCAATCTCCACACTTCAAAACCTATTTCCAACCAGCAAAATCTTTTCCTCCATTCCATTAAAAATATTTGGATGCTCCACTTTTGTCCATAACCTCAACCCTCACCGAAGCAAATTAGACCCAAAATCCATCAAATGCATTTTTCTTGGTTACTCTCCTCACCAAAAGGGATATAGGTGTTACTCTCCCCATACCAAAAAATTTTACCACACTATGGATGTAACCTTCTTTGAAAATCAGCCCTATTACACCAAAACTGGTATTCAGGGGGAGCAATCATACATCGAAAATTCAGAATACCAACTTTTGCCTCTTGAACTAACTGAACATGACAAAATCTTACCAGACCAAACCGGTAACACTCAATCAGCCGAACCTATGCCTAAACCAGTTGAAAAATTACCAAACCAAACCTCTAACATTCAACCGAGTGAAAGGACAGCAGAAGCTTTGACGGAAACAGGACCAATTATAGTCCCAACCACATCTCAACAGAATTGTGATTTAAAAACAGGCAAGTGGAAGGGTTTTTGTTATAAAAAGAAGAGGAAGGAAGTAGAGTCAAGTATAGCTCCGATGCAAGGCCATGAGTCAGACCAGACTCTAGAAAATGAAGTTCCCGCCGGTAATATTCTTCCTAACTCTGAACATGTTGATATAAATACAGCAGATATTGATATTCCTATTGCTGTGAGAAAAGGGGTTAGATCTTGCACTAAACACCCTATTGAAAAATATATCTCCTATGGAAAACTATCACAAAGTTACAAGTCTTTTGTAGCAGCTGTTGACAACATAGAAATTCCAAATAATATTCAAGAAGCATTGCAGAAACCTGAATGGGCAGCAGCTGTAACAGAAGAAGTTCAAGCACTCGTAAGAAATTGCACATGGGAAATCACTGCCATACCAGAAGGGAAGAAGGTAGTAGGATGCAAGTGGATATTTTCAATTAAGCACAATGCTGATGGGAGTATAAACAGGTACAAAGCTCGGTTGGTTGCTAAGGGGTTCACACAATCATATGGGGTGGATTATGAGGAGACTTTTGCACCTGTTGCGAAGCTCAATTCTGTCCGGGTTCTACTATCTCTGGCAGCAAATCTAGATTGGCCCCTATACCAACTAGACATAAAGAATGCATTTCTAAATGGGGAGTTACAAGAAGAGGTATATATGCAAATTCCTCCGGGACTTGAATCACCTGGAACCTCCAACATGGTGTGTCGACTTCGAAAATCTCTATATGGCCTCAAACAATCACCAAGGGCATGGTTTGACAGACTAACAAAAGTTGTCAAGCAAGATGGTTTTGTTCAATGTCAAACAGATCATACTATGTTTGTCAAGCACTCTTTGGATGGGAAGATAGCTTTGTTTATTGTCTATGTTGATGATATCGTAATTACGGGAGATGATGATGAACAAGTCAACCAGTTAAAGAAACTTCTAGCAAAAGAATTTGAAGTCAAAGACTTAGGACAACTCAAGTATTTTCTAGGGATGGAAATTGCACGAACAAAGAATGGTATTTCAGTTTCACAAAGGAAGTACACGCTGGATTTACTTCAAGAAACAGGTATGCTTGGATGCAAAGCTGCCAATACTCCCATAGAGCAAGTAAAAAGGAGTGAAGATGAAAATGTACTAGCTAATAAAGATAGATATCAAAGTCTAGTCGGAAAATTAATCTATCTAACTCACACCAGACCAGACATTGTTTTTGCTGTAAGCATGGCTAGTCGTTATATGTCAAATCCAACTGAAACTGACATGAGAAATGTGAACAGAATTCTCCAGTACCTGAAAGGTACGCCAGGCCGAGGACTTTATTTTCAAAAGAACTCAAACAGAGGTATTGAAGTCTACACTGATTCTGATTGGGCAGGATGTTTATCTGACAGAAAATCGACTACAGGCTATTGCACATTTGTATGGGGTAATATGGTAACTTGGAGAAGCAAGAAACAATCTGTTGTGGCTAGGAGTAGCGCAGAAGCGGAATTCAGAGCTATGTCAAGAAATGTGGTTGGGCCTAACTCAACCCTACAAAACCGGTTGGTAGAGTGAGGATTGCCCCCACTTATAAACACATGTTCATGCCATATATTGTCCGATGTGGGACTCTTAACACACCCCCTCACGCCCAGGACTGGATATCTGGAGCGTGGAAATAAATGGTGGGTGGACCGATAGCGGAAACCATAGAAGGTGGCCCATCGGATCTTAAACGAAGCTTTGATACCATGTAAAAATATATTTTATATTTCTTTGTATCTAATGAGAATTACAGATGCTGTATTTATAGAATACAGCAGGCAGAATTTGAAAGAGAGATCTGCCCTAAGAATCAGGGGAATTAATTTTCCATAACTGCTAATTCTAATTACAGAAAAAACAGGAAATAATAGCTAATTAATTACATTAATCCTAATCCTAATGGACTGTACAAACAGAAACAGAATCATTTGATTATGAATTGATTGTTCCACAGTTTTTCCAGGCATTGGTGCATAGGATGGAATGGATCTCCACACTTAAAACATAAGCCCTTTTGCTTCCTTTCCATCAACTCATTGTAAGACAAATTTTTGAAACCCCTATCACGAGGCCCAGTATTTTTTTTTCTCACTTTGGGCCTGTTTGTCTCCTTTGAGCCCACTCACTCCACTCTTGACACCCCCATTTGACCCAACACCTCTCCCCTTTATCATGACCCAGTCAGATCCAACTTTCCTTTCTAGTGACCCATTATGAGCTAGACTATACCCAGATCTGGGCCCATGACTAAAGCCTAGTCCACTTCCACCTTTCACCTCCCTCTCAACAGCTCTTGTGACTTGGAGCAATTTTGTTCTGTTCATCTCCCCCATTGCCACCAAACTACGTACCTTCCCCCTAATCTCTGTCTTCAATCCATGTAAGAAATACCCCCGAAATTGTTTCCCCGGAAGTTTCGGAATCTGAGCCGTTAGGTATTCAAACTCAGTGATGTATTCCTCAACCGTTCCCTCTTGCTTCAATTCCGTCAACTGTTCATAAACATCACCCTCACCGTGTCCTCCATACCTCTCTAACAGTGCCTCCTTCAACGTTTCCCATGTCAACGCTTCTTCCTCCCTGATCAAGGAATTGAAAAAGTGAATCGTTGTTCCCTCCATACACTGTTGAGCCAAACTCACTTTCATCTCCGGTATCGTGTCCTGAACGCGGAAATACACTTCAGCACGTGAGATCCACCCCGCCGGATCCTCACCATCAAACGTCGGGAGTTCCACCTTCTTAACGGACTGACGATACTCGGTGAAAGCATCTCCATGACGGCTGTTGACAACAATACTCTTTGGAACGCCCTCTTCTGTCACCACCGGCGAACCTTTACCGGAAACGCTCGCGTTTCCCTCATCCACAGTCAACGACTTACCCAAGCATTTCTCCAGCATTGCTATCAATTTAGCATGGTTTGTCGTCACCGAGTTCTGCACCTCGACGAGAGTTAAACGCACCTCTGAGATCTCGCTATCTAAAGCTTCGACCCTAGCTTCCATCTTTGTGAACGCTGGTAACGTCACCTTCTTAGGTGGCATTCACTGGCTCTGTCGTAGGAAATCCGATAGGTCGGACCACTTGATACGTATCAGAAAACGAGATACACGAATATAACAGTACAAGTCACAAACAGAGGAAAAAGAGAGTTTTATTATAGTGAGTAGAAATGGAAAACAAGTACAGAAAAGGGAATGTAACCCTAGATCTGACAAGAGCTAGGCTCCTAATAGGAAGCTAGAGCCTCCTATACATACTAGTATATCACTAAAATCCAGGATAAGATCTACATTCTCTTTCTGATTCTCTATATTGTGGAAATGGAAAGCAAAGGTACTCTCTCTCAAGCCACGTCACAATATTTGTAACTAACTAGCCACCAATTCCCTTCCTACCCTTCCTTCTAGAATATACTTTCCAAGTTTGGGGCCCACTTGATTCCTTGTAAATCAACTGCTCATGTGACAATTCTTTCTCAACTAGCTAAGTCCTATCATTTGATTTTGAGGTGAAATACAAATCAGGCTCTAATACCAAAATGATAGGATCAATTTAACATGTCAGAAATATCAACAGTAAACAATGATGAAAAATAGGAAAGCTGGGATTAAAATGATTGAATATGCTAGAGTTCAAATGGGATCTAACTAGTACAGATAAAGCAGCAAGAAATGCGTAAAAGAAAATGGATAAAAGAAAATAGGGAGGCACTTTGAGAGGCCTGAGCTCTCCTAAGGAATTTTAGTACTCAAATCATGCATTCCGGACCTATTGAACATTCCTTAGCATTTATTTCCCCAGATCTATATTCTCTTTATTCTGTTAGTGCTGCACATGGTAGAGCCACGTGGCAATTACAGAGTAGAGAGAGAATATAAATCTGAGAAAATAAATGCTAAGGAATGTTCAGTGCATGATTTGAGTAAATTATTTTAAGAGAGCTCAGGCCTCTCGAAGTGCCTCCCCATTTACTTTTACCCATTTCTTGCTGCTTTATCTGTACTAGCTAGATCCCATTTGAACTCTAGCATATTCTTAATCATTTTAATCCCTGCTTTCCTATTTTTCATCATTGTTTACTGTTGATATTTCTGACATGCTAAATTGATCCATCAGTCTTGTAGATGTAAATTAGTTGGATGAAAATTGAATGACTCATGTTGACTTCAGCAAATTGGATTCAAAACATAACACAATTGTAATATTGTGTGCTATATAGTTTTCATTAATGGCTCTGATTTTCTGACAGTAATTAGCTGTTCTGTATAATTTATTTTTTTGATAAAGCTGTATCATTTTTTTACTGCAGTAAATCCGAGTAATAGTTTTTGTGCTTGATATTCACCAATAATTAATGCATAAAACTGCTGCACCCAAGTCGAGTATACTAGTCAGTTATCAATTAACTGTTGTTATTACAATGTGTCAATCTCTATCGGCCTTTGTTTGCCATGGGTTTGTGCATGGATTTTTCCTAGTTTGAACCAATTATTTATGTACCGATCAGTCCAGCATCAAGCCAGCAACTGAGATATGCGATGAAGGGGTTACCTTCCCCTAATTTTTTGGGTCTTGAATCATGTATTGAATTGCATGCTGGAAACCGAAGTTGAGATTGATATCACTATAGGTACATTTAGTGGTTCAATTGGTATAAGCGGCCAAAATTGGCGGTTGAACCGAATGCTAAAACAAGATAACTAGACTGGATATATGGATCATTCACACTTCACAGTCTGACTATTTAAGTGTGTTGTTCTGGTCCGTGGTTTCAAAATCGCTGTGTTCTGTTATAAAGTACACACACAAACACCAAACACGACACTCACATGTGTCGGACACTAGAGAAGTCGTCACTGTGAAGCATCAATACTTACATTGAGATAAATAGTTTCTTTACGGGTGTGAAAAAAACCGGTTTTTTTAACCAAATTGGTATCCAAATTGCTCTATTTTAAAAAATCCAATCCAAATGCTAAAATATAATAGTGGGTATCCATTTTGTTATCCAAATATTAACCGATACCCATAATAATAATAATAATAATAATGTGGTTTAGTTATTAGATACCCAAATTTTGTATTAAACTTACATGTTTGTCTCTTTTCATGATTCATGATATACATATTAAGATGAAAGTCAAATTTCTCTAACGACACATTAATAAATTCTGAATTTAAAATTTTATTTTAAGCAATTAATTATTAAATTAAAATGAACTTATTTATAATATTCTGTTTTGCAATCATATGATTAGCATTTTTAAGCAGATTATTTTAAGTATTACTACAATACTGCATTCAATAACTTTAGTAAGAGATAGTTTGTCTTTTGTGCAGATGGTTGAATTGACAAAAATTGTTATATATAATGAAATTAGTACAGTACCGTAGTTGCTCAAAAATACTAATCACGGTATTATGATACACATCTAATTAATTGAAGAATAACAGTGTTTTAAAGTATTAAAATTTAAAAATTCATATTAATTTTATTTTATTTTGACACTATTAATTTCAGTTAGAAGATTTGTAAAATTTGTTTTTAAGTATTTAAATTTAAAAATTAATATTTTTTTAAAAGGAATAAAATTTAGATTCAATTAAATAATTTGGATTAAAATCAAAACCCATTTAAAACTGGTTTTAAACCGGTTATGAATTTCAAATTGGTTTTTGTGATAAGTGGTTTGTTTTATAAACCACTATGATGCATAGATACGGGTACGTACCCGGTGCGGGTACTGGTATCGGTACGGGATATGACATTTTTAAAAAAAATCAAGATACGGGTACGTTAATAAAAAATAAAAATTGTCTATAAAATGTATGAATAGAGGACTAAATTATTAGGTTCATAACAAAATTCTAACTCTAAAAAATTGAAAAAACCAAAAATAATGATAAGACACAATATTAAAAAAATTAAAATACATAAATAGACTATATAGATATTTGAGAAAGCTACAAATTTCATTCAAAATCAAATAATGAGAAAAAAATAAAGTATCACGAATACGGTACGAGTATCCGGTACGGATGCGTACTCGGTACTGGTACTTCACCATTTTAGAAGTACCCATGCTTCATAGATAAACCATAACCATAAAAATGGGTTGGTTCACATTAATGCTTTGTCTGATAGAGCTTGTTATTTTCTCGAGCTAGTTAGGAAAACAGTGGATCTTGAGGCTTATGCACCCCCTCGAGAGCTTCTTCAGATACTTCCTCCCAAGTCATTAATTAGAGGGTCAGAGATTGGCTCACAAATTGGACCCAATAACCCAAAATTTGCAATGGTATGCTCAACCGTCTATCCTTTGATTTTTTATTCATTTCTTCTTTATCCTCATAAAAAAATTCAAAACCTAATTGCAAGTTTGCAGCTTAACTATATATACTTATGGTCCTTCAACAGGGGATGCAAGCTCTTCTTGATCTCATTTTTGCAGTAGAGGGATCTGTCTCAGATGCTGCAAAATATCTCGGGTATTTGATATATGCTTTAAGAATTAATAATAATAATATTTAATTCTGTGTCTATTTCAGTTTTTATTATTATTTATTTATTTGGGTATGGTTAATCATGTGAAGGCTCATTTGTTACTATGACATTCGGGATTTGTAATTCATGATTTTAGGGGGCCACTAATGGGATGAAAATGTACCTTTTACCTGATACCATCATCCAAATGAATAGTTGTTTTTACTTGCTATTGAATGTATTCTCCTAAAATTTTGATTGTTAATTATATTGCAGGTTATCTACTGGAGCAGTGTCTCGGTTAATCCTTTCTGATGATTCACTTAGAAAGGAAGTAAATGATCTGCGGGCATCAAAGGTAATTGCAAAACCTAATTCTATCTCATCACTTCTTGTTTAATAAACTAATTAATAACTTCAAAATTTAAGAACTTTACAGACAGTACTTGTTTTTAACTTTTCTTGTTGTGTTATAAGAATACTAAACTAATATGTACATACTAAAATGATTTTCGAATAATGTGATTAGAAGAATATGCAAAAATGACAAATTAGCAAAACATAGGATTAGAAAAATATATAATATGCAGTCTCTGGGTATAAATTTAATATAAATTAGTAATAACTTTTGTATTATCGTTCACTCTCCAAACAACAAGAATAAGCAAATGTGCAATAAGTAATAACTGATAAAAAATCAATAATGGGGTTTTGATCTCTTTGATATACTTGATGCTGAACTATGATTGTCAATTTCTTTTGTTAACTTGTAGAATCATGCAAGTTTACAACTCTAGGTATCAAAATTGAGTTAAATTTACAAAATCTTGTATTAATTTGGGTAAAGTTTCTTAGGTTCGTATAGACTTGCATATTTAAAAACTTTGAAGGAAATTGGAAGAGTCTACAATATAATGGTTGTTTTCCTTCACATATGCTTAAAATGGCAACGGTTCAGCGTTTTCTCAGAAAACCCAAAATGCAACCGCTGAATGATATGGCTCCATAATGCTCAAAAAAAAAAGTTATCCTCACAGTAGTAGCACTTGACTCCATAGATGCATCTTACACCCTAATGCGGGCCCATATGCAAAGGAGGTAAATGAAGCTGTACTGAGTTTCAACCCCGTAGCTCTTGGCTTAAACAAAGTCACAAACTAGAAAACATGGATAAACCTATCGTTGCATGTTTGCAATGAACCACTTGGAAAACTAAGTAAATGAACCCTCAACTTTGATGAACTGAAGCTTAGTTCTACTGAGCTGAAGCTGGCTCCAACAAGAGGAGTCTAATCCCATAATCCTTCAGTCTTATGCAATTTTGAACCTTTTCATTTGTCAATTTGTCCATTGAATTTGAATTTGTTATGGTCATCTTTGTGTGTTGAGTTCTTAACCTATATTGCGATTTTGTGATCTTATCTGGTCTGGTCTGTTAAATGTTCTTACGTCGAACAGAGTTCATTATGGGAAACCACTCATATTTGTTATGATTATTGCGTGCTCAGGTTACTCGTAATTAACCTCATTCACCGAATACAACTAAAAAAGTACCTTGTTGTAAAGGACTTCTCATGCATTTAATGTTTTGTAAAGAAACTGTTTACAGCAACCACTATTGCTGTTGATTTCATTACAACTTTCTGTTTTCCATACCATAGCAAAGAAAGAAGATCCGGGTTCGATGGAAGATCATAACTTTCATATTCGATGCATGCTAGTTGTTATGTTTCATTTTGGAACCTTGTACCTAAAGAATGCTGAGAAATGGTGTTGAATTTGGAAATACAAGACAATCCATGTCTCGTATCTTAACCAAAATTTGCTTTTCCTTATTCTATTATGTTTATAGTTATGCTACATTTGAATTCGTTACAATACATGTTGTTTTCCGTTACAGTAAAGAAGAAAAGACCAGAATCCTTCTATTCTATAATACTTGCTTTTATGGAGTACTGTTTACATTTTGTTCTTATCTTCATGAGAAAGATCTGTATTTCTTTTATCTAACAAATAATAACTTGAAATCTTCTTTTTGGAACGGGAACAGGGTATGAAGCCTCTCAAGTAGAAGCCTAAAAACCTAACCCAATTGACGATTGAAACTTGAAAGTGAACAATATAGAAGCTGATGAGATCGAAAAATGTTGAATTTTCAGATTGTAGAGAGAACTCAACACATTCTCCAGAACACAACCACTAGAGATGGATTTGTTTTTAAGGTTTGTGCTTAAGGAATATCAAGATAGTAGTAGCCTAAAGTAGAAGCCACATTTCTTAGATTTTTGTTGTTCTAGATAGCTATGTGTAAATATTTTATTTCTCCGCCTCTTTATACACTATATATACAGTGTTTAATTTAATTTGTTTCTATAGAAGATAAAGTTGGCAAATTGTAATTAAAGATGCAGATATTTGTAGATTTTATAGAAATAAATATTATAGTTATCAGTTTCTTGACAGGATAATGGTGTGTGCACCACCTATCAAAGTGATTCACTTTAGAATTTTTGCTTTGAACATTTTTGTTCATGAGTATAACATTTATATATCTATTGGTTTTCTCTATCAGAACTTTGTCAGCTCTGAAGTTGATGATAGAGATGCTGTTTTAGCTCCATACCATAGCATTAAGTTGGAAATTGACACAAGGAATTCTATATACCAACCATGGATATTCTCAGCCTCCAACAGCATTCACACCGTATCTGATTGGATGGATGGTTTTATGCTACAAAGTTTACATGGCATGGTTAAAATTCTGGTTAAATTTAACTAAATTTAAATGTCATAGGTGATTAAAACAAGAATAGTCAAATTAAAGAAGTATAAGTATTACTCGAGAGTAGGGGTGACCTAAGGGTATGATTAATTAAGTGTGGGAGCCTAAAATTTGGTCCGGTATGCAAAAAAATGAAGGAAAATGTTCTTTTCACCTTTATGGGGCTCTCACATCACCGTAAAAAGTTAGAAATATCCATAGCGTTTAAAGATGCACATTCAGACGCATTTTTTTTCACACTGAGAAACCTTTATTATGTTAAAAATTGGTGTGGAGATACATCTCCGTATGCATAAAGAGTTTTTTTAAAGATAAATCTGTGTATCATAACTTAGTTCAATATTCAGTGAGGTTTTCTAAGATGCGTCTCACGAATGTTGTTACTTTAAACTAGAAACAACTAGGAATAATGTCAGCATAAATGAAAAAATAAAATAAATTAACATCAAAATAAATATTAGGCGAAATAACTTTTTTCGTCCCTTAACTTTGTTTTAGGGTCTAGTTTGGTCCCTTAACTTTAAAAAGTGGTAAGTTCGTCATTTAACTTTTAAAATGGTGTCACGTTTATTCTTCCGTCTGATTCTGTTAGTCAAAGGTTGAAAACAGATGCCACGTATTTCCAACTGGACTTTATGTGCAGCACTGGTTCTGAAGTTGTTCAAGAATGGCAGAAACTTTTAATCTGCTCTTCTCTCTTGCTACTTCCTGCAAACATGTATGTATGGTATAAACATTGCTGAAGAAAATAAAAGTTCAGTGATCTTGGCATCAGAAGCATCTATGATGGATCAAGCAAACAAAGCAAGAGGAACTGCAGACAAATACCGTTTCTTTGCAGCATTTTAATTACAGTGCTAATGCAGACAAATACCGTGGAAGTGTAGCTGAATGTTTGCCAATTTATATCGTTCTTGCTCCAGTTCCAACTTCAACTTTTGTATCTCATGATTATGCGGTACTTGTGTTGCTACTGTGTGGCTATTTTTTCCTTCTACCAAATCTGCTAGCTCTTAGAAGGCATTCATACATCTGTTGTCAAGTTCACTCATCACTAAAAAATAAAAATATATATCCTATCAAAAAGTCTAAATCAAAATGACCAGACAAAAAAAATAAGTTTTCAAATTATAGAAATAGAAAAGTCAAATTAAGAAATATGGTCATTTTCTATAAAAGGTGCACATCATGCTGGGACTAAATGAAAGTGAACTGGGACATGGGACATAATAACAAAAAGTTCTTGATCAAAATCAAACTAGGTTGATGAATAACAAAGAAAAACTATGTTGTCTTGAATGCCACGTAATGATCAATATGTTGGTTCATAATCATAACCAATAAATAGCAAAAAAAAAACTAAATTGTCAATACCTTGTCCTTTCCTTGTTCATAATCTTACTCGGAATTGCATTGGATTCCAAAGTAGACATGGTTCCGTTGTTTGTAGCATAACGGTTTTTCATTTGAGTTGCAAGTCTATGTTGTCGACTAGATGACTGGTCACTGCTTCCCTGCACAAATATATGCAAACATGGTTTCTCCTTTTTTATAAAGTTGCAAGAGATGAGACAACAGTAAAAACAAGTTTTTTCTCTGTTTCTAATCAGCCCTAGTTTATAAATACATAGTTCAACTAGTCAAAAGAATTCATATTTCTTATTAATTACATTGATCCAACGTTGTGGTCAAATAATATAGAAGCCACAACAACAATTCAATGTCAAAGATAGATAAGGGTAAACCTCTTAATGAAGACTTAAGCTTTACAATCAAATGCATCATCCCGTAAGAGAATAAATTGTAAGCTATAAAAAAAAATACTTCATTGCTTTTCTACCCTAAAACTATGGAAATAACTGTAATTAAAATGCTGCAAAGAAACTGGTCCAACCCACTGCCCATTAAAGTGCTAACTCAAATTTTGTAGCTTTTCATCTAAGTATTTCAAATTTACAATGCAATGGCTGGAATTCATGTTTAGGTTGCAATCTCCTTCCGCAGAGATGGTATTCAACATTGAGTGAACAAGCATACGTGGTGATCTGGAAATACAGAAATTTTAAAGCTCAAAGATCAGAGGTATGTATATGAATTAAGTTGAGTGAATGAATAGCAGAACAGGCAGTATAACAATATCTGTTTTGAACTAATGATTATTATTGCAAACAACAAATAGATAATGTGGAGAGCAGTGGGAGAAGGTTTCAGCAGGGAGAAATGTGAAGTGAAGTTAGTTGGAAGTCCACTGACACATGAAAGATTGCTTAGGAGGAACAGAGAAACAGAGGAACATAGCAGGGAGAATATGCTAAGAAAGAAGAAGATGATGTTCTAATATCCATGTCAGCTGCCACGTAACCAAGACTAAACGGATGTTTGAGCCAACTAACGACAAAGACTACTTTGACACCATTTTAAAAGTTAAGGGCCGAACTTGCCACTTTTTAAAGTTAAGGGACCAAACTGAACCCTGAAGTAAAGTTAAGGGACGAAAAATGTTATTTTGCCTAAATATTACATAGATAAAAGTTAATGTTAATATAACTTTAACATTACATTTAATTATAAACTAATGGTTCAGGACGTTGCAACATCCTTAAAATATCTTCGGTCGATTTTGCAATCGTTGCGTTCACTTCAATCAGATCCTTTGTTGAGTAATGATAAAAGGTACTCCACATAACCTTTAAATCATCATCTGTCTTCAGTTCAAGCATGGTGAAACGTATCTTCCCTTCATTGTCAATCGAGGGTGAACGATACTCGAACTTGACAACTCTCCGATTTTCTAGATATCGTAGCATCATATTAAGTTTGGTTTTCAGATTGATGAAAGTATGTCCTCACAAACCCGAAATTGAAGGAGAGAGGGGGGGGGGGGGGAGGGGGTTGCACCATTGAAATACACAAATATCAGATGGGGATATGTAGCCATTCTGGTTTTATGTAAAGAAAATGGAAAGAGAGACCCTATTTATAAAATTGTATATCAATAAGGACCTTACAAACCTTATCATATCATCAAGGGGCTTTACGGAGGTGCACATTCGTATGGACCTCTGTTTCGTTTTTTTTAAATAATTTAAAGGTGTGTCCAGAGATGAATCTCCAAATACGTTTTTTTCTTAAAAAATAAGAGAAATTATGGAGATGCACATCGGTAAAAGTCTCCTATATTATTTTTTTTTTGTAAGTAAAAGGTGTGTCCAGAGAACCACTTTTCATACAGAACCTTAGTATTATGCAGTGCAGAATTTTAGAAACCCTAAAATTGTCTAAAAAACACCATTCAATTTTATAACACTATACGACACATTACATAAAAAAAAACGAGTTACATTGTTAGATTAAAATTAAAATGCATTAAAATATAAGTCACTACCTAAATCTACCGGTGGTTTCTTCTTTGATCTTTCTTTATTTGTTTCTCTTTCAATGTCGCTCAATTTGGTGAAGTGTTCCATCCTTTCCAAAAAGTGATCGGACCAAGATTCAACATCTTATGTGAAATGTGATCCACTCCGGTGATGTCTTTGGTATAGGATATCTCAGTTTCAATTAAACCTGAATAAAATGTTGTTTTTTTGATAGCTAATTAATACACATGACACGTTTCGATGGATTTTGAGGTGGCTTACTCCGAAGTGAAAAACATGTTTTCTAGAAACCATATCATGTTAAATCAATACACACCCTATCATAAGCGCTTGCTATAAGATTTTCCATTTTCGGGAAGCGCATTCATTTGTCAAACAGAACCGGACCACTAAGACAAAGAACAAGAGCATTATGAATTGAATCGTAATTTGCTTTGTTCCCATATAGTTTTTTAATGATTCCCTATGCTTTTCCATCTCTTGTATAAGATGACGATGAAAAAATTGGTAGTCCTTCACTCCTTTACCGAGCAAATCAGAAACAACTCGAAAACTATAGTTGTCATCATTTTCAACATTTCCAATCCTCTCGATGTCTTTGAGCATTAAAAGCGACATCTCTTCAATGTTTTTGGTTTTTTTTGTAGCGACAATGAATGGGATGGTTTTCTAATGTGACCACCCTTGAAAACTCTTCATTCTAGCATGTGCAGATTTAAATTTGTTAGTTCTTGTATTGCCAAAGTGTCGAACCTGATCGGTTCAGGCACAAACAATCTTATCTTAAACCTGATCCAAAATAGTGCCCTTAAAATATTTCAGCAAATCTGGATATTTCGCACACACATTCCTGAAATGTATTACAAATTCGACATATAATTTTTTCTTGGAAGAATTTATTATACAATTTCATGCATCCATTATATTTTCTACCACCACACCAGGTTTAACCATTTTTCTATCTTCTAGTTTGACTTGTTTCATGTCAACTGCAGATTTTACTCAATTTCTCACATTTTTGGTTATGTGATATTACAAAGTAATGCAAATGATGTAGGAAAAACTGTTGCAACCGAATTCATCATTGTGGTGTCGCGATCAATGATTATTACATGCGACACATTTTCTTTGTCCTTCAACATAGTCTTCCACATTTCTAAAGTCCATGTAATATTGTCCACTTTTTCAAATTCCAAAAATGAAAAACCAATTGAATAAGTCATCTCCATAGAATTAACACCAACAATTTCCAGGAGTAGAAGTATATACTTGTTTGTTTTGTATGTTGAATCAATTATGAGCACATAGGGGAAAATGTTGAACAACTTGATGGAATCAGGATGACTCCAAAATATATCTCGAACAGTGACTTTGTCCTCACAAACTCTGTACTTTAAAACATAGTCGTCATCTTCCAATAGCTTCAACAATTATTGTATCTAAGATCTTACTGACTTGTTGTCTCGAGCACCCACATATATTTGCTTGATATTTGAAACATTTATAGGTCTTTTCTGTTTCAAAGATGCGAGTATGTTTTTTGGCGCCACCATGTTTAATGTTGAAATTCTGGCATGCAGATCACAGATGTCCTAACACATGTCACAACATTGTTCTCTGCATAACTTTGAAACAAGGGCAGAATAATCAAGCTGATAATCTGAATATCAGCAACAAAATCGTGGCAGATGTTTCAACATCTGTTACAACATGTTAATCAACAAGTAAATATTGAATTTTAAATTTGAAGAATGATAAATAACATAAGATATTTTAACCCAGTTCGGTGAAAATCACCTACACCTGGGGGCTACTAAGCCAAGAAGAAGAATCCACTATCAGTAGTATAGTTTTATGTAAACAACCTCTAGTTTACAGTAAAAAACCTCTGGTTTACCTATCACTACCCAATGAAAACTTTATCATTAGAAGTCACATCTAATTGATAAGAGAAACCCATCTCACTCCCTTAATCACACCCTATGATATCTAACAGTTATAGTCACAATAACTGTATCATCCTACTTGAAAGACTCCTCTTTCAATACAAAGTTTAGCCAAGCATTCTCGACTAACAAACCTACTTGAATTTGCTTCAAAGCTTCATCCAAGAACAATATACAATTCATTACCTAAAGGTTTCTGAATCTGTATAAACATCTATGTCTACCACAATGTATCCAACCGATACAGTGGGTGACTTACAACACAATAAAGCCCTACGACTTTCAAAACCTTAAACCCTTATTTTCTACTTTACAAAAGTTTTTAATAAGAAGTCTTCAAAATTATCTACCCTAGGTCTTGGTCTTTTATAATCTTTATCAGTCTTGAGCTTCAAATCTTCTGTCAGCTGATTCCTTGATCTATTGCTAAACGCGCCTTAAATCTTGGAACAGAATTAAAACACCCTGTTGTATCTGTCTAAATGTCGAGTCTTCATGCTGGGACATTTCATTTGACATCTTTGTATTCTGGAAGAATTATTCATGTTTGATCATCTTGTTCTTCATCAAGTTTTAACCAAAATTTAGTCAAACCACAAGAGCTTTCAATCTTCCCCTTTCGACAAATTTTGACTAAAACTCCTTCTGCACAATAAACCCAGGGTGAGTGAAGTTGAAAAAGGGTCCAGAAAGGAAGTTGAGACTCCTAAAGAAGCTAGAAGAAAGTCTGAAAAGGTTGATCAAAGAACACTCCCTTCAAACACACCCTCTCTAGAAAGATCCCCCTTACCAAGGAACCTATACTCCCTCACCCGAGTAACTCAGAACACAGGACACAATTGTGTTCATAACTCAGATCACAAGACACGAAGGAAGGACTCAGAACATAAAATAAACCTGAGACTCAGACAAAATGTCAGAACATCCTATCCAACATCCTTGCAAACCAACTGCAAGGACAGACTCAACCCCTGTACGTTTCTCCCCCTTTTTAGCCAAAAATTGACAAAGATGTCCAAGACAGACCCATACCCAAACTGAACATACCCAAAGTCTGATAAATCCCAAGAGAGCACAACATAACAGAAAATACAACTTGAGATAAGTCGAAGCCAAAAACCCCCTTTATATACCCGACCAATTTCCTTAGGATGTAACGAACCATCGAAAATAACGAAGGTCAATTCAATGAAATCATTAAATGAGGAATGTAACTTCACAAAAAAAAGTGCACTGGCCAAAACACTTTTGACCGTTTCTTCTTAAAGGGGAACCGTCCGAAGAAAGCGCATTTATCAAGACACATGTTTAACACGCCTTCTCTAAGACACACTCTCCACCGTCCAAGACAATCGACTAGGAAACAACCATATGTCCTAAACAATGTCCTGACACCTTATCAGAATTTGTTCAGTCCATCTTGTAGACTCTGAAGCATAGTCCTAATGCCTTTCAATGAGCCCTAAGAATACTCCTTTCAACCAGAAGTAAAAAAAAAAGACCAAGATGTTAAGACATTTCTTAAAACATCTCCCAGTTAAAAACAAAGTCTCCTAAGAGCCTTATCTAATTCTGCAGAGAAAAATAAATTCTCCCAAACATAAGCAATGACTCTCAGGACACTCTCTAGAAGCTTGTACAACTCTGGTTCAATCCATTGACATCCCAATGACAGAATCAAAATCAACCTGTCAAGTCCACTCAAAACTATAACAATAACACAATGTCACGACATCTTGTTTGACATTACACCCTCACCAGAGGTATTCGATCACAAACTGCTTGAAACCCATAAACAATCTTGATAAACAGCGGCACTACTGCAGTAACAGATCCTAGACAAAAGTCCAACCTCCCCTGTCGGAGATAACCAGTGCTCCTTTGCAAGAAGAACACCTTAAAGTGAATGGAAAACATAAGACTCATCTCTATGTCTTCAAGAGCTCACTCCTTGTTTAACACACCTGCTGAACGTATTCACTAACTGCTTGATCCATAAGCAATCTATGTACCACAATAGTACACCCAACAGACAGAAGTTCTCCCCTTATCTTTCATAAATGATGCACCTTCCAACAAGAAACACCCAAAATCACCACATGATATCACATGACCAACTTTATTCTCATATAGTGAGAATGCACTAGGATCACATCCTTGTACCATAACCAACAAACTCTTGGATTGAGACCAAAATCACCATTGATCCCTCTCATCCTGAACCCATCCAGATTCTGTACAAATCCACCTTGAATTTTACAGCTGTAGATATCCTTGTTCCTTGAGAATAAATCCAATTGAACCTGGAATGCCCACATTCCTTAAAGCGCCATACAAAATCTCTTAGTTTGTTAGCTAGCCCAGATGTCCTTCACACTTGAATGGCATCAAATACATGCTCCAGAAATCCTCAGCTTACTTGCAAACTGATCCACTTCTTTCTAGAGTGACTTGTAGTAGAAGAAACCACCTCTCCATAAGCATTCTGACATCAACAAGAGTCAGACTACCAGATAAACACCCCATAATCCAAGACAGTCTTCACCTCATCATTCTCCCGTATGATAAGTTAGAACACTTCTGATTCAACTGGTGAATATCAGCTTCCATAATCTGAATTCAAAGTTCAAAAAACATGATGATGTTCTAACATCAGTTAGGACATCCGGATCATATCATAGACACCACACACTATGGTTCTTGATACAATTACCACTGGACTTACTATCTGCATAGTAATCCAACTGAAGATCTTCAGAGAACACAACTCCTACCAGCTTGATCATTAAGAACTTCAGACAACTGTAGAGAGAAATAAACTCTCAAACTCCCACCAAAGCAAGCTCCTTAATCAGCAAGCCAAGAGCAAAACCAGCTCCTTTTTTGGTCTTCAAACAACCCCCTTATCCACAAAGGTAATTTGTTCTTGGATTCAAGTGACTATGGTTAAACACAACCAAGTGTCACAGCTTCCTCCAGATCTCCAGCCAAGAATCTGGGTCTTTAGCAAGACATATTAGATACACTAAGACTGTGAAATGTAGCCTCTACTAGCTTCTGCAATCCCCTTACATTGCATAGGCTTTTTGGAGAATCCATTCAAATCATATCTAAGAAGATCAGCTTCTCTCAAGATGATATACCTCCACTGTAACCAGATCCCACTGAGAGAATAATCTGATGATAACCCTGATGTCAGAACATTTGGCATCAATTTCATGACAACTGATGAGCTCAAGTCTGTCTAAAATGGTCTTGATCAACTCCCTCTCAGACATACCATCTTGAGAAACTTCTCCACTTCTACAGAACAAGGGTTCCATGCTCTCATAGACTGGATTAACATATCAAGTTTGAGTAGGCAACCTCCATCCCGTGTTAATGGTCCACAACCAATCTTAAGACTAGATACCTTGAAGAGCATCAACTTCAAGAGCTCATCCTCAGAAGAACCAAACATGCCAAAGCCTGATTCTTTAGGAAAGAGTAGTTAACAACTACAAGAAATCCAGCTTCCTTCAAGATGTCAGAGATACTGTCCTGAACACTTATCCCGAACCTCTATGTTGAAATGGATCACATGCTCTCTGCAGCTGCACTCCAATTCACCTAGATCAGTAATAAACTGATCCAAGCAATCTTCATCAAGAATAAGAAGTCTTCATCTTCTCTTCCATCAGCACTATATTCTAGATAAGCTTCCTGCCACGAAACTTCCTAGTCAAATTATCTGCCTCTGCAGATCCAACCAGAAGAAGATTCCCAACACTTTATGTCAACACATAAAAGTTTGGTTTCCAGAGCATAAGCTACTCCCCTATCTCTTGTCCTAAAGATTCACTCCTTGAATTAACAAGATTCTGCATAATCTCTGCTGATGGAATGTTTCAACATATGGTTGAACATCAGATCCTTATCTAACGAGATCTTCACTGATGACCTTGACTGTATCCAATATTGAACACCACACATGGATAATCAATTAAATACTTGTGGATTCCATAACTAGCAACTGATCTTAAATCCTTGCTCAGAAGACATACTCTCAAAAGATATCAACATTTTATGAATACCAATCAAGTATTCTTTAGTGTATGTACCTTTGTTGCCAAGCAGAATGTTGAGACATCAAGACTTACACCCTTGACTCATGTTGACTTGTCTGGCACAATCCTCTGCATCTTCCTTGAGAAGAACCACTTCAACTGATATGAAGAAGCACTACCTTGCTCGACATGGAAGGTGAAAATAAATCACCCCCAAATTCTTCGATTGATAATCCTTAGAATCAACCTTGATCCAGAAGAGAAACTATTAGCCTCCAGAACAAAAACAGTCCTCATGAAAAGCGATGCCTTTTTTAGTGTACTTGAGAGAATTCTCAAGTATCTTTGAAAACTTTATCATGACAAGGGTATTTACCGGTTTCATAACCCAAGAAATTGATAACCTAGACCTCTCCTCTTCTGACTTCAAAATACCTGAAGAAAGTAATCTTCCAAGTACCAAGACATCAAAGGCAAAACAACAAGAATCAACTCTCTCCATTCCATTACTCCCTGCTGGAATGGCTAGAACTTCAATAGATGCTGACACCTTCATGGACAGAGTCTTCAATCTAGCTTTACCAAAGTCATATCATCAGAAACACATGCAACGGAACACATCTTCAACAGGCTCCAGTTAAGATATCAAGACATCTAAGAGGACAACTTGCAGAAAAGAACCTCTTCACAGAAGCAAAAGACAATTAACTAGTAGCTGTCATCCTTGATCCAATACCAATCATTCCAGATATCCAATGAATGGTTTGATCGCACAAATACATTCCTTATTTAATGAGCCAGAAAGTATCTCCCAAAATCTCATCCAAAAACAGACAGGATGTCTACTCTGATAGCAATTGAAATTCTGGCATGCAGATCACAGATGTCCTAACATATGGCAAGACATTGTTTTCTGCATAACTGTGAAACAAGGGCAGAATAATCAAGCTGATACTCTGAATATCAGCAACAGAATCGTGACAGATGTTTCAACATCTGTTACAACATGTTAATCAACAAGCAAATACCGAACTGTAAATTTACCGAATGATAAATAACACAAGATATGTTAACCCAGTTCGGTGCAAATCACCTACATCTGGGGGCTACCAAGCTAGGAAGAAGAATCCACTATTAGTAGTATAGTTTTATGTAAACAACCTCTGGTTTACAGTAAACAACCTCTGGTTTACAGTAAACAACCTCTAGTTTACCTATCACTACCCAATGACAACTTTATCATTAGAAGTCACATCTAATTGATAAGAGAAACCCATCTCACTCCCTTAATCACACCCTGTGATATCTAACAGTTATAGTCACAATAACTGTATCATCCTACTTGAAAGACTCCTCTTTCAATACAAAGTTCAGCCAAGCATTCTTGACTAACAAACCTACTTGAAGTTGCTTCAAAGTTTCATCCAAGAACAATATATAATTCATTACATAAAGGTTTATGAATCTGTATAAACATCTATGTCTACCACAATGTATCCAACCGATACAATGGGTGACTTACAACACAAGAAAACCCTACGACTTTGAAAACCCTAAACCCTTATTTTCTACTTTACAAAAGTTTTTAATAAGAAGTCTTCAAAACTGTCTACCCTAGGTCTTGGTCTTTTTTAATCTTCAGCAGTCTTGGGCTTCAAATCTTCTGTCAGCTGATTCCTTGATCCACTGCTAAACGCGGCTTGAATTTTGGAACAGAATTAAAACACCCTGCTGTATCTGTCTAGATGTCGAGTCTTCATGCTGGGACATTTCATTCGACATCTTTGTTTTCTGGCAGAATTCTTCATGTTTGATCATCTTGTTCTTCATCAAATTTTAACTAAAATTTAGTCAAACCACAAAAGCTTTCAAATGTCATGTCCGAAACAAGTTCACTCTCTTCCGAAATAAGGGGACATACAATGATATGACCGACTAACTTATCAGTCAAGGCATAATTATGTATACCGAAAATCACATTAAATTTCCATGTTTCATCCTCTATACGATATCTGCACAATTTAAATGGATACCCACATTTTCTCGATCCAGTGTCATCTCGTTTCAACTCCCAAATCCTTGGTTGGTACGTGTGTCTTCTTTCACACCTCATTGTTACAAATGCTTGTCTTTTATTTGAACCATTGTCAGACCTTCCGATTATAACTCCAAACCCCAATTTCCCGACCTTCATGCTGACCCATTGTAGCATATATTGATGAACAATAAACTCTTGTTTATTCGTAAATTTTCACGAACATCTATCTCAACAATGACCGACCGAAAACCCGGTTTAACGTCATCATTGACTTCATCCAGTTTAATATCATGCTTCACTTTAACCGCTTTAACATCCACACCCATAATAGATTTGGAAAACATATCTGGCTGCACCATATCTAATGACACCAAAAATAGAAAAATAGCTTTAAAACTCAAAGTATCAACCAAATCCGGATATGCATCTCCGTACTACACAAAAATTTGTATGGAGATACATATCCGGACTAAACGTTCTTTTTTCCAACTCAAACACCAGATTAATGCAAAGAATTAGGGATGAAATAAATGAACTTTACCTACAATTCCAGTTTCTTTTGCTCCATTTAATGTGATGAAATACATAAATGATGTTTTGGTGTTGAAAAGTTGATTGAGGATGAGAGAATTTTTTTAAGGGTTTTGAAAATGCAGGGTATTTTTAGCATGAAGAAGAAGACCATGCAAGGTGGTGTTTTATCCAAATTTTCGCTTGACATTTCAGATATGCATATCCGAAAATATCACTAAGTCGTTAATTTAACTAGCTCTTTGAATAAAAACACCACAATTGAGTACAAGGGGTATTTCGAATACGCATATCTGAATACGCCCAAATAATATACGAAGATGCATATCTGAATAGTTTTTTCAATTAGGGGTGAATTTCAGAAAACGAAGGTTGGTGTGATTTTTTGGTGCGTTCCGAAATGCATTTCTGGAAGCATGGAGAATATTTTCGTGTTTTCAAGGATATGGTATGCACATATAAGAGTGGAAAAAGTAATTCCCAAAATCAAGACAAAGCGGACATGCATGTGACCTTGCATCCTTAAAGACTAAAAGTTGCAAAGCTATTGATAATGTCTTTGTTTGCAAAAAAACAAACGAAACATGACAAATATATTAAAGCGCGGGAGTCTAAAACTTTGACATATCTTTATTGGTTAGAATTCTTTATCATATATTCAATTAGAATTAGATAACAAATGCATTTTAATTAGAATTAGATATATGAGTTATTCAATAAATTTTAAAAATAAATTTATATTTATAATAAAAAATTATAGACCATGTCAACTTATTGATAAAGAATTGACTCCATAAGATCATTGATTCAACTCCTATTGTCAATAGATGTCAATAGAGAATATATCAATAAATATTTTTGCAAATGCTCTTTAAATTTGGAGGATTATCCCAACCTAACAAGTTTAACGATTCAACTCATATAAATTGCATTATTATTATTTTTATGAAAAGGTGAAAACCAATACTACTTCCGATCTTTTTTATAAGGAACATTTCACTTTTTTAAATTTATTAAATAATTAATATATCTGGTCTATAATGCAGACCAGATACATTAATTATTTAATGAATCTAAAAAGTAAAATTTTTCTTATAAAAAGGACGGAAGAGAGTATATAACATTGCTATTGGTAGAAGAATAGAATGTTCAAACAAAACCTTTCTCCTTTGGATCTCTATGCTAGTGGGTGGGGCTTTATTAACTCTTCTACAAAAAAGCAATAAGAAAAAGTTGCATGATTATATTGGTGAACTTGTGGATGAGATGAAATATTTCACAAAGTCAAATTATTTTGTATGTTGCAAATGGCAATGAAGTTAGATGCGACAGAATCATATTCCTAGAGAATAAGATTCATTTTTCACCTTCCACCATCCTTCACTTTTTTTTTAATCGTTGACTCTTATAAAATGACATTAATTAATTTATAATAAAGTCTTAAATATGCAGTATAGAATAGTCCCATCCAAAGACTTCGTTCTAAGCCAAACTTTAGTGTTCCATCTTGTTATAATTTGGATAGCAATCAATTCAATCTTTAACAAATGGAAACCATGATAATTAATCGAATTTTTTACCAAAATACTCCACATTTTCGAAAAAATTCCCCAAATACCTCACGTTTCAAAAAATTTCTCAAACTGTTCCAATTAGGGCAAGGCTTTGTACATTGTCGCCAAATGAAATGGCGAAACCCCTTTAAGGCTTCAACCCTGTCACCAATTGTATTGGCGACTCCCTTGCTTATCAAGTTGCCAGTGCAATTGGCGACCTTGTACAAAGGCAAAAGAGAGTCGCCAATACAATTGGCGACAGGGTTAAAGCCTTAAAGGGGTGTCGCCATTTCATTTGGCGACAATGTACAAAACCTTACTCTAACTGGGGCAGTTTGGGAAATTTTTTAAAACGTGGGGTATTTGGGAAATTTTTTCGAAAATGTGGGGTATTTGGGTAACTATACCTAATTAACAATCCTTAATTTGGTCAAGCATTTAAAATACTTTTACCAATGAGTTTACTTTGGTAATTATTTTAAGGGTTAAATATGTTTTAGTCTTCATAAATATTTCAATTTCGTTTTTATTCTCTCAAAATATTTTTTTGAAAAAAATATTAAGAAGACTATTCTTTAAAAAAAATATTTTAAGAGACTAAAAACAAAATTTAAGATATTTAGGAGGATCACAAACATATTTAATCATTATCTTAAAAATTTTGGAATTTAGATTCCACATTATATTACTGATTTTTTTGATATGATATCAAAAGATGTACAATAATCTGAATAAACATTTGTCTTTGTCTCTGTCAATGATAGATGTACAATGTCTCCATTCATTTAAATCTCGCATGACATCTCAGAGTCTAAAAATCTCTTTTTCAATCTCTTCAACATAACTCTCAACTCATTAACCAATATGTCTGCTGCCTTTGATTTACGAATTTAAATATCATCCAATAGTCGACTAATGATAAGAAGTTGCAGTAGACAAAAAACATAGTTTAAGGTATGAGTCATCTCGCTAATAGGTAGATGAAGAGACGATGTCTCAACAGACAATACCTCAGTAACAGGAATTTACAGTTATCAAACATTTTAAGTGTAATTGTACCATACCAATATTATAAACTTTGCAAACCTTATTATCACATAGTTAAATGACTTAACATTTTTTCTGATCCAAAGGCTAAAAGTATTTTTTTTGTTGGAACAAGTGTAAGAGCATTGTGACTCCATGATCCAACTCTTTTTTGTCCCCAATCTTGTCACCACTAACTCACTAGAACTTTCATAACCATCCTTATCTGAAGCAATTGCAATATGAACATAATCATCCTTACCTCTCTTTTCGGGACAATCCTTCTTGAAGTGACTTGTTTTATGCCAAATAAAACATTTTAACTTTGACTTATCAAAATCATTGAATTTAGACTCCCCCCCACTCTAACTCATTCCTTTTGAAACATTCAAGCTTTCACCACTATCGTCAACTTTCAAATCTTTCATATTTGATAGCTCATTGGACCTTACACCCATTTGAACTTCATCCAAGGTGATATTACATTCCTTACCATAAATAAGAGCATCATTGAAGTTCTAAAAAAAATCTGGGTAATGAGCATAACAAGAGTAAAATCTTGTCCTCGTCATCAATAATATTATAAAATTTTATCAATTGCTCCACAATAGATGCGTGCTCTTTCATTCAAAATGAGCCGAGTCGTTGTTTATGACACAAACTGTGAGCCAAGGATTTGGTCTTATATAATAATTCAAGTTTGACACACATCTCAATCGTGAACTTTACCCTACCATTTTCTCTTAAGAATTTATCTTCGAGGAACAAGATAATGCCACACCTGGCTTTATCCACCATCTTAGTTTTCTCTGTTTGTGTTTAGTATGTAAGAGTCAATGCTTATATATTATTTTATTGAATAAAGATTGCTTGCATCTTCACTTTTCATAATAAAAAATTATTGCCTCCAAAAAACTTCACGATGTCCCATTTATAACTTATGATGCTCACTTATAAACTTCAACCTTTTCCCCACAATAAGATCCACTTGTTATGAAATATGATAATATGATCAATCACACCAATAAATTTAATTTCTGGGACAAAAAAACAATAACAAAATAAATGACCTCAAGTAAAATTAATTTGTAACAACAAATGTTAGTAAATCCACACAAAAAAGAATTAAATAAAAGACTATAACACACACATAATTGTTTACTAATTTGATTAAACCAATCTACTCCGGAGGAGAGATTAACTCTTTGATTTACTATACTTTAAGAGTTATTACAAAAGATTATAAGATGAGTTATAAGAAAATAGCATTCCAAGTTCCAAAAAATAAATCATATTTTCTACCCAAATGTTTTTCAATCTCTCATACTTTCAACATATAAGTCACACAAACTATATGTTTTAAAAAGTGTTTTCCAATCAGAGTCATCTCAAACTTTTGACAGACTTTGTGTAAGAAGCTGAAGTTAGTTTTAATTGAATCATGAATTTTGATAAGAGGTCCTATTTAACCGTAAATTAACCGCGAAATATGTGTATAAAGACCCCTTTTTGCCATAGTTTAATAATGAAAAGTGTGAGGTTCTTTGCTGTATGTCGTCTTGCACATTCTAAAAAACAACCCCGTTTCCAATTGATATCCCCAAAATTTTAATAATTCTTAGAAAAATGACTCCTAATTTTTTTTTTATCATTGTCTCTCTAAGTTATCTCATTAATATTACACCATCTCTTTCACTCATACTAACAAAAATGACAGAGAATCACATCATTAGAGGTTTGGAACCCTAGAGATGCAATTAGACAAAAATGACCTATCAGAATCGATCCAATTGCGCACGCAGCCTAAGACTGAAACCTCGCCGTGCTGCTGACCCGACCCAATCCATAGACCTCCGTCATCACCGCTCTTACCGAAGGTCAGTGACTTAAGTTGTCGTCGGACCCCGACTCTATAGCAGTTCCGCTACCTCGCAACAACGTTTTTAACAACGATGAAATATGAAATTCAAACACCGTCGTCGAATAACTTCTCCATATCACATGAGATATTGAAACATACTTCTACATAACAATACTCTAATAATAAAACTTCCTCCTTCAAAGAAACGCCACTCTAATTCCAATTTAAGCCATCACCATCAACCTCCATCCTAACCTAATTTCTTTAAATTAGTGATCTACAATTAACATGAAAAAAAATCCTTAATATATTGTCCCAATTTGAATAGGAGAGGATATACTATAAAATATGCAAGCATATGCTCACTTCAACAGATTGTTTCAAATAATTGCTACATGATTTTAACTATTTCTCCAAATTCTTCAAATTCATACTAGTGAGTATAGTCACATTTCCATCAACTTTGCAAATGTTCAAGATGCCATATGTTCTCATGTTACTATGGACGACCAAGACCAAGAAGGTATACCATTAATTAGAGGGTGCTTACCCATTAATAGATAGTTTCAATTAACTCAATGATATCTACTTTTAGTGAAAGAGGTTTGTACAAGCATCTTTGTTGAGAATGAATCCTCTAATATTATATAATATAATATAATCATGTGGTTAGGAAAAGAACGATTAGGAAAGTAAATTTGACATATGTTGTCATTAATCTTTCATTTCTATAGTCACTTCAAAGGGAACAAAGAAAATGATAGGCTTTTTGATTATACCCCGTTGACTTTGCACATGTATTATTGCCTTTTCATATACCATAAGCAATTTTTAACTATTTTGGTCACTTAATAGAATTTGCATATGGTTCGTACACAGCCAATCAATTAGTCACAAATATATAATAAAACAACAATTTAAAAATTATTTTGCATGATGCATTTTCTTTTCTACATTAACAATTATTTTGTGTTTGTTTTGATGAAAGTTTGAGATCGAAATGTGCACTCTATTCAATGCCTCATATCAAATTTTGCTTTGCAAAAATAATCAATATTAGGTCAGTCGATTGAACCAATTGCTAATGGACAATAAAATTGATTTGTGGATTAGTCGATTTTAAGATTATATACTTAATTGTTAAAAGATTTTTTTTTGGAAAAATCTATATCCAATGTTAGAACCGACTAATATAAAGGAACTAGATTTATAGTTCATTTATTGAGACCTGATTTAGAAAAAGAACAAACTTTTCTATAGACTAACCCATCGTCAAAATTATTAAGCACCTAGCGAAATTTGAACTTGAGACTCTCAAGTATCACGCCTTCATCATCAACAATCCAACTTCTAGATTTAAAAATAAAAAACAATTCTATAATACCAAATAAGATTCTTTGGTTTAAAATATGAAAGATTTGATTCTTGTTATTAGTTGTACTATGCTTCACCTTTTTTTATCGAGGCCTTTCTTTTTCTCACTCTTCTCCCCACACACCTTTATATGTGCACACTCCTACAATTTCTCAATTCTACACATCAAATTCTTCCATTAATTAGTCTCCTAGCATAGTTGAATTTCTTCTCCTTTTCCTCCAAAAGAAAAAGAATAATGGTCATAATAGATATACAAACCAAACTTCGTGTAGCTCTTGGCACAATGAAAGATCAAGCTTCAATTGGCAAAGCCATGATGTATAACCATCAACAACATGATGGATTTTCCAACATAGAGATTGCAATTCTTCGTGCAACAAGTCACGGCAATAACACAATTGATGACAAATACATGCATGAAATCCTTTTTCATGTATCAAACTCAAAAGGGTCAATCCCTTTTCTCGCCGAGCGAATTTCGCGCCGTCTATGCAAAACCAAAGACAACCTTGTTGCTCTCAAGACTCTTGTTTTGATTCATAGACTTCTTAGAGGTGGAAACCGAACATTCGAACAAGAATTATGCAAAGCTCATGTTTCTGGTCATTTGCAAATCACCATAACAAGGTATGGTTGTGTTACAAAGAATTTTTATGACCCTTTAGTTTGTTTTTTACACAAGTATGCATCTTATCTTGAAGAAAGAATGAGTTGGCTCATAAACCAAGGTGGAAAACTTGAACCTATTATGTCTAAAGGATTAGAATTTAGAAGATATGGTGAGAAATCTTTTGATATGGCATTTAGAATATTGCCTAAATGTCAAATTCTTATTGATAAAGTTTTGGAATTTTCACCAAGTGATATTTTGAGGTCAAATCATCATCATCATCATCATCATCATAATCATAGTTTGGCTCATGTTGCTATGAGCAATATTTTGAGAGAAAGTTTCCAAGTTTACATGACATTTTCTGAAGGCATTGAAGCTCTTGTTAACATGTTCTTTGACTTAGAATCATCAGCCAAATCCTTAGCTTGTGAAATACTCAAGAGAGGCTCTATTCAAACCCAAAAGCTTCATGATTTGTATCAAACTTGTAAAAAATTGGTTGAAAACAAGAATTTGGAATACCCTTTTGTTAAAATTATAAGTATGAATCATATAATAACACTTGATGAATTTAGTTGTCAACAAAATCAAGTTGAAGCTTCAAATGTCTCTATATCAAGTATCTCAAAATTTCCTCCAATTTCAAGCCTTTTAAATAGTTCAAAGGAGATAGAGTTGGAAGTAACTTCAAAAGAAAGAGAGAAAGATGAAGAGAAAGTTGATTTAAATTTGCCAATAATTCCAAGTCTTTTTTCATGGACACTAGAGACCAAAATAAGCAAAGTTTGGGTGGTGTTTGAAGATGAAGTTCCTAGGGAATCACATATTCTTCCAACACAAGAAAATCTTGGAGATATTAATTATGCAAGCATGTCCTCGAAGGTATGAGCTGCTGAATCAACCAAGTTTTGATGAGTTTTTTTAGTACAATTTTGGTAGTTTTCTTTGTTTGGTTTTTAACCAAACCATTCCCAAGGGAATGAACCTTAGTATTTTGAGTTTGATTGGAATATAAATAAAATTTGATTAAGTATTGTTTATGTGAGTAGTTGATCTTAGATGAAGTTTATTAAACATTTGAACAAACCATTTAATTATAGTTTTGATAGATTATATAATACTGTTAAATATTTTTCTTGCTTTTAACATATATTAATGGAAATATATGGAGCTACTATATATATATTTTTTTAAATTTGTAAAAGGTAATAAACATGAGAAAAAATATATCTAAAATGTGACATCACTGTTTGTGGGACAAAAATAGGGTCGGGTAAATTTGTTTTTGTAATAGGGGTTTTGAGAATGTGTTTACCTCAAAATCTCATATTCTAATTCTATTAGATGCAAACAATCTTTGTATTAGGCACGAAAAATACAAAACTTTGCTCTCTCTTTAAATGAAACCCTTACTAGTGGACGGTAGGGATTGATTAGTCGGTCGTAATACTGAATACCAAGATTTTAAAAAATAAGGGTATTTAAAATAATTTTAAAAATAATTGTTTTTAATCTTTGGAAGAGTTGCATATTGGATCATATTTTTTACACTTTTTGTGACACTTTCAAAAATTGTGCAAATAAATTATCAACCACAAAATTTTTAGAATAAAATAACTCAAATATATGGTTTTG
Organism: Lathyrus tuberosus; assembly: GCA_022829125.1. Taxonomy (NCBI): domain Eukaryota; kingdom Viridiplantae; phylum Streptophyta; class Magnoliopsida; order Fabales; family Fabaceae; genus Lathyrus; species Lathyrus tuberosus. The sequence goes on along the minus strand of JALAZF010000061.1, from coordinate 2,995,544 downwards.
TAGCCTACTACACAGTTGAAATCGTTTTAAATTACAATATCAAAATATGATACATATACCATTTGTAATAGTTTCTCAAATAAAGAGATTTTTTTTTTGAAATTGGCTTATCTCCGTAAAGATTTCTCTGAAGACAAATTAATCCATAGGAAAATATGTACAAAGGCAATAATGGGATACACGAAAAGGTAAATGAATAGAAAGATGAGAATTGGTCTTAAAAATTCAAAGAGTAGAAAGAATGAGAAGAGAGAAACCTAAAAAGTTTTGGTGTGAGAAAAAACTCAGGGAAACTCACCATGTATACTAGAAAATTGAAATTCTGTTCCTCAAGGAACAAATGTCGAAATTGAAGTATTGACAACTGATTAGACAAGATACACCATAACCACTACAATAACGAGTACTAGATGATAAAACAGATAAGTAATAAAGAACACAATCAATTGTTTATCCATTTCGATGATACTACACTTACGTCTGCGAGGTTGAGTCTACAATCAAAGAAAGGAAATTCACTATTAGTAGCTTAGTACAATTAGACTTACAAACAACAACAAATTCTAAGTTGTTCAATGCCTCTTCCTAACACTACCTAATGCCTTTCTATTTAGAGTCTTCCCTTAAACATGAGAACCTACTCACTTTCTTCTCTACCACAAAATCAGTGACAGAGGCAAACAACCACTAAACACTAGTGATTAATTTCAATATTAACAATATGAAAGAATGTTGAATATTACCACTCAACTAGACAAACCTTTTATGCCAAGTTACTGAAACATAGAGGTGTACATAACAATGTTGAATTTACAACTCAACTAGACAAACCTTCTATACCAAGTTACTAAAATATAGAGGTGTACATAACAAGGACTATTGTATAATTTGTTGGATCTACAATTATTTTCGTCTAGAATCTTTGCATAATTTGTTGGATATGTGATTTGTTCCTTGAATATATTCAACAAAAAGATATGATTTGGCATGTTACAAATTCAAATTTAAATCTCTTTTAAATCTAATTTGATCTTCACAGCTATCCAATAAATCATATAATCATATTTCTAAATCAATAGCAATAAAACATAACCGAATCTTCTAAAAAGATTATGTTAAAACGCAACAATCTGGCACCTGTTGCACAAGGCCCAAATGTCGTACCAACATGCTGGAGTATCGCGCCCAACATGTTTCCCTTTTGCAGTTCCATACAGCTTTAGCAAGCTATACCAATCTTGAATATTTGGACACTTCTCCAAGGTGTTGTTTTGCTAAATACAGCCAATCCAAATGATCATTCCACTAGGAACAACCATCCCCCGTTTAAAAAATTATGAAAAAACAACTTTTCAAGATAAATAGCATTTCTTCCATGAGAATAAGTGACAATCAGTAGAAGTACTGGATCTTCAGAGCATATCAGAGTTAAGCACCAGCAACAGTAGAAGTTAGAAGCATCAACATTCAGATGCTTACATATAATCCATTTAGTTGCTCCAAACCAAATAAACAATCTTGCAATCATTCACAGACTTAGTCACACATGAATCTAGTATCACATAGTTAGTAGCATACAATCATACTAACTAACATATATGAATATACAATCATTCACATACTTAGTCATGCATACACAATCAGTTAGTAGTTGATATCAAAATATCAATTAATAATACTAACACAAATATATCTGTTTTCATAGATAAAATAACCAGGACCAAATGTTCTTCTTGATGCCCCAACATGGAGCACAACATTATTACTTCCTAAATAGTCAGTACTAAACAATCACCAGGTTTATCTGCACACAATAGATACACCACTTCATCTCATTACTCCCATTTTTGCCATAATTTTGAAAAGGGTTATTCCTTCAACGAAGTTAGTATGCATAGAGAATATCATACACAAGATCAGTCATGCAAGGTATAAACAACCATATCATGAGAGAAAACTACCATAATCAGCATCAATAGATGCACAATCATTATTACACAACACAATCACAAAAGGTTATAAAGGCCTTACAAACAAAACACATATACATGAGCCAGAAGAACCACTTGAAAACTTGAACTTATTCTTCAATACATCCTTTACAGTGCTTGTGAGCAATCCAGTCTGCATCAACCTCTAAGTCAAAATCATGTTTCTGAATATGTTACTTTTTTACAGACTTCCTTTTGGTACAATCTTCTTATCATCTCTAGAGGACATTTCAACTTTACAAATTGCAGAAGGCCTAACCCCTTTGATACATCTTTCTTTCATAATTCTTTTAGAGGGTTTTGAATTTACAGACACCTCACTCATTTGGAAATGCAAATGTGAAGGTAGCAATAGAAAAATAGCAGAAGAATAAGATCCTTGTTGGTAACCCAGATCCATATAAAAGGAGGTATAGAAACAAGCAAATTTTGTATTGTTTCATGTGTAGCACATACCTAGTGAGAGATAAACTCCCCTACACACCTCCCTAGTATTGAGTGCTATTAATTCTCACATGAGAAGACATTAAGAATACCCCTTAATGCCTTAGTGAGACTGTTATCTAACTGTTTTTGAGTTGCCATATGTTCAAGAGCTTCCTCCTTAAGTTCCCTAATGAAGTGATGACACTTGTCAAGATGTTCGTTTATGCTTTGTTGACCTGAAATTGTTGAATACTTTATATCCCTTAGGATGTTCCAAAACGATGTCAAAACATCTTGTTCCACATAATTCTTCTTCAATACTAACTTTATCCCAAACAATTGCTTATCACTTCTCCCAGTAGTTGTATGATCAACTTCATCAAATAACAGGATTCTAAAACATTCTTTTAGTAGTTGTACCACTTATTCAAGCCCTATCCTTCTGTGAGAGTGAGAAGTTCTTTGTCATTCAGCCTTTTCACATTGGCCAAGGTATTTACTTCAACATTTGTCTCTGATTTTGGCCTTATGTTTTACTCGATAGACAAAAAGACTAGGTTGCTTATTTTTTATTAGATTTGGGAACTCAGTTACCATTTTTTCATTCACGATGTCTCTCACAACTTGTACAACATCTTTCTTATCAATTTTGATGACATCTTTGATCATAGGATTACTCCATCCAAGTTGAGTGCAACTACTTCTTAGGGAATCACATGATGAATTCTTTATTTTCTCTTCTTGAAAATCAGGAAGGTAGCTCACATCTTCAGTCATGCTGAGCTCATACTCAGTCACCCTTTGTTGAACATTTGACATTATACGACTTCCCACCGTTATGTCTAACAAAAAAATCCTCACTATTTCTTAAGATAACACTGTTAGAGGTAGCATTTAAGAACTAATTCACATCTATTTTAGCAGATATCAAGGAAATAATATGTTTCTCACTATCTCCACTTTTAGACTGATCTTCATGATTATGAGGGGACATTTAATTCTTCGAAATACAAACTAGAAGAATGCTTTCATTCTTACATATCACACATTTACTCTGTGTCTTCACATCTTTGAATGCATGATCATGACTATCAACATCAACTATAACACTATCACTCTCAATATCTTCATGGCTAAGATCATCAACTTTCTTATGCACTTGATACTCATCCAACATGTTGGACAGGATGATTGGCATTGTCCGACTTCTTAACATTGTGTCTAACGACAAATACTCATTATCTCTTAAGATGACACTGTTAGAGATAGCATTTAAGAACCAATTCACATATATTTCAGGAGATATCAAGGAAATAATATGTTTCTCACTATCTCTAGTTGTGGGCTGATCTTTATCATTCTGAGGGGACATATCATTTTTTGAAGTACAAACTAGAAGAATGCTTTCATTCTTACATATCACACTTTGACCCTGTGTCTTCATATCTTTGAATGCATGATCATGACTATCAATACCCACTATAACACTACCACTCTCAATATCTTTATGGCTAAGATCATCAACTTCCTTATGCACTTGATACTCATCCAACATATTGGACATGATGATTGACACAAAATTATCACCATCAGTATTTGTCAATCTGGCTTCTTGGGTATCTTCACCAGAGGACATTTGAATTTCATGAAGATTTCTCTTAGGCCCATACCTGAGTGGAACAAAACTTATATCTCTATATGCAACTATATCATCCTTAACATCAAGAGGTTATTATGGAGTGAATTATCTAATTCATACTTCATGTAGTTCAATTTCAATCCACTACTTCCAGCTTTACTAACCAGTCTTGAGACATAACCATTCTTCCTCTTTGGCTTCTTCATATGAACCCAGGTTGGTTATTTAAAGTTGGGAGGACCTCCAGCCTGACCATCAACATTCCCTTCAATGACACCTTCTTGCTTCAGTCTAAAATCATCCTCAAGAAATGAATCAGACTCATGAGACAGATGTTGGAACATCTATTTTGAAATCTTAGTAGATCTTTCTTCTTCATACCAATTAGCTTTGTCATTAATAAGGTATTTCAAACTCGTGATGTCCTTTTAAGATATGGCCATTTTCAAACAAATTTATTTACCCTTGTTGATTGCATTATTCTTGGAGTTGTTGAAGTTCATATCATTCATTTGAAAACACAGTTGGTTCACATTGGTAGATAAGTTTTTTCTCAATGGAAGCTCTTCCTGACCAGGATTAACTATTTTCCTTGAGCCCTTGATTCTTCCTTTTTCTTGATTGTCATGAGCTGTCTTATCTTTAGCCACGTGTATGGCACCTTCACTCTTACCATACCATTCTTTCCTTGAGAAACCTTTGCGTTATGTATGAACTCTGGTGTTGGTTGATGCAACATTGGATTTCCACTTCTTCTTGGCACTGTCTTCCTTTCGTCCTATGATATTTAACTTAATCCATTCAAAATAATAGTGCCTTGTATGTCCATATTTTCCATAGTGGTGACATATCAGAGGCTGCTTCTTGTTGTGATGGGATGACACATGTTGAGCACAATGCTATCGCATATGATCTAACCTTAGAACTCCAGTATTCTCTTTAGGAATAATAACCTTCATTTGGGGATTCTTTTTGTTTTAATATTTCATGCTCGATCCAATTTTGATTCCCTTCATGTCTCTGGTTATCTCACCAAATTCCAACTTTTCATCAAGTAAATTTGAACACCCATTCAAGTTACTTTCAGAAGGTATCATGATTTCAAGATTTGAGTTTAGTGATGAAATTTCCTCTTCTATACCTGTGATGGTAGAAGTAAGCTTCTTTGTTTCCTTCTGAAGTCCACCAATGGTTTTCTTCTATTCTTAAGTATGCTGATTTATACTTGGCATGAAAGATCCTGAAGGATGTTTCCAACTCTTCTTCATACAGGTCTTCAATACTAGATACACTCACAGATTCACATCTTCCATAATAAGCCATTACATTGTTGGCAGTTTCTCCCTCACCTTAACTTTCAGAGTCAGACTAAGTGATGTTTAATCATTTTTCCCGCCTTCTTAAAAAGTTAGGACATTATGATCTAATGTGTCCATAGCCTCCACATTCAAAGCACTGAGTACCCTTCCCACTATTGGGTTCCTCTTCATTCATGTCTTTGTTCTTGGAAATGATGTTAAACCTGTTATCTTGGACATTGGTCCTTCACTTTCTATCTAGATACTTCAAGGTATAGTTGATTTTTCCCCAAGAAGAGCAATATCATCTGCCAATCTCTCTTACTTGACTCCTCGACTTCCAACTTCCTCAGTGTTGGATACAAAGGCTATATATTTGTTCTTTTTTTTTTTCTGACTTTTTATTGATAGACACCTCAAAGGTTTTTACGAAACCAATGAGTTCATCAAGCTTTAGACTACTTAGGTCCTGAGTTCTTCAATAGCAATCACTTTCAAATCAAACCTCTTAGGTAATGATATGATACTATTTCTGGAAAGCTTTTCTTCAGACATCTTTTCACCTAAGGCAAAGGATGAGTTGATATTGTCACGCAATCTGATGTGAAACTCACTCACAGTTTTATTTTCATTCATCCTTAAATTCTTAAATTTGTTTGTTAGGAGCTGCAACCTTGACATACGAACCTTGGATGTGCCTTCATGTGCATTTTTCAGAATCTCCCATGCTTCTTAAGCTTCTGAACACATGTTGATAAACTTTAACATGCTCTTGTCCACACCATTGAAAATCACATTCAATGCCTTGGAGTTCCTATGAGCTTCATCATATTCAGCAACAGTCCAATCAGCCTATGGTTTTAGGGTGATTGTACCATCTTCAGAGGTAATCATTGGATGTTTCCATCCCTTGATCATAGCTTTCCATACTTTATTTCCCAAGGATTTGAGAAAAGCCATCATCATTACCTTCCAATATCATAATTTGTGCCATCTAAAATAGGTGGTTTATTGACCGATCCTCCATCTTTAATTGTCTCCATTTGAGAATAATTTATCTTCCCTGGATCTCACCCAATAGGCTAGGGTGCCTGCTCTGATACTGATTGAAATTCTGTTCCTCAGCGGACAAATGTCAAACTCAAAGCTTTGACAACTGGTTTGACAAGATACACCATAACCATTATAATAAAAAGTATTAGATGATGAAGCAGAAAAACTATAAAGAACACAATCAATTATTTAACTAGTTTGGTGAAACTACACCTACGTCTGAGGGTTTAGTCCACAACCCAATAAAAAAAATTCACTATTAGTATCTTAGTACAATTAGACTTACAAACAACAACAAACCCTATGTTGTTCAATGCCTCTTCATAACTACCTAATGACTTTCTATTTAGAGTCTCCCTCTAAACACGAGAACCTCACTACTACAAAACACGCATTCAACAACGCCATGGTCACCACGGTTTTTCCCTACACCGTGGTGACATATCTTAATTAAGGCGCTACCATATTTATTTTGTTTTTTGATTAAAAATTATTTGTATATAACAGCGGTTACAGAACCAACCGTTGTGATACAATCAAACTTTTGTCGGTTCGAACCTCAGCGCCATAAAATATTTTATTCCTTTAACGTTAAAGCGCACATTTTCTTTTTTATTTATTTTAAAATTCACAAATAAAAGGGTTATCACTACGGTTCTTCTGGTTAACCGTAGTGATATATTTATAAAAAATAAATACTTATCTATACAGTTGATATTATTAACCGTTGTGAAATAGTTTACCTATATATAAGCGAATTAACTTTCACTTATTGACAGTAGCGCTGTTGCCTTCACAGTGAAACCATATAACCCATTTTTTCTCTTCGTTTTCACCATTAGCCGTGAATCTCGTGCTTCATACATTAAGGTATTCTTCTTCTTCCATTTATTGTTAGATATTTCCCATTATCTCGTTTGTTGCATGTTTTTTTTTTGTTGATTGTTCTCATTTTTTCAGATTCGTTTTCACTACCTTAACAAAGACCATACTTTGGAAACTTCATAATGTTTGTGTAGCTATGGAAAGAAGTACAAGAAGCATGAAGCTATGATGGAAACTTCATCCACCTTATACTTTTTTTTCATAGCTTCACAAACAAGATGTTAGTAAATGAAGAAACAACAGTGTCAGCTAACTTCATCTAGTTTTAGAAACAATGAAAAGAAATATAAGAAGTATGAAGCTTTTGTGTAAGCTTCTTCGTACTTGTATTTCTTTTTCATTGCTTCCCAAACTAGATGAACATCATAATTGATTCCTGTTCCGCGATTAGTTTGTTTAAAAGGTCCGTCCTGAAAATTTATAATATATCTCTTTTGATCTCTCTTTACTCTTCACTGGATTATGGTTTTAGGGTTGAGTTTCAACTGAGGATGCTTATTTTTGAAGTTTGTTGTGTTTTCTTACAGGTTAAGGGGATGATACATGGTGATGATGCTGGTGGTAACAAGCGTATTATATGAGTTTATAATATCTGATTCTGGTATAGGATGTTGTTTGAGTTTATTATATTCTATGTAGATTGTTTGTTTCACTAACCCTCACTTAAAATACATTCATTTAATTTGACATAGATACTTATAATCTGAAAATTAAGTTGTATTTGAAAACTAACTTATATGAATCAATGTTTTCGAATTGCATCCCTCTCATCGTTCATCTCACGTTGTTTGATATATATTACGGTATAATGATTTGGCTCCTTAGATGCATCGCTATCTTCCATTATAGTTAAATTTCATTAACAACAAATTATTAGTTAATCTGCTTCTCCATCAACACTTATAATCGTAAAACTTCCGATTATAAAAATTATGATGATAAGTGATGATGATGAGGCAGATTATCCAATGTCTTGTTCTTATGGAAATTTAACTATAGTCGAAGATAGCGATATGTCGAAGGAGTCAGATCAATAAACCACAATATATATGTAAAACAGCGTGAAATGCACGATGAGACGAATGCAATTAGAAAACATTGGTTTGTTTAAGTTGGTTTTCAAGAATAGTTTAATTTGCTGATTATAGTCTTCTTCATCAAATTGAATCCATGTATATTTCTTTAGTGAGGTGTTTGGAAAACAAACAATCTACATTTAATTTAATAAACTTAGGTACTTACAACAATGATTATTTATTGTAACCGAGATCAAAGATAATAAAATAAACTCTGGGAACTTTCAACAACGGTTATCTATTGTAACCGAGATCATAGATAATTTATGTTTTACATAATTTGCTGCTGATGGGTTTCGAACCCAGTACGCAAGTGTATGTATCACAACGGTTTATTATCTTAACATTTGTGATATATGGCGCGCTTCCTGCCGTTCAATAACAGTTTCCAGACCGTTGTAGAAATAACGAACTTACAACGACACTCTACTTAACAACGGTATGTCAGGCGTGATGGTACTCCTTTTCAAACCGTTGTGAAAAGGGTTTTCCATAGTAGTGCCTACTCACTTTCTTCTATGCCACAAAACTAGTGACAGATGCAAACAACCACTAAGCACTAGTGATCAACTCTCATATTAGCAAGATGAAAGAATGTTGAGTTTTAAACTCAACTAGACAAACCTTCTATGCCAAGTTACTGAAACATAGAGGTGTACATAACAATGTTGAATTTACAACTCAACTAGACAAACCTTCTATGCCAAGTTACTGAAACACAGAGGTGTACAAAACAAGGACTCTTGTAGACCGTAGCACTCTAAAATATTCAATGGGAATGCTTACTTTCCAATGTAGGTTTGAGCTCCTTATAAAGCAAAATAAATCTAGGTTTTTTCCTTGTGGATCTGCAATTGTTTTTGTCTAGAATATTTGCACAATCTGTTTGTTATTTGAATTGCTCCTTAAATATCTCCAACAAAAAGATATGAATTGGTTTTTACAAATTAAAATTAAAATTTCTTTTAAATCTGATTTGATCTTCATAATTGTCCAACAAATCATATAATCATATTGCTATACTAATAGCAATAAAACATAATTGAATCTTCTAAGAAGATTTTGTTAAAACGCAACAATCGTGCGCCTGTTACATAAGGCCCAAATATCGTACCAACATGTTGTAGCATTGCATCCAACATGTGTCGCTTTTACAGTTCCATATAACTTTAGCAAGCTATACCAATCTTGAATACTTGGACACCTTTCCAAGGTGTTTTTTCTTCTAAATGTAGCCAATTCAAAGGAGCATTCCACTAGAAACAACAAAAATCCAATACAAGCCCAGAAATGGACGATCCAAATCATTTGAACTTTATAGAAAAAACAGTAAAAGGAAAAATATTGGAATAGAAAATGAGAAGTGAGGGCTCGTTCAAATCGTCTATACACCATTCGTTGACTTGTGCTCAATGGTCATAAGCGTGTGCAAAACGAAAAATTGACGTGTGCTGAGAAGATGATGTGTCTTTTTTCAATTTTTTTCTTTTTAATTATTTTTTGGAACTAATAATATAATCTTAACACCAAAACAAAGCCACATAGAATGGAATAAGGCCACTATTGGGAAATTACTGTGGGATATTTGGAAAAAGAAAGACAAATTATCGATCCAATGGATACAAATATATTACTTGAAAAACGTGGATGTAAGACTGTACCAACCAGGTGCAAATACATCTTGGATCGTAAGGGCCATCTTCAAAGATAGAGATTCACTGACACAATCTGCTTGTTGGAAGGATCTACGGGAGAAGATGAAATACAACACAAGAAGAATATATCATATGCTGCGAGGACCTAAACCTATAGTACATTGGAGAAATATTATGTGGAGTAACTATGCCAGGCCTCGTCCAGTTTTCAACCTTTTGTTAACCTGCAATAATAGACTTCTCACAAAGGATAGATTACTCAAATTTGGTATACCAACTGATGGAACTTCTGTACTCTGTGGCCAGGTAGAATCTTGCCATCATTTATTTTTTGAGTACAACTTTACTAACAGAATTTGGAGTACCCTTCTGAACTGGATAGGTTTCACCTGGAAACCTCGTGGCTGGGATGTGGAATTACAATGGATAATACAAGCTGCGAAAGGGAAGGGCAGTAAAAGGAAATTGCTTAAAATTGCGTTGACAGAAACTCTCTACAGCATTTGGATCCTGAGGAATAAAATTATTTTTCAAGAAGCCAAGATGGAAAGTTTGAACCTTGAGGAGATAAAGCACAATATCATGAGAAGAGCTGAAATCAATCATAAGTTGAAAATGTATTGTACTTATTTGAGTTAACTTGTTTATTATTGTTATTTGGAACCTGGATCATTCGATCAGATATACTTTGTAATGGTTAATTTTTGGTAATGAAATTATTTCTTTATTCCAAAAAGAAAAATGTTTTAAAAGAATACCATGATTTAATTAAATATTCTATTAATGTAATTGATAATACGACAAATAAAAATATGGTTTGTATGAAACAATAGTACACAAAAGTATGAAAAATTCGATAAAATATTTGGATTCCTTTGTTTGTGTATGTTTAAATTGAAATTTTATAACATCACGGCTTAGTACAATGCGTGAATTTATCAAATGAAATTATTTTAGAAATAATTAATATAATAATTTAAAGTAGTGAGACTAATTATATTCTAAATTCGTATAAAATGAAATTACATATTACAATATCTTAAAAAATACTAACAAACTATTAAGTAACCATCAAAGCAATTATATTTTCGGTAGTAGTAGTTTGACACATTAACTTTATGTCGGAAATTATAACACTTGTTTAGGCACAATTTCAACAATAGTCCCACACCAGCGAAGAGTGCCTGGGTATCGGATAAATTGAGGATTAAATCCACAATTGCTTAGGCATATTTCTTCAACAGTCATAGATCTTTCATTGTCCAAACCACAACTATAAACCCTTTCTTCTGTAGTAAATATTAAAACATTACCGGGTCTCATCTTTGTCTAATTGAAGAAGAGAACCAGGGTGACATTAAAAAATTGGTGGTTGAAGATAAAGCGTGAATTAGTAAGTGGTTCTCCGAAGTCCATCCTTGGTCCCCCTCTGACGTTGACCAGGAAAGACTCACATGGGTGAAGATTTACGGTCTGCCGTGCCATGTCTGGGGAGAAATTTTTTTCAAGTTTCTAGCTGCTACTATTGGAGTTTTAGTCAAAATGGATGAAGATACGCAGAAACAGACTAGCCTGAATGTTGCGCGAATCCTGATTCGGACGAAGTTTGCAATGAATCTTAATGAAGTCGTTACAGTTAAAGTAAATGATATCTCTTATCGAATCAAAATTGTCGAGGATTCATTCGGGCCGTTTATGAAGGACCATTGTCATATGAAAAAGATTAGGTTCGAAGAGGATAGTTCTGAAGAAATTGAATCAACTTCAGAGGAGGATGATGGGCTCTTGGATGTTTTCAACTCTGCCAGTTATCAGTCAAGGGACCCCGAGCCTATCCTTGAAGACGGTGCTATTGGTGGGCCAATTCTTAGTGAAAATTTGATAGTGCGTGAGGTAGTGGACGGGTCCCAAGGGGTTGTGGGACCTGGCGGAAGTGTTTGTACTAGGTTTGGACGAGATAATAGAGAAAAGATAAAAGATTCTCGTCAAACTAGACAGGATAGGGACCTTTCATTTCTTGAGTCAGCTGATACAGATGGATGTAGTGTCAGCATGAGTTCCAACAAAGATCATGTGTCTTGTAGTTTAGATATTCAAAAGAGAAATTTAGGGACTGTTGATTCTGCGAAAGGAAGGGAGAAGGAATTTAGCTCTAGTCTAAACAGTACATCTGATGTTGAGACTTTAAATCTTTCTCCCGTACCAGTTGAAGGCGAATCAAAATCTTTGGGAGCTGATATGATTTCGAAGGTCATTCCTAACAAGAAGAAGATGTCGATAGAGGATATTTACCAGAAGATTAAAATACCTTTCAAACCCTCATATTACGCTACTTTACTACAAGAAGAGTGTTCCCACCTTAAAGGATTGTCCCCACTGTGTCGTACAGGTAATAAAGAAGGTGCAGAACTTGATCAAGATTCTCCTCCTGTTCATAATGTTTCTTCTTCAATAGATAATTCTATTGGAGATTCTGGTTTTTTGCATAGTAATTCTAGGATAAAGAAGAAACTGGAAAATCTGCCTGCTAGAGTTTGGGGTTCAATTAGAAAACTAGGCATTGAGGCGGAAGAAGATGACGAAGTGTTTGAGTCCATTTTACGTAATCTGGAAGATGAAGACAGGAAATCCAAGAAGTGTAAGAAGGTGGTAGCTAAGGAACATTTATGAATATTGTTTCATACAATATTAGAGGGTTCGGGGGTGGCTTAAAGAGAAAAAGAATCAGCAGTAGTATCATGAAAGGAGGTGGAGAGGTCTGTTTTATCTAGGAAACTAAGTGTTCAATTATGACAGACGAGTTGGTATATAGTATTTGGGGTAATAGCAACTGTCATTAGTCGGCATCTTGTTCTGTTGGCTTAGCAGGAGGGGTGCTTACTATTTGGAAAGAAGGAATTTTTAAGCCTATTTTTAGCTTCAGTGGGAAAGGATATCTTGGTGTTCAGGTCGATTGGAATGACAGAAATGTATATCTTCTAAATGTTTACTCACCTTGCAGTATTAAAGAGAAAAGAGAACTTTGGTCCAAGATTTTATATTTAAAAGACAAAGCGGAGCCCGGGGAACGGATAATAGGAGAAGATTTTAATGCAATTAAAAAACCCAGTGAACAATTCGGTTGCACGAGTCACAAGCGGAGATATATGGCTGAATTCGCAGAGTTTATAAGTATGAGTGGTTGTGTGGATACTCCTGTATCTGGTTGCAAGTTCTCTTGGTTCAAACCAAGAGGCAAGTCGTGTAGTCGTCTGGATAGAATCCTGGTGTCCCCCGAAATTTTAAATGAATGGAATTCAGTCAACCAGAAGATTGGGGAGCGAGATGTCTCAGATCACAGACCCGTCTGGCTCTCTGCTAGTAACTTAAACTGGGGTCCTAAACCCTTTAAGGTCTTGTTGTGCTGGTTTGATCATCAAAGCTTCATGTCTTTTGTGAAAGATCAGTGGGAAGCTAGTGTCGTGACTGGGAAGGCTTTGTTCATTTTGACCAGAAAACTTTAATTCCTGCGGGAGAAATTGAGATGGTGGAATGTAAACATTTTCGGCAGGATTGACACTAAAATTAAGATGGATGTAGGTGTTATTAACGATGTGGAAGATCTTTTTGAGGTTCAGAAAGAGCAGATTACCACTCAGGACTTATTTATGAGGAATGAAGCTGAAGATAATTTATGGAAAAGTTTGAGGATTAAGGAAAGCATCCTAAGGCAGAAATCTCGCTCGAAATGGATTCAAGATGGGGATTTCAACACAAAATATTTTCACGCTGCCTTAAAAAGTCGAATTAACTTAAATTCGATATCTTTTATTTCTGTTGATGACAGTCTGATCGAGGATGTGGCAGGGTTAAAAGAAGCTGTAAGAGACCATTTTATAAAGAGGTTCAGTAGAAATCCTAGGCCCCTCCCTCACGTTGGTGGCAATGGCTTTAAATGTTTATCAGTTCAAGACAGTGAAGAACTTGAAAGAGAGGTTGATTTGAATGAAATCAGAAGTGCGGTTTTTGATTGTGCTGGTGACCAGAGTCCTGGCCCCGACGGATTTAGTTTTGAATTTTTCAAAAGGTGTTGGAATATAGTAGGGCAGGATTTTTCAAAATGTATTCTTGAATTCTTCGAGGGTGAGAAACTTCCTAAGGTTCTCGCTTCTTCCTTTTTAGTATTCATTCCAAAAACTGACAGCTTGAAGGAGTTAGACGATTATAGACCAATATCATTAGTTGGCTCTATTTACAAAGTCGTGTAAAAAATCCTTGCTAATAGACTTAAAGGTAGAATTGGTAGTATCATCTCAAAATCTCAATCGACATTCATTGAAGGAAGGAATCTATTAGATGGTGTCTTAGTGTTAAATGAAGTTCTAGACTTAGCCAAAAGATCCAAGAAAGAGTTAATGCTTCTTAAGGTAGATTTCGCTAAAGCCTACGATTGTGTGGAGTGGGACTATTTACGAGACGTTATGAAGATCATGGGTTTTGGAGAAAAATGGATGAGGTGGATGAATAATGGGATTTTCAATTGCTACTCTTCGGTTTTGGTGAACGGGAGCCCCACAAAGGATTTCAAAGTTTCTAGAGGTATTAGACAAGGAGACCCGTTGGCTCCGTTTCTTTTCACTATAGCTTCCGAGGGCCTTGCGGTGTTAATGGACAGAGCGGTGGAGAATGGTACTTATTCTGGTTTCAAGGCTTCTTATGGTGTATCCTTGCATTTACTTCAGTACGCAAATGATTCAATGCTGGTGGGGGATGGATCGTGGAAGAACATATTGGCAATGAAGGCTATCCTGAAGGGTTTTCATCTAGTCTCTGGTCTCGAAATCAACTTCAACAAGTGTTCCCTGTTTAGAGTTAATATGGACGACTCGTTTCTTTCAGCGGCGGAAAATTATTTATTTTGCAAAGTATCAGCTTGCCCTATCAAATTTCTTGGTATCTCAGTTGGAGGTAATCATAAACTCCTCTCTTTCTGGAAACCAATGATCGACAAGGTGCGCGCCAGACTTAATTCTTGGAAAGGTCAGTTTGTTTCAATTGGAGGCAGAATCACTTTAATAGACTGAGTTCTAGCAAATCTCCCAATTCACTATATATCTTTTTATAAACTACCTAGTCGAGTGATCCGTATTCTTACGACAATTCAAAAGAGATTCCTTTGGAATGGTTCTATGTTGAAAAAAGGAGTGTCTTGGGTTAGGTGGAATGTGGTTTGCAAAAGCAAAGAAGAGGGAGGTCTAGGGGTCAAAGATTTAAAGCTTTTTAATTATGCTTTGCTTTTCAAATGGGTCTGAAAAATTGTTTCCTCGGAAGAATTTATTTGGAGAGAGATTATTCTGTGCAGATACGTAAACCCTGCACACGATTTCCACATTGGGCTGCTTCCTAAGTATGATGTTCCACCATCATTGTGGTGGAGAGACTTATTCACCATTGCTGGATTTTGCAGCAACCAACGTTTTTCCGACTTGCTGTCATACGAAGTCGGTAACGGCGTAAACGTCACATTCTGGGCTGCTCGCTGGGTAGGTTCCGCAACCCTCGCTTCTTTATTCCCGGAGCTTTGGACCAGGGTTGTAAAGTCAGAGAGCTGGGTCGTAGAAAATGGATTTCATGAAGACGGAATTTGGAGATGGAAGCTGAAGCTTCCTCAACAGAATATTCCTGAAGTTGTAATACATCAAATTCATTCCTTGTTGAAAGATATTGTGGTGCTTCAAGGTGTTAAGGATAAGGTGGTTTGGACACACGACAATTATGGCTTGTTCTCGGTTTCTTCATTGTATAGTCTATTGCAGAAGAATGAAGGCGCGTGCAATTGGAGCTGCGGGGAGACTTTGAAGGTGGCACTCAATTTGATTTGGATAGCGCAAGTCCCTCTTAAAGTTAGTGTATTTGGTTGGAGGATGCTGCTCAATAAACTTCCGACTCGCGAGAACCTTTCACATAGAGGTATTATAACCAATTGTCATGAAATGATTTGCCCTTTTTGCTTCTTAGAAGATGAATTTTCTGAACATATTTTCTTCTCTTGTCACAAATCTGTAATGGTGTGGAAGTTTGTTTTTAAGTGGCTAGGAATTGAGGAATTCCTTATAGGCGATATCATCAATCATTTTTCCTTCTGGATAGACGGTTGTGTGAAGCAGAATTTTACCGTTCGGAACGCGGCTGGACTGTGGCTTTTGGTATGTTGGGTTATTTGGATGTCTAGGAATAATATTATGTTAAGAGACGAATTTTGGGATCTCGATTCTAATACTAGTCAAGTCGTCTTGTTTTCTTGGTGGTGGATAGGAAAGAAGGGCAAAAACGCTCCTAATTGTAACTATTATATGTGGGTTAATACCCCTTCTGGTTTTTTGTAGGCCCCGATTTTAGTTAGCGGCCTTTTTGTATACGGTTGGGACACCCTTTTGTGTCCTTCAATATAATATATTCTTGCTTATTAAAAAAAAAAATTACCGTTCATAACTGTAAACCCTCTAACATTAGGATCTTTCTCATTCAATCTCAATGCTCTAACTCTTGTTTTTAAAACTTTTTGCCATAAACCAGTCTGATAATCTTGTAAAAACCAAATGCTGAAAACAGAATTTTGTAATTTTACCAAACAAATGTCAAATTCTTTGTAATTTTGTAATTTTGTAATTTTGTAAAAAATCAATTTCTTTGTCAGCAATAGTATGACAAAGTACTAAACCATTGCTTGAATCTAAAATACAAACTGAATTCGATAAGAAACTCAAAACATTACTAGAAATACCTGAAGATTATTGGTATTTTGGTCGAGCATGTAACTCTACCATTTTATAGTAACTTTGACTTATTTTTTCAGGTTGAATGAAAAAGCACGCGTCTTCTCTTTCTATCGAATTTTTAAATTGCTTTGTTTTGAAAACATTTTCATTCGGAAAATTAGAGAATGAATGACAAGTCAATTTGAACTTGCAAATACTCTTCGCTGGTAGCCAAGAAAATATTTCAAAAGCATTGTCTTGAGAAAATGCTATGTTGTTGAGAATAGTTAAAATTAAAAGAGGAATGGATGCGTGGAGATAAAAAGAATGACAGTTTATAGCACAAGACTGGGAAGAGGGTGGAGAAAAAAAATAGTTGGGTACCGGTACCTTTAATGCAAATTGATTTAAAATATTAATTTATATTTAAATAAAATACATATTAAATGTGGTATGACAATAAATAAAAGTGTTTTATTGGATGAGGGTATCGGTACCCAACTAAATTTAAGGATACCAGAGTGTTCATATTCATATTTTGTGGATGGGAGTGTTTATATGAACCCAAAGATATGCGAATGGGTGGACATAGGAAGAATTTCGGAATCTAGTTGTAGTCTTCATGCGAAGGCTTGGTATTCGAGTCTTAAAGGCCGTAGCATAGCGGGAAAGATAAATTCAATCTGGTTCATAACTTGCTGGAACATTTGGAGGGCTAGAAATAATATATTGTTTAATGATGCGTTGCTTAATGTAGACGACATTGTCAATAATATTAAAGTCACCTCGTGGAATTGGTTGATTTTAGGTTAAGAAGAGAGCAAGAAGTGTAGGTTGTACGAATGGTATAAATTTTCATTTGATTTTTTGTAATTGTTTCGATTGTTTGTTGGTTGTAGTTCCTTGGTTTGAGATTTCCATAATCTCTTATTAATGAAGTTGTTTATCAAAAAAATTGAAAGCGTTGCAAATGGAAACAAATCTTCTCATTGATTACTTTTTTTTCAAAAGTATAATAAACCTCAAATAATATTTGATAATAAATTTTAAAATTTGAAAAAAAGTTTTAAAACAATTATGAATGTTTGACCGAAAACATGAACAGACACGTCTAATAGATATATGAATTAAGTGTGATAAGATTTATTTCAAATAACAAATGTTTAAGGTTTTTAATATTTTTATCTAAATCTTCAATCTATCATATACCAAATTTTGGATCTACATTCTTCGATCTATCATATACCAAATTTTGGATCTACATTCTTCAATCTGCCAGTAAATAGGACAGATATTTATGTCACATGACCTCTTACTGATATTTACAATTGATTTTAATTTTAGAGGTGAATAGCCTATTTTTTAACCCCATTTAATTTTCTTAACTTTATGCAATAAGTTTGATAAGATTTTTTATTACGGGTGTAATCGGTTCAGTTTGAATAATTTTTTCTCTAAAAATTGTCCGAACCGATGATATCTCCATCAGTTTGCTTTGTTTTAATTTTTAGTGTTTTTTAAAAATGGAATTAAACCAAACTAATTGGTTTGTTTCGGTTTTGTTTGGTTAGGTTGATTAGTTTACGGCTTTTTTTTTAAATATTATATTTATTTGTGTATTTTCGGCTATCATGTTTATAAGTGTATTTTATGCTATTATTTTTTTTTAAATAATGCATTTCTTATAACATATTTCATGCTTTACGTTTCAAACAAATTACAAGTTGTTCTTAATCCATACTAAATATTGTTATAATTTTCATTACATGATGAAATAAATTGACTATCGGATAACATTTCGAATCTTTTTAATTGAAATTATCCATTCCATCCTATCATATTATTTATTATTCACTCAATGGTTACTTACATATCTATGTTCTAATTTAGATTCATGTTACTCATGCTTGTCACTCATTGATAAATACACTACAAGAAAATTGACTTTTCGTGACATTTATAATTTGTCACTAAAAGTCAAATATCTATAGGTAAAAATCTACAAAACATTTAGTGATACTCTCCTTTGACGTCAACTATAAGGGACAAACAAAATTTTAGTTACAAACAAAATTTTACCTAATAGGTCACTATATGTTATCCTAGTTTTATAAGTAGTAAAAATTTTAGCTACAATTTTGTAGGTGCCACTAAAAATTATATAAATATAATTTTTAAAATTTAAATTTTATTTCAAATATATATTAAATTTTAAATTTTATTTTTTAATATTATTAATATTAAAATAAAATTATTTATTAAAAATATTGTACAATACATTTTCAACAATGACAAAACTAAATAACTAAAATAACACAATACAAATTTTTATTAATTTCAAACACTATACATTTTATTTCATATTACAAAACTCTGCAATGGACTCATCAAAAGTTTGTTTGGCCACATGACAACTTTGCATTGTAAGTATACAAGAATCAACTTTGGAACGAGAGATGCCATAAGTAGCTGAGACCTCGAAGATATTACAAACCTCAATAGTAGATGTTAGGATGCTGAATAGGCCCGCCAGAATTTCAATTAAACCCAAATGGCATCAGGATTTTATTATGGAATAATATTTAAAACTTTATGTAGTGTTTTGTTTTATTTTGTTTGGGCTGACCCAATCTGTTTGGGCCCTTTAAGCTGATGTATTTAAGGACTACTACTAGCTGTTATGAAGTATGAAAAAAAATTGATATCATGTTTTCTTATCTTTTATTTTATTGTCTTTGAGTAAACCCTAATCTAGTGGTAGCAGCAGAATTTAATCCATCAATTGGTGCTTTCATCTACTTCCTCAATGCCTCCCAAACCTGTAGTTCCCACCCCTAAAGACATTGATGACACTCTCCAAGCCACAAATCAACGCATTGACAACCTCATCACTACCCATGAAAACCTTGAATCCACCATGGAAGCTAACAACTAAGTTGTTGCTTTGCAGCTGGGTCAAATCAACAACAACCACACCAACTTGGAGACATCAATGAACAGTAATTTCGCAGCTCTTACAGCACTCATGACTCAGCAATTTGCAGCAATGAATTCTTCTACTGCAATACCTAGATCTGTTCCTTTTTCAACACCCAGATCTACTCCTATTTCTGCAGCCAGATCTACAATAGGTACTACTGCTGTTTCCTTACCCATTTCTTCCCCTAATGTCAACTCTAGACTCATTTCTACACAACTATATACACCCCCACCACCACCACCACCCTCTATCACACGTCCTTTATCTAATATCCACTCTTCCAACTCAGCTTTCCAACCATTTTCACCACCCTTGACAAACCCCTTTCCACATAATTACACAAATCCACCTCACATCCTCTTACAGCAACCACCATATTCAATCCCTCAAAACAGTACTATTTCACACCCACCCCTTTACCCACCATACCCATACCAGAACCTCACCCCACAAACGAACACCTACCCTTTCACACCCCAACAAACCCCAAATTTCAGACAGCCAAAAATTGAACTTAGTAATTTTGACGGCTGTGATATGTTAGATTGGCTCTTTCAAGCTGAACAGTTTTTTGCTTTCTATAGCATTCCATATAAAAACTGTTTGTCGTTGGCAGCGTTCTATATGAAAGGTGATGCTCTTGGTTGGTACAAATGGATGTTCCAAAGTAATGAATTGTCCGATTGGAACTCATTCGCAAAGGCTTTGGAGTTACGATTTGGGCCTTTGACTTATGAAAACCATCAAGCCCAACTTTTTAAACTTCGTCAGCATGGAACAGTCACAGAATATCAGACACAGTTTGAAAAACTTTGTAATAGAGTTCTCGGTTTACCACCGGATGCAATTCTTAATTGTTTTGTTTCTGGTCTGACTCCTGAGATTAGAAATGAACTAGCTGTGCAACGACCCCATTCCATTTCGCATGCAATTGGATTAGCAAAACTGATTGAAGCTAAAATTAAGGATTCTAAGCAAAAATTCAAAACCACCTATCCTAGCCACACAACACAGCCAAGTACTCACAAACCAGCAGTACTTAATTCCACCACCAACACTCCAAAACCTCTCCCAACAACACAACCCAACCCAACAACTAACCAGTTTCCTATTCGCAGAATCACTCCAGCTCAACAAGCTGAGCGTAGAGCAGCTGGGTTATGTTTCAATTGTGATGAAAAATTCATCCCGGGTCACAAGTGTGCAGCAGGTAAATTCCTACTTCTAATGGTTGAGGATGATTCACCTAATTCTGAACCATCAGACCTTATTCAAGGTTCAGAATGTGTGGAAGTTGATACCCCACAGCAAGAACAGGAAGATACATACTTCCAGCTCTCACCACAGGCTGTTAGTGGGGAATTCTCACCAAAAACCTTGAAATTTAAAGCGGCCATTGATGGTCTACCTGTCACAGTCCTTATTGACACAGGCAGCACACACAACATCCTCCAACCTCGCATTGCTCAACACCTACAAATCCCTTCCACAACTATTCCAAATTTCTCAGTTATGGTGGGCAATGGCTCAAAACTACTGTGCTCTGGACGCTGTACTCAAGTTCCTATTACTCTCCAAACCCATTTATTTTTCACCCCATTTTATTTAATACCAATTGAAGGGGCTGATGTGGTATTGGGTGGAATGGCTCCGCACACTTGGACCGCTTACAGCAGATTTCTCAGTTCCTAAGATATCTTTCACCCATTAAAACAAGCATGTTTCTATCTCGGGTGATCCAAACCAACTACCAACCCCATCCACCTTAAACCAAATCCGCCACCTATTACACACTGATTCCATAGCTTCTATTCACCTTTTATTATGCCAACCACATTCTGACCAAATTGTCCCTTCACCCTCTACTCTTTCTGATTCCCTCCCAGCCAATACCCCACCTGAACTCGTTACACTCATCAACTCCTACCCAACAGTCTTCAAAACCCCACATGGCTTACCTTCACCAAGACCCCATGATCACCACATCCCATTAAAACCTAACATCTCTCCCATCAATGTTAAACCTTACCGTTACCCGCACTCTCAAAAGGAAGCCATGACAAAATTAATTCAAGAAATGCTAACAGAGGGGATCATAAAACCAAGCACTAGCCCTTTTTCATCCCCTGTCCTCCTCGTTCGAAAGAAGGACGGCTCATGGCATTTCTGCGTGGACTATCGCGCCCTAAATACTGTAACTATTTGTGATCGATTCCATATCCCTACAATAGATGAGCTTTTTGATGAATTGGGTTCTGCTTCTTTGTTTACAAAGATCGACTTAAGGTCGGGCTACCACCAAATTAGAGTCATACCTGAAGACACTCACAAAACGGCATTTAGAACCTTTGACGGGCACTACGAGTTTTTGGTCATGCCTTTTGGCTTAACTAATGCTCCTAGTACTTTTCAATCGGCAATGAATGACCTTTTACGTCCTTATTTACGACGGTTTGTTCTTGTTTTCTTTGATGACATTCTTATTTACAGCAATTCTTATTCAGATCATTTACTTCATTTAACTTTGATTTTAGACTTGCTTGCTTCACACAAATTTGTAGCGAAACTTTCTAAATGTGTTTTTGCAGTCCCTAAAGTTGATTACCTAGGTCATGTTATTTCATCCATTGGTGTTACCCCTGATCCAGATAAGATTCAATCAATTTTGGATTGGCCGAAGCCACGTTCACTCACGATGCTAAGGGGATTTTTGGGCCTCACCGGTTTTTATAGACGTTTCGTCCAGCACTACGCCACTCGCCGCTCCACTCACCGATTTATTAAGATTCACTACATTTACATGGAGTACAGATGCTGACACTGCTTTTACAACATTAAAAAGAAAAATGACAGAGACTCCAGTGCTTGCTCTTCCAGACTTTCGCAAAACCTTCATTGTGGAAACCGACGCTTCTGCGGTTGCAATTGGTGCTGTGCTCTCCCAAGATGGACACCCCTTGGCCTTCTTCAGCAAGAAAATGTGCCCACGCATGCAAGCGTCATCAGTCTATGTTCGTGAGATGTACGCCATCACCGAAGCTGTAAAAAAATGGCGTCAGTATCTAATTGGACAACATTTTCATATCTTTACTGACCAAAAGAGTTTGAAGAATTTATTAGTGCAGACAATTCAAACACCCGAGCAACAAAAATGGGCTGCAAAACTACAGGGTTTCAGTTTTGAAATATTCTACAAACCTGGTAAGTCGAATCAAGTTGCAGATGCTCTGAGCCGCCGACACGTAGAAGATCCCTCATTATTATTATCCATCTCTTCTCCAGTCCCTGATTTCATCTCACGTCTCAAACAGTACTACACGAAAACAAGTGAAGGGAAAGAATTAGTTAACAAGTTTCAAAGTAATGTTAACGCGCAAGCTGTCTACCGTTTCACAAATGATCTGTTATATTTCAAAGACAGGATCTTCTTACCTGCAACAATGGATTTTCGTTCCAGCATCCTTCAAGAGTATCACTGTGCACCAACCTCAGGTCACTCTGGCCTGAAACCGACCTTGCATCTCATTTCAGTAACCTTCCTATGGCCAGGCCTCTACAAAGACGTCAAGGAGTTTGTCCGATCCTGCCTCACATGTCAACAAAACAAATATATGACATCAAAGAAACAAGGATTGTTACAACCACTGGAAATACCACAGTTAGTATGGGAGGACTTATCAATGGACTTTGTCACTCACCTTCCAAAGTCATTCGGCCATACGGTTGTGTGGGTTATATGCGATAGACTTTCAAAGTTTGTCCACTTTATTGCTTTACCAACGCACTTTGCAGCTCCGGACTTAGCCAGACGCTTCTCTGTTGAGATCTGCCGCCTACACGGGATACCACGCTCCATCATCTCAGATCGAGACCCTCTCTTTTTGAGTGCTTTTTGGAAGGAACTCTTTCGGGTGCAAGGGAAGTTCCTGAAATATAGTACAGCATACCATCCTGAGACTGACGGACAAACAGAAGTGGTTAACAGAAGCTTAGAAACATACCTCAGGTGCTTCACAAGTGATAACCCGCGAACTTGGTTTAAATACCTTCACCTTGCAGAGTACTGGCACAACTCCAACTTCCATTCGTCCATCAAAATGACTCCCTTTGAGGCGTTATACGGTAGACAACCTCCAACGACAAAGGACTACATCAAGGGTCATGCAACCATTGCTTCATTAGATTCGTCTCTGCAAAACAGACAGCTCATCATTAACAAGCTCAAATCAAATCTTATTTATAGCCAAAAACTCATGCAAAACCAGACAAATAAAAAAAGGCAAGACTGTACCTTTGATGTGGGAGACTTCGTATGGCTTCGCCTGCAACCTTACCGACAAACATCTGTCCACCAGCGCAAATCGTAAAAACTGTCAAAACGGTTCTTTGGTCCGTTTCTCATCATGCGTCGCATTGGTTCGCTTGCGTACGAACTCGAGCTTCCAACCTCAGCACACATCCACCCGGTGTTCCACGTCTCCCAGCTTCATCGCTACCATGGTTCTACTCCACCACAGGACACGATTCTGATTCCTGAGAACACACAAGCTGATGTTTCCGGTGACGAACCAAGTAATGAGGTGTCTGAGAAAGGGTCTTCGTATGAAGTTCAAGAAAGGTCGGATCCGAAAGTACAGAGTGAAGTTGCTAAGTGTTTTCAGAAACAAGTTTTGGAAACAAACCCACAAGGGACAAAGGCGAGTAAGGAAAATGAAAAATTGGAGAGAGAAGAGAGAGGAACACTTGTGAAGACAAGAAGTGAAACTGAAATAGAGAAGTGTAACTCCAATACTTATCAGTAATCACCAAAAGCTATTAACCCTCTGGCTGACCCTCAACCGTTGGATACGCTCATCCCACCATGCAACCAAACTGAACCGTTGGCTGACCCTTCCGTTTCTCTTTCCACACGTGACACCAATTTGGCCCTTCCCAAGTCCATAAGTGGAATCCAGCTGGAAACCACTTCCCCAAAACAACACTCCACCGCCCCTGGTTTTGCTGTCTCCCCACTTTCCAATACTGTTTCCCCATCTACCACTCTTTCCAACACTACTTTTTCTTCTTCCCAAAAAAACGTGCCCCATTCTGCACCCTTGGATACCCAACGGGCAAATCTACTTCCATCAGACGTGGCCACGTGGCCAATTCAAAAAGCAGATTTGACTGCTTCTTTTTCTCCACACGCAAGGGAAATTTCCACCGACACTCCCATTAATCCTTTCTCCCAGCGTGATTTTTCCATTTTTGGGCGGGGTCCCTCTTTCAATGGGCCTACAAACTTTGGGCCTTCCAATTTCAACTCAAACCTTGAGGACAAGGTTTCATGTGGGCCGGATAGTGGTGTTAGGATGCTGAATAGGCCCACCAGAATTTCAATTAAACCCAAATGGCATCAGGATTTTATTATGGAATAATATTTAAAACTTTATGTAGTGTTTTGTTTTATGTTGTTTGGGATGACCCAATCTGTTTGGGCCCTTTAAGCTGATGTATTTAAGGACCACTACTAGCTGTTATGAAGTATGAAAAAAAATTGATATCATGTTTTCTTATCTTTTATTTTATTGTCTTTGAGTAAACCCTAATCTAGTGGTAGCAGCAGAATTTAATCCATCAGTAGACCACCTTTGAAGCAGGGGAAACCAGAATCCTGAAACATCAGAAAACAATAATTTAGGACATGTATGACAAACTATTTCCTGATTGAATTCAAATCAAGTGATGAGCAATTGCAACAAGCATCTAGAATCCAGAGTGTAAGTGTCATTAGGAAATCTTCTATAATCAGATCAGTCAACTGAACATGACTAAACTGCCAAATAAATCTTAATAAACGTTACTTTGTTCATACTTAGAATTGAAATGATAGAATTGTCATAAGTTTTGTAAAAATCCTAAATTAGTCAATACAAGTCCTCAACAAATATCACAGTCAATTCAATCATTCAAATTACATAAGTAGAAAACTAATTTAACTAAATAAATGCAAATTAAGAAACATTTGACTCATTTGACTGAAATAAATGCACGAAGAAAACCATGGTATCTAGTCAAGAGTTATCATAATTTGAATGATATCTAACTATTAATTCCTATAACAAAAAAATCAAAGAATCATTAACATGTGAAGACTCTTAGTCATCTACAGTGTTAGTTTCACATTCACATCTCCTTTCTAGTAACAAACAATGTAAGATACATTTAGATCGCATGAAAAGAGAATAATACTCACAATTAGGAGTGGTCAACTTGGGAGTCGTGAGTAGATATCATAACGAGCTTCATTATTAAGAACTATACACTCATGGATTTTCTAGATATGTCCCTCAGTACAACTTGTTAAACTAGCATATATTAAAAGTTAGAAAATCATTTCATGCATAAAATTGTGTTACAATTCATAAAGAAATGAAAAACAGTAAACTAAGAGAGTGAAAGAAAGAGATGAGTATTTAATGTGTGAGTTTCGTGATAAATTTTTCACCAACTATAAAATCTTTGACTTCATTACGCCAAAAATGTGTTTTCACAGCGCAACAAAGACAGCGCTTTCTGGCAGAAGCGCTGCTATATGTTTCGCTAAACACAAAAATAAAAAACGAAAAAAAAACGCTGCTAAATGGGGGACATAAGACTACACTTTTTAAAAGCGCTGCTAAAGCCCTAAGGCAGCTGAACTTTAAAAAGCATTTTATGAAAAGCGCTGTTAAATGTGGGACATAAGGCAGCGCTTTTAAAAAGCGTTGCTAAAGGGCTTTCGTACAACACGCTTTAGCCAGTGCTTTTATAATGGAACATTTTCTACCAATAGGTATACGTTCTATTTTCCCGGAAAAAGTAAGACGCACAATAACTAAATTGTGTTTCTGTTAGCTCCTAATTTCGACGCTACATGATTTCAGACAATGGCTTTAAAAGAAGTTATTCTTTAAAAAAATAATGCTAAAAAAGAAGGCTTCGACTAAGAAGGCCTTCAACCATGTTTGTGCAATGCCTGAGTCGAATGGAAGGATTTCAAGACTTCAAATATTGCTAAGTCCAAGGAGTCAAGTCGACACGGTGAAGTGGATATGGATAATGCGCTGCAGTTACAACTGAATAGTTGAGGGAAGTTCCACTATTTGAATTTGAAAAGAGGACAGGTGGTGAAGATCCAGATCGTGAAGACATGCGAAGTGCCAAATGGCATAATCCAAGAATAAAACCGTCAAAGGGTGGTTACATTAGAGTATTATAAATAGGTTAGTCTTAGAGTTAGAATAGTGTGAAAAAATCAAATTGTACAAGTAACTCTATATTCACTCAAAGTATCCAGTGTGTCGAGAAACCAGTGAAGTGAGAATGTACGTGATTGTAATCACCATTACCTTTTATTGCAATGCAATTTACTTTGAAGTTTCTGTTTTACATTCTTTACTTTGAAATCTCTTTTCACGAACTTTTACCTTTCAAATAATTTACATTACCCTGTCTTTACTTTGCAGTTTTACATTAAAAGCCTTTATTTTCAAGCATTTACCTCTTCTGCATTTTACGATCTTTATGCATTTCTTTCTAGCATTTAACTCCAGTTTTTCTTTATCAAACCTTTTACATTCAGCCCTTTTTCTTTTCTTTTATGTATTGTTCGACTTAGTCATTTCCTTTATCTTTATCGCTTTCCTTTACACTTCAAACACCCCTTTTTATTTATGTGCATTGTCGAAAGGCATCCTTTATCAAATTGCGAAATATTCTAAATACACATACAACACATGTCCTAGGATCAATCTGATCGATCCTGTAAGTTACTAGAATTTTATAGTTTTAGAAGATCAGCGGTTGTTTACCAATTTTCAAGGTAAACAAATTGGCACACCCGGTGGGACCGTGCTAAACGTGGATTTGGAAGTTTTATAACTGTCTTTTTAAGTATTTGTTGTTTCATTGGTCAAGATTGTGGCAAATTATCGTATGCACTTGAGAAGTGGAAAGGTAGCCAGTTCAAACGAATATAGACCAAAGAGAAGAAACGTGAGGAGAATGGCATCTGGCCAAGGAAATTCAAATCCCAGTTCTGCTGGGACCAATACTCAACCAAGCAGTTCAAGTGTTCAGAACAACACCATCAATCCTCAAGAATTACCAAGAAGTACTGTGGCGCCAACTCCAGTTCCTTCGGCAGGAGGGTCGACAGTGTTAACCATGGTGACAGAGCCAACGTCTTCGACAGCGGGACCATGGGCGACATACGTGAGGCCTTACACTCAGCCAGTCTTGGAGTACATTGGCCCATCAGTGACAAATCCTCAGACTCCGCCAGGAGGAGGTTCGACGTACAGGCAGTTTCCTCCCCCAGGATTTTCACAGTCTTTGCTTAGGAACCCAATCTATGGCATGCCAAAGGCAATGATGCAGAATCTGCGTACTGCACCCCCAGTATATTCAGAAAATGTGATATCCTCCCCTTTGCAGGAGTCAGGTTCTGGAATTAACATGGGTCGAAATAGCCAGTCCATAGGTTTGGGCTATTCAGCTCAAGGGCCCAACTTAACAAATGAGTCTGCAACATATTTGAGGCAACACATGGATGAGAGCAATATGAAAATGGTACATACTTTGTCTCAAACAATGGGAGAAATTTTCCAGCCATTGATCCAGAATACTACTCAAACCAATCAAATGATGACAACCCAGATGGCACGAATAGCAGAGTTCATGGGAATGCCAGCTCCTGTTCAACATAAAACTCAAGGAGTCGAGACGAGGGAGAATGCTCAACAAGTTAACCCAGTGAATCCAGGGTTGGTCGAACCACCTAGGGAGGAGCCTCCTAGAAATCAAATACTAATACTTGAAGAGGAGGCACCAAGGATGGTGCTAGTGAACAGAAATCAAGATGCTGATCGTGTGGTGAATCAGGTTCGACGCAACAATGTAGCGGCAGAGAACAATTTGGCAGCCTTGGTCGAAAGAATAATGGCTCGAAATGGTCTGAATATGGGTTTTTCTAGGCCAAACTTTACTTCGCCCATAGTAGACTATATACTTCAAACTGAATTGCCTCCAAGGACAAAAGTACCAAAGTTTACTAAGTTCTCAAGAGATACTACAAAATTTACCGTCGAACATGTGGCGCGCTACCTGATCGAAGCCGGTGAGATTGCAAATGATGAGAGTCTAAGGGTGAAGTATTTCCCTAGTTCCCTCACTAAAAATGCATCATGTGGTTCACTACGTTACCATCTGGTTCGATTTGTAATTGGACCCAGTTGGAACGTTTGTTCCATGAGCAATTTTACATGGGTCAGACGAAGATTAGTTTGAAAGAATTGACTAGTGTGAAACGAAAGTTCAATGAGCCAATAGATGATTACTTGAATAGGTTTCGACTACTCAAGGCTAGATGTTTTACACAAATGCCTGAGCATGAGCTTGTCGAAATGGCCGCTGGTTGCCTTGATTACTCTATCAGGAAAAAACTAGACACCCAATATTTAAGGGATATGGCCCAATTGGCTGACAGAGTTCGACAGCTAGAGCGTCTCAAAGATGAGAAAGCTAGGGTGAATAAGAACAAGAAGGTAGCTTACGTCGAATACCAGGAGGGCATCGAAGAACTGTATGACGAGTCCGTTAGGTTCGACGAAAATGAGATAGACCTTGCTGAACTTAAGAAGGGCCCTCTTTATTCTTGTAAATTATTAGTTCCTTCGAATGGAATAAACCCTGTCAAAACCGAAAAGAATGATAGGTTCCCGAAGAAAACATACACTTTCGACATCACTAAATGTGACAAAATTTTTGATTTGTTAGTTAAGGATGGTCAAATATTAGTGCCTCCCGGTGCTAAAATACCACCTTTAGAGCAAAGAAAAAAGAGAGGTTTTTGTAAATACCATAATTACTTGGGTCATAAGACGTCTCAATGTTTCCTTTTCAGGGATTTGGTGCAGAATGCTATTCTGGAGGGAAGGCTCAAATTTGGGGAGAAGACTAAGACCCAGATGAAGATTGATACCAGCCCCCTTGAAGTAGCTGAAGCAAATTATGCAGAGCCTGAGGAGGTCAACATGGTTAAACTGGTTGAATTGTCTGACAGCAGTTCGGGTAGTTGTAGTACCAACGAAGCTCTTAGCAGAAATGCCACGGTGGTGGAGGTTACTGAGGACCTTACCAATGATGTTGTGATTATCAGAGAGGCTGAAGAGATGGATGGCTATCAGCTGGAGCATTTGATATGTATGGCTACTGAACATTACTTTAGTACATCTTCTGAAGTTCAAAGGTTCGACACTAAACTATAGTCGAGACCCGTGCTGAAGTTGAAGCACCAAAGTTGCAGATGGTTACAAGAGAGATTGCTGATCATTTAAGAGAAGCTCAGGCTAGAGACTCGACGGAGACCAGCACTAATGTCCTGCCAGCTAGCAACAAAGGTGTTGGCATGAGAACAACAAACCAGCTGCCGGTGGGTCGAAAGTTATTTACTTCCAAGAAGGAAGCTGTGAAATTTGTGGTCGAAACAGTTGAAGACGAAGCGTCGACCCACAATTTTGATTCAGACTCTGATGCTTCTTTAAACATCATTGTCAACGTAGTGTTAGTAATGCCAAGGGAGTATGACAGAGTAACTGAAGTGGAGAATTTGGATGCCAACGCTGAAGCAGAAATGGCAGCACACCAACCCGTGTGCTATTATGTAATGAACAATGGCTGTGTTGAAGAACATAATGCTTTCTTTGAGCGACCAACTGAAGCCATGAAGGGACACTTGAAACCTCTGTATATTACAGGGAAAGTAGAGAACGTGGCCGTTAACAAGATCTTGGTGGGTTGTGGGGCTACTGTCAACTTAATGCCACATTTTCTGCTAAGTAAAATTGGTAAATTCGACACTCATCTTAAACCCCACAACATGGTCCTCTCTAACTATGAAGGGAAGATTGAGACCACTTTAGGTGTCTTACAGGTTGACTTGACTGTGGGTACAGTGACAAGACCCACCAAGTTCATGGTGGTCAAAAGTAAAGCTAACTACAACCTTCTGCTAGGAAGGGAATGGATTCATGGCATTGGGGCAGTACCTTCATCAATGCACCAACGCATAACAATCTGGAGGCCTGATGGAATAGTAGAAAACATTAAGGCTGATCAAGGCTACTTTAAGGTGCCTGTTAATCATGTTGATGGTTCTGAGTTTGACAAAAATTTGGCGCATATTGTGCCTTGTACTCAAGTAGAATTCGATCTCTCCCCAGATGATCACGCATTCTACTCATTGCACTTGCACCCACTGGAGGGGTTTCGATGGGACAGAGAAGTCGTAAGAGAAGAAGGCAATGTCCCATACTATGGGCTGGCTGAGGTTGACCCCACAGGCTGGGGGAGTGAATTCAGTAACAATGACTGAATTCGACGCATTACAAAGAATTTTGGCCTATGTGGCCGAATCCAAGTTACAAGCGGCTTTAGAGGCTGCACACAACCACATGGCTGTCGAAGTCAAAACTTAAATTTGTGAAGTAGGCCCTGGTAAGGACTTTGAACCTGAGCCACCTGATGGGCCTCAAATTGAAGACCAAGACCAAATGCTTGATCCTGTGTATATGGCGAGCCTTTAGGTTTTGAAAAGGATCCACTGTCAGATAATATTAAAATGCTGGCACAGGATCCTTTGGAAGAAATTGACTTGGGTGAAGGGGGAGTAAAATGGCCTACTTATATTAGCGCTAATCTCGACCCACTACTCAAAGTCGAAATAGTCCAATTATTGAGGAAATTCAAGGATTGCTTCGCTTGGGACTATGATGAAATGCCTAGTTTGAGGAGAGAGCTTGTTGAACATAAGTTGCCAATCATACCTAGGAAAAAGCCAGTCAAGCAAAATTCAAGACGGTTTGCCCCAACAATCCTTTCCAAGATCAACGAGGAAATCGAAAGGCTACTTAGATGCAAGTTCATCTGTACAGCTAGGTATGTTGAATGGCTAGCTAATATTGTACCAGTCATTAAAAAGAATGGTTCTTTAAGGGTTTGTATAGATTTTAGAGATCTAAGTTCTGCAACCCCTAAAGACGAATATTCTATGCCTGTGGCAGAAATGCTGATTGATTCTGCTGCAGGACATGAATATTTGAGCATGTTGGATGGTTATTCTGGTTATAACCAAATATTCATTGCTGAGGAAGATGTCCCAAAAACTGCTTTTCGATGTCCAGGGGCATTAGGTATTTATGAATAGGTAGTGATGCCTTTCGGTCTAAAAAATGCTGGGGCAACTTACCAGAGAGCAATGAATTCGATCTTTCATGATTTTATTGAGACTTTTATGCAAATATACATTGATGATATTGTTGTTAAGTCCTTTTCAGGAAAAGATCATATAAGCCATCTTCGACATTCCTTTCAAAGGATGAGAAAGCATGGTCTAAAAATGAATCCTCTAAAATGTGCTTTTTGTGTGCAGGCAGGGGATTTCTTAGGCTTTATGGTCCACAAGAAGGGGATCGAAATCAACCAGAATAAAACCAAAGCCATTATGGAAGCAAAAGCGCCATCAACAAAGAAGGAATTACAGTCTCTCTTGGGCAAAATAAATTTCTTGAGGAGATTTATATGTAACTTAAGTGGGAAAACGCAAGCCTTTTCACCATTGCTTCGAGCTAGCAAGGATGGGTTCGACTGGGGGCAAGATCAACAGGAAGCCTTCGACAAAATCAAAGAGTACCTGAGTCACCCCCTATTCTCTCACCACCTCGTGGCAATAAGTGTATGAGATTGTACATAGCTGCATCAGATAGAACTTTAGGGAGCATGTTAGCTCAAGAGGATAATGATGGCGTCCAAAGAGCCGTTTATTACCTTAGTAGAGTTTTAAATGATGCAGAAACTAGATATAGCATGATTGAAAAATTATGTTTATGTTTGTATTACTCTTGTACCAAATTGAAGCATTATATAAAACCAGTTGATGTGTATGTTTCTTCTCGTTATGACGTTATTAAACATATGTTGTCCAAACCTATCTTGCATAGTCGAATTGGAAAATGGGCATTAGCATTAACTGAATATTCTTTAACTTATAAGCCTTAAAAGCTGTTAAAGGACAAATAGTGGCAGACTTTATAGCTGACCATTCTACAAATGAGACCTCCCTGAACTATCTTGATGTGGAACCTTGGAAGTTATATTTCGACGGGTCAAGCCACAAAGATGGGACATGCATATGAGTACTTGTTATTTCTCCTAGTAAAATTCCAACAACACGTATAAAATTGAAGGCCGTTGTTCTAACAACGAAGCTGAATATGAAGCTTTAATTACTGGACTTGAAGTATTGTTGGAATTGGGGGCAACTCACGTCGAAATAATGGGAAATTTAGAACTGGTCATAAAACAAGTGACCAAAGAGTACAAGTGCATAAAAGAAAATTTGATTATGTACTTTGTAGTTATGAATCGACTGTTGAAAAAGTTCGACGCAGTTAGTTTTCGACACATCCCTAGACTGGAAAACCAGGTAACTAATGACTTGGCTCAGATTGCATCAGGGTATAAAGTTTCGAAAGACAAATTACATGATGTAATCGAAGTCAAAGTCAGAGGAAGGGTGGTGTCAGTAGGATTAGCCGCATCAGATTTGGAAGAAACTAAGCTCGGATATGTTGACGAAGACAATTTCGCAATTCTGGCAGTTGATAGTATAACTGACAAGGATTGGAGGAAACCTATAATGGATTACCTGAAAAATCCAATAGCTTCGACAGAAAGGAAAATCAAGTATCAAGCTTTAGGTTATGTCTTGTTGGGTAATGAATTATTCAAAAAGACTCCTGAGGGAGTATTTCTTAAGTGCCTCAGTGAGGCAGAAGCATACTTAGCCCTTTCGACTGTCCATAGTGGGGCATGTGGGGCACAACAGGTAGGCCATAAAATGAAATGGTTGTTGTTTCGACAAGGCATGTATTGGCCTACCATGTTAAAAGATTGTATTGAATTTGCTAAGGGTTGTCAGGAATGTCAAGTTCATGCTGGAATTCAACATGTCCCTGCGAGTGAATTACATCCTATAGTGAAACCTTGGCCTTTTAGAGGATGGGCTTTGGATTTGGTCGGAGAGATTCGACTAGCATCATCTAAAAATCATAAGTACATTTTGGTGGGTATTGATTATTTTACCAAGTGGGTCGAAGCTATCCCATTACCAAATGTTGATCAGGAAGATGTGATTGAATTTATCCAGAAGCACATCATCTATAGGTTTGGAATCCCAGAGACAATTACAATAGACCAAGGATCAGTCTTCACTGGTCAAAAGATGCAAGAGTTTTCTAAAGAAATGGGATTCAAGCTTGTAACCTCCACACCTTATTATGCTCAAGCTAATGGCCAAGTCGAAGCAACAAATAAAGTAGTTATTGGGTTGATAAAAAAGTAGGTGGGAAAAAAGCCAAGAAATTGGCACAGGACATTGGACCAAATACTCTGGGCATGTCGAACGTCCCCTAAAAAGGCAACTAATACTACCCCATTTCGACTGACTTTTGGTCATGATGCAGTTCTGCCTGTGGAAATTTATCTTTAATCAATAAGGATTCAAAGGCATCATGAGATTCCATCTGAGTTTTATTGGAATATGATGCTTAATGAATTAGTAGACCTAGATGAAGAAAGGCTCCATGCATTAGAGTTGCTGAAAAGGCAAAGAAAAAGGGTGGAGAAGTCTTATAACAAAAAGGTCAAGATTAAAACCTTTTCAACTGGAGATCTAGTGTGGAAAGTGATCTTACCTATGGATTGAAAGACCAGAACTTTGGGGAAGTGGTCTCCTAAGTGGGAAGGTCCTTTTCAAATTATTAAGGCATTTAGTAATAATGCTTATGAGATTCAAGAGATGGAGGGTGATTTAAGAGTCTTAAGGGTAAATGGGAAATATTTGAAAAAATATAAGCCTATTTTACAAGAAATCCATATTAAGACGTAAATTTTATACAAATTATAAAAGCCAAAATAGGCCATGTGAGGCCAAAATGGCATAAAAAAAACAAGTACAATAACATAAAACCCAGGAGAAAGATTATTCATAGTCTCTCCAATTAATAGAGTTGAGGAAGGCAACATAATCTTCGTCAGCTTCATCATCAGAGTTTCGTGCTTTGGAATTTCCTTTCTTGGGTACCTTCATCTTGGTTTCTCTCTTCTTGGCGCGAGATGTTGCTCCAGTTGAAGTGTCTTTGAGGGCAGTAGCTGTGGCCTCAGCTTTCCTTGTCTCTCCAGCCACCTTCTTGGTCATTGCCTTCTTTGAAGAAGTACTCATACTTGCTGTAGTAGGTGCAAGATATCCCAAGAGGGAAGAGGGTTTTATAGAGGCAAGGCTTTGTAAGGATTGGCTAGTCAACGATGGAAATATGTGAAATGACCCTTAGGAATAGACCCTAGGGTTGCGCTATTAATATTCCTTTATGGAATAGAAACTTGTGCCGTTGGAACACTAAGCTGTTAAAAGCTGCGCTATTTTTATGATTTCCAAGAAAAGAGGAAGAATACTTTAATTACTCAGTTAGCAAAGTAAAAAATATGTTTTGCAAGTCGAAGAGTTGATAGTAAACAGAAGAATTTAAATAAAGGCAATAGGGCATTAAGATTGTCTGTAAATGGGGCCTTAAAAGGACCATAAAATATGATGAACAAAAGTGGAACTACAAACAAGAAATCATATGACAATCAGAAAGGGAGCTTCGACTTCAACTCAAGGAAGGCGACCTTGTGATTCTGAAGGCATTTTTCACATAGAGCTTTGGTGAGTTTGGCTGCTGAAAGTTCTTTTTCAAGCGTTTGGGCCTTGTCAAGGAAGTCTATGGTGCGCTTCAGCTCTCTGGCCATTTCAGTATCGTCGAACTCTCCCAGCTCAAGGTTGCATTTTTCAGCCTTAGAAATCTTGTTCTGCAGCTCTTCAATTTGCTGCTCCCAGTCATCAATATTCTTCTGGTTCGACTCCACTTCTCCTGCCTTTTCTGTTGTTCAGTCTCTAGACCTTCGACCATAGCTTCTGATGCATGCGCATCATCCCAAGCTGAGGCTTCCAATCCAGTTGTGATTTCAATTTTGTCTTGGATCTTGGGAAGAGATCTTGGTATCCGTGAAATACCTATGGAAGCAGGTATTTTTGGGTTTGCCAATTCAGAAATAATTTCTAAATAAGACTTTGATCAGATATTTACGCATTCTGAATTAGGCGTCGCTGTTATTAATTCATACATCAAGTAATGTGTTGCACCCCAAATTTTACCCTCATTTTCCTGCTATTTGTTATTTTATTATCCTTCTCCATATTTTAATTTAATATTTATCTTAGCTTTTATTTGTCTTATGATTAGGTTAATTTCAATTTGGCCCATTTTATGTTATTTATATTTGAGTTGTTTTAGTTTTATTTAATTTAAATCAATCCTAATTTAAGTCAAATTTTAATTAACTAGGTTAATTATCCATTTAGCTTCTTTTAAATTAATTCTTAATCTAAATGTTAGTAGTTTGTTTTATTTTCAACAACCATACTATTAATATTATTAAGAGAATGTGCCCAAATAAGCTTACCATGACCAATTTCACGTTGTAATATTTTTTGGTTTCTTATTTCATTAATATGGACCAATAAGAATTAAGCTTGTGGGAGTTTGACTTTTCAACCATTCCCTCAACCAATGAGAGCATGACACGTGACACCAAAGAGACCAAAGAGAACCAAGTTCGTCTCTTCTCTCTCGTTCTTGCTGAGGAATTCTGAGTGATGAAGAGAAATTCAAAGCACTTTGAATCCATTCAACCACAATACCGTTGACGCGAATTCCCCAATTTTGAAATCTCCAAATCCATTGCTCTTCAAGCTCAACTGTGTGTTGCACAAAAAGTGGTTCCGAAAGATTACCAATTCCAGCATACGACTGCTCCATCTGCAAATCTGTCCACGCTATCTCCAACCTTTGCTCCATTTGGTACCCCTCTCAATAACATCAATGGAAGAGCTCTGAATCCATTCACAAAGCGATGAGTGTGACTCTGCACGTCTGAAATGTCGCAGCATGTTTATCTCCCAGAATTGGACCAAGTTTGAATTTCAAACGGAAAACCCTAATTGCTTAGCTTATGCCCACCAGATGTTTGTGGAATTGACCCGGCCCATGATGCTTCTCATCAACCCAATGCCTTGCCTATTTAAGGAGGTTCAATTTCAGTTCTTGACACCAACAATCTCTATGAAAACACACTAAATATTGGAGTTTAAAAGAGAAGGGAGTGAAGGTTGGCATCAAGGATTTGTGGTCAATCCAAGGAGAAACAAGCTCAGTTGGTAACCTTCTTTTCCTTTAGCTCTAATCTTTTCACTTGTTCATAGTATGATGGTTTAAATTTTGTTAATAAATGGCTGTTAAATGTTCATCATGGTATGCTTCTCTTTTCTTTGAGCCTATAATGTATGCATAGAGTTTATTGTCATCTAAGGTTGTTCATGTTACTAACCTTAAAATGATGTTGCGCATTTTGTTTTGATGTTAATACATAAGTTCTTGATTCCCTTGAATATATGTGATCGTATGCTTGGTGGCCTTTTGGAAATGTTTGTGGTATCTTGAGTTCTGTATCAACAGTCGTTTTGAATTTGTAATTTTTGTTTCCTCATGATTCTGTTTGATGTTGTAAGGTTTCTCTGTTTATCATGTCAACTGTCTATGAGAGTGAAGTGACTGTTTTTGTGCTAGCCCTATGAACCTATCCTTTGGATTACTTGAGTGTTGTATTTACTTTGGATGTTATCATTTGTTTCTTGCTCCTGAACATGTACATTGCCATGTGGTGGTTATGCTGTTAAAATATGAATGCCTCTATGTGTTTGATCTGTGATATATTTGGACTCTCATGAGTTTGTGTGAGTTTACTGTGTAAAGGTCTACCATGCTGATTAAAAAAATATGAAGCTTTGATGTGTTTTTAGCTTATCAATGCATATGGATCCATGACTGTCTTTGGATGTTTGAGATATTGGAACAAGATGTCTAAGTGAGTTTTGCATCTTGTTTGAAATTGTTATTCCATCTCTGCCCTGTATATGCTTGTACTGATCATGCCTTGTTGCACATTCCTGGTCATATGCACCTTGCTACCATTCTACACTTGCATCATGCCGTTGTCCTAAATGTGTGGGCCAGACTAGTATGTATCTCAATATGTTGTTCACATGTTCATGGTTTGATTTCATGATGTTATCCATTGGTATGATACCTATGTTGTTTTTTTGTTAAGTCTTAATGTCCCTGATTTCTGTTTGTAAAATGATTACAATCTCATTGTGGTATAAACTGTCAAGATTAATACTTGTTTCTGTTGACATATTTTAATGATATATGTACCTGAATGTAAGATGACCAACATGTGAACCTTTGCACCCTCTTGAACTGCTGATGTATCTTTAAATTATATAACATTTGCATTTATTTGCTGTTGTAATGATGGGCGAGGTTAACAAGTGACTCTTGGCATGTTTATCTTTTATACTAATGTTGGAGCATGTTTGTATACACGGTTTAGTCTTAACCTTGCTTATGGATGATTGAAGTTTGATTGTCTGGTTCACAGCTGTTGCTTTACCTATCCATATTGTTGTTTAAAAGTATGATTAGGGCTGGTTTCTATGAATTGGCAGCCATGGACTTATGTTACCCTTTTTGTGGATTGATTCTGTGGCATCTTGTGGGTAGAGGATGAATGTTAGTCTTGTTTGTATTGCCTTAGCATCACTCATGTTTGGTGTCTCAATGTTCTGCACATTTGCACTACAATTAGAGATTAGGTTACCATGCCACGAACCTATGTTTAGTTTTGTTTCTTACTCTCTTCTAGTTCCCTGTGAATGATTTTTGAGACCCTTTGTCTTTTTTTAACACCTGTTTTGAATGAACTTATGTCTATGCCAAATTTGCTGAATTTATGTTGGCACAAACCTGTGTGTTTGCCATCTATTTGTCATCTACATGTTGTACCTATATTTGAATGTATGTCCTTGCCAA
Source organism: Lathyrus tuberosus (assembly GCA_022829125.1). NCBI lineage: Eukaryota > Viridiplantae > Streptophyta > Magnoliopsida > Fabales > Fabaceae > Lathyrus > Lathyrus tuberosus. The sequence continues at coordinate 2,956,755 of JALAZF010000061.1, read as the reverse complement.
GTTTGTTGAGTCTATGTTTGCATAAACACAGTGTTCATGAAGTGTATGTTAACTTTGATATGCTTTAACTTGATTTCTAAGCCGTGCCATTATCTGTCAAATGATAACACTTGAGTAAATGATGATATGCCCTAACTCACATCTCCCTATAATATGTGTTGATCTGTTAAGTGCTTAGCTACTCATGCTTTGTTTTGCATAGTTTTTTTAGTTCAAATGTTATTTGATCCTCAAATACAAGCATGTTGTTGTTGCTGTATGTTTCCTATTTGAAATGCTCTTAATCACACAATCACACACCAATCACAAATGTGTTCTTAGGCTGCTATTTTTCTGGTTTAAATTAGGCATGTTCATGTTGTTTTTCTTTAGTTTTTTAGTAATGATGCTCTGTTCTGTCAGACCAGAGATATGCTATAGGTGTGCCAATTTGATTTGAATGTTGTCAGTAAGTGTTTTTTGTTTGGCAGCCTAGTTGAAACTTTCTCATTGATTGATCATTATCCAAGTTGCCGTTCATGCTAAAGTTAGGTCTTTTCTCCTATCTATGTTTAAGTATGTATGTTCTATATGCTTTTGGGCTTCTCATTGTCAATATCACTTGGTCTAGCTGCTTTGCACATTAACTGTCTGTTTGCTATGACATTTATTCTTGGTGTGTTGATCATGAATAACTATGCATTGGATTTGAGTTTGGTCATTACTGATTAATTTTTTCTGGCTGCCATTATTTTATTCTCATATGCTTTGTCTCTAAATTCTCACATGACCTTGAGGTAGCATGAAAGTCTTGGTGTGACATCTCCTCTCTTTTCTCAGTTTTCTTCTACTGATTATTATCAGGTTATATGACAACCATATCATAATAATTTTGCTGTCGTGATGAATGTTTGGTTTCTAATAATTCCATGCTCATTGCTCTTGTCTATGATGCCTCTTTGCTGCAAAATATTCTCCAGATCCCTCTTTACTTTGTGGCTATTTTGGTGTGTCGTTTGATAGGGCTTAGTGCAAACACATTACATGTTTGAAATCTTGCTTCCCTACTGTTTAATTTGGTTCTTATTTTGTTTGATTTGGATGTGTATTGTTTGAGTTACACTTGCTTGAACGTGGCTGTGCGAACGCTTAAGAATTTGAACCTTGGTAGGAATATAGGGCACGCGTGTTTGGTTTATTTGGGGACATTAACTTGTTTCGCTTTATGTATTTATCAAGTTGTATAATGTTTGGATGTACACGCCGTCCCAACGGTCACACACTATGCACTCCTTCTCCTTTCACTTGCCTTGCACGTGTTCGATCCTGCGGATCAACCCTTTTGTTTTTCTGTTTTTTTTCATTTTCGCCTTGTTATATTATGCATTGCTTGCGTCTTGTATTCACCGTGCGCGCGCAGCTCAGATGGTTGAAGTTTTGGCCATTTGAATCCTAGGGCGTGGGTTCGAACCACGCATGTGACATTTCCATTTCCTTTTTTCCTTAAAAACCTTTTTCTTTTATTTAAAGTTTGGTAATAATGCAAAAACACCTTTTTTTTTTATTTTTTTAGAGAAATCTGAATTTTATTTTAAAACTCCATATTTACTTCACTTAGTAATTTATTTTCATAATGTGCCATCTAAAAAGATTTACTCTTTTAATGTGAATTTTCTACTCTCATTATTTTGATTAAATGGTTAAATCTTCATTATAACCTTATTGATCTTTTAATGTTTAACTCATCTTTAATTTATCTTATTATTTGATTTGATTTGCGATTGGTATTGTCTAAACTTGCAATATCATCTTAATTGATTTTTATTCATGACTATATTTTGACTTATGATGTGTGATATATTTTCTCAAGATTAATATCTTTGGTTTGCCTTTGTCTAATTGATGTCTTGATATTTATCTCATGTCTACTCATCATGAAACATTTTTCCATCTTCATGCTTATGTTGTTGTTTCTATCTTCTATGACTTTTATTCTTTATCCTCTTTTTTCCCCATATTCCAAAGGAAGGTTAAACATGTTGACTCCTAAAGTCATGACCCCCACCTTAACTTAGGTAACCTCTTAAGAGAAACTTCAATTTCTTGGCCTCATCAGAGCCATAGAAATTACAACTAGCACTAGGAGAGAGTTCCTCAACTCTTAGTGATATTCATCATAATGAATTTATCACTTCCCCCGCTAACTAGCCTTTAGCATAGAACCCTTTAGCAAACATAAGATAACATTTAACAAGAGGCTCCCGTAGAGTACTACGGACGTTTAGGGTGCTAATACCTTCCCTAGGCGTAACCAACCCCCGAACCTTAGATCTTTCCCCTTAGGTTTTTCTAACGATCTTGAACCTTTCCTTTGGATAAATCAAAGTCGGTTGTAAAAGAAAATGATGCAAATTAATTAATAATTTGTTATCCGATTTTCACCGCAACAGAAATGGCGACTTCACTGGGGAGAGTTAGACCTATTGCTGGTCCTTTCCTAAGAGGGTTAAGCCTATCTTTGTTTTGTGTTATTCATGTTTTCTTATCTACTTGTATGATTGCTTGTATGTCATATCTGCTTGTATGCTTATATATCTGTTCTATGTTTGATATTATCCTGTTTGGTTTGGGTTGACATGATATCAATGAGTGAGATAAGTCCTAACCCGGACTTGAGAGAACACATATGCTTAGGAACCGTGGACATAGTCAAGGGAACTTCGAGGGAGAAATCCCAAAGGAGGGAACTTGAAGTCCACACTCAGTTGAGGCCCTCTCAAAAGTGGTATATGTTGAACGAGCAATCGTGAATGCGTTACTACTTTCGACCTAGGAGCCAGAGATACTGATAACTTTTAGTTACCCTTTACCCCCACTTGGCCTGTTTAGGACGTAGTGCGAGGACTGTGAGGGAGCAATCCCAAATGGTTGCTACGCGATGCTACACTCAGATGAGACTCTCTTAAGAATTTTATTGATCACCAAGCAATTGGAAACTCGATAAAATCCAAAAGATGGGTTGTCGACTCTGGGAACTCTTTTAGAACCTTGTCTTGCAGGTGAAAACCATAGTACATACCTTTGGGATGGGTAGACCTTTGACTTCATGCTCGTGACTTTTAACCTAGGTTGCTCTGTATTCTTTGTGCTTACCTGTCTATGTGTGTTTGTTGCATTCATCCTTGCATCATGTGCATTGTGTATTCAAGAAACTTAGTGTTGTTTTGCAAACTTTATAGGATGGATTTTGAAAAAAGGAAAACGAAGAAGTACACTTTCATTAGTCCAAAATTGGAAGATCTAAAGAATCTGGGTAAGCCAATCAATGAATCATCAATATTCCAGGACAAGTACAGGAAGATTTTCTCTCTGATGAAGACCAAGATGGTAGACGGATTGCTCCCTACTCTCATACAGTTTTATGACCCTATGTATCATTGTTTCACTTTTCCGGATTACTAGTTAATGCCTACGCTCGAGGAGTACGCCATTCTAGTTGGTATTCCCATCACCCCAAACCTACCTTACTCTGGTCTAGAGAGGACGCCTAAAGAAAAGGAAATCGCAGAAGCGGCTCATCTCAAGTTGTCGGAAGTTAAGGCTAACTTGGTTGTCAAGGGAGGACTTTTTGGGTTACCTGCCAAGTTTTTAATGGAGAAGGCCCGTCAGTATGCTAGCATGAAGAATATGGTGGACTTTGAAGCTGTTATGGCCCTACTTATTTATGGGTTATTCTTGTTTCCCAACATTGAGAACTTTGTTGATATGAATGCAATCAAGATCTTCATCACTGGAAATCCAGTTCCAACCCTACTTGCAGACGCCTACCACTCAGTGCACTTGAGGACTGCTCATAAGGGAGGGATGGTAACATGCTATGCCACACTGTTGTATAGATGGTATATCTCCCATTTACCCCATTCTAAGACCTTTTGGGATCTCCAAGATGGACTTCTTTGGTCAGAAAAGATCATGTCTCTCACCAACACCGATCTTGAGTGGTACCACCCATCGCTTAAAGGCAAGGATATGATTGTTAGCTGTATAGGATTTGCTAATGTACCGCTTCTTAGCACAAAAGGAGGCATAAGCTACAATCCTGCTTTGGCTTGTCGTCAACATGGTTATTCTATGGGAGCTAAACCTAATAACATTTACTTGGAAGGTTTGTTCTATGAAGAGGATAAGGACCCTGTACTTAAGGAAAAGATGGCTTACGCTTGGCGACATGTTCACACCAGAGGTATATCTGCTTTGGGTTTACTCGAGTGTTTGGCTTCAGAATCTTACACTCAATGGGTGCAAAAGAGGGCTGTTGAGTTGAAGATACCATATGATCGTCATGATCCTATCCCGTTAGCTCCCAGAGATCCTGTTCTCTATTTCACTAGCAATGAAGATGAATTAAAGATTCGATTGGCTCAAGCAGAGCGAGAAAGGAATGCTTGGATGAACAAGTATCGGATCCTTAATTTGAATGAATGAATTGCAGAAGAGTCTCAGGAGGAAGGAAGAAGAATCTGTCAAAAGAAGGAAGATGCAAGAGGACTTATTTTCAAGCACGTCATCTCTGCCCGAACCATGGAAGTCACGGTTAGTTGAGCTCATTGACCAGAATGAAAGGCTACAGAAAGAGAACCAGAAACTCACCATGAGGTTAAGGGGAGAAGATTGATTGATGGCTTAGGACCTAGTTTTCTTTATTTCATATTCTATTTTGGTTTTTTTGAAGATGTATTTGTCTTATGTTGTAATTCAAAACTTTATTATCAATGAAATGAGTTTTCCTCTAAGAAAAATGTTCCTTAAAATTTGCAAGGATACAATACTGAGTTCTCTTGAATCACAACCATCATTTTGCATTGCATCAGCATTTTTTTGCTAACTATCAAGAAACCAATGATATTTTTGCAGACTTTGTTGATATGGAATCTAAAAAGCAAGTTTGGCCTTATTACTTCGAGCTCCCGGAACTTCAACAACTGATCTGGATGTGCGACATGATTGAGGATCCTTTAGGCTTTGCTGACAAATATGGAAATCTCTCACAACTACTAAGGGTTCCAGTGACTGAGGGACCATTGGAAGTGCTGGTGCAATTGTATCACCCCAATTAGCGTTGCTTCTTATTTCCTGAGTTCCAATTGGTTCCAACCTTAGAGGAATTTTCTGCTATAATTGGGATCCCCGTCAACGATGCTCCAATTTTCTCCGGTTTAGAATCAATACCATCAGCTAGAGATATTGCAACGACTACCGGAATCAGATTTGCTGATATCCAGGCAAATTTAGTTGTTAAAGAAGGACGACTTGGACTACCTTCACTATTCTTGTTTGAGAAAGCAATGTACTTCAAGAATAGAGGAAAGGGGGAACTGTATGAGGCGGCACTTGCCTTAATGATCTATGGGCTGGTGCTGTTTCCAGGCGCGAAGCAGTTTGTTGATACTCAGGCAATAAAAATTTTCAGAATCCATAACCCAGTCCCTACCTTGTTGGCTGATATGTATCACGCAGTTCAAACCAAATACAACAAAGGATGTGGGGAAATTGTGTGCTGTGTACCTCTTTTATATAAGTGGTTCACAACCTACTTGCCAAAAACCCTGCTTTCTGGGAGATAGAACATTGTCAAGTGTGGATTGAAAAATTGATGAGTTTGAAGCACACGGATGTCAAAAGGCATAACCCAACAGAAGAAGGGATTGTCATAATTACCAGCTGCGGGGATTGCCCTAATGTACGCCTGTTGGGAAGAAACGTCTGCATTAACTACAATCCCATGCTCGCCCGTCGACAACTGGGTCATATGGGGAAGGGACCCATAATCAAGGAAGATTTACACATGATGTATTATGGGGAAAGAGACGGCTATGAAATGAAAATGTTTCTTGAGCAAGCATGGTGTAAAATCAATAAGCAGTTGTGGAAGGCAGAGTGCTCCGTCAATGAGACGCATCTGGAATGGTCTCGTGAGATAGCCAGTGTGATGAGGAGACCCTATTCCCATCACAATCCGCTCAGAACTAGACAAGGATTGGAGGAAACATTGACAGGATTGTTACTCGAGAAGAAAAGGATTAAGGGACGCATTGAGAAACTGATGAGGGAGACGGATGAGGAAGGGAAGACGTCCACCAGTGGATCTAACTTCTAAAGATCTTTCTGCTGGTTCCCATGTTATTTATTTTCATTGTTGTTGCTATCTTTTCAGTTATGGGAACAACCCACCTTTGTACTAAGAACATGAAGATACTCTGCTCCGAATGTAATGAATGCCAAATTCGCTTAATGAAGAAGAATTTTTGAAATATCATTGTCAAAAGCCTTGCAATCTTCTGTGTTTCTTGATAGTTTAGCTTTGCATTTGCATATCATTTTGCATCTTTTTGCATTGTTTTGCTAAACTGTCGAGATACTAAATTTTCTTTTGTAGACTTTGTGGAAAATGGACGCTGCTAAGAACATAAACTGGCCCGTCACTTTCCTGATCCCTAACGTTGAACATTTGATAGAGATCGGAGGAAGAATTGAAGATCCGCCAAGCTTTATTGACAAGTATGGGAACCTGCTATCATTAATGAAATTACAAGTAAAAGAAGGACTGCAAGAAACCCTGGTACAGAGGTATCATCCAGCATACCGATGTTTTATCTTTCCAAACTTCCAGTTAGTCCCAACTATAGAAGAATATTCACATATGCTAGGACTACCTGTTCAACATCATCCCCTTTTTTTTGGTGTAGAAGAGGAATTCATTAAGCAAGAGATTGCTGTAGGATTGGGGATCCGAAAGAGACACATCCGAGAAAACATGACCACCAGGGAGAGGTATCGGGGGTTACCTGCCCAATTTCTAATTGAGACAGCTCTCCACTTTCAAGAAAGCGGAAACTCTGCAATGTTTGAGTCAATGTTTGTTTTGTTGGTGTACAAGTTATTCCTATTTCCCAATGTTAAAGATTTCGTCGACGTCCAAGCAATCAGAATCTTTATGGGTCAGAACCCTGTTCCCACTTTACTGGCTGACATGTACTTCTCGGTCACCACGCAGACTATGAGGAGTAAAGGTGTGATTGTTTGCTGTGCTCCATTACTATACAAGTGGTTCATTTCATACTTACCTACGACACCAACGTTTTGGGAAGTAAGTGACAACACTCTTTGGGTCAAAAAACTAATGGAACTAAGGCATTCTGACATCAAGTGGTACGATACAAACCCTGAAGGAACCATAATAATTGTTAGTTGTGGAGACTATCCCAATGTGCCACTCATGGGTCGACTTGGTTGTATAAACTATAACCCTGTGCTCGCACGTTGCCAGTTGGGTCATCCAATTGAAGAAGACCTAGATCAGAAGAATTGGAGCTAATGTACTATGGATACGGAGAAGGATTTGAAGAAAAACTCAAGATGGGGGAAGCATGGCTTTTCATTAATTATCAAAAATGGATCACCAACGGTTCTGTCACTGAAGCCCATCTGAAATGGGCACGAGGGATTTCACTCAGTATGAGAAAGCCCACTCCATATCATGAGGCGTCCACCAGTGCCGAACAGAGAAGGATGGAGCTATTAGGGGAGCTGACTTTGGAGAAAGCCAAAACCAAGCGACTTATCAAAGAAATCATGGAAGGGATCAGGGAAGGCGAAGGGCTGCCCTATTTTCCATAGTTGTAATCTATTGTTATAATCCTATTTTAAAAGTTGTATTTCTTTTTAATGCGACCCGAACAATGATTGTAACACTTCCTTTCTGTAAGCACTTATCTTATTTTCAATGGAAAGTATGTTATTAGTAATCCTGTATTTTACACTGTTTGCGAACTCTTTTAGTTCTTGATGGTTTAGCCTGCATGTGCATCTCATCTGTATTTTCGCATGTGCATGTGCATTTCTTCTGTGTCTCATTGTCGTCTTGTCTTCTCCAGTTGTTGTTGTGATTGTTGAACCATTACCCTGAATTCTCTACATCGTTACAATAGCCGGGCGCAGACTTGAAGAGGAAGAATGTCTAAGAATTGCGAGAATTTGGATCAGGTTAACGACGAGCTCAGTGAATTGAGAGTGGGAATGGGGCAGATCATAGAGGCCTTGAGTATTATACGAGCAAAGATGGATACACAAGCCACTGTAGTCTCAGAAGTCATCGCTAAGACTGTTGAGCCGCCAATTATACCTATCGTGAACCCTACTCTAGGGATGCCATTTGAGTTTATACGAGCCACAGCTCCTCAATCTACGCAACAAGCGGTGCCGTTGCTCAGTGAGAATCAACAAGCTATTCCAACTTATGCTCCGCCTGTGTTGCAGACCCAATTCCAACCTGTTTTCCAGAACCAGCATCATTTTGATAATGACAACATATCCGTAGAAGAGGATGACAGTAATGAGAAATTAAGAGCCAATATGGAAATTATGCAAAGAAAGCTGAAAGCCATGGAGGGAGACAATGTCTTCAGTTCTGACCTTAAGGATATGTGTCTGGTCATCAATCTAGTAATTCCACCAAAATTCAAGTTACCAAGTTTTGAATTGTACTCTGGTGCTACGTGTCCTAAGGCACATTTGGTTATGTATCTCCGAAGAATGGCGGCATATATGGATAACGATAAGTTAATGATCCATTGTTTCCAGGACAGCCTGAAGGGCGCTGCCGCAAAGTGGTATTTAAGCTTAGACCAATCTCAGATTAAGTGTTTCCAAGATGTTATGGACGTTTTCATAAAGCACTATAAGTATAACTTGGATTTAGCTCCTGATCGTAGACAGCTATTGACCATGACTCAGAAGAACACTGAGTCATTTAAATAATATGCTCAAAGGTGGAGAGAGACTGCATCACAAGTTGAACCACCATTGACTGAGAAGGAATTAGCTGATTGGTTTGTAGACACTGTTAAATCGGAATTCTATGAGAAAATGATCAGTAATATTGGCGCTAATTTTTCTGATATCATTGCAATTGGCATGAAAGTAGAGGCAGGTCTGAAAAGTGGAAAGGTAGCCAGTTCACCAAACAGTTCCACTAGCGCCAGTATCAAGAAGTCTCCGGGTAATTTTCATAAGAAGAAGGAAGGCGAGACCAACGCTATTATGACAGGGAAGCGGAAGAATCCTAAACGATCTCTATTCCAACCACAACCAGGTCCCAGTTTTCCTCAATAGCCGGTTTACCCCATGCAGTTTGCACAACAACCACACGTGGCGTCTGTTATGCCCACTTTTAATCATCAGATAATGCAACAAGTTCCTGTTTCCCAACCACCAAATCAGCAGCAGTGGCCGAAGAACCAAAATCAGAATTACCAGCAGCAACGGCGGCCAGCGCCACAGCAAAATACCCCTCCAAGAAGACAGACAGTGACACCAAATTTTCCACCCATACCGATGACGTATACAGCATTGTATCCTTCGCTGGTGGAGCAAGGATTAATTGTTACTAGGCCATTGGAACCACCATCTGAAAAATCTATGCAGTTCTTCAATCCTAATGCAACATGTGCTTTCCATCAAGGGGAGTGGGCCATGATTTAGAAGGGTGTTTGGCATTAAAGAATTTGGTGAAAAGTTTGATAGAAAAGAACATTCTGTCTTTTGCTAATAACCAGCCAAATGTGAAGAGTAACCCCTTGCCAACTCATGGGTCAACTAATGCTGTTGAAGACGAGGATGAGGAAGTATTGATCTCAGAAGCAGCAAAGATTAAAACTCCCCTGAGAATATTTCATGCCAAGCTGTTCAGTGCCGGATTGGTCAAAGTTTGCCACGATGTTTGAGGAGAATGTGATGGTGGTAGTAAAGGGTGTTGGTTGATTCAAGATGATATTCAACAATTGATTGATGAAGGTTTCTTGCAAATTTTCAGAAAAGAAAGCAAAATAGCAGTGATTGAACCAGTGTTCAATCTGCCAAAGCAAGTGCCAGTGCTTGATGAAGAAGAAAGCGCATCAGTAGTCCCTGTGTTCAACAATCCTGGGGCAAATACCGTGAGCCCAGTGTTTAAGCGATCAGTTCTAAGATTCAACAAATCTGAAGTTGTTTCCCCTGCTGATCATACCAGGCAAAATAATTTCCCCAGGCCAGTCCCGTTCAGGTTCAGAGGGACCAAAGCATTACCATTTATCTACGAAAACATTACAGGTGGTAAGAAGAGGGAGGAAATGATCCCAAGGAAAGAGGTAGGGGTCGTTATAGAAGAACCGGTCCCAAGGAAAGAGGTGGGGGCTGATGAGAAGAACGTGTCTAATCTAGTAGGAATAGGAAGGATGACGAGGAGTGGAAGGATTCATACCCCTATGAACAAAGAAGTGTCTGATAAAGAAGGTGAGGTGTGTATACCTACCCATGACAAAGGTAAAGAAGTAATCTCCAAGAAGGATGATGAAGAGTTTCTCAGGATAATAAAAAGAAGTGACTACAGGGTCGTGGATCAGCTTCACCAGACTCCGTCTAAAATTTCTATTTTATCCCTGTTGATTAATTCACCAGTCCACCGATCAGCACTACAGAAAGTATTGGCTCAGGCTCATGTAGCCCAAGACATTACCGCCGGACAATTTGATCATGTTATCGCTAACATTACTGCATGCAATACGCTCAGCTTCAGTGATGAAGAACTGACCCAATCAGGTAGAAAACACAATCTTGCTCTGCATATATCAATGAAGTATCAGGAGGACACATTGGCTAGAGTTCTTGTAGACACAGGATCCTCTTTGAATATCTTACCAAAGAGGGCCCTCGACAAGTTGGCATACAAAGGAGGGATCATGAGACCCAAATCGTTAATCGTCAAAGCTTTTGATGGTTCAAGAAGATCCGTGATGGGGGAAATTGAGCTGCCAGTTCTGATTGGACCCCAGGAATTCAATGTTCTGTTTCAGGTTTTGGACATTAACCCTGCCTATAGTTGCCTACTTGGAAGACCTTGGATCCACGAGGCAGGCGCTGTTACTTCAACCTTACATCAGAAGATGAAATTTGTAGTCGATGACAAGCTGGTCATCATGCATGGGGAAGAGGACTTGATGGTTAGTAACCTGTCCTCCTTCCATTATATTGAGGCTGATGAGGATGCATTGGAAACTTCTTTTCAAGCCCTGGAAATAGCTAACGCAGTTATGATTGACAATGAGAAGCCAGTGGTACCAGAATATCCATCTTTTGCTTCATATAAGAGTATCCAGTCTGCCCTTCAAGACAGCGTGCCCGCAGGTTGGGGCGAAGTGATTGAGTTTGAGAAGAGAATCCGACACCAAGGGTTGGGTTACAGACCAACTCTAGGGGAGGAGGCTGCTTCAGGTACAAGAGAAAGGAGAATGAGGATAAAGACTGTGCAGGAGACATTTATCAGAGGTGGACACCAAGTCCATGCAATCATAGGAAGTACTGAAGAAGACGAAGACATTGATCGTTTGATTTTTCGCCAAGAAGGCGTATTAGGCAATTGGGAATCTGTTGAGATCTCAATCCTGTACTCGGAACCAGAGTAACTTGTCTAGATTTGTTGTTTTCATCTCCCTAGTCTTGCCCAAAGCTAGTGGATTGTTTTGTACGAGCCTCCATTTTCAAACTTTAAATCAATGAAATGACTCTTTTGCTAAATTTTTGTTGTTTTACTTTATTGCATTCTGTTTCCAAAAATGGAAATCTTTTTAAACAAAAGCATCTTCATCCCGCATGTTCTTGAATTGTTGTGCATTTTAATAATATAAGTCATTCTACCATGCAGAATGAATCATAAACCCATTGTATTCAATGACCTTGCCCTTACCATTGACTTCGACTCCCCTGTCTATCAAGCTGAAGAGGAGGAAGATTATGAGGTACCCAAGGATCTAGCAGATATGTGTGACTACCAGTATACGGATCTCCAGCCTCATGAAGAGCAGGTGGATGTTATCAATCTTGGCACTGAGGAAGAGAAGAAAGAAGTCAAGATTGGGGCATCGCTGAAACTAGAAATTAGACAACAGTTGATTTCGCTCCTTAAAGAGTATGTGGACGTGTTCGCCTGGTCCTACCAAGACATGCCTGGTTTAAATATAGATATCGTGGTCCACAAATTACCCCTCAAGCCTGAGTGCCCGCCAGTAAAACAAAAGCTTCGCAGAAGTCATCCTGATATGGCTCTCAAGATTCGAGATGAAGTAAAGAGACAGTTGGATGCCGGATTTCTGGCAGTTTCCAAGTACCCAGAGTGGGTAGCTAATATTGTTCCTGTTATGAAGAAGAATAGAAAGGTATGAATGTGTGTGGACTACAGGGATCTTAACAAAGCTAGTCCCAAAGATGATTTCCCTCTACCCCATATTGACACACAGGTAGGTAACACGGCCCGTTTCGCCATGTTCTCATTTATGGATGGTTTTTCAGGCTACAATCAGATTAAAATGGATCCAGCTGATATGGATAAAACCACTTTCATTACCCCTTGGGGCACTTATTGTTATAAGGTTATGCCTTTTGGACTAAAGAACGCCGGGGCAACATACCAATGGGCTATGGTGACTTTGTTTCACGATATGATCCACAAAAAGATAGAGGTGTATGTGGACGATATGATAGCAAAATCTCGAAATGAAGAGGAACATGTAGATCACTTGTTGAAATTGTTCAAGAGACTTCAAAAATATCAGTTGAGGTTAAACCCCGCAAAATGTACTTTCGGAGTCAGGTCAAGGAAGTTATTGGGTTTCATTGTTAGCCAGAAGGGCATTGAAGTGGATCCAGATAAAGTACGAGCAATTCAAGAAATGCCAGCTCCCCAAACCGAGTCCCAGGTCAGAGGATTTTTGGGCCGTTTGAATTACATCTCCAGGTTCATCTCCAACATGACTCCAATATGTGCGCCAATCTTCAAGTTACTCCGTAAGGATCAGCCAGTAGAATGGAATGCTGACTGTCAACAAGCTTTCGAGAAACTCAAAAGTTATCTCTAAGAACCTCCTATTTTAATTCCTCCGGTTCCCGGAAGACCTCTATTTATGTACTTGACTGTTTTGGAAGAGTCTATGGGCTGCGTATTGGGACAGCATGACGAGACTGGCCGGAATGAGCATGCAATTTATTATCTGAGTAAGAAGTTTGCAGACAGTGAAAGCCGTTACTCATTACTTGAAAAGACTTGTTGCGCTCTGGCTTGGGCCGCCAAACGTCTAAGACAGTACCTGATTTATCATACCACCTTGTTGATTTCCAAGATGGATCCAATAAAGTACATTTTTGAGAAACCTGCTCAAACGGGTAGACTTGCCCGCTGGCACATGTTATTATCTGAATATGACATTCAGTATGTCACGCAAAAGGCCATTAAAGGAAGTGTCCTTTCAGAATATCTTGCCGACCAACCAGTCGAAGACTATGAACCACTCAAGTTTGATTTCCCTGACGAGGATATTATGGCAGTAAAAGATTGTGAAGAGTCAAGCTCTGAAGAAGACCCCAGGGCTGAGTATAGGTGGAAGATGACGTTCGATGGTTCGTCCAATTATAAGGGACATGGAGTAGGAGTTGTTATAATTAATCCTGAAGGTGGATACACCCCTTTTACAGCCAGGCTGGATTTTGGATGTACAAATAATATTGCTGAGTATGAAGCATGCATTCTTGGTCTGGAAGCTGCAATCGATCTTGGAATCTGTTTTCTTGAAGTTATGGGTGATTCTGCTCTAGTCATTTATCAAATCAGAGGCGAGTGGGAAACAAGAGATGAGAAACTTATCCCTTATCAGGAATATGCTTTGGAATTGATTAAATGTTTTGATGAGATAACATTTCATCATGTGCCACGTACTGAGAATCATGTGGCTGATGCTTTAGCGACACTGGCTTCAATGTGGCAAGTTAGATTTATTAATGAAGATCCAGTAATTAGTATTGAAAGGAGAACTGAGCCTACCTATTGTCAGTCCATTGAAGAAGAATCGGACGACAAACCTTGGTTCCATGATATTTTGAACTTTAGAATCAAGAATATCCAGCCAACGCCTCCGTTCTTGATAAGAAGACTCTACGAAGACTATCAGCCAAATTCTTCATCAGCAACAGTGTACTGTACAAAAGGAATCATGATATGGTTTTGCTAAGATGTGTCGATAAGAGAGAAGCAAACTTGTTGGTCCATGACATCCATGAAGGAGCTTTTGGCACCCACGCCAATGGACATGCCATGGTTAGGAAGATTTTGAGGGCTGGATACTATTGGTTAACCATGGAAGCTGACTGCATTCAGTATGTTAGAAAATGTCAGAAGTGTCAGATTTATGCGGATAAAATGCACGTTCCTCCTACTCTGTTAAACGTGCTACCATCACCCTGGCCGTTCTCTATGTGGGGCATTGATATGATTGGGGCAATCGAGCCTAAAGCATCTAATGGACATCGTTTTATTTTGGTGGCTATTGATTACTTCACTAAGTGGGTGGAAGCCGTTTCATACGCCAATGTGACTAAGCAGGTAGTTGCACGCTTCATCAAGAACAACATCATTTGTCGTTATGGGATCCCCAATAGGATCATAACTGACAACAGGACCAATCTGAACAACAAAACCATGAAGGAACTGTGCAACGACTTCAAAATTGAACACCATAACTCTTCACCGTATCGTCCAAAGATGAACGGAGCGGTCGAAGTTGCGAACAAGAACATCAAGAAAATTCTTCAGAAGATGGTCAAAACATACAAGGATTGGCACGAGATGTTGCCATATGCACTACATGGATACAGAACATCAGTTAGAACTTCAACAGGGCAACCCCCTTTTCTCTGGTATATGGGATGGATGCTGTCCTCCCTATAGAGGTTGAAATACCCTCATTAAGAATATTGATGGAAACCAAGCTTGATGAAGCAGAATGGGTTCAAGAAAGATATGATCAGTTGAATCTAATTGACGAGAAACGCCTGACAGCCATGTGTCATGGTCAACTGTACCAGAAGAAGATGAAAGGGGCATTTGATAAAAAGGTCCGCACTCGAGAATTCTGAGTAGGCGAATTGGTACTTAAAAAGATTCTACCGTCACAAAAAGACGTCCGCGGTAAATGGGCACCCAATTATGAAGGTCCATTTGTAGTAAAGACATTCTTTTCAGGAGGGTCTTTGTTTCTTACAGCCATGGATGGTGAACAGCTTGCGCACCCTGTGAATGCAGATTCAGTACGAAAGTATTATGCTTGAAAGACATCTCACCTATATTCGGGAGTCCCCAGAGAAGTCAGCTGTTAGAGTCTTAGTCCATAGAGTTTGTTACTGGTCATTGAATACAATGTAACCCTTGCCAAAATTGCCATTTTGTCGCATTGTAATATTTCACGGGACTCTGCTATTTGGCAAGTCACCATATTTCAATGAATATCAATTACTGAGCCATTTTCTCGATTATTGTCATCTTTTTTTCTGCAAAACTTTGTCATTTTCACTTGATTTTGAAAACGGAAATGTTGCAACTTCTAAGAAAACACAAAATAAACTAAGTTTTACTCTGGAATTAAGACGTTTTGGAATCAAGTTAGTGCAGGAAGAGTTAGTAGTACAGTATTTTTTGGCATGAATCTACCATCTCTAGAGGAAAGAAGATTGCCCCGGTTATCCTTGATGTTTGGGTTTTAGGGTGTTGGCCTGTGTTATCGTTTCTTCTTTCTTGTTTTGCGTTGTTCGCGTCGTTTCTAGCATATAGCTAAGCATATGCATCATACCTTAGCATCTTGTGCTCTGTTTTGCTTGTGGGCCTTTTGTTGGTGCCTGTCTTTATTTCCCCATGAAGTAAAGACATTCTCGGTTTGCCTTGTGTCGTGCTTGTTCGGTCTTGACCTTTGCGCGCCGGATTGGAATCTTTAAACCTTTTACTGTTCCCCGAGAAGTTTAACGTTAAAGAATTTTAAAACTGTTCTCGTTTGAATCGCGTCAGACTTGAGCTTAGACTTTGTTTGAATCGTGTCAAGCATCGTCTATTCGTTTTAAAACCTGTTCTCATTTGAATCGCGTCAGACTTGAACTTAGACTTTGTTTGAATCGTGTCAAGCATCGTCTATTCATTTTAAAACCTGTTCTCGTTTGAATCGCGCCAGACTTGAACTTAGACTTTGTTTGAATCGTGTCAAGCATCGTCTATTCATTTTAAAACCTGTTCTCGTTTGAATCGCGTCAGACTTGAACTTAGACTTTGTTTGAATCGTGTCAAGCATCATCTATTCGTTTTAAAACCTGTTCTCGTTTGAATCGCGTCAGACTTGAACTTAGACTTTGTTTGAATCGTGTCAAGCACTGTCTTGTAAAATTGTTCTCGTCTGAATCGTGTCAGACTTGAACTTGTTCTTGTTTGAATCATGTCAAACTCGAATTTGGACCTTGTTTGAATCGTGTCAAGCATTGTCTTGTAAAATTGTTCTCGTCTGAATCGTGTCAGACTTGAACTTGTTCTTGTTTGAATCGTGTCAAACTTGAACTTGGACTTTGTTTGAATCGTGTCAAGCACTGTCTTCTTGTTTTAAAACTGTTCTTGTTCGAATCGTGTCGGACATTGAACCCTTACCTTGGATTTTTGAAAACTTGCTTTAAGCTAAGCTTCTTGGAACAAATTTCTTCAACCCTTAAGGCTCCTGTCTGGTGCGCAGGGTTTGTCTCTGTCTTCCTGGCTTTTCTTGAAGATCCCATTTTGAACTCTTCAATTTAAGATCCCCAGGAAGTCTTTGCTTGTTTGTCTGTCGCTTTCAGGCTGATCCCCAGTGATCAGGTTTTTCTTTCTGGTGTCGTGCCCAGGAAGAATGTGGGTTTGTTTTGTCCCCAGTAGTCTATCTCCCCGGATCTTTCCCAGTGGAGTTTGTCTGTGGTCTTTTCCCCAGTGTTTCTTTGGAGTCTCCCCGGTGGGTCTTTTTTGTTGGTTAGCTTGTATCCCTAGTGAGGTGTTTCTCATGGATACTAGCTTTCGTCCTTCCCAGTGAAGCTCTTTGGTCTTTTTGCTTCCTGTTTTCCCCTTGGTGTCTTGTTGCGTCTGCATTTTCTTGCATCTTCTTGGCATCATGTTTGTTGCATTGCATATGTGTGCATCTGAGGGCAAAATTTTTGGTTATCTGTATTTAAAAATCTTTCACTGTTGATCACATGAGGATCTTCATCTCTCATGTCATCAAGTGAAGATATTTAAATAGGGGCAACTGTTGCACCCCAAATTTTACCCTCATTTTCCTGCTATTTGTTATTTTATTATCCTTCTCCATATTTTAATTTAATATTTATCTTAGCTTTTATTTGTCTTATGATTAGGTTAATTTCAATTTGGCCCATTTTATGTTATTTATATTTGAGTTGTTTTAGTTTTATTTAATTTAAATCAATCCTAATTTAAGTCAAATTTTAATTAACTAGGTTAATTATCCATTTAGCTTCTTTTAAATTAATTCTTAATCTAAATGTTAGTAGTTTGTTTTATTTTCAACAACCATACTATTAATATTATTAAGAGAATGTGCCCAAATAAGCTTACCATGACCAATTTCACGTTGCAATATATTTTGGTTTCTTATTTCATTAATATGGACCAATAAGAATTAAGCTTGCGGGAGTTTGACTTTTCAACCATTCCCTCAACCAATGAGAGCATGACATGTGACACCAAAGAGACCAAAGAGAACCAAGTTCGTATCTTCTCTCTCGTTCTTGCGGAGGAATTCTGAGTGATGAAGAGAAATTCAAAGCACTTTGAATCCATTCAACCACAATACCGTTGGCGCAAATTCCCCAATTTTGAAATCTCCAAATCCATTCCTCTTCAAGCTCAGTTGTGTGTTGCACAAAAAGTGGTTCAGAAAGATTACCAATTCCAGCATACCACTGCTCCATCTGTAAATCTGTCCACGCTATCTCCAACCTTTGCTCCATTTGGTACCCCTCTCAATAGCATCAATGGAAGAGCTCTGAATCCATTCACAAAGCGATGAGTGTGACTCTGCACGTCTGAAATGTCGCAGCGTGTTTATCTCCCAGAATTGGACTAAGTTTGAATTTCAAACGGAAAACCCTAATTGCTTAGCTTATGCCCACCAGATGTTTGAGGAATTGACCCGGCCCATGATGCTTCTCATCAACCCAATTCCTTGCCTATTTAAGGAGGTTCAATTTCAGTTCTTGACACCAACAATATCTACGAAAACACACTAAATATTGGAGTTCAAAAGAGAAGGGAGTGAGGGTTGGCATCAAGGATTTGTGGTCAATCCAAGGAGAAACAAGCTCAGTTGGTAACCTTCTTTTCCTTTAGCTCTAATCTTTTCACTTGTTCATAGTATGATGGTTTAAGTTTTGTTAATAAATGGCTGTTAAATGTTCATCATGGTATGCTTCTCTTTTCTTTGAGCCTATAATGTATGCATAGAGTTTATTGTCATCTAAGTTTGTTCATGTTACTAACCTTAAAATGATGTTGCACATTTTGTTTTGATGTTAATACATAAGTTCTTGATTCCCTTGAATATATGTGATGGTATGCTTGGTGGCCTTTTGGAAATGTTTGTGGTATCTTAAGTTCTGTATCAACAGTCATTTTGAATTTGTGATTTTTGTTTCCTCTTGATCTGTTTGATGTTGTAAGGTTTCTCTGTTTATCATGTCAACTGTCTATGAGAGTGAAGTGACTGTTTTTGTGCTAGCCCTATGAACCTATGCTTTGGATTACTTGAGTGTTGTATTTACTTTGGATGTTATCATTTGTTTCTTGCTCCTGAACATGTACATTGCCATGTGGTGGTTATGCTGTCAAAATATGAATGCCTCTATGTGTTTGATCACTGATATATTTGGACTCTCATGAGTTTGTGTGAGTTTACTGTGTAGAGGTCTACCATGCTGATTAAAAAAATATGAAGCTTTGATGTGTTTTTAGCTTATCAATGTATATGGATCCATGACTGTCTTTGGATGTTTGAGATATTGGAACAAGATGTCTAAGTGAGTTTTGCATCTTGTTTGAAATTGTTATTCCATCTCTGCCCTGTATATGCTTGTACTGATCATGCCTTGTTGCACATTCCTGGTCATATGCACCTTGCTACCATTCTACACTTGCATCATGCTGTTGTCCTAAATGTGTGGGCCAGACTAGTATGTATCTCAATATGTTGTTCATATGTTCATGGTTTGATTTCATGATGTTATCCATTGGTATGATACCTATGTTGTTTTTTTGTTAAGTCTTAATGTCCCTGATTTCTGTTTGTAAAATGATTACAATCTCATTGTGGTATAAACTGTCAAGATTAATACTTGTTTCTGTTGACATATTTTAATGATGTATGTACCTGAATGTAAGATGACCAACATGTGAACCTTTACACCCTCTTGAACTGCTGATGTATCTTTAAATTGTAGAACATTTGAATTTATTTGCTGTTGTAATGATGGGTGAGGTTAACAAGTGATTCTTGGCATGTTTATCTTTTATACTAATGTTGGAGCATGTTTGTATACACGGTTTAGTCTTAACCTTGCTTATGGATGATTGAAGTTTGATTGTCTGGTTCACAGCTGTTGCTTTACCTGTCTATATTGTTGTTTAAAAGTATGAATAGGGCTGGTTTCTATGAATTGGCATCCATGGACTTATGTTACCCTTTTTGTGGATTGATTATGTGGCATCTTGTGGGTAGAGGGTGAATGTTAGTCTTGTTTGTATTGCCTTAGCATCACTCATGTTTGGTGTCTCAATGTTCTGCACATTTGCACTACATTAGAGATTAGGTTACCATGCCACGAACCTATGTTTTGTTTTGTTTCTTACTCTCTGCTAGTTCCTTGTGAATGATTTTTGAGACCCTTTGTCTTTTTTTAACACCTGTTTTGAATGAACTTATGTCTATGCCAAATTTGCCGAATTTATGTTAGCACAAACCTGTCTGTATGCCATCTATTTGTCATCTACATGTTGTACCTATATTTGAATGTATGTCCTTGCCAAGTTTGTTGAGTCTATGTTTCCATAAACACTGTGTTCATGAAGTGTATGTTAACTTTGATATGCTTTAACTTGATTCCTAAGCTATGCCATTATCTGTCAAATGATAACACTTGAGTAAATGATGATATTCCCTAACTCACATCTCCCTATAATATGCGTTGATCTATTAAGTGCTTAGCTACTCATGCTTTGTTTTGCATAGTTTTTTTAGTTCAAATGTTATTTGATCCTCAAATACAAGCATGTTGTTGTTGCTGTATGTTTCCTATTTGAAATGCTCTTAATCACACAATCACACACCAATCACAAATGTGTTCTTAGGCTTCTATTTTTCTGGTTTAAATTAGGCATGTTCATGTTGTTTTTCTTTAGTTTTTTAGTAATGATGCTCTGTTCAGTCAGACCAGAGATATGCTATAGGTGTGCCAATTTGATTTGAATGTTGTCAGTAAGTGTTTTATGTTTGGCTGCCTAGTTGAAACTTTCTCATTGATTAATCATTATCCAAGTTGCCGTTCATGCTAAAGTTAGGTCTTTTCTCCTATCTATGTTTAAGTATGTATGTTCTATATGCTTTTGGGCTTCTCATTGTCAATATCACTTGGTCTAGCTGCTTTGCACATTAACTGTCTATTTGCTATGTCATTTATTCTTGGTGTGTTGATCATGAATAACTATGCATTGGATTTGAGTTTGGTCATTACTGATTAATTTTTTCTGGCTGCCATTATGTTATTCTCATATGCTTTGTCTCTAAATTCTCACATGACCTTGAGGTAGCATAAAAGTCTTGGTGTTGCATCTCCTCTCTTTTCTCAGTTTTCTTCTACTGATTATTATCAGGTCATATGACAACCATATCATAATAATTTTGCTGTCGTGATGAATGTTTGGTTTCTAATAATTCCATGTTCATTGCTCTTGTCTATGATGCCTCTTTGCTGCAAAATATTCTCCTGACCCCTCTTTACTTTGTGGCTATTTTGGTGTGTCGTTTAATACGGCTTAGTGCAAACACATTACATGTTTGAAATCTTGCTTCCCTACTGTTTAATTTGGTTCTTATTTTGTTTGATTTGGATGTGTATTGTTTGAGTTACACTTGCTTGAACGTGGCTGTGCGAACGTTTAAGAATCTGAACCTTGGTAGGAATATAGGGCACGCGTGTTTGGTTTATTTGGGGACATTAACTTGTTTCGCTTTATGTATTTATCAAGTTGTATAATGTTTGGATGTACACGCCGTCCCAACGGTCACACACTATGCACTCCTTCGCCTTTCACTTGCCTTGCACGGGTTCGATCCTGCGGATCAACCCTTTTGTTTTTCTGTTTTTTTCATTTTCGCCTTGTTATATTATGCATTGCTTGCGTCTTGTATTCACCGTGCTCGCGCAGCTCAAATGGTTGGGGTTTTGGCCATTTGAATCCTAGGGCGTGGGTTCGAACCACGCATGTGACATTTCCATTTTCTTTTTTGCTTAAAAACCTTTTTCTTTTATTTAAAGTTTGGTAATAATGCAAAAACACCTTTTTTTTTTTTTTTTTTTTAGAGAAATATGAATTTTATTTTAAAACTCCATATTTACTTCACTTAGTAATTTATTTTCTTAATGTGCCATCTAAAAAGATTTACTCTTTTAATGTGAATTTTCCACTCTCATTATTTTGATTAAATGGTTAAATCTTCATTATAACCTTATTGATCTTTTAATGTTTAACTCATCTTTAATTTATCTTATTATTTGATTTGATTTGCGATTGGTATTGTCTAATCTTGCAATATCATCTTAATTGATTTTTATTCATGACTATATTTTGACTTATGATGTGTGATATATTTTCTCAAGATTAATATCTTTCGTTTGCCTTTGTCTAATTGATGTCTTGATATTTATCTCATGTCTACTCATCATGAAACATTTTGCCATCTTCATGCTTATGTTGTTGTTTCTTTCTTCTATGACTTTTATTCTTTATCCTCTTTTTTCCCCATATTCCAAAGGAAGGTTAAACATGTTGACTCCTAAAGTCACGACCCCCACCTTAACTTAGGTAACCTCTTAAGAGAACCTTCAATTTTTTGGCCTCATCAGAGCCATAGAAATTACAACTAGCACTAGGAGAGAGTTACTCAACTCTTAGTGATATTCATCATAATGAATTTATCACTTCCACCGCTAACTAGCCTTTAGCATAGAACCCTTTAGCAAACATAAGATAACATTTAACAAGAGGCTCCCGTAGAGTACTACGGACGTTTAGGGTGCTAATACCTGCCCTAAGCGTAACAAACCCCCGAACCTTAGATCTTTCCCCTTAGGTTTTTCTAACGATCTTGAACCTTTCCTTTGGATAAATCAAAGTCGGTTGTAAAAGAAAATGATGCAAATTAATTAATAATTTGTTATCCGATTTTCACCGCAACATAATGCATCGATTTTATTTATTTAATTGATCAATTTATTTACTCATTTCAATGAATATTAGAATGTTAATTATAATAAGATATTTATTATAATCCGTTTTTATTTCAGGTTCTTGTATGAAAAATTGATGCTCCCGCGTCAATTGACTGAAAGATACTCCTTCTTGGCTCCCAACTGTGTCAATGCAAATTTAATCACTCGAACTCCAGATGAGGTCAAAGATCACTTAGTGCGTGCATTTATGACCAACATTGATACAGAGAAGTTGTATCTTTTAGCGTATAATACTGGCCATGGGTAAGATTTTCATCCTAACTTCCTTGATTATAATTTTTCGCTTTTTTACGTTGTGTATAACATTTCCATCTATACTTTTGTTTTATTTTACAGTGGACACTGGTTGTTGCTTGCGATTAATTCGATAAAAGAAATTGTCTATTATCTGGATTCGCTAGAGGGTGATTCCACAAAATACCAGGAGATGAAGAATATGATTGATACGTAAGCGCTTTTCTTTAAAAAAGCGCTGCCTAAAGTGGGACTTTTAGCACCGCTTTATAAGCACTGCTAAAGGGGGACATACGAAAGCGTTTTTCTTTGGAAAAGCGCTGCCTAAAGGTGGACCTTTAGCAGCGCTTTTAAAAGCGCCGCTAATGGGGGACTACGAAAGCGCTTTTATGTAGAAAAGCACAGAAAAGCGCTGCTATATGGATCCTTAGGGGGACCTAAAACAACGCTTTTTAAAGGAAAAAAGGGTTGTCTTTACCTTCAACAGCGCCAGCTTTGGCAGCGCTGCTAAAGGTAAAAAAAAAAAACGCTGCTAAAGGTCTCCTTTGGCCTAGTGCTTGCGGTCCAACCTCTCCTGCTACATAAGTGTACCTATATCAAAGTCTCTCAATAACAAATGAACCTTGATTAGATTGTATGCATAAGAAAAGAATGAATTAATATGTATATTATACATATTAATTAACCCTTATTATTTTTATATAAACAACAAAGCAAGTTTAATAAGTTAAAAATAATTGATAGACAAGTTATAAGAAATTTCTTAGGTATCCGACAAACACTTGGAAAAAGTGGTAATGTCAATCAATAAACTAAACAGTTTTTGTAAACTAATCAAACCCCAAATTTTATTAAAAACAAAAAGGATTATATAGTGCATATTATTGTTGTAATATGGATCATCAAAAGGAAAAATAAATGAAATATAAGCATATCGTCAATGAAGTATCCATTCCTTTCATATCAAAGCTTGTAGAAAATACCATACTAAAAAATAAAAAATCTCAAACTCATGATGGATCCCTCTAACACTCTTGGATAGCTGCAAGAACCTATTGAGATGTTCAAAGAAAAAATGTGAGGAGAGTGTAATAAAATTCCCAATTGTGACAGGAAATCAAATAAGTGTAGGTTATTGTCATAGAAACAAGCATCTGTCAACAATAATAATCTTATTAATAAAACCAGGAACATGCAATCGAAGTGCATAATTATCACATCCACCATCAACATTTCTTTGGTGCAGCGACTCTTTAGGTGCACATTTTTATGGACTAAATGATAATTCCATCTAGACAAAAAAAAGAAAACAGAGCACAACACATTTTCTATTTTTGCAATCCATCATAGAGAACTTTTCCAAACGTCTTTATGTTTCAAGCGCTTCATGTTTCATTTAGGTTAGATTTTTAATATTCAATATGCTCTATAACAGATTTTCCTTAGGTTTTACGCGGATCACTAATGGAAAAAGGTTTTCTAAGGACAGTGAATATAGTAACAAACGCTTAACCACCCCCTCGGCCATGAAGAAAGTCGAAGTGAATAAGTTTTTTTTAAAAAAATAAATTGGTTATACAAAATATTAAAAATACATTTTAAAATTTGTTTCCCAATGAGAAATTTTATTTTGCATATCCAGGTCCTACGCAAGATGCTAGAGATCTGTTTCCCATTGAGAATTTTTATTTTGTGCATTTACAATCCATCCCAGAGATCTGTACCCACTAATGATCAAAATAGACAGTGGTGAGTATTTCCTCTCTTTAAAGAGGCTACACATAAGTTAGTCTTAGAGTAAAATCTATTTAACGAGTGCTTTTATAATAAAATATGATTAATACCTACCCCCTCAATTTTACTATAAAACTGAGGTTTTATATCTTCTCCTTTTAACTATCACCTCAGTGATACAGAAAACCGAGGTGAATAATTATTATTTTTATAAATAAATTGTTTACACAAAATATTAAAATACATTGTTTACAACAAATCTTTAGTGATACCCAAATGTTGTTGCATACCCATTAAAACAATTTTTTTGAAACAAGAATGATTTTCTGCACTTGCAATCTATCTACTAAGTACTCTTCAAAGGTTGAGATCCCTTCTTTGTTGGTTAAACTTCATTCTTTGTTTAACTTGAAGCAAGAATGATTTTCTGCATCTCCAATCTATCAGCCGTGTACTCTTCAAAGGTTGAGCTCCGTTCTTTGTTGGTTAAGCTGAATTCTTTAATTAACTTGAAGCAAGAATGATTTTCTACATTTGCAATCTATCAACTGAGTACTCTTTAAAGGTTGAGTACACTTCTTTAACTGAGGTTTATTCCAAAAATACAACAACGACAACATCAACACCATTATGTTGGGATGGTGTATATGGGTATTTTTCGACGCCATTAAATGATTTGAGATTTTTAATATTTTTGACAGACTATTGTTATTCGCAGCTGGAAGTATAAATTGAAGAAGATATTTGAAATATAAGACTTCGACATTTCGACACTGCTGGAAGGGTATGTTGTTTCGACATGAAGTTTGAAATTTGTATGTAAAAGGACGTTACCTTTGGCAGATTACGCGTGGAGCAAATCTGATGGAGAAAAGACATGCAAGAAGCCATGTGTCGTATTTTTAGGAAGTAACTGTTATTAGCAGTTATTTTATTTGTATATAAATAGGATAGTTATGATAGGAATCAATGTGTTCCAAACTTTGTACAAATTACCACAATTACTCAAAGTAACCGTGTGAGAGAAACGAGTGTTCTGGAAAATGTATGTATGGAAAACACCAGTTTACATTTATGCACTTTAATAAAATTCCAAGTTTTTCTTCATTTCTTTACATTCAAGTCATTTCCTTTACTTTGACAATTTACTTTATTTCTCGTTTAAACTTATCTTCAATTATCTTTTCGCCATATTATACCTTTGTTCTTTTAGTCGAAAACCATTAAAAGAAACCTTAGCAAATACAAAACGAATACCTTCCTATTCAAATCAAAGACACTTTCAAAAGCACTTTGTCCTAGGATTTGTGTGGTTGGTCCTGTTAGTAAACTAATTTTCATAAATTAGGAAACCAGAGATTGTTCGTCAAATTTACCCAGCGAACAAATTGGCACGCCCAGTGGGACCTAGTGCATTTGTTTAGTTTGTCCTTTGTTCTTATAGCAAATTCTTAGAATTTTTTTTTTCATTTCGTTGATGATTCTAAGGAGTGGCAAGTTAGCCGTGAACAACGAAGAAAGACCAAAAACAACAAGAATAAGAAGAATGGCGAATCAAAACGCGCCTAATAATCAAAATGTTAACAACCCAACGCCTATTCCTTCGATAGGAGAAAATACGGCGCCAGTTTCTGTATCAGAGGCAATACCATCATCAACGGGGTCGACACCAGCGTTTTCGGTATCCCAAAACGTGCCTAGTGTCTCTACAGTTGGACCCCAAATGCCTTATATGACCCCTCCTCCTTTAGGGGGTGTTCATAGGCCATTTGCGACGAATTTTTCAATGCCTCTTCATAATAGAGAACAACCTTATGGAATGCCAACAACGGTGATGGCAAGTTTGCACAATGCGTCATCATTATACTCTGATCCTTTGGTTAATGTTACTTCGCCCCTACAAGGATCAGGGTCTGGTGCAAACCACATAGGCAGAATGGGTCAGCCTGTGTCAACAGGATACCAAACTTATATGCCTGCAATCACTAACAATTCTGCACAAGTAATTAGGCAACAAATGGACGAAAGCAACCATGATATGGTGCAGATGCTAACGCAACAAATGAGGGTTGTGTTTAATCCTTTAATACAAAACACCACCCAAACGAACTAGTTGTTAGCAGCGCAAATGACGTGCATTGCTGATTTCTTTGGTGTTTCTCAAACCCAACCAAGGGAACAAATAATTCAGAATCCCAGAGCAGTTGTCGAAGAGGAAACCACAATAAACCAGAGGCCAGCGAATGTTCCTCAAGTAAACCCTAGAAACCAAGAGGTAGTGGTCGAACAGCCTCATGTCGAAATTCCTGTCCAACAAGAGCCTAGAAGGGTGTTAGTCCATAGAGACCAAAATGCTGATGATGTTGTGCAACAATTGCGTCATAACAACATGCCAGCAGAAAACAATTTAACAGCCATGGTCGAAAGGATTATGGCCAGAAATGGTGTGAATGTGGGGCTGCAAAGGCCCAGTTATACATCCCCATTGTCTGAGTATATTTTGCAACAAGAATTGCCCCCAAGATGGAAAGTCCCCAAGTTTACCAAATTCTCAGGGGATACTAGCGAATCCACTGTCGAACATGTGGCCCGTTACTTGATCGAAGCAGGGGAAATTGCACACAATGAAAATTTAAAAATGAAATATTTTCCAAGTTCTTTAACAAAAAATGCTTTTACTTGGTTTACGTCTTTGCCTGCAAATTCGATCCATACGTGGGTCCAGTTTGAAAAATTGTTCCATGAACAATTTTACATGGGACAAACGAAAATAAGTTTGAAGGAGTTGGCTAGTGTTAAAAGAAAATTCTCTGAGCCAATTGACGATTATTTAAATAGGTTTAGATTACTTAAGGCGAGATGTTTCACGCAAGTGTCTGAGCATGAATTAGTCGAAATGGCAGCAGGTGGTCTTGACTATTCAATTAGAAAGAAATTAGACACTCAATATCTGAGGGATATGGCACAATTGGCGGATAGGGTGAGACAGGTCGAACGTTTAAAAGCCGAAAAAACTAGAGTAACTAAAAATAAGAAAGAAAGAGTGGCTTATGTGGGGGTATGTCAAGAAGATGATGATGACGAGAGCGAATCATTTAGTTTCGATGAACAAGAAGTTGACTTAGCAGAATTGAAACAGGGTCCGCCATACTCCTGTAAAGTATTGGCTCCGTCGAATGGAAAAAACCCAGTCGAACCTGAAAAGAATGATAAGTTTTGAAGGGAAATTTGCGATCTAAACGCAGCGGAAAACAAAAATTTCCCTTTAGAGATCCTTACGAAAGATCATGATCTGTGATAGAAAGGTTACATTTTGTGGCGATGAAACCTTTGATTCCAAATCTATGGATGATCACGAGCGTTGTACGATGAACAACGCCTCTACTCAGTCCACACGAATAGCTTCCTTCAGTCACAGTGCTAGCTGATTACGATTGAAGGTTTTGAGTGAGGGAGAGGAAAAATAGAATACGGCTAGGGTTTCAACAACAACTACTTTGAGCTTCTGCACAAGGGTTCTATTTATAGAACTACTTGTGTGGGCTACAAGCTAAAAAGCCAAACTCAATAATAATATTATTATTATATTATTATAATAACTATTATTATAGTAAATATAATTTTATTATTATTATATTTATTTTAATAACTATTATTATAATAAATATAATTTTATTATTATTATATTTTATAACTATTATAAAATTAATGATAACTATTATTATGTTACATGGTACCTTACCATATTCCGTATTCCATTCAAGTGCACCGTACCTTACGGTGTTCCTTATTTACTCTATCTCTTCTCCAACTGTCCTTATGTATGTGACCCTGTAGGATTTTGCGACGTTGGCAATTATATTAAATCATATATTTAACATAATAAACAGTGAGCGGTATCTAGCAACAAATCACTGCTACCAGTATAAATATTACTCCTAATATTCATACCTATGTCAAGACTTGATAACTCCTTATCCATGATCCATGAGATGTGATCATCAGTCTATCTACATAATAGTCTTAATGCTTTAAGGCTATCCCATTTCACATTAAAGCTCGACTATGGATGCTTTAAGAATAGTGTCCTTATGTTTAATGGAATCTCATGATTAAGTCATACTTAATGTTTCATTAAACGAACTAGCTATTCTAGGGACTTTATCATTTTGAAAAAACAAACATAATAAAGAAATGCCTTTTATTATTAATAAATAATTTGATACAAGTGCCAAAAGTATTGGCCTCTAGGGCTTACCCCAACAATCTCCCACTAGCACTAGAGCCAATCAGGCATACCCCTAATACCCATAGATCTAGTATGACCATTATGCTTCAGCTGTGCAAGAGGTTTTGTTAGTGGGTCAGCAGTATTGTCAAGTGTAGGTACTCTGCATATCTTCACATCTCCATGATCTATTATCTCTCGAATGAGATGATAACGCCTAAGTATGTGTTTGGATCGTTGGTGAGATCTAGGCTCCTTAGCTTGTGCGATAGCACCATTGTTATCACAATAGAGATCAATGGGGTCCACAATGCTAGGGATTATGCCAAGTTTACTAATGAACTTCTTGATCCAAACAGCTTCCTTCGATGCATTTGAGGCAGTAACATACTCGGCCTCGGTTGTAGAATCAACAACTGTTTCTTGCTTTGAACTTTTCCAGGTCACAGCGCCACCATTTAGGCAGAACACATACCAGATTGCGATCTAAAGTCATCCTTATCTGTCTGGAAGCTAGCATCGGTGTAACCAATTACTGCGAGCTCTTCCTGACCTCCATATATCAAGAATGAGTCCTTAGTCCTTCTCAAGTACTTAAGGATATTCTTGACAGCTACCTAGTGAGCATCACCAGGATCAGATTGGTACCTACTCGTTGCACTTAAAGCATACGAGACATCTGGTCGAGTACATAACATGGCATACATGATAGATCCTATTGCATATGCATATAAAATCTTATTCATGCGATCCCTTTCTTCCTTTGTTGAAGGGGATTGTGTTTTTGATAGACATAGGCCATGTTGCATAGGTATGAATCCTTTCTTGGAATCATGCATATTAAAGCGTCTCAACACTTTGTCTATGTATGTACTCTGACTTAGACCAAGCAGTTTTTGTGATCTATCTCTATAGATCCTGATTCCTAATATATAGGCTGCTTCACCAAGGTCCTTCATAGAAAAGCATTTCCCTAACCAAGCTTTTACTTGTTGCAAGGTAGGGATATCATTTCCAGTGAGTAATATGTCATCTACATATAATACCAGGAAAACGATTATGATCCCACTAACCTTCTTGTAGACACAAGGCTCATCTTCATTCTTTATGAATCCATATTGTTTTACAGTTTCATCAAAATGAAGATTCCAGCTTCTGGAAGCTTGCTTTAATCCGTAGATTGATCGCTGTAACTTGCATATCTTTTGGGCTTCTTCGGGTATGTCAAATCCTTCAGGTTATGTCATGTACACATCCTCAAGAAGATTCCCATTAAGGAAAGCAGTCTTGACATCCATCTGCCATATTTCATAATCATGATATGCAGCGATAGCAAGTAAAATCCAAACAGATTTAAGCATTGCAACTGGTGAAAAGGTTTCATTATAGTCTACACCATGAATTTGTTTATAACCTTTAGCAACTAGTCTTTCCTTATAGGTATGTACCTTACCATCCATGTCAGTCTTCTTTTTGAAGACCCACTTGCATCCTATAGGATTAATTCCTACAGGAGGCTCTACCAAGGTCCAAACCTGGTTTGTGTACATGGAATCCATTTCAGATTTCATGGCTTCTAGCCACTTCTCAGACTCATGACCAGTTATAGCCTCTTGATAGGTTACAGTCTCATCTTGATCCATGAGTAATACTTCACCTTGATCATTTATGAGATATCCATATCTCTCTGGTTGGTGACGTATCCTGCTCGACCTACGCTGGTCTTCTTCTACTTGAGCAGGTTGCTCTTCCACAACTACTTGTGGTTCCTGCTCTAATTTCTCCATAGGTGTATCAATGCTTTGTGATTCTTGAATTTCTTCAAGCTCTACTTTCCTCCCACTGATTCCTTTAGAAATAAAGTCCCTTTCCAAGAAAACTCCAGTTCGAGCGACAAACACTTTGCCCTCAGAAGGATTGTAGAAGTAATACCCTCTTGTTTCTTTAGGATACCCCACAAATAAGCATTTGTCAGATTTGGGCTCAAGCTTAGTTGAAATTTGTCGTTTTACATAAACTTCACAACCCCAAATCTTCATGTAAGACATATGTGGTTTCTTACCACTCCATATTTCATATGGTGTCTTTTCAACCTTTTTGGATGGAACACGGTTAAGTGTGTAAGCTGCTGTCAGTAGTGCATGTCCCCAAAAGGAGTTTGGAAGATCGGCATGACTCATCATGGATCGGACCATGTCTAACAAGGTTCGATTTCTTCTCTCAGATACACCATTCCATTGTGGTGTTCCAGGAGGAGTGAGTTGGGATAGAATCCCACACTCTTTTAGATGGTCATCAAACTCTAGGCTTAAATATTCACCACCTCGATCTGATCGAAGAGTTTTAATATTTTTACCTAGTTGGTTTTGTACTTCATTCTTAAATTCCTTGAACTTTTCAAAGGATTCAGATTTGTGTTTCATTAAATAGACATAACCATATCTATTGAAATCATCGGTAAATGTGATGAAGTATTGAAAACCTCCTCTAGCTGGTATGTTCAGTGGTCCACATACGTCAGTGTGTATGAGGGTCAAAAGATCATTAGCCCTTTCACCTTTTTCTGTGAATGGGGACTTTGTCATCTTTCCAATTAAACAAGATCTACATGTATCATATGATTCGTAATCAAAAGAGTCCAATAGTCCATCTTTATGGAGTTTGGAGATGCGTTTCTCATTTATATGGCCTAAGCGACAATGCCAAAGGTAACTTGGATTTAACTCGTTAGGTTTCATCCTTTTATTATTAATGTTATAAATTGGCATTTCAAGATCAAGGACATATAATCCATTGTTCATTTTTGAAGTAGCATAGAATATATCACTCAAATAAATAGAGCAACAATTGATCTTTATTATAAATGAAAAGCCAAACTTGTCCAAACAAGAAACGAAAATAATATTCCTGCTAATTGCAGGTACATAATAACAGTTCTCTAACTGAATTTTTAAACCACTAGGTAAAGTCAAAACATAAGTTCCTACGGCTAAAGCAGCAACCTTTGCTCCATTTCCAACTCGTAGGTCGACTTCACCTTTTGCCAAATCTCTACTCCTTTTTAGTCCCTGTACATTGGTACAAATGTGAGAACCACATCCAGTATCTAATACCCATAATGCAGAAGTAGATAAATTTATTTCTATAACAAAAATACCTGAAGTCGAAGTCACCACACCATTCTTCTTATCTTCCAGGTACTTTGGGCAGTTTCTCTTCCAATGTCCGGTCTTACCGCAATAGAAGCAAGTGCCCTCCTTTGCTATACCTCCACTAGGCTTCAAAGCAAGGGTAGTATGTTTGGGTTTGGCAACTTCCTT
Organism: Lathyrus tuberosus; assembly: GCA_022829125.1. Lineage (NCBI taxonomy): Eukaryota > Viridiplantae > Streptophyta > Magnoliopsida > Fabales > Fabaceae > Lathyrus > Lathyrus tuberosus. The sequence continues at coordinate 2,924,817 of JALAZF010000061.1, read as the reverse complement.
GCCTTTCCATTTACCAACCTGCTTGGTGGGCCTTTTGTTCTGTTTCTTTCCATTACTGACCATCAGAATGGATTTCCCTTTTGTCTTCAGGTTTTTCTCAGCCGTTCTTAACATGTTTAGGAATTCAGGATGAGTTTTGTCCATGTCATTCATGTTGAAATTAAGGACAAATTGACCGAAGCTTTCGGCAACGATTGCAGGATCAAATCAGTCGCAAGCTCCTTTTTGAGGGCAAATCCCAATCTTTCAAGATTCTCCACATACCCAATCATCTTGAGTACATGGGGACCTACTAGGGTCCCCTCAGAAAGCTTGGCTTGAAAAAGGGCTTTTGAAATTTCAAACCTTTCATGCCTTGCCTGCTCTTGATAAAGCATTTTCAGATGTTTGATCATATCGAACGCTGCCATGTTTTCATGTTGCTTTTGCAATTTAGAATTCATGGTAGCCAGCATGAGGCAAGCAGTTTCATTGGCATCATCGACATGCTTCTGATAAGCATCTCTTTCAGCCTTATGAGCAGAACTAGGAGGTTCCTCATCAGGAACAGGTGTCTCTAAGACATACAACTTTCTGTCATGTTTGAGGACAATCCTCAGATTTCGGTGCCAATCCAGAAAATTTGTCCCAGATAATTTTTCCTTATCCAGAATTGTTCGCAAAATGTTATTAGATGTGTTTGTTGTCATGGTAATCTACAAAATGGAATGGAAAAATATAAGTGTCATAACATATTCAATTAGGCCTTTAATTAAATATGCTCCCACTATTTTACTCAAACCAAATGACCCTCATCATTTGATTCGGAAAATCCCGTTGGAAGATTTTCTAGTGGATCGAGACCCATATTTCACTTTGTTTTAAGTCAACGTTAGGCTGATTACACAAAACTTAGCTATTTAGGTAGGAACTCCTTCCAATTGTATCCAATACAATTCTCGAATGTTTCAGTTGGGTGAATAACTCCTTATTCCAATCCATCATATGGACTATTCCCAACTCTTGCTTCTAAACGCATATAATCTTATTATATTTTGTTTAGTTAAGTTTGAACCATTATTTTAGAAATTGGATATTACAATTATCCCATCGCACCTTACTAATATAGAACATGCACCTCGCGTAAGGCGAAACCTACAATATTCGATACTAGTCTTGATGAGTTCTAAAACTTGGAAAGCAAAAACTTAATATTTTGTTTTGAGGGATTTTTAATTAGTTTGATCTCACCGGCTTATTTATCATATAAATCGTTCCTCACACATGCATACAATATATATCAACATACATACATACAAATGAAACAGTTATGGCACCTAGCGCAATTGTTCTCCCAAGCCAATGAGAGAACTTAAGCTAAACCTAATAACGATCTTCACTACTCCAAGCAAGATCTCCAAGACTATCCTTCTTTGTTTTGTAGTCTTCTCTTTCTTTATAATAATACATTACATAAAGGAAACTCGTTTTACATACGAGGGAGTGAGATGAGAAAAGAAGTTACATGATGAGAATAAGAGAGAGGCACGACACGCAGGTCGTATTTATAAAATCCAAAACAAAGAAAAATAAAAAAAAAACTAAGGCCATAACTGATCACCACAAGAAAAATAATAAATTTTTTTTATTATTATTATATTTATTATAATAACTATTATTATAATAAATATAATTTTATTATTAATTTAAATCCTGTTTATTAAATAAATCAAATTAAATTTTTGGCGAATGCATGACCTGAAGCACAGACTGCATTGACGCAACATTTGCGCCGTCATACTGCCTGTGACGACCGTCACAGTTTCCATGGCGACCGTCACACATCAGCCCATGACGACCATCACAAGGCTATGGCAACCGTCACACCTGCAAAATGAGTAATCTTAATCGCAGACGGCGCAACCCTTGTGCCGTCACACTCTAATGCCACAATTTCATACCTTCAACACACCATGATCAATAATTCAATATGATTGATCCGTATGTTATCGCTTCACCATACTAAAGTCGGATTCCGAAGTAGATAACCACAGATCGCTCAACCGAATGATAATCATTACGTGATTTGAACTGACGAAATAAAATAGTATATCCAATATACCATCTTTGCATCAAAGTTAATCATATCACATATGAATTAGATCGATCATATATGTGTAACTTATGGACGATTGACATATCACTGCTTCACCATACTATTGTCGGATTCCGAAGCATAGTCAATATCAATCATCCAAACCGTACACAATTTGATGCCAAAAAATTCAATATCTGGATTTGATTTAATTTTTACGTGTTTTAATCCAGTTAAAACAAAATGACAGAAAATAAACAATTACCAGACTCATGGTTTCGTAAGTGGCTCTGATACCACTGAAGGGAAATTTGCGATCTAAACGCAGCGGAAAACAAAAATTTCCCTTTAGAGATCCTTACGAAAGATCATGATTTGTGATAGAAAGGTTATCTTTTGTGGCGATGAAACCTTTGATTGCAAATCTATGGATGATCACGAGCGTTGTACGATGAACAACGCCTCTACTCAGTCCACACGAACAGTTTCCTTCAGTCACAGTGCTAGCTGATTACGATTGAAGGTTTTGAGTGAGGGAGAGGAAAAATAGAATACGGCCAGGGTTTCAACAATAACTACTTTGAGCTTCTGCACAAGGGTTCTATTTATAGAACTACTTGTGTGGGCTACAAGCTAAAAAGCCCAACTCAATAATAATATTATTATTATATTATTATAATAACTATTATTATAATAAATATAATTTTATTATTATTATATTTATTATAATAACTATTATTATAATAAATATAATTTTATTATTATTATATTTTATAACTATTATAAAATTAATAATAACTATTATTATGTTACATGGTACCTTACCATATTCCGTATTCCATTCAAGTGCACCGTACCTTACGGTGTTCCTTATTTACTCTATCTCTTCTCCAACTGTCCTTATGTGTGTGACCCTGTAGGAATTCGCGACGTTGGCAATTATATTAAATCATATATTTAACATAATAAATAGTGAGCGGTATCTAGCAACACATCACTGCTACCCAAGTCACAAAATTGTCATGTGATCTGACAAAACCTTTTGTGATAGTACTTGTGTGTACAATTACCCTTTTGCCCCTATGTCTATATTGAACACAAGGCATATACCGTGTCATCCTTGTTCAGTTCAATATTGGGCCCTTAGACATTTATCCTGTTATGCAGGATGGGCAAATTACATCTAGGCTACTCATGTCCCTCAGCATGCTTTGTGAAGTACCCATCAACTGTCTTTATGATCATCCAGTTACGGACAATGTTTGATCAGCAATAAAGTACTTGACTCTACATCTAGGGTACATAGTAGTTTCAGGTCGAAGGGTGGTATACACCACTATCACCATGAGAGTAACTTATGACACTTTGCATAACATTCTATGTAGTACTCTCATAGTGGGTCAATCCAGTATAAATATTACTCCTAATTTTCATACCTATGTCAAGACTTGATAACTCCTTATCCATGATCCATGAGATGTGATCATCAGTCTATCTACATAATAATCTTAATGCTTTAAGGCTATCCCATTTCACATTAAAGCTCGACTATGGATGCTTTAAGAATAGTGTCCTTATGTTTAATGGAATCTCATGATTAAGTCATACTAAATGTTTCATTAAACGAACTAGCTATTCTAGGAACTTTATCATTTTGGAAAAACAAACATAATACAGAAATGCCTTTTATTATTAATAAATAATTTGATACAAGTACCAAAAGTATTGGCCTATAGGACTTACACCAACAAGTTTCCTAAAAGGACTTATACATTCGACGTCACTAAGTGTGACGAAATATTTGACTTGTTAGTTAAAGATGGCCAAATGATAGTGCCACCTGGCACTAAAGTGCCTCTTGTAGAACAACAGAAAAAGAGAGGTTTTTGTAAGTACCATAATTTTTTAGGTCATAAAACATCTCAATGTTTCCTTTTCAGGGATCTGGTGCTAAATGCCATTCGTGATGGAAGATTGAAGTTCGGCGACAAGTCGAAGCCACAAATGAGGATCGATTCAAATCCGATGCAGATGGTCGAAGCCCACTATGCTGAACCATCCACAGTGAACATGGTGGAGGTCGAAGAGGGTTCTGACTGCAGCTTTGAAATGATAGAAGCCACTGAAGGTTTCTACATAAATGTGAACATGGTAGAGATCACTGACATCCCTACAGATGAAAGTGATGTGGAGGAAATATCCGAAGAATTGGTCAATAAACCAGTGATGATCAAGGTTACTGAATACCTTGGCGAAGGAAGCTTGAAGAATTGCATCAACAAGGAGGCCACTGAAGGTCTCAACAACGTGAACAAGGATGAAACCACTGAGGGTTTCAACAATGCAAAGAATGGCGAAACTACTGAAAGTTCCGTCGAGAAAGAGAAGGAGGCCACTGAGGGTCTCAACATTATAAATAATGACGAAGCTACTGAAGGCTTTGTCGAAGACAAGAATAAGGCTACTGAGGGCCTTAATGGAGACAACATGGGGTTTGAAGTTACTTTCTACCAAGCCAATACTGAGGTTGGCGAAGGTATCTCTAAGGTTAACGCAAAGACTACTGATGGTCCTGCGAAGCCAAATGTTTATGGGATTCTACGAAGGATAATAGAGGATCCCAGAGAGAAATATGTTGGTTTCTATTGTCAACATGACATTAAGAGGCCATCTCCAGAAGGAGATAAAAAAGAGGGCCAGGGAGATTTTAACCTGGCAAAGAAGAAGCATGAAATTGAGGAGGGGCTCACTTTGAAGATGAACAAGTTAAGTATTGGATATGGGCAAACAGCCAATGTTAATATGGTGGAGGTATCCCAGAAATCTCCAATGCAGACTGATGAAGAGCGCCATAGAGAGGAATATCAAAAAGTGGCATATCCTAAAGAGGAAGAGAATCTGATTGAGTTCCTTCAAAGGTGTCAGAAGAAAATATCTGAGGTTATGCTGTGCCCCCGCTGTAGCGCTGTGTTCGACAAGAAGGCAGCAGATAATTTAGAGGGAATGGAAAAAGCAAAATGGAAAGGAAACTGGGGGGCAGTTCCACTTGCTAGAACGGAGAGGTTCGACCCAAGGCGAAATGATCAAAACCAGCAAAAGTTTGGAGGAAGGCACCCAAATACCTTCAAACCCACCAACAAAGCTCCTAGTGATAAGTGGGTTCAACCAATCAGGGAGGCCCAGGGACAGAGAAAGTGGAAAATTTTTGAAGTTCAGAGGGGTTCTTCAATGGCTGGCAAGAAAGAAGGCGAAAGGCCAAAACCAAGGCCTTATCCCTCAGAGAATTATAAAGGCAAGAATCCCATGTCGAAGTCCCAATGGAGGCGATTCCAAAGACAAAAAAGGGTGGAAAAGGAAGCTGCTGAGAAAGGGGTTGCTGAGAAAGTTGCTGTCGAAAGAAGAAATCCAGAGTTAAGTAGCAATGTCCAAGTGGTGAACCGAAAAGAGGAATCTTACAGTAACAATTCATGCAATGCAATCGAACCAGTACCATCTAAAGAAAAAGTGGGAGAGGATGACGAAATGACTGACGACTTCAGGTCTGAGTCAGACGCGTCTCTCGACATCGTATGCAACGTGGTCTCTGTCCTTCCAAAAGAATACGACCAAGTCATGGAGGTCGAAGAAGAGGAGGATGTAATGGAGAGTGAAGTTATAGGGCACAGGCCAGTATGTTACTATATTATGAACAACGACTGTGTCGAGGAACAAAATGCTTTTTTTGAAAGGCCAGATGACTCCATGCGTGGCCACCTCAAGCCTCTATTCATAAAGGGGAAAGTGGAGAACGTGGGAGTGAACAAAATCCTGGTTGATGGAGGGGCTGCAGTTAACTTAATGCCCCATTATATGTTGAAGAGGATAGGGAAAGATGAGTCTGATGCAAAACCCCACAACATGGTATTATCAAACTATGAAGGCAAAGTGGGAACCACTTTGGGTGTTATCCAAGTGGATTTAACTGTTGGGACTATAACTAGACCAACGATGTTCATGGTCATAGCCTCAAAGGCTAATTATAATTTACTTCTGGGTAAAGAATGGATCCATGGCGTAGGTGCTGTGCCCTCGTCGATGCATCAGCGTATAGCTATTTGGCGAGCTGATGGAATTGTCGAAAACATAGAGGCGGATCAAAAATATTTCATGGCTGAGGTAAACCATGTGGATCGATGCAGCTTCGACAAACACTTGGCCCATATAGCTCCATGCACTCCAGCAACTTTGGACCAGAAGGCAACTGATAATGCTTTCTGTTCGCTGTATCTCCATCCCACATATGGTTTCCAGTGGGATATGGAAGTGGCCGATGAGGCAAACTATGTCTTTGGGACTGCACATATAGAGCCAACGGGCTGGGGAAATGAGTTTGGTGACGATGAGTGAGTCATCAGTGCTCGAAAAGATTTCGGCTTATATAGCCGAAAATAAACTCAAGGCGGCTCTTGAAGCCGAAGTGAAATACATGGTTGTCAAAGCCAATGGAAATGATTTCAACAAACAATGTCCTCAAAGGGACGTTGAAGAGGATCTGTTCAACGCAGAAGTTGGCGAATGGCAACATCAAAAGCTCAACGCCATTTATGATGACGAACCCTTGGGGTTTAAAAAGGATCCAGCGTCAACAGACATGAAGATGGTGGCGCAAGATCCATTGGAAGAAGTCGATTTAGGACTGGGGGCAGAAAAAAGGCCAACCAACATAAGTGCCAAGATGGACCCTCAGTTTAAAGTCGAGATAGTCCAACTGCTGAAAGAATTTAAAGATTGTTTCGCGTGGGACTACGACGAAATGCTTGAGCTGGACAGGAGTTTGGTCGAATTGAAGTTGCCTATCATAGCAGGAAAGAAACCTGTGAAGAAAACTCCCAGACGCTTCGCACCAGAGATTTTGTCGAAGATCAAAGAGGAGGTCGAAAGACTTCTAAAATGTAAATTCATCCGCACAACGAGGTATGTCGAATGGATTGCAAATATTGTTCCTGTAATAAAGAAAAATGGCAAATTAAGGGTATGCATTGACTTTCAAGATTTGAATTCAGCTACCCCTAAGGACGAATATCCTATGCCAGTGGCAAAAATGCTTATAGATTCTGCTGCAGGCCAGTATCTGAGTATGTTAGATGGATACTCTGGCTATAATCAAATTTTTATTGCTGAAGAAGATGTCCCTAAGACAGCATTTTGTTGTCCTGGAGCCATAGGCACCTACGAATGGGTGGTAATGCCCTTTAGTTTAAAAAATGCTGGGGCAACTTATCAGCGAGCCATGAATTCAAATTTTCATGATTTTATTGAAACTTTCATGCAAATCTATATAAATGACATTGTAATTAAGTCTGTTTCAGGCGAAAATCATGTAGACCATCTTCGACAGTCCTTTGAAAGGATGAGGAAGTTTGGTTTAAAAATGAACCCTCTCAAATGTGCTTTTGGTGTGCAGGCGGGAGATTTCCTTGGCTTTGTGGTCCACAAGAAGGGGATCGAAATCAATGAAAACAAAGCTAAAGCAATAATGGAGGCGAAAGCGCCATCGGAAAAGAAGGAGTTGCAGTCTCTGCTTGGGAAGATCAACTTTCTCAGAAGGTTCATCTCCAACCTTAGTGGAAAAACGCAAGCCTTCTCTCCTCTACTTCGACTGAAGAAGGAAGATTTTGCATGAGGGCAGGATCAACAAGCTGCATTCGACACAATCAAGGAATACTTGACCCATCCCCCAATCATAATGTCTCCTTGTAGAAGTAAAAGTATGAGGTTGTATATAGCGGTATAGATAGGACATTAGGAAGTATGTTATGTCAAGAGGATGAAAATGGCGTCGAAAGAGCCATCTACTACCTCAGTAGAGTCTTAAATGATGCCGAAACTAGGTATAATGTAATAGAAAAGCTATGTCCGTGTGTTTACTTTTCATGTATGAAGTTAAAACACTATATTAAAGCCAGTCGATGTATATATTTCTTCTCATTTTGACTTAATAAAGCATATGTTATCAAAATCAATTTTATATAGTCGAATTGGGAAATGGGTTGTGGCGTTGACTGAATATTCCTTAATATATTTGCCTTTGAAGGCTGTTAAGGGACAAGTGGTGGCTGACTTTATAGCTGACCACGCCATAAATGAAGATTATGTCAAATATGTCGAAATAGAGCCATGGAGACTATACTTCGACGGTTCCAGTCATAAGAATGGAACTGGTGTTGGGATATTGATTATTTCTCCTAATAGAATTCCAACAAAATTCAAGTACAAAGTCGAAGGATTATGTTCGAACAACGAAGCAGAATATGAAGCTTTGATAACTGGACTTGAAATTTTATTGGAATTGGGGGCAACTAGAGTCGAAATAATGGGAGACTCTGAGTTGGTAATAAAGCAAGTGACCAAGGAGTACAAGTGTGTTAAAGAAAATTTAATTATGTACTTCGTAATAGCTAACAGGCTCTTGAAAAAATTTGATAGTGTAACCATCAGACATATTCCTCGAATGGAAAATCAAGTGGCGAATGATTTGGCACAACTCGCATCTGGTTATAAAGTGAATGAAAAATTGGAAAAGGCCATTGAAGTAAGAGGAAGAGTTGTATCAACCAAGTTGTCCCCATCAGATTTGGAGACAATAAAGTTAGGGTATGGTGACGAAGAGAGTTTTGAGATATTTAATATAGACGATTCAAGGGTTGAAGATTGGAGAAAGCCCATTAAGGATTATTTACGAGACCCAAATCAGAAATTTGAAAGAAAAGTTAAGTACAGAGCGTTAAGTTATGTGCTTTTTGGAAATGAGTTGTTTAAAAAGACTTCAGAGGGAGTTTTGTTAAAATGTTTGGGCGAAGATGAAGCTTTTATAGCTTTGTCGAATGTGCACAGTGGAGCATGTGGTGCGCATCAAGCAGGCCATAAAATGAAATGGTTTTTATTTCGACAAGGAATGTATTGGCCAACAATGTTGAAGGACTGTGTCGAATTTGCAAAAGGTTGCCAGGAATCTCAGGTACATGCAGGAATACCACACGTTCCTGCAAGTGAGTTACATTCTATTGTGAAGCCTTGGCCATTTAGGGGTTGGGCTTTAGATTTAATTGGAGAAATTCGACCAGCATCTTCGAAAGGCCAAAGGTACATTTTGGTTGGAGTAGATTATTTCACAAAATGGATAGAAGCCATACCTTTGGTAAATGTCGATCAAGAAGCAGTCATAGAATTCATTCGAAAGCATATCATCTATAGATATGGGATACCTGAGACAATAACAACAGATCAAGGATATGTGTTTACGGGGAAGAATATGCAAATATTTGCAAAGGAAACAGGATTTAAGCTTTTCACTTCGACACCTTATTACGCTAAAGCAAATGGACAAGTCAAAGCAGCAAATAAGGTTGTAATAAGTTTGATTAAAAAACACGTGGGGACAAAGCCTAAGAATTGGCATAAGACTTTGGATCAAATTTTGTGGGCTTGTCGAACGTCCCCTAAAGAAGCAACAAATACTACTCCATTTAGATTGACATATGGACATGATGCAGTTTTACCAGTTGAGGTTTATTTACAGTCGATTCGAATTCAGAGGCATCATGAAATTCCATCGGATACATATTGGAGTATGATGATGGACGAGTTAGTTGATTTGGACGAAGAAAGATTAAATGCGCTGGATTTATTAAAAAGACAAAAAGAAAGAGTCGAAAAGTTTTACAATAAGAAAGTGAAATATAAGACTTTCCTAATTGGTGATTTAGTTTGGAAAGTAATTCTTCCCATGGATCGAAAAGACAGGTTAATGGGAAAATGGTCCCCTAAGTGGGAAGGACCTTTTCAGATTCTAAGAGTTTTTTCAAATGGCGTGTATGAAATTGAGGAGTTAGAGAAAGATAAAAGTGTATTTAAAATAAATGGGAAGTATTTAAAGAAATACAAGCCTATACTGCAGGAAATTAAAATAACAATGGAATAAGTTTGCATAAACAATAAAGTGGTGAAATTCGCCAAACAAATGGCATATATGTCATTACAAATAAAATTGGCCTTAAAAGGCTAAATTACAACGTCAACTTAGTAAAATATTTCTTAAGTTGGTCGAACTTGTTCTTCTGGATTTGAAGTCGACACTCACAAAGGGCTTTGTTTGTCGAAAGTTCTTCAATCTCTAGACTTAGTTTTTGGGCTCTGTTAGCATGATGCAAACCCACTATCAACTATTGATCAATTTCGTTTTGTTTGGGTTGCTGTAGTGCTTCTTTGGGTTTCTTCTCTCGGGAGATTTTCTTTTGAAGTGCAGCTATCTTTTTCTCCCATTTTTGGATTTTATTGTCGCACGCAACAGTCTCTTTTTTGTGTTGTTCAGAAAATTGTTCTAATTCAGAGACTTTGTTGGTAGATACAGCAACAACATCCCATTCGGCAAGTTGAGTCTCAGATTTATTTGTGATTTTCTGTGAATAATCTCTGAGGCGATTGAAGTCTGCTATTGTCAGGTCAATTATGGTGGTCAGGTCCACCACAGTGTTGCTTACTTCAGCAGGGGCTTCGAAAACATTAACTTGCTTCAGGATCTTTTTCAAGTCGAGGTGGGCGGCTGGATCATTTTCCAAAGTTTTGAAAAAGTCCACATCCATAATTTTTTCCTTAATTTCAGCCATTATAGCATCTATGGACTTGACGCCAGAAACTGTCCCAGAGGTAGTCGAACTACTGTAAGAAGAGTCATAGAAGGTGTGACGAGCGTTCAACATGGCCCTTAGATATTCTAATGTTTTTTGCACTTTCATGTTCTCAAGTTCTTCACGAGAGAAGTTGGTCGAACCAGTCCCCAACGAACTGGTTTTTGTTTGGTCAGGATGTTGTTGGGTGCTCTGTTCTGGTTCTGGTTCAGCACTTTGCTTCTTCGTCTCGTCATTTTCTTCTTCTTCATTATCTTTTTCTTCTTCGTCTGTTTCTTTTTCGACCTCAGTTTCAGTTTCAGCATCTTCATCCTTGTTTTCTTCATTTGATTCTGGATGAGGGGGAGAATTATCGTCAGAAGGGTTATCCATGGACATGGTTTCAAATGCTGCTTCAGTTTGTTGTTCTATGGTATCATCCGTAGGACTTGTTTCTTCTTGAATTTTGTCCGGATGAAGATTTTCATGCTGGGGAGTCTTCTGGGTTTGTTCGACCTCTGTTGCTGACTCCTTGGTCGAATCCTTTGGGGATGTGTTTGTTGCACTGGTGGGCTTGTAGGTTGGATCGCTGCTAGTTTTTGGGAGCACTTGTACCATGGGGTTTCCATGAATGTCGACTTGAGTCTGTAAAATGAATTAAAATTAGATAGAAAAAGAAATATACAGGGTAAAAAATCCATTAGTTGAAAGTTGGAACATACCTGAGGGATAACAGTGTTGAGGCTGGAGTTTCCACTTTCTGCAGGTTTGGGTTGAGATTCCAAAATTGGGCTGCTGGGAGGAGTTTTCTTTAAGGTTCTAGCAGTGGAGGATCTTTGGGAAATAGTTTTTGTAGTCTTTTTTCTTTTCAAAGGTTGATTGTGTTTTGGGGATTCGTCACCAGATTTTTCACTAGGGACTTTTGTTTCTTGTGTTTTTCTCTTTGGTGTTGGAGGAGGCTTTCGACTTACCTGAACATAACAATAGAACTTTATTAGTTTTTGGAAAAATGGAGGAAAGATTAATACAGAAGGAGGAGGTTGTACTTTCGCCACAGGGTTTTTGGTGGTTGTATTTTGAAGATCTTCTTCCATCCTTGCTGATGCACCTTCGACAACTGCTTTCTTGGCAGGAATTCTCAAAGCTAAGAAAAGGAGAGAAAAGTTAGATATAAATGTAAGAAAAGATACGTGGAAAGTAAATTTGGAATGTCGAAAAATGTTCCCATTTAACACCTTCAAGAATGGGAGTTTCCACGCGAACGTGTTCTATGCCAACATGAAGGTGACCTTTGAAATTGCCCGATGTGTACTTAGTCGGAACCACTCGCTCAGCACGTTTTTTATAATGTTGTCGAAGCAGTTTCATTGAATCCCCACAAATGAACCAATCTGGAAATGGAGGGCTTAATGCCAAACCAAATTCAGCAGAAGGTAGAGGGGGAAACTTTGGTGGATAAAGATTGAAAGCCACTTCATAACGTTGTTCTGGTCGAACGTATGAAGGCAATTTTAAACTATATAGTTTTTCTGTAAATTTTTGTTTTAAAGTGACGGCTGCTTCGCTTATGGTTCGACCAAGTTCATCAGGTCTATAGATAGTTTCAAAGTATTTTTGAAATGCTTGCACTTCTTTGATGTGTCTTGAAATACCTTTTTTAGTCTTGTCCTGCACAAGGGCAAAAGCTTTGGTTAGCTGAATATTAAAGGAAGGTACGTCAAAGAATTTGTTGGTGTAGTAATCTTTCCACCATTCGTCAAACTCTTGGGTACATAGAAAAGATGGTCGAAAGACCACTGGTTGGATTTCAACCGAGTCAGAATACTTGGCTGATAATGCTGCACTTTTTTCTTCATTATGGAAGGTGTTGTAAAAAATGAGGGAGCCTTTTCGTGGAAAAAGTGGCTTTGGTTTTAGTTGTATCAATCCAAATTGTCGAGAGACAAGATTTGGTTGGTAAACTACCAAAGTAATCTTCGACTTGCCAGGGTTAAGTTTGGAAGTTAAAAGCCTGGGTGTTAGGAAAGACTCCCAAACATTAAGGAAATCATCTTCATCTTTTTTCATTTCTACGGGTAACTGTCTGGTGAACCATTCTGGACCGATCGTCCTGTTGGCGAAAGAAGTTGTGACGTTTGGCAAACATCATAACATAACTGGTAAAAGCTTGTCGAAGGCTGATTCCTTCGTCAGTGGGTGTCAGTTGTACCAGCCTGGGCCATTCGACATCTCTGTCTTTCACTTTATCTTCATTTACGAAGTTCTTGATAGGGAGAAAAGCTTCGAAGGTGGCATTGAGCCACAATTGGAGGAGCCAAAATGGCCCAGAAAGGAGAAGATTGCCTTTGTTCTTCACGGTCTTAAGAAAAGTGACACTTTCGCTCAAAGACTCATAGAGATTCGCTAAAATCATTTCGCTTAAACATAATTTGCTTCCCACATGAAGTTGGTTAGCTATGGTAATATAACGCTTGGCTACCTGAAGAGATCTGGAGCAAAAGACATATCTTGATAACCATAGGGCTAAGAAGGCTATGTGCTCTTGGTCGGAGACTTCTTCAGATTGTTTGTCATGATAGTTAGCAATGTATGCAGTGAAGGTAGCTTTATTGGTGTCGAATCCTATGGAATCATCACAAAGGATGTTAGGATTGTAATCTGTTCCTAAAGGACTGAGACCAGTAATAGCAGCCACGTCGAAAAGAGTGGGAGTGATCATTCCACAAGGAAGGTGGAAAGTGTTATAGGTGCTATCCCAAAAATAAAGAGAGGCTAAGAGCATGTTGGGGCAGTAACCTGGGCCAGATTTCGACAACTGGATTAAGTCAAAAATTCCTAATTCTTTCTAGAATTGTGCTTTAACCTTTTCAACTCTGGCTAACCAAGCTATATAATCAGAAGGGTCTTTCGTCAAAGGGCAAGACCTAAAGATTCTAGCGTGATTCAAATAAGTTAGGTTAAGATCTTCATCAGCGGTCGAATCTTGATTTGTGTTATCAGGGGTTTCTTCTACAGGGTTTGTTTCAGCAGGTTTAGGCTTTGCACCAGCAGCTATGGGTTTGTAATGGTGGTAGGTAGGAAAAAATTCTTTCATTCTTACTGGATCTGCGTTTGGGTTTGGTAATGGACCTAGCATTGCGTAACATGAACCAGAAATAAGAATAGGGATGAGTACCTGGGAGAGATAAATGCTTTCTTTCTCCTTCTCATTTGGGGGCTCAGGAACATATTGTTTGTTGCCTACAATTTTTGGTCCTGCTATTCTGTGTGTAGGTGGTAAAGATTTGGAACCTTTGGAGTTCTTGCTTGTAGAAGGAGCTGTGGAAGTAGCCATTGTTGAAGAAGGAGTTGTAGAGAAAAATGAAGAAACAGAAGAAATCTTTTGAAGAAGAAGGAATTCTAAAAGATTAAAAGAAAAGGGTTTTGATGTATTTATAGGTGATAAAAACTGAAACGTTTAAGTTTTGGAGGATTTTTGATCGTGGCCCACGTGGCAGTTTTTCATGGAAGAAGTGGGGCGGTTGCAGTTGAATTACCTAGGACGTGCTAGGGTTTAGGCAATGATGTTGGTGGTTGTCAGAAACGTGGGCTGAGTTGATGTTTTGATAAAGTGTAATGATGGTTTTAGGGTCAGAATTGTCAAATCATGGAAACAGTTAACTTGCTGAGTCATTAAAGGCGTCGAATAAATATTGGCAACAAATGTTTTTTCTCTTGGATTGATCGAAAAATCATTTATTGGGGGGCAATCTGTATATGGGTATTTTTCGACGCCATTAAATGATTTGAGATTTTTAATATTTTCGACAGACTATTGTTATTCGCAGCTGGAAGTATAAATTGAAGAAGATATTTGAAATATAAGACTTCGACATTTCGACACTGCTGGAAGGGTGTGTTGTTTCGACATGAAGTTTGAAATTTGAATGTAAAAGGACGTTACCTTTGGCAGATTACGCGTGGAGCAAATCTGATGGAGAAAAGACATGCAAGAAGCCATGTGTCGTATTTTTAGGAAGTAACTGTTATTAGCAGTTATTTTATTTGTATATAAATAGGATAGTTGTGATAGGAATCAGCGTGTTCCAAACTTTGTAGAAATTATCACAATTACTCAAAGTAACCGTGTGAGAGAAACGAGTGTTCTGGAAAATATATGTCTGGAAAACACCAGTTTACATTTATGCACTTTAATAAAATTCCAAGTTTTTCTTCATTTCTTTACATTCAAGTCATTTCCTTTACTTTGACAATTTACTTTATTTCTCGTTTAAACTTATCTTCAATTATCTTTTCGCCATATTATACCTTTGTTCTTTTAGTTGAAAACCATTAAAAAAAACCTTAGCAAATACAAAACGAATACCTTCCTATTCAAATCAAAGACACTTTCAAAAGCACTTTGTCCTAGGATTTGTGTGGTTGGTTCTGTTAGTAAACTAATTTTCATAAATTAGGAAACTAGGGATTGTTCGTCAAATTTACCCAGCAAACAGATGGATAGCAAGGCCATGAATTTTTTTTATTCAAGATAGAAGAACATTCAAGATTTTTTCTGTCTTGCAATCCATCCCAAAGAATGATGTCTGGGAGTTTGGGGGTGACTTCATATTAGTAAGAATTAGGGTAAAATATATTTAACAAGTGATTTTATAGTAAAATCTTATTATTTTATGTGTCAGTTAAATAGAAAACCAAAGGGTTAGAACATTTTGTTTTCACTTATAAACAAATAAAATCATAAATTGTGATAGCTTGGAATCGAAGCTTGGTGTTATGAAAAACCTTGGGGAATGTATGTTTATTTTAAATAATAAAAAATTGCGCGCTTTGACTTTATTCATCGATTTTCTATTGTTCGAGGTGAAAGTTTCATCATGAAAAATGTTTTTTTTGTAGTGACAGCTTGATAACAAAGCAAAGCGGACAAAAATCCTAGAGAGACAAAAATGAAATGTATACTTGAAGGGTAAAGACATTGTTTAACCAACTAAAAGAAAGAAAACGCTTGCAACTTCATTCATAAAATCTCTATTAAATGTGACATGATCCCCTTTTGCCACCTGCTACAAGTTTTGACATAGTGAAAACAAAATCAATGTTTATTTTTAGACAACACTAACCTTAAAAAAAAACATATAAATTGTTCTTAAATAAACACAATATTATTTACATGAAATTGTTTTAGATCTTTGCAAAACATATGAATGTGAGTCATGAACACTAACATAACACAACAAATAACTTAAAAACATTTTTCTATGAATAAAGTTAGTTCTAGACAAAACTGAAGCATAACATATTGTCACAGTCGAAAATAAAAATCTCAATGGAGTCAATTAGTTCGTCGACATTCTAAATCGATTGTTATTGGAACTAGCAATCTTTCTTTTCCATTTGAGAAACATAAAATTCAACCGTAAAGGGTTTTGAGGAGAGAAAGATAATCTATTATTTATAGAAAGGTGACCATAATCTTTGAGCGTGAGAAACACAAACACCAGTGGTAACTGCTATAGTTTCCTTAGTATCATTTTAATTCCCATCTTCTTTACTATATTGTTTTGTTCCAAAACTCAGTTCATCATCTAATGATATGAAAAGTTATAATAATTAAAAGAAAAACACATACAGTAGTTCATGAAATTAAAGCTTAGAGCTTCATATTTACTAATAGATGTTTTCAAACAATTAACAAATAGGATAAACATACATTGTTTCACAGCAAGAATAGTTAAGTATGATCCCACCAAAATCCTCTCATCTCATTCGCTATTTCTTTATCTATCATGGGACGTTAATTCTCCAAATTCAATCATTCGCTAATTCGATTCAATGCATCAAATTCAATTCCGATAAATATCTCTCTATCTTAGACTTTCTTTTACCTCTCATTAAACTCACTCAACATTGTTTACCTCAATTGTTCTTCAACTTCAATCAATATTACTTAGATCCAATCTAAACTGTGATGGTTCTATTCTGAAGTTATATTTGTGTTTAGAATTTCGATTGTGAAATTTTGACTAGCTATGGTGAAACTGATTTTGTTAAAACATGTGAAATTTGATATGAGTTCTTATTCTATTACTAGAATTTGTGATCTTTAACCAGTTATTCAAAAGAACATCTAATCATTATTCTACAGAAACTTCTGTAACATCTTGTGATTCGTTATCCGAAGAAAAGCCAAAAGATAATTTTGTTTTTAATATGTTGGTTGATTCATACTTATTTGAGAATATCATTAACAGAGAGATGTAATTTAAGGTGTAAGTCTTTTATGCCAACTTAGGATGTGGAGCTTACTCCCACCTCTCAGGTTTTAACGAAAGACGAGATGTGAGTTCTGATGTGAATAAAATAAGGTTGGCGGGTGGTGAATCGACTGTCAGAAAGGATATTGAAGATATGTGTTTTGAATTTTCGAGTTTGATGGGATTGGAGACGTTGTCCATGACAATGAATGGTATTGTTCTTGCTAGAAAACTCTGAAGCTCAAAGAGTGTGGACTTACTTGAACATTAGTGTTGATACGCTTGTACCGACAAAGTTTGAGTTTGTGACGAGACATAAAGGGCATAAAAAAATGGATTCAATTAATCTCGTCGTGGATATTGGTTATAATATGGATAAGGTATATGTTTGTTCATGTTTCTTTAAGTTTTTCACATTTTTTGCTTCGGTCACCATAGTATTTTTAAATAGCAGTGCTATAGTACAAATCACCATTGTTTTGGAATAGTTTCTTGATAACATGAATTTGGAGAGGGAAAGAGGCATAACTATTAAGCTTCATGTTCCTGTTTTCATTTTCTTATCTTAGTCGAGTTGATAGAACATTTAGATACTCATATCCATTAAATGCTTATCCATGTTAGACGATAGGATTCGATCTAGAGGAGGTGAATATATCACAAATTTAAAACCAAAAAACTCTTGGCATAAATTTGTGTTCATAAAGTATGGCACCAAAAAATGCGAATAAAATCGTCTAACCGAATCTACAATCGAAAAGCTATATGCGCAACGAAACCATATTTAATGATAATGAATGCAAATCGTTCAAAAATGATCAAGTCACGGATCAATCAAATACAATGCTATTTGTAATTCTTAATTCCAATGAACATCAAGCAAAAAAAAATACTTACAAAAAATTTATCGAACACTTTGTGTGTGATTGACCACGTTTGGAAATTCGATTTATTTTGTTTATGTAAAAAGCTAATCACAATCAAAGTAATTGTGATTATATCGACAACAACAATTTAAAAGATAGTTGAAAACAATTTCCAATCGAATAATCGAAACAACAACAAAATTTATAAATTGCAAGAACAACAATTAAAGAAAATTAAAGCGATAAGGAGACACAAAGATTTGTTTAGGCAGTTCCCCAATCGGCCTCGCTATGGGTACGTCTGCCCTCAATTCGAAATCGAATTGAGATACTTGCAATTAACCTTATCTTTGCAAAATTGTTTATACAAGAGGTGAAGAATTCTAACCCCACAAACCATATTATTTGTTATTGAATCAACCACCTCCAAACTCGTGATCAAAGCTTGATCAAGTCACCAAAAACGCAGCTACAATCCTCCTATTATCCCAAACAGGCACTTGTTGAACCCAAGATTATCGAACACGATTCACCGTCTTGCGTTAC
Organism: Lathyrus tuberosus; assembly: GCA_022829125.1. Lineage (NCBI taxonomy): Eukaryota > Viridiplantae > Streptophyta > Magnoliopsida > Fabales > Fabaceae > Lathyrus > Lathyrus tuberosus. The sequence continues at coordinate 2,906,429 of JALAZF010000061.1, read as the reverse complement.
TCCCTTACAAGGAAACCACCTTGTCCCAAGACCTTCACTCGGTCGAATCCGTGTTGACGTGATCATATCCAAAACCTTCAAATCACACTGATCTTGAAGGAAAACCCCACCTTGATTTTCTTATTTGAAACACACAAAGATCCCAACCCAATATTCTTGGTTACACCAAACCTAATTGGACGTTATCAACCCTTATATAGATGGTCACCCAATCGAAAAATTTTATGTGTAGTTCAATTATGTGTATGTAAAGAATAGAAGTCGAAGATGATGGGAATGCTTTGTAATAAGGTTTTGTACAAGTAATTCACTAGTACATTGCTAGATAAATGGGGCATGTATGAGTATATATATGTGTTTGTGGAATTAGGCAAAAAGGATGCAAGAAAAATAAGATGCAAAGTGAAATTTTAAATTTAGGCGGGCTATAGGCCGGCTTATGAAAGAAATAGGTCCGCCTAATGGAGGCGACCTATGGACAGAATCCACAAGCTTCATTCTTAAAGCGTGGAAGCCGGCCTGTAGTCGTATGTGTCGGTTTGTACTGAATCAAAATCTTCTACAGGTCGGCCTGAACACATATAGGCCGACCTGTGCTATTTTGTTGACAGACAAACTTGATTTTTTTATGTAAATGACATGCCTAAGACCTTTCAAACCATGTCAAGAACACTTGTGTGCATCCTAAAGCTGATAATGATCAATGCACATCTAAACTTAGGTTGATACTGCCCAATATACAAAAATGCTACGTTAAACTACTATTTTTAACATCATTCAAAACCCGATTGAATTTGTAGATAACACTCACATACTCCTACATTATGATGATTGTAACGCCCCGATTTTGATTATTTCCCAATTATGTGGAGTCTTTTATTTTAATTGGATGATAAATTATTTTAATTGTGAATTTGGTGTGTTAAATGTTATTTTACCGTTTTGAGAGTTTTCGGGGAAATTAGAATGGAGAGTATTTTAGACTTTTCTCAATTAATGATAAATTAGAAATTAAGTGGAATTAGAATTGGTGAGAAAAATGAATTAATTGATTGTTTGGAAAATGAGAGAAAGAAATAGAAAAGAAAGAAATAGTAAGAAAAGGGAATTAGAGAAAAGAAGAAGAGAAAGAAAGAAGAGGAAGAGAAAAGAAGAGGAAAAGAGGAAAGCTAGGAAAATTCATCAAGATCAATCACATAGCAAGTTGGAATCCGGGTAAGGGTGTGAAATCTTGTTATCTTAGCAATGTGTATGATTATGTATGATTGTATTGTTGATTTTATTGATTTTCATGAGTTTTGGAACTAAACCCATTTGTGTAGAAAATGGTAGAAATCGATGTTTTCGCGGATAGAAATCGATATAAATTGTGTTGTATGATCTATATGTGTGTATGAACCACTGCTAGTAATTGTTTTGCTGTTGGAAATGATTTGGGGAAGAAAATGGGAAAAATTGGAGGTGTGGAACAGTGTTCACGCAGCAGAATTTTTCTGCTTCTGGTGCTGAGCGCCGGGCGATGCGTCCTTTTCGCCGGGCGGTTCGAGAGGCGCAGAGGTGCCAAGCTTCTGCCTCTTTGAATTATTTTAGGGATTTGGTGTCGCCTGTGCTTCGCCGGGCGAAGCAGAGGCGAAGCACGTTTCGCCGGGCGGTGAGTATGCTTCGCCGGGCGGTTGTTCTGTTTTTGAAAAATAATTTCTTTTTTTTTACAAAATTCATAATTCTCGAACCCTAACTCCGATTTAGGCGTTCTTTATATCGTTGGAAAGCCATTGAGCTGTACATTGTGATTATGATGGTGTGGAAAATGTTGGCCGATTTTATTATGTCGGAAAGTCGGGAATAGTGCTATGTAGCGACTTTTACCATTTTGACTGTGTGTTTGAATGCGAATCGTACAATAGTGCATTGATGTGAATGTATATAGATTGTATGTGATTGTATGAGATGAATGCATGAATATATTGTGAATAGGTATGCATTTCAAGAATGTCTTTTGAGTCATTTTGCATGTGGAGCATCATGATGTGCATTCTTGTGTTGAGCGATTCTAATGAGAATCCGTTGTAACGTCGTGTGCCTATGTGAGGTGTGAGCGATGGTTACAAATGATTGTGTGCCCATGTGGGGTGTGAGCAATCAGATTGTGTGCCCATGTGGGGTGTGAGCAATCAGATTGTGTGCCCATGTGGGGTGTGAGCAATCGGATCGTGTGCCCGTGTGGGGTGTGAGCGATCGGGTCGTGTGCCCAGGTGGGGTGTGAGCGATCCATAAACATTGTGTGCCCATGTGGGGTGTGAGCAATGGGTGAACATCGTAGGCCTGATGGGGAGTTACTTTGGTAACGAGCGATGGTTCCAGTAGAAGTTCCTGAGTGAACTTGAGATGATCGAGTCGGTACCGTATTGCATTTGCATAGAGTCGTGAGTCGGTCTCTATGATTTGCATTTATCATCTTTATAATGATGTGTTGTTGAGTAAACATAATTGTGTATGTTTATGTGGAATGATTGGGAATTGTGAAATTATGCATGATGAATATACTTGGTTGATATATATATATATATATATATATACATTGTGATGTATACGGGTGAGTTTGGGTGAATTGTGGTGAGAATGTGGAATATGGGTATTTTTATGCTAAGATATATATATAATTCTAGGCATTGTTATTATGATAATATTTGTCACCCTTCTACTGTTTTATAATGCTCTATGAGGCATTGCAGAGTATGTATGCTGGAGGTCTTTTTGTGGAGCGTGTCTTCATTCTTTTGGTCGGTTGGCTCTGATATGTAGCACCGGGTAGCTAGGATGCATATGATTCTTTTGTGATACATTTGTATATGTATCTTGCTGATGAATGTTTATGTAAACATGTGTATATGATGTCGGTGGAGAATATTTGATGATTCATGTATATATGTATATATGTTTGTTGTTATTCAATGTTTAGATTTTCCGCTTTTATTCTAAATATTGAGATGTGGGTGTAAGGACTAAGTTCCTCTGTTGCAAGTTACCCCACTGTTGCATATCAATGTTGAGCAGGTTCTGTATGTTGTAAAATTTGTGTATGATGTGACATGCCTCTTCTATGCCATGCTATAATTATACTCTGACGAAATTTTTAATTTGTGCCTAAATGATTATTTGATTATTTGGGGGTATAGAAAGGGGGTGTTACATTAAGTGGTATCAGAGCCAGAGTTGAGTCAGTTGTGTCTGTCTTGTTGTCGTATTGTTTGAATTGTTGTTTAACCTTGTTGTTATTTTTGGGAATGATTAGAATATGGCTGGTAGAAACGACAATGCGATGGCTGCTGCTTTGGAAGCAATGGCTAGGGCGGTGCAAGGTGCGCCGAATGTGAATGCTAATGACGAGTTCAGGAAGAATCAGCCACCGGTTTTCAAAGGAAGATTTGATCCCGATGGTGCTCAACTTTGGTTGAAAGAGATTGAAAGGATCTTCAGAGTCATGGACTGTGCGGAGGAGAATAAAGTGAGGCTTGGGTCTCACATGCTGAAGGAAGAAGCCGACGATTGGTGGGTCGGTATGCGTCAAATTCTTGAGGTGGATGACGAAGAAGTAACTTGGGAGTTATTTCGTACTGAGTTCTTAAGGAAGTATTACCCTGAAAGTGTGAAAGGGAAGAAGGAGATGGAGTTCCTTGAATTGAAACAAGGTAGTATGTCCGTGGTGGACTATACTGCTAAGTTCGTGGAGTTGGTTCAATTCCATCCTCACTATGCTGCAATTACTGCTGAGTTCTCAAAGTGTATTAAATATGAGAATGGTTTGCGTCCTGAGATTAAACAGGCTGTGGGATATCAAAGGATAAGAAGGTTTTCGGATTTGACGGAATGTTGTAGAATCTTCGAGGAAGATAGCAGGGCTCGTTCTACACATTACAAAAGTTTGAATGAGAGGAGGGGAAAACAACAAGCTAGAAGTGGACCGTATGTGACACCCGCTGATAAGGGCAAGCATAGGGGAAACTTTGAGAAGAGATCTGGAGGAGGAGGTTCCGGTCCCCTTAAGTGTTATAAGTGTGGTGAATTAGGTCATAAATCGTTTGAGTGTGGGAAGACTGTGTTGAAATGTTCCAACTGTGGAGGCCTTGGGCATGCTGCTACAGATTGTAGAAGGAACATGGTGAAGTGTTATAATTGTGGAGAAGTTGGTCACATTAGTACTAAGTGTACTAAGCCGAAACAAGCTCAAGCGGGCGAAAAGGTGTTTGCATTGGCGGGGACTCAAACTACTAGTGCAGACCGTTTGATTAAAGGTACATGCTTTATTAATAGTACGCCTTTAGTTGCTATTATTGATACGGGAGCGACTCATTCGTTTGTTTCGTCTGAGTGCGCGAAGCGTTTGAATCTTGTGTTGTCTGTGATGGATGGTAAGATGATTATTGACACTCCAGCGATGGGGTCAGTAACTACTTCGTTGGTTTGTTTAAGTTGTCCTTTGACCATTTATGGTAAAGACTTCGAGATGGATTTAGTGTGTTTGCCGTTGGAAGGTTTAGACGTAATCTTGGGTATGAACTGGTTGCGATTTAATCGAGTTCATATAGATTGCTATCACAAGTTGGTAAGGTTTCCTTCTTTGGAAGATGATGAAGATGAGAGTGTCCTATCCACTAAAGAATTGAAGAAACTTTTAGCGGACGAAGCTCAATTGTTCGGGGTGTTTGCATCATTGTCTGTGGATGGTCAAGTGTCACTTGATGTGTTTCCTGTTGTTTGTGATTTTCCTGAGGTGTTTCCTGAGGATATTGAGGATGTACCGCCGGAGAGAGAAGTTGAGTTTTCTATTGATCTAGTTTCGGGTACGAGACCGATTTCGATGGCACCGTATCGTATGTCGGCATCGGAGTTGGTAGAATTAAAGAGGCAATTGAATGAATTGTTGGACAAGAGATTTGTAAGACCAAGTGTTTCTCCGTGGGGTGCTCCGGTATTGTTGGTAAAGAAAAAGGATGGGAGTATGCGGTTATGCATTGATTATCGACAATTAAACAAGGTGACAATTAAGAACAAGTATCCGCTTCCAAGGATCGATGATTTGATGGACCAATTGGTTGGTGCGCGTGTTTTTAGCAAGATTGATTTGAGATCGGGATATCACCAGATTCGTGTGAAAGAGGAGGATATTCAAAAGACGGCCGTTAGGACACGGTATGGCCATTACGAATATTCCGTGATGCCATTCGGGGTTTCTAATGCGCCGGGTGTGTTCATGGAATACATGAATCATATCTTTCATGAACAGTTAGATCGTTTTGTGGTTGTGTTCATCGATGATATTTTGATTTATTCTAAGTCTCAAGAGGAGCATGAAGAGCATTTGAGAATTGTGTTGCAAATTTTGAAAGAGAAACGATTGTATGCTAAGTTATCGAAATGTGAGTTTTGGTTATCGGAAGTAAGTTTTCTTGGACATGTTATTTCCGGTAGTGGTATTAGTGTTGATCCATCCAAGATTGATGCAGTGATGCAATGGGAGGCTCCTAGATCGGTTATGGAGATTCGAAGCTTTTTAGGATTGGCGGGTTATTATCGGAGGTTTATTGAGGGAGTCTCGAAGTTGGCACTTCCGTTAACGCAATTAACTTGTAAGGAAAAGACTTTCGTTTGGGATATTCATTGTGAAGAGAGTTTCAATGAGTTAAAAAGAAGGTTGACAACGGCTCCGATCTTGATTTTGCCAAATCCTACAGAACTATTTGTTGTGTATTGTGATGCTTCATTGGTTGGTTTAGGTGGTGTTTTGATGCAAGATGGAAAAGTTGTGGCGTATGCTTCAAGACAATTGAGAGTACATGAAAAGAATTATCCTACGCATGACTTGGAGTTGGCGGCCGTGGTGTTTGTTTTGAAAATTTGGAGACACTATCTTTATGGTGCAAGATTTGAAGTTTTTAGTGATCACAAGAGCTTGAAATATTTATTTGATCAAAAAGAGTTGAACATGAGACAAAGAAGGTGGTTGGAGCTTTTGAAGGATTATGATTTTGGTTTGAATTACCATCCGGGCAAGGCAAACGTGGTGGCCGATGCTTTGAGTCGGAGGTCGTTACATATGTCTGCATTGATGGCGAGAGAATGGGAACTTTTGGAGAATTTTAGAGACTTGAGTTTGGTTTGTGAAATGACGCCGAGAAGTGTGAGACTTGGTATGCTACATGTTACGAATGATTTTCTTGCAACCGTGTGTGAAAAGCAAAAGTTGGACTTGAAGTTTGTTGATTTGATGTTGAATGAGAATGAAGATTTCAAGGTTGATAATTTTGGAGTTTTGAGATTCCGTGGTCGTGTTTGTATTCCCGATGATGTAGAGTTGAAAAAGATGATATTGGAAGAAGGACACCGAAGTAACTTAAGTATTCATCCGGGAGCGAATAAAATGTATCAAGATTTGAAGAAACTCTTTTGGTGGTCCGGATTAAAGAGAGATGTGGCTCAATTTGTGTATGGGTGCTTAACTTGTCAAAAGTCGAAGGTAGAACATCAAAAGCCTAGTGGATTGATGCAACCGTTGGACATTCCGGAGTGGAAATGGGATAGTATATCGATGGATTTTGTTACGGGATTGCCGAATACGCAAAGAGGTCATAATGCTATTTGGGTAATTGTTGATAGGCTTACTAAATCTGCTCATTTCTTTCCAATTGATATTAGTTATCCTTTGGAGAGGTTAGCCGAGATTTATGTTCTTGTGGTTGTGAAGCTACATGGAGTTCCTAAGAGTATTGTATCGGATAGAGATCCTAGATTCACATCGAGGTTTTGGGAGAGTCTACAAAAGGCTTTAGGTTCTAAGCTAAGATTGAGTTCGGCTTATCATCCGCAAACGGATGGTCAAACCGAGAGGACCATTCAATCGTTGGAGGATTTATTGCGTGCTTGTGTGCTCGAGCAAGGTGGTGCTTGGGATAATTATTTGACGTTGATTGAATTCACTTACAATAATAGTTTTCATTCAAGTATAGGTATGGCACCATTTGAGGCTTTATATGGTCGGAGATGTCGAACACCTTTGTGTTGGCATGAAACAGGTGAGAGGACGGTAGTTGGACCGGAGATGGTACAACAAACGATGGAGAAAGTGAAGTTTATCCGTGAGAAGATGAAAGCTTCTCAAAGTAGACAAAAGAGTTATCATGACAAGAGGAGAAAAGATCTTGAGTTTCAAGAAGGCGACCATGTGTTTTTGAGAGTTACACCGGTTACGGGTGTGGGTCGTGCTTTGAAGTCAAAGAAGTTGACTTCTCGTTTTATTGGTCCGTATCAGATTTCTGCACGAGTTGGTGCCGTGGCTTACCGTGTGGCGTTGCCTCCGAATCTTTCTAATTTGCATGATGTATTCCATGTTTCGCAACTTCGGAAGTATGTTCCGGATCCGTCACATGTTATTCCTATGGACGAGGTTGAAGTGAGAGATAACCTTACGGTGGAAGCTTTACCGATTAGGATTTTGGATCGTGAAGTTAAGAAGCTCAGAGGCAAGGATATTGCTCTTATAAAGGTAGCGTGGGGAGGCGCTGCGGAAGGCAATATGACTTGGGAACTAGAGAGTGGGATGCAAGAGTCGTATCCAGAGTTGTTTGATTCAGGTATTATTTTCGAGGACGAAAATTTCTAAAGTGGGGGAGAGTTGTAACGCCCCGATTTTGATTATTTCCCAATTATGTGGAGTCTTTTATTTTAATTGGATGATAAATTATTTTAATTGTGAATTTGGTGTGTTAAATGTTATTTTACCGTTTTGAGAGTTTTCGGGGAAATTAGAATGGAGAGTATTTTAGACTTTTCTCAATTAATGATAAATTAGAAATTAAGTGGAATTAGAATTGGTGAGAAAAATGAATTAATTGATTGTTTGGAAAATGAGAGAAAGAAATAGAAAAGAAAGAAATAGTAAGAAAAGGGAATTAGAGAAAAGAAGAAGAGAAAGAAAGAAGAGGAAGAGAAAAGAAGAGGAAAAGAGGAAAACTAGGAAAATTCATCAAGATCAATCACATAGAAAGTTGGAATCCGGGTAAGGGTGTGAAATCTTGTTATCTTAGCAATGTGTATGATTATGTATGATTGTATTGTTGATTTTGTTGATTTTCATGAGTTTTGGAACTAAACCCATTTGTGTAGAAAATGGTAGAAATCGATGTTTTCGCGGATAGAAATCGATATAAATTGTGTTGTATGATCTATATGTGTGTATGAACCACTGCTAGTAATTGTTTTGCTGTTGGAAATGATTTGGGGAAGAAAATGGGAAAAATTGGAGGTGTGGAACAGTGTTCACGCAGCAGAATTTTTCTGCTTCTGGTGCTGAGCGCCGGGCGAAAGGTCCTGAGTGCTGGGCGATGCGTCCTTTTCGCCGGGCGGTTTGAGAGGCGCAGAGGTGCCAAGCTTCTGTCTCTTTGAATTATTTTGGGGATTTGGTGTCGCCTGTGCTTCGCCGGGCGAAGCACGTTTCGCCGGGCGGTGAGCATGCTTCGTCGGGCGGTTGTTCTGTTTTTGAAAAATAATTTCTTTTTTTTTACAAAATTCATAATTCTCGAACCGTAACTCCGATTTAGGCGTTCTTTATATCGTTGGAAAGCCATTGAGCTGTACATTGTGATTATGATGGTTTGGAAAATGTTGGCCGATTTTATTATGTCGGAAAGTCAGGAATAGTGCTATGCAACGACTTTTACCGTTTTGACTGTGTGTTTGAATGCGAATCGTACAATAGTGCATTGATGTGAATGTATATAGATTGTATGTGATTGTATGAGATGAATGCATGAATATATTGTGTATAGGTATGCATTTCAAGAATGTCTTTTGAGTCATTTTGCATGTGGAGCATCATGATGTGCATTCTTGTGTTGAGCGATTCTAATGAGAATCCGTTGTAACGTCGTGTGCCTATGTGAGGTGTGAGCGATGGTTACAAATGATTGTGTGCCCATGTGGGGTGTGAGCAATCAGATTGTGTGCCCATGTGGGGTGTGAGCAATCAGATTGTGTGCCCATGTGGGGTGTGAGCAATCGGATCGTGTGCCCGTTTGGAGTGTGAGCGATCGGGTCGTGTGCCCAGGTGGGGTGTGAGCGATCCATAAACATTGTGTGCCCATGTGGGGTGTGAGCAATGGGTGAACATCGTAGGCCCGACGGGGAGTTACTTTGGTAACGAGCGATGGTTCCAGTAGAAGTTCCTGAGTGAACTTGAGATGATCGAGTCGGTACCGTATTGCATTTGCATAGAGTCGTGAGTCGGTCTCTATGATTTGCATTTATCATCTTTATAATGATGTGTTGTTGAGTAAACATAATTGTGTATGTTTATGTGGAATGATTGGGAATTGTGAAATTATGCATGATGAATATACTTGGTTGATATATATATATATATATATATATATATATATATATATATATATATATATACATTGTGATGTATACGGGTGAGTTTGGGTGAATTGTGGTGAGAATGTGGAATATGGGTATTTTTATGCTAAGATATATATATAATTCTAGGCATTGTTATTATGATAATATTTCTCACCCTTCTGCTGTTTTATAATGCTCTATGAGGCATTGCAGAGTAGGTATGCTGGAGGTCTTTTTGTGGAGCGTGTCTTCATTCTTTTGGTCGGTTGGCTCTGATATGTAGCACCGGGTAGCTAGGATGCATATGATTCTTTTGTGATACATTTGTATATGTATCTTGCTGATGAATGTTTATGTAAACATGTGTATATGATGTCGGTGGAGAATATTTGATGATTCATGTATATATGTATATATGTTTGTTGTTATTCAATGTTTAGATTTTCCGCTTTTATTCTAAATATTGAGATGTGGGTGTAAGGACTAAGTTCCTCTGTTGTAAGTTACCCCACTGTTGCATATCAATGCTGAGCAGGTGCTATATGTTGTAAAATTTGTGTATGATGTGACATGCCTCTTCTATGCCATGTTATAATTATACTCTGACGAAATTTTTAATATGTGCCTAAATGATTATTTGATTATTTGGGGGTATAGAAAGGGGGTGTTACAATGATGACAAAACGTAAATCATGTAGTCGTAGCCGTTGCGTTTTTCTTCGATACACAAAATATCTCCACGTGAATTTATGCACTATCCTTGATAGATCCCCCTAAATTTATGCATTATCCTCTTCATTATCTTCTCCGCATTTGACAACTTCAAAAAGAGAAAAAGCAATTTGTTAGAAGCATCATGCAGATACACAATTCACATATAACATATACTACACAGAGGCAATTGCAAAGAAAAGAGGTGCACTCATATACAACACATATGTAAGGAACACAAGCTTAATAAATCATACCACAATACTAAAATTTAACAATCCTGAGTAATCAGAATACAAGCATTGTATCATTGCATAAGTCAAAGTAGCAAAACAACAAAACAAACCAAATGAAAATGCATGGAAACAGACAACAAACCAAAGACTGAATGAAAGAAAGAAAATTTAAGACAAACACTATAAAAGAAATCCAATATCTTCACATCATTTCCTTCCTCGACCTCCAAGTCTCACTCCACGGAACCACCATTGACCATCGCTTCTGAACTGACAGTCCAGAAAGTCACAAATTTCTTGATAGAATTGTGTGTAATGATGGTGGTCTTCATTTTGGGCAGCAATCATGTGATTAGCCTTTGCAATATGTGAGGTTGTGTTTGTATCCATCTCATCCTTCAATAAGGCCATTTTTCTGTAACAAGGATGCAAAAGCTTCAAACTTTGCATCTTGGGTCTTAATATGATCTTGCATGTTGCGGAGCTGAGTCATTTGAGCATCTTGCTTGATTAGTAGATTTTGAAGAAGCGAAGTGATGGAGGATTGAACTTCATGAGCATTATTATTCCTCTAAACAACTACATGTTCCATATCCTGCATAGGCTCGTCGCCTACAACAGGTTGCTCAGTAGTGGATTCAACAAATTCGGTAGGATCGTCAAAATTAAACACCTTTCGTCCATGTTTTCACATCCTCAGGTAATATATTTAACGTTCTTCTTCCCAGAAGTACCCCATATTTGTTAACGTACGTTGGGAGAATTCTTGAACTGCACCTGGTGAGATGAACAGCGGGTTTGGCATACCAATGTCGAAAAAATTTAGGATTTTAGAGATCATGGATGTGTAACAGAAGGATGTGCCTTTATTAAACTCCATCATTGTGAACATTATGGAGACGAAGTAGTGTGGCCAGTTGATGTGAATCTTGTGAATAAGAATATACACAAGATGGATTTCCGCACTATCCACTCTTGATTATCCTCCTTTCGTAAGACGCAAAATATTAGAAACCAGCCATAATAGTACCCTTGGAACCATCTTGAGCTGGCAGACAGCTATACCTTCATGACAGTCAACTGGCCTCGGAGATTGAGCATTTCATTGAGATGGGTATTCCACTCAAACTCCCTATGGATGTGGACAGCCATTACCAAAGGATAAAATTCATCCTCAACATCAGGATCACTAATTGTGATGTCAAATAGCCTCTTCCAAATGTCATCATTAAACTCACACTACTACGGAAAACCCATTTAACAACGGTTGCAAAAGATATATAATTACGTGGGCACTGGCGTTGTTATGTAGAGTGTCGTTGTATATATGATACTTTCAATCATGGCCCAGAAAACGTTGTAATAAATTGGAAAGCGCGCTACTTATAATGACGATTATTTTAAATACTCGTTGTTGTATGTCTTTTAATAAAATAACAAAATTCAACATTAGAACTATCTATAATGACGGCTATTTTAAAGAACCGTTGTTGTATACCACCTATAATGTCGGTTATTTTAAATACCGTTGTTGTATGTCTTATAATAAAATAAAATAAAATTGCAGCATTAGCACAAGAACAACAACAAGAACAACAAGAACATCAAGAACAACAAGAACATCAAGAACAAAAATAAGAATAACAACAACAAGAACAACATCAATAACAACAACAAGAACAACATCAATTACAGCAACAAGAACAAGAACAAGAACAAGAACAAGAACAAGAACAAGAACAAGAACAAGAACAAGAACAAGAACAAGAACAAGAACAAGAACAACATTAATAAAAAAGAACAACAATAATAAAAAAGAACAACAAAAAAACAATACTTAAAAAAGAACACTAACAACTAACATTGCTAACTCGATTTCTAAAATTTGTTATGAAATTTGGTTTAGTGGAGAAATAGAGTATCGTAAATGAAAGATGATGTTTAAAGGTAGAAGATGTAGTTCGTCTTAGTTTTAGGTTTCATGCGGATCACTAATAGTAGTGTCTTGGCCGTTGATGATTCCTAAATGGACGACCAGGATTTGTTTAAGGATAGTGAATAAACTCAATATGGCGCCACCTATAATGTTGGTAATGAGACTTGAAAAAACAAGTAAAAAAAATCAAAAATATTGGTGCTGGGACTTGAACCCCTGACAAGACGCTACCTATAATGATGGTTGGTTTAAATTACCCGTGGTGAAAGGTCTGTAAGCATTTTCAAAAAATATGTAAAAAATGCTACCTATAATGTAGGTTGGTTTAAATACCTGTGGTTAAAGGTTTGTCAGCATTTTGAAAAAATAGAAAAGAGGTAACATTATTAAAATAAATTTAGAAAAATTCTAAAAACACGAAATTTAATCTAATTAGGTAAAATAAGAATTTTGAGAATTCTTTTGGAATTTTTTGAGACTATGAAAATAGTAAAAAATTCATTAAAAATAGAAAAAAGATGAATTTGGGGTTTTGAGATTAATGACCACACCATTTTTCGACTTTAGATGCACAAAACAGATTTTAAAAAGGAGGTGATTTTCCCTAAAACCGATTTTTTGAAAAGCAAGACCTAGAGCTAAACTATATGCTATAATGACGGTTGAAAACATAACCGTGGTGAAAGGTTGTGAGCTTTTTGAAAAAATACGTAAAAAACCATAAATATTGGTGCTGGGAATTGAACCCATGACCAGACGCTACCTATAATGACGGTTTTTTAAATACCCGTGGTGAAAGGCCTCACATTTCACAACGGTTGGAATATTAACCGTCATTAAAATCCTTTTAATGAGATTAAAAAATATGCACGCATCTATTACAACGGTGTATAGGCAAGTCATTGTAAACCTAGCGTTGTTGTATGCACGTTTTGTAGTAGTGTCATATACCTTGTTTCTAATACTAAATTTGAAAGTATGTCTATTCTGATTATGCAGTCCGAAATAGAACACTCAGACGAGATCTTCATTGTAGTCTTGTGACAATTGCAGAAAATAGTTGATTTGTTGGTGTTCAACAATTCGAACCACGACAGGAATTTCCAGAGATCCGACCACTGCAGGCTTCCATACATGTTGTTTCATGACCAGGCAGTGCATAAACCTTTCTTCAAATTCTGCCACGTAACTATATGAAACCAGTGATACCACATTTTTTTGGAAAGGTTGAGGATGTGGAAATTTTTCACTTGTCACTTTTGTTTATAGAAATTTTGGGAGCCATTGGGATAAACTAAGAGGTAATTGATAGTTATGTGATGTTTGGAACATGAAGAGAAGTGATGACAATTTATAGAGAATGAAAAAGTGCAAAAAATTAAGGTTTCAAGAAGGTGGAAAGTTGAATGAGTTAATGACATAAATTAACCATCAATAGTGGAGAAATAAGGACACTAATGGAGTTACATTTGTTGACTGGAATTTGAATAGCAAATGACCAATGACAAATCCTATTGGACAGGCTATAAAATTTTCCATTTTGATTATTTCTTTTGTTTCATAATCCTTTGTTTTAGTTTTGAAAATAGTTCTGTAATACAGGTTCCAAAAAATATGATTTTATAATCCTGTAATTGGTTTTATATTTAGGAATATGGTTCTGTAAATGGTTCTGTAATATAGGTGCAAACGATAGTTAAAAAAAAAATTATCCCCTTGGTGTTTACATAAAACTGAGTTAATAACACTGAGAAATTACCTCGGTGTTTACATAAAACTGAGGTAATAACATTGGTCGCACCATCCATTTCTGAAAATATTAAAAATGTTAATGATGGAGATCGAACCCACGACCATTTAATTTCTAACCTTGGTTTTAGAATCACCGGGGTGACAAGTGATTGTTTTTCATGTCTCCCTTCGTTACCTCGCCTGTGTAGCTGAGGTTAAATGTATTTCGTGGCCGACGTTAGATGTGTCATTTGTAGTAGTGACAAGACCTTTTTAATTTCTAAATTTAAGTTAATACTCCCTTTGTCTCAAAATAATTGTCGCATTTAGAAAAATTATTTGTCCCAAAATATTTGTCACTTTATTTTACCAATGGATTTTTAATTTTTATCTTCCAATTGTACCCTCTAATTTATACTCTTAGTTTATTGTTTTCTAACTTTATGTTAATGCTAATTCAAATACACAAATAGTTGATAAGGATAATTTTGTAAAATTATTTTTTAACAAATACATTATATTATATTTTAACATTATTAGACTTTAGTTTGATACTATATGACAAGATATCCGCATTTATGACCATTCTAACTCTGAATCTCTTTCTCTTTTTAGATCTTCTTCCTGACAAGGAGCCTCTAGACTGAAACACGATGATGGAAATAGTGGCTAGTGCAACAAAGGGATGGAAGTATGCTATTCTGCCCTAGAATATGCTATGACAAGTCAACTAACTCTAAAATCAAACATCTATAGTTTAGGAGTTTTCTTCGTTGAACTCATTACCAGACTCAAGGCTATTGATGACACGCGTGTGCATGTAGAGCAAATTCTTGTGGCATGGTATCCAAGGCTGATATCCAATGTGGGGACTGCATCAGATACCTGATGTTGCAGCAATGTGTTTGCAAGATCAAGCTTCCACAATATCTCTTGTTGGGGATGTTATTATGAATGTTCTCACATATCTAGTCTCCCAGACATTCAACACAAATTCAGCTACTCTATCAAATAGGATCGGTTCATCAGCTCTTAAGATAAGGGCTGACAGTATGGATAATCCTAGCCGTGGACGGATCGCTTGCCCTTCTATCCACTGAACAAAAATGATAATCAAAATATTTTGCTTAACTGAAAATTCTGAAAGTACGCAGAAGCGAATTTGGAGTAGGTTTTTCTTACACCAAAACTTCTTCTGATCTCACCATTTTAAAGGATCATTTTGGGTGAGTTTTCTTTATTTTTATGACATAAAACCTTATTGAGTTCTCACTTAAAAAAACAATAATTAAGTGACTGAAATTAGTGAAGGAAGTAAATCCTTCACTAATTGCGATGAATTTGTTGGGTTATTTGGGCGTCCCGAAATAACATTATTTTTCGGGATGAATTTTGGGATATGGATACAATTTCGAATCGTATTCTTACTTTCTCTTGGTGGTGGATAGGTAAGATACATAAGAGTTCACATCTCTGTATTTATTACAATTGGGTAAACTCCCCAGATGATTTTTTGTAGGCCTTGATTTTTGGTAGGTCTATCGATGTATACGGGTTGTGATACCCCTTTGTATCCCTGATTAATATATTTTGTTAGATTATAAAAAAAAAACTAATTGCGATGAATTTAGTGAGGAAAAACCGTTTATATTATAAAATTTAAACAAGTGAACATTAATGATAAAATTTGTTCCAACGTTTTGCATTCACGCATTGTATATAGAATTTTATTTCTCAGCACAATAATATATGGAGGAAGTTTTTGGTCTCTAGATACGGGAATCTCGCGTTTTGGGCTTTGGAGTCGGATCCGTGTATTTATCCAAAGGAAGCTTCGACTTGGATGAGGGACATTCTTAATTCCAAATGTTGGGGAAATTCTGTAACCTTCCATCAGTGTGTTAGACCTGTTGTGGGCAGTGGTGATAAAATTCCGTTTTGGAATGCTTTGTGGTGTGGTAATCAACAATTATGTGTTATGTTTCCCTTGCTGTATGCTGCTGCTGTTAAAAAGGATAGTTTTATTGAGGATTACGATTATTGGATTGATAATCACTGGCATTGGAATTTTCAGGATTGTTGGTTGCAGGATTTTAATGTTATCCAGCATCATATTTCTCTGCTGCAGAATTTCCTCGATATCAGTCCGGCAGTGCAGCTGCTTGTTGATGACGATTGGGAGTGGGTACTGGATCAATATAAGGAGTTTACGGTGAAAAGTTTGTATGATCATGTGGCGGAGTCAGCTGTGCGCAATGTTCTTCCGCTGCCGGAGAAGTTATTTTTGAGAGTGGCTTGGAAAACCAAGATTCCTATTAAGATTAAGATTTTTTCTTGGAGATTGTTTCGTGATAGGTTGCCGACTCGCGTTAATCTTGCTTCTAGGGGTATCATTTCTTCCTCGCTTAACAAGGTGTGTCCTTTGTGTTTAATTGATGATGAGGATTCTTTGCATCTTTTTCTTAAATGCCCAAAAGTTCAGAATTTGTGGGGCAAAATTTACGATTGGTTAGGTATACAGCCGGTGCATGCTGAAAATGTTTGCAACCATGCCCTCTTGTCGTTCCTTGCTCTCTATCAGTACGGTAACGATGATATGAGCTGCTATGTGTGGATTGTTACTTCTTGGTGCATTTGGAATATGAGAAATAATATTATTTTCAATGGTTTGTTTTGGGATGCGAACGATGTTTTTAACCGCGTTGTTTCTATTTCGTGGAGATGGTTAGAATTAGGCCGGAAGAGATGTAGCTTTTATGATTGGATGTATCATCCTTTTGATTTCCTGTAATTTTTGCTTTCTTTGTTGGGTCCTTTTCCTTGTTTTGGTTGGCTTTTTGTAAGGGTTGGAGAATCCTTTTTCTCCCTTTAATACAAGTTGCTTATCAAAAAAAAAAAATAATCAACTTCACTCAACGTTTTGCATTCACGCATTGTATATAGAATTTTGTCACTTTACCAACACAATAATCTCTTCTTGGATATATAGTAATTTGTATATATTAATTAATAGTTATAAATACAAATATTATGAAATTAATATTTATATTTTTTGAATATGAAAACTAACGTTAATATGTTAAAAGATAAATGTTTATATAATAAATGTTTATTTAATTTAAAACATATTTTACTATAATTTAAAAAAAATTAAACAAACCGTTTTATTATTATCAAATGAAATTATATGCGGAATAATTAATATAATAATTTAAAGTAGTGAGACTAATTATATCATAAATTTGTATAAAATGAAATTACATATTACAATATCTTAAAAAATGCTAACAAACTATTAAGTAACCATCAAAACAATTATACTTTCGGTAGTAGTAGTTTGACACATTACCTTTATGTCGGAAATTATAACACTTGTTTAGGCACAATTTCAACAATAGTCCCACACGAGCGAAGAGTATCTGAGTATGGGATAAATCCACAATTGTTTAAGCATATTTCTTCAACAATCATAAATCTTTCATTGTCCAAACCACAACTATAAACCTTTTCTTCTGTAGCAAATATTAAAACATTACCGTTCATAACTGTAAACCCTCTAACTTTAGGATCTGTTAGAGATAGATTAAGTGCCAGCTCACCCAATAGTTAGTTAGGTTGTTGTAACTGTATTGGGTGAATGCATTGCTACCTATATAACACTCTCGTGTACACTATTGTAAAATGAATGAAACAGTTATTCTTATCTTCTTCTTCTTCTCTCAGCATATTTTACCTTTCCTTTCTCCTAGCTTCACAGAGTGAAGCTCATTCCATAACAGCCACATTCATCTTTCACAGAGTGAAAGATGTTCAACATGAAACTCTAACAGGATCTTTCTAATTCAATCTCAATGCTTTAACTCTTGTTTTTAAAACTTTTTGCCATAAACCAGTCTGATAATCTTGTAAAAACCAAATGCTGAAAACAGAATTTTGTAATTTTACCAAACAAATGGAGCTACTCGTACTTGTTGCTTTACCCCAATTGAATATGCCCATGTTACACATCTTATGACACCCTTTTATAGCTTGTCTTGGCAACTTAAGCATACATGAAATTCTATTATCTAAATTATAAGACATGATATATGGTTTATAATAAGGACTAGATTTATCAAAGTAACGACCACTATCTGAAATAAAATGCAGAGCTCTGTTGTAAGAAACACGCATGTCAAAATTCATATTCCTACCACCAGGTAAAAAATCCTTTTCCATAGTTTTCCATACCCCCTCCTTCCCATGATAAACATTGCAAACATAAGAAGTTTGCATCCATTCTGTTATATTTGTTAAATGTAATTCATAGTGTTGAAGTCGAAGCATTCATAGCTTAGTGTCGTGTCGAATTGTTTAGGTTGTTTCGACAGAATCGTGTTAGATTTGATTTGATTGGATTTAGATTTGTTTAGATTAGATTTGATATTTTGGGCTTTTAATTTTGTGTCTTTGCAAATCTATATCTATAAATAGGAAGTATTCTTGCATTGCAATAATAACGTTGTATTGTATTCACAGTTGCAAATTTAGCAGTGAAAGTGCAATATATTCAGAAATCCCGCAGTTCGTGGGTAACACTTCTCCTCCAAATATTTCTCTTCTCTCTCTTTTCTTCGTTGCTGTTCTTGTTTGTTCTTCTTCTTTCATTGTCATTACGTATTGTTGTGGGTTGGTTATCAATCTTGAGATCAAGATTGAAGCGGAATCACCATAGGTTGAGGTGAATTTCCAACATCTGGTATCTAGAGCTCCGGTTGCGATTCAAGGAGGAAAATCGTGATGGTTATGAATCATTCAAATGGGCACTTTCCGGCGACCTTAACAATTCTCAAGAAAGATAATTATGAGAATTGGTGCAAGCAGATTAAGGTGATTTTCTGTTATCAAGATCCTTGGGATCTTGTGAAGGAAGGAGTGGCACCGCTTGCAGAAGTAGCGACGGATCAAGAAAGGGCTGCACACAAAAAGTTGAAGAAGAAAGATTATAAAGCACTCTTTATAATCCACCAGTGTGTTGATGCAGATAACTTTGAAAAAGTTAGCGATGTAGATTCAGCAAAGGAAGCGTGGGAGATTCTTGAAAAGTCATTTGAAGGCGCAGAGAAGGTGAAAAAGGTGAGGTTACAAACTCACAAGAGAACCTATGAGTTGCTTCAGATGAAAGACAACGAAAGTATTTCAGATTTCTTCACCAGAGTTACAAAGCTGGTGAATTAAATCAAAGTATGTGGAGAGGTGTTGACATCAAGATCAGTTGTTGCAAAGATCTTGAGGTCATTGGCTCCAAAATTCGACCACGTGCTAGTAGCCATAGAAGAGTCGAAGAACTTGTCAGTATTGACGAAAGAAGAGCTTCAAGGGACGCTTGAGTCTCATGAACAAAGGATGGCTGAGAGAGCTGCAGGAAAGTCGAAGAGTGATATGGCTTTGCAGGCACAGTCAAAAAAGGAAAGGAAAGGTAAAGGAAGCTGGAATGGCAACAAAGGAGGAAGCCAATCAAATCAGAAGAAACCTTGGAACCAAGGCAACCAAAGAGGTGGTGCTGCAGGTAGAAGAAAAGGTGGTGATCGAAAATCGGACAAAAGTCACATTCAATGTTTCAATTGTTAGAAGTATGGCCATTATGTTAGTAACTGTCCAGAAAAGAAGAAAAATCAAGAAACTGATGCAAATCTGGCGAAGCATGAAGAAGAAGAGACGTTGCTGACGGTCACAACAAAAGATTAAGAAAGATTCCAAGATCAGTGGTACTTGGACTCAGGATGCTTATCACACATGACTGGGAGGAAAGATTGGTTTGTCAACACGAAGCCCTCGTCGAAGAACACGGTGAAGTTTGCAAATGACAACACTCTAGCAGCTGAAGGTGTTGGTGATGTTCTGATTATGAGGAAAGATTGCAAAAGGGTAACACAAGAATAGCTTCAGCAAGGATGCAGGAAGGAAGTCGAAGGCAATTCTTGAAGTCATATACTCTTATGTATGTGGTCCAATCCAGGAGGATTCGATTGGTGGCAACAGATATTTTGTCACGTTTATAGATGATTTCAGTCGAAATTTGTGGACTTACCTCATCAAGAAGAAAAGTGATGTGATTGAGGTATTTTCCAGATTCAAATATATGGTCGAAAGACAGAGTGGTCGAAAGTTGAAGATTCTAAGGACAAATGGTGGTGGAGAGTATGTGTCGAAAGAGTTCGATGCATTATGTGAAAAAGAAGGGATTGTGCATGAGGTGGTGCCACCCTATACACCACAGCAAAATGGAGTTACAGAACGAAAGAACAAAACCATCATGAACATGGTGAGAAGTATGTTAAATGGAAAGCATCTACCCAAAGAATTATGGGGAGAAGCGGTTTCGACAGCAACATATATTTTGAACAGATGTCCGACGAAGAAGCTTGAAGGAATCACACCGGAAGAATGTTGGTCTGGTGTCAAGTCAAGCCTCGGTCACTTGAAAGTGTTCGGATCTATAGCACATAGACATGTGCCAGATCAGTTGAGAAGGAAGCTTGATGACAAGTCAAATCAGATGATCTTGATAGGATATCAATCGACTGGAGGTTACAAGTTATTCGACCCAGTGAATAAGCAGGTTGTAACACCCACATATAAAATCCATACATCAAAGCATAAATTATATATATGAATCCAAGTCTTTGGTACTGAAATACAATAAGTTCCTAGTTAACACATTATACACATAAATGCCTCTAATACAACACAAAAGCTAAGGCATTACATATACAAGATGTTCCAACCGAGATAAAAACTAAGAACTAGATCAGAGCAATGATCTCAAAATAAAACGTCATAGCGGAAGC
This sequence comes from Lathyrus tuberosus, assembly GCA_022829125.1. Taxonomy (NCBI): domain Eukaryota; kingdom Viridiplantae; phylum Streptophyta; class Magnoliopsida; order Fabales; family Fabaceae; genus Lathyrus; species Lathyrus tuberosus. The sequence continues at coordinate 2,885,592 of JALAZF010000061.1, read as the reverse complement.
CATGCCATCTCAAAACTACGAACCGGAAGGAAAAGTCAAACCACCTTATCCTTACCCGTCGCCGAACCTACAGAACCTGTGATGTAAACAACAACAGTGGGGTGAGATACATCAAATCTCAGTGAGTTCCCTATCTTATGGGTTCTCTCGGATTATTTATGGTTCTAACAATCCTAACTCAAGTCCGGGGAAGGGAAGGACTCTTGAGTTCACGCTTGGTAATTCTCACACTATATGGAAACACGACATGAGTTCACTAACTCACCACATCATTAATCGATAACCGGTACCAAGGCATCTCCTCTTCCCGTCCGCTTCTACGTCTAGAAGGCGACCCGAGTCATAGATCCTTGTAGTTACTTGGTATACAATTGGATTCGGGATCACCGGCCTGTTAACCGTGAACCGTCACTTCTCATGGCCTGTTAACCATCACAAGTCTCGTACCCATGCACGGGCTTCCAATTGTACTACACGTAGGGCATCAAACCTACCAAGTAAAACCTGCCTGCACTTCAGAGGAGCTCGAGACTCATGAAGGCCTTTCAAGGGCAATACAAATAAAGTGGTTACGATTACATGATAAATACCATACAAAACAAGGTATACGACAATTGCCTCGGCCATAAGGCCTCAAGGCCTTTCTTGTCCTTCAATCCATAATGTTAACCTCGTGTTCCATACTAGTGTTTCCAACTTCTAAAGTTTCCTATAGTTCATAAGGGGTTTTCCTCACTCTCACTATTTTTCCTTTTTATCTTTCATGCATTTTTAATCACAACATGTTAACAACCATAGATTAGGCAACACATACCTTATTTGTGTAATAGAATAACTTAACACAATTAAAACATAGTCCACATAAAATTATCAAAGAATTTCACTTCGGGTTCCCTCCGATTATTAATCGGGCAAATAAATTCGACAATCCTTATCATCATCATAAAGTTCGTCTCTCCAGCTTTCTATCGGTATGCGGAACATCCAAAACGGACAACCGGATCAAAAGATATGGCGAAAACAAGTTAAGAAAACAACACAGCTCGCCCCAGGTTCGCTAGGCGAACGAGCTGGCGAGCCTTCGCCTTCGCCTTCGCTAGGCGAGCAGGCTGGCGAGTAATTAAACAGAAAACTCCCAGACCCAAAACACCATAAGTTCGCTAGGCGAACGTCTGGCGAACCTTCGCCTCCACCTTCGCTAGGCGAATGCGCCAGCGAGCACCTAGGCAGTAAGTTCCCACATTCAAAACCCATTAAGTTCGCTAGGCGAACATGCCAGCGAACCTTCGCTAGGCGAACGTTCTGGTTCGCTAGGCGAACCCTCGATTGCTGTTCGCTGGGACTCGCCCCAGGTTCGCTAGGCGAAGTAAGCGAAACAGAACCTCTCCCAGCTGCTGTTCTTCACTTCCAACTCTCATTTCCTCCATCAAAAACATTACCCAACATCACACAACAGTCAAAACATAATGCAAACATGATAACAAGCTTATAACAACATTTATAGCAAGATTCAACCATAAGATTCCATATTTCCATAATCTAACCTAAATCCAAAAACTCTCTAGAGTTCTCTAACAAAGGTACTAACTAGAACCCACCTCAAAAATAGAGCAAGATGAAGATGATTGAGAAGTTTGGATGAAGATTGGATGATGACCTTGATGGTTCTTGAGCTTTTCTTCCAATTTCCTTTTCTCCTCTTTTTCTCTCCTTCCTTTCCTTTCTTCTTCCTTTCTTTCTATCTTTTTCTTTTGTTTGGAAAGTGAGAGGAAAAGAATTTACATAGTAAGCTTAGTATTAGAAATAATACTACCAAATGTCCAAAAAGTCTCTTAAATCCAAAATTAATAAATGTCTCCGAAACAAATAACATTTATTGGATCAATTCTAAGTACCGAAGTTACTCTAATTATTTTATCAAATAATTTCTCAGAGCAACCCGACTCAATTAATCACAATGCCATATTATTCGGTGTAATAAAAATACGGGGTATTACATCCTCCCCCCCTTAAATAGAAATTCGCCCTCGAATTTAAAAAATTACCTGAACAGATAAGGGTAAGCATCTCGCATTTCCGATTCCAGTTCCCAAGTTGCATCCCCTGGATGAGTTACATCCCTCTGCACCTTAACAAGAGGAATGTCCTTGTTCCTTAATATCTTCGTTTCTATTCCCACAATGCGGCTCGGTTGAGGTTCAAACGTCGAATCCGCTTCTATTTCAATAGTATCCGGTAGAATCGGTTGAAGAGCATCTGGAACAAATCTCCGAAGCTGAGATACATGAAAAACATCATGCATTTCCGACAGAGAAGGCGGCAAGGCCAACCTGTACGCTACTTCATCAATCCTTTCTAAAATCTGATACGGTCCTACGTATCTCGGGCTTAACTTGCGTGACTTAAATGGTCCTTTCAATCTCAATCTAGGAGTAACTTTCAAAAACACATGGTCACCTTCTTCAAATTCTAGAGGTCTCCTTCGATTGTCTGTATAACTCTTTTGTCGATCTTGGGCTTGCTTAATTTTCTCGCGAATCATTCGAATGTTTTCTGTAGTCTCCTGGATGATTTCGGGTCCTAAGATTCTATCTTCCCCAACTTCCGCCCAACACAAGGGTGTTCTACACTTTCGCCCATACAACGCTTCATACGGAGCCATACCGATACTAGCATGATAACTATTGTTATAGGAAAACTCAATCAATGGTAGAAGTTCTTTCCAATTCCCTTTTCTTTCTAACACACAAGCTCTCAACATATCTTCCATCGTTTGTATCGTTCGCTCCGTCTGACCATCCGTCTGAGGATGATTAGACGTGCTCAACCGCAACTCCGTCCCCATGGCTTGTTGAAAGACTTTCCAAAACCTTGAGGTAAACTTCAGATCTCTGTCCGACACAATATTAGAAGGAATACCGTGCAATCTTACAATTTCCGCAATAAACAACCTCGCAAGATGACTTACCTTAAACGTAGTCTTCACCGCCAAGAAGTGCGCAGATTTCGTTAGTCGATCCACAATCACCCAAATCGAATCATAACCACCTTGCGTACGGGGCAAACCTACTGCAAAGTCCATAGAAATGCTATCACATTTCCAAACTGGAATTTCTAAAGGTTGCAACATACCACCCGGTCTTTGGTGTTCAATCTTAACTTGTTGGCACACTGCACATTCTGACACATACATCGCAACATCCTTTTTCATTCCGGTCCACCAATAGTCCTTCTTCAAATATTGATACATCTTCGAAGAACCAGGATGTATCGTAAAAGTACCTTTATGAGCTTCATCCAAAATCTTTCTTCTTAACATTACATCATTCGGAACACAAATTCTTTGGCCGAACATGATAATTCCGTCGGTAGCCTGAATAAAACCCGGTAGGAGTAACACTTCTTGCAACTTCTCATCTGCCATTTGACCTTGGTGAATCTCAACTCTCAAGGTAGAATTGACATTCAAATTTCCCATAATCACACCATCTTGGGTCCATACAAACTGAAGATTAAGATCTCTAAAATTCTCTAACAATGCATACTCCAAAATCATCAATTTCGCGCCATGCACTAATTTCCGACTTAACGCATCTGCTACCTTATTCGCTTTTCCTGGATGATACTTCAAATCTAAATCATAATCTTTTAAGTACTCCATCCATCTTCGTTGTCGCATATTTAACTCCTTTTGGTTAAATAAATATTTCAAACTCTTATGGTCACTGAACATTTCAAAACGTACCCCATACAAATAATGCCGCCACACCTTTAGTGTAAAAACAACCGCCGCCAATTCCAAATCGTGAGTTGGATAATTCTGTTCATGAATTTTCAATTGTCGGGAGGCATAAGCTACCACTTGACCACCTTGCATCAGAACACCTCCCAATCCCATTTTAGAAGCATCACAAAACACTTCATAAGAGTTGTTAGGATCAGGAATGATTAACACCGGAGCCGTTGTCAATCTCTCCTTCAACTTCATGAAACTTTGCTCACAACCTGAATCCCACTCAAAAGCAAAATCCTTACGAGTAAGCTTCGTCATCGGTAAAGCTAACTTAGAGAAACCTTCAATGAACCTCCTATAGTAACCTGCCAGCCCTAAGAAACTTCTGACTTCTGAGGCATTTCTCGGCCTTTCCCAATTTGTCACTGCTTCTACCTTCGACGGATCCACCGCTACACCACCCTGGGATATAACGTGACCAATAAACTTAACTTCTGCCATCCAAAATTCACACTTACCTAATTTAGCAAAAAGTTGCTTTTCTTGCAACACAGATAGCACAATTCTCAGATGTTCCTCGTGCTCTTGTGAAGTACGAGAATAAATAAGGATATCGTCAATGAAGATTACCACGAACTGGTCCAAGTAAGCTTGAAATATTCGGTTCATGTAATCCATAAAAACGGCTGGAGCATTTGTCACACCGAAAGGCATCACTAAGAATTCATAATGGCCATAACGGGTCCTAAATGCAGTCTTAGGTATATCGTAACTCTTCACTCGGATTTGGTGATAACCCGACCTCAAATCAATTTTTGAGAACACGCAGGCTCCTTTCAATTGATCCAAAAGGTCGTCTATCCTGGGCAAGGGATACTTGTTCTTAATGGTGACTTTATTCAGCTGACGATAATCGATGCACATCCGCATCCCACCGTCCTTCTTCTTCACCAGTAAAACAGGGGCTCCCCACGAAGAAACACTAGGCAGCACGAAATGTTTCGCCATGAGTTCTTCTAACTGATCTTTTAATTCCCTTAACTCCTTCGGTGCCATCCGATACGGAGAAACGGATATAGGAGCCGTTCCCGGTACCAGGTCAATAGAAAATTCCACTTCCCTCTCCGGAGGAAGAGAAGTGACATCTTCGGGGAAAACTTCGGAAAATTCGCAAAATACGGGAATGTCCCCAACCTGAAGGTCGCTACTCCCTTCCTTAGTGAGAACCAACATAACCGAATTCTCTTCTTCAAACAAGAGATTTATCATACCAACCGTACCTTCTAGAATAGTTGTTAAAACATCCTTTGGTGTAGCCTCAATAGACGGAATGATGATAAGCTTTTCCTCACACCCAATAAATACCGAATTAGCAGAAAGCCAATCCATTCCCAAAACGACATCCACTTTCTTAAGCGGTAGACAAATAAGGTCAATCTGAAAAACTCTATCATTCACAGATAGTACACAATTTTCACACATCAAAGGCGTCTCAACCATTTCATCCATGGCGGTAGTGACCACCATAGGAGGAGACAAAGAAACGGACCGCAACCCAAGTCGCTTCATACATTGCACTGATACAAAAGAATGTGTAGCTCCGCAATCAAATAAAACAAAGCAAGGAAATCCGTTAACTAAGCACGTACCAGCAATCAATGAATTATCATTCTTCTTCTTCCTTGCATCCAATGTGTAAACCCTTCCTTGTAGTTGAATCCTATTCTGAGGGCAATCCTTCTTCATATGACCCACCTTTTGACATTGGAAACACCTTACCCCTTCCAAACCACACCTTCCGAAATGATTCTTGCCACAAGTGCGACACACCGGAGGTGTACTCGCCCTTGTATCTTGCACCTGTTTCCCCTTGAAGGATTGTGGCCTAGGTCTAAATGATTGATTAGACCTTCCACGATCACCTTGAGTTACCCGACTTGCTGCACTTTCATCTCGAACCTTTTTCAAACTATGTTCTGCCACATAGCATTGTCTCAACACTTCAGCATAAGTAGTGAACTCTCTCTGAGACACACTATGAGATATTTCAGCTCTTAATCCAAACAGAAACTGGTCTATTTTCCATTTTTCATCAGGAGCATACATAGCCTGCCTAGAATAAGCAGCCATGTCTTCAAACTTCTCAGCATAACTGGCCACAGTCATGCTACCTTGTCTTAGCTGCTGGAATTCAAATTCCTTCTGAGTCCTTAATGAACTCGAAAAATATTTCTCCATGAAAACAACTTTGAATTGTTCCCAAACCTTAGGTACTTCTTAAACAGTCATCAAAGCCGAAGCGCTCTCCCACCATCTCATAGCGGGACCCTTTAGAGAATGAGAAGCAAACAACACCTTGTTCTCCTCACTACACTGGACTATCAAGAAAATCCTTTCCATACCTGAAATCCATTCGTGAGCCTTCACGGGATCTAATCCACCATGAAATTCCGGAGGATTCATGCGGATAAAGTCCCGGAAATTCCCACCTACAGCTTCGGGAACCACTACTTGAGGATGCAGACCTCAATTTATTTGTTGCACCATCTGTTGCATGAATAGATTCTGTTGTTGTTGCATCTGTTGCATGAACTGATACAACGGAGCATTACCATCGCCAACCGGCGGAGTCGTCCCTTGAGGAGTGGTGCAGGGCCTACCACGAGGGTTTCTACGTCCATCAGCCATGTTCCTAAAGGTCATACAAATAGAATTAAGTTGATCAGGCTCAATGCCATAAATATAACGCTCAAGGCCCATGGCGACACAACGTATATGAAACGGAAAGAAACACTTATACTATTTCATGGCTAGGTCGAGGATACGACCTGCTCTGATACCAACTGTAACACCCACATATAAAATCCATACATCAAAGCATAAATTATATATATGAATCCAAGTCTTTGGTACTGAAATACAATAAGTTCCTAGTTAACACATTATACACATAAATGCCTCTAATACAACACAAAAGCTAAGGCATTACATATACAAGATGTTCCAACCGAGATAAAAACTAAGAACTAGATCAGAGCAATGATCTCAAAATAAAACGTCATAGCGGAAGCCATGCCATCTCAAAACTACGAACCGGAAGGAAAAGTCAAACCACCTTATCCTTACCCGTCGCCGAACCTGCAGAACCTGTGATGTAAACAACAACAGTGGGGTGAGATACATCAAATCTCAGTGAGTTCCCTATCTTATGGGTTCTCTCAGATTATTTATGGTTCTAACAATCCTAACTCAAATCCGGGGAAGGGAAGGACTCTTGAGTTCACGCTTGGTAATTCTCACACTATATGGAAACACGACATGAGTTCACTAACTCACCACATCATTAATCGATAACCGGTACCAAGGCATCTCCTCTTCCCGTCCGCTTCTACGTCTAGAAGGCGACCCGAGTCATAGATCCTTGTAGTTACTTGGTATACAATTGGATTCGGGATCATCGGCCTGTTAACCGTGAACCGTCACTTCTCATGGCCTGTTAACCATCACAAGTCTCGTACCCATGCACGGGCTTCCAATTGTACTACACGTAGGGCATCAAACCTACCAAGTAAAACCTGTCTGCACTTCAGAGGAGCTCGAGACTCATGAAGGCCTTTCAAGGGCAATACAAATAAAGTGGTTACGATTACATGATAAATACCATACAAAACAAGGTATACGACAATTGCCTCGGCCATAAGGTCTCAAGGCCTTTCTTGTCCTTCAATCCATAATGTTAACCTCGTGTTCCATACTAGTGTTTCCAACTTCTAAAGTTTCCTATAGTTCATAAGGGGCTTTCCTCACTCTCACTATTTTTCCTTTTTATCTTTCATGCATTTTTAATCACAACATGTTAACAACCATAGATTAGGCAACACATACCTTATTTGTGTAATAGAATAACTTAACACAATTAAAACATAGTCCACATAAAATTATCAAAGAATTTCACTTCGGGTTCCCTCCGATTATTAATCGGGCAAATAAATTCGACAATCCTTATCATCATCATAAAGTTCGTCTCTCCAGCTTTCTATCGGTATGCGGAACATCCAAAACGGACAACCGGATCAAAAGATATGGCGAAAACAAGTTAAGAAAACAACACAGCTTGCCCCAGGTTCGCTAGGCGAACGAGCTGGCGAGCCTTCGCCTTCGCTAGGCGAGCAGGCTGGCGAGTAATTAAACAGAAAACTCCCAGACCCAAAACACCATAAGTTCGCTAGGCGAACGTCTGGCGAACCTTCGCCTCCACCTTCGCTAGGCGAATGCGCCAGCGAGCACCTAGGCAGTAAGTTCCCACATTCAAAACCCACTAAGTTCGCTAGGCGAACATGCCAGCGAACCTTCGCTAGGCGAACGTTCTGGTTCGCTAGGCGAACCCTCGATTGCTGTTCGCTGGGACTCGCCCCAGGTTCGCTAGGCGAAGTAAGCGAAACAGAACCTCTCCCAGCTGCTGTTCTTCACTTCCAACTCTCATTTCCTCCATCAAAAACATTACCCAACATCACACAACATTCAAAACATAATGCAAACATGATAAAAAGCTTATAACAACATTTATAGCAAGATTCAACCATAAGATTCCATATTTCCATAATCTAACCTAAATCCAAAAACTCTCTAGAGTTCTCTAACAAAGGTACTAACTAGAACCCACCTCAAAAATAGAGCAAGATGAAGATGATTGAGAAGTTTGGATGAAGATTGGATGATGATCTTGATGGTTCTTGAGCTTTTCTTCCAATTTCCTCTTCTCCTCTTTTTCTCTCCTTCCTTTCCTTTCTTCTTCCTTTCTTTCTATCTTTTTCTTTTGTTTGAAAAGTGAGAGGAAAAGAATTTACATAGTAAGCTTAGTATTAGAAATAATACTACCAAATGTCCAAAAAGTCTCTTAAATCCAAAATTAATAAATGTCTCCGAAACAAATAACATTTATTGGATCAATTCTAAGTACCGAAGTTACTCTAATCATTTTATCAAATAATTTCTCAGAGCAACCCGACTCAATTAATCACAATGCCATATTATTCGATGTAATAAAAATACGGGGTATTACACAGGTAGTGATCAGCAGAGACGTGATCATAGATGAGCTTAAAGAATAGGGTTGGACTGAGAATGCCAAGAAGGATTCAGTGAGAAACTCTTGTGAAGAACCAGCCACTGAAGTTGAAAGAGAAGTTCGACATGAACCAGTTGCAGATGAAGCAGGTTCAAGCAGACCTCGACGAACAAGACACATGCCTGCAAGGTTGCAAGAATGTGTAATTACATCAGATGATGTGGTCGATGAAGAGGGTGAGCTGGTACATTATGCTTTCTATGCAGATGTCGAACCAATCAATGCAGCTGAGGCATTGAAAGATTCGAAGTGGGTGAAAGCAATGAATGAAGAGTTAGAGTCCATCAAAGTCAACAACACATGGTCACTTGTCGAATTGCCTCAAGGCAAGAAGGCAATTGATGTGAAGTGGGTTTACAAGGTAAAGGTGAATCCTAGAGGGGAAGTAACTCGACACAAGGCGAGACTTGTGGCGAAATGATTTCTTCAGAAGGAAGGAATCGACTTCGATGAAGTGTTCGCACCTGTTGCTAGAATTGAAACAATCAGGTTGGTTGTTGGTCTAGCAAATATGAAAAATTGGTACACATGTCAGATGAACGTGAAGTGTGCATTCCTTAATAGTCCCTTAGACGAAGAAGTTTATGTCGCACAACCAGCTGGGTATGTGAAACAAGGCGAAGAAAGAAAGGTGTACAGGCTGCATAATGCCCTGCATGGACTTAAGCAAGCTCCAAGAGCTTGGAATAAGAAAATCGACAGCTTCTTAAGGGAAAAGGAATTTGTGAAGTGTACGACTGAGCATGGAGTATATGTAAGAAGAAGCAATGGCGAATTGCTTATACTATGTCTCTATGTCGATGATTTGTTGATAGCAGGAAGTTGCAGGAAAGAGATCGAAAATTTCAAACATGACCTAAGTGAGGAGTTTGAAATGTCAGACTTGGGAGATCTCTCATATTTCCTTGGCATCGAATTCTACAAGACTAGTAGAGGTTTTTTGATGCACCAACGAAGATATGCAGGCGAAATACTCAAGAGATTTGAGATGCAAGATTGCAACTCAACTTTGACTCCAGCTGAGACCAGACTGCAACTGTCGAAGGATCCAGACGAAGATGATGTTGACCCAACCCAATATAGAAGACTTATTGGGTCACTTAGATACCTTTGTCACACAAGGTCTGACTTAGCATACAGTGTGGGTATGGTAAGTAGATTCATGCAGAAGCCAAAGGTATCACACCTAACAGCGACGAAGAGGATACTGAGGTATCTGAAGGGGACTCTCGACTATGGCATTTTGTTTCCTGCAGCTGATGAAGGGAAAAAATACAAGTTAGTGGGATACATCGACTCTAGTTGGTGTAGTGATGCTGAGGATAGAAAATCCACAGCTGGATACGTGTTTATGTTAGGTGGTGCACCAGTTGCATGGAGTTCGAGAAAGGAGCCAGTAGTGGCATTGTCATCATGCGAAGCAGAATATATAGCTGCTTCTCTTTGTGCATGTCAAGCAACCTGGATGGTGAACTTGGTCGAAGAGATTACAAGGAAGAATCATAGAGCAATTACCATGAAGATCGACAGCATGCCAGCTATCAACTTGGCGAAGAATCCAATAGCACACGGTCGAAGCAAGCACATCGAAATGAGGTTCCATTATCTTCGAGAGCAGGTAGCAGAAGGGAAGATGAATTTGGAACACTGCAGAACTGAGAATCAGTTTGCAGATATCATGAAGAAGGGAGTGCAGGTCGAAGCCTTCAGAAGACTAAGAGCCGTGACGAAATATAGATAGTTTAGACACAATGAATTAAGTGGTGTGTTAAATGTAATTCATAGTGTTGAAGTCGAAGCATTCATAGCTTAGTGTCGTGTCGAATTGTTTAGGTTGTTTCGACAGAATCGTGTTAGATTTGATTTGATTGGATTTAGATTTGTTTAGATTAGATTTGATATTTTGGGCTTTTAATTTTGGGTCTTTGCAAATCTATATCTATAAATAGGAAGTATCCTTGCATTGTAATAATAACGTTGTATTGTATTCACAGTTGCAGATTTAGCAATGAAAGTGCAATATATTCAGAAATTCCACAGTTCGTGGGTAACACTTCTCCTCCAAATATTTCTCTTCTCTCTCTTTTCTTCCTTGCTGTTCTTGTTTGTTCTTCTTCTTTCATTGCCATTACGTATTGTTTGTGGGTTGGTTATTAATCTTGAGATCAAGATTGAAGCGGAATCACCATAGGTTGAGGAGAATTTCCAACAATATTTTCAAATAGAAACACTTTATAATCTTCTGAAGAGCAATTTAACATAATATTTATGTTAGAAGGATTGTGACTTCTTTGAAGTGACTCGATGATTGGAATACAACATTTAGAGTTTGTGATTGGATTGCATATAAAAAAAAGTCAATTTCTTCGTCAGCAATAGTATGACAAAGAACTAAACCATTGCTGGAATCTAAAATACAAACTGAATTTGATAAGAAACTCAAAACATTACTAGGAATACCTGATGATTGTTGGTATTTTGGTAGAGCATGTAACTCTACCATTTTATAGTAACTTTGACTTGTTTTTTCAGGTTGAATGAAAAAACATGTGTCTTCTCTTTCTATCGAATTCCTAAATTGCTTTGTTTTGAAAACATTTTTATTTGGAAAATTAGAGAATGAATGACAAGTCAATTTGAACTTGCAAATACTCTTCGCTGGTAGCCAAGAAAATATTTCAAAAGCATTGTCTTGAGAAAACGCCATGTTGTTGAGAATAGTTAAAAATAAAAGAGGAATAAATTAAAAGCACAAGAGCTAGAAGTGAGTGGATGCGTGGAGAAAAAAAGAATGACAGTTTATAGCACAAGACTGGGAAGAGAGTGGATGGGTGGAATAAAAAAGAATAGAGTAAGAAAAGAATAACCGTTTATAGATCAAATAGGATACATTTCATAGTTTGTAGATGAGAGTATTTATATGAACCCAAGCCTTCCCATTTAAAGCGTTGCAAATGGAAAAAAATCTTTCTCTCTGATTACTGCTTTTCAAAGGTAGAATAAATCTCAAATAATATTTGATAATAAATTTTAAAATTTGAAAAAGAGTTTTAAAGCAATTATGAATGTTTGACCGGAAAACATGAACAAACACGTCTAATAGATATATGAATTAAGTGTGATAAGATTTATTTCAAATAAGAAATGTTTAAGGTTTTTAATATTTTTATATAACTCTTCAATCTATCATATACCAAATTTTGGATCTACATTCTTCAATCTATCATATACCAAATTTTGGATCTACATTCTTCAATCTGCCAGAAAATTCAATCTGCCAGGAAATAGGACAGATATTTAAGTCACATGACCTCTTACTTATATTTACAATTGATTTTAATTTTAGAGGTGAATAGCCTATTTTATAACCCCATTTAATTTTCTTAACTTTATGCAATAAGTTTGATAAATTTTTTTACTAGGGGTGTAATCGGTTCAGTTTAAATCATTTTTTCTCTAAAAATTGTCCGAACCGATGATATCTCCATCGGTTTGCTTTGTTTTAATTTTTAGTGTTTTTTAAAAATGGAATTAAACCAATTAGTTTGGTTTGATTCGGTTTTGTTTGGTTAGGTTGATCGGTTTACAGTTTTTTTTCAAATATTATATTCATTTGTGTATTTTTGACTATCATTTTTTTCCGTGTATTTTATGCTATTATTTTTTTCAAATAATGCATTTGTTATAATATATTTCATGCTTTATGTTTCAAACAACTTACAAGTTGTTCTTAATTCATACTAAGTATTGGTATAATTTTCATTACATCATGAAATAAATTTATTATCAGCTAACATTTCGAATCTTTTTAATTGAATTTATCCATTCCATCCTATTATATTATTTATTATCCACTCAATGGTGACTCACATATCTATATTCTATTTTAGATTCATGTTACTTAAGGCACAGGAAAAAACCCTGATCATTACATCAGTCTCCAGCAGAGTTGAAACCTTCTTAGGTTTTCAAACTCACTTTCAAAACTCTTCAGACCTCCAGCAAGGCTTAAGCTTTCATTTTAAATTCTCCAGCCAGGGTCAATTTACCATCAATAAAACCTTAACAGACACTACGCCAAACAAGACCTTAGACAGCGTTTTTTTTGGCCTTAGACAGCGCTTTTAAGCGCTGTCTAAACCCGCGCTGCTAAAGGTTTAGACAACGCTTTGGGTAATACCAAAAGCGCTGTCTAAAGGGGGGTATATTTAATGAAAAGCGCTGTCTATGGTACCATTAGACAACGCTTTTTGACATTTTTTAGGTATACCTTAGACAGTGCTTTTTTTAAAAGCGCTGTCTAAGCCCCACCTTTTTGAACTTTTTTAGGTATACCTTAGACAGCGCTTTTTGTGAAAGCGCTTTCTAAGCCCCACCTTTTTGAACTTTTTTAGGCATACCTTAGACAGCGCTTTTGGTGAAAGCGCTTTCTAAGCCCCACCTTAGACAGCGCTTTTAGTGTAAAGCGCTGTCTAAGGTATACGAAAATTTTTATATAAATTTTTTTAAACCACAATTTTTACCAGGTTTTTCAACCAAAATTTGACCTGTTTTTCAACCAATTTTTTTCCAGAAAAATACCACAATTTGGAGATTCAAATCAATCCAATTTGGCCTATTTAAATGTACCAATTTACACCAAAATTATATATCCAAAACAATTGGCAATTCAAACCAATATATATATATATATATATATATATATATATATATACACCAATTTATAATTACAAATCATTACATTTTTTCTACAAATGTACATATTACTTATACTAGTACTTTTGCATCCAACCAAAGCATTGCTTCAAATCTACATAGGTCCTGAAAGAACACAAAGATTGTAATTCAATTAAAAGAATACATCAACAATGTCTATAGTTAGAAAGTTACACATATTTAAATTCTCATCAATTAAAGTAAGAGTACAATATTATACCTGATAAAACTCCGAGCTCCATAATGTATTGACACCAATCCTCTTTAATTTCATCCAATTGAGAAATTGAGTAATGAGCACACTTGCATTCTTCAAAGTACTACATTATAATATAACATAGTTTGATTTAGTTTTAACTATTTCATTATATGAGAGATATGTGTTAAATATTAAAATAACTCATAAGTTAGAAATACATACATCGGATGGCCACTTCTCTGCTAGGATTAATTGCGACCAACAACCAATGTCCACTGTAAGATTAAACAAGTGTTAGATGGAAACTTTCTACACGACGTCAAAATACAAAAAAAACTATAATAGATGAATTTAGAATGAAATAATATATAACATTTTATTATTTTACCTCTTTCACTAACATCTCTTTCTTTTCTTGGTTGGAATATGAATTACTTATTTCTTAGTAATGCGGACGGATGAATGGATCCAAATTCCCTCGTTATGGTCATTTCTGATATATGACTCATCCGCTATAAGATCCTCATCTTGATCATTTCTATTCAACTCATTCCGTCTAATGCATGACTCATTCTCAACATCAATATCACATTGATCTACACCGCTATCATCAACCATTTTGTTAGATAAAAGCACTATAGATCTTCTTCATCTGCTTCTGCAATCTCTTCGACTCGATCACAATCGTATGTTTCCGTGTCTTTGTCATCTGAAGCATAGGTCGTATTACTTTTCCCCTTCGGTTCAACATTCTCGTTAATTTTCTCACCATGATGTATCCAACACTTATAACTTCGATCAATTCCATGCATCAGTAAATGCGATTTCAATCCATCTGCGTTAACCTTACCCACATAACAACAACCCAAGCAAGGACAGTCCATTCGACTGGGGTCTTTAACGTGTTGAATAGCAAACTTAACGAAATCCAATACCCCATTCTCGTACTCTTTGGACAATCGATCGGCATCCATCCATTTTTTATCCATGGTTTTCCTACTTATTAAGGTCAACAAAAACACTATTATATGAGGAATCAAAACATTGAATGAGGAGGAAAGTTATGATAAAACATAGAACATTGAATGAGCTTCTAATAGGGCTTCTAACATAACACAGTTTTCCTACTTATCCATTTTTTATCCATGGTTTTTCCATTAGTAATTAATAGAAATCAAAACCAAAAGGAGGAAAGTTATGACTCAAGGATTTACAATATATTTCTTTACCTAATAAGTTGCTTTGAATTTCGGTTCTTTAGAACAACAACCTCAAGGATTTACAATATTAAAATAATGAGCAATATTAACACTAACACTAACACTAACCTAAACTAACCTAAACTAAACTAACACATTATATAGCAATAACAATGTAGAGCAACATTAACACTAACCTAAACTAACCTAAACTACAATAACACTAACCTAAACAAACCTAAACTACAATAATACTAATCTAAACTACTCATATTCTATCAAAAGAACATCATTCTATCAAAAGAACTCCAAAACCTAACAGAACAAAACCTAACAAAACATCATTATATCTAAAGAACTCCAAAAATATGGTAACAAGAACAAAACGTAACAGAAAAATATGAAACTCACTTAAAACCTAACATAAAAAGAAAAACTCTTACCGGAACAGTGGAGCACGGTGGAGTACGGTGGAGGATGGTAGAGGCAATGTAGGAAGGACGACGGCCGGACAGACGACGGCGAGAAAGGACGGACGACGGCGGTGAAAGGACGGACGACGGCGGTGGTTTCAGCTGGTTCGTTCTTGTTCGCAGAAAGAGAGGGAAAGAGGGAAAGAATGAAATGAAAAAGTATAGGATACTGATACCGTTTCAATTTTTATTTTAATTAAAAAGACCTTAGACAACGCTTTGAATGAAAGTGCTGTCTAAGGTGGGCCTTAGAAAGCGCTTTTGAAAGCGCTGTCTAATATGGGCCTTAGACAGCGCTTTTGATTTTTTTTTTTTTAATTTATAAGACCTTAGACAGCGCTTTTGAGTAAAGCGCTGTCTAATATTTTCCTTTAATATTTTTTTTTAATTTATAAGACCTTAGAAAGCGCTTTCCTCAAAAGCGCTGTCTCAGGTCTTATATATTTTTTTTATTTATAAGACCTTAGACAGCGCTTTTAAGGAAAACGCTGTCAAATATTTTCCTTTAATTTTTTTTTTAATTTATAAGACCTTAGAAAGCGCTTTCCTCAAAAGCGCTGTCTAAGGTCTAATATTTAGACGTGCTTTTATTTTTCTAAGTGAACAGTTTCCGTGTTTTCTAAATTTTTTAACTTATAGCAGCGCTTTTGTAATAAAGCGCTGCCTATGTAGTGCTGCCAGAGAGTAATTTTGGCATAGTGAGAATCAGAGTCTCATGGTATCTGATACGACAACTCTCCGTTTGATTCCCAAAAACAGTAAAACCTTTGGATTCCCCAATACAATTTGGACCTGCTCCTGGATTTCAGTAATCCTCAGCAGAAGTCAGCCTCCTCTTAGACTTCATATAAGAATTCCCCCAACCAGCCTCCTCTTAGGCTTTGAATAATGATTTTTCTCAGTATAGTTATACTCAATCTTGGGCTTTGTACAAGACAGATAAAATATTCTTTTGTTGAGTCAGTTTTCTTCAGCCTCAATCTTGGGTTTTGTACAAGACAGACATCATATTCTCCAGATGAGTCAGTTTTCTTTAGACTCAATCTTGGGCTTTGTACAAGACAAATAAAACTTCCCCAGTGGAGTCAATCCCTTTTAACCTCAATCTTGGGCTTTATACAAGACACATAAAACACTCTCTTGTTGAGTCAGTTTTCTTCAGTCTCAATCTTGGGCTTTATACAAGACATATATAAAACTCCCTAGTAGAGTCAACCTTTTAGCTTTAAACTTGAGCTTTGATCAAGGCACACAAAAATCAACATCCCTTCAGAGGAATTCAAAAGTTCTCTCTATAGGAAGACATTTCTCTGTACATCACATACCAAAACAAATAATCACAGGCTTTTTCCAGATATCTGCTATAACTAGCATACTTGTTGATTCAAAAATCCAAGTTGTGGTCCCTCTTTTATCCTGGTAAACTCCTTCTTCCATCTAATTGCTGTAAGTAGCAAGCCTCTAGATTATTTACATCCAAGCCAATGTCCTTATCTTAGCATGGAAAACTCATAAGGAAAAAGGACATTGCTCTACACTGAGTTAACGTTTCTCCTTTCATGACACCTCCCTTATAAAAGAAATTATGGCATTGCTGGAATCCATACATTCCAGTTAAAGTAATTCCCTTTATAACCAATCCTTCAACAACTGTGATGAATATATGAGATATCTCCCTTTAGAGATGACAAATTCTCTCTCATTCAAACCTTTAGTTTCAATCTTGGGCTTTAAACAAGACACAAATACCTTTAGCTTCAATCTTGGGCTTTAAACAAGACACAAATACTCAGATAGCTTCAATCTTGGGCTTTGAACAAGACACCAAACATTTTTCTCCCATAGAATATGAGGAACTACGATTGCTCTGATTTCCCTGAATATCTTTACGGGAATATGTAGGAATAAGATTGCGAAATCTTAGCGAGCACACAAATAAAAAACTTTAGGTCCAGTACCTTCCCCAAAAACAACGGAAAACTCGAAAACAACAAAAACATCTTCTCAAACCTCCCAAAGGAGAAACTTTCCCAATCCATAACAGATGATCACCAGAAAGCAATACCAGAGAAATAAGTCATAAAAAGTCTATGAATAACCATATATACATTGCGTGATTGACAACTTCCCTTTGT
The DNA here is from genome assembly GCA_022829125.1 of Lathyrus tuberosus. Classification (NCBI taxonomy): domain Eukaryota; kingdom Viridiplantae; phylum Streptophyta; class Magnoliopsida; order Fabales; family Fabaceae; genus Lathyrus; species Lathyrus tuberosus. Next base: position 2,868,009 of record JALAZF010000061.1, on the reverse strand, counting down.
ATAACCTGACCCCGAACCCCCCAATCTCTTAGCATTTGTTTAAGAAAACATTTGCGTGCAAGGTTAGTTTTAGATATCTTCCCTTTCCTTTCCAGCTTCATAGGATAAATAAGAAATCCGAAAGTAGGACACAATTTCAACCATTGCGGTAAGGTGGTCGCGTCACCGACAAAAATCGCATTCTAGAATACACAAATAGTTGATAAGGATCATTTAGTAAAATTATTTTGTAACAAATACATTATTATATTTTAACATTATGAAACTTTAGTTTGATACTATATGACATGATATCAAGCTTTATCACCATTCAAACTCTGAATCTCTTTCTCTTTTTAAATCTTCTTCCCGGCAATGAGCCTCTAGACTGAAACACATGGATTGAAATAGTGGCTAGTGCAACAAAGGGATGAAGGTATGCTATTGTGCCATAAAATATGCTATGACAGGTCAACTAACTCTAAAATCAAACATCTATAGTTTAGGAGTTGTCTTTGTTGAACTCATTACCAGGCTCAAGGGTATTGATGACACGCGTGGGCATGTATAGCATAATCTTGTGGCATGGTATCCAAGGCTGATATCCAATGCGGGGACTGTATCAGACACCTGATGTTGCAGTAATGTGTTTTCAAGATCAAGCTTCCACAATATATCTTATTGGGGATGTTATGACTGTTCTCACATATCTAGTCTCCCAGCCATTCAACACAAATTCAGCCACTATGTCAAATTGGATCGGTTCGTCAACTCTTAGGATAAGGGATGACAGTAATGATAGTCCTAGTCGTGGACGACTCGGTTCTCCTTCTATCCACAGAACAAAAAGGATAATAAAAATATTTTGGTTAACTGAAAATTGTGAAAGCACGCATAAGCGAATTTGGCGTAGGTTTTTCTTATACCAAAACTTCTTCTAATCTCACCATTTTAAAGGATCATTTTGTGGGTGAGTTTTCTTTATTTTTATGACTTAAAACCTTATTGAGTTCTCACTACTAAAAAACAATAATTTAGTGACTGAAATTAGTAAAGGTAGTACATCCCTCACTAATTGCGATGAATTTAGTGAGGAAAACCCGTTTATATGATAAAATTTAAACGAGTGAACATTAATGATAAAATTTGTGACAAATTTATTTCATCACAATTTTTTTTACAAATTTGATAAGAGTAAATTTCGTTAGGGGTTTTAAGATGGATTTTATTTCTCACTAATATTTCCTTCACAATTCCGTCATAAACATACTAAAGGTTATCAGTGACGAATTTTGTGAGAAAAATATGTCATCTCTAATATTTTACTAAATAAAAAATTGAAATTATTTTTTTATGACATGGTAGCTTAATTTCTTTTTAATTATAGTAAAATATGTTTTAAATAAAATGAACATTTATTATATAAACATTTATCTTTTAACATATTAACGTTAGTTTTCATATTCAAAAAATATAAATATTAATTTCATAATATTTGTATTTATAACTATTAATTAATATATACAAATTACTATATATCCAAGAAGAGATTATTTAGTGGTAAAGTGACAAAATTCTATATACAAATTATTTTGAACACATAATTATTTAAAATAATATGTATTTTGGTACGACTATGCTTAAATGAAACTTATTTAAAATTATGTTCAGGAAACTATTGAAACTTATTTAAAATTATGTTCAGGAAACTATTTCTCATTATATCAATAATACTAATTCAATAATTTTATTTTTTTAATGTTTCAAAAGAAAAAAATATTATTATTATTATTATGTTTTAAAAGGAAAAATTGTCCTTGACGAAGCTCTGCTAGGGTTTTGGTTACCATGGGGAAAAGGGGTGTCGGCCAGCCACGGATACAGGCGGAGGCGCGCCGGAAAGGGATGGAGAGGACAATAATAACACAAGCCAACACAGTACAAGATGCGACGAATGATAACACTAACAACGACAACACTACCCAAGTCATACCGGAGGAGAGCCAGCCACCTCAACCACAAATAGGGGATGCAAATACACTAGACGCTATTCATTCTGATATAACATAATCAAAGTAAACAGAATCACCTAAGGCCAAGGAACCTGAGAATGCCACACAACAACGACCATGGGTTGATATTATTCACGACAATCAAAATCTGAACAGAGGTATGGCAATGAAATATGTGGCACTAATAATTGTTAATGGAGAAATTGAAATAGCGATTGATGAAGAGGATGTGGTAGATGAATTGGAATTCTGGGAGAATGTTATGATCCCTTTTGCTTTAGGGGAAACACCATCAATGAATGCAATCAAGAAATTTATGGAGAAAAGCTGGAAATCAGTGGCGTTGCCTGAACTCTACTACAATGAGGAAGGATATTTTATTGTGAGATTCAGAAACAAGGAAGACAGGGAGAACATTATGGCGCAGGGGCCTTACTTCATCTATGGTAAGCCCTTATTCCTCCGACAATGGTCTGCAGAGTTTGAAATGCGAGAAGACCTTCTACGGGTATTGCCACTTTGGATCACGATGTCAAATCTTTCAATGCATCTTTGGGGAGAAAGAAGTATCTCCAAGATTGCTAGTGCTATTGGAAGACCAATCTCCACAGATGAATGCATAGCGAAGAAACTCCGTATCTTGTATGCAAGGGTTTTAGTGGAGATCGACATCACACAAAATCCCAGAGAAATGGTATAAATTAAAGATCACAAGGGAAAAGTCTTTGAACTGAAAATATAGTATGAATGGTGCCCAACATACTGTCATACGTGCCTGAAAATTGGACATGATTGTTCATCAAAGCAACAAGTGAAGAAACAACCTCAACACAAGATGTGGAGACCAACAAGGAACAAAATAAATGTGGAAGAAGATAATGGACATCCAAACCAGAACCAATTAAAACCTCAAACTGCTAAAGAAGATACAGACAAGGAGGAGATACAACCAATAGAAGATACACCTTGGACTGTGGTTACATCGGGAAAAACAGATAGAGGTAAACACATTTCCATTCCCACTTCTCCTAATCACAAGACTAACTCTGCCTTTATCTCATATCAAAATGTTTTCACTCCCCTGAGGAATAGAGAATATCCTTTGGGGGAGGTAAACATTGACCAATGATGGTCTCTTGGAATGTAAGGTGCATAAACAACGAAGCAAGGCACAAGGAGGTTAGCTCCTGCCTCCAGAATTTCAATGTTTCTATTGTGGCCTTGCTTGAAACACGAGTAAAAAAGGACAATGCTGCTAAGATTAGGATGAAATTGGGGAACAAGTGGGAATATGCTGACAACTATGAGAAACATGTAAATGGTCGCATATGGCTATTGTGGAATCCAAGGGATGTTGAAATAAAAGTCACTCAGATCACAGAACAATATATGCACACCGAAGTATATAACTTGGATCATACTCTACACTATGAAGCAACTATTATTTATGCTTTTAACCAACTGGATAAAAGGAAAATGTTATGGAAACAAATAAAATATGTGGGGAAACATATTAAGAATCCTTGGATAGTACTAGGAGATTTAAATAATGTATTGACCTGTCAAGATAGAATTGGAGGTAATGAAGTGCAAGAGACAGAATACAAAGACTTGAGGGACATGATGGTTAAACTTGGACTGTTTGAGGCCATGACCAAAGGTAATCGCTACACTTGGTCTAATAAACACACTTCAGGGTTGATTTATTCAAGGATTGATAGAGCTATCGGGAATGCAGAATAGTTCCAGAAATTTGCTGAAGCACCTGTAGAGGTAATGGCTCCTAGTATTTCTGATAATTCCCCCATTAGGATAAATATATTGGTGCAGAAACAACCTATTAGAAGACAGTTGTTCAGTTTCATTAACTGCCTAACACTTGAACCTGACTTCTTGATGTTGGTCTCTAATCGCTGGCAACAGGAAATACAGGGTCCACCCATGATAAAACTCTGGACTAAACTCAAAGGATTACAAACAGTATTGAAACCATTGACTAGAAAAATGACAAACATCCAACTGCAAATTCAACAGGCCAAGCAGGAGTTGCTCCAATCTCAGGGTATCTGACAACATACTCCCTTTGATCAAGGGGCTATAAAACAAGTACATCATCATACTGAAAACCTAATACACCTAAACCAAATGGAGGAGACCATACTCATGCAGAAGGCAAAAGTTAATCGGCTCAAGTTGGGAGACCACAACAATGCCTTCTTTCATGCTGCAGTTAAAGAGAAAAATAGATCTAAGGGACTGTATTCCTTGGTCTCAATGAGGGGAGAAGTGCTCAATACCCATGACAGTATTGAAAAGAAAATTATGGATTTTTACACTGGTTTGGTTGGCACCAAGGCAAATACCTTGTGAGGCATAAACATCCCTAGTATGAGGAAGGGTAGAAGTCTGAGTACAGAGCAAACACAAATGCTAATCCATCCTATCCAGTAAAAGGAGATTTGGGAAGCCTTGAACCACATTGGGGACACAAAAGCTCCAGGCCTTGATGGTTTCAATGCACACTTCTTCAAGAAAACCTGGACTATTGTGAAAGAGGATCTAGAGGCTGCAGTGATGGATTTCTTTAACACAAGTACAATGTTTATGGCAGTCAACTGTTCCTTGGTTACACTCATTCCTAAGACACCTACTACTACTACTGTCAAGGACATGAGACCCATTGCCTGCTGCAACACCCTTTACAAAATCATCTCCAAGATACTTACAAACAGGTTGGGAAAGGTTATTCATCAAGTGGTGGATGGATTTTAAGCAGCTTTCATACCTGGTAGAAAAATACAAGATAATATCATCCTAGCCCAAGAACTAATTAGAGGTTACAACAGGAAGACAATCTCCCCTAGATGCATGGTGCAAATGGATATCACAAAAGGCATATGACACGGTTGAATGGGATACACTACATCAAATCATGACTGAACTTGGCTTTCCCCACATATTCATCAACTGGATTATGGCCTGTGTCACTAATGTTTCCTACATATTTTCCTTGAATGGCACTCCTACTGGTATCCTTAGAGCTAAGAGAGGGTTGGGACAAGGGGATCTCATCTCACCCCTCCTCTTTGTTCTCATTATGGAATATCTCCATAGGACTCTCAAGAGCCTAGAAGATAACTCTGATTTCAATTACCACCCTAAATGTGACAAACTAAAAATCATTGATTTGTGTTTTGCAGATGATATCCTGGTTTTCCTAAGAGGTGATGTAGGTTCCCTGCAATTGTTGATGAATAAAATGACTCTATTCTCAGAAGCTACAGGTTTGAAGATCAGTAACCCTAAGATCAAGATGTTCTTTGGTGGTGTGGATGCTGAGAATCAAATGCAGATGCAACATCTTACAGGTTTTGATATAGGTACATTTCCTGTCAAATATTTGGGAGTCCCAGTTCATAGCAGGAAACTAACAATCAACTTATCCCAGCCACTCATAGACAAGATGATGCAGAGGCTCCACCACTAGACTACAAGACTACTCTCATATGCAGGTAGAATGCAACTAATAAGAAGTGTGCTTTTCTCTATTTCGAATTACTGGCTGCAAACCTTTCCACCGCCTAAGGCTATTTTGAAGCATATAGAAGGTATATGTAGGTGTTTTCTTTAGACTGGGAATATCGAACCAAGTAGGAAGTCACCGGTTTCATGGGAGCACTTATGTGATCCAAAAAATGCTGGAGGTATGAACTTGTTTTCGTTGATAGAATGGAATAAGGCCACTATTGGGAAACTGCTATGGGATATTTGGAAAAAGAAAGACAAATTATCGATCCAATGGATACAAATATATTACTTGAAAAACGTGGATGTAAGACTGTACCAACCAGGTGCAAATACATCTTGGATCGTAAGGGCCATCTTCAAGGATAGAAATTCACTGACACAATCTGCTTGTTGGAAGGATCTACGGGAGAAGATGAAATACAACACAAGAAGAATATATCACATGCTGCGAGGACCTAAACCTATAGTACATTGGAGAAATATTATGTGGAGTAACTATGCCAGGCCTCGTCCAGTTTTCAACCTTTGGTTAACCTGCAATAATAGACTTCTCACAAAGGATAGATTACTCAAATTTGGTATACCAACTGATGGAACTTGTGTACTCTGTGGCCAGGTAGAATCTTGCCATCATTTATTTTTTGAGTACAACTTTACTAACAGAATTTGGAGTACCCTTCTGAACTGGATAGGTTTCACCTGGAAACCTCGTGGCTGGGATGTGGAATTACAATGGATAATACAAGTTGCGAAAGAGAAGGGGAGTAAAAGGAAATTGCTTAAAATTGCGTTGACAGAAACTCTCTACAGCATTTGGACCCCGAGGAATAAAATTATTTTTGAAGAAGCCAAGATGGAAAGTTTTAACCTTGAGGAGATAAATCACAATATCATGAGAAGAGCTGAAATCAATCATAAGTTGAAAATGTATTGTACTTATTTGAGTTAACTTGTTTATTATCGTTATTTGGAACCTGGATCATTCGATCAGATATCTTTCTAATGGTTAATTTTTGGTAATAAAATTATTTCTTTATTCCAAAAAGAAAAATGTTTTAAAAGAATACCATGATTTAATTAAATATTTTATTAATGTAATTGATAATACGACAAATAAAAATATGGTCTGTATGAAACAAATAGTACACAAAAGTATGAAAAATTCAATAAAATATTTGGATTCCTTTGTTTGTGTGTGTTTAAATTGAAATTTTATAACATCACGGCTTAGTACAATGCGTGAATTTATCAAATGAAATTATTTTAGAAATAATTAATATAGTAATTTAAAGTAATGAGACTAATTATATTCTAAATTCGTATAAAATGAAATTACATATTACAATATCTTAAAAAATACTAACAAACTATTAAGTAACCATCATAGCAATTATATTTTCGGTAGTAGTAGTTTGACACATTAACTTTATGTCGGAAATTATAACACTTGTTTAGGCACAATTTCAACAATAGTCCCACACCAGCGAAGAGTGTCTGAGTATCGGATAAATTGAGGATTAAATCCACAATTGCTTAGGCATATTTCTTCAACAATCATAGATCTTTCATTGTCCAAACCACAACTATAAACCCTTTCTTCTGTAGCAAATATTAAAACATTACCGTTCATAACTGTAAACCCTTTAACATTAGGATCTTTCTCATTCAATCTCAATGCTCTAACTCTTGTTTTTAAAACTTTTTTGCCATAAACCAGTCTGATAATCTTGTAAAAACCAAATGCTGAAAACAGAATTTTGTAATTTTACCAAACAAATGTCAATTTCTTTGTAATTTTGTAATTTTGTAAAAAGTCAATTTCTTTGTCAGCAATAGTATGACAAAGAACTAAACCATTGCTTGAATCTAAAATACAAACTGAATTCGATAAGAAACTCAAAACATTACTACAAATACCTGAAGATTATTGGTATTTTGGTAGAGCATGTAACTCTACCATTTTATAGTAAGTTTGAATTATTTTTTCAGGTTGAACGAAAAAGCACGCGTCTTCTCTTTCTATCGAATTCCTAAATTGCTTTGTTTTGAAAACATTTTCATTTGGAAAATTAGAGAATGAATGCCAAGTCAATTTGAACTTGCAAATACTCTTCGCTGGTAGCCAAGAAAATATTTCAAAAGCATTGTCTTGAGAAAATGCTATGTTGTTGAGAATAGTTAAAATTAAAAGAGGAATAAATTAAAAACACAAGAGCTAGAAGTGAATGGATGCGTGGAGAAAAAAAGAATGACAGTTTATAGCACAAGACGGGGAAGAGAGTGGAGAAAAAAAGTAGTTGGGTTCCGGTACCTTTAGTGCAAATTGATTTAAAATATTAATTTATTTTTAAATAAAATACATATTAAATGTGGCATGACAATAAATGAAAGTGTTTCATTGGATGAGGGTATCGGTACCCAACTAAATTTAAGAATACCGGAGTGTTCACATTCATAGTTTGTGGATGGGAGTGTTTATATGAACCCAAAGATATGCGAATGGGTGGTGTTTACCTTGCAAATTGGTAAACAACCGCTGATCTTCTAAAACAACAAAGTTCTAGTAACTTACAGGATCGATCAGATTGATCCTAGGACATGTGCTATGGGTGTATTTAGAATATCTCACAATTAAGCAAAGTATACATTTCGACAGTGCATATAAATAAAAAAACGTGTTTTAAAATGTAAATGAAAGTGACAGAAATCAAAGAAATGTTTAAGTCAAACAACACACCAAAAGAAAAAAAAAACTGAATGTAAAGGTTGGATAAAAACTGGAGTTAAATGCGGGAAAAAAGTGCATAAAGATCTTAAACTGCAGGAATGTAAATGCTTGAAAGTAAAGGCTTTTTGATGTAAAATTGCAAAGTAAAACTTCATAATGTAGAATGCTTTAGAAGTAAAAGACTGAATCTAAAGATTTCAAAGTAAAGGATCTAAAACAAAAACTTCAAAGAAAATGACATTGCAATAAAAGAAAACGGTGATTACAATCACGTACATTCCCGCCTCACTCTTTTCTCTACATGCGGGATACTTTGAGTGATTTCAGAGTTACTTGTACAACACGATTTTTTCACACATTCTAACTCTAGAACTATCCTATTTATAATACTCTAAAGTAACCACCATTTGACGGTTTACTCCTAGAATACGCCACTTGGCACTTTGCATGTCTTCAACTTCTGGATCTTCGCCACTTGTCCTCTTTTCAAATTCAAATAATAGAAATTCCCTCCACTATCCAGTTGTAACTGCAGTGCATTATCCATAGCTGTTTTACCCTGTCGAACTGACGCTTTGGACTTGGAAATGTTTGAAGTCTTAAAATCATTCCCTTCGACTCAGGCTTTCAACAAATATGGTCGAATACATCTTGGTCGAAGCCTTCTTCTCCTTTAGCTTGTATTTTAAAGAATAACTTCTCTAAAAGCCGAATCTATTTGAAATCATGCAGCGTCGAAATTAGGAGCTAACAAATTGCCCCCCAAAAATGTCCTTTCGCCAGTGTTGGTAGGAAAGTCATTTTTTGATAAAACAATTTTCGACGCCTGCTCATTCGACTAAAAAAACATAACTGACCAACCCAAGATCTAGAAACCATTTAGTTTCTTTCCACCATGCTTATGACGTCATGTCATGATGGTGATCTTCAAACGTCTTTTCAGCCGTATTTGTGATCAGTTTTCATCATCACCTTTCTTGGAACTAGACATTTGCAGTCTGACCATAACCACCACCATCCAACAATTTCAAAAGAGGACACGTGTCCCACTATCGTATTTATTTTAATGGTGGATTCACAGTCCCTTTATCTTCCAAACGCCTATAAATACCCTTTTTCTCCAATTTGCAAACTTTCGCATTCTCAGGCTTTTTTGCAACTTATTTCTTCGTTCTTCAAACTCTCAAGAAAAAACCCAGAACGCATTCTCATTTTTTTCTTCAAATTCCAACAATGGCGTCTTCTCAAACCATTCCCCAAGCAACAAAAGGTCAAAAAGGTAGAGCCACACCATTCAAGCAAACCCTTCCGCCATTTTCAAACATTCCAGGACCTAAGGTGGTGAAGAATCAACGATTCATGCCAGAACCCCTTCTTGCGGAAGCGAGGAGCATTTACGAGTCTCAGGTAATGATCCCTCTCATTGTTTTTGATACACCTTATGCTTTAGGTGGCCCCTTAGCTGATGTTAAACCCACTGATGAGAAGCTTAGTGAGTTTTTCCCTTCTTACCGTAAATCAAGACCTTTAGGGCAAAAGAGTAACCCTAAAGAAGATGAAGCTTCCCCTGATACACCCATTTTGACTAAGATGGATCTTAGGTATCTTCATGATGGTACTAGATTGGTAAGAGTGTTAACCAGTTAAAGGATTTTGACCTCTGGATGACCAGAATGGAAAAGGTCAAAGCTGATCATTGGAAGACCATTGGAATCTATGATCTGCTTATACTGTCGAAGACTAATATTCCTTATTGTTTGAACCTGCTGGCAGCATCACTCTACATTTGGGATAGTACCCACTACACTTTTCATCTTCCTTGTGGGATGGTTACCCCCACACTCTTCGACCTGGCTGCCATTGCAGGGCTTCGACGAGACGGCATTTCATATGACCCTGAAAAGGATGCAGAGGATACCATAGGGATCTCTGACTCCAAGCTTACATACACCCACTTCATAAACTACCACAAACGTGACACTGAAGAAATAACTTACAAGGAACATATTGCATTCCTCACTGTATGGTTGTCGAGGTATGTATTCTACTCAAAATCCCTACAGGTGGCCAAGAAATATCTCACTCTGGCCAACCAACTTCACAACAACAGAGGAGTTTGCCTTAGTGGGTTGATTTTGGCAAACCTCTATGAGTCTCTCAGCGAAGGGGCGGCTCGACTCAAAGACTTGGAGGCCCAGGGTACTGTTCACTTGAATGGCCCCCTCTGGCTGCTTCAATTGTGGCTTAATGCAACTTTCGAAGCTAACCTTCCCAGAAAAGGGCAAGTCAATGAGGACTCTGCTGAAATCAAAGAAGGGAGGGTCGAAGGTACTCGCCTGGTGAAACTCACACCCAATGATGATGGGGAAACTCTCAAAGGAGCCTTCTCCAGTTACATAATGATGTTCGCCAAGCGGTATGATTTCACACCCAGTATGGCTCCTTTTCCTGAAAGAAAATGTGGACCTGAGTGGTTTACAAGGCCATTCCCTGATACATCCAACAAACTCGATGTCGAATCTGTTTCAATCTGGGAAGCCTTTTTTATTCCTAGATTTATAATTCAGAGGCTGAATCTTGGAAGAGATATGGCAACCTTGATTGCTTACCAACCAAACCTTGTCTCTCGACAGTTTGGGTTGGCTCAAATTTTCCCCAAGTGTCTGTATGGGAAGAAAGGCCAGTCCTTCATACTGCCAGTTTTGATGAGGGAAGTGCAGCAGTCGCTTTCGACCGGTGGAACGTCAGAAAAGCAACTCTTTCCCCTGTGCACTTTTGACCCACATTTTTGTGCACTAAACTATTTCACAACTGGTGGTCGAAGTACTATAGTGAACAATTTCTTGATGTTGCTGCCTTCTCTTCGTTAATTGACCAAGCTTTTCTTGATGTGCAGGAGAAGACCAAGAAGAGTAAGTTCAATCATGTCAAAGAAATTCAGGCCTTCCAAAAGTACTTTGAAAATGTCTATCGACCAGATGATATTAGTCGAACCGTTCGTGAGGCTGCTGTCACTTTGAAGTAGAAATTTCTACAAAAAATGGATCAGTTGAAAATCCCTTCAAACGTTCCTCTTGAGAAACGTTATGAGGTGGCTTTTGAACTTTTTCCTCCAAAGTTCTCTCGACTGCCTAACGCTGATTTTGGAGTGGCACTTGCCCCCCCATTTCCAGACTGGTTTGTCTGTGGTGAGCACCTAAACCTCCTTCGACATTAGTCCCAACCGAAAGCCCAACAGGTGGTTGCGACTAAACATACGCTGGACAGTTTCAAAGGACACCTTCATATAGGGGTCGAGGATGTTCGTGTAGAATCCAAAATATATGAAGGTTTGAGGCCCTCGATTTGTGATCTTTAACCAATCACTTAATTATTAATCTTGTAATAATCATCTGCCTTTCAGCTATGGCCAAGAAGACCAGCTCATCGAAGGGTGCTGCAGGAATCGAAAAAGAGACTAAAGGCACAAAGGTATTGTATATCCTTTGCCTACATCTTCTTGTGTAACCAACTTCTAATATTTACATCACCTTTCAGACTGTTCAAAAACCTCCAACGCCTTCAAAAAAGGGCAAGAAAGGTGCTCAAGCAGTTGTCCCTTCAGATGCTGATGATGAATCCCCTGAGGAGGTAGTGGTTAAAAAGAAAAGGAAGCTTACCAAAGCTTCTGGAGCTACCACCCAATCCTCCTCAAAGGCCGCCAGAATTTTTGAGAAAACACCTGCTAATAGTGGTGTCAAGAAATAACTCTCCAAGATTGCGCCAAAAACGACTGCTGGTGATCCTGAGAGTGCAAACTCAAGTCCTGATGCCGCAACTGTACAGGTATGCATACTATCTTTACTCAGTATTTGCATTCCTTATTCGATTTCTTTCAATCTTATTCTCTTTACTTGTGATCTTCAGGCTGATGTAGGTGGTTCTAACCCACCACAAACTTCATTCAGCTTTGCAACAACTATCCTGAATAGCCAAGGTGAGCCAACTTATCACCCTACCTCTGACCTTGGTTATGGATATAGTTCACTGAGCGAAATTAACCAACCTATTCCTCTTACAGTTCCTCCTCCTGAGGCAGATGAAACCAACAAAAACTCGCCCACCAGGACCAACACTCAACAATCCCAAACCGATGGCTCTGAACATGAAGAGGATGACATTTCTAATCAAAAACCTCTCGACCATACAGAGACCATTGCCGTGGAGATAGAGGGACAGCCAACTGAAGAGGAAGAAGAGGAGGTCAAAAATGAATAAGAACAAGAAGAAGAGAGGGAAAGGACTGAGCAGGATCAGACCCATTCACCTGTGGCTAAAATAGGTCCTGTCAACAATCCTACTCCTGGGCCTACAGTCACTTCGACTGCTGGAGGATCCCCCACTAGAGACCCATTGGTTTCCCTCAAATGGTCGAATCATCGAGAGTATGCCAGAATGATACTTGGGAAGAAGTACAGCTCTTCAGGTACTAGCCTTAGTACTTCGACCAGTTCTGGGGGTCCAGCTCCAGATGACTTTGCCAGCCCTATCCTTCAAAAGATCAAAGACAAATTCTTCAAAGGAGACATCCACAATGTCTTACTTTAAGATCGAACTGCCCCTCTCATCCTGAAAGATAGCCTCTAAAAACGGGACCTTTCGACTCTTAGTAAAGATGTGTCTGAATTCCTTGTGGAGTTGACTGCTTTAATAAATCAGATGTCTGAGGACTTCAAACTCCTTCCCAATATCCAAGACAACATTGAAGTTACAAATGGACTGGAACATTCAGCTTGGGATGAAGCACACGCATCAGAAGCCAAGGTTGAAAGTCTGGAAATTGACCAACAGAAAAGGCAGACAGAGGTGGAGTCGAACCAAAAGAACATTGATACCTGTAAGCAGCAAATTGAAGAACTGAAAAACAAGATTTCTAACGTTGAAAAGCGCAATCTTGAGCTGAAAGACTTCGACGATACTGAAATGGCCAAAGAGCTAAAGCGCACTATAGACTTCCTTGATAAGGCCCAAACGCTTGAAAAGGAACTTTCAGCAGCTAAGCTCAACAAAGCTCTATGTGAGAAACGCCTTCAGAATCACAAGGTCAAATTTCTTGAGTTGAAGTCGAAGCTCCCTTTTTTATTGTCCTATGATTTTTTATTTGTAGTTTCTTTTTTATCATCATGTTTGCTGGCCCTTTTGAGGCCCTATGTAAAGACAATCTCAATGCCCCTTGGCATTTATCTAAATACTTCTGTTTGCTATTAACTCTTCGACTTGCAAAATCTTTGATAAAATCATGGCGCATTTTTTCTTAAACTTTGCTAATCTTTGTAATTAAAGTACTCTGCTTTTTTTCTTGGAAATCATGAAAATAACGCAGCTTTTAACAGCTTAGTGTTCCAACGACACAAGTTCCTATTCCATAAAGGAATATTAATAGCATAACCCTAGGGTATATTCCCAAGAGCCATTTCACGTTTCTCCATTGTTGATTGGCCAGTCGTTACAAGACTTTGCCTCTATAAAATCCTCTTCACATGAGCCATATTTTGCACCCACTGAAGCAAGCATGAGTACTTCCTCAAATAAGGCAGTGATCCAGAAGGTGGCTGAGGAGACAAAGAAAGTTGAGGCAACAACTACTGCCTACAATGATACTTCAACAGGAGCAACCTCTCGCCCCAAGAAGCCTAGAAACTAAGATGAAGGTCCCCAAGAAAGGACATTCCAAAGCACAAAACTCTGATGATGAAGCTGACGAAGATTATGTCGCCTTCCTCAACTCTATTAATTGGAGAGACTATGAATGATCTTTCTCCTGGGTTTCATGTTGTTGTACTTTGTTTTCTTTCCTTTGTATGCCATTTTGGCCTCACATGGCCTATTTTGGCTTTTATAATCTGAATAAAACTTATGTCTTAATATGAATCTCTTGCAAAATAGGCTTATATTTTTTCAAATATTTCCCATTTACCCTCAAGACTCTTAGATCACCCTCAATCTCCTGAATCTCGTAAGCATTATTGCTGAATGCTTCAATAATTTGAAAAGGACCTCCCCACTTAGGAGACCACTTCCCTAAAGATCTTGTCTTTCGATCCATAGGCAAGATCACTTTCCACACCAGTTCCCCAGCTGAAAAAGTTTTACTCTTGACCTTTTTATTATAGGACTTCTCCACCCTTTTCTTTTGCCTTTTCAGCAAATCTAATGCATGAAGTCTTTCTTCATCTAAATCCACTAACTCATCAAGCATCATATTCCAATAAGATTCAGATGGAATCTCATGATGCCTTTGAATCCTTATGGACTGAAGATAAATTTCTACGGGCAAAACTGCATCATGACCGAAAGTCAGTCGAAATGGGGTAGTATTAGTTGCCTCTTTGGGGGACGTTCGACATGCCCAAAGTATTTGGTCCAATGTCTTATGCCAATTTCTTGGCCTCTTTCCCACATGCTTTTTTATCAACCCAATAACTACTTTATTTGCCGCTTCGACTTGGCCATTAGCTTGAGCATAATAAGGTGTGGATGTTAGAAGCTTGAATCCCATTTCTTTAGAAAACTCTTGCATTTTTCGACCAGTGAAGACTTATCCTTGGTCTGTTGTAATTGTCTCTGGGATTCCAAACCTATAGATGATGTGTTTCTGGATAAATTCAATCACATCTTCTTGATCAACATTTGGTAAAGGGATAGCTTTGACCCACTTGGTAAAATAATCAATACCCACCAAAATGTACTTATGATTTTTAGATGATGCTGGTCGAATTTCTCCAACCAAATCCAAAGCCCATCCTCTAAAAGGCCAAGGTTTCACTATAGAGTGTAATTCACTTGCAGGGACGTGTTGAATGCTAGCGTGAACTTGACATTCCTGACAACCCTTAGCAAATTCAATACAATCTTTTAACATGGTAGGCCAATACATGGCTTGTCGAAACAACAACCATTTCATTTTATGGCCTACCTGATGTGCCCCACATGCCCCACTATGGACAGTTGAAAGGGCCAAGTATGCTTCTGCCTCACTGAGGCACTTAAGCAATACTCCCCTAGGAGTCTTTTTGAATAATTCATTACCCAACAAGACATAACTCAAAGCTTGATACTTGATTTTCCTTTCTGTCGAAGATATTGGATTTTTTAGATAATCTATTATAGGTTTTCTCCCATCCTTGTCAGTTATGCTATCAACTGCCAGAATTGCAAAATTATCTTCATCAACGTATCCAAGCTTAGTTTCTTCCAAATCTGATGGGGCTAATCCTACCGACACCACCCTTCCTCTGACTTCGACTTCGATTGCATCTTGTAATTTGTCTTTCGAAACTTTATACCCTGATGCAATCTGAGCCAAGTCATTAGCTACCTGGTTTTCCAGTCTAGGGATGTGTCGAAAACTAACTGCGTAGAACCTTTTCAACGGTCGATTCACAACTACAAAGTACATAATCAAGTTTTCTTTTATGCACTTGTACTCCTTGGTAACTTGTTTTATGACCAGTTCTGAATCTCCCATTATTTCGACATTAGTTGCCCCCAATTTCAACAATACTTCAAGTCCAGCAATTAAAGCTTCATATTCAGCTTCGTTGTTAGAACAACGACCTTCAATTCTATACTTCAGTGTTGTTGGAATTTTATTAGGAGAAATAACAAGCACTCCTATGCCTGTCCCATCTTTGTGGCTCGACCCGTCGAAATATAACTTCCAAGGTTCCACATCAAGATAGTTCAGAGGGGTCTCATTTGTAGAATGGTCAACTATAAAGTCTGCCACTACTTGTCCTTTAACAGCTTTTAAAGGCTTATAAGTTAAAGAATATTCAGTTAATGCTAATGCCCATTTTCCAATTCGACTATGCAAAATAGGTTTGGACAACATATGTTTAATAACGTCAAAACGAGAAGAAACATAAACATCAACTGGTTTTATATAATGCTTCAATTTTGAACAAGAGTAATACAAACATAAACATAATTTTTCAATCATGCTATATCTAGTTTCTGCATCATTTAAAACTCTACTAAGGTAATAGACGACCCTTTCGACACCAACATCATCCTCTTGAGCTAACATGCTCCCTAAAGTTCTATCTGACGCAGCCATGTACAATCTCATACACTTATTGCCACAAGGTGGTGAGAGAATCGGGGGGTGACACAGGTACTCTTTGATCTTGTCGAAGGCTTCCTGTTGAGCTTGCCCTTAGTCGAATCCATTCTTGCTAGCTCGAAGCAATGTCGAAAAGGCTCGCGTTTTCCCACTCAAGTTGGATATAAACCTCCTCAAGAAATTTATTTTGCCCAAGAGAGACTGCAATTCCTTCTTTGTTGATGGCGCTTTTGCTTCCATAATGGCTTTGGTTTTATTCTGGTTAATTTCAATCCCCTTCTTGTGGACCACAAAGCCTAAGAAATCCCCTGCCTAGCTGTACGGATGAACTTGCATCTAAGTAACCTCTCACTTTCCTCTTTAATCTTTGAAAGGATTGTTGGGGCAAACCGTCTTGGATTTTGCTTGACTGGTTTTTTCCCAGGTATGATTGGCAACTTATGTTCAACAAGCTCTCTCCTCAAACCAGGCATTTCGTCATAGTCCCAAGAGAAGCAATCCTTGAATTCCTTGAATAGTTGGACCATTTCGACTTTGAGTTGTGGGTCGAGATTAACACTAACATAAGTAGGCCGTTTTACTCCCCCTTCACCCAATTCAATTTTTTCCAAAGGATCTTACGCCATCATTTTAATGGTGTCTGACAATGGATCCTTTTCGAAACCCAAAGGCTCATTATCATAAATAGCATCAAGCCTTTGATTTTGGTCTTCGACTTGAGACCCATCAGGTGGCTTAGGCTCAAAGTCCTTACCAGGGCCCACTTCACAAATTTGAGTTGTGGCTTCGACAACCATGTGGTTGTGTGCAGCCTCCAAGGTCGTTTGTAGTTTAGATTCGGCCACATAGGCCGAAATTCTTTACAGTGCGTCGAATTCAGTCATTGTTACTGAATTCACTTCCCCAGCCTGTGGGGTCTATAGGCTCCCCACAGTATGGGACATTGCCTTCTTCCCTTTTGACCTCTCTGTCCCATTGAAATCCCTCCACTGAGTGCAAGTGTAATGAGCAGAATGCATGGTCATCTGGGGTGAAATCAAATTCTGCTGGAGTACAAGGTGCAATGTGCGCCAAGTTTTTGTCAAACTTGACACCATCAACATGATTAACAGGCACCTTAAAGTACCCTTGATCACCTTTAATGTTTTCTACTATACCATCAGGCCTTCAGATTGTGATCCGCTGGTGCATTGACGAAGGTACTGCTCCAACACCATGGATCCATTCTCTCCCCAACAGAAGGTTGTAGTTAGCTTTGCTTTCGACTACCATAAACAAGGTAGGCCTTGTTACCGTTCCCACAATTAAATCAACCTGCAGAACACCAAGAGTGGTCCCAATTTTCCCTTCATAGTTGGAAAGGACCATGTTGTGGGGCTTAAGATCAGTTTTGAATTTACCGATCTTGCTTAGTAGGAAATGTGGCATTAAATTGACTGTAGCCCCACAATCCACCATGATCTTATTCACAGCCACATTCTCTACTTTCCCTATTATGTACAGAGGTTTCAAGTGCCCTTTGATGGCCTCAGTTGGTTGTTCAAAGAAAGCATTATGTTCTTCGACACAGCCATTATTCATCACATAGTAGCACACAGGTTGGTGCGCTGCCATTTCAGCCTCAGCGTTGGCGTCCAAGTTTTCCACTTCAGTTATCCTATCATATTCTCTTGGCATTATTGAAACCACATTAACAATGATGTTTACAGAGGAATCAGATTCGGAATCAAAGTTGTGAGTCGAATCTCCGTCCTCAGCTACTTCAACTGCAAACCTTTCAGCTTCTTCCTTCTTAGAAGTAAATAACCCACGCCCCACAGGCATCTTATTTGTTATTTTTGTCCCAACGTCTTTATTGCTAGCAGGCAGGATGTTGGTACTAGTTTCAGTTTGATCTTTGGCCTGAGCTTCCCTCAAAGCCTTTCTTCGCCTCTGTTCCCTTCTCCACTAGGACCTGGACATAGGATTTTTGCCTTTGTAATTCTCAGAAATATAGGCAGCTTTATTGGAGGACTTGAATTCCTTCCGGTACTCCATTGAAGAACATCTAGCCACGTCGAAATTCTTCCATCTCTGTTTCCCTTTCCCTGCTGCTTCAACTGGTTTGACCCACTTTCCAGTTGGTACATCACTGATAGGCTTGAAAGTAGCCTGCTTAGCCCATGGCATTTGTGGCCTTTGGCCATATTGTTTTTTAGTAGCTTTCCTTGGGTCGAAACACCCTGACCCTTGAGCAGCTCTTTTCTCACGTCCAGATTTGGCTTCTCTCCCCGCTTGGAGGCTATGAGCAGCTTCTCTGTCGAAGATAGCACTGCATCGAGGGCACAGCATGACCTCAGAGTTCTTTCCTTGGCACCTATGGAGAAAATCAACAATGGTTTCATCTTCTCTGGGATAAGCCAGCTTGTTGCAGTCTTCTTAATGAACCTGCTCATCAATATCCATTGCTTGTCCGTTTGTCACTTCGACCATGTTTATGTCAACTTCATCTTTTAAGCGCATTTTGGAGAAGTTAACATCAAGGCCCTCAGCAGCCCCGTCCATCTGTCTGAAACGGTCAGCAGTCTCTTTTGTCACCATCTGCAATTTTGATGTTTCAGCTTCAGCATGGATCTCGACTGTAGCCTCAGCGTCGAACCTTTGAACTTCAGAAGATGTCCTAAAATAGTGTTCAGCAGCCATACATATCAAATGCTCAAGCTGGCAGCCATCCATTTCCTCGACTTCTCTAATAAACACAACATCCTTGGTAAGGTCTTCAGTAACCTCCACCACTGTGGCATTTCTGCTAAGAATTTCATTGGTGTTAACACTATCTGAGCTACTGTCGGATTCCTCAACTAGTTCGACCATGTTAACCTCTTCGGGCTCTGTGTAATTTGCTTCAGCTACTTCAAGAGGGTTGGTATCAATTTTCATCTAGGTCTTAGTTTTCTCCCCAAATTTGAGTCTGCCTTCCTGAATAGCATTCTGCACCAGATCCCTGAAAAGAAAACATTGAGAAGTTTTATGACCCAAATAATTATGGTATTTACAAAAGCCTCTCTTTTTTCTTTGCTCTAAAGGTGGCATTTTAGCACCAGGAGGCACTAGTATTTGATCATCCTTAATTAATAAATCAAAAATTTCGTCACATTTAGTGATGTCGAAAGTGTATGTTTTCTTTGGGAACCTATCATTCTTTTCGGTTTAGACAGGGTTTTTCCCATTTGAAGGGACTAATAATTTACAAGAATAAGGAGGGCCTTGCTTAAGTTCAGCAAGATCTATTTCACTTTCGTTGAACCTAACAGGCTCGTCATACAATTCTTCGATGCCCTTCTGATATTCGACGTAAGCTACCTTCTTGTTTTTGTTCACCCTAGCTTTCTCATCTTTGAGACGCTATAGCTGTCGAACTCTATCAACTAACTGGGCCATATCCCTCAAATATTGGGTGTCCAGTTTTTTCCTGATAGAGTAATCAAGGCCACCAGCGGCCATTTCGACAAGTTCATGTTCAGGAACTTGTGTAAAGTACCCAACCTTGAGTAGTCGAAACCTATTTGTAGCGAGCGAAACTGGACGTGTTTCTTAAGCACTGCCGCTCTTTTGGGGTACTACAGGTCGATTCATTTTTTATCCTATTGAGCTGACTAAGGAAGGGAAATAGATTTCTCCAATTGACCCTGCTTGCATACCGAGTTTAAACAGCGGTCTGTTAGGTTACAGATGCGATATGGAAGTGGGGCCTTTTTCTTCTTACTTTGAGTGAAAAATCGGGATTGTTCATGGGTAGGATGTTAGGGCTGATGCTTTTCGATAGATGGGTGAAGGTACGGAATTTGAGTTTTTGTTTAGTGTGCTCGCTAAGATTTTTCTTGCAATCTTATGCCTACGTATTCCTGTTTTCCGAAACAGGGAAATCAGAGCGATCGTAGTTCCTCCTATTCTATGGGAGGAAATGGTGTTTTGGTGTCTAGTTCAAAGCCCAAGATGTGAAGCTAAAGGTGGTTTGTATCTTGTTCAAAGCCCAAGATATGAAGCTAAAGGGTCTATTTGTATCTTGTTAGAAGCCCAAGATGTGAAGCTAAAAGTTTTGTCTTTAGAGAGAATTTGTCATCTCTAAAGAGGGGTTTGTTTGTCACAACTGTTGGGTGACTGGTTATAAATGAGAATTACTTTAACTGGGATATGCAAATCCAGTAATGCCATAATTTCCTTTATAAGGGTTTTTTAACCTGAAGGAGAAGACTTTAACTCAGTGTAGAGCAATGCCATCTCTCATTAGGAATTTCTCATGCTAAAAGAAGGACAGTGGCATGGATGTAGATGATCCAAAGGCTTGCCGCTTACAGCAATTAGATGAAGGAACAGGAGTTGTTGATGTTTGTTTACTGTGAACGATGCACAGCTTTGATGCTAAAAGGTTGATTGGTTCAACCGGGGTTTTCTTAGACAAAGCCTAAGAGGAGGCTAGTGGCCCAACAAGAGGGTGTTTTTGTGTGTCTCGTACAAAGCCCGAGAGAGAGGCTAAAAGGGTTGACTCAACAAGAGAGTGCTTTGTATCTCGTACAAAGCTCGAGATGGAGGATAAAAGGGATGACTCAACAAGAGAGTGATTTGTATCTCGTACGAAGCCCGAGATGGAGGCTGAGAGGGAAGTGACTCAACAAGTGAGTCTTTTATACTCAACAAGAGAGTGTTTTAGTATCTCGTACGAAGCCCGAGATGGAGGCTAAAAGGAGATTGACTCAACAAGAGAGTCTTTTATACTCAACAAGAGAGTGTTTTTGTATCTCGTACGAAGCCCGAGATAGAGGCTAAAAGGGATTGACTCAACAAGAGAGTCTAAAAAGGTTTGCTCCGTCGGGGAGAATCATTTGTACAAAGCCCAAGAGGAGGCTATTGTGCTGGGGACTGTTTCAGTTTAGTGACAGGTCCAATATATTGGATAAAGAGAAAATCAGTTCTTATATGAGTACTGTTTGTACTCAGGGATTTGATTCGAGGATTAGGGTTATTTCCTGTTCTTTAAGGAAATGGGAAATCCAAAGGGTATTGAGAGTGTCCGAGTCTACGTGTTTCCTCTCTTAGTTTTGAAAGGAACTTGAGAATTTCTTGGAGACTCAAGGGAATTAAATTATCCAAGTCTAGAGTTTCATCTTTTGTACTACGTTTAAGAAACAACAGTAGCAAGATCTAGACTTTTTGAAAGACTGTCCTATTAGGATGACTAATTTCTGTTCCTATACCTCTAGGAGGTCGTCGGGACAATTTGTACGAAGCCCAAGAGAAAGCTGGAAACTTTTAAGAAGCCGAGGGATAATTTGTACGAAGCCCAAGAGGAGGCTATCATTTCCGGAGGAAGAAATCATTTATATGAAGCCTAAGAGGAGGCTGTGAATACTTCTAAGAAGCCGACGGGTTCTTGTACAATGCCCAAGAGGAGGCGGGTATGCTTTTAAGAAGCCTGTGGGTCCCCAAACCCTGAGAAATTCAAGACAGGCTATTCACAGAGAATAGATCAAGCCAGGAAAATTCGAGAATTTGGAAGAAACTCAAGAGATGCCATTCACGGAGAAAATATCATCTCTGGAGAATAGAGTTTCTTTGACGATTTCTAAAGGTGACAGTCTGTGAAAGGGTTCACCGAGAATGCTGCCTTTCACGTCTCCATATTGTTTAACCCCAAGAGGAGGGAAGACTGTATCTGGTAATCCTATGGGGATCTAGTTTTGTCTATTTAAGAGTAATCAACAGGGCTTAGTGCTGGACATAGTTGCCGGGGAAACTCTAAATATCTATACTATCATTACACAGTCGATATGAGTTTATGAAAGAAGACTTATAGTGAAACAGCCCCATAATACAATTATATGTATATGAAAGCGGATAAAGAAAGCATATAACCACTTACTCGGTTGTAGAGCTTCCATGCTGTTTGGTTAGTTGTTCAACAAAGAAAGATTGAAAACAACACTACATTCAAGATCAAAGGAGAAGGTTCTTTGAAATGAAATATTGGGGCTTACAGCTCAAGGAGAGGCCCAGGTTTTTATCATTGATTGCACTATCGTTTTGTACAGAGGGACTTATACCAGTGACTGAGGCCCGAGAAAGATTTTCTATACAAAGGGATGGGTCTTATACTCTCTCAAGAGGCCCAAAAAAAGAGTGGGGGCTTATAACACGAGGGTAGACCCAGATGATTTTTCGGTTGAAATGGCGATTGCGCCGAGATTTTTGAAAATGCAGTGGGTCTTATACAATGACTGAGGCCCAAAATGGTTTGGTTTTCAAAGGGGGGTTGGGTCATACACTCTAATAGATGCCCAAAAGTTTTGAATGGGTCTTATAGCCCGAGGAGAGGCCCATATGTTTTATTTTTAAACGGGCGACGACCGCGCCGAACTTTTCTTTTAACGTAGAGGGATTTATACAATATCTGAGGCCCAAAATTGTTTTGGTTAAAAGGGGATTGGGTCTTACACTCTATTAGAGGCCCAAAAGTTTTGAATGGGTTTTATAGCTCGAGGAGAGGCCCAAGGTTTGTTTGTCAACGGACGATGATCGCGTCGAACTTTTTGAAATACAACGGGACTTATACAATAAGTGAGGCCCAAAAATTGGTTTGTATTTACAAAGGATTGGGTCTTACACTCTATTAGAGGCCCATGAGTGTTTGAAAATGATTTGTTAGGGTGAAAATCAAAGAAACCCTAATTTGTTTTCTCTTAAAAGTAAATATTAAAAGAAAATCAATGAAAAATACCAAATGAATTTGAATAAACCACTTGTGATTTTTGTTTAAGGTTTGAAAAATGAAGTTTTAATCACAAGAGATATTAAAACCCATTTGGTCTTGATTTTTCAAGATGAATGTTCATTTTAAAATGTTTAAAAACAAATAAAAATGAATTTATTCACAAAAATACTAATTATATTAAATGAATAATATAAACTTAATTTTTTTGTGGAATAAAATATTTCAACATTTTTGTGATTTTTTGCAAAAAGAACCAATAAAAAATAATTAAAATTTAGTGAGTTATTAATTTTCCAATTAATTAATAAAACATGGAATATTGGAAAAAGAAGGCAAAATGTGAAAAAAAACACAAAATGGCATGGGTGGGGTTTGAACCCACGACCTCAAGGTCACAAGGCGCGCGCCTTACCACTGGGGTGGTGATACATCCATTGTTTTGAGTGAAAACACAAATATACAAGTCATGCCTTGGTTTTAGGCCTGACCCAAGGCAAGGCAAAACAAGTTTTGGCTCAGAAATGTGAAGGTCATAACTTTCTCAATTCTTAATGGTTTGAGACAAAATTTATATGCATCTGGACCAGAATTTCACAAGGAATCCAATGGTGGTGGTAGTTTTTTCAAATCACACACCCTCCTCAAAACCCGATAGTGGTTTTGAAAAAAGGCCTATAGTTGCATTTTCTCTGCTATACTTTGATACAAGCATGAATTACATGATCAATTGGTTCAAACACAACATATATAACATGTATGAGGTGTGCATGAACAGTGGACTTCAAAGCATTGCATATTTTGGAAAGTTCAAGTCATGAGGCTTACCTCTTTTTGAGCTTTTTGGAGTTTTTGTGCAATCTGTCAAGCCTCTTGTTCCAGAAATGATTTGATGCTTTAGACACACTCAAATGATCCCTTAGTTGGAATCAGCTGGTACCTGCAAAAACACAAACTGGCCCTTTCTTGCAAAAGAGGTTAAAAGTAACCAAAATAGCAACTCTCTTAAATGGTGTTCCAGATGTGTGGCACCATTTGGGACAGTTCAAGGATGATATTTGGAGTGTGTTTGAGGTTTTATCTGGTTTGGAAAGTGACTGAATCAAGACATGGCTTGAAAAATGCACAAAAAGCCTATTTTGAGGTTTTGAGAGGTGACTTTGTCATTTTGTGATTACAGGTCACTTGTGAGAGTTTGGTGCACCTACATATGATGTTTATGAGGTGTGTGTGTGATTGGATTGATTGAAAAAGCTCTCAAACTCAAAAACTCAGAGTTACCTTGCTAAATAAGGCATTTTTGCCAAGAGAAAGGGTTTTTGAGGAAAGCATTTGTTTGATGGCTTTAGTGTACTCAAACTGAGCACAAATGAGCTCTATTTATAGTAGGGCAAGTTTGTTTTGGGATCAATAATGAATGGCAACTGCAGCAAAGGTTTGGCCAATGTTGGCAAATGAAAATCTAAGTCTCCTCCTGCCATTGACTAGAGGTTAGAGCACAGAGCTTTGGTTCCCTACTTGTTGGAGGAATCTTGACTGAATTCAGTTGCAAATATGTCAGTCCATGCCACCTCTAAGCATCTATTAAATGTTCCAATCCAAAATTGGAGTCTTGTCCCTCTTTTAGGCAATTCTAGGTTTGGCATGCTACTTCTTGTTCCAAGGACTTTGGAGGCTTGGCTCAGTGATTGTCCCCTTTAGATTTGATCCTCGGGTGTGTCCAAGATGATGACAAGGCTTAGAATTGGCTGATTTTGGCAAATCGACCAAAAATGCAAAATTCTGCCTTGCTTTGGCAGTTTTCAGCAAGGCACTTTGCCACTACCATAACTCTTAGCTCAAATTAAATTTGGTGACGTTCTTGGCCATTTTGGAAAGCCCTCATATGATACAACAACTGTTTGATCATATTTGGTTTTGATGCCTTTTGGATCCAAGTCAAAAATCCCCCTACATTTGGAAAAAAGTGAAGGCAGATTCTGACTTAGTGAAATTTTCACTAAGTGTTGGAAAAAAGTGACATTTTCACTTTTTGTGATTTTGATCAATCCATAACTCAAAATCCATGAAGAATTGGAATGAGGTCTAGTTGAAGTTTTTGTAGAGGGCCATGAGATCTACAAATCAAGCTTTGGATGGGGAGAAATGGCTTTGTGCTTTAGGAGTTATGATCCTCCAAAGTTGGTACCCTTGCCATTTTGTTCATAACTTAGAAAATTTTCTAAGTTTTTATGGTTACCCCTTTTACAAGTTATCCCACTTTCTTTGATTTTTCTTGATGAATGATGATTCAAATCATACATTAACATCATTTTAGGGTTAAAAACCCATTTTTATGAAAAATCTCAAAAAGTCAAAGTTGACTTTTGTGCACAGTTGACTTTTTATCCGATGAATTCCAAATTGCGCAATCCTTTAGGAAATCAAGTCCTTGACCTAAATTAAACTTGATGGACATCTCTCATGGGTGTTATAAGGTGTATTGAATCACGTCTTAGGGTTTGGGAGCATGTCCTGGTGAAAAGTCAAAGTTACAGTTGACTTTTCTCGCAAAACCCTAACTGTGGTTCAGATGAAATTGAGACTTATTGCTCAAGCTTCCTGGATCAATCCATTGTTGCAAATGGATAAATGTGGTGTGTTAGAGACCCTCAAATACTCTCTTAAGGTCTTGGTCATGATTTATCCCAAAAGTCAACTTAGGGGTGAATTAGGTCAAGAAACCCTAATTCCTGATTTTTGATGAATGCATCCCCTGAGGCAAAATTGACTTGATGCTTGGGCCCATGAGGTTACATGGAGTATATTAGATTATGCTATGAAGCATTGGCTCATGCCCAGAGGAAAATTCCCAACTGGAGGCCCTGGTCGACTAAAACCCTAATTTGGTGACACTAGTTATCTTGAGGCTTAATCCACCAAGAAGGGAGCAACCTCGTGCTTAATCCTTGAAGTGGGGGTCCTTTTGATCCATTGTGGATGTTTGAGAGGTTTAGACAAGTTGAAGATCATGTCATTCCTTGATTGATCCTTTGTCTAAGAACTCAGAGAGGGCTTGAAACCCTAATTTTGATTGTAGTGGATACTTACCCATCTTTGGGGAGACTGATGAAGCATAATGATACACCCATATTGTAGACATGATTTGAACAATGATGGGAATCTTAGTGGTCAAAATTTGGGGTATGACAGATGCCCCTATTTAATCTTCTTGGACCCGAAGGTGTGAATGACGAAGGTATTCGGGCATTCGGGGTGCAAGAGGATTAAATATCGGAATACCTAAAATTTTGATGGCGGTTATGAATGGTAGCTTACACATTCATCTTCTTTTGCTAAGAGATGATGCTTAGAAAAAGTAAAACTTACCCTCGATCCTGGTTTCCTACCAAGGAACTGGTCTTAGTTTCTGGAATAAACTTCCCCTCGATCCTGGTTTCCAACCAAGGAACTGGTCTAAGTTTCTGAAATAAACTTCCCCTCGATCCTGGTTTCCTACCAAGGAACTGGTCTTAGTTTCTTTTGTAAACTTCCCCTCGATCCTGGTTTCCTACCAAGGAACTGGTCTTAGTTTCTTTTGTAAACTTCCCCTCGATCCTGGTTTCCTACACAGGAACTGGTTTAAGTTTCTTTTGTCAATAAACTTTATTGACAAGGGACGCTATTCGTAGCTGTTTTCCTCAACCTTCTCGCCGAATTTTCTTGGGGAGATGCCATTTGATGGAAAAAATTTGATGTCAGAGTTGCTGGGGAACCCAGTCATCTGAGCTGTAGAGGTGTACAAACTTCTCTGTTGGAGATGCCATTTGTTGACTCTATCGGGGGATAGCGAGTTTCTTGAGAGACTGCTTCCGTTTAGGGTCTTACATCATACTTTTCTTGGGGTCTTCCCGGAGAAATGCCATATGATGGGATCCAATTTTGAGGTGCCGATGACCTTTTCATCAGTGGTTTTTTGGAGCAAAACTGTTGTATTACCGAATCTCTGATTAAGAGGCTTTCTCTAGGGATTTTCCTTAATCCGAGAAACCAAAAATATCATCTTCAATGGCGAAGAGTGACATCGGTTGAAGGTTCTCTGGTCTTTCAGAGGTTCAAGTTATCAAAGTGGTCAAGGACCCAACTTCAATCCAGAAATAAACTGGAGGAGAGATTATTCAAATGCAACATTTCCTAATCGAGGAAAGAACTGACAAATCGACTGAGAAGACAACAATCACTAGGGGTAAGACCGACTGGAGTGATAGTGATGCAATATGAATGAGAATGCAAATAGAATGCATGATGTATGTATGTATATGCTGACAAAACTAACGCGACATACAGACTAAAAGATGAACATGACGAGATACTCGGTCATCGCGGGGCGAAGTCGTACCGTTGATCCAAAAGTAGCAATTTTGCCTTGCTTGGGAGAGACAGTCCCTGCGGGGAATATCGTTGGCCGGGCTTAGGAGATAAGAACTCGGCCGAGGGTATTAGATGGGAAACCTGCATCTGATACAGCTGATCCTTCATTCAGGCGCACTGACTCAGAAGGTGTACTTCGATTCTGCTCTTTGAAGTTCGCTTATTTCTGGAGTAGCGAGCGACGTTCTCTCGATGCTCAATAGTCAAAAGAAATTGCCATCTTTAGTTTTAAAGCAGAAAAAGTTTTAACAAGTAAATTCATTTTTGTTTTGTTTGAAGAACCGTTGATCATGTTAAAATGTCGTTCTATAAAGCTTAAAAAAATGAGAATTATAAACAAAAGCACAAGGGCTCAAATTTTATTGATAGGATGGAAACCATCCAAGCGCGTGATTCCATAGAGTATTTACAAAGTTAGAAAATGGTAATTTAAGGGAAAAAGGGCTACATTGAAACATAACGACCACTATCCTTCTACCAACTTTGAATTCGGGGCATCCTGAGCTTTTGTCGAAGATGACCGTGACTCGAGTTTCTGATGGATGGCATGACTGCTGCTGAGGGATTTGCCCCTTTGTTGAACGTAGTTACTTGCCATTATCCCTAATTTTGCCTGTATTATACTTTGAGATTTCCAATCCACTAGGATGATTTTTTTTTTATCATGTCTCTAATTTTTGCCTAGACCGCCCTTTCAGGTTTTCAATCCACCGAGACGTTTTTTTTTAGGCGAAGTATTTCTTGACTACATCAACATTCGTGGGGTAGGCAAATTCCTCTCCGTCCATAGTTGCAAGTCTCAAGGTGCCGCCGGAGAAAGCTTTCTTGATGACATAGGGGCCATCATAATTCGGAGTCCACTTGCCCCGAGAATCAGTGAGAAATGATTGTATTTTCTTGAGCACGAGATCTCCTTTCCTGAAGATGCGAGGTCGGACCTTTTTGTCAAACGCCCTCTTCATTCTCTGTTGATACAATTGACCGTGGCGTAGTGCCGTTATTTTCTTTTCTTTGATTAGATTGAGTTCGTCATGTCGACTTTGACACCATTCAGCCTCGGTAAGCTTAGCTTCCATCAATACCCGGATTGATAGGATCTCTACTTCTATGGGGAGCACTGCTTCCATGCCATATACTAGAGAGAAAGGGGTTGCCCCTGTTGAAGTGCGGACAGATGTGCGATAACCATGAAGAGCAAATGGTAGCATTTCGTGCCAATCTTTATAGGTTATAACCATCTTTTGAACGATCCTCTTGATGTTCTTATTAGCCGCTTCTACCGCTCCGTTCATCTTGGGTCGGTAGGCAGATGAGTTATGGTGTTCGATCTTGAACTCTGTGCGCAACTCCTTCATCATCTTATTGTTCAAGTTAGATCCATTATCAGTAATGATCTGGCTCGGAACACCATAACGGCAGATGATATTGTTTTTGATAAATCGGACCACCACTTGTCGGGTTACATTAGCGTATGATGCTGCTTCGACCCACTTGGTGAAGTAGTCAATGGCTACTAGGATGAACCGATGTCCGTTTGAAGCCTCAGGCTTAATCATGTCGATTCCCCATATGGAAAAAGGTATTGGGGAAGAAAAAACGTTGAGATGCGTTGGCGGTACATGAATTTTGTCGGAGTATATCTGACACTTGTGACACTTCCTCATGTACTTGTAGCAGTTGGATTCCATTGTCAACCAATAGTACCCCTGCTCTGAGAATTTTTCTCGCCATTGTGTGTCACTTGGCATGAGTGCCAAAGGATCCCTCGTGAATTTCTTTTATCAGCATGTCTGCTTCTGGTCTGTCTACACAACGGAGCAAAACCATGTTGAAATTCCGCTTATAAAGTGTATCACCGCTCAGAAAGAAGTTTCCAGCCAGCCTTCTGAGGGTTTTTCTGTCCTTTCTAGACGCCCCATATGGGTACTCTCGTTTTTTAAGGAAGCTTTTGATATCGTGATACCAAGGTTTGTCGTCTATGACTGCTTCAATCGCGAAGATGTAAGCGGGCCGCTCAAGGCGCATTATGTCGATCTTAGGTAAGTCATTCCATTGACCTACGCTAATCATGGAAGAGAGAGTGGCTAAAGTGTCAGCCATGTGATTCTCATTACGACGGATGTGATGAAACTCGATTATGTTGAAGAAAGGTAACAACCTTCTTGCATAATCTTTGTAAGGAATCAGTCCTGATTGGTATGTGTTCCAATCTCCTTTGATCTGATTGATAACCAGGGCTGAATTGCCATATACGTCCAAGTTCTTGATCCTTAAGTCGATCGCTTCTTCGAAACCCATAATACAAGCTTCGTATTCAGCCTTGTTATTCGTACACTTGAACGTAAGTCTGGCAGTGAAAGGAATGTGGGTACCCTGAGGTGTTATGATGATTGCCCCAATTCCGTTTCTGTAATGATTGACAGCTCCGTCAAAAATAAGTCCCCATTGGGAACCTAGTTCTGGCCCTTCACTGGGTAGCGGTTCATCGCAGTCTTTCATTTTTAGATACATGACATCTTCGTCTGGGAAGTCAAACCCGATTGATTCTTGATCGTCAATCGGTTGATGAGCCAAGTGATCGGCTAAAACGCTCCCCTTAACGGCTTTCTGAGCGTGGTACTCTATGTCATATTCTGATAGCAACATTTGCCAATGGGCAATCCTTCCCGTGAGAGCAGGTTTTTCAAATACATACTTGATTGGATCCATTTCGGAGATTAACCAAGTAGTGTGACGAATCATGTACTGGCGCAGACGTTTGGCTGCCCAAGCCAAAGCGCAGCAAGTTTTCTCGAGCATCGTATACCGAATTTCACAGTCGGTGAATTTCTTGCTCAGATAGTAGATGGCAGACTCATTCCTTTTGGTTTCATCTTGTTGGCCAAGTACACACCCCATTGAGTCTTCCAAGACTATTAAGTAAATGATCAATGGTCTTCCTTCCACTGGAGGGGATAGAATCGGTGGGTTCAACAGGTATTCCTTAATACTGTTGAAGGCAGTTTGACAATCTTCTGTCCAAACGCAGTCCTGATTCTTTTTGAGTAATTTGAAAATCGGCGCATATGTTGTGGTAATGAGGAATATGAATCTGGAGATGTAATTCAAACGTCCCAAGAATCCTCTGACTTGTTTTTTAGTCTTCGGAGAAGGCATTTCTTGAATGGCCTTGACCTTGTCAGGATCAACCTCAATTCCTTTTTGGCTGACGATGAACCCTAAGAGTTTCCCTGAACGGACACCAAAGATGCACTTGTTGGGATTCAATCGGAGTTTGTACTTTCTCAGTCGCTCGAATAATTTTGACAGGTGGGTCACATGCTCCTCTTCTGTCTTAGATTTTGCAATCATATCATCGACATATACCTCGATTTCTTTGTGTATCATGTCATGAAACAGAGTAGTCATGGCCCTTTGATAGGTTGCCCCGGCGTTCTTCAAACCGAACGGCATTACCTTGTAATAAAAGGTACCCCATGGGGTAATGAACGAAGTTTTCTCCATGTCTTTCGGCGCCATTTTGATCTGGTTATAGCCCGAGAATCCATCCATGAAGGAGAAAACTTTGAACTTTGCTGTACTATCAACCAGCATGTCAATGTGCGGTAAAGAAAAGTCGTCCTTTGGACTAGCCTTGTTTAAATCTCTGTAATCGACACACATTCTGACTTTTCCATCCTTTTTCGGAACAGGTATAGGTTGGCTAACCATTGAGGATATTCTGATGTAGCGAGGAAACCTGCGTCAATCTGTTTCTGTACCTCCTCTTTGATTTTTATGGCCATGTTCGGATGAGTCCGTCTCAACCTTTGTTTTACTGGCGGACATTCCGTTCCCAACGGTAAATGATGTTCCACGATGCTGGTATCCAACCCTGGCATATCCTGATAGGACCAAGCGAATACATCGGGAAACTCTTTGAGAAGCTTTACCAAACCCTCTTTGGCAATTGGACTGAGTAGCGCCCCAATCTTGATTTCTTTTCTCTCTTTTTCCGAACCTAAATTTACCGTTTCCAACGTTTCTTGATGAGGTTCAATGGACCTTTCCCCTTGTCTGAGTAGTCGGGAGATCTCTTCTGGAATTTCATCGTTACTTTCTTCTTTAGCACCAAATACCAGGAACTCAAAGTTGGGAGAAGGCATCGGATCGTATGTTTCAACGGGGTTTAAAACAAGCAATCTACATGACGTGATGATTCATGTTTAGAAGAGATAGAGAAAATGCAAGTGTGTGTAGTGTATTTCTTTTACTGCTTGTTTTTGTTATTTGAGATGTTTTTTAGGATTACCATTTTCTGAGAAAAGCAAAAAAAGAAAACAGCTAACGCAGAAATTACAGAACGACGTTATTTTATTAATGAACAAGTCGATTCTTGAAACTTACAGCCCTATCAAACAAAACTCTGTCACTTTGGGCAAAGCGAAGAGGGAAATTTACAGAAAGTAAGCCCTATCAAAACATCCGTTTCACCTGGGCAGGGTGAAAGGCTAAAGATGGCAATTACTTTGACTTATGAACAATATTCGGAGCATCGACAGCAACCCATTGGCGGCAAACTCCTCAGTGAATCACAAAGTCTGGTACTATCCTTGATTTGTCTTTAGAAATGACGCTGATTTCAGGTGGAGCAGGATCATTGGAATCGGTCTCCCAGGAAGAATTGTCGTAGGAGGATTCCTCTGTTGCCTTTTACATAGCATTTGCACTCTTAAGTAGATCTCCCCATCCAGTTGGCTGGATGTCCTCGAGCCTAATACGAGAGCTTTTGGGAGCGGTGTACTTGACGAAGTAGCCGAACTTACCACTCGGTTGTCCTAAGGTGTCCCATACTTCTTTGGAACTGGAGGAGTCGTCTCTCTCGATGACGCTGACCTCAGGAAAAGCATAGTTGATGAACTCTAATCCTAAGAACGTTGCGAATTCATCGTCGTGTGGGGTATTTTCAGGATACCCTGGGTGTTGATCCCATGACATGGTGGGGACACAGGTATTCTGTTTAATGATGCTCAGCTGATTTTCATTTTTTGGCTGATTCTCTTGCCCCAAGTCTCCTGGATACGGCTTCCACATTGGCAGGCCATCCATCGGGCCGTAATAGTTGTGATCAAAGTTGTCTTTCATCAGAGTGTCTTCCTCTAATGAGTTTGGTGGAGCACGACATCCTTCCGGGTCACAATCTCCAAATATCATTTCGACATCCGACCTGGGTATAAATCTCGGGCTCTGTGTAGGAAAGCAAATCGGAGTCTGCGTTTCGTCCTGAGACATATAACTGTCCTCGTTAAGATAGGGCTTCCATTCCTCATCTGTGTCGGAGGGATCATCTTTATTGATGGTATGTACTTCTTGAGGCACTGGGTGAAGGAAAGCTCCACTGTGAAAGAAGTTCTGAATGGGATGAAGACTTTCATCGCTGGTAGTAGCTGTCTGGGTACAGGTTACAGAAAAACCAAGACCCTTCTTTATTTTATTATCAGTAGGAATGACTAGCTGTTCCCATCCTGTTGTATTGGCACTCTCAATCGATTTGATAGCGTCTTTGTATGAGGAAATGGAAGTTCCCTCTTCGGATCGATTGTCCTTTCTCACCGAAAGTGCTTGGAACTGAGTTCCAATAACCTCCTTGGGTTTTACACAAGTAGATGATGATAAGCTACTCACGAGCAAGGCTTGTTCTCCACAGACTGTGACGAGCTGGTTGTTCTGGACGAACTTTAACTTTTGGTTGAGGGTTTAGGTGACCGCCCCAGCCTGATGTATCCAAGGTCTTCCTAATAAACAACTGTACGTTGCCCGGATATCCATGACTTGGAAAGTGTGAGGACCGATGGTTATGGGAAGGTCGACTTCGCCAATAACCATTTTTCTGGATCCGTCGAATGCTTTAACGACGACCTTGTTGGTTCTCATCGGAGGGCCTTTGAATGATAATTGCATCAAAGTGGACTTCAACATGACATTCAAGGCTGGCCCTGTGTCTACCAATATGCTGGCTAAAGCATCATCCTGGCAGTTGACTGTAATGTTGAGCGCCATGTTATGACTGCAACCTTCTTCAGGTAATTCTTCATCACTAAATCCCAAGTTATTGCAGGAAGTGATGTTAGAGACAATGTTATCGAATTGTCTGATTGTTACATCCTGTTCTACAAAGGCTTGCTCCAAGACATTCTGTAGAGCCTCCCTGTGCGCTTCTGAACTGAGTAAAAGTGACAGCAGGAGATCTTTGAAGGAGTTAATAATAGCTGATCAACAATGTTGTATTCACTCCTTTGGATGAGCTTCATCATCTCATCATTGTTTTTCGAAAGGTCAGGATTACTGGATTGACCGACCGGTGAATTAGGAACTTCTGTCTGAGGTTCCTTTTCTTTGCTGGACTCTCCAACTCCTCTGTTGAAGATTCTACCGCTCCGTGTTACACGACCGATGTCTGCAATATTCACGATGGAGGGTAATAGAATTTCCTTTCCATTCTCGACTGTTGTTGCACCGTATTTTAAGGGATTGCCCTAGTTGATTCATACGGTAGTGGTCCTGGTAGATAAATGACTATGGGAGCCTTCTGATCTTTCTGACTATCGTAAGCAATTTTGATTCGTTCCTGGTTGGGAACTCTCGATTCGTCAATAAGAGGAATGATGGCACAAACATCCTTGTTCTTCTCATAATTGGAGATTAGGACAACGTCCTCAATTTGCTCAGTGAGGTAGTCCGGCGCCCAGTTAATTGGTCAAGAACTCGGATATAGGCGAATCTCTCTATGATCCACTTGACCCTGAAGAGCTGCTCGCACAAAGTAGCACCCTTGGTTAACTTCTGAACAGATTCTACAACGTTCGTAGTTATGTGGTGGCACCTGGCCACGCCCACTTTGAATGCAATGTAACCTCACTAGGTTAGCTTCAACAGATCGGACATCCCGACTTTGACACCGAGTAGGGTTCCTATTATTGATACTAATTTGCTGAGTATCTTCATCCATATAGATTGTCATCCACCAGTGATTTAATAAGTGCTGAAGCGCCTCCTGGACAAGGGCACAACCTTGATTGTTTTCGCAACCCGCCTTACAACTTTGATAGTTATGTGAAATCAGGAACCCGAGTCGGACCTGCTCAGCATGTAACTCTACCAGGTTGATATTCATTAAACGAATGTCGAGGATTTGAACCATGTTGATCTGATAGGGATTCCTATCATGGTAGTCCTGGATCCACCCAAGATCCATCAGACGTTGGAGGGCCTCTTGTACAAAAGAGCATCCCTGTTTGTTTACCTAGCAAGTCAGACAAGAACTGTAATCGTGTCGTGGCAGATTATGATACTGACTTTGCCTTGAGTGCATTGCCACCAAGTTAGCATTCATCGCACGGATGTCGTGGTTCTGAATGACGTTGGAATTCGTGTAAACCATGTTAACTCCACAAACTCGGTGCTCTTGGATCCATCCGAGATCCATCTGTTCCTGTAGAGCTGATTGCACCACAGAACATCCCTGATTGTTTTTAGAGCAGATATCACACTGGTGATAATTATGAGGTGGCACATGGCCATATCCACTCTGTCTACAATGCATCTTAACCAAGTTGGTTTTCAATAAGAGTACATCGTGAATTTGATAGACTTTGTTAGACTCTCCCTCTATCAGATTGATTGCGGCTTTCTCATGTTGAGGCAGCGGGTTCGTAAGAACATTCGGATTCGTATCTTTGAAAGATAAGAGCCCGCTCCTAACAAGCTTTTGCACGTCAGATTTAAAACTGAGACAGTTCTCTATGTTATGCCCTGATCCTCCTTGATGATAAGGGTAAGTATGGTCCACCTTAAACCAAAAAGGCGGATTTTTCGGTACTGCAAGAGGGGATTTAGTCTGGATGTGCCCCTTGGCCAGTAGTAACAGAAATAGTTCTACGTATGATACGGGTATAGGATCAAATCCCGGTGGCCGTGTTGTACGGTTTTTATTGTATGGAGGATGAGCCTGCTGAAGAGGTTGTTGTGTCCTTTGCTGATTAGGTTGGCTCTGCGCAACCTGAGGTTGATACGTAGAAATAGGCACAGGATTGATAGCAGGAGTCACAGCCGCTACTGGCTGATAACGTTGCCTTTGCTTTCCGAGAGAGATATTCCCAATATCTTGCTCTTTTTTTCTTAGGGAGAGCACTACCATATCGTTTTGTACTACTTGATGATCCAGCGTCTTTTATTAGACGTCCTTCTCGAACAGCTTCCTTGAGACGTACCCCTATACCGACCATTTCTGTGAAGTCACTGGGTGCACTAGCAACCATTTTGTCGTAGTAAAATGAGCTTAAGGTCTTTAAGAAGATTTTTGTCATCTCTTTTTCCTCAAGAGGTGGACAAATTTGGGTGGAAATTTCACGCCATCTCTAAGCGTACTCCTTAAAGGTTTCCTTGTCCTTTTGTGACATCGATCTGAGTTGATCTCTGTCTGGTGCCATGTCCAGTTTGTATTTATATTGTTGGACGAAGGAAGTTCCAAGATCTTTGAAAGTGTTGATCGTAGCGCGGTTTAAACCCATGTACCATTTGAGTGCGGCACCGGTTAAACTATCTTGGAAGTAATGAATCAGTAGGTCCTGATTCTCTGTCTGAGCCGACATTCGCCGAGCATACATTACCAAGTGACTCTGAGGGCAAGAGTTACCCTTGTATTTTTCAAAGTCGGGCACTTGGAACTTGTGCGGAATTTTGACATTGGGGACCAGACAAAGGTCTGCGGCGTCCTTTCCAAATAAATCTTGACCGCGGATGGCTTACAGGTCCTTTTGCATCTCCAGGAACTGTTCCTGGAACTCTCCATGAATCTTGGCATTTCCCGAAGTTTGTAACCCTCTGGAGTCCTCAGTATGCCTCTGGCATCTTCGCTTTCCCGAAGTTTGTAACCTTCAGGCCCAGCGGCTTCTGCTGAAGTTTCTGGATCTCCAGTGATCGGTGGAACATATCCTTCCGGGATATAGTTAACAAGCATGCCCCAGGGACGATCTTTCAGCATTTTGTGCCTAGGATCATACTTCTCCACTATGGGCGTTGAGGTGATCTCTGAGATCACAGTTCTTTGTAGCTGAGCTTCTGCCATGGCTTGCATGTCTTTACAAAGCTTTCTCATATCCTCTCTCAGAGCGTCGATCTCTTCTTTCAACTCTCTGTTCTCTTCCTCAAGATCATCCATCTTTTTCTGACGATTGTCCCAAGTATTGTACGAATGAGATAGTTTGACTCTAGAACCGAGACACAAACGTGAGATTCGTAGGTAAGAAGAATACGTTGCGTGAGAATGATGAATGCAATGATTATATTAAGTGTATGTTTTTTTTGGTTTAATCAAAATAAACTTCGATAATCAGATTGCAAATATCAAGCAGTGGGGAAACCCCATTTTATTGAATTCAAAGGATTACGAAAATAGAAATACAGTAGATTATAAGGTGCGGAAACATAAACCTAAGCTAATGGGCCCCGAGTCCTCCCTGAGGAGAAACCGGGTGCTGATTCTGGTACTTTCCTTTTCTTGGACCGGGGCTCTTGGGCCGTTGTCGGGTTGTCATTCCTTTTCCAGGTGAAAGGAGCGAGCAAATTCCTTTAGTCATCCTGATTATCCACAGCATGCTGCTCCAAAATTTCAATCAGGGCATCCTTATCCTTCAGTAGTTGTTGTATTTTGATACACTCCACATTGAGGGTACGATACTTGTTCTTCAAATACCTCCTCTCCCGCTGAACTTTGTTGAGAGTAACCTGGAGTTTTTCCATTTCAGTCATGAAGTACATGACAGACTCCCTTGGCGGAAGAACTTCGTGACGAGGATAAGGCATCTTTAGCTTGAGAGCTCTAGTTTGTACCCAGTAGAGGTAAGGCTCCACCGAGACACAGTCCGGTTTTCCTAGAGACTCCCGTCCTTTCTTATGAACATGTTTCCAAGCGTTCACTATTTCCATCTTTATTGCTCTGTCATTTTCCCCTTCTTTGAAGAAAAGACCTTCCAGATGAGCATTCCACGGGACATGCCTCATTGGGTATCCAAAATGATGACGAACCAATACTGGATGGTAATTGATTCCTCCCTTAGTTCCTAGGAGGGGTACGTTGGGGAAGTTTCCATAACGGTCAATGATCCTGATTCCCTCATAAATCCTATTGCACCAATCTATGTCAGAGTTGGTAAGAGACATGATTCTATGCGACCAACTATTCTTTTGATCCCAAAAAGCAGCAGTCTTAGGCAAATGGGAGATAAACCATTTGTATAGCAGAGGTACACAACATGTGATCTCCCCTCTGCTGTACAAATTCCCTAAGTGTACAGAATGATATGCGTCTGCGAGTAAAGTTGGCACAGGGTTTCTAATGAGAAAAACCTTAATGGAGTTGATATCGACGAAGTTATTGATGTTGGGAAACAGAAATAACCTGTAAGTGAGTAAGACAAAGATGCTTTCAAAAGAAATCACGTTCCATATACTAGCGAAGTACAGGGCCTTCCTTGTCAAGAACGGGGCTGGCAAACCTTGTATGCCACCCTTAGTGGTCATGTGAGTCCTGACCTCTGACTCATCCAAATAAATTGCTCTTGCAATGGTCTGATCCTTTGGAATTTCTGCCTGTCAAAAAAAAGGAGCTCGATCAGTGATGTGTAAATCATTCAGATGAGAATATTCCTCCAGCGTTGGTGCTAGTTGATAATCCGGGAATGTGAAACAGTGATAGACCGGATCATAAAATTGAATGAGTGCATCCATGATTCTTTCAATTACTTGGACCCTTAACAGAGGTAGCAGACCTCCGTACTCGGCTCTGAAAGCTTCAGGGTTAGTGACCATTCTCGCCAACCCTCTTAAATCCTCTAACTTTGGAACCTTGAAAGTGTACTGATGAGTTCTCCTCCTACCAAAATCCATGAGCGCAATCCTTTTCTCTGACATTTGCAATCATTGTCTTAGTTTAATTTGAAAAAAAGGAGAGACTAGAAGAGACGATTTTCTTTGATGTAATGTTTTTTTAAATAAATGCATGAATGCAACACACAAAAACCTAGAAAAAACATGGGGTCAAAGGGTCGGTGTCATGGAGTCAAGGCTCTACCCGTCCCAAAGGTTTATACTAGTGATTTTTGTACCTGTCTCTCAGCATCATCAACTCTTGTCGAGAAAAACACCAGCGGGCCGGGAACCGTGCTCGGTGATGTTTATTCGAAGAGTCCTCAGAAGAGGGTGGTATCGCGTGACAACCATTTCCGATAGCTTCCGCACCACTAAAGGGGTTTTTCCTAGGTGTATACTCAACCTTTCCACATGCGGCATCACACACATTCCCATTAGTAGAAAAATAAACACATATATCAATTAGGAAAAGCAGTATACATATTCGTCCTAATGTCCTAGACTTTTAAGAGCTATGAATCCTATGTTCCTGACAGAAAATGGCTCCCCGAAGGGGTTGCCATTCTGTGGTATCTTCCCAATTTAAAAGGTTTTTGACCTAAGATCCTAGTGGAGTAAACAAAAAGTCCTATCCCAGTGAAATCCCAAGGAAAGGAAGCAGGGCCTCACGGTGGGCGCCACTTTTCTGTAGCGAGCGAAACTGGATGTGTTTCTTAAGCATTGCTGCTCTTTTGGGGTACTACAGGTCGATTCATTTTTTATCCTATTGAGCTGACTAAGGAAGGGAAATAGATTTCTCCAATTAACCCTGCTTGCATACTGAGTTTAAATAGCGGCCTGTTAGGTTACGGATGCGATATGGAAGTGGGGCCTTTTTCTTCTAACTTTGAGTGAAAAACCGGGATTGTTCATGGGTAGGATGTTAGAACTGATGCTTTTCGATAGATGGGTGAAGGTACAGGATTTGAGTTTTTGTTTAGTGTGCTCGCTAATATTTTTCTTGCAATCTTATGCCTACGTATTCCCGTTTTCCGAAACAGGGAAATCAGAGCGATCGTAGTTCCTCCTATTCAATGGGAGGAAATGGTGTTTTGGTGTCTTGTTCAAAGCCCAAGACGTGAAGCTAAAGGTGGTTTGTATCTTGTTCAAAGCCCAAGATGTAAAGCTGAAAGGTCTATTTGTATCTTGTTTGAAGCCCAGGATGTGAAGCTAAAAGTTTCATCTTTAGAGAGAATTTGTCATCTCTAAAGAGGGGTTTGTTTGTCACAACTGTTGGGTGACTGGTTATAAAGGAGAATTACTTTAATTGGTATATGCGAATCCAGCAATGCCATAATTTCCTTTATAGGGGTTTTTAACCTGAAGGAGAAGACTTTAACTCAGTGTAGAGCAATGCCATCTCTCATTAGGAATTTCTTATGCTAAAAGAGGGACAGTGGCATGGATGTAGATGATCTAGAGGCTTGCCTCTTATAGCAATTAGATGAAGGAACAAGAGTTGTTGATGTTTGTTTACTGTGAACGATGCACAACTTTGATGCTAAAAGGTTGATTGGTTCAACCGGGGTTTTCTTATACAAAGCCTAAGAGGAGGCTAGTGGCCCAACAAGAGGGTGTTTTTGTGCGTCTCGTACAAAGCCCGAGAGAGAGGCTAAAAGGGTTGACTCAACAAGAGAGTGATTTGTATCTCGTACGAAGCCCGAGATGGAGGCTAAAAGGGATGACTCAACAAGAGAGTGATTTATATCTCGTACGAAGCCCGAGATGGAGGCTGAGAGGGAAGTGACTCAACAAGAGAGTCTTTTATACTCAACAAGAGAGTGTTTTAGTATCTCGTACGAAGCCCGAGATGGAGGCTAAAAGGAGATTAACTAAACAAGAGAGTCTTTTATACTCAACAAGAGACTGTTTTTGTATCTCGTATGAAGCCTGAGATGGAGGCTAAAAGGGATTGACAAAACAAGAGAGTCTGAAATGGTTAGCTCCGCCGGGGAGAATCATTTTTACAAAGCCTAAGAGAAGGCTATTATGCTGGGGACTGTTTCAGTTTAGTGACAAGTCCATTATATTGGATAAAGAGAAAATCAGTTCTTATATGAGTACTATTTGTACTCAGGGATTTGATTCGAGGATCAGGGTTATTTCCTGTTCTTTAAGGAAATGGGAAATCCAAAGGGTATTGAGACTGTCCGAGTCTACGGGTTTCCTCTCGTAGTTTTGAAAGGAACTTGAGAATGTCTTTGAGACTCAAGGGAATTAGACTGTCCAAGTCTAGAGTTTCATCTTTTGTACTACGTTTAAGAAACAGCAGTAGCAAGATCTAGACTTTTTGAAAGACTGTTCTATTAGGATGACTAATTTCTGTTCCTATACCTCTAGGAGGTCGTCGGGACAATTTGTACGAAGCCCAAGAGGAGGCTGGAACTTTTAAGAAGCCGAGGGACAATTTGTACGAAGCCCAAGAGGAGGCTATCATTCCTGGAGGAAGAAATCATTTATACGAAGCCTAAGAGGAGGCTGTGAATACTTCTAAGAAGCCGACGGGTCCTTGTACAATGCCTAAGAGGAGGCGGGTATGCTTTTAAGAAGCCTGTGGCTCCCCAAACCCCGAGAAATTCAAGACAGGCTATTCACAGAGAATAGATCAAGCCAGGAAAGTTCGAGAATTTGGAAGAAACTCAAGAGATGTCATTCACGGAGAAAATATCATCTCTGGGGAATAGAGTTTCTTTGACGATTTCTAAAGGTGACAGTCTGTGAAAGGGTTCACCGAGAATGCTGCATTTCACGTCTCCATATTGTTTAACCCCAAGAGGAGGGAAGACAGTATCTGGTAATCCTACGGGGATCTAGTTTTTTCTATTTAAGAGTAATCAACAGGGCTTAGTGCTAGACGTAGTTGCCCGGGAAACTCTAAATATCTATACTATTATTACACCGTCAATATGAGTTTATGAAAGAAGACTTACAGTGAAACAGCCCCACAATACAAATATATGTATATGAAAGCAGATAAAGAAAGCATATAACCACTTACTCGGTTGTAGAGCTTCCATGCTGTTTGGTTAGTTGTTCAACAAAGAAAGATTGAAAACAACAGTATATTCAAGATCAAAGGAGAGGGCCCAGGTTTTTATCAGTGATTGCACTATCGTTTTGTACAGAGGGACTTATACCAGTGACTGAGGCCCGAGAAAGATTTTCTGTACAAAGGGGTGGGTCTTATACTCTCTCAAGAGGCCCAAAAAAAGAGTGGGGGCTTATAACACGAGGGTAGGCCCAGATGATTTTTCGTTTGAAATGGCGATTGCGCCGATATTTTTAAGAACGCAGTGGGTCTTATACAATGACTGAGGCCCAAAATGGTTTGGTTTTCAAAGGGGGGTTGGGTCTTACACTCTAATAGAGGCCCAAAAGTTTTGAATGGGTCTTATAGCTCGAGGAGAGGCCCAAATGGTTTATTTTTAAATGGGCGACCACCGCGCCGAACTTTTCTTTTAACGCAGAGAGACTTATACAATATCTGAGGCACAAAATTATTTTGGTTAAAAGGGGATTTGGTCTTACACTCTATTAGAGGCCCAAAAGTTTTGAAATACAACGGAACTTATACAATAAGTGAGGCCCAAAAATAGGTTTGTATTTACAAAGGATTGGGTCTTAAACTCTATTAGAGGCCCATGAGTGTTGAAAATGATCTGTGAGGGTGAAAATCAAAGAAACCCTAATTTGTTTTCTTTTAAAATTAAATATTAAAAGAAAATCAATGAAAAATACCAAATGAATTTGAATAAACCACCTGTGATTTTTGTTTAAGGTTTGAAAAATGAAGTTTTAATCACAAGAGATATTAAAACCCATTTGGTCTTGATTTTTCAAGATGAATGTTCATTTTAAAATGTTTAAAAACAAATAAAAATGAATTTATTCACAAAAATACAAATTATATTAAATAAATAATATAAACTTAATTTTTTTTTGGAATAAAATATTTCAACATTTTTGTGATTTTTTGCAAAAATAACCAATCAAAAATATTTAAAATTGAGTGTGTTATTAATTTTCCAATTAATTAATAAAACAAGGAATATTGGAAAAAATGGCAAAATGTGAAAAAAACACAAAATGGCATGAGTGGGGTTTGAACCCACGACCTCATGGTCACAAGGCGCGCGCCTTACCACTGGGGTGGTGATACATCCATTATTTTGAGTGAAAACACAAATATACAAGTCATGCCTTGGTTTTAGGCCTGGCCCAAGGCAAGGCAAGGCAAGTTTTGGCTCAGAAACGTGAATGTCATAACTTTCTCAATTCTTAATGGTTTGAGACAAAATTTATATGCATCTGGACCAGAATTTCACATGGAATCCAATGGTGGTGGTAGTTTTGTCAGATCACACTCCCTCCTCAAAACCCGATAGTGGTTTTGAAAAAGGCCTATAATTGCATTTTCTATGCTATACTTTGATACAGGCATGAATTACAAGATCAATTGGTTCAAACACAACATATATAACATGTATGAGGTGTGCATGATCAGTGGACTTTAAAGCATTGCATATTTTGGAACGTTCAAGTCATGAGGCTTACCTCTTTTTGAGCTTTTTGGAGTTTTTGTGCAATCTGTCAAGTCTCTTGTTCCAGAAATGATTTGATGCTTTAGACACACTCAAATGATCCCTTAGAAGCTTTTAGGATGCTTGGAATCAGCTGGTACATGCAAAAACACAAACTGGCCCTTTCTTGCAAAAGGGGTTAAAAGTGACCAAAATAGCAACTCTGTCAAATGGTGTTCCAGATGTGTGGCACCATTTAGGACAATTCAAGGATGATATTTGGAGTGTGTTTGAGGTTTTATCTGGTTTGGAAAGTGACTGAATCAAGACATGGCTTGAAAAATGCACAAAAAGCCTATTTTGAGGTTTTGAGAGGTGACTTTGTGATTTTGTGATTACAGGTCACTTGTGAGAGTTTGGAGAACCTACATATGATGTTTATGAGGTGTGTGTGTGATTGGTTTGATTGAAAAAGCTCTCAAACTCAAAAACTCAGAGTTACCTTGCTAAAGAAAGCCTTTTTGCCAAGAGAAAGGGATTTTTAGGAAAGCATCGGTTTGATGGCTTTGGTGTACTCAAACTGAGCACAAATGAGCTCTATTTATAGTAGAGCAAGTTTGTTTTGGGATCAATAGTGAATGGCAGCTGCAGCAGAGGTTTGGCCAATGTTGGCAAATGAAAATCCAAGTCTCCTCTAGCCATTGACTAGAGGTTAGAGCACAGAGCTTTGGTTCCCTACTTGTTGGAGGAATCTTGACTGAATTCAGTTGCAAATGTGTCAGTCTATGCCACCTCTAAGCATCTATTAAATGCTCCAATCCAAAATTGGAGTCTTGTCCCTTTTTTAGGCAATTCTAGGTTTGGCATGCTACTTCTTGTTCCAAGGACTTTGGAGGCTTGGCTCAGTGATTGTCTCCTTTAGATTTGATCCTCAGATGTGTCCAAGATGATGACAAGGCTTGGAATTGGCTGATTTCGGCAAATCGACCAAAAATGAAAAATTCTGCCTTGCCTTGGCAGTTTTCAGCAAGACGCTTTGCCACTACCATAACTCTTAGCTCAAATTGAATTTGGTGATGTTCTTGGTCATTTTGGAAAGCTCTCATATGATACAACAACTGTTTGATCATATTTGGTTTTGATACCTTTTGGATCCAAGTAAAAAATCCCCCT
Source organism: Lathyrus tuberosus (assembly GCA_022829125.1). Classification (NCBI taxonomy): domain Eukaryota; kingdom Viridiplantae; phylum Streptophyta; class Magnoliopsida; order Fabales; family Fabaceae; genus Lathyrus; species Lathyrus tuberosus. Next base: position 2,823,863 of record JALAZF010000061.1, on the reverse strand, counting down.
ACATTTGGAAAAAAGTGAAGGCAGATTCTGACTTAGTGAAAATTTCACTAAGTGTTGGAAAAAAGCGACATTTTCACTTTTAGTGATTTTGATCAATCCATAACTCAAAATACATGAAGAATTGGAATGAGGTCTAGTTGAAGTTTTTGTAGAGGGCCATAAGATCTACAAATTAAGCTTTGGATCGGGAGAAATGGCTTTGTGGTTTAGGAGTTATGATCCTCCAAAGTTGGTACCCTTGCCACTTTGTTCATAACTTAGAAAATTTTCTAAGTTTTTATGGTTACCCCTTTTACAAGTTATCCCACTTTCTTTGATTTTTCTTGATGAATGATGATTCAAATCATACATTAACATCAATTTAGGGTTAAAAAACCATTTTTATGAAAAATCTCAAAAAGTCAAAGTTGACTTTTGTGCACAGTTGACTTTTTATCCGATGAATTCCAAACTATGCAATCCCTTAGGAAATCAAGTCCTTGACCTAAATCAAACTTGATGGACATGTTCCATGGGTGTTATAGGGTGTATAGAATCATGTCTTAGGGTTTGGGAGCATGTCCTGGTCAAAAGTCAAAGTTACAGTTGACATTTCTCGTGAAACCCTAATTGTGGTTCAGATGAAATTGAGACTTGTTGCTCAAGCTTCCTGGATCAATCCATTGTTGCAAATGGATCAATGTGGTGTATTAGAGACCCTCAAATCCTCTCTTGAGGTCTTGGCTCGTGATTTGTCCCAAAAGTCAACTTAGGGGTGAATTAGGTCAAGAAACCCTAATTCCTAATTTTTGATGAATGCATCCCCTGAGGAAAAATTGACTTGATGCTTTGGCCCATGAGGTTCCATGGAGTATATTAGGTTATGCTCTGAAGCATTGGCTCATGCCCTGAGGAAAATTCCCAACTGGAGGCCCTGGTCGACCAAAACCCTAATTTGGTGACACTGGCAATCTTGAGGCTTAATCCACCTAGAAGGGAGCAACCTCGTGCTTAATCCTTGAAGTGGCACTACTACAAAACGCTAAAACAACAACGCCAGGCTTACAACGCATCCTTTTATGCCGTTGTAATAGGTTAAAAATTTCACGCCCATTTAAAAGCTGAGTCATTTAATGACGGTTGAATGAAACCACCGTAGTAATAAATAAAATGTATCAAGCTTCGATTCCCTGCAACTACATTTTTTCCATTTTTTAGAGTACATTTAGCGTGTGTCAATTAAGTCCATTATTTATAAAATAAATTGTAAATTATTTTACAACGGTTAAGATGAGCAACCGTAGTAATAAATGAAATGTATCAAGCTTCGATTCCCTGCAACTACATTTTTCCATTTTTTAGAGTACATTTAGCGTGTGTCAATTAAGTCCATTTTTTATAAAATAAATTGTAAATTATTTTACAACGGTTAAAATGAGCAATCGTAATAATAAATGAAATGTATCAAGCTTCGATTCCCTGCAACTACATTTTTTCCATTTTTTAGAGTACATTTAGCGTGTGTCAATTAAGTCCATTATTTATAAAATAAAGTGTAAATTATTTTACAACGGTTAAGATGAACAACCGTAGTAATAAATGAAATGTAACAAGCTTCGATTCCCTGCAACTACATTTTTTCCATTTTGTAGAGTACATTTCACTTAAGATTCCACTACGGTTTGTTTCTCCACCGAGATTAAAAGGTTTACTGATAAATTAAAACAAAACATATTATGTATTTCTTTCATAAGACGCCCTAATCGAACAAGTGAGCCGGCGACGCCCTAACCTTTACACTATTCAATAACTACATTCCTTTTTTCTTGGTTTATGCTCAAATATTGACTGTCTTCATTCATTTGCTTCTTCAGCTTCGAAGTAAGTTTCTCTTCAACATCTTCATTCCTTTTTTCTTGGTTTATGCTCAAATATTGACCGTCTTCATTCATTTGCTTCTTTAGCTTCGAAGTAAGGTTCTCTTCAACATCTTCATTCCTTTTTTCTTGGTTTATGCTCAAATATTGACCGTCTTCATCATTCATTTGCTTCTTCAGCTTCAAAGTAAGGTTCTCTTCAACATCTTCATTCCTTCTTTCTTTGTTCATATTGTATATGCTCAAGTCAGAATGAGATGTTTCATATGCTTTACGTTTAGTATTAGAGTACATCTTCATTGATTTTTTCTTTGTTCATATTGTATATGCATAAGCTTGAGTTTTTGGATTAGATTTAGGTGTGTCATTCACATTATTATACATTGAATTTCTTGTACCAGATGTGTGATGTTAAGTGCGATGTCACAACAACACACTCTGAACAATGGACAAAATAAACAACAATTGAACATAATGAATTGTTCACCCAGTTCGGTTCCAACTACCTACGTCTGGGGGCTACCAAGCCAGGGATGAATTTCACTACTTGTAGAATTAAATTACATACTCAACAACCCAGTTGACAATCTCCTCTTCTTAATTCCTACTAGTGACTTTCTACCTAAGAAACCACTTAGATATGAGAACACTACTCAATCCCTAAAACCTCTCAAAGAACAACCTCTTTAAGAAACCTTGATCCTGCTTCACAGCTTTGATCAAGTTACACAACTCTATTTGCTTCACAGCTTCTAAGAGAGGACAGAAAACAACTCACCAATTCAACCTAGAATGGTGTATACAAAACTCGTACAAAATACTCAAGACACTCTAGCCTATGCTCTTGATCTTCTCTCTGGATTTTTGTACCTTCTTTCTTTGATCTATGCGCTTTAATAGCCACCTGAATTGGGTTTTGACTCCTTGCAATATTTGATCTGATTTGTCATTTAAAACTGAATCTTCAAAATAGATTTTATCCTCCAAAATCTTTTTAAATCTTCACCTTTTAAATCTCCTACAAACCTGCATCAAATCTCTATGCAACAGAGAATATCTAACCCAAGATATTCGCATCCAATGAGACTACCTGCTCTCCACAATTCCCGCTAAAACGCAAACCCTAACAACATCACTAAACCTGATGTTATTAATTCTGCAGACCTGATGTCACAACATCGCATGTGACATTAGACATCCAACTTATACACATAACACAACCCAGTGTTAAGACTCAATGTTGTGACATTACCCATATGACATCAAACATTGAACAGCTTCACTTCTTAACACAGCCCAGTGTTAAGACTCGATGTTGCAACATCACCACCTTGACATCAACATTGAACAACCTTTGTTTTACCAAAATTCCAGCCAATCCAAGAAACTAACATACATGTATAAATTTCAGAAGTTGTAATGGATCTTAGTTAGATGAAAGCCAATAGATTAGATCCGGTTTATGAGAACGGAGTTTTTGAATTCCTTGAATACGCTGATAAACATCTTCCCGACAATGATGGTATTTTTTATTGTCCTTGTGTTGTTTGCGCTAATATCAAAAAGGGTACAAAGAAAGAAATACACAATCACCTTTGTTGTGATGGTATATGTCAAAATTATATAATATGGGCGTGGAATGGTGAGGTGGATAATAAGGAAAGTCGGGCGTCACAAAGTCAAAGAGTGGAGGAAGATGAATATATGGAAGATCACCTAGAGGATATGTTCCGTGATATTGGGGAATCTTCTTTTATGAATGCTCATATTTATGATAATTTATGTAGTGATAAAGACACCCCTTTATATAAGGGATGCACAGAGTTCACACGATTGTCGGTGGTGTTAAAGTTGTTTAATTTGAAGGAAAAAAATGGATGGTCGGATAAAAGTTTCACAGAATTACTTGAATTGCTACATCAAATGTTACCAGAAGATAACAAATTGCCGGATCGTTGCTATGAGGCCAAGAAGATATTGTGTCCACTGGGTCTGGAGTATATCAAGATACATGCTTGCCCTAATGATTGCATATTATTCCGGAAAGAGTATGAAGACTTGTTTCAATGTCCGAAATGTGGTGTGTCGCGTTACAAGCAGAAGGCTAGCAATGGTGATGACAATGATCCCTATGACAATGTTAGTAGGAAGCATCCTCCTGCTAAAGTGTTATGGTACTTGCCAATACTTTCACGATTAAAGAAACTTTTTGCTAATTCGAATGACGTAAAGAATCTTAGATGGCATGCAGATGAAAGGATTCGTGATGGAAACATTCGCCATGTAGCTGATTCTTTGCAATGGAAGAAAATTGATTCGTTGTTTCCGGATTTTGGAGTCGAGCCAAGAAATCTTAGGCTTGGGCTTGCCACCGATGGAATGAACCCCTTTGGTAATATGAGCACTAATCATACTTTGTGGCCTGTTCTTCTCACTATTTACAACCTATCTCCTTGGTTGTGCATGAAGCGCAAGTATATACTGTTAAGTATGATGATTTCTGGACCACGACAACCTGGTAAAGACATAGATGTTTATCTTAGTCCATTAATTGATGATTTACGACTCTTGTGGGATGAAGGCGTTGAAGTTGATGATGCATATTCTGGGGAAAAATTTAATATGCGTGCAATGTTATTTTGCACAATTAACGACTTTCCGGCTTACGGTAACTTGGCGGGATACAATGTCAAAGGACATAAAGCGTGTCCTATATGTGAAGATGATACTTGTTATCATCAACTTGAGTTTGGAAAAAAGACCGTTTACCTTGGGCATCAAAAATTTCTAAAACCGGGTCATCCTTATCGTAGATTGTGAAAGGCTTTTAATGGAGAGCAAGAGTTTGGTGAGGCTCCTAAACCTTTAACTGGTGATGAAGTTTATCAACGGCAGGAATACATTAATGTTGTCCTTGGGAAGAGAGAAAAAGAAAAAGGTGGGAAGAGATAAAAATAAAATGGTGGGAAGAGAGGAAAAGAAAAAGGGGCAGTTGCGAAAAATATATGGAAAAAGAGGTCCATCTTCTTTGATCTTCCATATTGGTCAAGTCTTGATGTTAGACATTGTCTTGATGTGATTCACGTGGAGAAAAATGTGTGTGATAGTTTGATTGGCACACTTCTAAACATTTCGGACAAGACTAAAGATAGTAAGACTTCCTGTCTTGATATGGAGAAGATGGGTATACGAAAACAGTTGGCTCCAGTAGAGAAAGGAAAAAGAACTTATCTGCCTCCAGCATGTCACACTATATCTAAAAAGGAAAAGAAGATGTTCTGCGAGTGTTTGCAAGGTATTAAAGTTCCGCAAGGTTACTTATCAAACATCAAGAAACTTGTATCAATGAAAGATCTTAAGTTAATTGGTTTAAAATCTCATGATTGTCATGTATTGATGCAACAACTTCTACCAGTGGCTATCCGTGGGATCCTTCCAAAAAATGTGAGAGTAACTATAACGAGACTGTGTTTATTCTTCAATGCCATATGTAATAAAGTTCTTGATTTCAAAAAATTGGATGAATTAAAAGATGAGGCTGCCATAATCTTGTGTCAATTGGAGATGTATTTTCCGCCATCATTTTTTGACATTATGGTTCACTCACTTGTTCATCTCGTAAGAGAAATAAGAATTTGTGGTCCAGTTTATTTAAGGTGGATGTATCCAATAGAGCGATATATGAAGATCTTTAAAGGATATACAAAGAATCATCACCGACCGGAAGCTTCGATTGTTGAAAGGTACATCACAGAAGAAGCTGTTGAGTTTTGTACAAACTATTTTTCGGATGCAGATTCTATAGGAATTCCAAAGTCTCGTCATGCTGACATAGACGAAAGAGGTATTCAAGGTCTAAATTTTAGGTCAATGGCTCGGGATGTAGTTATTCAATCACATTTCTAAATTTTGAATAATATAGATGAGGTTCAACCTTTCATAGATACTCACAAAAGACTTATGAAGAAAAAATATCCTCGAATGAATGACAAGTTGTTGTTGATAGAGCATAACAATAGATTCATGGATTGGTTTAATAAAAGTGTATCTAATGATCCTAGTGCATTCAAGATACTTAGATGGTTGTCGTACGGGCCAAAATTTTGTGTCATTACCTGGAGTGCATACGACATTGGTCATTATACCTTTTATACAAAATCAAAAGATGATCGTAGTACAATGCAAAATAGTGGGGTTATGGTTGAAGCCGAATCGATATATTTCTCTAGTTCGAAAGATAAGAATCCGGTATTGGCAACTACCACGTTTTATGGTGTCATTGATGAGATTTGGAAGATTGATTATGTTATTTTCAAAGTGGCTTTATTTAAATGCAAGTGGGTTCCCAATAATAGTAATGGTGTAGACATTGATGACTTAGGATTCACCCGGGTCGACCTTGGCAAGGCATCTTTTAATACAGAACCATTCATCATGGCTTCTCAAGCAAAACAAGTTTTCTATGTTTTCGATCCATCGGACAATCAGGGAAATGGTCAATCATTCTCCAAGGAAAATACATTCCTCTTAGTGATGAAAGTCTTGATATTCCGTCCACACCTTCTTACACAACACAAGTTCCTACCTCATATGATGAAGTTGATGGAGATGTCGTGCATGCTATACGACTCGATCATGAAGAAGGCATATGGGAAAATTAACAAGTACGTAATTTATTATTTATTCATAATATATTAATTGTATGTTATAGTTTAGAAGTATTTTTACAAACAAGTATAATTATTTGAAATTATAGGTATTTTGAGTCCAGACACCAGGCCAGGAGACAAGACACCAAGAGACAAGATACCAATACGCCAAGTTACAATTATGTGAAGTTATGTAATATGTGTAAACTGTAATATGGTATATGTGATATTTTATATATGTAGGTTGTTTGTTCTGATAAACTGTAAACTGGTATATGTGATATTATGAATATGACACGATTAATATTATTATGAAAACTGTATCACAAAATGTGAATTGTATTTTTCTGCTGTGCTGAGATATGGAGAACAATAATACAGGTAAAAAAATGGGATTAATTATAAAAGCAGGATGATATTTGTTAATTTTGCTGAAACTTTAGTGACGGTTATATTTCCGAACCGTTATAATATCTGGCGCGCTGGCCTGCAAAAAATAAATATCAAAACTGTGCTGCTGGGAATCGAACCGAGGATAATTATATTTATTACAACGGTGTAATGTAAAACCGTTGTGATAGTTAGCACACTTTCCTCATTATTACAACGCTACACAAGGCCGTCGTTGTAAGTATCATATATACAACAACAATCTACATAACAACGCCCTCGCCCGCTTCATTATATGTCATTCTCAGCCGTTGTTAAAAGGGTTTTTCGTAGTAGTGTGGGAGTCCTTTTGATCCATTGTGGATGTTTGAGAGGTTTAGACAAGTTGAAGATCATGTCATTTCTTGATTGATCCTTTGTCTAAGAACTCAGAGAAGGCTTGAAACCCTAATTTTGATTGTAGTGGATGCTTACCCATCTTTGGGGAGACTGATGAAGCATAATGATACACCCATATTGTGATCATGATTTACACAATGATGGGAATCTTAGTGGTCAAAATGTGGGGTATGACACTATTCAAGTAATCATTTATTGGCTCATTGAACTTTCATTTCACACTAGCCAATTCTTTCAAACTGATTTTAGTCTTCCCCATGTAAAATTGCTCATGGAACAAACGTTCTAACTGGGTCCAATTACAAATCGAACCAAATGGTAACGTAGTGAACCACGTAAATGCATTTTTAGTGAGGGAACTAGGGAAATACTTCACCCTTAGACTCTCATCATTTACAATCTTACCAGCTTCGATCAGGTAGCGCGCCACATGTTCGACGGTAGATTCTATAGTATCTCCTAAAAACTTAGTGAACTTTGGTACTTTTGTCCTGGGAGGCAGTTCAGCTTGGAGTATATAGTCTACTATAGGCGAAGTGAAATTCGGCCTAGAAAAACCCATATTCAGGCCATTTCGAGCCATTATTCTCTCGACCATGGCCGCCATATTGTTCTCTGCTGCTACATTATTGCGTCGAACCTAATTCACCACATGATCAGCGTTTTGATTTCTGTTTACTAACACCATCCTTGGTTCCTCCTCTTCAAGTATAGGTATTTGATTCCTAGGAGGCTCCTCCCTAGGTGGTTCGACCAACTCTAGATTCACCGGATTCACTTATTGAGCGTTTTCCCTCCTCTCGACTCCTTGATTTTGAACAAGACCAGGCATCCCCATAAATTCTGCTATACGCGCCATCTGGGCTGTCATCATTTGGTTGGTTTGAGTAGTATTTTGGATCAATGGCTGGAAAATTTCTCCCATTATCTGAGACAAAGTATGTACCATTTGCGTGTTGCTCTCATTCATCTGTTGCCTCAAATATGCTGCAGTTTCATTTGTTAAGTTGGGTCATTGAGCAGAAAATCCCAAACCTATGGACTGGCTGTTTCGACCCATGATAATTCTAGAGCCTGACTCCTGCAAAGGGGAAGATATCACATTCTCTGAAAATATTGGGGGTGCAGTACGCAAATTCTGCATCATTGCAGTTGGCATGCCATAGATTGGGTTCCTAGGCAAAGGCTGTGAAAATCCTGGGGGAGGAAACTGCCTATACGTCGAAGGATTTGTCACTGATGGGCCAATGTACTCCAGGACTGGCTGAGTGTAAGGCCTCACATATGTCGCCCCTGGCCCAACTGTCGAAGGCGCTGGAGTTGGCGCCACATTACTTCTTGGTAATTCTTGAGGATTAATGGTGCTGTTCTGAACGCTTGAACTGCTTGGTTGAGGATTAGTCCCAGCAGAACTAGAATTTGAATTCCCTTGGCCAGATGCCATTTTCCTCGGGTTTCTTCTCTTTGGTCTATATTCGTTTGAACTGGCTACCTTTCCACTTCTCAAGTGCATACAGTAAAGTTTTCCAAAATCTCGACCAATGAAAAAAAAATTCAAAAAAGGGGCAGTTATAAAACTTCCTTTTGACAGTTATTTAAAAGGTATAAACTTCCAAATACACGTTTAGCACTGTCCCATTGGGCGTGCCAATTTGTTTACCTTGAAAATTGGTAAACAACCGCTGATCTTCTAAAACAACAAAGTTCTAGTAACTTACAGGATCGATTAGATTGATCCTAGGACATGTGCTTTGGGTGTATTTAGAATACCTCACAATTAAGCAAAGTATACATTTCGACAATGCATATAAATAAAAGAACGTGTTTTAAAATGTAAATGAAAGTGACAGAAATCAAAGAAATGTTTAAGTCGAACAACACACCAAAAGAAAAAAAAAACTGAATGTAAAGGTTGGATAAAAACTGGAGTTAAATGCGAGAAAAAAGTGCATAAAGATCTTAAACTGCAGGAATGTAAATGCTTGAAAGTAAAGACTTTTTAATGTAAAATTGCAAAGTAAAACTTCATAACGTAGAATGCTTTAGAAGTAAAAGACTGAATCTAAAGATTTCAAAGTAAAGGATCTAAAGCATAAACTTCAAAGAAAATGGTGTTGCAATAAAAGAAAATGGTGATTACAATCACGTACATTCTCGCCTCACTCTTTTCTCTACACGCTGGATACTTTGAGTGATTTCAGAGTTACTTGTACAACATGATTTTTTCACGTATTCTAACTCTAGAACTATCCTATTTATAATACTCTAAAGTAACCACCATTTGACGGTTTACTCCTAGAATACGCCACTTGGCACTTTGCATGTCTTCAACTTCTGGATCTTCGCCACTTGTCCTCTTTTCAAATTCAAATAGTAGAAATTCCCTCCACTATCCAGTTGTAATTGCAGCGCATTATCCATAGCCGTTTTACCCTGTCGAACGGACGCTTTGGACTTGGAAATGTTTGAAGTCTTAAAATCATTCCCTTCGAATCAGGCTTTCAACAAATATGGTCGAATACATCTTGGTCGAAGCCTTCTTCTCCTTTAGCTTGTATTTTAAAGAATAACTTCTCTAAAAACCAAATCTATTTGAAATCATGCAGCGTCGAAATTAGGAGCTAACAGGTGGACATAGGAAGAATTTCGGAATTTAGTTGTAGTCTTCATGCGAAAGCTTGGTATTTGAGTCTTAAAGGCCGTAGCATAGCGAGAAAGATAAATTCAATCTGGTTCATAACTTGCTGGAACATTTGGAGGGCTAGAAATAATATATTGTTTAATGATGCGTGGCTTAATGTAGACGACATTGTTAATGATATTAAAATCACCTCGTGGAATTGGTTGATTTTAGGTTAAAAAGAGAGCAAGAAGTGTAGGTTGTACGAATGGTATAAATTTCCGTTCGATTTTTTGTAATTGTTTCGATTGTTTGTTGGTTGTCGTTCCGTTGTTTGAGATTTCCTTAATCTCCTATTAATGAAGTTTTTTATCAAAAAAATTTAAAGCGTTGCAAATGGAAACAAGTCTTCTCATTGATTACTTTTTTTCAAAAGTATAATAAATCTCAAATAATATTTGATAATAAATTTTAAAATTTGAAAAAAAGTTTTAAAGCAATTATGAATGTTTGACCGGAAAACATGAACAGACAGACACGTCTAATAGATATATGAATTAAGTGTGATAAGATTTATTTCAAATAACAAATGTTTATGGTTTTTAATATTTTTATATAACTCTTCAATCTATCATATACCAAATTTTGGATCTACATTCTTCAATCTATCATATACTAAATTTTGGATCTACATTCTTCAATCTATCATATACCAAATTTTGGATCTACATTCTTCAATCTGCCAGTAAATAGGACAGATATTTATGTCACATGACCTCTTACTGATATTTACAATTGATTTTAATTTTAGAGGTGAATAGCCTATTTTTTAACCCCATTTAATTTTCTTAACTTTACGCAATATGTTTGATAAGATTTTTTACTACAGGTGTAATCGGTTCAGTTTGAATCATTTTTTGATTTAAAAATTGTCGGAACCGATGATATCTCCATCAGTTTGCTTTGTTTTAATTTTTGGTGTTTTTTTAAAATGGAATTAAACCAAATTAATTGGTTTGATTCGGTTTTGTTTGGTTAGGTTGATTAGTTTACAGCTTTTCTTTTAAATATTATATTTATTTGTGTATTTTCGGCTATCATGTTTATAAGTATATTTTATGCTATTATTTTGTTTTAAATAATGCATTTCTTATAACATATTTCATGCTTTACGTTTCAAACAAATTACAAGTTGTTCTTAATCCATACTAAGTATTGCTATAATTTTCATTGCATGATGCAATAAATGTACTATCGGCTAACATTTCGAATCTTTTAAATTGAAATTATCCATTCCATCCTATCATATTATTTATTATTCACTCAATGGTTACTTACATATCTATATTCTAATTTAGATTCATGTTACTCATGCTTGTCACTCATTGTTAAATACACTATAAGAAAATTGACTTTTCGTGACATTTATAATTTATCACTAAAAGTCAAATATTTATAGGTAAAAATCTACAAAACATTTAGTGACACCCTCCTTTGACGGTAATTTTACCTACAAGGTCACTATATGTTATCCTAGTTTTATAAGTAGTAAAAATTTTAGCTACAGTTTTGTAGGTGCCACTAAAAATTATATAAATATAATTTTTAAAATTTAAAATTTATTTCAAATATATATTAAATTTTAAATTAAATTTTTTAATATTATTAATATTAAAATAAAATTATTTATTAAAAATATTGTACAATACATTTTCAACAATGACAAAACTAAATAACTAAAATAACACAATACAAATTTTTATTAATTTCAAACACTATATACATTTTAGGGTTAATAGTCATTTACCCCCTGCAATATTGACAAGTTTTGATTTACCTCCCTTTAAAAAAATAATTTTGGATTACCTCCCTGAAATTTTGGGGTACCCCCTAAGCGTGTAAAAACCAGGGGTAAATAAAAAAAAATAAATTTTTACAAGGGGATAATTTTTTTACCTGAGGGGCAAAAGACTTAGAATTTTAAAATTTCAGGGGGGTAATCCAAAATTATTTTTTTAAAGGGGGGTAAAACAAAAATCGCCTATATTGCAAGGGGGATAAATAACTATTAACCCTACATTTTATTTCATATTACAAAACTCTGCAACGGACTCATCAAAAGTTTGTTTTTTTTTTTTGATAAGCAGCTGAATATATTCAACGGAGCACTAGGAGTGCCTCAATCCTTGTACAAAAAATTGGCCAATTTCCAAAAAAAAATTAGGAAATCACCACCTATCTACCCAAAAAATGCATTGGATTTTTAAACCAATCATAAAACGTACACTTTCTCTTAGCATGTCCCCATACATCCAACCATATCCAAGATGTGTGAGTAATCCTAAAAAACATATCCATAACATCCGGAATATAATCATTAAACAAAATTTGATTTCGACTCCACCATATAGTCCAACATGTCGAAATTCAAATAAAGCATGCGGCATCTACGTCGCACTGTCTATTTAACAAAAGAAACCAAGCCAACAATGATTCGTTAATGGAGATTGGGATGTGCCAATCCAACCCCACCCACTCAGCCACCCTTTCCCAAACACGTGAAATGAACTGGCAACGACAGAATAGATGAGTAATATCCTCCACTACTCTAAAACAGAACACGCATGCCGTCTCGTGAATATTAGAGATTACGCCCTTGGCGGCCAACAATTGTCGCGTTGGTAATTTGTGAAGAATCAACCTCCAAGTCAATACTTTAGCTTTTAACGGAACTTTGGATTTCCAAACTAACTCCAACGCCGTCTTGGACGTAATCTCCAAGTCACACAAATCAACATCCTGGGTAATGCTAACTTTGGAACGAGAGATACCATAAGTAGCTGAGACATCGAAGATATTACAAACCTCAATAGTAGACCACCTTTGAAGCAGGGGAAACCAGAATCCTGAAACATCAGAAAACAATAATTTAGGACATGTATGATAAACTATTTCCTGATTGAATTCAAATCAAATGATGAGCAATTGCAACAAGCATCTAGAATCCAGAGTGTAAGTGTCATTAGGAAATCTTCTATAATCAGATAAGTTAACTGAACATGACTAAACTGCCAAATAAATCTTAATGAACGTTACTTTGTTCATACATAGAATTGAAATGATAGTAATTGTCATAAGTTTTGTAAAAATCCTATATTAGTCAATACAAGGTTTCAACAAATATCACAGTCAATTCAATCATTCAAATTGCATAAGTAAAAAACTAATTTAACTAAATAAATGCAAATTAAGAAACATTTGACTCATTTGACTGAAATAAATGCACGAAGAAAACCATGGTATCTAGTCAAAAGTTATCATAATTTGAATGATATCTAACTATTAATTCCTATAACAAAAAAAATCAAAGAATCATTAACATGTGAAGACTCTTAGTCATCTACAGTGTTAGTTTCACATTCACATCTCCTTTCTAGTAACAAACAATGTAAGATACATTAGATCACATTAAAAGAGAATAATACTCACAATTAGGAGTGGTCAACTAGGGAGTCGTGAGTAGATATCATAACGAGCTTCATTATTAAGAACCATACACTCATGGATTTTCTAGATATGTCCCTCTGTACAAGTTATTAAATTAGCATATATTAAAAGTTAGAAAATCATTTCATGCATAAAATTGTGTTACAATTCACAAAGAAATGAAAAATAGCAAACTAAGAGAGTGAAAGAAAGAGATGAGTATTTAATGTGTGAGTTTCGTGATAAATTTTTCACCAACTATAAAATCTTTGACTTCACTATGCCAAAAATGTGTTTTCGCAGCGCAACAAATACAACGCTTTCTGGCAGAATCGCTGCTATATGTTTCGCTAAACACAAAAATAAAAAACGAAAGAAAAAAGCGCTGCTAAATGGGGGACATAAGACATCGCTTTTTAAAAGCGCTGCTAAAGCCCTATGGCGGCTGAACTTTAAAAAGCGTTTTATGAAAAGCGCTGATAAATGTGGGACATAAGGCAGCGCTTTTAAAAAGCGCTGCTAAAGGGCTTTCGTACAACACGCTTTAGCCAGCGCTTTTATAATGGAACATTTTCAACCAATAGGTATACGTTCTATTTTGCCGGAAAAAGTAAGACGCACAATAACTAAATTGTGTTTCTTCTTCAGGTCAATTTGTAGTAAGGTGATCGATCATGCGATCTTACCAACATTTCAAAAAGAAATATTCATTACATTGTGTGAGCTTGAAATGTTCTTTCCTCCATCGTTTTTTGACATAATGGTACATCTAGTTGTTCATCTTGTAAAGGAGACACAGTTGTGTGGATCAGCTTATATGAGATGGATGTACCCTGCTGAACGGTATATGAAAATATTAAAAGGGTATGTGAAAAATCGAAGTCGACCAGAGGGTTGTATTGTTGAACGATACATTGTTGAAGAAGCGATTGAGTTTTGTACTGAATATCTTTCCAACGTTCAATCCATTGGACTTCCCAAATCTCACATCGTTGAAAAAAAAAAGGAAAAAAGTTAATTGGAAATAAAATTGTGACCGTATCAAGGGCTGAACAGGAGCAAGTGCATTTGTATGTTCTGCACAATGACAATGAGGTTGAACCGTATGTTGAAATGTATAAGGCTTTTCTACGAGGTTTAAATCCGAATAGAAATGAAAATTGGATAGTACGAGAGCACAATCGAAGTTTCACACCATGGTTTAAGGATCACATTTATTCAAAGTTTTGTGTAGATCTTGCTTCAATATCAGAAAGGTTGAGATGTTTAGCATATGGTCCAAGTTTGCATGTGTTTTCTTATAGCGCATACACAATTAATGGATACACATTTTATAACAAAGAACAAGATGACAAAAGTACAATCTAAAATAGTGGTGTCACCTTGGTAGCTGAAGCAATGCACATTTCAAGTGTGAAGGACTTAAACCCCACATATGCAAATATGTCATATTTTGGGGTTATCGAGCGCATTTGGGTTTTTGATTATGAGAAATTTCAGATTCCTATCTTTGGTTGCAAGTGGGTTGAAAATAATAGTGGCATACGAATGGATTAGTCAGGATTTTTGCAAGTGGATCTTAATAGGGTGGGTACAAAGACGAACCTTTTATTCTAGCCTCTCAAGCTAGATAAGTGTTCTATGTCAGTGACCCGACAAGTACGAAATGGTCTATAGTGCTTTTATCTAACAAAGTAATTGATGATAATATTGGAGATTAAGGTGATATTGTTGGAGCAAATGCATCATATATTATAAGTGATCGAGATGAGACTGTTGGAGCGAGTGAATCATATATTAGAAATGATCATAATGAGGGAATTTGGATCATTCCATCCATCCGTGTTGTTAAGAGACAAGTAGATCATCTTCCTACCCGGAAAAGAAAGAGACGTTAATAAAGAGGTAATAGTAAAATTATATATTCTGTAATGTATTTTTCATATTTGAGAATGATTATGGATTATGGATTATAGATGATAGATTTATATGTTTGTCATGTGTTTGTCATTTCATATTTGATTATGGATCATGGATTTATATGTTTGTCGTGTGTTTGTCATTTCATATTTGATTATGGATTATATTATGTTCAACTGATTATGGATTATGGATTTATATGTGTTTTTCTTTATTATAGGTAAAATGGCTACTAATGAGGAGAACTCGCACGATACTTCCAAGAATGATCCAAAAGAATCAGTTCAAGATGCGGAAGGAGATATTTCAAGAGGAATAACAATCATGAAAGGAGTTATTCGTGCTAGAGACAAGGGAATAAAATACGATGTTCATTGGAATGAAACAGGTCAACTAATTGAGCCTAATGGCGCAATGTTGACTAGTTAGATTGGTGCACTTGTCCGTTCACTAGTTCCTATTACTTGTGACAATTGGCGAAATCCACAGTTGAAACCCACCAAAGATAAAATATGGAGTGAGATACAGGTATTATATGTGATGTTTTTTGTTATGTTTGTCGATTATATTTTTAAACTAGTTATACTGACACACTTTATTTGTTATTGTAGAGATCTTTCAACATTGGTGACGAGAAGTAAACATATTGTCTTCAATTAGCCAGAAAAAGACATAGAGGGTTCCGAGCATTTTTATCCAACAAGTTTCTGAGGGATGCCCAAGGAAAGTTTGTTGAAGCGGAATTCCCGAAGAAATATGCGGACTTGATTGCACCCGAAGAATGGGACACTTTTGTCGCCAAACGAAGAACAGAAAAATTCCACGTAATCTTAATTTAATTTATCATGAACATTGTCTTATATTCATGTAGTTAGTATATGTGTTCTGATATGACTTATAATTGTTTATGCAGGTTGTGAGTGACGTTAATCGTCAAAGAGCCTCGAAACCCACGTATCCATACAAGAGAGGACGTTTGGGATATGCACGCTTGGAACAAAAAATCGTAAGTATATATAATTGCTATGGTATTTTTGTATTATTATTAATACTAATTCTTGACTTAATGTGTAGCTTGAAGAGGAGAAAAGTAAAGAAACATTTGTTCTGGAGCATGTTTTGTGGAAGGCTGCTCGTGTGGGAAAGGATGGAGTTGTAACCGAAGGTGTTCAACAAGTTTTCAAAAATTGTGTAAGTATACAACATGTTTTGTGGAAGGTTGTCCGTGTTTAGTTAGATATAAAGTTCTTGTTTATCTAATATATTTATGCATGACTCTAATATTGAATTTCAGGAGACTCTATCTCAGTCCTTAACTTCCACGGAAGACCAGGATTGTAGGAGCATACTGAGTCGAGTATTAAATGTTCCCGAGTATTCTGGTCGCGTGAGGGGTAAGGGATTTGGAGTCACTCCATCTACCTTCTATAAGCGTTCAAAGACAAAAAAATCCTAGTAATGGAGAGGTGATGGAAACGTTGGAAGAATTGAGAGTTCAAGTTCGTGAACTGCAACAGGATAAAGAAAGATACATGTCGGAAAAGCGCGGTTCAGAATTTAAAGATGCTAGTGACAAGGCCATCATCAATTGTTAACAAACACTTCTGGAGGTAATTATATTTATTAAATTAGTACAGTTTTTTATATTGACATCATTGCACAATAACAATTTCGTATTATTTTTGTTTTGTTTAGGGCATTTCACCTTGTCAACTATATTTATCGGCACCGACATATCGAATGGTTGGCAAGGGAAAAATGCATAACACTCCCGGAGACGTCCTTCACACTAGACCGCTCCCTACTGGATATTTGAAGGTTTCGATTGATATTTCTTTAGAGCGGGATGCGGTACTACCTATTCCTGACGAAGTGTCAGATGCAACATTGGTGGGGGACGCAATAGGGTCGTATGTTGCATGGCCGTCAAACCTCATCGTCATAGATGACTCGGTATGTTAAAAACCATTATTAACCTTTTAGTTTTCAAATGTTTTACTTGCATATAAGTTATGCTTTGCTTACTTTTACCTACAATTAATTTACATGACATCGTTAGACTCCTTCAAAATCCAAATCAAAAGACAAAGGGATTGTGCGGAAAACCGAGTCGGTTGCATCACAAAAGAGCTACAATTATATATATGCATCAAAAATGTTAATTCTGTGATCCGAATTCAAAAGCTTCATGATTACTAACTTTATGACTTATATGATTTTCCGATTCCTACACAAGAGGTGCAACAAGGGATCAAGAACAAGAAGTCAGCAGTCGCCAAGGCAAAAAAAGCATCTATTTCTCGATTTCGCTTGTGCCTTGAAACAATTGTAGGCACAACCGATTTGATAGAAGGTGGTATCCGTGAAATACCAATGAAAGCAAGTATTTTTGGGTTTTCCTATTCAGAAACAATTTATAAAGAAGACTTTGATCAGATATTTACGCATTCTGAATTAGGCGTCGCTGTTATTAATTCATACATCAGGTAATGCATCGATTTTATTTATTTAATTGATCAATTTATTTACTCATTTCAATGAATATTAGAATGTTAATTATAATAACATATTTATTATAATCTGTTTTTATTTCAGGTTCTTTTTATGAAAAATTGATGCTCCCGCGTCAATTGACTGAAAGATACTCCTTCTTGGCTCCCAACTGTGTCAATGAAAATTTAATCACTCGAACTCCAGATGAGGTCAAAGATCACCTAGTGCGTGCATTTATGACCAACATTGATACAGAGAAGTTGTATCTTTTAGCGTATAATACTGGCCACGGGTAAGATTTTCATCCTAACTTCCTTTATTATAATTTTTTGCTTTTTTACGTTGTGTATAACATTTCCATCTATACTTTTGTTTTATTTTACAGTGGACACTGGTTGTTGCTTGCGATTAATCCGATAAAAGAAATTGTCTATTATCTGGATTCGCTAGAGGGTGATTGCATAATATACCAGGAGATGAAGAATATGATTGATACATAAGCGCTTTTCTTTAAAAAAGCGCTGCCTAAAGTGGGACCTTTAGCAGCGCTTTATAAAGCGCTGCTAAAGGGGGACATACGAAAGCGCTTTTCTTTGGAAAAGCGTTGCCTAAAGGTGGACCTTTACCAGTGCTTTTAAAAGCGCTGCTAAAGGGGGGACTACGAAAGCGCTTTTCTGTGGAAAAGCGCTGCTATAGGTATCCTTTGGGGGACCTAAAACCGCGCTTTTTAAAGGAAAAAAAGCGATGTCTTTACCTTTAGCAGCGCCAGCTTTGGCAGCGCTTTTAAGCGCTGCTAAAGGTCTTCTTTGGCGTAGTGCTTGCGGTCCAACCTCTCCTGCTACATAAGTGTACCTATATCAAAGTCTCTCAATAACAAATGAACCTTGATTAGATTGTATGCATAAGAAAAGAATGAATTAATATGTATATTATACATATTAATTAACCCTTATTATTTTTATATATGGTATAAATTTCCATTCGACTTTTGTAATTGATTCGGTTCGGAGATTTCCTTAATCTCTTTTAGTGATTTGCTTATCATAAAAAAAACAAAGCAGGTTTAATAAGTTAAAAACAATTGATAGACAAGTTATAAGAAATTTCTTAGGTATCCCACAAACACTTGGAAAAGTGCTATTGTCGATCAATAAACTAAACTGTTTTTGTAAACTGATTAAACCCCAAATTTTATTAAAAAGAAAAAGGATTATATAGTGCATATTATTGTTGTAATATGGATCATCAAAAGGAAAAATAAATGAAATATAAGCATATCGTCAATGAAGTATCCATTCCTTTCATATCAAAGCTTGTAGAAAACACCATACTAAAAAATAAAAGATCTCAAACTCATGATGGATCCCTCTAACACTCTTGGATAGCTGCAAGAACCTATTGAGATGTTCAAGGAAAAAATGCGAGGAGAGTGTAATAAAATTCCCAATTGTGACAGGACATCAAATAAGTGTAGGTTATTGTCATAGAAACAAGCATCTGTCAACAATAATAATCTTATTAATAAAACCAGGAACATGCAATCCAAGTGCATAATTATCACATCCACCATCAACATTTCTTTGGTGCAGCGACTCTTTAGGTGCACATTTTTATGGACTAAATGATAATTCCATCTAGACAAAAAAGAAAACAGAGCACAACACATTTTCTATTTTTGCAATCCATCATAGAGAACTTTTCCAAACGTGTTAATGTATCAAGCGCTTCATGTTTCATTTAAGTTAGATTTTCAATATTCAGCATGCTCTATAACAGATTTCCCTTAAGTTTTACGCGGATCACTAATGGAAAAAGGGTTTTTAAGGACAATGAATATAGTAAAAAACGCTTAACCACCCCCTCGGCCACGAAGAAAGTCGAAGTGAATAAATTTTTATTTAAAAATAAATTGGTTATACAAAATATTAAAAATACATTTTAAAATTTGTTTTCCAATGAGAAATTTTTATTTTACATATCTAGGTCCTATGCAAGATGCTAGAGATCTGCTTCCCAATGAGAATTTTTATTTTGTGCATTTGCAATCCATCCCAGAAATCTGTAGTACCCACTAATGATCAAAATGGACAGTGGTGAGTATTTCCTCTCTTTAAGGAGGCTACACATAAGTTAGTCTTAGAGTAAAATCTATTTAATGAGTGATTTTATAATAAAATATGATTAATACCTACCCCCTCAATTTTACTATAAAACTGAGGTTTTATATCTTCTCCTTTTAACTATCACCTCAGTGATACAGAAAACCGAGGTGAATAATTATTATTTTTATAAATAAATTGTTTACACAATGTATTAAAATACATTGTTTACAACAAATCTTCAGTGATACCTAAATGTTGTTGCATACACATTAAAACAAATTTTTTTAAACAAGAATGATTTTCTGCACTTGTAATCTATCTACTAAGTACTCTTCAAAGGTTGAGCTCCCTTCTTTGTTGATTAAACTTCATTCTTTGTTTAACTTGAAGCAAGAATGATTTTCTGCATCTCCAATCTATCAGCCGTGTACTCTTCAAAGGTTGAGCTCCCTTCTTTGTTGGTTAAGCTGAATTCTTTAATTAACTTGAAGTAAGAATGATTTTCTACATTTGCAATCTATCAACTGAGTACTCTTTAAAGGTTGAGTACTCTTCTTTAACTGAGGTTTATTCCAAAAATACAACAACGACAACATCAACACCATTATGTTGGGATGGATAGCAAGGCCATGAATTTTTTTTATTTAAGATAGAAGAACATTGAAGATTTTTTTTTGTCTTGCAATCCATCCCAAAGAATGATACCTGGGAGTTTGGGGTGACTTCATATTAGTAAGAATTAGGGTAAAATATATTTAACGAGAGATTTTATAGTAAAATCTTATTATTTTATGTGTCAGTTAAATAGAAAATTAAAGGGTTAGAACATTTTGTTTTCGCCTATAAACAAATAAAATCATTAATTGTGATAGCTTGGAATCGAAGCTTGGTGTTATGAAAAACCTTGGGGAATGTATGTTTTTTTTAAATAATAAAAAGTTGTGCGCTTTGACTTTATTCATCGCTTTTCTATTGTTCGAGGTGAAAGTTTCGTCATGAAAAATATTCTTTATTGTAGTGACAGCTAGATAACAAAGCAAAGCGAGACAAAAATCCTAGAGAGACAAAAATGAAATGTATACTTGAAGGGTAAAGACATTGTTTAACTAACTAAAAGAAAGAAAACGCTTGCAACTTCATTCATAAAATCTCTATTAAATGTGACATGATCCCCTTTTGCCACTTGCTACAAGTTTTGACATAGTGAAAACAAAATCAATGGTTATTTTTAGACAACACTAACCTTAAAAAAACATATAAATTGTTCTTAAATAAACACAATATTATTTACATGAAATTGTTTTAGATCTTTGTAAAACATATGAATGTGAGTCATGAACACTAACATAACACAACAAATAACTTAAAAACATTTTTCTATGAATAAAGTTAGTTCTAGACAAAACTGAAGCATAACATATTGTCACAGTCGAAAATAAAAATCTCAATGGAGTCAATTAGTTTTTTTTTGGATAAGCAATATCATTAATAGGAGATTAAAGAAATCTCCAACCAAGGAATACAAACACCAAGAATTAGAATAAATTGAGCGGATACTTATACCACTCATATAAACTACACTTCTTACTATTCTTATGGCCAAGAATCAACCAATTCCACGAGGTAATTTTAATATCGACAATAACATCATTAACGTTGCAAAACGCATCTTCAAACAAAATCCTATTTCTAGCCCTCCAAATAATCCAACAAGTGATTAACCATAATGCATACGACTTCCCAACAATTCTACAATTTTGGAAATTCGCAGACCAAGCCAAAGCATAAAGAATGCAGTTATGTTCATTTACCATACCGATACCCAACCTCTCACAAATGTTGTTCCACACCATAACCGATTTACAGCAAGAGAAAAACAGATGGTTGGAATCCTCAACCTCATGGAAGCAAAACATACACACCTTATCGTGCACATTATCAACAATTCTTCTCGCCGCCAAATTCGCTCTAGTTGGAAGCCTATCTAACACCATCCTCCTAGCAAAGATTTGTACTTTAATCGGAATCGACGACTTCCGAACAATGTCAAGCAAACCTGCAATATTCTGATCATTATCATAAATAGATCCTGCATTATTCAGCACCGAGTAGAATGAGAAAACTGAGTACTCCTGCGAATCATCGAGAGTCCAAGACCAAACATCTTTGGTATTAAGAAGAATAAAAACCGATTCCAGCAAATGACAACACGCAGACCACTCGGGCTCCAACGTTTCTGCAGGTACCATCAAGAACTTCCTCACGTTCCACCGCCATCTATCCCCATCCCAACCACCCATCTCCCTAATAGTACAGCAAGGAATTCTGCAGGCTTCAAACAAGTTAGGGAACGAAAATTTCAAGGCCATTTGCCCTAACCAAACAGTCTGCCAGAAAGCCACGTTAGAACCGTCTCCTACGGCGCACTCCTTGAATTTATCAAAGCTAACAGTAGAATCAGGGCCATAAAGGGAGAGAATGTACATGATCCAAAGGGAATCATTCTTGGAACAACCTGCATCCTTGGAAAACTGAACTTTCAAGCTCAGATTACAATACCTGTTTTCAAGCAACGACCTCCAGTTTTCTTTACCTCCGTGGTGGAATTTCCATAACCATTTAGCAAGGAGAGCACGATTGAAACGCCCTACATGTTTAATTCCCAAACCACCTCTTTCCTTAGATTTGCAAACGGAATTCCAAGAAATCCAAGACACGAACTTTTTATTAGACGCTCCAGCCCAAAGAAAACGGCGTTGAATAGCTATGATTGTGTTTATAACTTTCTCCGAAGCCTTAAAGAAGCTCAAATGGTGGATCGGAAGATTAACGAGAACCGAGTTAATAAGCGTCACTCTGCCTCCAATAGAAAGATTCCTACCATTCCAAACAGAAAGCCTATTTCTCAGGCACGAGACAACCGGCTCCCAAAAATCACACCGACGATGATTACCATCAACCGAAAGACCAACGAATTTAAAAGGGAAGCTACCGAATTTGCAATGTAAAAACTGCTCAGCAGCATTCTTAAAATCATCATCAATCCCACTACCATATAAACAGCTTTTAGAGAAGTTGATCTTCAAACCTGAAGATAGCTCGAAAGCCCTAAGGATCGCCTTGAACGCCCAAAGATTAGATAGAGAACCATCACCTATAAGAACCGTGTGATCGGCAAACTGAAGAACACTAGCAGAAGGGCTACCATTAACTCTGAATTCTGACAAAAGGTTGGAAGCAATAGCATTTCTAACCAAAATAGCCAATCCCTCCGCAACAATTACAAACAAGTAAGGGGATAACGGATCGCCCTGTTTCAGACCCCTTCCCGCCATGAAATCCTTCGTTGGGCTGCCATTAATAAGGATAGACATAAAGCAATTGAACACAGACCCTCAGATCCACTTCATCCATTTAACCCCAAAACGCATCTTTAAGAGCATTTCTTCTAAGTACGACCAATCGACGCAATCGTAGGCCTTCGTGAAATCAACTTTAAACATTAAACAATTCTTCTTATTCCTTTTTGAAAAATCGATAATTTCATTAGCCATCAACACTCCGTCGTAAATCTGGCGACCTGGAATAAACGCCGATTGAGAAGGCGAAATTAGTTTGTGAATAACCTTGCCCAACCTTTTAGACATCATCTTGGATATCGTTTTCTGAACGCAACTAACCAAGCTTATAGGCCTGAACTCATCAGAGCTTTGTGGGTTATTCACCTTAGGAACAAGTGAAATAAAAGAAGAAGAAAACACCTTGGGTAGGTAACCAGTATTGAAAAATTCCAATACATAATTAGTGAAATCCACTCCTATAATATCCCAGCAAGCCTTGATGAACTTGAAATTGAAACCATCCACCCTGGGCATTTGTTTCCTTCACAACTGAACACTGCACATTTAACATCCTCAGTACCAAACTCCTCCTCAAGCATATTCCTATCTACCTCGTCAAGAGCAGCCATGCTATCATAATCGCCCCTAAATCTGATAGAATTCTGGTTCCTGAATCTGCCTTTGAAATAAGCCAAAGCTTCCCTTTTAATCAAAGCAGGATCTTCCACTAACCTCCCTTCCAATTTGATTGCAGAGAAATTATTAAACCGATTCCTCATCTTTAATGAATCATGAAAAAACTTCGTATTTAAATCCCCATCTGTGAACCATCTTCTACGGGATTTCTGACTCAGCATACTTTCCTTAATTCTCAAATTCTTCCACATATCTTCCTGGGATTTCAACCTTTCCTTGCAAACAACTTCATCCTGGCTCCCTAAATCTTCCTCCGCCAATAATTCATTAAAATTAAGCTTTTGGACATTAGCTTCGATCTGGAGATCAACCCATCCGAAAACTTCGTAGTTCCAAACACGCAAATCCGATTTTAGGGACTTCAACTTGTTAAGGAAAACATCACAGCACGAACCAGAAAAAGAGTAAGAATTTCAAGCATTCTTGACAAACGGGAGAAAGCCTTTATGGTCCAACCAACAATTGAATGACCTAAAAGGCTTTGGTCCCCAGTTGACGTTGTTGGTCTTCAACCAAACATGCCGATGGTCCGACATATCTCTATCACCCACCACTTGATTCTTCAGAGACAGAAGAGAAATAGCCAAATCATCTGCCAGAATCCTATCTAATCTACTCCTACTCTTACCGTTAGAATTAAACCAAGTAAATTTACTACCGATCACCGGTAAATCAAACATATTAAATTCTTCTATAAATGAGTTAAAATCCCTCATTTCACCACTGTTATTACCTGATATGCCAATCCTTTCCTCCCCACTTTTAATTGCGTTAAAATCACCACCAATGATCCAAGCACCACCAGGAAAACGACTCTTCGCTTCAATCAACTCTCTCCATAATCTCCTTTTATTCGCAATACCGCACGGAGAGTAAACATTAACCACTGTCAACAATTGATTATTCCACAAGAATTGAATACCCACAAAACCAGAACCACGGAAACTAGACCATGCTGTCAACTTACTCCCCTTCCACATGGTAAGGATTCCACCTGACCTACCAATAGAGTTAGAAGCAGACCACTCAACATCCTGATTCCTCCATAAGCTAGAAACAATAGAATTACCCATCTCAGGAATTTTAGATTCCTGAATAAGACAGATATCTGCATTCCATTTAATAAGGATTTGGGAGACTCTCCTCCTCTTAATAGAGTTGCAGCACCCACGAACATTTAATGTAACTAGATTCATTGACCAACAATAGCCACATCCTCACTACAAGAAAAAACGGAATTTACGACACATAAGTTGCGACACTTTCAAAAAACTGTCCTAATTCCTTATTTGCGACAGTTTTTGCGGCGGTTAAAGCCAACCGTCGTCTTATTTTTGGTTAAGTGAATTTAAAATATATAAAATCCCTTTTTTTTAAAGGCACGATTCAGATGTCATACTACAACAGTTGCAAGAATCCACTTCAGGCAAATTCCACGACCGTTCTCCACCAGCCGTCGTGTTCGTATATACTAATTTTTCAATTCACGTGGTTTGGATTTCCAAATTCTACCTCCCTTTCATTTTATTTCAGAGTTGTAAACCCTTGTTCTTTTTCCATCCAAACTGAAACCATACTCCATTTTCCTAAAATTGCAAAACTTTCTTGTTCTATCGAATCTCAGAATCGCAGAATCATTATTCTTGCTCATCTCATGTACAAAGAAACTCAGGGAAGGTATGTTTTCTCGCGTTATTATATTTTGTATATCTCTGAAGATTTTTTTTTCTGTTTGGAGATTTAGGGTTTATTCATTTTAATAACTATGGAATCATTTGCCGGATATGTTTGTTTTGATTTTGGGATTTAGATTTTATTCCTTTTATTTATAAATCACTGATACTTCATATGTCTATTCTAGATGGAATTTTTTGGTTTGAGAGAAATATTTCAGATTATGGATACTGATAGATGTAATGACTTTCAATGAACTCTAAGTTGGTCTAAGAAGATACGTATGTATCATTTGGTTTGGTTTTGATTTGCAGAGAGTGAGAGTAAGAGGTTTTCATCGAAAAAGGGTTCATATTAGTAGAGATTAAGAGTAAAAGGGTTATGATTCTCAGTTGATAGATAAGATAAGGAATTTTATACGGATTTGGTAAAGGTTATTGAAGCCTTTGATGTCATACTTTGGGTCCTTGATGGTGATGAAAGCAGAACTTGAGAAATGTCTTGCTTTGATTTTAAATAAAATTGGTAACTTTTCTGATCACCCTTTTCTCATCTTTCTCCTTTTAGATTTTTTTCCCAATGAGTACTCATTCATGGTTTTAATTCAAATCTTATTCCCCGAGAATTTTTCGAGAAGTGGCTCAAGTACCTTCGAGAAGAATCACCTAATGTTGCTTTCAAGTGCAATACATAATAGAAACAATCAAACTTAAGATGGAAATCTTCTAAAAAAAGTCATGCCAAGTATTACTTTGCAATTTAATGATTGTCTTAAAGCTGAGGCACTGCTCAAACTATTGAAGAATTTTTCAAGAAGCTACGAGGTAACATAAGATCATTTTTATGTATAATGTTAAAAGATTACCTATTGTTGATTTACCTACTGTCAATTTAAGTGCATTCATACATGAAAGTTGTGTATATTTTCTTCTATTAACTGTCTAATAAATTGAAGAAAATAGTTTGTGTGCCATTATCTGCATTAAAAGGTCCTGGCCGCCATTGTAACTCGCGGAATCTACACTTTTGGGTCTATTGCATGGATGCATGAGTGGTGGTTCATTAGAAAATAAGTGATATAAGAAGAACTCTAGATAGATGAATGTCATGATTATATGAAAACCTGAAAGTTGAGGGAGTTCTGATCCATCAGAATTAATTGACATTCATGCTACAAATGTGTCCATGACAATTTGTATTGATTAGATTCACTTTTGCTTTTTATTCGAGATATGACTCATGTATCACTAGATATTATTAACCATGGGTTGTTTTAATCATTTGGTCCTCTATTTTACGATGTCATAATCACATTTTTCTTATGCATTTTTTTTGGGTGATCATGCACTCTTAGTGGCTTGTAGTCACTACTGTATTTTAATAGCATATAAAGTTACATCTCCCTGTCATTATGTCTGGTTCAAGTGAGCCGTGGTTTCTTTCTGGTACACTGGCTAGAATGCTTTTAATTGATTGTGAGAAAAACAGCAATGACTACCTCGTGACATTATCAGGCATGGCTAACAATATCTTTCACGCATTCTTGTGCTTATCTTTGAATTCTTGTGTTGATTTAATTCTAATATTATTTTTCTTATGCCTTTTATTCGATATACTTGGATAGACAACATTGCAACTTTGGGGACTCAATATGTTGGATGCTTGTTTTGAAAGATTTTGTAGTGTGAGTGCTGCATTTGACTTAGAATTCTAATTAGTTAGATTTTGCTTCAAGCCTGTTCTATTAGACTTTTATTCTATAAGCTCTCTATTAGAGTTTTATTCAGTAAGCTCTCTATTAGAGTATTGTTGTCTTTGATTGCTTGTATTGTGTTTCCAAACTAATTTTAAAACAAAAGTGGATGAATAATGATCTTAAAACACTAAGCAGAACATAGAGATACCCTTTGCTTTGCTAATAACACCTTGAGTTTCTTTATCAGTTTAGTTTATGATCAGAGTCTATATAGTCCTGAAAGGGTTTCTTCAATTCCTGCAGCAACTTCCCACTATGGCAGGGCTAGTTGTTTAGCATCTTAGAGAAGTAATTCTTCTAGAATTATGAAACTTACAATCGATTTAACCGTGTTTGAATCAATTACAATATTTTACAGGGATCTTTCCAATTTGATCTCATCATAGGTTGTATAACACAAAAAAAGTGTCAGTATACATAAATTTGATCTCATATTGTACTTATGTGGTTTTGAAATATGAATATATGCAAGACCATTCAATTTAAAGGCTGCAGAGTCAAAAGCGAAACTTGATTAAAATTGAAGCAACTTGATTGTCTATTGTTTTTATAATTCTTGCCTTGTTAATCTATGCCAACTAAGGAAATAAAAATATATTATGATTTTAGTATGATTTCCCTTATTTTTTTAAAATGCTGGTGCATACCACTCGGTTATCACGTAACTGTTACTGTGTCATGCACTCGGTTATCATGTAACTGTTATTGTGTCAAGGCCTATTTATATGTACACAAGATTTAAACTCTACATGCTTACAGGGAGCCTTTGTTTGGAGTTGCAAGACATTGGTAACTGAGGTAAGACTTCCATATGACAATTTTGAATGTTCTTCTCATAAAATGCATGTCTTTAATTGTTTTTGTTGCACATTTGAATTTCAATTTTTTTAGTGGAGTATTAATTTTAAGAGTTCACATAATTTATAAATACCCGACCTTGCAATTTAAGAGGTTCAAAAATCCAAATCTTAGATTATTTTGACAATCATGTGGATGAATTTTACATCCTCCATTGACGTTTTACATGGTCTTGTTTATTAATTGTTTGGATCCTACTGCAGTGTACATCACCAAAAATTGGTGCACATCAATGATGCAACAGCAGTGCTTTCACTCCTTCAACCAGCACTAGAAACCTTTGAGTTATTTGATGATCTTATATTGATGGAAGAGGGAAAGATAGTATACCGTGGCCCCTGCAGTCAAGCACTCCAGTTCTTTATGGATTGCGGTTTCTGGTGCCCAGAAATAAAAGGAGTGGTAGACTTTCTTCAAGAGGTAGAAATGGAAACCGTGTCCCTTACCATTGTGCCAAAGTTCAAGTGATTTTACTCATAGTTTCACGAGTTACAAATTTCATGCATGTGCAGGTAACCTCTAAGAAGGACCAAAGGCAATGCTGGTACCATACAAATATTCCTTACAGTTATGTTTCAGTGGATGAGTTCTCAGATTTTCAAAATAAGTTACTGGGGAAGAATGTTAGATGATGAGCTCTCACAACCATATGATAAATCTCAATCCGATGAAAGTTGTTTATCATGTAGCGAGTACTCCTTAGGAAAATGGGATTTGTTTAAAGCTTGTATGAAGAGGGAGATTCTTCTCTTGAAACGAAACCCATTTATCTATATATTCAAAACTGTGCAGGTTACTATCAAATTCAAGCCCAGTTCAACTCAGCTAAGTCCTACTTGAACATTTAAAATCTAATATGTTTACTTTTTCGCTTGTTTGGCAGCTTACAATCAATGCAATCATAACAATGATGATTTTTTGCGCACACAACTTGACATGGACTTGTTAGGATCAAACTATTTATTAGGTTCGTTGTACTATACACTTATACACCTAATGACGAATGGAGTTGCCAAGTTGATATTGACTATTACTAGACTCCCTGTTGTTTATAAGCAGAAATCATTCTAACTCTATCCAGCTTGGGCTTACTATCTTCCATTTAAGGATGTCCAGTATTTTGTTGACACTCCTCCGGTAAAATTCATAATTACTTTATTGTAGTAATATGATTATGTAGATTGTTGACAAGGTTTTCAATTAAGAAATTTACTTTTCTTCGGAGCAGGAGATGAAAAATAATGGTTTGAATGAGAAAAATCTACAATTGCTCTGCGATATCAAGGGAGCGTTTAGGCCAGGAATCCTTACTACATTGATGGGAGTCAGTAGACAGGGAAGACAACACTCATGGATGTCCTTTCAGGAAGAAAAATTGGAGGTATCATTGAAGGAGATATAAGAATTGGAGGGTACTCTAAAGTACAAAAGACATTTGCAAGAGTTTCAGGTTACTGTGAGCAGAACGACATACATTCTCCATATATAACAGTTGACGAATCTGTACGATATTCAGCTTGGTTGCGGTTGCCTAGCAAGATTGATTCAGCTACAAAAGGGGTATGGGGTTTTTACCTTGGTTTGTTTGTTATTTTTCACATAGAAGATGCATTTTGTAACTTTCTCCATGTATCTATTCTGCAGAAATTTGTTGAAGAAGTCCTTGAAACAGTTGAACTTGATGATATTAAGGATAATTTAGTTGGTATCGCTAGTCAAATTGGCTTATCTACCGAGCAACGTAAAAGACTAATCATAGCAGTAGAGCTTGTATCCAATCCTTCAATAATTTTTATGGATGTAACTGCTTGTTCATATTTCATGTGCAGAACCAGATTTGATTATCGGAGATTGAAGAGGTTAGTTTTGTAACTAAACCTTCGAATCTGAATGTCATTTTAGTCTTTATGGTTTTTATCTCTAGGAAATACTCAGGTTCTTCTAATTTGAAGTTTTTTTGTCTATTTATGATGTCACTTTAGTTGTTTCTTAGTTGAAGCAAACTTATACATATTATTTGTTTAAAATCATATGCAGTGTTGTGGAAATGGGAACATCAAGTGGTGGAGCACCAAAAGCGCGGGTTACGTCCAATAAGTTGTGTTGGCCGACACTTGGAGAGGCGATCGGGGGATGTTATGAAGCAAATATTTTGGCTGGTTTTGAAGCTGCCATAGATGACGGTGTTTGTGTAACGCCCCAGTTTTGTCCGATTTATTTAATCGAGCCGATTTAATTATTTTCTTTTTATATTATTTTATTATGGACTTTTATTTGACAATATATTATTTTTCATCGATGTTTATGTTTTATCGCGTTTTGAGAGCGTTTGGGAGATATTTGAGTTGAGGGGTATTTTGGTCATTTTGGAGGGTAGATATTTTGTTAGAAATAGATATTTTTATATAAATAGATATTTGAGAGAAAAAGAGAGAAAAAAGATAGTAAGAAAGAGAAAAGAAGAGGAAGAGAAGAAAGAAGAGGAAAAAGAGGAAAATCAAATATTACTCCGTTTCAATCGCGAATAATCGGGTAAGGGTGATAAATATTGTTATCTTAACATTGTATGTGTTTATGTATGGTTTCGTTGGAATCGTTTTGGTTGTTTTCGTTATAATACCGTTTAGGTCGATTTGGACATAATCGATAGAAACCGATGTTTTCACGGTTAGAATTTGAAATAAATTGCGTAGATTAGTCGTATGAGGTTAGGCCGAGATTATAGAAACTCGTTTGGTTGAAATCGGTTGATATTGTGAGTTTTGACATTTTTGGGTTTTGAGAATGTGAGATTTTGGTGAAAATCGAATGTTGTGGAATCGGTGTTTTTTTTATCCTAACATGTTGGTATGTATTTATGGAGGATTACCATGTATTTTTTCAGAAGAAATTAATTGAATCGGTCGGATTTTCGGGCAAAATACCATAAACCCATAGGGCTGTAGCAGAAAAATTCTGGTTTTTGGCGAAACTTCGAAAATTCATATCTCTTGAACCGTAAGTCGGTTTTGACCCCCGTTCGAAGCGTTGGGAAGCTAACGAGATGTTCTTTCTAGGAAAAATGGTTTTGAGGTCTGAACCTGGTCCAATCGGAACAGTATTTTCGAACCGTTTCGTAGTGTCGAGCCTCCGGTTTATGTTTTTGCGTTATTTTGAAATATACATATCTTCTTCGTTGTTTATCGGATTTAAGTGTTCTTTATATCGAATCGAAGCTGTGGATGGGTACTTTTTGATGATGATGGAAAATATTATTTTTAGCCGACTTTTGGCCGACTTTACCGCTTAATCGTGAATAATTGTTTTTGATGAAATGAAGGTGTGGTTATGAATGTGTTGTGGATATGCTTGTGGAGTGAACCCTTGATTGGGGAATTCTTTGTGATTTGTGGCTCTTTGGTGAATATATGCATTGTTTGAGTTAAATGATAATGCATGTTGATTGTGAATATATGATGAGATGTTGTGATGATGGATTATTGTGGTTGATGATGAGTAATTCTTGATGTGAATTGATATGGGTGTAAATGATGAAATGCTATTTGTTGTGGGTTGTAGTTAGTGATAAATACATTGTTTAAGTAAGTATCAATGTATGTGGTTTCGAGTGTATGATTAATGTATGATATGGCGGCCTCTATGGCGTAGATCCACAGCAAGATGAATGGTAAGGTATTGATTATCATGGGATTGCTATAGTAGTAATATTTGGTGTGTGGAATGGATTCCAATTGTGTTAGAATACTCATTGGGGTAGAATGGCTTATATGTCATTCCTAGTGAGGTATTAATGTTTTGGTCGAACACATTAGGGTAGAATGACTGTATGTTGTTCCTAGTGTTGTTGTTGTACTCATTAGGGTAGAATGACTTTATGTCATTCCTAGTGAAGTGCGAGTGTGTCGTTGGGTCCATTGGGGTAGAACGATTATATGTCGTTCCTGGTGGAGTACTCATTAGGGTAGAATGACTATATGTCATTCCTAGTGATGTACAATTGAGTTGTCGTGTCCATTGGGGTAGAATGACTATGTTGTCGTTCCTAGTGGGATACTCATTGGGGTAGAATGACTATGCTGTCATTCCTAATGAGGTGTGCACTGGGGTAGAATGACGTTGATGTCGTTCCTAGTGTGGTGTCCACTAGGGTAGAATGACTATGTTGTCATTCCTAGTGGGATATTCATTGGGGTAGAATGACGACGTTGTCATTCCTAATGAGAGGTGCACTAGGGTAGAATGACTATGTTGTCGTTCCTAGTGAGGTATGTATTGGGGTAGAATGACTATGCTGTCATTCCCAGTTATGTGATGCGTGGTATTGTCGGGTCTTGATTGGATTGGTGAATTATGCATGATGTATATGTTGATGTGGAATGAGTAGAATTGTGCAGGTGTGCATTGATGAATGAACATGAATATATGTGTTTATGTTGAATGAATGGTGATGAATTGAGATGTATTGGTGATACAGGTATTTGAGCATGAATGAATATGCCTATGTGAAGGATGCGTTAATTACGGATTGTTATGTCGTGTATTTGATTTATGGTATATGCTTGGTGTTATATGTATATATACATGCACAGTGATAAGTTGTGGTGAGAATGTGGTATATGTGTATTATATGTTGAGATATATAATTATATGCAACGTTATTATGATAATATTTCTCACCCTTCTGCTGGAATATGCTTTTTATGGCATAGTGCAGATTGCCAGCTTTAGAGGCGTGGAGGCAAGTGGAAGAGTTAGATCTTCGTCTTTGCTTAGGTCTTGGTGTCTGCTCTGATACGTAGCACGGGAGTCGGGGAAACGATTATTTTATTTATGTATATAATTGTTGAATATATTTGGTATTACCTTTATATGGAAAAGTTTCCCAATTGAGGGTAACCTATTTTATGCTATGTATCAAATTTATGAGCAGGGAGTGTGTATTCTTATTTTAAAATGTTGCATCCTTGTTTCTGTCGGAAAAATAAATTTTTAGTTACTCTGATTTTATTTATGTATTATTTATTCGCGATGGGAATTGGGGTGTTACAGTTTGCGTACCTATTATATAAGTTTATGAATGTAACTGCTTGTTCATATTTCGAAAGCATTCAAGACTATGTAGAAAATTCAGTTTTCAATGCTTATAGCTAGAGTACATACAAATTTACTGTTGCAATTTTCTGTTTCAAGTAAAAAAGATTTTGCTAATTCGCAGTTGTGTCCGTTGTTCAATATATTGGTATTCTACTAACATGAAGAGAGATAGTGTAGTAGTTTTTTTTTTTTAAAATTAATATAATTAACGGCGGTTAAAACTGTCGTTATTTTAATATATATATATATTATATAATTATGGCGGTTACAACCGTCGTTATTTTTTTAAAGAAATATATATTATATAATTATGGCGGTTACAACCGTCGTAATAATATATTGGAGGCAGTTTCAAAACCGTCGCGGAATATTACGGCAGTTGGAGCGACAGTTTAACAAACTGTCACAAAACAGCCTCGCAACACACGTTTCTACGACAGTAGCGGAACCGTCGTGCCTTGTAATTCTTCCTTGGAATCTATCTACTAAGTACTCTTCAAAGGTTGAGCTCCCTTCTTTGTTGGTTAAACTTCATTATTTGTTTAACTTGAAGCAAGAATGATTTTCAGCATCTCCAATCTATCAGCCGTGTACTTTTCAAAGGTTGAGCTTCCTTCTTTGTTGGTTAAGCTAAATTCTTTAATTAACTTGAAGTAAGAATGATTTTCTATATTTGCAATCTATCAACTGAGTACTCTTTAAAGGTTGAGTACCCTTCTTTAACTGAGGTTTATTCCAAAAATACAACAACGACAACATCAACACCATTATGTTGGGATGGATAGCAAGGCCATGAATTTTTTTTATTCAAGATAGAAGAACATTGAAATCCTAGAGAGACAAAAATGAAATGTATACTTGAAGGGTAAAGACATTGTTTAACTAACTAAAAGAAAGAAAACGCTTGCAACTTCATTCATAAAATCTCTATTAAATGTGACATGATCCACTTTTGCCACTTGCTACAAGTTTTGACATAGTGAAAACAAAATCAATGTTTATTTTTAGACAACACTAACCTTAAAAAAACATATAAATTGTTCTTAAATAAACACAATATTATTTACATGAAATTGTTTTAGATCTTTGTAAAACATATGAATGTGAGTCTTGAACACTAACATAACACAACAAATAACTTAAAAACATTTTTCTATGAATAAAGTTAGTTCTAGACAAAACTGAAGCATAACATATTGTCACAGTCGAAAATAAAAATCTCAATGGAGTCAATTAGTTTTTTTTTTATAAGCAATATCATTAATAGGAGATTAAGGAAATCTCAAACCAAGGAATACAAACACCGAGAATTACAAGAAATTGAGCGGATACTTATACCACTCATATAAACTACACTTCTTACTATTCTTATGGCCAAGACTCAACCAATTCCATGAGGTAATTTTAATATCGACAATAATATCATTAACGTTGCAAAACGCATCTTCAAACAAAATCCTATTTCTAGCCCTTCAAATAATCCAACAAGTGATTAACCATAATGCATATGACTTCCCAACAATTTTAAGATTTTGGAAATTCGCAGACCAAGCCAAAGCATGAAGAATGCAGTTATGTTCATTTACCATACCGATATCCAACCACTCACAAATGTTGTTCCAAACCATAACCGATTTACAGCAAGAGAAAAACAGATGGTTGGAATCCTCAACCTCATGGAAGCAAAACATACACACCTTATCATGCACATTATCAACAATTCTTCTCGCCGCCAAATTCTCTCTAGTTGGCAGCCTATCTAACACCATCCTCCAAGCAAAGATTTGTACTTTAACCGGAATCGACGACATCCAAACAATGTCAAGCAAACCTGCAATATTCTGATCATTATCATAAATAGATCCTGCATTATTCAGCACAGAGTAGAATGAGAAAACTGAGTACTCCTTCGAATTATCGAGAGTCCAAGACCAAACATCTTTGGTATTAAGAAGAATAGAAACCGATTCCAGCAAATGACAACACGCAGACCACTCGGGCTTCAACGTTTTTGCAGGTACCATCAAGAACTTCCTCACGTTCCACCACCATCTATCCCCATCCCAACCACCCATCTCCCTAATAGTACATCAAGGAATTCTGCAGGCTTCAAACAAGTTAGGGAACGAAAATTTCAAGGCCATTTGCCCTAACCAAACAGTCTGCCAGAAAGCCACGTTAGAACCGTCTCCTACGGCGCACTCCTTGAATTTATCAAAGCTAACAGTAGAATCAGGGCCATAAAGGGAGAAAATGTACATGATCCAAAGGGAATCATTCTTGGAACAACCTGCATCCTTGGAAAACTGAACTTTCAAGCTCAGATTACAATACCTGTTTTCAAGCAACGTCCTCCAGTTTTCTTTACCACCGTGGTGGAATTTCCATAACCATTTAGCAAGGAGAGCACGATTGAAATGCCCTACATGTTTAATTCCCAAACCGCCTCTTTCCTTAGATTTGCAAACGGAATTCCAAGAAATCCAAGACACGAACTTTTTATTAGACGCTCCAGCCCAAAGAAAACGACGTTGAATAGCTATAATTGCGTTTATAACTTTCCCCGGAGCCTTAAAGAAGCTCAAATGGTGGATTAGAAGATTAACGAGAACCGAGTTAATAAGCGTCACTCTGCCTCCAATAGAAAGATTCCTACCATTCCAAACAGAAAGCCTATTTCTCAGGCACGAGACAACCGGCTCCCAAAAATCACACCGACGATGATTACCATCAACCGATAGACCAACGAATTTAAAAGGGAAGCTACCGAATTTACAACGTAAAAACTGCTCAGCAGCATTCTTAAAATCATCATCAATCCCATTACCATATAAACAGCTTTTAGAGAAGTTGATCTTCAAACCTGAAGATAGCTCGAAAGCCCTAAGGATCGCCTTGAACGCCCAAAGATTAGATAGAGAACCATCACCTATAAGAACCGTGTGATCGGCAAACTGAAGAACACTAGCAGAAGGGCTACCATTAACTCTGAATTCTAACAAAAGGTTGGAAGCAATCGCATTTCTAACCAAAATAGCCAATCCCTCCGCAACAATTACAAACAAGTAAGGGGATAACGGATCGCCCTGTTTCAGACCCCATCCCGCCTTGAAATCCTTTGTTGGGCTGCCGTTAATAAGGATAGACATAAAGCAATTGAACACAGACCCTTAGATCCACTTCATCCATTTAACCCCAAAACGCATCTTTAAGAGCATTTCTTCTAAGTACGACCAATCGACGCAATCGTAGGCCTTCGTGAAATCAACTTTAAACATCAAACAATTCTTCTTATTCCTTTTTGAAAAATCGATAATTTCATTAGCCATCTGTAATACCCCAAAATTTGCTCTCCCTTTTTTGCATCATAGCATAGCATTATCATTTACAATATCATATCCATTTCATTAGCATTGCATTGCATTTAACATAGAAGAATGAAGCATAGCATTCCTCTTACCATCAAGGCATGTGATCAGGGGGAAGGTGGATAATCAAGGGATCATTCAAAGCACAAAAAGGTCAATCAAGTTGCCTCAAGGCAAGCCAAGAGTCTCTCATGTCTCATACCATCTCAATGGATCATCCACAATCTCAAGGAAGTGAGATCCAATGGGAGATTGAAACAATACATACTCCAACATGCAAGAGGTTCAAAAAAACTGAAGGAAAACCCTCAAAAGAGATAGCTCATTGGTCCAAAGTCATCCTCAAATGGTATATCTCATCATCCTTTAAGAGGATACACAACATACTCTGAGGAATTTGAAATTGAAGACTGCACATTTCACTCCTAGGTGGTGGGCACCAAAACTAGGGTTTCCCATTAAATCAGGGAATCTTTGATTTTTTGGACAAAACTTGATGTCATGGTATTCTATATGTTCTTAAGTGTAGGTATGTGGAAAATCACCTCTCAATTGGTTTTAGAAGTGGTTCAATTGGAAGAAAGATAAAAAATCAGGGAAATTGGGGCCAGGTCAAATAATCAGAGGAAAAAGTCAACTCTTGACTTTTTGTGGCCAAATCCATAAAATTCATGTTATATGTGTCCAATGTACAAAATTTGGTCAATAAACTCCAAAGGAATCATGAAAAAATCAAGAGGTGGAAAGTTGCCATTTTTGGAAGAAGAAGGGTTACTAAAAATAGCAAGTTTTGGCCATTTTGCATCAGAGTTTGAACCAAGGCCATTTAAAATTGAAGCACCAAATGAAAATTCCACTCGGCCACAACAAAAGATCTTGTTTTAAGCTTCACATCCATATGTGGAATATCTCTATTGGATAAAAATTGAGTGAGATATGATTGATCAAAGTTTGAGCAAAGTAGGTTCAAAACTAGGTCATGACCAAGATTTTCAGGGCACGCGCGCAGTCATTTTCTCAAACAGTTGGTGAGCCAAATTTCCACCCATTTTTCATCAAGATAAAAACCTCAAATGGAAAAGTTTTCAACATCAAAGTTGTTCTTTGTAGTGTCATCTTTAATATTGATGTTGGGAAAATTTTGAGTTGATAAAGTATGAGTGAGTTATAGTGGTCTCAAGATAGGTTGATTAGGCTGAACTTCCCTGCATGTCACTTGCCATGCCATGACTTGCTTCGTACGCATGTGTACCAGTTCTTTGTCCATCTGTTTGTTGTCATTTTTAGGCATGTTAGAGACCTCATTTCACTTCAATTTTCAAACCAACATTGTTCTCCAATATTCCCTCTTTCAATTGACTCCAAAAGCACACCAAACCATTCATTGAATAAGGAGAAAAACATTTGCAAACCATCCTATGTTGGCACTGATACATTAGCAGTTTGACACACGATTTGGTTCACACACACCACAAACACTTCATAACTTCAGCTTTCCATATTAAACCAAGCATCCATGACATAAATCTCATACACTAACACGTGCTTTGCATGGAAATAGAAAAGACAAACTTGCTGAGCAAGTTTCTAGTGCAGCAGCCTTGCCATTTCACTTTCTCCTCACTTCCACCATAGCTTACCATGAGTTGTCACCACCATATCCTTGCTCTCCCTAACTAACTTGACTCAGTTAGTTAGGGATGACTCACTTAACTCAACTATGACTCAGCTGACTCACTCAGTTTAACCGTGGTTAGCTCACATTATAAATAAAGATCACTCTCTCAAATTTCAGGGCTAGCTTTATTTTTACTCTCCCTCTCAAATACTTCAAACTTTTTCTCTCAATTTCTCTTGGTTTTCTCTCTGATTTCACTACATCTCCACCATCTTCTTTCACATTTCGCCTCTATCATCTTCATTGTTTTCATTCTGAGCCAAGAGTAAAAGCAAACAAATCCAAATAGTCAAGTTCGGTTTCAAGAGATTGGAATTTTCAGTGTGATTCTCTGCACGATTTCAAGATTCTCGAGCCTTTATTTGGCCAAGAGTAGCTCAAGGAAGAGGCACGATTCTCTGGTTTTCTGTTCAACTCCAGTTTGTAGCATTTTCAGGTTTCATCTTCTCAAATTTTTCTAGCATGATTTATAGTTTTTTTAGCTTATTTTGTTGATATGAGCTCAATAGGAGCATTTGAACGCTGGCTAGTTGATAGAGCTTCTTAGAAGCTTAGATCCAAAAATTTAGGGCAACATGTTCATGCTTGTTTCTTGCTGTATGTGAATGGTTTGATGATTTTGTTGGTAGATTCATGATGTTCAAAAGTTCAGCTTCAATTTAGTATACGATTTGTGTGTTTCCATGAACATGTGAGTTGGTAGGTGGCGGCTGTTGGCCGGAGAAGATGACCGGAGGTCATCTCCGGCCGGTGACTGTTAGAGCTAGGGTTTATGCATGTTATAATCTCATCCGTCCATTTTTCATGATCGTGTGGTCCAAAAGGTGCCAACACATTAAAATTCATGTGTGTGTCACGTGTGTTATTTCTGATTTCATTTAAACATGGTGTGGCATGGTACATGATAGTAAGGGTGCTCATGCGTGCGCGTGCGTTGATTTGGCATACTTTGACTTTGGTTTGACTGAGACCTCATCCAATGGTTATTAATGAGTCAATTTTGTTGACTGAGTGTACATGCTTATTATGGTGTTTTGCGCAAACTTGGACTTAGGCCTTTATGCTATTCGCACCCCCTCTGTTTAAAGCCCAATGATTTTGAACTGAGTAATTACTATGCATGCACCCCCATTCATTTTGCATTTCATTTTTTATTTTCATTTTTTCTACATGTTTGATTTTTAATTTTTAAAAATACCAAATGGCATTATAAAATTCCACAAAAATTCATGAGGATCAATAAAACATTTAGAAAATTTTTCATGATTTTATTTCTTGGTTTTATGACTCTTTGCCCCTGTTCCACAATTTTATTTGATTTTCTTTTGTGTGCATTCTTAGTGTGGTACATGATTTTGTTTAATTTTGTTCTTGATCATTAAAAATTGTTTTGAGTTGCTTCTTTTTGTAGTGAGTCATTAATATCTTGAAGTATGTTAAGTGATTTTAGTTGATTTTTTAGGTCATGTTATGGCATGTTTTGATGTTCATCTTTGCATTACTTTTCATGTGCATCCAATATGATTTAAGTGCATTGTATAAAGCCTTTTTGCCTTGATTTCTTGCATGCTACTTTGATATGTGATTCACCTCTGATTTGTGTACCTCAATACCATGTTTTCATAATTTTCATGAACTTATTTGATTTTTGTTTAAAACATTTCATTTGAAGCATTACAACATGTCATATCCTTGTAATCTTTGTGCATGTTTACATGATTTCTTTTGTACATACTTGAAGATCATTTGCATATTTGGTGAACCATTCACTTGACATTATAGGTCATTGGTACATATTACATGTCATCCTTGCATGTTGACTTTCATTTGAACATGGTGCACCTTTAACATGTTGTGTTTGTACTTGTGTTTTCTTTTGAACTCCCATTTCAATTCTACTTCTTCTATCACTTCTTAAATGTTTTGATGTGTCATGCATGAATACTTGTGAGATGTTTGTGAATCATTTTTCATTTCATTTCAATTCTGATCCTTGGATTACATGTTCCATTTAGGCATGTTTCTTCCATTTCTTTTCATCTTTCATTCTCCCTTTCCTTATGGTAGCATGTTCTAATGTCATGGATGATGTTTGTTGCCTATCCACTTAGACTTGCATGATAATGATCATTTGTTTTCCATGTGATGTACATTTTGGTTGTAACCAATTTCTCATCTAATTCTTTTGAGTTTTATGGTGCATTAAATGTTCTTTTACTTCTTATACTTCTTATACATGTTTACTAACCATGTAGGGGCTTTGGTAAGTTGCAATTGAGTGTGGATAAGGAATCCACATTCAAACTTCTTTCCTCTCATCTCTTTTACAATTCCATTTTGTGTTTTGTTAAGAACTTATGTGCTTTCTTTTAATAACTCCTCACTTTCCCTTTTTGAATTACAATTCATCTTCTACTTTAGAAGTGAATTATTTAATTCATTCTTTCTTGAGACTTTAGGTTTAAACCTCATAAACCATTAGGACCACTCCCCTTCATTTTCAATTAGGATCGAGTCTTAGTTCATATAAATTTTACCTTTGCTCCTCTCTTGAGCCTCTCTTCTCATCTCAAAGAAAAAATGTAAAATACTTAATAAAGGTAGGCATTTATTGCATTTAGGCCTTTCATATAAAGAAGAGATTATAAAGGGGTCTTCTCTTATAATCTTAGAATGTGTAGCATATAGCCCATCTTGGGTCAATGTGTTAAACATTTGATCTTGTATGAGGGACTTAAATGCAATACTTGTTGAAGAGATAAATAAAGAAAAACACTTCTTCATTTCATAATCAACATAAACACTTAATAAACACAAATATGCTAGTGTGTTTGAACCTTGATAATTGGAACTAAGTGTGAGGGTTTTCTTCACTCTTAGTGTGCTTTCTTACCCATTCCATCTTGGAATGTGAGAATGTACACATTCCAATGACTAAGATTCAGATACACTATCATATGCAAACAAATGAAAAAAAACTCTTAAAAGACAAAAAACAAACAATAACGTCTTTCCTTCGGGAATTCTTTCCTCATCTCATTCAATCATTCCTTAAGGATGCATCATTTCCGTTCTACCGCAAACAGGTAACGCCTAAGTCTCCCTACAGCGAGCTGCAACACCTAAACTGCTAGGACGCGAACGTTGACGTATTCCACTAAAAAACACAAACAACTTTCCCTTAGGTGAGGGGAACTACGTCGCTCTGATTCTCATGCTCCCGATGAGATACGTAGGCAGTGGGGTAGGGCCCATGCGAGCACTTCTTTTATTTTCCCTACATTTGTTTCTCTTTCCTTTTCCATTCTTTCTCCTTTCTTTCTTTCAGTTCCTTTTTCCAGTATCCTTTTCTTACACCCTTTGATCGAGACAAGTAAGCGTGGATCCCATCGGGTACGATGGACGCGAGGGGGTGCTAATACCTTCCTCTCGCGTAACCGACTCCCTTACCCTTTCTCTTGGTCGTAAGACCACGTTCTTTCCTTTCCTTCAGGTTTATGCGGTGTTTCCTTTCCCTCTCTTGGGATAAATACACATTGCTGGCGACTCTGTTCGGTGCCACTTTCGAGTTTGTACCAGGATGAAAATCCCGGGAGCGACAGCTGGCGACTCTGCTGGGGATGGGTTGACCTATTGCTGGTCCATCCTAAGCGCGTCAATCCTAACGCTTGTCTGTTTTTATTTCATTGGGTGTTTATTGTTGTGTTGTATTTACCGTTTTATTGTATGGTTATTTATTGCTTTACTGCACATTAATGTATTTACTGCTTTTTAGCATTACATATCATATTATTACTGTTGTGCTGGACTGTGCTGTTTTCTGTTTGGCGGGATGGGATTTCTGAGAGATGAGCTCAGTACACAGGCTCGAGTATACACTTAGATTTAGAGTGGAGAGTAGTGGGACCTACGTGCCATCTGTGTACGTGGGTAATCACGAAATTCACAGCTAGACGAGGCTATCTTGGGACCCATCATGGCGTGCGCATCTTGCGTATTCCAGGATGTCGATCTAGAGAGCTGTCGACTCTAGTGACCGATCATGAGGACCTTAGTGGAAACACCTCTCTTTAGCGGTGACAGTGGCAGACCACATTCTGTGGCAAACCCACTCGCACCCGAGAGCCCACTTTGGTACTTGCATAGGATGACCTTTATTTTCTAAGGCGAGTCAGTGGACGACCTCTTTGATTGGCATAGCATTGTATCCTACGGGCTGAATGTGCTATCGCTTCTCAAACCTCCGAAGCTGACAAGCCTTATTTTCTAGGAACCACATGTGAGTATGGGTGGGATGTTTACAGGTTTGCAGGTAACCCAGCCTCCTACATACCGTACTTGTGATTCTATGATTATTACAGACAGTGTATCCTATGACAGTGGTTTGAGTATTCATCTCAGATATATTGCCAGATTCAGTACAGAGACACAGTGCACACAGTTCAACACAGACACCGACACCTGGATAACTGATCACATGCCTTTTGCATTTGCATAATCATATCATAACATGTTATGTTTGTCATTTTCAGGTACTTACCATATTGTCTGATTCCAATCATGAGTTCCCAAGATGCTGAGGTTAAAAGGAAGAATAATGTGTCATACAAATTCCCTGATCCTAAGCTGGATGTATTGAACAAGATGATAGGTATGGCTGGTTCTGATGTTCTCAGCACTTTTCAGAAAGAGTAATGGAGCAAGTTCAGACAGAGTTAGCCGATTTGAGGGGAAGGATGGAACAGTTCATGAACCTCATGCAGGGGATTGCTCAAGGTCAGCAAGAGCTAAGGACCGGTCAAGAAAACATGAAGATTGGACAAGAAGCTATGAGAATCACTATCCAGAGGCTGGAAACTGAAATCCCAAATCGCAACGTGCGCACTCCTCCTGTTGGCACAATCCCTGCTGGTGGGGTACATCTGGGATTTGATAACAATGAGGATGGTCAGGAGGACCAGTTCACTGCATTCAACAATGACATAGGTTTCTACAATGACGACCGGAAGTATGAAGGGCTGGATGAAAGACTCAAGGCTATTGAGAGCCAAAATCCTCTTGGAATTGATGTAGAAGACATGGGTCTTGTGCAGGGTGCGCGAATTCCCCCCAAGTTCAAGCTTCCTGCTTTGGATAAGTACAACGGCAGTACATGTCCCAAAACACATTTGCAAGCTTACAATCGCAAGATTGCTGCTTACACCGAGGATCAAAAGCTCTGGATGTATTTTTTCCAGGATAACCTGTCAGGCGCTTCCCTGGAATGGTACATTAAGCTGGACAGGGTTCATATAAGGAG
Source organism: Lathyrus tuberosus (assembly GCA_022829125.1). Lineage (NCBI taxonomy): Eukaryota > Viridiplantae > Streptophyta > Magnoliopsida > Fabales > Fabaceae > Lathyrus > Lathyrus tuberosus. The sequence continues at coordinate 2,780,184 of JALAZF010000061.1, read as the reverse complement.
TTGGAAAGATTTGTGCGCTGCTTTCCTAAAGCAGTATCAATATAATCTGGACATGGCACCTAATCGTACTCAATTGCAGAGTATGACTCAGGATAACAAGGAGGGCTTTAAGCAGTACGCACAGAGATGGAGAGAATTGGCTGCTCGAGTTCAACCACCCTTGGGTGATCGTGAGATGGCTGATATGTTCATGAGCACACTTCAAGGGACGTATTTGGATAGACTTGCTGCATGTCCTTCCACGGGGTTTTGCCGACATCGTCGTTGCTGGGGAACGAATAGAAAGTCTGCTGAAATTGGGTAAGATTCAAGATGTTGCTTCAAATTCGAAGAAACCCTTTGCTAATGGACCAAGGAAAAGAGAAGGGGAGTCCAGCGCTATGTATAGAGGAGGAGGCAGAGGAAGGAATCAGTCCTATCATCAGGTGGATGCGGTAACTATTCCAGTTCCAGCTGGACAACAAACGCCAGATCAGCAAGGTAGACCCCGATTTCAGAACAATAGACAAAGGGACTGTAAGTTTGATCCCTTGCCTATGACATATGCTGCTTTGTTACCACAACTGCTCAAAGAGAAGTTGGTTGAACTTCGGACTATGAAGCCGCTGGACTCTGGAAAATTGCCTCAAGGTTACGATGCTAATGCTCGATGTGAATTTCATTCTGGCGCACCAGGTCATTCAATAGAAAAGTGCTGGACCTTTCAACATAAGGTTCAAGATCTGATCGACGCAAAAGCTATCAACTTCTCTAGGCCGCCGAATGTTCGTGACAATCCAATGCCTCATCATGGGGGTGCAGGTACAAATGCCATTTTTGATGGCGAGAAGTTGAATTTGATTACTGATGTTAATCTGGTGAAGACTCCGCTGTTGATTGTAAAAGAACGTTTGTTAAAAGGAAAGGTATTTCCTGGATGCGCCTCTGATTGCGAGGATTGTTCAAAGCAGGTTAATGGCTGCAGTAAGTTGAGAGTTGGACTGCAGGATCTTATGGACGAGGGAAGTCTTCAGTTTGATAAAGTAGAGAAAGAACAGGATGTTTCTGTCGTTACCATTTACTATAATCCAGTCGAGATACAGGTGCCTGTTGAGGAGCCTGTTGCTATCATCGTGCCCGAGAGGCGGAGACCAGTTACGATTATAGTTCCTGAATCGGCTGCTTATGTGTCTAATAGGGCAGTTCCGTGGCAGTATGGAACTGACACTCGTCAAGGAGGAAGTCAGCCGAAGGCAGAGGCCGTTGGTACTAGCATTGAGAATGTCAGTGGACCAAGTGGTTTCACCAGGAGCGGTCGACTGTTTACTCCCCAGACTCTAAGGAATGATAAAGAGGCTGAAACCGCAGCAAGAGCGAAAGGAAAACAGGTTGTTGATGACAAGGTGCCTGCTCAGGAGGAGGACCCTAAAGTCAATTTTGATAATGATGTTGAGGAATTTATGAGGGTTATCAAAAAGAGTGATTACAAGATCATTGACCAGCTTAATCAGACACCCTCTAAAATTTCGATATTATCCCTGTTAATGAGTACAGATGCACACCGGGCTGCTTTGTTGAAAGTTCTGAATATGGCATACGTTCCCCAAGAGATTACAGTGAATCAGTTGGAGGGAGTAATTTCTAATGTGAATGTGAGCCACGGGTTGGGATTTACGAACAGGGATTTGACACCGGACGGACGTAACCACAACAAAGCACTGCACATCACACTTGAATGCAAAGGAGCTGTTTTGTCGCATGTGCTGGTTGACACAGGTTCTTCTTTAAATGTGTTACCCAAAAAGGCCCTGATGAAAATTGAAGTAGATGGATTGGTCCTGAGACCCAGCGATCTGATTGTGAGAGCTTTCGATGGATCCCAAAGATCAGTGTTTGGGGAGGTTGAATTACCAATACAGGTTGGTCCACAGATGTTCAAGATGACCTTTCATGTTATGGACATTCAGCCTGCTTATAGCTGTTTGTTGGGCCGACCGTGGATTCACGCAGCAAGCACAGTTACCTCCACACTTCATCAGAAGCTCAAGTATGTGTTCGAGGGTCAGGTGGTTACTGTTTGCGGCGAGGAAGATATATTCGTGAGTCATCTATCCACTTTCAAATATGTGGAAATGGATGGAGAAATTCATGAAACTTTGTGCCAATCTTTTGAAGCCCTGAATATAAATAACTTACCAGAGTCTACTTCAGCAGCAGTAGTGTCGAATGTGCCAGGTGGGCCGAGTGCATCAATTGCGTCATACAAGCAGGCCAGAGAAGTGGTCGAAAGCGGGAATGCCCAGGGTTGGGGTAAAGCTATTGACGTGGTTGTGAAAGAAGATAAGTTTGGCATTGGATACCAGCCGGGCCGGACGCCAGTTCCCCGATTCCGTGGGCCAATCAATTTCAACAATGGAGGAATTATCAACCCCAATCAGTTATGCTCAGCAATAGAAAATGGCGCTGAAAGCTCAGATTATCTGGACAGATGGGTATATGCACTGGCTCCAGGCGAAGCGTTGCAAAATTGGTCTAGTGAAGAAATCGTTCATGTTGTTCACCATTTAGAGTAATAATTCTTGTCTTTCATAATGCATGAAATCCCACACTCTGCCCAAGGTGTGAGGATCCATTTGTAGGGCCACCATATTTTCTCATATAATGTTCAAATATCAATAAAAGGACGTTTTTGTTTACAAATTTGTGTTCCTTTACTCTTTCTTTATTTTATTTTTGCACAAAGAAAATTAAAAATGATAATGCACTTTCTTTTCTTTTGTTTTTAATCTAAAATAAAGCATAAACCCAATCATGCAGACTGGATTCTGTGGATTTCTCTGAAAATGATTCTGTTATACCCACGTATGATTTCGACAATCCGATCTATCAAGCTGAGGAAGAAAGTGATGAAGACTATGAACTCCCGGAAGAGTTGGCTAGGTTGTTGAAACAGGAAAAGAAGACTATTCAGCCTCATCAGGAAGCTCTTGAGATCATCAATATTGGGTCAGAGGAAAGCAAGAAAGAGATCAAGATTGGTGCGAGTCTGCGGGATGATGTAAAGCAAGAGCTGATAGTCATGCTGCGTGAATACGTTGACATCTTTGCTTGGTCATACCAAGATATGCCAGGTTTAGATACAGACATAGTTATGCGTAGACTACCATTGAAAGAGGACTTCCCACCGGTCAAGCAGAAGCTACGCCGGACAAAACCAGAAATGGCCTTGAAGATCAAGGAAGAAGTACAGAAACAGTTGGATGCAGGTTTTCTGGCAGTAACCAACTATCCTCCCTGGGTGGCCAATATAGTACCGGTGCTGAAGAAAGATGGCAAAGTCAGAATGTGTGTGGATTACAGAGATCTCAACAGGGCGAGCCCTAAAGATGATTTTCCACTCCCTCATATTGATGTGCTGGTTGATAATACTGCTCAGTTTTCAGTGTTCTCATTTATGGATGGATTCTCCGGGTACAATCAGATAAAGATGGCGCCTGAGGACATGGAGAAGACGACATTCATTACCCCGCGGGGTACCTTCTGTTACAAAGTAATGCCTTTTGGGTTGAAGAACGCAGGGGCAACTTATCAAAGAGCAATGGTGACATTATTCCACGATCTAATTCATAAAGAGATTGAGTGCTATGTGGATGACATGATTGCTAAATCAAAGACAGAAGAGGAACATCTGATCAACTTGAAGAAGTTATTTGAGAGGCTGAGGAAATTCAGGTTAAGATTGAATCCTAACAAGTGTACTTTCGGCGTGCGGTCCAGAAAATTGCTTGGTTTCATTGTCAGTGAAAAAGGGATAGAGGTTGATCCTGCTAAAGTGAAAGCTATACAAGATATGCCTGTACCAAGTACTGAGAAAGAAGTTCGCGGTTTTCTAGGAAGATTGAACTACATTTCAAGGTTCATATCTCACCTAACTGCCACTTGCGAACCGATATTCAAAATGCTACGAAAAGATCAAACGGTCAGGTGGAATGATGATTGTCAAAATGCATTCGATAAAATAAAAAGATATTTGCAGGAACCTCCAATTCTGATACCTCCAGTTCTAGGGAGACCACTGATTATGTACTTGACAGTGCTCGAAGGATCCATGGGTTGTGTTCTCGATCAACACGACGAGACAGGTAGGAAAGAACATGCTATCTACTACCTGAGCAAGAAATTTACAGATTGTGAATCGCGTTATTCAATGCTTGAGAAGACATGCTGTGCACTCGCATGGGCCGCCAAGCGATTGAGACAATACATGCTCACACATACAACCCTATTGATCTCTAAATTGGATCCGGTCAAGTATATTTTTGAGAAACCAGCACTTACAGGCAGAGTTACAAGGTGGCAGATGGTACTGACAGAGTACGATATTCTATTTACTTTGCAAAAGGCAATCAAAGGAAGTATACTGTCAGATTATCTTGCACAACAGCCTCTTGATGATTACCAGCCCATGAGATTTGATTTCCCTGATGAGGACATCATGTTTCTCAAAGCAAAAGACTGCGAGGAACCACTTCTGGAGGAGGGGCCTGACCCTAAATCCAAATGGAGTTTGATGTTTGATGGGGCAGTTAATATGAATGGGTGCAGAGTTGGTGCAGTCCTTATTACGCCAGAAGGTGTTCACATGCCCTTCACTGCCCGAGTAACTTTCGGGTGTACCAACAATGAAGAAGAATACGAAGCTTGCATACTAGGGATCGAGGAAGCTATTGATTTACGAATCAAGACCCTCGATAACTTTGGTGATTCAGCACTGGTAATCAATCAAGTAAAGGGAACTTGGCACACACATCAACAGAATTTGATTCCGTATAGAGATTATACGAGGAGATTGCTGACCTTCTTTACAACTGTCAAGTTGTACCATGTTCCTAGAGATGAAAATAAGTTTGCAGACGCCTTGGCCACTATCTCTTCGATGATCAAAGTGCATGGTTGGAACTTTGTGCCCAGGATTGATGTATCTCGTCTTGATAGGCCTGCTTTTGTGTTTGAGGTTGACGCAGTGTCTGACGATAAGCCTTGGTACTATGACATCAAATGCTTCTTAAAAAATCAAGAATACCCACCTGGGGCATCTTCCAATGACAAGAAGACATTGAGAAGGCTAGCTGGTAGTTTCTTCTTGAACAAAGATGGCGTGCTGTATAAAAGGAATTTTGACACGGTTCTGCTCAGATGTGTGGATAGACTCGAGGCAGAGCTGTTGATGATTGAAGTGCACGAAGGCTCTTTCGGTACCCATGCCGGAGGACATGCGATGGCTAAGAAATTGTTGAGATTAGGGTATTATTGGCTGACCATGGAGTCAGATTACTGCAAGTATGCTCGCAAGTGCCACAAATGCCAGATCTATGCAGACAAAGTGCACGTTCCTCCCAACCCATTGAGTATCATGTCCTCTCCGTGGCCATTTGCAATGTGGGGCACTGATATGATCGGAAAAATTAAACCTACTGCTTCAAACGGCCATCGTTTCATCTTGGTCGCCATTGATTACTTCACTAAATGGGTTGAAGCAGCATCCTATGCCAATGTCACTAAGCAAGTAGTGGCTCGTTTCTTGAAACGAGATATCATTTGTCGATATGGAGTGCCCGAAAGAATCATTACTGATAATGGTTCTAATTTGAACAACAAGATGATGGCTGAGCTATGCCGGGACTTCAAAATCGAGCACCACAATTCTTCTCCGTACCGTCCGAAAATGAATGGCGCGGTTGAAGCGGCCAACAAAAATATCAAGAAGATTATGCAGAAAATGGTTGTCACGTACAAAGATTGGCATGAGATGTTACCACTGGCTCTGAATGGGTATCGAACATCAGTCCGCACGTCCACTGGGGCAACACCATACTCGCTTGTATATGGTATGGAGGCAGTTCTACCGATAGAAGTGGAGATTCCCTCTCTCCGAATATTGATGGATGTTAAGCTAGATGAAGCTGAATGGGTACGAGCCAGATTTGATCAGCTGAGCCTTATTGAGGAGAAGCGATTAGCAGCGGTATGCCATGGCCAGTTATATCAGCGCAGAATGAAGAGGGCATTCGATCAAAAGCTTCGACCTCAAGTCTACAAGGTCGGGGATGTGGTAATCAAGAGAATACTTCCTCCGAGTACAGATCACAGGGGCAAATGGACTCCTAACTATGAAGGTCCGTTCGTGGTAAAAAAGGTCTTCTCAGGAGGAGCCTTGTTGCTGACAACCATGGATGGTGAAGATTTTTCATCCCCTGTTAATTCAGATGCAGTTAAAAAATACTTCGTATAAAGAGACCCGCTGGATAAAAAAAAAGAAGAAGAATCCAGGCAAAAAAGGGCATCCCGGCGAACCAAAAACAGAATAAAGGTTCGGGCAAAAATTAGGGATATAAATGAAAAGAATTGTACACCCGGTAAGTTGAAAACCCAAAAGGGCAACTTAGGCAAAAATGGGTATCCCGGTGGATTGAAAACCTGAAAAGGCGATCCACACAAAAGAGGGATTAAAGCGAATGACTGCAGTCTGAATTAATCTGTACGTTTTCTACTCTTCAGCAAACTGGCAAAATTCCAAAGGAGGAATTGGTCCAATCATGAGCTTCTGAAGGCAAAGATAATCAGGAGAGTTGGAGTACATACTGGCTATAACAGAATCAGAAATCAGTTGGAATCCAATTTCTGCATTATCATTAGGATAGATTTCTTTTCTCAATTTTATGGCAATCGCCTCTTTCAGGGGTTTGCTTCTGATTGTAAATTTGCCAATTTTTGGCATTTCATCAATAAAGTTGAATATTCAATCACGGGCTTTTATTTTCATTTTACTGTTTTGTTTGCAAAACCGTCCGATTTTTGATAATAAAACGTTACTTTGAAAATATCTTGGCCTTGCAAAAACATGCATAAAGACAATGGAAATTACGTTGCTTGTTGGACAACTTTGGATGGTGGACCCAAAAGACCGCGCAATATCCTGGGGCATGTGCATATTCTTTTTCTGTTGCAGGTAATGAGCACGATCGATCCAAACAGCATGATCGTAACCACGAGCAGATATTTGCTATGATTTGATACTGTTGTATCTTATTAAGTCGATTCTTCCATTCAAGAGTTCCCACTAAGTTTCGTGACGGCAACGGTGTTCGAAGATGGATTTCTTCTGTGTTAATAACGATTATTAATGCAGTGAATACTCCAGGTTGACAACGAGTGCCAATCCTCCAGTACCTTGCAGACAATGTGAAAGGTAGTTCAAGGATGTACCAGCAAGTGGTCGTATCATGTCTCCTGCAGGTTCGGCATGGGAAATTTGTCAAAGAATAATCCCCAGCGGAGTTATTGACCCTCCCAAGCATGGGGCATGTAACCTCCCCAGCAAAGGATATCCCCGACCTATAATCCCCAGTAGAGTTGGAAGACATTTGGTCTTCTGTAAAATCCTCTCGAAGGGCAGCCCCAACAAGAGACGCTTTAAAGCAGTTTTCTCCAACAGAGTGTGTTGTAAACTCATTATCCCCAGCGGAGTCGTCAAAGGGAAAGTTCGCACAACAGGGGGCATTGTGACATTTACCCTAAGCTCGACAGTCATTTTCCTCAGCAGATCTCTAGGGATTCTTTCTTAGCATGTTGCAACGGATTGTCTTTCAACCAAGATTTGGATGTCCCCGGAAGAGCAGCCCTGGTCCCCGGCAAGATCATATCTTTGGTAATGATATCCCCACAGAGTTCGGCATTGAATCTTGTCCGCTATGCTCCCCAGACGAGTCGCGGTAATTTCACCAACTTGGTCTATATGGATCAACGAAATCTCTTTTTCAGCAAAGTGTTAGCATATGATATTACCCAGCCGGTGGTGTAATTCTCAGCAGTGTTCATTTACAGCTCAAAGTCCAATTTATTTTTGGCATACAGTTTGTTCATATTATTCCAGCCTGTGGAATAGTATGGAAGATGGTTGTTCCAGCCAGTGGGATGATCATTATATACAGTTTTTTCATATTATTCCAGCCTGTGGAATAGTATGGAAGATGGTTGTTCCAGCCAGTGGGATAGTATGGCAGATGGTTGTTCCAGCCGGTGGGACCATCATTTGGAAAAGCTTCCAAAGCCGGTTTGGTAAGCATCAAAGTCCAAGTTTAATTTGGCAAAGCTGCAAAAGTCCATCCGAGGATGGCAATTTTGAGATTCCAAAGCCTGTTTGGTAATCATGAAAGTCCATCAGCAGTGTGGCAAGCCAGTAGTCGTCTGGCGTCGTACAAAAGACATTATTGAAAGTCCACCAGCAGTGTGGCAAGCCAGTAGTCGTCTGGCGTCGTACAAAAGACATTATTGAAAGTCCACCAGCAATGTGGCAAGCCAGTAGTCGTATGGCGTCGTACAAAAGACATTATTGAAAGTCCACCAGCAATGTGGCAAGCCAGTAGTCGTCTGGCGTCGTACAAAAGACATTATTGAAAGTCCATCAGCAGTGTGGCAAGCCAGTAGTCGTCTGGCGTCGTACAAAAGACATTATTAAAGTCCATCAGCAGTGTGGCAAGCCAGTAGTCGTCTGGCGTCGTACAAAAGACATTATTAAAGTTCATTAGCAGTGTGGCAATCCAGTAGTCGTCTGGCGTCGTTCAAAAAGACATCTTTTTTTGAAGTCCATCAGCAGTGTGGCAAGCCAGTAGTCGTCTGGCGTCGTTCAAAAAGACATTTTTTTTAAGTCCATCAACAGTATGGCAAGCCAGTAGTCGCCTGACATCGTTCAAAAGACAGACTTCTCTGACAACGGTTCACTTGAAGATTCAATCCAACAATCGCGTTGGGTTTATATCCCTTTTCTTTTTCATCATCCAGAGCAAATTTTTGGTTATATTTGGTATTCAATCACTATATACCTTGAAAGTCCGAAAGCAATCGCTTTCAGGCATTCAGGTCTACAGCGCTTGAATAGAGGCAACTGTAATACCCCAAAATTTGCTCTCCCTTTTTTGCATCATAGCATAGTATTATCATTTACAATATCATATCCATTTCATTAGCATTGCATTGCATTTAACATAGAAGAATGAAGCATAGCATTCCTCTTACCATCAAGGCATGTGATCAGGGGAAAGGTGGATAATCAAGGGATCATTCAAAGCACAAAAAGGTCAATCAAGTTGCCTCAAGGCAAGCCAAGAGTCTCTCATGTCTCATACCATCTCAATGGATCATTCACAATCTCAAGGAAGTGAGATCCAATGGGAGATTGAAACAATACATACTCCAACATGCAAGAGGTTCAAAAAAACTGAAGGAAAACCCTCAAAAGAGATAACTCATTGGTCCAAAGTCATCCTCAAATGGTATATCTCATCATCCTTTAAGAGGATACACAACATACTCTGAGGAATTTGAAATTGAAGACTGCACATTTCACTCCTAGGAGGTGGGGACCAAAACTAGGGTTTCCCATTAAATCAGGGAATCTTTGATTTTTTGGACAAAACTTGATGTCATGGTATTCTATATGTTCTTAAGTGTAGGTATGTGGAAAATCACCTCTCAATTGATTTTAGAAGTGGTTCAATTGGAAGAAAGATAAAAAATCAGGGAAATTGGGGCCAGGTCAAATAATCAGAGGAAAAAGTCAACTCTTGACTTTTTGTGGCCAAATCCATAAAATTCATGTTATATGTGTCCAATGTACAAAATTTGGTCAATAAACTCCAAAGGAATCATGAAAAAATTAAGAGGTGGAAAGTTGCCATTTTTGGAAGAAGAAGGGTTACTAAAAATAGCAAGTTTTGGCCATTTTGCATCAGAGTTTGAACCAAGGCCATTTAAAATTGAAGCACCAAATGAAAATTCCACTCGGCCACAACAAAAGATCTTGTTTTAAGCTTCACATCCATATGTGGAATATCTCTATTGGATAAAAATTGAGTGAGATATGATTGATCAAAGTTTGAGCAAAGTAGGTTCAAAACTAGGTCATGACCAAGATTTTCAGGGCACGCGCGCAGTCATTTTCTCAAACAGTTGGTGAGCCAAATGTCCACCCATTTTTCATCAAGATAAAAACCTCAAATGGAAAAGTTTTCAACATCAAAGTTGTTCTTTGTAGTGTCATCTTTAATATTGATGTTGGGAAAATTTTGAGTTAATAAAGTATGAGTGAGTTATAGTGGTCTCAAGATAGGTTGATTAGGCTGAACTTCCCTGCATGTCACTTGCCATGCCATGACTTGCTTCGTACGCATGTGTACCAGTTCTTTGTCCATCTGTTTGTGGTCATTTTTAGGCATGTTAGAGACCTCATTTCACTTCAATTTTCAAACCAACATTGTTCTCCAATATTCCCTCTTTCAATTGACTCCAAAAGCACACCAAACCATTCATTGAATAAGGAGAAAAACATTTGCAAACCATCCTATGTTGGCACTGATACATTAGCAGTTTGACACACGATTTGGTTCACACACACCACAAACACTTCATAACTTCAGCTTTCCATATTAAACCAAGCATCCATGACATAAATCTCATACACTAACACGTGCTTTGCATGGAAATAGAAAAGACAAACTTGCTGAGCAAGTTTCTAGTGCAGCAGCCTTGCCATTTCACTTTCTCCTCACTTCCACCATAGCTTGCCATGAGTTGTCACCACCATATCCTTGCTCTCCCTAACTAACTTGACTCAGTTAGTTAGGGATGACTCACTTAACTCAACTGTGACTCAGCTGACTCACTCAGTTTAACCGTGGTTAGCTCACATTATAAATAAAGATCACTCTCTCAAATTTCAGGGCTAGCTTTATTTTTACTCTCCCTCTCAAATACTTCAAACTTTTTCTCTCAATTTCTCTTGGTTTTCTCTCTGATTTCACTACATCTCCGCCATCTTCTTTCACATTTCGCCTCTATCATCTTCATTGTTTTCATTCTGAGCCAAGAGTAAAAGCAAACAAATCCAAATAGTCAAGTTCGGTTTCAAGAGATTGGAATTTTCAGTGTGATTCTCTGCACGATTTCAAGATTCTCGAGCCTTTATTTGGCCAAGAGTAGCTCAAGGAAGAGGCACGATTCTCTGGTTTTCTGTTCAACTCCAGTTTGTAGCATTTTCAGATTTCATCTTCTCAAATTTTTCTAGCATGATTTATAGTTTTTTTAGCTTATTTTGTTGATATGAGCTCAATAGGAGCATTTGAACTCTGGCTAGTTGATAGAGCTTCTTAGAAGCTTAGATCCAAAAATTTAGGGCAACATGTTCATGCTTGTTTCTTGCTGTATGTGAATGGTTTGATGATTTTGTTGGTAGATTCATGATGTTCAAAAGTTCAGCTTCAATTTAGTATACGATTTGTGTGTTTCCATGAACATGTGAGTTGGTAGGTGGCGGCTGTTGGCCGGAGAAGATGACCGGAGGTCATCTCCGGCCGGTGACTGTTAGAGCTAGGGTTTATGCATGTTATAATCTCATCCGTCCATTTTTCATGATCGTGTGGTCCAAAAGGTGCCAACACATTAAAATCCATGTGCGTGTCACGTGTGTTATTTCTGATTTCATTTAAACATGGTGTGGCATGGTACATGATAGTAAGGGTGCTCATGCGTGCGCGTGCGTTGATTTGGCATACTTTGACTTTGGTTTGACTGATACCTCATCCAATGGTTATTAATGAGTCAATTTTGTTGACTGAGTGTACATGCTTATTATGGTGTTTTGCGCAAACTTGGACTTAGGCCTTTATGCTATTCGCACCCCCTCTGTTTAAAGCCCAATGATTTTGAACTGAGTAATTACTATGCATGCACCCCCATTCATTTTGCATTTCATTTTTTATTTTCATTTTTTCTACATGTTTGCTTTTTAATTTTTAAAAATACCAAATTGCATTATAAAATTCTACAAAAATTCATGAGCATCAATAAAACATTTAGAAAATTTTTCATGATTTTATTTCTTGGTTTTATGACATTTTTGCCCCTGTTCCACAATTTTATTTGATTTTCTTTTGTGTGCATTCTTAGTGTGGTACATGATTTTGTTTAATTTTGTTCTTGATCATTAAAAATTGTTTTTAGTTGCTTATTTTTGTAGTGAGTCATTAATATCTTGAAGTATGTTAAGTGATTTTTATTTGATTTTTTAGTTCATGTTATGGCATGTTTTGATGTTCATCTTTGCATTACTTTGCATGTGCATCCAATATGATTTAAGTGCATTGTATAAAGCCTTTTTGCCTTGATTTCTTGCATGCTACTTTGATATATGATTCACCTCTGATTTGTGTACCTCAATACCATGTTTTCATAATTTTCATGAACTTATTTGATTTTTGTTTAAAACATTTCATTTGAAGCATTACAACATGTCATATCCATGTAATCTTTGTGCATGTTTACATGATTTCACTTGTACATACTTGCAAGATCATTTGCATATTTGGTGAACCATTCACTTGACATTATAGGTCATTGGTACATATTACATGTCATCCTTGCATGTTGACTTTCATTTGAACATGGTGCACCTTTAACATGTTGTGTTTGTACTTGTGTTTTCTTTTGAACTCCCATTTCAATTCTACTTCTTCTATCACTTCTTAAATGTTTTGATGTGTCATGCATGAATACTTGTGAGATGTTTGTGAATCATTTTTCATTTCATTTCAATTCTGATCCTTGGATTACATGTTCCATTTAGGCATGTTTCTTCCATTTCTTTTCATCTTTCATTCTCCCTTTTCTTATGGTAGCATGTTCTAATGTCATGGATGATGTTTGTTGCCTATCCACTTGGACTTGCATGATAATGATCATTTGTTTTCCATGTGATGTACATTCTGGTTGTAACCAATTTCTCATCTAATTCTTTTGAGTTTTATGGTGCATTAAATGTTCTTTTACTCTTATACTTCTTATACATGTTTACTAACCATGTAGGGGCTTTGGTAAGTTGCAATTGAGTGTGGATAAGGAATCCACATTCAAAATTCTTTCCTCTCATCTCTTTTACAATTCCATTTTGTGTTTTGTTAAGAACTTATGTGCTTTCTTTTAATAACTCCTCACTTTCCCTTTTTGAATTACAATTCATCTTCTACTTTAGAAGTGAATTGTTTAATTCATTCTTTCTTGAGACTTTAGGTTTAAACCTCACAAACCATTAGGACCACTCCCCTTCATTTTCAATTAGGACCGAGTCTTAGTTCATATAGATTTTACCTTTGCTCCTCTCTTGAGCCTCTCTTCTCATCTCAAAGAAAAAATGTAAAATACTTAATAAAGGTAGGCATTTATTGCATTTAGACCTTTCATATAAAGAAGAGATTATAAAGGGGTCTTCTCTTATAATCTTAGAATGTGTAGCATATAGCCCATCTTGGGTCAATGTGTTAAACATTTGATCTTGTATGAGGGACTTAAATGCAATACTTGTTGAAGAGATAAATAAAGAAAAACACTTCTTCATTTCATAATCAACAAAAACACTTAATAAACACAAATATGCTAGTGTGTTTGAACCTTGATAATTGGAACTAAGTGTGAGGGTCTTCTTCACTCTTAGTGTGGTTTCTTACCCATTCCATCTTGGAATGTGAGAATGTACACATTCCAATGACTAAGATTCAGATACACTATCATATGCAAACAAATGAAAAAAAACTCTTAAAAGACAAAAAACAAACAATAACGTCTTTCCTTCGGGAATTCTTTCCTCATCTCATTCAATCATTCCTTAAGGATGCGTCATTTCCGTTCTACCGCAAACAGGTAACGCCTAAGTCTCCCTACAGCGAGCTGCAACACCTAAACTGCTAGGACGCGAACGTTGACGTATTCCACTAAAAAACACAAACAACTTTCCCTTAGGTGAGGGGAACTACGTCGCTCTGATTCTCATGCTCCCGATGAGATACGTAGGCAGTGGGGTAGGGCCCATGCGAGCACTTCTTTTATTTTCCCTACATTTGTTTCTCTTTCCTTTTCCATTCTTTCTCCTTTCGTTCTTTCAGTTCCTTTTTCCAGTATCCTTTTCTTACACCCTTTGATCGAGACAAGTAAGCGTGGATCCCATCGGGTACGATGGACGCGAGGGGGTGCTAATACCTTCCTCTCGCGTAACCGACTCCCTTACCCTTTCTCTTGGTCGTAAGACCACGTTCTTTCCTTTCCTTCAGGTTTATGCGGTGTTTCCTTTCCCTCTCTTGGGATAAATACACATTGCTGGCGACTCTGTTCGGTGCCACTTTCGCGTTTGTACCAGGATGAAAATCTCGGGAGCGACACCATCAACACTCCGTCGTAAATCTGGCGACCTGGAATCAACGCCGATTGAGAAGGCGAAATCAGTTTGTGAATAACCTTGCCCAACCTTTTAGACATCATCTTGGATATCGTTTTCTGAACGCAACTAACCAAGCTTATAGGCCTGAACTCATCAGAGCTTTGTGGGTTATTCACCTTAGGAACAAGCGAAATAAAAGAAGAAGAAAACACCTTGGGTAGGCCAGTATTGAAAAATTCCAATACACAATTAGTGAAATCCATTCCTATAATATCCCAGCAAGCCTTGATGAACTTGAAATTGAAACCATCCACCCCTGGGCATTTGTTTCCTTCACAACTGAACACTGCACATTTAACATCCTCAGTACCAAACTCCTCCTCAAGCATATTCCTATCTACCTCGTCAAGAGCAGCCATGCTATCATAATCGCCCCTAAATCTGATAGAATTCTGGTTCCTGAATCTGCCTTTGAAATAAGCCAAAGCTTCCCTTTTAATCAAAGCAGGATCTTCCACTAACCTCCCTTCCAATTTAATTGCAGAGAAATTATTAAACCGATTCCTCATCTTTAATGAATCATGAAAGAACTTCGTATTTAAATCCCCATCTGTGAACCATCTTCTACGGGATTTCTGACTCAGCATACTTTCCTTAATTCTCAAATTCTTCCAGATATCTTCCTGGGATTTCAACTTTTCCTTGCAAACAACTTCATCCTAGCTCCCTAAATCTTCCTCCGCCAACAATTCATTAAAATTAAGCTTTTGGACATTAGCTTCGATCTGGAGATCAACCCATCCGAAAACTTCGTAGTTCCAAACACGCAAATCCGATTTTAGGGACTTCAACTTGTTAAGGAAAACATCACAGCACGAATCAGAAAAAGAGTAAGAATTTCAAGCATTCTTGACAAACGGGAGAAAACCTTTATGGTCCAACCAATAATTGAATGACCTAAAAGGCTTTGGTCCCCACTTGACGTTGTTGGTCTTCAACCAAACATGCCGGTGGTCCGACACGTCTCTATCACCCACCACTTGATTCTTCAGAGACAGAAGAGAAATAGCCAAATCATCTGCCAGAATCCTATCTAATCTACTCCTACTCTTACCGTTAGAATTAAACCAAGCAAATTTACTACCGATCACCGGTAAATCAAACATATTAAGTTCTTCTATAAATGAGTTAAAATCCCTCATTTCACCACTGTTATTACCTGATATTCCAATCCTTTCCTCCCTACTTTTAACTGCGTTACAATCACCACCAATGATCCAAGCACCACCAGGAAAACGACTCTTCGCTTCAATCAACTCTCTCCATAATCTCCCTTTATTCGCAATACCGCACGAAGAGTAAACATTAACCACTGTCAACAATTGATTATTCCACAAGAATTGAATACCCACAAAACCAGAACCACGAAAACTAGACCATGCTGTCAACTTACTCCCCTTCCACATGGTAAGGATTCCACCTGACCTACCAATAGAGTTAGAAGCAGACCACTCAACCTCCTGATTCCTCCATAAGCTAGAAACAATAGAATTACCCATCTCAGGAATTTTAGATTCCTGAATAAGACAGATATGTGCATTCCATTTAATAAGGATTTGGGAGACTCTCCTCCTCTTAATAGAGTTGCAGCACCCACGAACATTAAATGTAACTAGATTCATTGACCACCAATAGCCACATCCTTCTTTCCAGTCCTTGCGTCTTTATCTTCCTTGGAATCTATCTACTAAGTACTCTTCAAAGGTTGAGCTCCCTTCTTTGTTGGTTAAACTTCATTATTTGTTTAACTTGAAGCAAGAATGATATTCTGCATCTCCAATCTATCAGCCGTGTACTTTTCAAAGGTTGAGCTCCCTTCTTTGTTGGTTAAGCTAAATTCTTTAATTAACTTGAAGTAAGAATGATTTTCTACATTTGCAATCTATCAACTGAGTACTCTTTAAAGGTTGAGTACCCTTCTTTAACTGAGGTTTATTCCAAAAATACAACAACGACAACATCAACACCATTATGTTGGGATGGATAGCAAGGCCATGAATTTTTTTTATTCAAGATAGAAGAACATTGAAATCCTAGAGAGACAAAAATGAAATGTATACTTGAAGGGTAAAGACATTGTTTAACTAACTAAAAGAAAGAAAACGCTTGCAACTTCATTCATAAAATCTTTATTAAATGTGACATGATCCCCTTTTGCCACTTGCTACAAGTTTTGACATAGTGAAAACAAAATCAATGTTTATTTTTAGACAACACTAACCTTAAAAAAACATATAAATTGTTCTTAAATAAACACAATATTATTTACATGAAATTGTTTTAGATCTTTGTAAAACATATGAATGTGAGTCATGAACACTAACATAACACAACAAATAACTTAAAAACATTTTTCTATGAATAAAGTTAGTTCTAGACAAAACTGAAGCATATCATATTGTCACAGTCGAAAATAAAAATCTCAATGGAGTCAATTAGTTCGTCAACATTCTAAATCGATTGTTATTGGAACTAGCAATCTTTCTTTTCCATTTGAGAAACATAAAATTCAATCGTAAAAGGTTTTGAGGAGAGAAAGATAATCTATTATTTATAGAAAGGTGACCATAATCTTTGAGCGTGAGAAACACAAACACCAGTGGTAACTGCTATAGTTTCCTTAGTATCATTTTAATTCCCATCTTCTTTACTATATTGTTTTGTTCCAAAACTCAGTTCATCATCTAATGATATGAAAAGTTATAATAATTAAAAGAAAAACACATACAGTAGTTCATGAAATTAAAGCTTAGAGCTTCATATTTACTAATAGATGTTTTCAAACAATTAACAAATAGGATAAACATACATTGTTTCACAACAAGAATAGTTAAGTATGATCCCACCAAAATCCTCTCATCTCATTCGCTATTTCTTTATCTATCATGGGACGTTACTTCTCCAAATTCAATCATTCGCTAATTCGATTCAATGCATCAAATTCAATTCCGATAAATATCTCTCTATCTTAGACTTTCTTTTACCTCTCATTAAACTCACTCAACATTGTTTACCTCAATTGTTCTTCAACTTCAATCAATATTACTTAGATCCAATCTAAACTGTGATGGTTCTATTCTGAAGTTATATTTGTGTTTGTTGGAAATTCACCACACCCTATGATGATTTCCCTTCAATCTTGTTCTCAAGATTGATCACCAACCCACACAATACGCAATGACAATGAAGAACAAGAACAGCAAGAAACGAAAATGAGAGAGAAGAGGAATATTTGGAGAAAAGTTGTTACCCACGAATTGTGAATACAATTGTTGTTACAATGCAAGGGATACTCCCTTTATATAGATTTAGATTTACAAAGGCCCAAAAACTTTAAAGCCCAAAATATCAAATCTAATCTAAATCATATAAAATCTAATCTAATCAAAACAGAATCCAATCAAATCTAAATGAATCTGTCGAAACAATTCGACACTCCTAGACAATTCGACACATGCTAGTTTCGACACACTATGAATTACAATTTAACACACCACCTAATTCATTGTGTCTAAACTATCTACATTCATCATCAATCTTAGTCTTCTGAAGGCTTCGGCCTGCACTCCCTTCGTCGTGATATCTGCAATCTGATTCTCAGTTCTGCAGTGTTCCAAATTCATCTTCCCTTCTGCTACCTGCTCTCGAAGATAATGGAATCTCAATTCAATATGCTTGCTTCGACCGTGTGCTATTGGATTCTTCGCCAAATTGATAGCTGACATGCTGTCGATCTTCATGGTAATTGCTCCATGATTCTTCCCTGTAATCTCTTCGACCAAGTTGACCATCCAGGTTGCTTGACATGCACAAAGAGAAGCAACTATATATTCTGCTTCGCATGATGACAATGCCACAACTGGCTCCTTTCTCGAACTCCAAGCAACTGGTGCACCACCTAACATAAACACATATCCAGCTGTGGATTTTCTATCTTCTGCATCACTACACCAGCTAGAGTCTGTGTATCCCACTAACTTGCATTCTTTCCCTTCGTCAGCTGAAGGAAATAAAATGCCATAGTCGAGAGTCCCTTTCAGATACCTCAGTATCCTCTTCGTCGTTGTTAGGTGTGATACCTTTGGCTTCTGCATGAATCTACTTACCATACCAACACTGTATGCTAAGTCAGGCCTTGTGTGACAAAGGTATCTAAGTGACCCAATAAGTCTTCTGTATTGGGTTGGGTCGACATCATCTTCGTCTGGATCCTTCGACAGTTGCAGTCTGGTCTCAGCTGGAGTCGAAGTTGAGTTGCAATCTTGCATCTCAAATCTCTTGAGTATTTTGCCTGCATATCTTCGTTGGTGCATCATCAAACCTCTACTAGTCTTGTAGAATTTGATGCCAAGGAAATATGAGAGATCTCCCAAGTCTGACATTTCAAACTCCTCACTTAGGTCATGTTTGAAATCTTCGATCTCCTTCCTGCAACTTCCTGCTATCAACAAATCATTGACATAGA
Source organism: Lathyrus tuberosus (assembly GCA_022829125.1). NCBI lineage: Eukaryota > Viridiplantae > Streptophyta > Magnoliopsida > Fabales > Fabaceae > Lathyrus > Lathyrus tuberosus. The sequence continues at coordinate 2,761,417 of JALAZF010000061.1, read as the reverse complement.
GACATAGTATAAGCAATTCGCCATTGCTTCTTCTTACATATACTCCATGCTCATTTGTACACTTCACAAATTCCTTTTCCCTTAAGAAGCTGTCGATTTTCTTATTCCAAGCTCTTGGAACTTGCTTAAGTCCATACAGGGCTTTATGCAGCCTGTACACCTTTCCTTCTTCGCCTCGTTTCACATACCCAGCTGGTTGTGCGACATAAACTTCTTCGTCTAAGGGACCATTAAGGAATGCACACTTCACGTCCATCTGACATGTGTGCCAATTGTTCATATTTGCTAGACCAATAACCAACCTAATTGTTTCGATTCTAGCAACAGGTGCAAACACTTCATCGAAGTCTATTCCTTCCTTCTGAAGAAATCCTTTCGCCACAAGTCTTGCTTTGTGTCGAGTTACTTCCCCTCTAGGATTCACCTTCACCTTGTAAACCCACTTTACATCAATTGCCTTCTTGCCTTGAGGCAATTTGACAAGTGACCAGGTGTTGTTGACTTCGATGGATTCTAACTCTTCAATCACTGCTTTCACCCACTTCGAATCTTTCAATGCCTCAGCTGCATTGACTGGTTCGACATCTGCGTAGAAAGCATAACGTACCAGCTCACCCTCTTCATCGACCACATCATCTGATGTAATTACACATTCTTGCAACCTTGCAGGCATGTGTCTTGTTCGTCGAGGTCTGCTTGAACCTGCTTCATCTGTAACTGGTTCCTGTCGAACTTCTCTTTCGACTTCAGTGACTGGTTCTTCACAAGAGATTCTCACTGAATCCTTCTTGGCTTTCTCTTTCCAATCCCATTCTTTAAGCTCATCTATGATCACGTCCCTGCTGATCACTACCTGCTTATTCACTGGGTCGAACAACTTGTAACCTCCAGTCGAATAATATCCTATCAAGATCATCTGATTCGACTTGTCATTAAGCTTCCTTCTCAACTGATCTGGAACATGTCTATGTGCTATAGATCCAAACACTTTCAAGTGACTAAGACTAGGCTTGTCACCATACCAACATTCTTCTGGTGTGACTCCTTCAAGCTTCTTCGCCGGGCATCTGTTCAAAAGATATGTTGCTGTCGAAACTGCTTCTCCCCATAATTCTTTGGTTAGATGCTTTCCATTCAACATACTTCTTACCATGTTCATGATGGTTCTGTTCTTGCGTTCTGCAATCCCATTCTGCTGTGGAGTGTAGGGTGGCACCACCTCATGCACAATCCATTCTTTTCTACACAATGCATCGAACTCTTTCGACACATATTCTCCACCATCATCAGTTCTCAGAGTTTTCAACCTTCGACCACTCTGTCTTTCGACCATGGATTTGAATCTGACAAATACCTCAAACACATCATTTTTCTTCTTGATGAGGTAATTCCATAACTTTCGACTGAAGTCATCTATAAACGTGACAAAATATCTGTTGCCACCAATCGAATCCACCTGGATTGGACCACATACATCAAAGTATATGACTTCAAGAATTGCCTTCGACTTCCTTCCTGCATCCTTACTGAAGCTATTCTTGTGTTGTTTCGACTGGACACACTCTTCACAGACTTCACTAGGAATGTCGATTTCTGGTAATCCTGACACCATATTTCTTCTCTTCACCTCTCTGATGTCATTGAAGTTGAGATGGCCTAGTCGAAAGTGCCATAACCACTCATCTCTGCTGGTTGCTGTTGCTAGACACTTGTGCTCCATCACATTTAGTTTAATCTTGAAGGTCCTATTCTGAGACATTGGTGCCTTCAAGATCAACCTACCACCTGCGTCGAGAACTCTCATCATCTTGTCTTCGACAACTACCTTGTAGTTCTTTTCGACTAGCTGCCCTATACTGAGCAAATTACTCTTCATGCCTGGTATGTACAACACATTGGAAATTGTTGACCTTTTGCCATCTTTCCTCATAATCAGAACATCACCAACACCTTCAGCTGCTAGAGTGTTGTCATTTGCAAACTTCACTGTGTTCTTCGACGAGGGCTTCATGTTGACAAACCAATCTTTCCTTCCAGTCATGTGTGATGAGAATCCTGAGTCCAAGTACCACTGATCTTGGAATCTCTCTTCATCTTTCATTGTGACCATCAACAACGTCTCTTCTTCTTCATGCTTCGCCAGATTTGCATCAGTTTCTTGATTTTTTTTCTTTTCTAGACAGTTACTAACATAATGGCCATACTTCTGACAATTGAAACATTGAATGTGACTTTTGTCTGGCTTTCGACCACCACCTCTTCCTCTACCTGCAGCACCATTTCTTTGGTTGCCTTGGTTCCAAGGTTTCTTCTGAGTCGAATTACTACCTCCTCTATCTTTGTTTCCATTCACGTTTCCTTTGCCTTTCCTTTCCTTTTCTGACTGCGCCTGCAAAGCCATATCACTCTTCGACTTTGCTGCAGCTCTTTCAGCCATCCTTTGTTCATGAGACTCAAGCGTCCCTTGAAGCTCTTCCTTTGTCAATACTGACAAGTCTTTTGACTCTTATATGGCTACTACCACGTGGTCGTACTTAGGAGCCAACGATCTCAAAATCTTTGAGACTACTGCTTTCGTCGTCAGCGTTTCTCCATATACTTTGATTTGATTCACCAGTTTTGTAACTCTGGTGAAGAAATCTGTAATACTTTCGTTGTCTTCCATCTGAAGAAACTCATACGTTCTCTTGTGAGTTTGTAGCCTCACCTCTTTCACCTTTTCTGCGCCTCCAAATGACTTTTCAAGAATCTCCCATGCTTCCTTTGCTGATTCTGCATCACTAACTTTTTCAAAGTTATCTGGATCAACACATTGATCGATTATAAACAGCGCTTTATAATCTTTCTTCTTCAAATCTTTGAGTGCAGCCTTTTCTTGATCCGTCGCGTTCTCCCCAAGCGGTGTTACTCCTTCCGTCACAAGATCCCACAGATCTTGATAACAGAAAACCACCTTGATCTGCTTGCACCAATTCTCATAATTATCTTTCTTGAGAATTGGTAGGGTAGCCAGAAAATGTCCATTTGAATGATTCATAGCCATCACGATTTTCCTCCTTGATACCAGATGTTGGAAATTCACCACACCCTATGATGATTTCGCTTCAATCTTGATCTCAAGATTGATCACCAGCCCACACAATACGCAATGACAATGAAGAACAAATGAAGAACAAGAACAGCAAGAAAATAAAATGAGAGAGAAGAGAAATATTTGGAGAAAAGTTGTTACCCACGAACTGTGGGATTTTGAATCTATTGCACTTTCACTTGCTGCCCGCAAACTGTGAATACAATTGTTGTTACAATGCAAGGGATACTCCATTTATATAGATTTAGATTTACAAAGGCCCAAAAACTTTAAAGCCCAAAATATCAAATCTAATCTAAATCATATAAAATCTAATATAATCAAAACAGAATCCAATCAAATCTAAATGAATCTGTTGAAACAATTCGACACTCCTAGACAATTCGACACATGTTAGTTTCGACACTATGAATTACAATTTAACAGTGTTTAGAATTTCGATTGTGAAATTTTGACCAGCTATAGTGAAACTGATTTTGTTAAAACATGTGAAATTTGATATGAGTTCTTATTCTATTACTAGAATTTGTGATCTTTAACCAGTTATTCAAAAGAACATCTAATCATTATTCTACAGAAACTTCTGTAACATCTTGTGAATATGTTGGTTGATTCATACTTATTTGAGAATATCATTAACAGAGAGATGTAATTTAAGGTGTAAGTCTTTTATGCCAACTTAGGAGATGTGAGTTCTGATGTGAATAAAATAAGGTTGGCGGGTGCTGAGTCGACTGTCAGAAAGGATATTGAAGATATGTGTTTTGAATTTTTGAGTTTGATGGGATTGGAGACGTTGTCCATGACAATGAATGGTATTGTGCTTGCTAGAAAACTCTGAAGCTCAAAGAGTGTGGACTTACTTGAACATTAGTGTTGATACGCTTGTACCGACAAAGTTTGAGTTTGTGACGAGACATAAAGGGCATAAAAAAATGGATTCTATTAATCTCGTCGTGGATATTGGTTATAATATGGATAAGGTATATGTTTGTTCATGTTTCTTTAAGTTTTTCACATTTTTCGCTTCGGTCACCATAGTATTTTTAAATAGCAGTGCTATAGTACAAATCACCATTGTTTTGGAATAGTTTCTTGATAACATGAATTTGGAGAGGGAAAGAGGCATAACTATTAAGCTTCATGTTCCTGTTTTCATTTTCTTATCTTAATCGAGTTGATAGAACATTTAGAAACTCATATCCATTAAACGCTTATCCATGTTAGACGATAGGATTCGATCTAGAGGGGGTGAATATATCACAAATTTAAAACCAAAAAACTCTTGGCATAAATTTATGTTTATAAAGTATGGCACAGAAAAACGTGAATCAAATCGTCTAACCGAATCTACAATCGAAAAGCTATATGCGCAACGAAACCATATTTAATGATAATGAATGCAAATCGTTCAAAAATGATCAATTAAAGGATCAATCAAATACAACGCTATTTGTAATTCTTAATTCCAATGAACATCAAGCAAAAAAAATACTTACAAAAAATTTATCGAACACTTTGTGTGTGATTGACCACGTTTGGAAATTCGATTTATTTTGTTTATGTAAAAAGCTAATCACAATCAAAGTAATTGTGATTATATCAACAACAACAACAATTTAAAAGAAAGTTGAAAACAATTTCCAATCGAATTAATCGAAACAACAACAAAATTTATAAATTGAAAGAACAACAATTAAAGAAAATTAAAGCGATAAGGAGACACAAAGATTTGTTTAGGCAGTTCCCCAATCGGCCTCACTATGGGTACGTCTGCCCTCAATTCGAAATCGAATTGAGATACTTGCAATTAACCTTATCTTTGCAAAATTGTTTATACAAGAGGTGAAGAATTCTAACCCCACAAACCATATTGTTTGTTATTGAATCAACCACCTCCAAACTCGTGTTCAAAGCTTGATCAAGTCACCTACAACGCAGCTACAATCCTCCGATAATCCCAAACAGGCACTTGTTGAACCCAAGATTATCGAACACGATTCACCGTCTTGCGTTACTCCCTTGCAAGGAAACCACCTTGTCCCAAGACCTTCACTCGGTCGAATCCGTGTTGACGTGATCATATCCAAAACCTTCAAATCACACTAATCTTGAAGGAAACCCCCACCTTGATTTTCTTATTTGAAACACACAAAGATCCCAACCCAATATTCTCGGTTACACCAAACCTAATTGGACGTTATCAACCCTTATATAGATGGTCACCCAATCGAAAAATTTTATGTGTAGTTCAATTATGTGTATGTATAGAATAGAGGTTGAAGATGATGAAAATGCTTTGTAATAAGGTTTCGTATAAGTAATTCACTAGTACCTTGCTAGATAAATGGGGCATGTATGAGTATATATATGTGTTTGTGGAATTAGGCAAAAAGGATGCAAGAAAAATAAGATGCAAAGTGAAATTTTAAATTTAGGCGGGCTATAGGCCGACTTATGAAAGAAATAGGTCGGCCTAATGGAGGCGACCTATGGACAGAATCCACAAGCTTCATTCTTAAAGCATGGAAGCCGGCCTGTAGTCGTATGTGTCGGTCTGTACTGAATCAAAATCATCTACAGGTTGGCCTGAACATATATAGGCCGACCTGTGCTATTTTGTTGACACACAAACTTGATTTTTGATGTAAATGACATGCCTAAGACCTTTCAAACCATGTCAAGAACACTTGTGTGCATCCTAAAGCTGATAATGATCAATGCATATCTAAACTTAGGTTGATACTGCCCAATATACAAAAATGCTATGTTAAACTAATATTTTTAACATCATTCAAAACCCGATTGAATTTGTAGATAACACTCACATACTCCGACATTATGATGATGGCAAAACGTAAATCATGTAGTCGTAGCCGTTACGTTTTCCTTCGATACACTAAATATCTCCACGTAAATTTATGCACTATCCTTGATAGATCCCCCTAAATTTATGCATTATCCTCTTCATTATCTTCTCCCCATTTGACAACTTCAAAAAGAGAAAAAGCAATTTGTTAGAAGCATCATGAAAATGCACAATTCACATATAACATATACTACAAAGAGGCAATTGTAAATAAAAGAGGTGCACTCACATACAACACATATGTAAGGAACACAAGCTTAATAAATCATACCACAATACTCAAATTTAATAATAATGATTAATCAGAATACAAGCATTGTATCATTGCATAAGTCAAAGTAGCAAAACAACAAAACAAACCAAATGAAAATGCATGGAAACAGACAACAAACCAAAGACTGAATGAAAGAAAGAAAACTTAAGACATACACTATAAAAGCAATCCAATATCTTCACATCATTTCCTTCCTCAACCTCCAAGTCTCACTCCATGGAACCACCCTTGACCATCGCTTCCAAACTGACAGTCCATAAAGTCACAAATTTCTTGATAGAATTGTGTGTAATGATGGTGGTCTTCATTTTGGGCAGCAATCATGTGATTGGCCTTTGCAATATGTGAGGTTGTGTTTGTATCCATATCATCCTTCAATAAGACCAGTTTTCTTTAACAAAGGATACAAAAGCTTCAAAGTTTGCATCTTGGGTCTTAATATGATCTTGCATGTTGCGGAGCTGAGTCATTTGAGCATCTTGCTTGATTAGTAGATTTTGAAGAAGCGAAGTGATGGAGGATTGAACTTCATGAGCATTATTATTCCTCTAAACAACTACATGTTCCATATCCTGCATAGGCTTGTTGCCTACAACAGGTTGCTCAGTAGTGGATTCAACAAATTCGGTAGGATCGTCAAAATTAAACACCTTTCGTCCATGTTTTCACATCCTCAGGTAATATATTTGACGTTCTTCTTCCCAGAAGTACCCCATATTTGTTAAGGTACGTTGGGAGAATTCTTGAACTGCACTTGGTGAGATGAACAGCGGGTTTGGCACACCAATGTCAAAAAAATTTAGGATTTTAGAGATCATGGATGTGTAACAGAAGGATGTGCCTTTATTAAACTCCATATTTAAACTGACATAAGAATATACACAAGATGGATTTCCGCATTATCCACTCTTGATTATCCTCCTTTCTTAGGACGCAAAATATTAGAAACCAACCATAATAGTACCCTTGGAATCATCTTGAACTGGCAGACAGCTATACCCTCATGATAGTCTGTTCGCCTCGGAGATTGAGCATTTCATTGAGATGAGTATTCCACTTAAACTCCCTATGGATGTGGATATACATTACCAAAGGATCAAATTCATCCTCAGTATCAGGATCACTAATTGCGATGTCAAATAGCCTCTTTCAAATGTCATCATTAAACTCACACTACTACGGAAAACCCATTTAACAACGGTTGCAAAAGATATATAATGACGTGGGCACAGGCGTTGTTATGTAGAGTGTCGTTGGATATATGATACTTACAATCATGGCCCAGAGAGCGTTGTAATAAATTGGAAAGCGGGCTACTTATAATGACAGTTATTTTAAATACCCGTTGTTGTATGTCTTTTAATAAAATAAAAAAATGCAACATTAGAACTATCTATAATGACGGTTATTTTAAAGAACCGTTGTTGTATACCACCTATAATGTCGGTTATTTTAAATACCCGTTGTTGTATGTCTTATAATAAAATAAAATAAAATTGCAGCATTAGCACAAGAACAACAACAAGAACAACAAGAACATCAAGAACAACAATAAGAATAACAACAACAACAACAACAACAACATCAATAACAACAATAAGAACAACATCAATTACAGCAACAACAACAATAACAAGAAGAAGAAGAAGAAGAACAAGAACAAAAACAAGAACAAGAACAAAAACAAGAACAAGAACAAGAACAAGAACAAGAACAAGAACAAGAACAAGAACAAGAACAAGAACAACATTAATAAAAAAGAACAACAAAAACAACAATACTTAAAAAAGAACACTAACAACTAACATTGCTAACTCGATTTCTGAAATTTGTTCTGAAATTTGGTTTAGTAGAGAAATAGAGTATCGTAAATGAAAGATGATGTTTAAAGGTTGAAGATGTAGTTCGTCTAAGTTTTAAGTTTCATGCGGATCACTAATAGTAGTGTCTTGGCCATTGATAATCACTAAATGGACGACTAGGATTTGTTTAAGGATAGTGAATAAACTCAATATGGCGCCACCTATAATGTTGGTAATGAGACTTGAAAAAACAAGTAAAAAAAATCCAAAATACTGGTGCTGTGACTTGAATCCGTGACAAGACGCTACCTATAATAATGGTTGGTTTAAATTACCCGTGGTGAAAGGTCTGTAAGCATTTTGAAAAAATAAGTAAAAAATGCTACCTATAATATAGGTTGGTTTAAATACCTGTGGTTAAAGGTTTGTCAGCATTTTGAAAAAATAGAAAACAAGTAACATTATTAAAATAAATTCAGAAAAATCTAAAAACACTAAATTTAATCTAATTAGGTAAAATAAGAATTTTGAGAATGTTTTTGAAATTTTTTGAGAATATGAAAATAGTAAAAAATTCATTAAAAATAGAAAAAAGATGAATTTGAGGTTTTGAGATTAATGACCACACCATTTTTCTGCTTTAGATGCACAAAGCAGATTTAAAAAAGGAGGCGATTTTCCCTAAAACCGATTTTTTGAAAAGCAAGACCTAAAGCTAAACTATATGCTATAATGACGGTTGAAAACATAACCGTGGTGAAAGGTTGTGGGCATTTTGAAAAAATATGAAAAAAACCATAAATGTTGGTGCTGGGAATTGAACCCATGACCAGACGCTACCTATAATGACGTTTTTTTAAATACCCGTGGTGAAAGGCCTCACATTTCACCACGGTTGGAATATTAACCGTCATTAAAATACTTTGAATGAGATTAAAAAATATGCACACATCTATTACAACGGTGTATAGGCAAGTCATTGTAAACCTAGCGTTGTTGTATGCACGTTTTGTAGTAGTGTCACATACCTTATTTCTAATATTGAATTTGAAAGTATATCTATTCTGATTATGCAGTCCAAAATAGAACACTCAAACGAGATATTCATTGTAGTCTTGTGACAATTGTAGAAAATAGTTGATTTGATGGTGTTCAACAATTCGAACCACGACAGGAATTTCCAGAGATCCGACCACTGCAGGCTTCCATACATGTTGTTTCATGACCAGGCGGTGCAGAAACCTTTCTCCAAATTCTGCCACGTAACAATATGAAACCAGTGATACCATATTTTTTTTTGGAATGGTTGAGGATGTGGAAATTTTTCACTTGTCACTTTTGTTTATAGAAATTTTGGGAGCCATTTGGATAAACTAAGAGGTAATTAATAGTGATGTGATGTTTCCAGAGTCGAGTGGATTCTTAAATCACTCATACAAACTACACCTCTTACTATTCCTATTACAAAGTATCAACCAGTTCCACGAATTAACTTTGACATCCAAAACAATATCATCAACATTACAATGCGCATTACGCATCCTCCAAACATGCCAACAAGTAATTAACCATATGGCAAACGACCGACCTAAACTTGAACTAGCATTAGCTTTCGCGAGCCAATCCGAAGCATGGAGACTACAGTTATTCTCCGCTATTCTTTCATAGCCCACCCAATAACAAATCTTTCCCCATATATTGACAGAAATGCAGCAGGTGAAGAAAAGGTGAGAAGAATATTCAACCTCGTGGAAGCAAAACGCACACACCATGTCATGGTCTCCTTCGATTACCCCTCTAGCCACCAAATTCAATATAGTGGGAAGTCTGTCCAACACCATCCTCCAAGCGAACACTTGCACCTTAACCGGAATATCCATCTCCCAAATCGACTTAAGGATATTAGTTGTGTAGTCTTCTAACTCGTTATGGTTACCTGCACAATTCAGAGCATAGTAAAAAGAAGCAACAGAAAATTCTTTCGAAACGGTAGCCGTCCACTTCCACTCATCATTAGCTCCCTTGTAATTATAACTATTAATTAATATATACAAATGACTATATATCCAAGAAGAGATTATTGTGTTGGTAAAGTGACAAAATTCTATATACAATGCGTGAATCTACCAATTCATTACCTGTCATTTTATCGGATGCCGTCAAAAGTCATCAAAATTATAACATCTCTTCAGCGGAAATTCTTGAGGAATGGTTCTACACTTAAGGATGGCATACCTTGGATCTCATGGAGGACGATTTGCAAATCAAAGGAGTTAGGAGGGTTGGGTATTTTGGATGTTCAATGTTTGAATGAGGCCTTGCTAGTGAAATGGATTTGGAAGATTTCGAGTTCGAGGAAATATATTTGGCTGGACATTTTGAAGGCTAGATATGGAGCAGTGATGGCTAACTTAGTTCGTGGTGAGTGCAGAGCCGGACCGGTCATGGCGTCATTATGGTGGCGAGATATTGTTCGCCTATCTTGTAATTTTGGCAACGATTCATTTTTCCTTAATTTAGATGCGACTGTTGGTAGTGGTGAACGTACGTCATTATGGTATTCTGCCTGGTGTTATAATAGACCTTTAGCAACCTTGTTTCCAGAGCTCCACCAAGTTGCAGTATTCCCTAGAAGCTTGGTGGTTGACAATGGAAGCTGGGTCGGAGAGACATGGCAGTGGAGAGTGGAGATTTTGGAAGGTATTGAAACTCAGCAATCATTACACCGATGGGAGAATCTTCGACAATTAATTCAACAAGTCGAGCTGCGCAGAGAGGATACAGACGGATTATCATGGAAGCTTGATGATGGGGAGTTTTCCGTTCATTCCGCTTACAAGTACTTGTTTGATAGGAAGTCAAGATCTTACAATATACCCCAGGAATTATCTACAGCGTTTAAACTTATTTGGTCTGCTTCCTCACCAATCAAAACGGTGGTGTTCGGATGGCGTTTACTTCACGATCGACTCCCTACGCGAGACAACCTTTTGGCTCGTCGCATCATCAATTCACCGCACGATGGAGCTTGTCCGTTTTGTTTTCAAGTGGAAGAAAATGCTACTCACCTATTACGTCACTGTCCAAAAACAATTATGGTGTGGAAGAATATTCTTGAATGGATTGGAGTTTCGACTCAGTTGGATGGAACCATGGTGGATCACCTCAGAAGTTGGATATCATTTCTATATATTGCAGGTGTGGCAGTAAAAAATGCAATAGGTTTGTGGCTTATTGTTTGTTGGCATTTGTGGAAGGTTAGGAATGATATTTTGTTCAATGATGCTTTTTGGATACAAGACTCTATAGTTTATAATATTATGATTATAGCTTGGAGGTGGATAGGTAGAAAATATACTTTTACTTGTAATTACTACGATTGGTTTAAATCACCTATAGATTTTTTGTAGGGTGGTTTTACGGTCGGTTTTGTAAATGGGTTTGGATACCCCTACTGTATCCTAGTTGAATATATTTGCTTAAAAAAAAAAACTTGATAATTTTTTTAATATTATCAAATGAAATTATATGCGAAATAATTAATATAATAATTTAAAGTAGTGAGACTAATTATATCATAAATTTGTATAAAATGAAATTACATATTACAATATCTTAAAAAATACTAACAAACTATTAAGTAACCATCAAAACAATTATATTTTCGGTAGTAGTAGTTTGACACATTACCTTTATGTCGGAAATTATAACACTTGTTTAGGCACAATTTCAACAATAGTCCCAGACGAGCGAAGAGTATCTGAGTATGGGATAAATCGAGGTTTAAATCCACAATTGTTTAAGCATATTTCTTTAACAATCATAAATCTTTCATTGCCCAAACCACAACTATAAACCCTTTCTTCTGTAGCAAATATTAAAACATTACCGTTCATAACTGTAAACCCTCTAACATTAGGATCTTTCTCATTCAATCTCAATGCTCTCACTCTTGTTTTTAAAACTTTTTGCCATAAACCAGTCTGATAATCTTGTAAAAACCAAATGCTGAAAACAGAATTTTGTAATTTTACCAAACAAATGGAGCTACTCGAACTTGTTGCTTTACCCCAATTGAATATGCCCATGTTACACATCTTGTGACACCCTTTTATAGCTTGTCTTGGCATCTTAAGCATACTTGAAATTCCATTATCTAAATTATAAGACATGATATATGGTTTATAATAAGGACTAGATTTATCAAAGTAACGACCACTATCTGAAATAAAATGCAGAGCTCTGTTGTAAAAAACACGCATGTCAAAATTCATATTCCTACCACCAGGTAAAAAATCCTTTTCCATAGTTTTCCATACCCCCTCCTTCCCATGATAAACATTGCAAGCATAAGAAGTTTGCATCCATTCGGTTATATTTTCAAATAGAAACACTTTATAATCTTCTGAAGAGCAATTTAACATAATATTTATGTTAGAAGGATTGTGGCTTCTTTGAAGCGACTCGATGATTGGAATACAACATTTAGAGTTTGTGATTGGATTGCATATAAAAAAGTCAATTTCTTCGTCAGCAATGGTATGACAAAGAACTAAACCATTGCTGGAATCTAAAATACAAACTGAATTTGATAAGAAACTCAAAACATTACTAGGAATACCTGAAGATTGTTGGTATTTTGGTAGAGCATGTAACTCTACCATTTTATAGTAACTTTGACTTGTTTTTTCAGGTTGAATGAAAAAACATGTGTCTTCTCTTTCTATCGAATTCCTAAATTGCTTTGTTTTGAAAACATTTTCATTTGGAAAATTAGAGAATGAATGACAAGTCAATTTGAACTTGCAAATACTCTTCGCTGGTAGCCAAGAAAATATTTCAAAAGCATTGTCTTGAGAAAATGCCATGTTGTTGAGAATAGTTAAAAATAAAAGAGGAATAAATTAAAAGCACAAGAGCTAGAAGTGAGTGGATGCGTGGAGAAAAAAAGAATGACAGTTTATAGCACAAGACTGGGAAGAGAGTGGATGGGTGGAATAAAAAAGAATAGAGTAAGAAAAGAATAACCGTTTATAGATCAAATAGGATACATTTCATAGTTTGTAGATGAGAGTATTTATATGAACCCAAGCCTTCGCATTTAAAGCGTTGCAAATGGAAAAAAATCTTTCTCACTGATTACTTCTTTTCAAAGGTAGAATAAATCTCAAATAATATTTGATAATAAATTTTAAAATTTGAAAAAGAGTTTTAAAGCAATTATGAATGTTTGACCGGAAAACATGAACAAACACGTCTAATAGATATATGAATTAAGTGTGAAAAGATTTATTTCAAATAACAAATGTTTAAGGTTTTTAATATTTTTATATAACTCTTCAATCTATCATATACCAAATTTTGGATCTACATTCTTCAATCTATCATATACCAAATTTTGGATCTACATTCTTCAATCTGCCAGAAAATTCAATCTGCCAGTAAATAGGACAGATATTTAAGTCACATGACCTCTTACTTGTATTTACAATTGATTTTAATTTTAGAGGTGAATAGCCTATTTTATAACCCCATTTAATTTTCTTAACTTTATGCAATAAGTTTGATAAATTTTTTTACTAGGGGTGTAATCGGTTCAGTTTAAATCATTTTTTCTCTAAAAATTGTCCGAACCGATGATATCTCCATCGGTTTACTATGTTTTAATTTTTAGTGTTTTTTAAAAATGGAATTAAACCAATTAGTTTGGTTTGATTCGGTTTTGTTTGGTTAGGTTGATCGGTTTACAGTTTTTTTTCAAATATTATAGATACTAAAATTTGCATGAATAATTCATAATTGATGTAAAAATGATAAAATCTTACAGATTTGTAAAAAAATAAAAATAAAAATAAATTTACATATTTTATTTATTGCTTTTCTAGTCAAACATCCTCATTTGGTTATATATACCTTTAATAATTCAATATGCGCTTATCTCTTATTTTAGAAAATGGTTATTATTATTAAATAATAAAAAGTTGCTGATTTGGGGAAAACATATTCAAATTAACTTAAAAAAAAAATCCAAATAATTATAATTTATAATCAAATACAGTACTTTTTGAAATTTATTCTACTTTTGCAAAAAAAATATTAATTCAGCAAATTAAATTTTGATTAGCATCCATATATATGATATTGCTAACATCTTTTTGTAATATATAAGTAACCACTTCTATAAACTATTATATGTATCCTATTATCTGATCCTTGTTGATACCAACTTCTTCGTTACTTTTTCTTTCCATCATTTAATTCGTCTTGTGTCACAATTCAATTCGTTTTGCACCATTCTCAACAACATGGACGTTTTTGAAGAAATTACTTTTGAAATAGTTTCTTGGCTACCGGCAAAGAGCATTTGTAAGTTCAAATCAACTTGTCATTCATTTTCTAGTTTTTCAAAAGAAAATATTTTCAAAACAAAACAATCTCAAAATTTGTTTGAGAAAGGTGACACATGTTTTTTCATTCAACCCGAACAAATAAGTCAAAGATATAATAAAAAGGTAAAATTGCAGACTTTACCGAAATACCAACAATCATCGGGTATTCCTAATCATGTTTTGAGTTTTCTCTCAAATTCCTTTAGTGTCTTAGATTCTAGGAATGGATTGGTTTTTTGTCACATTATTAATGATGATCCAATTGATATTTTCTTATGTAACCCAATTACAAAGTCTTGGTTCTCTATTCTATTCCATAGTCACTTCAAAACAACAATAAGCTTGCTAGTATGAATATCATGTTAGATTGCTCACTAGATGACTACAAAGTGTTTCTCTTTGAAAATACATCAGAATGGTTTCCAACTTGTTATGTATGCAATGTTTATTATGGGAAGGAAGGTGAGTGGAAAACTATGAAAAACACTTTTTTACCGGGTTGTAGGAACATGAAATTTGACATGCATGTGTTTTATAAAGGATCCATTCATTTTATTTCAGATAGCGGATGTTACTTGTTAAAATCAAGTCCTTTTTATAAGCCGTATATAATGTCTTATAATCTAGATAATGGAATCTCAAGAATGCTAAAGTTGCCAAGGCAAGCTCTAAAAGGTTGTCATATGGAGTGTAACATGGGGAAATTCAATTGGGGTAAGGTGACAAGTTCTTATAGCTTTATTTGTTTGGTGAAATTAAAAAGGTGTGTTATTACTATTTGGTTTTTAAAAGATTATGACTCGGGGTTTTGGCAAAAGGTATTGAAGGCAAGAGTGAAATCATTTGGATTTAAGGAAAAAGATATGAATGTTACCTGATTTATCATTATGAATGGTTCTTTTAGTTTTTTCAATCGAAGAAAAAATCTATAGTTGTAATTTGGATTATGAAAATTTTATGATGGTCGAAGAAATATGCCAACACAATTGTGAATTTAACACCCGCTTTATCTCCTACTCAGATACCTTTCGTTCGTGTGGAATTAATGTTGAAATTATACTTTTCAGAGGCGAATTTTGTGACCCGGAGCTGTGCCTAACCCGCATTAAATTCTACACTTGGTGGTGGATTCTTACTTTAGATAGAAGATATTTGAATTGTTCTTTTTATGAGTGGCACAAGTATTCTCTTCAATTTTTGTAATTGATTTGTTTCGGGGGCTGTATTTTTTGACTGGTGGTATACATTGTTCTGATAAATATTTATACCTGGCTTATAAAAAAAAAAAGAATTGATGTTGCTTAAAAGGATTGATGTACACAAAATTGAAGAAAACATACCAGTTCTATTAGAATTATAAATGCGTGTAAGTTTGCATAGTATATTTCGATAAACTTTAGTATCTTATTTAATTTAAAACAAATACAAAGCATAATTATTTTTGGACTTTGGATTTATCATCTTTATAAATTTTTATACACTTTCCCTTAATTGGAAATATATAAATGTTTGCCCATCTTAATGCATATAGTGGTATAATATCTTCATGTTTTATTTTGTATTTGTTCTAGAAAATTTTTCTCATTCTTATTCGTTAAATTTAATAGATTTTTTATAAACAAATTTGAAATAAAACAAATTCCATTTTTAGTAAAAAATATATTTAACAAAAATTATAGAAAAAAACTATTAAAGTAGCAGTTACTAAAAATAATAAATTCAACTATTGACGGTGGAGATCGGAAATTCTATCATTAAGGAGAATAGTGCGTCCTTTTGGTGGAGGAATTTATGCGGTTTGGAAAAAAGTGTTCCGGAGAATTGTTTTGTTTCTAATTGTAAATTTTCAATTGGTAATGGTTTCTTTCTCTCTTTTTGGTTCTCTTGGTGGATAGGGGAGAATTGTTTAAAGGTTTATTTTCCTATTCTTTTTCACATGTCTCATCTTAAAGGAGTTTCGGTGGCATGTATGGGTGGTTGGCAAGAGGAGAGGTGGTTGTGGGGAGATTTCGGAGTTGTCGGGCCGGTTTTTGGTGATGCAGCCTTGGAGTTGCATCGTTTGTGTTTATTGTTGGACCAAGTTCGCAATAGTTAGCTTTCAAGAATGAGAGTTATTCGCAACAGCTTCAATGATTTGGGTTTGTCTAAAAGAGATTCATTAAACTCATCTATTGTGGTGGTGGTGGTTTGTTTGTGAGTGAAGTTGTTGTTATGGTTGTTGTGAAAGTCCCACATCGAAAACTATTTACTAAATGAAAGTGTTTATATATGTTACTTGTCAATCATATAACAAATGAAATAATATATGGGCCAGAAAGAATGGACTTATAATAGGCTTGTGTGTGTTTGTTTGTGGCCCAATTAAAATAATTTTTAAAATAACAATTTGTTTAAAATAGAATTAAAAATAATTTCAGAAAAAAATATTAATACAAATAAATAAAAAAATTAAATAAAAACAAAGCCTATTAAATAAAACTAATTAAAGAAAAAATTAAATAAATAAAAAAATTATAAATTAAATAAAATCTAAAAAAATTAAATAAAAGAAAAACTAAAAAAAACTAAATAAAAAAAAAATTAAAAAGGGGGGTATAAGAGTTATTTCACAAAGCCTATTAATGATGTGGAATTTCTTTTCATTAAAAAATTAAAAAAATGACTGCCACATCATTATTTTTGATGATGTTGCCTGATGAAGGTCTAAATGGTAACTTTTGAAATTTGTTAAGGCCAATCTTGCAACTTTGTTTTTTCGCAGGGGATTTTTTCAAAACACGCTCATATGGCAGGGGTGAAAATAGGTATTAACCCTACTTTAAAAAAATCACATACAAAATACAATTAAGTGCTTATATATTAACAATATGCATATTAATTAAATTATATTTAAGATATGATATGAAATATTACTTTAAATATTAAATATATATTATTTAAAAAATTACTTCTATAACATTTTTATTAAAAAAATAAATATTATAATATATATATAATATAAATTAATAATGATGATCTATTAGTGGTTTCTACAATTTCAAGTCATAGAGGGACATGTTTCTTATGTATTAACTCAATGTGGAGAAATAAAGTTGTATTCTTTGTTAACATTTACTCGGGTTGTAGTATATTAGAAAAAAGAAGACTTTGGGCTGAGTTAATTGAATTAAAAGCTAAGAATCATCGGGCTAGCTGGGTGATAAGTGGTGACTTTAATGTCATTAAGGACTCTGTGGAAAGATTTGGCAGAGGTAGGGAGAATAAGGCAGAAATGAGGGAGTTCAAAGATTTCATAGATGCTATAGAACTTGAATATCTTCCCGTGTCGGGAAATAAATTTTCATACTGCAACCACGACGGTTCCAGTATGAGCAGAATTGATAGATTTATCATTTCTGGGGACATTGTCAACAATTGGAATACTGTGTATCAATTTGTGGGTCAGCGGGATATTTTTGAACATCATCCCGTTTGGCTAAAAGGGAGGAATACAAATTGGGGGCCTAAGACTTTTAAGGTCTTTGATTCATGGTTTGATCACCCAAATTTCTTGGACTTTGTAAAGAAGGAATGGGAGTCTTTTAAGGTTGAGGGGAGTGCATCTCAAATCTTAACCAAGAAATTTCAACTGTTACGGGCTAGACTACGCTGATGGAACATCCATGTTTTTGGATGGATTGATCTGGAAGTTGAGAATCACACAGAGATTATTAATAAAGTGGAGGAGGATCTGTCTAATTCTGGGGGAATAATATCAGTGGAATCTCTCAATGAAAGAGGTATAGCGCAGAGAGAATTGTGGAAGGCCTTGAAGTTGAAGGAGAGCTTTCTGCATCAAAAATCCAGAGTTAATTGGATCCAAAAGGGTGATTTGAACTCAAAGTTCTTTCATAACTCACTCAAATACAGAGCTAGGAGGAATAATATTACTTCAGTCAGACAGGGGGAAGAGATTATAGAGGATGTCAGTCGTATTAAATTAAATATTAAAGAGCATTTCAAAGGCATGTTCAGCAAACCCAATATTTCTCGTCCATATCTCAATCTAGATGGTCTGTCGAAGTTATCTAGTGAGGATAGTTTGATGCTGGAGAGAGATTTTAAGGAGGATGAAATTCTGTATGCAATTAGGAGCTGTTCACCGGACCGTAGCCCAGGCCCTGATGGCTTCAGTTTGGGTTTTATTCAAAGATGTTGGGAGGTGATTCAATTTGATTTCACTAACTGTTTACAAGAATTCTTGAGAATTGATAAACTTCCAAAAGGATATGACTTCTTTTTTTCTTACTTTGATTCCAAAACTCGACAATCCTTAGAATTTAGAAGATTACCCTTCCATATGTTTAATCGGTTGTGTTTATAAAGTGATATCCAAACTGATGGCAGATAGGATCAGGAAGGTTATCGGTAAATTGATATCGAAATCTCAATCATCTTTTATACCCGGTCGACAGATTTTGGATGGTGTTTTAGTTCTGAATGACATCATTGATCTTGCTAAAAGGAGAAAACAAAGCTGTGTCTTTCTGAAGGTAGATTTTTCTAAGGCTTACGACTGTGTCGACTGGACTTACTTGAGACAAATTTTAGTCGCGACGGGGTTTGGTCAGCAATGGATTAGTTGGTTGAATGGGGGAGTTTTTAAGAGTTTCATGTCTGTATTGGTTAATGGCAGTCCCACTTCTGATTTTGAGGTGCACTGTAACACCCCACTTTCCCATTTTATAAAATATACGAATATTACAGATAAAATCAGAGTTTCAAACTTTATAAGTAGGATGCTACACCAATAAAACCAACATCAAAACTTCTTTCATTAAATGAAAACAAAGCAGCGGAAATAATTATTTCATAAGTTCACGGCACACTTGCCAAAATACTCCAAAACTCCACATAAACTCGTGGTCCTCAAAATATTGAATTTAAAAGAGATACGTAACAAAAATTCAATACAAAATTACAACTAATAAAATCCACCAAGGAAGTAACCACAGAACCAATAGATGGAGTTTCAATCGCCATCCTCTGATCTAGAGTAGACGGCACAATCCCTAATCTCTTCACACAATCAACAGAAATAAACGAGTGGGTTGCACCCGGGTCAATGATAGCAATCAAAGGAATGTCATTAATAAAACAAGTACCTTTGACAGAACGCTTCTCATCGATGGATTGGGCTCCCACTAAGGCAAACACCTTCCCACTAGCCTGAGACTTCTTTGGCTTCTCACAGTGGGTGCTGATATGACCCTTCTCTCCACAGTTATAACAGGTAGGCATAGTGGCTTTACAATCAGCTATAACATGACCTAGTCGACCACACTTGAAACACTTCTTCACTTCATTAGGACAATTATTAGCACGGTGACCCGCGCCACCACATCTGAAACACTTGAGAGTATCAGGAGCCACTCCTTCCCCTTTTGGTTTCTTTTCTGCTGCAGCTTTCTGTTTCCCCTTATCAGTTGGAGCACTGTAAGGAGTACCTCCAAACCTCTGCTTACCCTTTTTCTCATTCACAGCTTTGTAATGAGCAATCCTGGCTCTGTTATCATTATCATAGATTCTGCTTCTGCTTACCAGCTCTGGATAATTTCTTATCCTTTGACAAGCAATGCCCAGTTTGATCTCAGGACGCAGCCCATTCTCGAACTTTAAGCATTTCGAATTCATAGCCTCCTCCGTATTGTAATGAGCACAATACTGTACCAACTCTTCAAACCGAGCAACATATTCAGCAACAGTAATGCTACCCTGTTTTAGTTCCAGGAATTCAATCTCCTTTGCACTACGAATATCTTCCGAAAAATACTTTTCCAGAAACACAGCCTGAAACACTGTCCAAGTAATCTCAATCCCCGCAGCTTCCAACCTCTAACGACTATTGTCCCACCAGGCTTCAGCCTCTCCTTCCAACATATGAGTGCCAAACCGTACCTTCTGAGCATCACTGCATCCCATGGTCCTGAAGATATTCTCAACAGCCTTCAGCTATTTTTGTGCAGCCTCTGGGTCCAAAATACCTCCCTCATATGTAGGCGACTTATTGCTCAGGAATTGAGCTAAGTCACAGAACTGCGCACCTCCAGCCTGATTAGTGTTCTCTATCGGTCAGAACAACATACGGTCAACAAACAACATACGGTCAGAACACACAACTCGCTCCTATTCTAAGGACAGACTCTACTACTCAACCTGGCCAGACGGACCGACCTGCTCTGATACCAATTGTAACACCCCACTTTCCCATTTTATAAATTATACGAATATTACAAGAAATTCTGGTATCAGACGTGTGATGTTAAGGTGCGATGTCACAACACCACACTCTGCACAATGGACAGAATAAACAGCAGAATAACACACCAAATTGTTCACCCAGTTCGGTCTAACTACCTACGTCTGGGGGCTACCAAGCCAGGGATGAAATTCACTACTTGTAGAATTAATTTACAGACTCAACAACCCAGTTGACAATCTCCTAAACTTAATTCCTACTAGTGACTTTCTACCTAAGAAACCACTTAGATATGAGAACACTACTCAATCCCTAAAACACTTCAGTGAGATAAATCGAAAATCACACACTTTGAATAGCACTACTTGATTCTACTTCACAGCTTTGATCAAGAACAACTCAAAAACAATAATACCAATTCACACTAGAATGGTTTACAAATCATAAACGAAGACACAAACGACAATCAGTCTTTAGCTCTCCTTCTTCGTCACTTTTCTTTAGTACTGGTGCGCTTTATATAGCTCCTTGAATTGGACTTGGACCTGCTACAATATCTGACCTGATTTGTTATTTAAAACTGAATATTCAAAACAGATTTTCTCCTAAAATCTTTTCAAATCTTCAACCTTTTAAATCTCCTACAAATCTGCACCAGATCTCCTATGCAGCGAAGAATATCTAACCCAAGATATTTGCATCCAATGAGACAGCTCACTCTCCACAATTCCAGCTAACACGCAAACCCTAACAACATCACAACCTGATGTTATTAAGTCTGCAGATCTAATGTCACAACATCGGATGTGACATCAGACACCCAAACTTCAGCAATTTAAACACTTAACACAGCCCAGTGTTAAGACTCAATGTTGCAACATCACCACCTTGACATCAACATTGAACATACTTTGTTTTACCAAAATTCCAGCCAATCCAAGAACTAACAATCTCCCCCTTTGGCTAATTTTGGCTAAAACAATCTCTGCACCTTCAGAGACTTCAGCAGTGGAAAAACTTCAATCATATCTTTTAAGACTACAAGAAGTAGCAGCATCAATAACCTTCAATACAGACTTTGCTCCACACAAAAACTCTGCTGCAGCACCATCTTCAACAGCAACAACTTTCAACTCCCCCTCAAACATGCAGTTCAGTAATTACTTATTGCCCGATACTCCCCCTTAATTTCTGCATTACAACAACAGCAAACAGCTCATAAACTTTGACTTCAATAACTCCTTTGACAGCATTAGGCTTTCTTGGCTACTCTTGGCTACTCTTGGCTTACTTGGCTACTTCTCCCCCTTTTTAGCCACAATTTGACAACCTTTAATCTTCATAAATGCAAATCCCAATTTACTTCTTAATCTTTCAAATTGGTTTGCATCTAAGGCTTTAGTGGAAATATCTGCTAACTGTTTATCTGTAGCTACATGTTCTAGGACAACAACTTTGTCTTCAACCAACTCTCTTATAAAATGATGCCTTATATCAATGTGTTTAGTCCTGCTTTGCTGAATAGGATTCTTGGAAATGTTGATTGCACTCAAATTATCACAGTACAATGTCATAACATCTTGCTTGACATTGTATTCAGTCAGCATTTGCTTCATCCAAACAAGCTGAGAATAACTACTTCATGCTGCTATGTACTCAGCCTCAGCAGTAGAGAGTGACACACAGTTCTGTTTCTTGCTAAACCATGATATCATATTATTCCCCATGAAGAAACACCCTCCTGACGTGCTTTTCCTATCATCTGCACTTCCAGCCCAGTCAGCATCACAATATCCTCTTAACTCAGTCCTAGATCCATGACTATATAGCATCCCATAGTCACTGGTGCCATTAACATATTTCAAGATCCTTTTCACTTGATTCAAGTGACTGGCCTTAGGTTCAGACTGATATCTAGCACAAACTCCAACAGCAAAAGCAATGTCAGGTCTGCTAGCTGTGAGATACAATAAACTCCCAATCATGCTTCTATATAAACTTTGATCTACACTGACACTATGTTCATCCTTGGATAATTTTAGATGAGTAGGTGCAGGGGTCCTTTTGTGATTAGCGTTCTCCAAACCAAACTTCTTCACTATGCTCTTTGCATACTTGCTCTGCGAAATAAATATGGAGTCCTCCATTTGTCTAACTTGTAGGCCAAGGAAATAGTTTAGTTCACCAACAAGACTCATTTCAAATTCAGACTGCATCTGTTCCACAAACTGTTTAACCATGGCATCCGACATCCCACCAAATACTATGTCATCAACATAGATTTGAGCTACCATCAGTTTCCCTTCTTCCTCTTTAACAAACAAGGTCTTGTCAATCCCCCATTTTCTGTAGCCATTCACAACCAGGAACTCAGTAAGTCTTTCATACCAAGCTCTTGGTGCTTGCTTCAAACCATAGAGAGCTTTCCTTAGTTTGTACACATGGTCAGGAAATATTGGATCAATAAATCCTTTTGGTTGATCAACATATACCTCTTCATTCAAGTATCCATTTAAGAAGGCACTTTTAACATCCATCTGAAAGAGCTTGAATTTGAAATTACAAGCCACGCCTAAGAGCAGTCTGATAGACTCCAGTCTTGCCACAGGAGCAAAGGTCTCATCATAATCGATTCCTTCGACCTGAGCGTATCCTTGAGCAACTAGTCTGGCCTTGTTTCTGGTGACCACTCCTTGTTCATCAGATTTATTCTTGTAGACCCACTTGGTGCCAATCACATTAACTCCATCAGGCCAAGGAACAAACTCCCATACTTCATTCCTCTTGAACTGCTCCAGCTCTTCATGCATTGCATTTATCCAGAACTCATCAGTCAATGCTTCCTTGACATTTTTTGGCTCAATTTTGGAGATAAAGCATGACCTTGCTATAACATCTCTTGACCTAGTCCTTACTCCAGAGTTTGGATCACCTATAATGAACTCCTTTGGGTGGTCCTTCTGCACTCTGATGGAGGGATCCTTATGAGGTTGCTCAGCTTCAGGCTCAGCAGCAGCAACACTAGGAGTTTGGCTTCTATCTTCAGCTTCTGGTGCAACTTCACCAACTGATGTCTCAACAACATCTGGAACATCATCATCTTCCTGCTTGTCACTGTCATCAATCACCACATTGATTGACTCCATCATCACCTTGGTTCTAGAGTTGAACACCCTATATGCTATGCTGTTAGTAGAGTATCCCAAGAATATTCCTTCATCACTTTTGGAATCCAATTTTCTTCTCTGCTCTCTATCAGCCAGAATATAGCATCTACTTCCAAAAACATGGAAGTATTTAACATTAGGTTTTCTTCCCTTCCATAGTTCATACAGAGTGGATAAAGTGCCTCTTCTCAGGGTAACCCTGTTGTGAATGTAGCAGGCAGTGTTCATGGCTTCAGCCCAGAAATGATAAGGAAGTTTCTTGGCATGAATCATTGCTCTAGCCGACTCTTTGATAGTTCTGTTCTTCCTCTCAACAACTCCATTCTGCTAAGGGGTGATAGGCGATGAAAACTCATGACTTATACCTTCAGCAGAGCAAAATTCTTCAAACATGCTATTCTCAAACTCTCTTTGATGATCACTTCTTATTCTGATAACCTTACTCTCCTTTTCTCTTTGGAGTCTTTGACAGAGCTCTTTAAAGACATCAAACACCTCTGATTTGTCTTTGATAAAGTTCACCCAGGTGTATCTTGAATAGTCATCCACAACTACATAAGCATATTTCTTTCCACCCAGACTTTCAACTTGCACAGGTCCCATCAAGTCCATATGAAAAAGTTCCAATACCTTGGAGGTGGTGTCATGTTGAAGCTTCGGATGAGACATCTTTGTCTGCTTTCCTTTTTGACAATCTCCACACACCTTTCCTTCCTCAATACTAAGTTTGGGAATCCCTCTGACTGCTTCTGAGGAGATAATTCTCTTCATTCCCTTTAGGTGAAGATGTCCCAACTTCTGATACCAGATTTTGACATCATCTTCTTTAGCAAGCACACACGTGGAAGAATTTGAGTTTTGAGGCACCCAAAGATAACAATTGTCCTTAGACTTGGCTCCCTTCCTGATGACTTCTCCTTTATCATCTTTGACCATACATTCAGACTTTATGAAGTCTACTTTGAATCCTTGATCACAAAGTTGACTAATACTAATCAAATTTGCTGTTAGTCCTTTGACAAGAAGAACATTCTCCAGTCTGGGAGCACTAGCACAGTCTAGTTTACCAATCCCCTTTATCTCTCCTTTGATCCCATCACCAAATGTAACATAGCCAGAAGACTGAAGTTTCACATCTACCAGCAGATTCTTTACTCCAGTTATGTGCCTTGAACACCCACTGTCAAAATACCAGTCTTCTTTGGTAGAAACCCTTAAGGAAGTGTGAGCTATCAAGCTGGTAACTTTAGGAACCCATTGCTTCACCACCTTAGGCCTGACCTCTTTCTGTCTGGGTTGAGGAGCAGAATTTGGATAACCGTGAAGCTTGAAGCACGAGGACTGCATATGTCCAATCCTGCCCAAAAGAAGCATCTGACTCTGTCGTCTCTAAAGTGGTTAAATCTTCTTCCACTTTGATGATAATGCTGTGGCTGCCACCCATAATGTTGTCTCCTTATTCCATAGTTGGATTGTCTTCTTCTGTACTGAGGATGCTGTCTCTTAGGCTGTCTCCTATGGTGATGAGGCTTCCTTCTTCCATAGTAATGAGGCCCAACATTGTTGTATTCCTTTCCATGCCAGTTACCCTAATGATGAAACCTGTTCTGATTGGACCCAACAGCCTCCATGCTCTTGTGATATTGGGGAGGCATATACTGACTGACTCCTTGGGGCTGCATCTTCCTTTGACGAGGACCATTCTTCTTCTCAACATTCTGGGGCTGAACAACCTTCTTTGGTGTAGGACCCTGTCTCTTAGGTTAATGTTGAGGCAATGGTTGAGACATCTCCTTCTTTGTTCCTGAAGTGCTTGCCACATATCCTATACCTGATTTATCTCCAGTAGCTTTCTCTGACTGAAGAATCTTATCAAGAGTAGTTGTACCATTGTTCATCATCCTAACGGATTTTGTCATCTGATCCAGTTGAGACTTAACTCGTACAACTTCATTTTCCAGATCAGCTTTTTCATTTTCAAGCTGAGCAATCTGTTGCTTGTGACACTTGTTTTCTTGACAAATCTCAGCACTTTTCAAACACAGCTCTTGATAAGTAGATGCTAACTCCTCATAAGTTATTTCTCCATCACTATCATCATCAGACACAACGGTTCCTGTTAAGGCTCTAACATGCTTTGCTGACTCACCTTCACTTTCACTATCAGATTCAGACCAGGAAACTGACATGCCCTTCTTCTGCTTCTTTAAGAATGTGGGACATTCTTTCTTGACATGTCCATACCCTTCACATTCAAAGTACTGAACACCTTTATCCTGGGCAGTCTTCTCTTCATCTTTCTCTTTTGGCTTGCTGATGTCAGAAGAGATGTTCTTGACACTAGGCTTGTAGTTATTATTCCACCTTTTTAACACTTTGTTGAACTGCCTTCCCAACATAGCAATGGCTTGAGACAAATCTTCCTGAGAATCATCATCTTTGACTTCCTTAGCTTCTGCAGGAGTGGAGACTAAAGCAATACCCTTGGGCTTCTTTTCTTGTTCTTCTTCATTTAAACCAAGCTCAAAAGTTTGAAGAGATCCAATGAGCTCATCAACTCTCATCTTGCTGATGTCTTGAGCTTCTTCAATAACAGTCACCTTCATCTTGTACCTCTTAGGAAGGGACCTAAGAATCTTCCTTACAAGCTTTTCTTCTGACATTTTCTCTCCAAGAGCACTAGATGCATTGCCCAGCTCAAGAACACTCATGTGGAAGTCATGAATAGTCTCATCTTCCTTCATCTTCAGACTTTCAAACTTTGATGTTAAAAGCGGAAGTCTAGACATCTTCACTCTAGACGTTCCTTCATGTGTAGCCTTCAAAATATCCCACGCTTCTTTAGCCACTTCACAAGTATTGATTAACCTGAAGATATTCTTATCCACTCCATTGAAAATTGCATTTACAGCTTTGGAGTTTCCAAGGGCAAGCTCATCTTCTTCCTTGGTCCATTCTTCTTCAGGCTTTAGCTTTGAGGTGCCTTCTTTATCTTTGCCAGCATCATCTTTGTCACACACAACAGGTGCTTTCCACTCTTTAATAATAGCCTTCCATGCCCTGCTGTCCAAGGATTTTAAGAAAGTAGTCATCCTTGGCTTCCAATAGTCATAATTGGATCCATCCAAAATAGGGGGTCTGTTGACGATTCCTCAAACTTCTTTGTCCATCTTAACACCAGAAAGTAACTTCCCTAGATCTCACCTAGAGACAGACAGGATGCCTGCTCTGATACCAATTGAAATTCTGGTATCAGACGTGTGATGTTAAGGTGCGATGTCACAACACCACACTCTGCACAATGGACAGAATAAACAGCAGAATAACACACCAAATTGTTCACCCAGTTCGGTCTAACTACCTACGTCTGGGGGCTACCAAGCCAGGGATGAAATTCACTACTTGTAGAATTAATTTACAGACTCAACAACCCAGTTGACAATCTCCTAAACTTAATTCCTACTAGTGACTTTCTACCTAAGAAACCACTTAGATATGAGAACACTACTCAATCCCTAAAACACTTAAGTGAGATAAATCTAAAATCACACACTTTGAATAACACTACTTGATTCTGCTTCACAGCTTTGCACAAGAACAACTCAAAAGCAATAATACCAATTCACACTAGAATGGTTTACAAATAATAAACGAAGACACAAATGACAATCAGTCTTTAGCTCTCCTTCTTCGTCACTTTTCTTTAGTACTGGTGCGCTTTATATAGCTCCTTGAATTGGACTTGGACCTGCTACAATATCTGAACTCATTTGTTATTTAAAACTGAATATTCAAAACAGATTTTCTCCTAAAATCTTTTCAAATCTTCAACCTTTTAAATCTCCTACAAATCTGGACCAGATCTCCTATGCAGCGAAGAATATCTAACCCAAGATATTCGCATCCAATGAGACAGCTCACTCTTCACAATTCCAGCTAACACGCAAACCCTAACAACATAACAACCTGATGTCATTAAGTCTGCAGATCTAATGTCACAACATCGCATGTGACATCAGATACCCAAACTTCAGCAATTTAAACACTTAACACAGCCCAGTGTTAAGACTCAATGTTGCAACATCACCACCTTGACATCAACATTGAACATACTTTGTTTTACCAAAATTCCAGCCAATCCAAGAACTAACATTACAGATAAAATCAGAGTTTCAAACTTTATAAGTAGGATGCTACACCAATAAACCCACCATCAAAACTTCTTTCATTAAATGAAAACAAAGCAGCGGAAATAATTATTTCATAAGTTCAGGGCACACTTGCCAAAATACTCCAAAACTCCACATAAACTCGTGGTCCTCAAAATATTGAATTTAAAAGTGATACGTAACAAAAATTCAATACAAAATAACAACTAATAAAATCCCCAAAATTCCCGTGTTACGTATTAGAGCGACACCTACGACTCGAACAGGCAACACGCACTCCAAGCAACTCAAGTACCTGAATTATCTGTACTTCCGACGAAGCACAGACACAACAACAACAGAGGGGTAAGAACTACATTCAATAATAAACGGCAAATAACACATGATAAGAGTAGTTACTCACACAATCATACAATCACATAATCACGACCTACTTGTCACTTTAAATCATAATTCAATCAACATATAATAATAATGCAATGCGACTCAACAACAGACACAATGCATGTGGTACCAAAATTACCATGGTTCATTCAATCGAACCCGGATAAATCACATACACCCCTACTTGGCAATGATTTATTCCACCACACTCCACATTGGAGTTCGGATGAATCACATACACTCCTCCTGAGCAATGATTCATCACCACCGCCACACCATGCATGCATGACATCAATATGCATATAATTCATGTATAATCATAATCATACATTTCCACGATCCTCCTGATCATAATCAATAAATAACACCACATGAAACACCTCACATGATGTTAATTAGCTAATTACTAATTAATTCACCAAAATTACTAAATCAATTATTTTATTGCTAATCCTACATTTCTCCAGGTCTGACAACTACCCACTAACCTCTCAAACCAAAAGAAACCACTTCGGATGTGAAAACGGGAAAGAAATCGCGAAACGGTAAAATTCTGCGCACTCGCTGACCATACGCGTATTGCCTGGTGCCATACTTTAAAGCCCAAAATATCAAATCTAATCTAAATCATATAAAATCTAATCTAATCAAAACAGAATCCAATCAAATCTAAATGAATCTGTTGAAACAATTCGACACTCCTAGACAATTCGACACATGCTAGTTTCGACACACTATGAATTACAATTTAACAGTGTTTAGAATTTCGATTGTGAAATTTTGACTAGCTATAGTGAAACTGATTTTGTTAAAACATGTGAAATTTGATATGAGTTCTTATTCTATTACTAGAATTTGTGATCTTTAACCAGTTTTTCGAAAGAACATCTAATTATTATTCTACAGAAACTTCTGTAACATCTTGTGATTCGTTATCCGAAGAAAAGCCGAAAGATAATTTTGTTTTTAATATGTTGGTTGATTCATACTTATTTGAGAATATCATTAACAGAGAGATGTAATTTAAGGTGTAAGTCTTTTATGCCAACTTAGGAGATGTGAGTTCTGATGTGAATAAAATAAGGTTGGCGGGTGGTGAGTCGACTGTCAGAAAGGATATTGAAGATTTGTGTTTTGAATTTTCGAGTTTGATGGGATTGGAGACGTTGTCCATGACAATGAATTGTATTGTGCTTGCTAGAAAACTCTGAAGCTCAAAGAGTGTGGACTTACTTGAACATTAGTGTTGATACGCTTGTACCGACAAAGTTTGAGTTTGTGACGAGACATAAAGGGCATAAAAAAATGGATTCAATTAATCTCGTCGTGGATATTGGTTATAATATGGATAAGGTATATGTTTGTTCATGTTTCTTTAAGTTTTTCACATTTTTTGCTTCGGTCACCATAGTATTTTTAAATAGCAGTGCTATAGTACAAATCACCATTGTTTTGGAATAGTTTCTTGATAACATGAATTTGGAGAGGGAAAGAGGCATAACTATTAAGCTTCATGTTCATGTTTTCATTTTCTTATCTTAATCGAGTTGATAGAACATTTAGATACTCATATCCATTAAACGCTTATCCATGTTAGATGATAGGATTCGATCAAGAGGGGGTGAATATATCACAAATTTAAAACCAAAAAAATCTTGGCATAAATTTATGTTCATAAAGTATGGCACAAAAAAATGCGAAATCGAATTGAGATACTTGCAATTAACCTTATCTTTGCAAAATTGTTTATACAAGAGGTGAAGAATTCTAACCCCACAAACCATAATGTTTGTTATTAAATCAACCACCTCCAAACTCGTGATCAAAGCTTGATCAAGTCACCAACAACGCAGCTACAATCCTCTGATAATCCCAAACAGGCACTTGGTGAACCCAAGATTATCGAACACGATTCACCGTCTTGCGTTACTCCCTTGCAAGGAAACCACCTTGTCCCAAGACCTTCACTCGGTCGAATCCGTGTTGACGTGATCATATCCAAAACCTTCAAATCACACTGATCTTGAAGGAAAACCCCACCTTGATTTTCTTATTTGAAACACACAAAGATCCCAACCCAATATTCTCGGTTACACCAAACCTAATTGGACGCTATCAACCCTTATATAGATGGTCACCCAATCGAAAAATTTTATGTGTAGTTCAATTATGTGTATGTATAGAATAGAGGTTGAAGATGATGGGAATACTTTGTAATAAGGTTTCGTATAAGTAATTCACTAGTACCTTGCTAGATAAATGGGGCATGTATGAGTATATATATGTGTTTGTGGAAATTAGGCAAAAAGGATGCAAGAAAAATAAGATGCAAAGTGAAATTTTAAATTTAGGCGGGCTATAGGCCGACTTATGAAAGAAATAGGTCGGCCTAATGGAGGCGACCTATGGACAGAATCCACAAGCTTCATTCTTAAAGCGTGGAAGCCGGCCTGTAGTCATATGTTTCGGTCTGTACTGAATCAAAATCATCTACAGGTTGGCCTGAACACATATAGGCCGACCTGTGCTATTTTGTTGACACACAAACTTGATTTTTGATGTAAATGACATGCCTAAGACCTTTCAAACCATGTCAAGAACACTTGTGTGCACCCTAAAGCTCATAATGATCAATACATATCTAAACTTAGGTTGATACTGCCTAATATACAAAAATGCTATGTTAAACTAATATTTTTAACATCACTCAAAACCCGATTGAATTTGTAGATAACACTCACATACTCCGACATTATGATGATGGCAAAACGTAAATCATGTAGTCGTAGCCGTTGCATTTTCCTTCGATACACTAAATATCTCCACGTAAATTTATGCACTATCCTTGATAGATCCCCCTAAATTTATGCATTATCCTCTTCATTATCTTCTCCCCATTTGACAACTTCAAAAAGAGAAAAAGCAATTTGTTAGAAGCATCATGAAGATGCACAATTCACTTATAACATATACTACAAAGAGGCAATTGCAAATAAAAGAGGTGCACTCACATACAACACATATGTAAGGAACACAAGCTTAATAAATCATACCACAATACTCAAATTTAATAATCATGATTAATCAGAATACAAGCATTGTATCATTGCATAAGTCAAAGTAGCAAAACAACAAAACAAACCAAATGAAAATGCATGGAAATAGACAACAAACCAAAGACTGAATGAAAGAAAGAAAACTTAAGGCAGACACTATAAAAGCAATCCAATATCTTCACATCGTTTCCTTCCTCGACCTCCAAGTCTCACTCCATGGAACCACCCTTGACCATCGCTTTCGAACTGACAGTCCAGAAAGTCACAAATTTCTTGATAGAATTGTGTGTAATGATGGTGGTCTTCATTTTGGGCAGCAATCATGTGATTGGCCTTTGCAATATGTGAGGTTGTGTTTGTATCCATATCATCCTTCAATAAGACTAGTTTTCTGTAACAAAGGATGCAAAAGCTTCAAAGTTTGCATCTTGGGTCTTAATATGATCTTGCATGTTGCGGAGCTGGGTCATTTGAGCATCTTGCTTGATTAGTAGATTTTGAAGAAGCGAAGTGGTGGAGGATTGAACTTCATGAGCATTATTATTCCTCTAAACAATTACATGTTCCATATCCTGCATAGGCTTGTCGCCTACAACAGGTTGCTCAGTAGTGGATTCAATAAATTCGGTAGGATCGTCAAAATTAAACACCTTTCGTCCATGTTTTCACATCCTCAGGTAATAAATTTGACGTTCTTCTTCCAAGAAGTACCCCATATTTGTTAAGGTACGTTGGGAGAATTCTTGAATTGCACCTGGTGAGATGAACAGCGGGTTTGGCACACCAATGTCGAAAAAATTTAGGATTTTAGAGATCATGGATGTGTAACAGAAGGATGTGCCTTTATTAAACTCCATATTTAAACTGACATAAGAATATACACAAGATGGATTTTCGCACTATCCACTCTTGATTATCCTCATTTCTTAGGACGCAAAATATTAGAAACCAGCCATAAGAGTACCATTGGAACCATCTTGAGCTGGCAGACAGCTATACCCTCATGATAGTCTGTTGGCCTCGGAGATTGAGCATTTCATTGAGATGAGTATTCCACTCAAACTCCCTATGGATGTGGACATCCATTACCAAAGGATCAAATTCATCCTCAGCATCAGGATCACTAATTGTGATGTCAAATAGCCTCTTCCAAATGTCATCATTAAACTCACACTACTACGGAAAACCCATTTAACAACGGTTGCAAAAGATATATAATGACGTGGGCACAGGCGTTATTATGTAGAGTGTCGTTGTATATATGATACTTACAATCATGGCCAAGAAAGCGTTGTAATAAATTTGAAAGCGGGCTACTTATAATGACGGTTATTTTAAATACCCGCTGTTGTATGTCTTTTAATAAAATAACAAAATGCAACATTAGAACTATCTATAATGACGGTTATTTTAAAGAACCGTTGTTGTATACCACCTATAACGTCGGTTATTTTAAATACCCGTTGTTGTATGTCTTATAATAAAATAAAATAAAATTGCACCATTAGCACAAGAACAACAACAAGAACAACAAGAACATCAAGAACAACAATAAGAATAACAACAACAAGAACAACATCAATAACAACAACAAGAACAACATCAATTACATCAACAACAACAATAACAAGAAGAAGAAGAATAACAAGAACAAGAACAAGAACAAGAACAAGAACAACATTAATAAAAAAGAACAACAAAAACAACAATACTTAAAAAAGAACACTAACAACTAACATTGCTAACTCGATTTCTGAAATTTGTTCTGAAATTTGGTTTAGTAGAGAAATAGAGTATCGTAAATGAAAGATGATGTTTAAAGGTAGAAGATGTAGTTCGTCTAAGTTTTAGGTTTCATGCGGATCACTAATAGTAGTGTCTTGGCCGTTGATAATCACTAAATGGACGACCAGGATTTGTTTAAGGATAGTGAATAAACTCAATATGGTGCTACCTATAATGTTGGTAATGAGACTTGAAAAAACAAGTAAAAAAAATAAAAAATACTGGTGTTGTGACTTGAATCCGAGACAAGACGCTACCTATAATGATGGTTGGTTTAAATTACCCGTGGTGAAAGGTCTGTAAGCATTTTGAAAAAATAAGTAAAAAATGCTACCTATAATGTAGGTTGGTTTAAATACCTGTGGTTAAAGGTTTGTCAGCATTTTGAAAAAATAGAAAAGAAGTAACATTATTAAAATAAATTCAGAAAAATCTAAAAACACGAAATTTAATCTAATTAGGTAAAATAAGAATTTTGAGAATTTTTTGAAATTTTTTGAGACTATGAAAATAGTAAAAAATTCATTAAAAATAGAAAAAAGGATGAATTTGGGGTTTTGAGATTAATGACCACACCATTTTTCTGCTTTAGATGCACAAAGCAGATTTAAAAAAGGAGGCGATTTTCCCTAAGACCGATTTTTTGAAAAGCAAGACCTAAAGCTAAACTATATTCTATAATGACGGTTGAAAACATAACCGTGGTGAAAGGTTGAGGGCATTTTGAAAAAATATGAAAAAAAACATAAATGTTGGTGCTAGGAATTGAACACATGATCAGACGCTACCTATAATGACGGTTTTTTAAATACCCGTGGTGAAAGGCCTCACATTTTACCACGGTTGGAATATTAACCGTCATTAAAATCCTTTGAATGAGATTAAAAAATATGCACACATCTATTACAACGGTGTATAGGCAAGTCATTGTAAACCTAGCGTTGTTGTATGCACGTTTTGTAGTAGTGTCATATACCTTGTTTCTAATACTGAATTTGAAAGTATATCTATTCTGATTATGCAGTCTGAAATAGAACACTCAGACGAGATCTTCATTGTAGTCTTGTGACAATTGCAAAAAATAGTTGATTTGATGGTGTTCAACAATTCGAACCACGACAGGAATTTCCAAAGATCCGACCACTGCAGGCTTCCATACATGTTGTTTGATGACCAGGCGGTGCAGAAACCTTTCTCCAAATTCTGCCACGTAACTATATGAAACCAGTGATACCACTTTTTTTTTTGAAATGGTTGAGGATGTGGAAGTTTTTCACTTGCCACTTTTGTTTATAGAAATTTTGGGAGCCATTTGGATAAACTAAGAGGTAATTGATAGTGGTGTGATGTTTCCAGAGTCGAGTGGGTTCTTAAATCACTTATATAAACTACACCTCTTACTATTCCTATTACCAAGTATCAACGAGTTCCACGAATTAACTTTGACATCCACAACAATATCATCAACATTACAATGTGCATCTTCAAATAAAATTCTATTACGCATCCTCCAAACATGCCAACAAGTAATTAACCATATGGCAAACGACCGACCTGAACTTGAACTAGCATTAGCTTTCGCGAGCCAATCCGAAGCATGGAGACTACAGTTATTCTCCGCTATTCTTTCATAGCCCACCCAATCACAAATCTTTCCCCATATATTGACAGAAATGCAGCAGGTGAAGAAAAGGTGAGAAGAATATTCAACCTCGTGGAAGCAAAACGCACACACCATGTCATGGTCTCCTTCGATTACCCCTCTAGCCACCAAATTCAATATAGTGGGAAGTCTGTCCAACACCATCCTCCAAGCGAACACTTGCACCTTAATCGGAATATCCATCTCCCAAATCGACTTAAGGATGTTAGTTGTGTAGTCTTCTAACTCGTTATGGTTACCTGCACAATTCAGAGCATAGTAAAAAGAAGCAACAGAAATTTTTTTCGAAACGGTAGCCGTCCACTTCCACTCATCATTAGCTCCCTTGTATTTATAACTATTAATTAATATATACAAATTACTATATATCCAAGAAGAGATTATTGTGTTGGTAAAGTGACAAAATTCTATATACAATGCGTGAATCTACCAATTCATTACCTGTCATTTTACCGGATGCCGTCAAAAGTCATCAAAATTATAACATCTCTTCAGCGGAAATTCTTGAGGAATGGTTCTACACTTAAGGATGGCATACCTTGGATCTCATGGAGGACGATTTGCAAATCAAAGGAGTTAGGAGGGTTGGGTATTTTGGATGTTCAATGTTTGAATGAGGCCTTGCTAGCGAAATGGATTTGGAAGATTTCGAGTTCGAGGAAATATATTTGGCTGGACATTTTGAAGGCTAGATATGGAGCAGTGATGGCTAACTTAGTTCGTGGTGAGTGCAGAGTCGGACCGGTCATGGCGTCATTATGGTGGCGAGATATTGTTCGCCTATCTTGTAATTTTGGCAACGATTCATTTTTCCTTAATTTGGATGCGACTGTTGGTAGTGGTGAACGTACGTCATTCTGGTATTCTGCCTGGTGTTATAATAGACCTTTAGCCACCTTGTTTCCAGAGCTCCACCAAGTTGCAGTATTCCCTTGAAGCTTGGTGGTTGACAATGGCAGCTGGGTCGGAGAGACATGGCAGTGGAGAGTGG
Source organism: Lathyrus tuberosus (assembly GCA_022829125.1). Taxonomy (NCBI): domain Eukaryota; kingdom Viridiplantae; phylum Streptophyta; class Magnoliopsida; order Fabales; family Fabaceae; genus Lathyrus; species Lathyrus tuberosus. The sequence continues at coordinate 2,725,539 of JALAZF010000061.1, read as the reverse complement.
AGATTTTGGAAGGTATTGAAACTCAGCAATCATTACACCGATGGGAGAATCTTCGACAATTAATTCAACAAGTCGAGCTGCGCAGAGAGGATACAGACGGATTATCATGGAAGCTTGATGATGGGGAGTTTTCCGTTCATTCCGCTTACAAGTACTTGTTTGATAGGAAGTCAAGATCTTACAATATACCCCAGGAATTATCTACAGCGTTTAAACTTATTTGGTCTGCTTCCTCACCAATCAAAACGGTGGTGTTCGGATGGCGTTTACTTCACGATCGACTCCCTACGCGAGACAACCTTTTGGCTCGTCGCATCATCAATTCACCGCACGATGGAGCTTGTCCGTTTTGTTTTCAAGTGGAAGAAAATGCTACTCACCTATTACGTCACTGTCCAAAAACAATTATGGTGTGGAAGAATATTCTTGAATGGATTGGAGTTTCGACTCAGTTGGATGGAACCATGGTGGATCACCTCAGAAGTTGGATATCATCTCTATATATTGCAGGTGTGGCAGTAAAAAATGCAATAGGTTTGTGGCTTATTGTTTGTTGGCATTTGTGGAAGGTTAGGAATGATATTTTGTTCAATGATGCTTTTTGGATACAAGACTCTATAGTTTATAATATTATGATTATAGCTTGGAGGTGGATAGGTAGAAAATATACTTTTACTTGTAATTACTACGATTGGTTTAAATCACCTATAGATTTTTTGTAGGGTGGTTTTACGGTCGGTTTTGTAAATGGGTTTGGATACCCCTACTGTATCCTAGTTGAATATATTTGCTTAAAAAAAAAAAACTTGATAATTTTTTTAATATTATCAAATGAAATTATATGCGAAATAATTAATATAATAATTTAAAGTAGTGAGACTAATTATATCATAAATTTGTATAAAATGAAATTACATATTACAATATCTTAAAAAATACTAACAAACTATTAAGTAACCATCAAAACAATTATATTTTCGGTAGTAGTAGTTTGACACATTACCTTTATGTCGGAAATTATAACACTTGTTTAGGCACAATTTCAACAATAGTCCCAGACGAGCGAAGAGTATCTGAGTATGGGATAAATCCACAATTGTTTAAGCATATTTCTTTAACAATCATAAATCTTTCATTGCCCAAACCACAACTATAAACCCTTTCTTCTGTAGCAAATATTAAAACATTACCGTTCATAACTGTAAACCCTCTAACATTAGGATCTTTCTCATTCAATCTCAATGCTCTCACTCTTGTTTTTAAAACTTTTTGCCATAAACCAGTCTGATAATCTTGTAAAAACCAAATGCTGAAAACAGAATTTTGTAATTTTACCAAACAAATGGAGCTACTCGAACTTGTTGCTTTACCCCAATTGAATATGCCCATGTTACACATCTTGTGACACCCTTTTATAGCTTGTCTTGGCATCTTAAGCATACTTGAAATTCCATTATCTAAATTATAAGACATGATATATGGTTTATAATAAGGACTAGATTTATCAAAGTAACGACCACTATCTGAAATAAAATGCAGAGCTCTGTTGTAAAAAACACGCATGTCAAAATTCATATTCCTACCACCAGGTAAAAAATCCTTTTCCATAGTTTTCCATACCCCCTCCTTCCCATGATAAACATTGCAAGCATAAGAAGTTTGCATCCATTCGGTTATATTTTCAAATAGAAACACTTTATAATCTTCTGAAGAGCAATTTAACATAATATTTATGTTAGAAGGATTGTGGCTTCTTTGAAGCGACTCGATGATTGGAATACAACATTTAGAGTTTGTGATTGGATTGCATATAAAAAAGTCAATTTCTTCGTCAGCAATGGTATGACAAAGAACTAAACCATTGCTGGAATCTAAAATACAAACTGAATTTGATAAGAAACTCAAAACATTACTAGGAATACCTGAAGATTGTTGGTATTTTGGTAGAGCATGTAACTCTACCATTTTATAGTAACTTTGACTTGTTTTTTCAGGTTGAATGAAAAAACATGTGTCTTCTCTTTCTATCGAATTCCTAAATTGCTTTGTTTTGAAAACATTTTCATTTGGAAAATTAGAGAATGAATGACAAGTCAATTTGAACTTGCAAATACTCTTCGCTGGTAGCCAAGAAAATATTTCAAAAGCGTTGTCTTGAGAAAATGCCATGTTGTTGAGAATAGTTAAAAATAAAAGAGGAATAAATTAAAAGCACAAGAGCTAGAAGTGAGTGGATGCGTGGAGAAAAAAAGAATGACAGTTTATAGCACAAGACTGGGAAGAGAGTGGATGGGTGGAATAAAAAAGAATAGAGTAAGAAAAGAATAACCGTTTATAGATCAAATAGGATACATTTCATAGTTTGTAGATGAGAGTATTTATATGAACCCAAGCCTTCGCATTTAAAGCGTTGCAAATGGAAAAAAATCTTTCTCACTGATTACTTCTTTTCAAAGGTAGAATAAATCTCAAATAATATTTGATAATAAATTTTAAAATTTGAAAAAGAGTTTTAAAGCAATTATGAATGTTTGACCGGAAAACATGAACAAACACGTCTACTAGATATATGAATTAAGTGTGAAAAGATTTATTTCAAATAACAAATGTTTAAGGTTTTTAATATTTTTATATAACTCTTCAATCTATCATATACCAAATTTTGGATCTACATTCTTCAATCTATCATATACCAAATTTTGGATCTACATTCTTCAATCTGCCAGAAAATTCAATCTGCCAGTAAATAGGACAGATATTTAAGTCACATGACCTCTTACTTATATTTACAATTGATTTTAATTTTAGAGGTGAATAGCCTATTTTATAACCCCATTTAATTTTCTTAACTTTATGCAATAAGTTTGATAAATTTTTTTACTAGGGGTGTAATCGGTTCAGTTTAAATCATTTTTTCTCTAAAAATTGTCCGAACCGATGATATCTCCATCGGTTTGCTATGTTTTAATTTTTAGTGTTTTTTAAAAATGGAATTAAACCAATTAGTTTGGTTTGATTCGGTTTTGTTTGGTTAGGTTGATCGGTTTACAGTTTTTTTTCAAATATTATAGATACTAAAATTTGCATGATTAATTCATAATTGATGTAAAAATGATAAAATCTTACAGATTTGTAAAAAAATAAAAATAAAAATAAATTTACATATTTTATTTATTGCTTTTCTAGTCAAACATCCTCATTTGGTTATATATACCTTTAATAATTCAATATGCGCTTATCTCTTATTTTAGAAAATGGTTATTATTATTAAATAATAAAAAGTTGCTGATTTGGGGAAAACATATTCAAATTAACTTAAAAAAAAATCCAAATAATTATAATTTATAATCAAATACAGTACTTTTTGAAATTTATTCTACTTTTGCAAAAAAATATTAATTCAGCAAATTAAATTTTGATTAGCATCCATATATATGATATTGCTAACATCTTTTTGTAATATATAAGTAACCACTTCTATAAACTATTATATGTATCCTATTATCTGATCCTTGTTGATACCAACTTCTTCGTTACTTTTTCTTTCCATCATTTAATTCGTCTTGTGTCACAATTCAATTCGTTTTGCACCATTCTCAACAACATGGACGTTTTTGAAGAAATTACTTTTGAAATAGTTTCTTGGCTACCGGCAAAGAGCATTTGTAAGTTCAAATCAACTTGTCATTCATTTTCTAGTTTTTCAAAAGAAAATCTTTTCAAAACAAAACAATCTCAAAATTTGTTTGAGAAAGGTGACACATGTTTTTTCATTCAACCCGAACAAATAAGTCAAAGATATAATAAAAAGGTAGAATTTCAAACTTTACCGAAATACCAACCATCATCGGGTATTCCTAATCATGTTTTGAGTTTTCTCTCAAATTCCTTTAGTGTCTTAGATTCTAGGAATGGATTGGTTTTTTGTCACATTATTAATGATGATCCAATTGATATTTTCTTATGTAACCCAATTACAAAGTCTTGGTTCTCTATTCCTATTCCATAGTCACTTCAAAACAACAATAAGCTTGCTAGTATGAATATCATGTTAGATTGCTCACTAGATGACTACAAAGTGTTTCTCTTTGAAAATACTTCAGAATGGTTTCCAACTTGTTATGTATGCAATGTTTATTATGGGAAGGAAGGTGAGTGGAAAACTATGAAAAACACTTTTTTACCGGGTGGTAGGAACATGAAATTTGACATGCATGTGTTTTATAAAGGATCCATTCATTTTATTTCAGATAGCGGATGTTACTTGTTAAAATGAAGTCCTTTTTATAAGCCGTATATAATGTCTTATAATCTAGATAATGGAATCTCAAGAATGCTAAAGTTGCCAAGACAAGCTCTAAAAGGTTGTCATATGGAGTGTAACATGGGGATATTCAATTGGGGTAAGGTGACAAGTTCTTATAGCTTTATTTGTTTGGTGAAATTAAAAAGGTGTGTTATTACTATTTGGGTTTTAAAAGATTATGAGTCGGGGTTTTGGCAAAAGGTATTGAAGGCAAGAGTGAAATCATTTGGATTGAAGGAAAAAGATATGAATGTTACCTGATTTATCATTATGAATGGTTCTTTTAGTTTTTTCAACCGAAGAAAAAATCTATAGTTGTAATTTGGATTATGAAAATTTTATGATGGTCGAAGAAATATGCCAACACAATTGTGAATTTAACACCCGCTTTATCTCCTACTCAGATACCTTTCGTTCGTGTGGAATTAATGTTGAAATTATACTTTTCAGAGGCGAATTTTGTGACCCGGAGCTGTGCCTAACCCGCATTAAATTTTACATTTGGTGGTGGATTCTTACTTTAGATAGAAGATATTTGAATTGTTCTTTTTATGAGTGGCACAAGTATCCTCTTCAATTTTTGTAATTGATTTGTTTTGGGGCTGTATTTTTTGACTGGTGGTATACATTGTTCTGATATATATTTATACCTGGCTTATCAAAAAAAAGAATTGATGTTGCTTAAAAGGATTGATGTACACAAAATTGAAGAAAACATACCAGTTTTATTAGAATTATAAATGCGTGTAAGTTTGCATAGTATATTTCGATAAACTTTAGTATCTTATTTAATTTAAAACAAATACAAAGCATAATTATTTTTGGACTTTGGATTTATCATCTTTATAAAATTTTATACACTTTCCCTTAAATTGGAAATATTTAAAATATTTTCTACTAAATTTATTTTCTGAATTTGCCCATCTTAATGCATATAGTGGTATAATATCTTCAAGTTTTATTTTGTATTTGTTCTAGAAATTTTTTCTCATTCTTATTCGTTAAATTTAATAGATTTTTTATAAACAATTTTGAAATAAAACAAATTCCATTTTTAGTAAAAAATATATTTAACAAAAATTATAGAAAAAAATATTAAAGTAGCAGTTACTAAAAATAATAAATTCAACTATTGATGGTGGAGGTCGGAAATTCTATCATTAAGGAGAATAGTGTGTCCTTTTGGTGGAGGAATTTATGCGGTTTGGAAAAAAATGTTCCGGAGAATTGTTTTGTTTCTAATTGTAAATTTTCAATTGGTAATGGTTTCTCTCTCTTTTTGGTTCTCTTGGTGGATAGGGGAGTATTGTTTAAAGATTTATTTTCCTATTCTTTTTCACATGTCTCATCTTAAAGGAGTTTCGGTGGCGTGTATGGGTGGTTGGCAAGAGGAGAGGTGGTTGTAGGGAGATTTCGGGATTGTCGGGCCGGTTTTTGGTGATGCAGCCTTGGAGTTGCATCGTTTGCGTTTATTGTTGGACCAAGTTCGCAATAGTTAGCTTTCAAGAATGAGAGTTATTCGCAACAGCTTCAATGATTTGAGTTTGTCTAAAAGAGATTCATTAAAGTCATTTATTGTGGTGGTTGTGGTTTGTTTGTGAGTGAAGTTGTTGTTATGGTTGTTGTGAAAGTCCCACATCGAAAACTATTTACTAAATGAAAGTGCTTATATATGTTACTTGTCAATCATATAACAAATGAAATAATATATGGGCCAGAAAGAATGGACTTATAATAGGCTTGTGTGTGTTTGTTTGTGGCCCAATTAAAATAATTTTTAAAATAACAATTTGTTTAAAATAGAATTAAAAATAATTTCAGAAAAAAATATTAATAAAAATAAATAAAAAAATTAAAGAAAAACAAAGCCTATTAAATAAAAATAATTAAAGAAAAAATTAAATAAATAAAAAAATTATAAATAAAATAAAATCTAAAAAAATTAAATAAAAAAAAAACTAAAAAAAACTAAATAAAAAAAATTAAAAAAGGGGGTATAAGAGTCATTTCACAAAACCTATTAATGAAGTGGAATTTCTTCTCATTAAAAAATTAAAAAAATGACTGCCACATCATTATTTTTTATGATGTGGCCTGATGAAGGTCTAAATGGTAAATTTTAAAATTTGATAAGCCCAATCTTGCAACTTTTTTTTTTCGCATGGGGGTTTTTCAAAACACGCTCATATGGCAGGGGTGAAAATAGGTATTAACCCTACTTTAAAAAAATCACATACAAAATACAATTAAGTGCTTATATATATATTAACAATATGCATATTAATTAAATTATATTTAAGATATGATATGAAATATTACTTTAAATATTAAATATATATTATTTAAAAAATTACTTCTATAACATTTTTATTAAAAAAATAAATATTATAATATATATATATAATATAAATTAATAATGATGATCTATTAGTGGTTTCTACAATTTCAAGTCATAGAGGGACATGTTTCTTATGTATTAACTCAATGTGGAGAAATAAAGTTGTATTCTTTGTTAACATTTACTCGGGTTGTAGTATATTAGAAAAAAGAAGACTTTGGTCTGAGTTAATTGAATTAAAAGCTAAGAATCATCGGGCTAGCTGGGTGATAAGTGGTGACTTTAATGCCATTAAGGACTCAGTGGAAAGATTTGGCAGAGGTAGGGAGAACAAGGCAGAAATGAGGGAGTTCAAAGATTTCATAGATGCTATAGAACTTGAAGATCTTCCCGTGTCGGGAAATAAATTTTCATACTGCAACCACGACGGTTCCAGTATGAGCAGAATTGATAGATTTATCATTTATGGGGACATTGTCAACAATTGGAATACTGTGTATCAATTTGTGGGTCGGCGGATATTTCTGAACATCATCCCGTTTGGCTAAAAGGGAGGAATACAAATTGGGGGCCTAAGACTTTTAAGGTCTTTGATTCATGGTTTGATCACCCAAATTTCTTGGACTTTGTATAGAAGGAATGGGAATCTTTTAAGGTTGAGGGGAGTGCATCTCAAATCTTAACCAAGAATTTTCAACTGTTACGGGCTAGACTACGCTGGTGAAACATCCATGTTTTTGGATGGATTGATCTGCAAGTTGAGAATCACACAGAGATTATTAATAAAGTGGAGGAGGATCTGTCTAATTCTGGAGGAATAATATCAGTGGAATCTCTCAATGAAAGAGGTATAGCGCAGAGAGAATTGTGGAAGGCCTTGAAGTTGAAGGAGAGCTTTCTGCATCAAAAATCCAGAGTTAATTGGATCCAAAAGGGAGATTTGAACTCAAAGTTCTTTCATAACTCACTCAAATACAGAGCTAGGAGGAATAATATTACTTCAGTCAGACAGGGGGAAGAGATTATAGAGGATGTCAGTCGTATTAAATTGAATATTAAAGAGCATTTCAAAGGCATGTTCAGCAAACCCAATATTTCTCGTCCATATCTCAATCTAGATGGTATGTCGAAATTATCTAGTGAGGATAGTTTGATGCTGGAGAGAGATTTTGAGGAGGATGAAATTCTGTATGCAATTAGGAGTTGTTCACCGGACCGTAGCCCAGGCCCTGATGGCTTCAGTTTGGGTTTTATTCAAAGATGTTGGGAGGTGATTCAATTTGATTTCACTAACTGTTTACAAGAATTCTTGAGAACTGATAAACTTCCAAAAGGCTATGACTTCTTTTTTTCTTACTTTGATTCCAAAAGTCGACAATCCTTAGAATTTAGAAGATTACCCTTCCATATGTTTAATCGGTTGTGTTTATAAAGTGATATCCAAACTGATGGCAGATAGGATCAGGATGGTTATCGGTAAATTGATATCAAAATCTCAGTCAGCTTTTATACCCGGTCGACAGATTTTGGATGGTGTTTTAATTCGGAATGAAATCATTGATCTTGCTAAAAGGAGAAAACAAAGCTGGGTCTTTCTGAAGGTAGATTTTTCTAAGGCTTACGATTGTGTCGACTGGACTTACTTGAAACAAATTTTAGTTGCGACGGGGTTTGGTCAGCAATGGATTAGTTGGTTGAATGGGGGAGTTTTTAAGAGTTTCATGTCTGTATTGGTTAATGGCAGTCCCACTTCTGATTTTGAGGTGCACTGTAACACCCCACTTTCCCATTTTATAAAATATACGAATATTACAGATAAAATCAGAGTTTTAAACTTTATAAGTAGGATGCTACACCAATAAAACCAACATCAAAACTTCTTTCATTAAATGAAAACAAAGCAGCGGAAATAATTATTTCATAAGTTCACGGCACACTTGCCAAAATACTCCAAAACTCCACATAAACTCGTGGTCCTCAAAATATTGAATTTAAAAGAGATACGTAACAAAAATTCAATACAAAATTACAACTAATAAAATCCACCAAGGAAGTAACCACAGAACCAATAGATGGAGTTTCAATCGCCATCCTCTGATCTAGAGTAGACGGCACAATCCCTAATCTCTTCACACAATCAACAGAAATAAACGAGTGGGTTGCACCCGGGTCAATGATAGCAATCAAAGGAATGTCATTAATAAAACAAGTACCTTTGACAGAACGCTTCTCATCGATGGATTGGGCTCCCACTAAGGCAAACACCTTCCCACTAGCCTGAGACTTCTTTGGCTTCTCACAGTGGGTGCTGATATGACCCTTCTCTCCACAGTTATAACAGGTAGGCATAGTGGCTTTACAATCAGCTATAACATGACCTAGTCGACCACACTTGAAACACTTCTTCACTTCATTAGGACAATTATTAGCACGGTGACCCGCGCCACCACATCTGAAACACTTGAGAGTATCAGGAGCCACTCCTTCCCCTTTTGGTTTCTTTTCTGCTGCAGCTTTCTGTTTCCCCTTATCAGTTGGAGCACTGTAAGGAGTACCTCCAAACCTCTGCTTACCCTTTTTCTCATTCACAGCTTTGTAATGAGCAATCCTGGCTCTGTTATCATTGTCATAGATTCTGCTTCTGCTTACCAGCTCTGGATAATTTCTTATCTTTTGACAAGCAATGCCCAGTTTGATCTCGGGACGCAGCCCATTCTCGAACTTTAAGCATTTCGAATTCATAGCCTCCTCCGTATTGTAATGAGCACAATACTGTACCAACTCTTCAAACCGAGCAGCATATTCAGCAACAGTAATGCTACCCTGTTTCAGTTCCAGGAATTCAATCTCCTTTGCACTACGAATATATTCCGAAAAATACTTTTCCAAAAACACAGTCTGAAACACTGTCCAAGTAATCTCAGTCCCCGCAGCTTCCAACCTCTAACGACTATTGTCCCACCAGGCTTCAGCCTCTCCTTCCAACATATGAGTGCCAAACCGTACCTTCTGAGCATCACTGCATCCCATGTTCCTGAAGATCTTCTCAACAGCCTTCAGCCATTTCTGTGCAGCCTCTGGGTCCAAAATACCTCCCTCATATGTAGGCGGCTTATTGCTCTGGAACTGAGCTAAGTCACGGAACTGCGTTAAGTCACGGAACTGCGCACCTCCAGCCTGATTAGTGTTCTCTATCGCTTGTGCCATGGCTTGCATAGCAGCAGTAAGAGCAGCATCATTCCTTCCTGCCATACTGTTCAACAAACAACATACGGTCAGAACATACAACTCGCTCCTATTCTAAGGACAAACTCTACTACTCAACCTGGCCAGACGGACAGACCTGCTCTGATACCAATTGTAACACCCCACTTTCCCATTTTATAAAATATACGAATATTACAGATAAAATAAGAGTTTCAAACTTTATAAGTAGGATGCTACACGAATAAAACCAACATCAAAACTTCTTTCATTAAATGAAAACAAAGCAGCGGAAATAATTATTTCATAAGTTCACGGCACACTTGCCAAAATACTCCAAAACTCCACATAAACTCGTGGTCCTCAAAATATTGAATTTAAAAGAGATATGTAACAAAAATTCAATACAAAATAACAACTAATAAAATCCCCAAAATTCACGTGTTACGTATTAGAGCGACTCCTACGACTCGAACAGGCAACACGCAGTCCAAGCAACTCAAGTACCTGGATTATCTGTACTTCCGACGAAGCACAGACACAACAACAACAGAGGGGTGAGAACTACATTCAATAATAAAAGGCAAATAACACATGATAAGAGTAGTTACTCGCACAATCATACAATCACATAATCACGACCTACTTGTCACTTTAAATCATAATTTAATCAACATATAATAGTAATGCAATTCGACTCAACAACAGACACAATGCATGTGGTACCAAAATCACCATGGCTCATTCAATCGAACCCGGATAAATCACATACACCCCTACTTGGCAATGATTTATCCCACCACACTCCACATTGGAGTTCGGATGAATCACATACACTCCTCCTGAGCAATGATTCATCACCACCGCCACACCTTGCATGCATGACATCAATATGCATATAATTCATGTATAATCATAATCATACATTTCCACGATCCTCCTGATCACAATCAATAAATAACAGCACAGGAAACACCTCACATGACATTAATTAGCTAATTACTAATTAATTCACCAAAATTACTAAATCAATTATTTTATTGCTAATCCAACATTTCTCCAGGTCTGACCCTCTCAAACCAAAAGAAACCACTACGGATGTGAAAACGGGATAGAAATCGCGAAACGGTAAAATTCTGCACACTCGCTGACCATACGCGTATTGCCTGGTGCCATACGCGTATTGTCCAGCTCGCTCGCCCAACCATACGCGTATCCTACGCGTATGCCCTACCTATTACGCGTATGGGCAGAGACTTATTTTTCCATCAAATTCCATTTCCAGACCCAATACGCGTATTCCCTCCTCATACGCGTAAGGCCAGACCTCCATAAGCGTACCGTTACGCGTATGGGCAGAGGGTCGTGCCAATCATCCTTTTTGGCTGTCCCATACGCGTAATGACCATTGTCGTACGCTTATTGCCTTTCATGATACGCGTAAGACCAGATCTATTATGCAAATTCAATTTCCCCACACCAGTTTGGGTTCTGCTACGGGATCCTCACTTTTCCACTCTAATTCAGTCCTAAACTTGTTTCTACATCAATTTTAGGACCTATAATCTCATCTTACCATTTCACCTATCATTACTACATTAGAATTTTAGGTTTTAGATCTAATTCGTCTTCTCAACCTGCATCAAAACCAGATCTGCAATACATGCATCTATACAGCAGCAAAACACCATACAATTACATATCTCATGACAGAGCAAAGGAATTCATACAATTCATCATAATTTTGACCATATCACAACAGATTCACAAACAGAATTCATGCATCCAAAATCCTACGAGGGAAAGGACCCCTCACTACCCTTTCACGTTATTATCACCTGTATTGAACCCATTCTCCCCCTTACCTCGAATCCCTGACCAAATTCCTGCGAAAATTTGATGAAGATGGGTACCATAGCTCTCCCTTATTCTTCCCTTCTCCTTAGCCTTTCTCCTTCTCTCTCTAAATTCTGATTATGGTTAACCCCTCACTAATTCTCACTAAACCAGCTTAATGACTAAACTGCCCTTCCTATTTTCCATCAGCCCATTATCTAATTAATTAAATTAGATTTTAATTTACTAATAATAATAATAATAATAATAATAATAATAACCATAATAATAATAATATGAAATATACTAATAATAATAATAATAATAATAATAACAATAAGTTCCATGTTACTATTAATGGACACACCCCCACCTTATCACTATTAACATTACCCCTTCGCACTCAGACACCCCCTAAATAAGGCCAAACAACGGAAAATAAAACACGACAATTAAATAATTTAAATTGGGGTGTTACAACTCTCCCCCACTTAAATTATTTTCGTCCTCGAAAATGTACCTGATGGAAATAGCTCTGGATACGACTCTCGCATCCTGCTCTCCCATTCCCAGGTCACACTTCCGCCAGCAGCTCCTCCCCAAGCCACTCTCACCAGGTGTATCTCCTTTCCTCTGAGTTGTTTCATCTTGCGATCCTCGATCCTTATCGGCATCGCCTCCACAATAAGATTATCCTGGATCTGCACCTCATCCATCGGGATAACATGAGATGGATCAGATACATACTTTCGAAGTTGCGACACATGAAACACGTCATGCAAGTTCAAAAGTTCAGGCGATAACGCCACCCTATAAGCAACTGCACCAACTCTCTGCTAGATCTGATACGGTCTAATAAACTTAGGATCCAGCTTCTTTGATTTCAATGCACGTCCAACACCGGTCACTGGGTTAACTCTCAGTAACACGTGATCACCTTCACTCAATTCCAAGTCTTTCTTCTGATTATCATGATAGCTTTTCTGCCTACCCAGATACATTTTCATCTTCTCGCGGATCATCTGAATTGTCTCAGTAGTCTGTTGCACAATCTCAGGTCCAAGCACCACATTCTCACCTGTTTCATACCAACACAGAGGCGTCCTACACCTCCTACCATACAAAGCTTCGAAAGGTGTCATTCCAATGCTAGAATGGTAACTATTGTTATACGTGAACTCTATTAATGGCAAATGAGTTTCCCACGCACCACCTTTCTCCAACACACAGGCTCACAACAAATCTTCCAACGACTGAATAGTCCTCTCTGACTGACCATCAGTCTGTGGGTGATAAGCCGAGCTCAACTTCAATTTAGAACCCAATGCTTCCGGCAAGCTCTTCCAAAATTCCAAAGTAAACCTCGGATCTCTATACGACAATATGCTCGATGGAACACCATGTAACTTCACAATTATCCTGATATAAATCTCCGCCAGCTTTGACAACGGGAAACTGATGTTAATTGGTATAAAATGTGCGGATTTCGTAAGTCGATCCACCACTACCCAAATAGCATCAAAGCCTCTCGCCGTATTTGGCAACCAAGTAACAAAATCCATAGTAATACTGTCCCATTTCCATTCCAGAATCTCTAACGGTTGCATTAATCCCGAAGTCTTCTGGTGCTCTACTTTTGACGTCAAACAAGCATAGAGAAACTGAGCTATGTCCCTCTTCATACCGGACCACCAAAACAACTTCTTCAAGTCATGATACATTTTCGTAGCTCCTGGATGAATACTCAAGCTACTCCGGTGGCTCTCCTCTAAGATCGCTTTCTTTATTTCCGCATTATCCGGCACACAAATTCTGCCCCGGAATCTCAATACCCCAACATTATCCACTTTAAAGTCACTATCAGAATCATTGCTTCCTGTAGGCATCAGGTCCACCAGCTTCACATCAAGCTTCTGATTTTCTTTAATTACATCCAAAAAGTCATTATTAACCTTTAGCATACCCAATCTAACACTCTCCGGTGTAGTTTCACAAACCATACTCAAGTCTCTGAACTGTTCAATCAACTCCATTTCTTTCACCATCAATGCAGACATATGAATTGTCTTTCGACTGATAGCATCTGCTACAACATTAGCTTTTCCCGGATGGTAACTCAAATTAAAATCTTAATTCTTCAAGAACTCTAACCACCTCCTCTGCCTCATATTCAACTCCTTCTGATCGAATAAATATTTCAGACTCTTGTGGTCGCTGAATACTTCAAATCTTGATCCATACAAATAATGTCGCCAAATTTTTAATACAAAAACCACTACAGCTATTTCAAGATCATGAGTAGGATAGTTCCTCTCATGCACCCTCAACTGTCGTGAAGCATATGCCACCACTTTGCCATCTTGCATTAACACACCGCCTAATCCCATCCTAGACACATCACAATACACTACAAAAGGATCATTTGGACTTGGTAGAATTAACACTGGCGCTGTAGTCAATTTCTTCTTCAGTTCCTCAAAACTTTCCTCACAAGCAGCATCCTAAACAAAAGCTTGATTCTTTCTGGTTAGCTGAGTCAATGGTAACGCGAAATTAGAAAACCCTTCAATGAATCTTCTATAGTAACCTGCCAAACCCAAGAAGCTTCTAATCTCTGTTGCTATCTTCGGAGCTTCCCACTGAAGTACTGCATTTACTTTAGATGGGTCCACCGTTATGCCATCACCGGAAATAACATGACCTAAGAAACTCACAGTCCTCAACCAGAATTCACATTTTGAGAACTTTGCGAACAATTTATTATCCTTCAACACCTGCAATTCAATCCTCAAATGTTCTGCGTGATCCTCGTCAGTCTTAGAATAAATTAGTATATCATCAATAAATACCACAATAAACTGATCCAAATAAGAGTGAAAGATACGGTTCATATATTCCATAAACACACCCGGCGCATTAGACACTCCGAAAGGCATTACTACATATTCGTAATGTCCATAGCGGGTCCTGAACGCCGTCTTCTGAATATCACCTTCTTTTACTCTAATCTGATGGTAACCCGACCTCAAATCAATTTTGTTGAACACACGAGCTCCTACCAGCTGATTCATTAAGTCATCAATCCTCGGAAGTGGATACTTATTTTTAATGGTCACTTTGTTCAACTGGCGGTAATCGATGCACAGACGCATACTACCATCCTTCTTCTTCACCAACAACATTGGAGCTCCCCACGGCGACACACTTGGTCTAATAAAGTTCTTATCAAGCAATTCTCCAATCTGAGACTTCAACTCTGCTAATTTTGATGCCGACATCCTATACGGCGCCATGGATATGGGTCTAGTACCAGGACCAAGATCATTAGTAAATTCAACTTTTGTCGTCGGAGGCAACTCTGAAATGTCATCTGGAAATACTTCAGGAAATTCGTTCACCACTGGTAACTCATTAACCGAAGTCTTACTTTCGACAAATAACGAGGCAAACGCTGCAAACATCTTAGCTTTATTCTCCAACAATGTCCTCAACTCCCTACTAGATAATGAATCCGCTAATGCTTCCTCTTTAGGAGTAAGAAACAATAACGTCTTCCTAAAGCAATCAATATAAACTTGGTTGAACTCCAACCAATTCATTCCTAAAATAACATCGAGATTACCGAGTGGCAAACAAATCAAGTATACTCTGAAATCTCTACCAAACATAGTCAGCGGACACTTCAAACACACCAAGGAAGTAACCACAGAACCAATAGATGAAGTTTCAATCGGCATCCTCTGATCTAGAGTAGACGGCACAATCCCTAGTCTCTTCACAGAATCAACAGAAATAAACGAGTGGGTTGCACCCGTGTCAATGATAGCAATCAAAGGAATGCCATTAATAAAACAAGTACCTTTGACAGAACGCTCCTCATCGGTGGATTGGGCTCCCACCAAGGCAAACACCTTCCCACTGGCCTGAGACTTCTTTGGATTCTCACAGTGGGTGCTGATATGACCCTTCTCTCCACAGTTATAACAGGTAGGCATAGTGGCTTTACAATCAGCTATAACATGACCTGGTCGACCACACTTGAAACACTTCTTCACTTCATTAGGACAATTATTAGCATAGTGACCCGTGCCACCACATCTGAAACACTTGAGATTATCAGGAGCCACTCCTTCCCCTTTTGGTTTCTTTCCTGCTGCAGCTTTCTGTTTCCCCTTATCAGTTGGAGCACTGTAAGGAGTACCTCCAAACCTCTGCTTACCCTTTTTCTCATTCACATCTTTGTAATGAGCAATCATGTCTCTGTTATCATTGTCATAGATTCTGCTTCTGCTTACCAGCTCTGGATAATTTCTTATCTTTGGACAAGCAATGCCCAGTTTGATCTTGGGACGCAGCCCATTCTCGAACTTTAAGCATTTCGAATTCATAGCCTCCTCCGTATTATAATGAGCACAATACTGTACCAACTCTTCAAACCGAGCAGCATATTCAGCAACAGCCATGCTACCCTGTTTCAGTTCTAGGAATTCAATCTCCTTTGCACTACGAATATCTTCCAGAAAATACTTTTCCGAAAACACGGCCTGAAACATTGTCCAAGTAATCTTAGTCCCCGCAGCTTCCAACCTCTGACGACTATTGTCCCACCAGGCTTCAGCCTCTCCTTCCAGCATATGAGTGCCAAACCGTACCTTCTGAGCATCACTGCATCCCATGGTCCTTAAGATCTTCTCAACAACCTTCAGCCATTTTTGTGCGGCCTCTGGGTCCAAAATACCTCCCTCATATGTAGGCGGCTTATTGCTCTGGAACTGAGCTAAGTCACAGAACTGCTCACCTCCAGCTTAATTAGTGTTCTCTACCGCTTGTGCCATGGCTTGCATAGCAGCAGCAAGAGCAGCATCATTTCTTCCTGCCATACTGTTCAACAAATAACATACGGTCAGAACACACAACTCGCTCCTATTCTAAGGACAGACTCTACTACTTAACCTGGCCGGACGGACCGACCTGCTCTGATACCAATTATAACACCCCACTTTCCCATTTTATAAAATATACGAATATTATAGATAAAATCAGAGTTTCAAACTTTATAAGTAAGATGCTACACCAATAAAACCAACATCAAAACTTCTTTCATTAAATGAAAACAAAGCAGCGGAAATAATTATTTCATAAGTTCACGGCACACTTGCCAAAATACTCCAAAACTCCACATAAACTCGTGGTCCTCAAAATAATGAATTTAAAAGAGATACGTAACAAAAATTCAATACAAAATAACAAGTAATAAAATCCCCAAAATTCCCGTGTTACGTATCAGAGCGACTCCTACGACTCGAACAGGCAACACGCACTCCAAGCAACTCATGTACCTGGATTATCTGTACTTCCGACGAAGCACAGGCACAACAACAACAGAGGGGTGAGAACTACATTCAATAATAAATGACAAATAACACATGATAAGAGTAGTTTCTCACACACAATCATACAATCACATAACCACGACCTACTTGTCACTTTCAATCATAATTCAATCAACATATAATAATAATGCAATGCGACTCAACAACAGACACAATGCATGTGGTACCAAAATCACCATGGTTCATTCAATCGAACCCGGATAAATCACATACACCCCCACTTTGCAATGATTTATCCCACCACACTCCACATTGGAGTTCGGATGAATCACATACACTCCCCCTGAGCAATGATTCATCACCACCGACACACCATGCATGCATGACATCAATATTCATATAATTCATGTATAATCATAATCATACATTTCCACGATCCTCCTGATCACAATCAATACATAACACCACAGGAAACACCTCACATGACGTTAATTAGCTAATTACTAATTAATTCACCAAAATTACTAAATCAATTATTTTATTGTTAATCCTACATTTCTCCAGGTTTGACAACTACCCCAACCTCTAAAACCAAAAGAAACCACTTCGGATGCGAAAACGGGAAAGAAATCGCGAAACGGTAAAATTCTGCACACTCGCTGGCCATACGCGTATTGCTTGGTGCCATACGCGTATTGTCCAGCTCGCTCGCCCAACCATACGCGTATCCTACGTGTACCGTCTCTCCTCCCACCCTGCCATACGCGTATGCCCTACCTATTATGCGTATGGGCAGAGACCTATTTTTCCATCAAATTCCATTTCCAGACCCAATACGCGTATTCCCTCCTCATACGCGTAAGGCCAGACCTCCATACGCGTACCGTTAAGCGTATGGGCAGAGAGGGTCATGCCAATCCTCCTTTTTGTCCCTCCCATACGCGTAATGACCATATTCGTACGCGTATTACCTTTCCTGATACGCGTATGGCCAGATCTATTACGCAAATGCAATTTCCCCACACGAGTTTGGGTTCTACTACGGGATCCACACTTTTCCACTCCAATTTAGTCCTAAACTTGTTTCTACATCAATTTTAGGACCTATAATCTCATCTTACAATTTCACCTATCATTACTACATTAGAATTTCAAATTTTAGATCTAATTCGTCCTCTCAACCTGCATCAAAACCAGATCTGCAATACATGCATCTATACAGCAGCAAAACACCATACAATTACATATCTCATGACAGAGCAAAGCAATTCATACAATTCATCATAATTTCGACCATATCACAACAGATTCACAAACAGAATTCATGCATCCAAAATCCTACGAGGGAAAGGACCCCTCACTATCCTTTCACGTTATTATCACCTGTATTGAACCTATTCTCCCCCTTACCTCGAATCCCTGACCAAATTCCTGCAAAAATTTGATGAAGATGGGTGCCCTAGCTCTCCCTTATTCTTCCCTTCTCCTTAGCCTTTCTCCTTCTCTCTCTAAATTCTGATTATGGTTAACCCCTCACTAATTCTCACTAAACCAGCTTAATGACTAAACTGCCCTTCCTATTTACCATCAGCCCATTATCTAATTAATTAAATTAGATTTTAATTTACTAATAATATTAATAATAATAATATCCATAATAATAATAATATGAAATATAATATTAATAATAATAATAATAATAATAATAACAATAAGTTCCATGTTACTATTAATGGACACACCCCCACCTTATCACTATTAACATTACTCCTTCGCACTCAGACACCCCCTAAACGAGGCCAAACAATGGAAAATAAAACATGACGATTAAATAATTTAAATTGGGGTGTTACATGCACCGTGGATTACGGCAGGGCGATCCGTTATCCCCTTTCTTATTTGCCATTGTCGTTGAAGGTTTTGTTTTTCTTGTCAAAAGGGCTTCCAAACTGGGTACGCTGCAGGGGTTCCAGATAAACAATGAATTTAGTTATGAGTTGCTGCAGTTTGCCGATGATACAGTTATACTAAGTAATTGAGCATGGTCAAATTTATGGGCATTTAAGGCAATTCTTAAAGGCTTTGAACTCGTGTCAGGGCTAACGGTCAACACGGGAAAGACAAGGTTGTTTGGAATTAATGTGGAGAACAATTTCCTTAGAGCGGTGTATCGCGATTTTTTTGGTCTTTAATCACTATCACTTCGGTACTACAGTTCGATTCATTTTTTATCCTATTGAGCTGATTAAGGAAGGGAAATAGATTTCTCCAATTAACCCTGCTTGCATACTGAGTTTAAATAGCGGTCTGTTAGTTTACAGATGCGATTAAGATGTGGGCCCCTCTTCGGTTATTTTGTTAAGATTAGAATTTCTGGGCTATTGGTAGGATGTTAGGTCGGATGTTTTTCGATTGATGTACGAAGGTATAGGGTTTTAGGTTTTTGATTAGTATGCTCGCTAAGATTTTGCAATCTTATACCTACGTATTCCCGAAACAGGGAAATCAGAGCGATTGTAGTTCCTCCTATTTTATGGGAGGAAAAAAACTTGTTTTGGTGTCTTGTTCAAAGCCCAAGATTGAAGCTAAAGGGGTGATTTGTATCTTGTTCAAATCCCAAGATGTGAAGCTAAAGGATTTATTTATATCTTGTTCAAAGCCCAAGATGTGAAGCTAAAGGTTTGACTAAGAGGGAATTTGTCATCTCTAAAGAGGAGTTGTTGATGTTTGTATGTTGTGGGCAAGGCACAACTTTGATGCTAAAAGGTTGATTGACTCAACCGGGGTTTTCTTTATACAAAGCCTAAGAGGAGGCTATTGACCCAACAAGAGGGTGTTTATTATTTGTCTCGTACGAAGCCCGAAGTAGAGGCTAAAAGGTTTGACTCAACAAGAGGGTCTTTTATACTCAACAAGAGAGTGTGTATGTGTCTTGTACAAATCCCTAAACGGAGGCTAAAAGGGGTTTGACTCAACAAGAGAGTCTGTCATACTCAACAAGAGAGTAATTTGGTGTCTCGTATGAAGCCCGAGACGGAGGCGAAAAGGGAAGATGGACTCAACGAGATAGTCTGAAAAGGTAATTGACTCAAAAAGAGAGTCTGAGAGTTTATTGACCCAACAAGAGAGTCTTTTATACTCAACAAGAGAGTGTTTATGTGTCCTGTACAAAGCCCAAGACGGAGGCTAAAAGGGGATTGACTCAACAAGAGAGTCTTTTATACTCAACAAGAGAGTGTTTTTCTATCTCGTATGAAGACCGAGATTGAGGCTAAAAGGAGGTTGACTCAACAAGAGAGTCTTTTATACTCAACAAGAGAGTGTTTTTCTATCTCGTACGAAGCCCGAGATGGAGGCTAAAAGTGATTGACTCAACAAGAGAGTCTTTTATACTCAACAAAAGAGTGTTTTTCTATCTCGTACGAAGCCCGAGATGGAGGCTAAAAGTGATTGACTCAACAAGAGAGTCTTTTATACTCAACAAGAGAGTGTTTTTCTATCTCGTACGAAGCCCGAGATGGAGGCTAAAGGTGGTTGACTCAACAAGAGAGTCTTTTATACTCAACAAGAGAGTGAGTTTTTATATGTCTTGTACAAAGGCCAAGACGGAGGCTAAAAGTGGTTGACTCAACAAGAGAGTCTGAAAAGGTTAGCTCCGCTGGGGAAAATCATTGTATAAAGCCCAAGAGGAGGCTGTCTATGCGGGTGACTGTTTCGTTGAGTGACAGGTCCAGTGTGTTGGATAAAAAAGAAAATCAGTTCTTATATGGGTAATGTTGTGCTTTGGTATTGACCAAAGGATCGGGGTTATTTCCTGTTCTTTAAGGAAATGGTAAATCCCAAGGGTTGTGAGATTGTCCAAGTCTACTGGTGTTTTGAGAAATCGATTCTCAGATAGTGAATGTTCTTTGTATGATGCCCAAGAGAAGGCTGGTATGTTAAGGGATGGAAGCCAACCCATTAACTGGTCTGACACTTGACTCATAAAGACAGCTCTAGCAAATTAATGACTAGGTTCTGTTCCTATACCTGTAGAGGTCGACGGGTCCTTGTACAATGCCCAATAGGAGGCGAAGATGCTTTTATGAAGCCTGTGGGTCCCAAACTGAGAGAAGTTTAAGAAATGCAATTCACCGAGATGAGATCATTTCATGAAAGTTCGAGGTTCGGAGAAACTCAAGAGATGCCATTTACCGAGAAAAGATCATCTCTGGGGAGTAGAGTTTCTTTGACAATGTCTAAGGGTGACAGTCTGAGAAAGGGTTCACAAAGAATGTTGCCTTTTGTAACACCCCCAATCTATACCCCCAATTAATTAAAGCGGTAAAAGAAAATTCAAAATTTCATCAGAGTATATTTAGAAATTCACAGCATAGACCGAGGGGTCACATCAATTTAAAACAAACATACAACACCTGCTCATACAGATATGCAACAACTCAGGTAGTAATACACCCACAATCCAATCACAGAATAAAAGCAGAAAATCCGTAACTGAATATCAACATATATATATATATATATATCATGAAAGTTTGTCATACAGTAAGTCATACATGTACAATCCAAAAGATACATATACATAATACACGATAATCACAAACGGCCTCCCTAACTACCCGGTGTCACATATCAGAGCCGACCGACAAAAGAATGAAGTCCTAAGCTTCACAAAAAGACCTCCAGCAACTCTAATTTGCAATGCCTCATAGAGCATTATAAAACAGCAGAAGGGTGAGAAACATAATCATAATATAATTGCATATAATTATATATTAACACTGAAATGCACAAGTAAAATATTCTCACCACAAATGCACCACAATCAAATACAATGAAACACCTTACAATTCTCAGGTATCCAATACCAATACACATTAGTCATACACAACACACTTATCATTCATACAATTATACATATTCCGTCTCATCAATCACATTCATAATTTCATACTCAATTAATCCATGATTTATGCTAATGCACAGAGACCAACACAACGACTCTATGCAATGCACTTGCGGTACCGACTTCAAATATTTCTCATCACTAGTTCACTCAGGAACTCTGCTGGAATCATCGCTCGTTACTGAGGATCACTCAAGTAACACCCCGTCGGGAAAACGATGTTCCCCGTCGCTTTAGGTCCTCTTGGTCTAAGGAGCACGATGTTTATGGAATGCTTTAGGTCCTCTTTGTATAAGGCGCACAATCCGATCGCTCACACCCCACATGGGC
Organism: Lathyrus tuberosus; assembly: GCA_022829125.1. Lineage (NCBI taxonomy): Eukaryota > Viridiplantae > Streptophyta > Magnoliopsida > Fabales > Fabaceae > Lathyrus > Lathyrus tuberosus. The sequence goes on along the minus strand of JALAZF010000061.1, from coordinate 2,703,286 downwards.
ACACGGTCGTCTATAATCATCGCTTTAGGTCCTCTTATTTTTAAGGCGCACGATATATCAAATTGCTTTAGGTCCTCTTATTTTTAAGGCGCACGATGTTATAGCAGATTCCCTCTGGAATCAATCTGTCACTCAAGACGTCACAAGAATGCATATCATGATGCTTGGCATACAATGACTCATGACATTTAATATGCACACATATACACATTCATAATCATGCATTTACCAACATTTACCATACATCATATTTTCTCGCCGTAAGGCCACCAACCATCATCACAATATGTATTTCACACAATTTAACGGCACAAGTCGACAACAAAACAACACATTTTCTAATTCTCGACATAATTTAATCGGCCAACAATCTCAAAACCATCATCATAAGAAAGTACATGCTACAAGCTTTCTAACGCACCCAACCACGCCTCAAACTGACTCACGGATCAAAAGTTACAAAGAAAACAAATTGGAATAAACTGTCATGTTCGCAGTGCGAAGCTCCTAGTGAGTCCTTCGCTTCTTCATTCGCAGTGCGAATGTCCCAGCGAACAGTGGCAGAAGCAAAAATAGCCTAGAAAATTCCCAACGTTCGTAGTGCGAACCATCCAGCGAACGCTCGCTACCCCGTTTGCAGTGCGAACCTCACGCGAACGCTCGTCACCCATTCGCTGGCCATTCGCAGTGCGAACCTGCGATATCAGCAAAACCCAGCAGCGCACCAGATCATCCAAAAATGGTATTTTCTCAACCAAAACATTTCCAAACCAACATATAGCAATCAAAACATAACTCAATCATGATAACAAGTATTCTACTACGTTTACACCGATTTTCGACCGTGAAACCATCGATTTCCCATTATCGACCTAGAATAGAAACTATGAAAACACAACAAACAATCCAATACACACATACATAATCATACACAAGCATATAATAATCGAGTTTCGCACCCTTACCCGATTAAATAGCGTGTAGAAAAGTCGGTTGATCGATTTCTTCTTTTCTTTCTTTTTCTTCTCTTCTTCCCTTTTCTTTCTCCTCTCTTTCTTTCTCTCTATTTTTCTCTTCCATTTTCCTTTCTATTTTCTAACTTAACCAAATAAATCAAAATGCCCAAAATACCCCTACACTCAAATATCTCGCAAATGTTCCCAAAACGCGATAAAATATATTCACGATGAAAAATAACATATTTTCACATAAAAGTCGAAAATAAAATAATATAATAATAAAATACTCAAAACGACTCAATTAAATAAAAACTGACAAAACTGGGGCGTTACAACTCTCCCCCACTTAGAAATTTTCGTCCTCGAAAATATACCTGAGACGAACAACTCTGGATACGACTCCCGCATCCGACTCTCCAACTCCCAAGTCAAATTGCCCTCAGCAGCGCCTCCCCACGCCACTTTCACAAGTGCAATATCTTTGCCTCTCAACCGCTTCACCTCGCGATCCAAAATCCTAACTGGTAATGCCTCAACCGTAAGGCTCTCCCTTACCTCAACCTCATCCATCGGAATCACATGCGACGGATCCGGAACATACTTCCGAAGCTGTGAAACATGGAACACATCATGCAAATTCGACAGATTCGGCGGCAATGCCACCCTATAAGCCACCGCACCCACTATCGCGAATATCTGGTAAGGACCAATAAACCGAGAAGTAAGTTTCTTCGATTTCAATGCACGACCCACACCTGTTACCGGTGTAACTCTCAGAAATACATGATCGCCCTCTTGGAACTCAAGATCCTTCCGTCTCCGATCATGATAACTCTTTTGTCTACTCTGAGAAGCCTTCATTTTCTCACGAATGAACTTCACTTTTTCCGTAGTCTATTGCACCAACTCTGGTCCAACCACCGAACTCTCACCAGATTCGTGCCAACAAAAAGGTGTTCGACATCTTCGTCCATATAAGGCTTCAAACGGTGCCATTCCAATACTCGAATGGAAACTGTTATTATACGTGAATTCAATCAACGCAAGATAACTATCCCACACACCACCTTGCTCAAGAACACAAGCCCGTAACAAATCTTCCAATGACTGAATCGTTCTCTCCATCTGATCATCTGTCTGTGGATGATAAGGTGAACTCAATCTCAATTTAGAACCCAAAGCCTTCTGTAAACTTTCCCAAAATCTCGAAGTAAACCTAGGATTTTGATCCGAAACAATACTCAATGGAACCCCATGAAACTTCACAACCACACTGATGTAAATCTCAGCTAACCTCTCCAAAGAAAACCTGATGTCAATCGGAATGAAATGACCCGATTTAGTCAACCTATCCACAACCACCCAAATAGCATTATGCCCTCGCTGTGTATTCGGCAATCCCATTACAAAATCCATCGAAATGCTATCCCATTTCCATTCCGGAATATCCAACGGTTGCAACAAACCACTAGGCCTCAGATGTTCCACCTTCGATTTCTGACAAGTCAAACATGCATAAACAAACTGAGCCACATCTCTTTTCAATCCAGACCACCAGAAAATATTTTTTAAATCTTGATACATCTTATTCGCTCCCGGATGTATACTCAAATTACTCCGGTGTCCTTCCTCCAAAATCATCCTTTTCAAATCTGAATCGTCCGGAATACAAATTCTACCTCGGAATCTCAAAACACCATTAATATCCACTTGAAAATCACCACTCACATATTTTCCGTCAACCAACATCAAATCCACTAATTTCACGTCCAACTTCTGCTTCTCACTTACCGTCATCAGAAAATCATTAGTAACCTTCAACATACCCAGCCTCACACTATCCAACGACACTTCACATACCAAACTCAAATCTCTAAACGATTCCAAAAGTTCCCACTCCTTAACCATTAAAGTGGACATATGCAACGATTTTCGGCTCAATGCATCGGCTACTACATTAGCTTTACCAGGATGGTAATTCAAGCCAAAGTCGCAGTCCTTCAAAAATTCCAACCATCTACGTTGCCTCATATTTAATTCTTTCTGATCAAACAAATATTTCAAACTTTTATGATCACTAAAGACTTCAAACCTTGCACCGTAGAGATAATGCCTCCAAATCTTCAACACAAAAACCACAGCCGCTAATTCAAGATCATGTGTAGGGTAATTCTTCTCATGCACTCTCAATTGCCTTGAAGCATACGCCACGACCTTACCGTCTTGCATTAGCACACCACCTAGACCAATCAAAGAAGCATCACAATAAACCACAAATGGTTCATTAGGATTCGGCAAAATCAAAATCGGAGCTGTCGTCAATCGTCTCTTCAGCTCATTAAAACTTTCCTCGCACCGAATATCCCAAATGAAAGCTTGCCCTTTACCAGTCAACTGGGTCAAAGGAAGTGCTAGCTAAGAAAAACCTTCAATAAAACTTCGATAATAACCGGCCAAACCCAAAAAGCATCGAATTTCAGTAACAGACCTCGGAGCCTCCCATTGTAGAACTGCTTCTACTTTAGATGGATCCACAGAAATACCATTACCTGAAATTACGTGTCCAAGAAAACTCACCTCCGACAACCAGAATTCACACTTGGACAATTTGGCAAAAAGCTTCTTTTCCTTCAAAATCTGCAAAACAATACGCAAATGCTTCGCGTGCTCCTCCTGAGACTTAGAATAAATCAAAATGTCATCAATAAACACAACAACAAATCGATCCAAATGCTCGTGAAAAATATGATTCATGTACTCCATAAACACACATGGCGCATTAGAAACCCCGAACGGCATCACAGAATATTCATAATGACTGTATCGTGTCCTAAAAGCCGTCTTCTGAATATCTTCCTCTTTCACCCTAATCTGATGATACCCTGACCTCAAGTCAATCTTACTAAACACACAAGCACCAACTAACTGATCCATCAGATCATCGATCCTTAGAAGAGGATACTTATTCTTAATCGTCACCTTATTCAACTGGCGATAATCAATACACAATCGCATACTTCCATCTTTCTTTCTCTCTAGCGGCACATCTGAAATATCCTCAGGAAAAACTTCAGGAAAATCACACACAACCGGAAACACATCAAGTGCAACTTGACTATCCACAGTCAAATATGCAAACAACCCAAACAACTGAGCTTCATCCGCCAAAAGCTTCTTCAACTCTTTGGTAGATAAGAAACTCGAGTCTTTGTCTTCCTCAAGAGAAGGAAACCTTACCAGCTTATGATAACAATCAATATGAACCCGATTGAATTGCAACCAATTCATCCCCAGAACCACATCTAAACCCTCCAACGGTAACACACTAAATCCATCTCAAAGTCTTTACCATAAATGGTCAAAGGACAACTTAAACAAACCAAAGAAGTAGTTACTGATCCCATTGCTGGAGTATCAATAACCATCTCACCATCCATCAAACGCTTAGCGCACTCAGACGAAATAAATGAATGAGTCGCTCCGGTATCAATAATAGCAACTAAAGGAGTACTATTAATAAAACAAGTACCTATGATCAGACGATCTGCACTTGAAGTATGAGTTCCTGCCAAGGCAAATACTTTCCCACCAGATTGAGCCTGCTTCGGTTTCGGACACTTTGTGCTAATATGACCAGGTTCCCCACAGTTAAAACACTTAACCACATTCTTTCTCTTGCACTCAGCTGCTACATGTCCTAAACCTCCACAATTAGAATACTTTCCCACATCTTTCCTGCACTCAAATTGACGATGTCCTAGTTCACCACACTTAAAACATCTCGGAGAATTAGACATACCCCCTCCCCCTGACCTTCGATCAAAAGTACCCCTTTGCTTACCTTTATCAGCTGGTGTTACATTCAGCCCACCACGGAACTGTTGCTTCCCTTTTCTGTCACTCACACTCTTGTAGTGAGTAGAACGAGCCTTACTATCCTCTTCATAAATCCTACTACATTCCACCAAATTAGAAAACCTTCTTATCCTTTGATAACCGATTGCTTGCTTAATCTCAGGGCGCAATCCACTCTCAAACTTCACACACTTAGAAAATTCCACAGTCGCTTCAGCATAATGAGGATAAAACTGCACAAGCTCCACAAAATTAGCAGTATAGTCAACAACAGACATACTACCTTGTTTCAGTTCCAAGAACTAAATTTCCTTCTTTCCTCTTACATCTTCAGGAAAATACTTCCTCAGAAACTCCTGACTAAACAATTCCCAAGTAACTTCTTCATCCCCAGCTCCCAACACCTGACGAGTACTAATCCACCAGTCATCAGCTTCTTCCTATAACATATGAGTTCCTAGTCTCACCTTACTGTCCTCAGCATAATCCATAACTCGGAAAATCCTTTCAATCTCTTTCAGCCAAATCTGAGCACCATCAGGATCATATCTTCCTTTGAAAACAGGCGGTTTCTTCTTCCTGAACACATCATTACCAGCAGCATTAGGTGCACCCTGCACAGCTCGAACCATAGCTTGCATAGCAGCAGCCAAAGCAGCGTCATTCCTACCAGGCATATTCTGTTCATTTCCAATAACAACAACTATGGTTAAACAAACAGCTCACCCGAACACCAAGACCGACTAGGACTGACACAAACTGACACGGACTGGCTCGGATACCACTTAATGTAACATCCCCAATCTATACCCCCAATTAAATAAAGCGGTAAAAGAAAATTCAAAATTTCATCAGAGTATATTTAGAAATTCACAGCATAGACCGAGGGGTCACATCAATTTGAAACAAACATACAACACCTGCTCATACAGATATGCAACAACTCAGGTAGTAATACACCCACAATCCAATCACAGAATAAAAGCGGAAAATCCGTAACTGAATATCAACATATATATATATATATATCATGAAAGTTTGTCATACAGCAAGTCATACATGTACAATCCAAAAGATACATATACATAATACACGATAATCACAAACGGCCTCCCTAACTACACGGTGTCACATATCAGAGCCGACCGACAAAAGAATGAAGTCCTAAGCTTCACAAAAAGACCTCCAGCAACTCTAATCTGCAATGCCTCATAGAGCATTATAAAATAGCAGAAGGGTGAGAAACACAATCATAATATAATTGCATATAATTATATATTAACACTGAAATGCACAAGTAAAATATTCTCACCACAAATGCACCACAATCAAATACAACGAAACACCCTACAATTCTCAGGTATCCAATACCAATACACATTAGTCATACACAATACACTTATCATTCATACAATTATACATATTCCGTTTCATCAATCACATTCACAATTTCATACTCAATTAATCCATGATTTATGCTAATGCACAGAGACCGACACAACGACTCTATGCAATGCACTTGCGGTACCGACTTCCAATATTTCTCATCACTAGTTCACTCAGGAACTCTGCTGGAATCATCGCTCGTTATTGAGGATCACTCAAGTAACACCCCATCGGGCAAACGATGTTCCCCGTCGCTTTAGGTCCTCTTGGTATAAGGCGCACGACGTTTATGGATTGCTTTAGGTCCTCTTTGTATAAGGCGCACAATCCGATCGCTCACACCCCACATGGGCACACGATCGTCTATAATCATCGCTTTAGGTCCTCTTATTTTTAAGGCGCACGATATATCAAATCACTTTAGGTCCTCTTATTTTTAAGGCGCACGATGTTATAGCAGATTCCCTCTGGAATCAATCTGTCACTCAGGACGTCACAAGAATGCATATCATGATGCTTGGCATACAATGACTCATGACATTTAATATGCACACATATACACATTCATAATCATGCATTTACCAACATTTACCATACATTGCATTTTCTCGCCGTAAGGCCACCAACCATCATCACAATATGTATTTCACACAATTAAACGACACAAGTCGACAACAAAACAACACATTTTCTAATTCCTGACATAATTTAATCGGCCAACAATCTCAAAACCATCATCATAATAAAGTATATGCTACAAGCTTTCTAAGGCACCCAACCACGCCTCAAACCGACTCACGGGTCAAAAGTTACAAAGAAAACAAATTGGAATAAACTGTCATGTTCGCAGTGCGAAGCTCCTAGCGAGTCCTTCGCTTCTTCATTCACAGTGCGAATGTCCCAGCGAACAGTGGCAGAAGCAAAAATAGCCTAGAAAATTCCCAACGTTCGCAGTGCGAACCATCCAGCGAATGCTCGCTACCCCATTCGCAATGCGAACCCTCCAGCGAACAGTGGCAGAATGAAAAATAATACAACGTTCGCAGTGCGAACCTCACGCGAACGCTCGTCACCCATTCGCTGGCCATTCGCAGTGCGAACCTGCGATATCAGTATAACCCATCAGCGCACCAGATCATCCAAAAATGGTATTTTCTCAACCAAAACATTTCCAAACCAACATATAGCAATCAAAACATAACTCAATCATGATAACAAGTATTCTTCTACGTTTACACCAATTTTCGACCGTGAAACCATCGATTTCTCATTATCGACCAAGAATAGAAACTATGAAAAAACAACAACCAATCCAATACACACATACATAATCATACACAAGCATATAATAATCGAGTTTCGCACCCTTACCCGATTAAATAGCGTGTAGAAAAGTCGGTTGATCGATTTCTTTTTTTCTCTCTTTTTCTTCTCTTCTTCCTTTTTCTTTCTCCTCTCTTTCTTTCTCTCTATTTTTCTCTTCCCTTTTCCTTTCTATTTTCTAACTTAACCAAATAAATAAAAATCCCCAAAATACCCCTACACTCAAATATCTCGCAAATGTTCCTAAAACGCGATAAAATATATTCACGATGAAAAATAACATATTTTCACATAAAAGTCGAAAATAAAATAATATAATAATAAAATACTCAAAACGACTCAATTAAATAAAAACTGACAAAACTGGGGCGTTACACCTTTCACGTCTCCATATTGTTTAACCCCAAGAGGGGGAAGTTTGTATCTGGAAATCCTATGGGGATCTAGTTTTGTTTGTATTTAAGAGTGACCAATAGGCTTTACCTAGTGCTAGACGTAGTTGTCGGGGAGAACTCTAAATAACTATACTAGTATTACACAGTGGATATTGGACAAGTATATAAAAGTTTGTTAAAGAAGACTTACAGTGAAACAGCCCCACGATACAGTTATATACATATGAAAGCGGATAAAGAAAGCGGGTAAATACTTACTCGGTTGTAGAGCTTCCATGCTGTTTTGTTAGTTGTTCAACAAAGAAAGCTTTGTTAACAATATTATATTCAAAATCAAAGGAGAAAGTGCTTTGAAAAGATTGTTGGGGCTTACAGCTCAAGGAGAGGCCCAGGTTTTATCAGTGATTGTACCGTTGTTTTGAAATTATACAGTGGGACTTATACAATGGCTGAGGCCCAAAAAGGTTTTCTGTACAAAAAGATGGGTCTTACACTCTCTCAAGAGGCCCAAATATTTATTTTTGTACAAGGGATGAGGCTTACAACTCAAGGAGAGGCCCAGATGATTTGTTTTTGAACTGGCGATCGCGCCGAGGTTTTTTTCTTTTAACGCAGGGGGACTTATACAATGTCTGAAGCCCAAAAATGGTTTTGGTTAAAAGGGGGTTGGATCTTACACTCTATTAGAGGCCCAAAGATGTTTTAAAGAATGGGGCTTACAGCTCAAGGAGAGGCCCAAGGTTTTGTTAAAAAAGGCGACGATCGCACGGTTGTTTTGAAAATACAGTGAGACTTATACAATGACTGAGTCCCAAAAAGTAGGGTATTTACAAAGGGGATGGGTCTTACACTCTAATAGAGGCCCAAAGATTATTTTGAAAAGAAAAATGGGACTTACAACACAAGGGTAGGCCCAATTGTTTTTGTTGAGAAGGCAACGATCGCGCCGTTCATTTAAAATTATTCAGAGGGCTTATACAATAAGTGAGGCCCACAATTGGTTTATTTACAAAAGGATTGGGACTTACACTCTATTAGAGGTTCAAAGTATTTGAAAATGATTTGTTTAGGGTTATTAAGATCAAAACCCTAAATTAATTTAAAAAAAAGTATTTTAATTAAATAACAACTTAATTAAAATAAAATGATCAAACATGTATGAAAAACAAGTTGTGATCTTGGATTAATGTTTGAAAAATCATGTTTATATCCACAAAATGGTTGGAAACCAATTAAATTTGGAAAATCAAGCAGGAATAAATATTTCAAATGTTAAAAACAAATAAAACATTAATTCTTTGCAAAAATATCAAATATATGAAATAAGTAATATTTTTAGGAATTTTTGGCAAAATAAAATATTTTAACATTCTTGTGAATTATTAAAAAAAGAACTCAAAATCATTAAAACTCAGAGAGAAATTAATTTTTGAATCAATTAAATAAAATCACAAAATTCAAATATTCAAATATTCAAAAATGGCGCCAAGAACACACGCCCTCCGTCTGTTTCTGCAGATTTGCATTTTCTATCCAATCTCACTGAATACTTGATGATATCATGCAATCTACATATCAATCTACTCGTTTTCACCTCACGATCATGTCTATGGTCTTTAATTTCATTTATTTTAAGCATGGAATAAGAAATCAAAGAGAAACCTCAAGAACCCTAAAATTTGCATGAAGGCTCAGAAATTCCATACACGATTTAAACAAAGCAATTGATTGAGGGTAAACACTCTATGCATGATTATGAACATATGGCCAAATTATTGTGCAGCAAAATATGCATGGATCATAGAGTTAGAAGAGCTCATGCTTACCTCTTGCAGCTGGTGATTGTGTTTTGTGTTAGAGGTGTTACACCTTGGTTCCAAGGATATGGACAACTTCCCTAAGTGTTATGGAGTGTGTCTGGATGCTTGGAGATAATTGAATTGAACTGGAACTTGATTTGGCACCTCAACTGCAAGTCTGCTAAAAGCTTGAGCAGTTGGCAGGTGATTTTGTGATTTTGGTGTTCCAGATGTTATGTGAGTGTTTGGATCACTTCTATATGATGTTTATGAGGTGTGTGTGTGTGATTGGTTTGGTTGGAATAGCTCTCAAACTCAAAACCCGATAGTGACTTGCCTTAGAAAGCAATTTTGGAGTGAAGGAAGAGATTTTGAGGAAAGCATCTGTTTGATGGCTTTGGTGTACTCAAACTGATCACAAATGAGCTCTATTTATAGTAGAGCAAGTTTTTTTGCAAGGAATAGTGATTGGCAATTGCAGCAGAGGTTTGGCTAATGTTGATCAATGAGAATCCAAGTCTCCTCTAGCCATTGACTAGAGGTTAGGGCACAGGCTGCCGGTTCCCTTGGTCTTGGATATGTCTTGACTGAATTTAGTTGGAAATGGCTCAGTCCATGCCACCTTGGTGCATCCATTGAATGCTCCAAAACAAAATTGGAGTCTTGTCCCCTATTTAGGGATTTCTAGGTTTGGCATGCTATTTTTAGTTCCAAGGACTTGGGAGGCTTGGGATCAGAGTTGGTTCCTCCTTGGTCTCCCCTTGAGGTGTTCAGATGGATAAGTGTGTTTGTCATTTGCACAAATTTGGTAAATTGAGCAAAATGCACAAATCTGCATTGCTTTGACAGTTTTCAGCAAGGCATATTGCCATTGTCATATCTCATGGCTCAAGTGGAATTTGATGGAGTTCTTAGCCATTTTGGAAAGCCCTCATATGATACAACAACTGTTTGATCATAGTTGGTTTTGATACTTTTTGGATCTAAGTGAAAAATGCCCCTACATTTGGAAAAAAGTGAAGGCAGATTATGACTTAGTGAAAATTTCACTAAGTGTTGGAAAAAAGTGACATTTTCACATTTTGTGATTTTGATCATTCCATAACTTAAAATCCATGAGGAATTGGAATGAGTTGTGTTTGAAGCTTTTGTAGAGGGCCATGAGAGCTACCAATCCAGCTTTGAATGGGGAAAATGGCCTTGTGGTTTAGGAGTTATAATCCTCCAAAATTGGTACCCTAGCCACTTTGTTCCATAACTTAGAAAATTTCTAAGTTTTTTATGGTTACCCTTTTTACAAGTTATCCCACTTTTCTTGATTTTTCTTGATGAATGATGATTCCAATCACACATTAACATCATTTTAGGGTTGAGGAACCATAATTATGAAAAACTCTAAAAGTCAAAGTTGACTTTTGTGCACAGTTGACTTTTTGTTAGATGAATTCCAAACTGTGCGATCCTCTATGAAATCAAGTCCTTGACCTAAATCAAACTTGATGGATTGATTTCATAGGTGTTATAGGGTGTATTGAATCATGTCCCAAGGTTTGGGAGCATACCTGGGTCAAAAGTCAAAGGTATAGTTGACTTTTTCCTCAAAACCCTAATTGTGGTTCTGATGAATTTGAAACTTGTGAATCAAGCTTATTGGATTAATCCATTGTTGAAATTGGATCAATGTAATGTGTTAGAGACCCTCAAATCCTCTCTTGAGGTCTTGGCTCATGTTTTGTCCCAAAGGTCAAGATATGGGTGAATTAGGTCAAGAAACCCAAATTTTGGATTTTTGATAAATGCATCCCCTGAGGCTAAATTGACTGGATGATTGGGTTTATGATGTCCCTTAGAGTACCCAGGGTTATTCTTTGAAGCAATGGCTCATGCCCAGAGGAAAATTTCCATCTGGAGGCCCTGGTTGACCAAAACCCTAATTTGGTGACATTGGCGATCTTGAGGCTTGATCCACTTGGAATGTTGCAGCCTGGTGCTTGATTTTTGGTGTGGGAGTCCTCTTGATCCCTTGTGGATGTTTGAGAGGTTAGACAAGTTGAAGATCATGTCATTCCTTGATTGATCCTTTGCCTAAAAGCTCTGAGAGGGCTGGAAACCCTAAGTCTTATTGTAGTGGATGCTCACTCATCTTTGGGGAGACTGATGAGGTATGATGGTACATCCATATTGTGATGATGATTTGCACAATGATGGGGAATCTTAGTGGTCAAAATTTGGGGTATGACAGATGCCCTTATTTAATCTTCTTGGACCCGAAGGTGTGAATGGCGAAGGTATTCGGGCATTCGGGGTGCAAGATGATTAAATATGGGAATACCCAAAATTTTGATGGTGGTTATGAATGGTAGTTTGCCCATCCATCTTCTTTTGCTAAGCGTTGATGCTTAGAAAAGGTAAAAACTTCCCATCGATCCTGGTCTTCAGCCAAGGAACTGGTCTCAGTTTCTGAAATAAACTTCCCCTCGATCCTGGTTTCCTACCAAGGAACTGGTCTTAGTTTCTTAAATATACTTCCCCTCGATCCTGGTTTCCTACCAAGGAACTGGTCTTAGTTTCTGAAATAAACTTCCCCTCGATCCTGGTTTCCTACCAAGGAACTAGTCTTAGTTTCTGAAATAAACTTCCCCTCGATCCTGGTTTTCTACCAAGGAACTGGTCTTAGTTTTTGAAATAAACTTCCCCTCGATCCTGGTTTTCTACCAAAGAACTGGTCTCAGTTTCTGATGTAAACTTCCCCTCGATCCTGGTTTCCTACCAAGGAACTGGTCTCAATTTCTGATGTAAACGTCTCCTCGATCCTGGTTTCCTACCAAGGAACTGATCTCAGTTTCTTTTGTCAATACACTTTCTTGACAAAGGGGTTCTGTTCGTAGGGGTTTTCCTCAAATTTCTCGCCGAATTTTCCTAGGGAGATTCCATTTGATGGAAAAAGTTTTGATGTCAGACTTGCTGGGGAACCCAGTCGTCTGAGTTGTAGAGGTGTTCAAACTTCTCTATTGGAGATGCCATTTGTTGACTCTACTAGGGAAAACGAGTTTCTTGAGAGACTGCTTTCTGCTTGGGGATATTACATCATACTTTTCCCGGGATCTTCTCGGAGAAATACCATGTGATGTAATCCAATTTGGAGGTGCTGATGACCTTTTCATCAGCGAATCTTTCGTAGAAAAGCTGCCGTATTGCCAAATCTTCGGTTGAACAGGCTTTCTCTGGGGATTTTCCTTAATCTGGGAAAGCGAGGATATCATCTTCAATGGCGAAGAGTGATATCCGTTGACGGTTTTCTTGTTTTTCAGAGGTTCAAGTTATCAAAGTGGTTGAGAACCGACTTCAATCCAGAAATAAATTGGAAGAGAGATTGTTCAGACACCACATTTCCTGACGAGGAAAGAATTGACGACTCGATTTAGAGGAATTTTTATCACTTAGGGATAAGACCGACTAGAGTGATAGTGATGCAATATGAACATGAATGCAAATTAATAACGCATGATGTATGTATGTATATGCTGACAAAACTGACACTACATACAGACTAATGGATGAACATGACTGGATACTCGGCCACTGCGGGGGGACGAAGAGGTATCTCTGGTCCAAGAGTAGCAATTCCACCTTGCTTAGGAGATATAGTCCCTGTTGGGAGCTATGTTGGTCGGGCTTAGGAGGTAAGAACTCTGCCGGGGGTGTCAGATGAAACACGGTCTCACACAGCTGATCCTTTATTCAGGCGTACCGACTTAAAAGGAGTACTTTGATTTTGCACTTTGAGGTTCGATTACTTCTGGAGAAGCGATCAATGTTCTTTCGATGTTCAACAATCAAAAGAATTGCCATCTTTATTTTAAAAGCAGAAATTTTTTTACAACTAAATTCATTTTTGTTTTATTTCAAGAATCGTTGATCATATTAAAATGTCGTTCAGTAAAGCTAAAACAAATAAGAATTGCAAACAAAAGCACTAGGGCTCAAATTTTATTGATAGGACGGAAATCAGCCAAACGCGTGATTCCACAGAGTATTTACAAAGTTAGAAAATGGTAATTTAAGGGAAAAGGGCTACATTGAGACATAATGACCGCTATCCTTCTACCAACTTTGAATTCTGGACATCCTGAGCTTCTGTAGAAGATGACCTTGACTGGAGTTTTTCTCGGATGGTGTAACTGCTGTTGAGGATCTGCCCTTGTTGAACATAGTTACTTGCCATTATCCCTAATTTTTGCCTGGATTGTACTTTTGAGATTTCCAATCCACCGGGATTATTTTTTATTATGTCTCTAATTTTTGCCTGGACCGCCCTTTCGGGTTTTCAATCCACCAAGACATTTTTTTTTGTTTAGGCGAAGTATTTCTTGACTACATCAACATTCGTAGGGTAGGCAAACTCCTCTCCATCCATGGTTACGAGTCTCAAGGCGCCGCCCGAGAAAGCTTTCTTGACCACATATGGACCGTCATAATTCGGAGTCCATTTGCCCCGGGAATCAATGAGGAATGATTGTATCTTTTTTAGCACGAGGTCTCCTTTTTTGAAGACGCGAGGTCGACCTTTTTGTTAAACGCTCTCTTCATTCTTTACTGATACAACTGACCATGGCATAAAGCCGTTATTCGTTTTTCTTCGATCAGATTCAGTTCATCGTGTTGACTTTGACACCATTCAGCCTCTGTTAGCTTAGCTTTCATCAATACCTGGATTAATGGGATCTCTACCTCTATGGGGAGCACTGCTTCCATGCCATATACTAGAGAGAAAGGGGTTGCCCCTATTGAAGTGCGGACAGATGTGCGATAACCGTGAAGAGCAAAGGGGTCGGTAGGGAGATGAGTTATGGTGTTCGATTTTGAACTCTACGCACAACTCTTCCATTGTCTTATTGTTTAAGTTATATCCATTATCGGTAATTATCTGGCTTGGAACACCATAATGGCAGATGATATTGTTTTTGATAAAGCGGACCACCACTTATCGGGTTACATTGGGGTATGACATTGCTTCGACCCACTTGGTGATGTAGTCAATGGGTACCAGGATGAACCAATGTCCATTTGAAGCCTTGGGCTCAATCATGCCAATCATGTCGATTCCCCATATGGAAAAAGGCCATGGGGAAGACAGAACTTTGAGATGCGTTGGCGGTACATGGATCTTGTCAGCGTATATTTGACACTTGTGACATCTCCTCCTGTACTCGTAGCAGTCGGATTCCATTGTCAACCAATAGTACATTTCTCTTAGATTTTTTCTCGCTATTGTGTGTCCGTTGGCATGAGGGCCAAAGGATCCTTCATGAATTTCTTTCATCAGCATGTTTGCTTCGGGTCTGTCTACACATCAGAGCAAGACCATGTCAAAGTTCCTTTTATAGAGTGTATCACTGCTCAGAAAGAAGCTGCCTGCTAGCCTTCTGAGGGTCTTTCTATCTTTCCTTAGTGCCCCAGGTGGGTACTCTTATTTCTGAAGGAAGCATTTGATATCGTAATACCAAGGTTTGTCGTCTATGAATGCTTCAATTGCGAAGACGTAGGCGGGCCTTTCTGGTCGCATTATGTCAATCTTAGGTATGTCGTTCCATTGGCCTATGCTAATCATGGAAGAGAGAGTGGCTAATGCATCAGCCATATGATTCTCCTCACGAGGGATATGATGAAACTCGATTCTGTTGAAGAAAGGTAACAACCTTCTCGCGTAATCTTTGTAAGGAATCAATCCTGATTGGTATGTGTTCCAATCTCCTTTGATCTGATTGATAACTAGGGCTGAGTCGCCATATACATCCAAGTTCTTGATCCTTAAGTCGATCGCTTCTTCAAGACCCATGATACAAGCTTCGTATTCGGCCTCGTTGTTTGTGCACTTGAACGTAAGTCTGGCGGTGAAAGGAATGTGGTTACCCTGAGGTGTTATGATGATTGCCCCAATTTTGTTTCCATAAAGATTGACAACTCCGTCAAAGATAAGTCCTCATTAGGAACCTGGTTCTGGCCCTTCACTAGGTAGATGTTCGTCGCAGTCTTTCATTTTTAAGTACATGACATCTTCTTCTAGGAAATCAAACCCGACTGATTCTTGAACGTCAATCGGTTGATGAGCCAAATGATTAGCTAAAATACCGAGTTTCACACTCGGTGAATTTCTTGCTCAAATAGTAGATGGAAGACTATTTCCTTTTAGTTTCGTCTTGTTGGCCAAGTGCACAACCCATTGAGTCTTCCAAGACTGTGAGGTAAATGATCAGTGGTTTTCATTCCACTGGAGGTGATAAAATTGGTGGGTTCAATATACATTCCTTGATAATGTCAAAGGCGGTTTGGAAATCTTCTGTCCAAACGCAGTCCTGATTCTTTTTTAGTAATTTGAAAATTGGCGGGCAGGTCGCGATCATGAGGAATATGAATCTGCAAATGTAGTTCAAACGTCCTAGGAATCCCCTGACTTGTTTTTCAGTATTTGGGGAAGGCATTTCTTGAATGGCCTTGACCTTGTCAAGATCAACCTCAATTCCTTTCTGGCTGACGATGAACCCTAAGAGTTTCCCTGAACGGACACCGAATGTGCACTTATTGGGATTCAAGCAGAGTCTGTATCTTCTTAGACGCTCGAATAATTTTGACAGATGGGTCACATGCTCCTCCCCTGTTCTATATTTGGTGATCATATCATCGACATATACCTCGATTTCTTTGTGTATCATGTCATGAAACAGAGTAGTCATGGCCCTTTGATAGGTTGCCCCGACGTTCTTCAAACCGAATGGCATTACCTTGTAACAAAAAGTCCCCCATGGGGTGATGAAGGAAGTTTTCTCGATGTCTTTCGGCGCCATTTTGATTTGATTATAGCCCGAGAATCCATCCATAAAGGAGAAGACTTTGAATTTTGTTGTACTATCAACCAGCATGTCAATGTGTGGTAAAGGAAAGTCGTCCTTTGGACTAGCCTTGTTTAGATCTCTGTAATCCACACACATTCTGACCTTTCTGTCCTTTTTCGGAACTGGTACGATGTTGGCTAACCATTAAGGATATTCTGATGTGGCGAGGAAACCCGCGTCAATCTGTTTCTGGACTTCCTCTTTGATTTTGATGGCCATGTCTTGGTGAGTTCAACTCAGCCTCTGTTTTACTGGTGGACATTCTGATCTCAACGGTAGATGATGTTCCACGATGCTGCTATCCAACCCTGGCATGTCCTGATAGAACCAAGCGAATACATCGGGAAACTCATTGAGAAGCTTTGTCAAACTTTCTTTGACAGTTGAACTGAGTAGTGCCCCAATCTTGACTTCTTTTCTCTCTTCCTCTGATCCCAAGTTGACCATTTCCAATAGCTCTTTGTGAGGTTTAATGGACCTCTCCTCTTGTCTGAGTAATCGGGAGATCTCTTCTGGAATTTCTTTGTCATCTTCTTTTTCATCCTCAAATACCGGGAATTCAAAGTTGGGAGAAGGCATCGGATCGCGTGATTCAACGGCTTTTAAGACAAGCAATCTGCATGACATGATGATTTGTGTTTAGAAGAGATAGAGAGATGCAAGAGTGTGTGCAGTTTAATTTTTGGAAAATTGCTTGTTTTTATTATTTGAATTGTTTTTTTTAAGATTACTATTTTCTGAAAAACGAAAAGGGAAAACAACAATTAATGCGGAAATTACAGAACAACGTTTATTTAATTATGATTTTGTCGATTCTTGAAACTACAGCCTTATAAAACAAAACTATGTCGCTTTGGACGAAGCGAATAGGGATATTTACAGAAAGAGAGCCCTATCAAAACATCTGTTTCACCTGGGAAGGGTGAAAGGTTAAAGACGACAATTACTTTGACTTATGAACAATCTTCGGAACATCGACAACAACCCATTGGTGGCGAACTCCTCGGTGAATCACAAAGTCTGGTACCTTCTTTGATTTGTCTTCAGAAATAACGCTGATTTCTGGTGGAGCAGGATCATTACAATCTGTCTCCCAAGCAGAGTTGTCGTAGGAGGATTCCTCAGTTGTATTTTGCCGAGTATTTATGCTCTCAGGTATATCTCCCCGTCCAGTTGGATGGATGTCTTCGAGCCCGATCGAGAGCTTTCGGGAGCAGTGTATTTGACCAAGAAGTCTTATTTTCCACTTGGTTGTCCTAGGGTGTCCCATACTTCTTTGGAACTGGAGGAGTCATCTCTCTTGATGACGTTGACCTCGGGAAAATCATAGTTAATGAATTCTAGTCCTGCAAACTTGGCGAATTCATCGTCGTGCAGGATATTTTCTGAATGACCTGAGTGTTGATCCCATGACATGGTGGGGAAGCAAGTATTCGTTTCAATGATGCTTAGCTGATTTTCATTGTTCGGCTGATTTTCTTGCCCCAAGTCTCCTGGGTACGGCTGCCAGATAGGCAGACCATCCATCGGACCATAGTAATCGTGGTCAAAGTTGTATTTCATCGAAGTGTCTTCCTCTTATGAGTTTTGTGGAGCGCGGAATCCTTCCGAATCATAATCTCCGTATATTATTTCGACATCTAACCTCAGTATAAATCTCGGACTCTGCGCGGGATAGCAAAATGGTGTAGGCGCCTCTTCTTGAGACATATAACCGTCCTTATTAAGATAGGATTCTCATTCTTCCTCTGTGTCGGAGGAGTCACCCTCGTTGATAGTATGTACTTCTTGAGTCACTGGGTGAAGGAAACCTCCACTATGGAAGAAGTTCTGAATGGGATGAAGACTTTCAGCTTTAGCGTCAGTCTGGGTACAGGCTGCAGAGAAACCAAGACCCTTCTTTGTTTTATTATCGGTAGGAATGACGAGCCATTCCCACCCTTTCATATTGTTACTTTCAATTGCTTCGAGAGCATCCTTGTACGAGGAAATCGAGGTTCCTCTTTTTGCCTGATTATCATTGCTCACTGAAAATGCTTGGAACTGGGTTCTGATTATCTCCTCCGATTCCACACAGGTGGATGATGATAAGTTACTCACGATCAAGGCCTGTTCTCCACAGACCGTGACGAGTTAGCTGTTCTTGACAAACTTCAGCTTCTGGTGAAGCGTCGAAGTGACTTCCCCAGCCTAGTGTATCAAAGGTCTTCCTAATAAACAACTGTATGTTGCCCAGATGTCCATGACCTAGAAAGTGGCTAGGAAAGTGTGAGGACCGATAGTTATGGGAAGGTCGAATTCGCCGATAACTATTTTCCTGGATCCGTCAAATGCTTTGGCGACGACCTCACTGCCTCTCATCGGAGGTCCTTTGAATGATAGCTGTATCAGAGTGGACTTCGGAATGACGTTGAGGGTCGATTCGGTGTCTACCAGGACACTGGCTAAAGCATCATCCTGGCAGTTAACTGTGATATTGAGTGCCATGTTGTGGCTTTTGCATTCCTCTGGCAATTCCTCATCACTAAACCCCAAGTTGTTGCAGGAAGTGATGTTAGATACGATGCTGTCGAATTGCCTTATCGACACATCCTGTTCCACAAAGGCCTGCTCTAAGACTATCTGTAGAGCTTCCCTGTGAGCTACAGAACCGAGTAAAAGAGATAGCACTGAGATCTTTGAAGGAGTTTGTAACAGTTGATCAACAATGTTGTATTCACGCCTTTGGATAAGCTTCAGCATCTCATCATCGTTCTTTGAAAGGTCGGGATCACTAGATTGACCTACTGGTGGATTGGGAACTTTTGTTTAAGGTTCCTTTTCTCTGTTAGGTTCCCCAACTCCACGGTTGAAGATTCGACCGCTCCGTGTTACTCGACTGATGTCTGCAATATTCACGACGGAGGGTAATGGAATTTTCTTTCCATTCTCAACTGTTGTTGCACCGTATCTGTAAGGGATAGCCTTAGTTGATTCATATGGTAGTGGTCCTAGTAGGTAGATAACTACAGGAGCCTTCTGATTTTTCTGACTGTCGTAAGCAACTTCAATCAATTCTTGGTTAAGAACCTTTGATTCGTCAAGTAGAGGAATGATGGTACAAACATCCTTGGTCCTTTCATGATTAGAGATCACAACAACATCCTTAATATGATCAGCGAAATAGTCTGGCATCCAGTTGATAGACGCTGAAACTGAATATTGTTGGATTTCTTTGTGGTCCAACTGACTCTGAAGGGCTGCTCGCACGAGGTAACACCCTTGGTTATTTTCTGAGCAAACTCTACAGCGCTCGTAATTATGTGGTGGCACCTGGCCACGTCTGCTCTGAATGCAGTGTAGCCTTACCAGGTCTGTTTCCGTAGACCGAACATCCTGACTTTGATGCCGAGTAGAACTTCCATCAACCACACTGATTTGTTGCGTGTCTTCATCCATATAGATTGGAAGCCACAGTGGTTTAACAAGTGTTGCAAAGTCCTTTGAATGAGAGCGCATCCTTGGCTACTCTCAGAGCAAACTTTACAGCTCAGATAATCATGTGAAATGAGAAAACTGAGTTGGACTTGCTTGGCGTGTAACTCCACCAAGCTGTTATTCATCAAATGAATTTCGAAGATTTGAATCATATTGATCTGATAGGGATTTCTATCACGGTAGTCCTGGATCCATCCAAGATCCATCTGACGCTGGAAGTCCTCTTGTACCAAAGAGCATCCATGTTTCTTTACCGAGCAAGTCAGACAGGAATTGTAATCATGCCGTGGCAGATTATGATACTGGCTTTGCCTTGAGTGCATTGCCACCAAGTTGACATTCATTGCACGAATGTCATGGTTTTGAATGATGTTGGAATTCGTATAAGTCATGTTAACTCCACGAACTCGATGCTCTTGGATCCATCCGAGATCCAATTGATCCTGTAGAGCTGATTGCACCACATAACATCCTTGATTGTTTTTAGAGCAGACATCAAACTTGTGATAATTATGAGGTGGCACTTGTCCATATCCACTCTATCTACAATGCATCTTGACCAAGTTGGCCCTTAATAAGAGTACATCATGAATTTGATAGCTGTTATTGGACTCACCCTCTATCAAATTCAGTGTGGCTTTCTCGTGTTGACGCAGCGGGTTTGTGAGAACATTCGGATTCCCTCCCTGATGATAAGGGTAAGTCTGATCTGCTTTGAACCAAAAAGGAAGATATTCCAGAATTGCAAGAGGAGCCCTGGTTTGGACGTGTGTAACACCCTAATTCCCATCGCGAATAAATAATATGTAAATAAATTAGAGTGAATAAAATTTTATTCTTAGACAAAAACAAGGATGCCACATTTAAAGAAAGAAAACACTACAACAGATAAGACCTTAGACAGCGCTTTTTTTGACCTTAGACAGCGCTTTTAAGCGCTGTCTAAACCTGCGCTGCTATAGGTTTAGACAGTGCTTTGGGTAAAACCAAAAGCGCTGTCTAAAGGGGGGTATATTTAATGAAAAGCGCTGTCTATGGTACCTTTAGACAGCGCTTTTTGACATTATAAGGTATACCTTAGACAGCGCTTTTGTGAAAAGCGCTTTCTAAGCCTTTCCTTTTTTGACATTTTTTTGGTATACCTTAGACAGCGCTTTCTCCAAAAGCGCTGTCTAAGGTCAACCTTTTTGAACTTTTTTAGGTATACCTTAGACAGCGCTTTTGGTAAAAGCGCTTCTAAGGTCTACCTTAGACAGCGCTTTTGTCAAAAGCGCTTTCTAATCCCCACCTTAGACAGCGCTTTCACCAAAAGCGCTGTCTAAGGTATACGAAAAATTTTATATAAATTTTTTTAAACCACAATTTTTACCAGGTTTTTTCAACCAGAATTTGACCTGTTTTTCAACCAGCAATTTTTTTTCAGAAAAATACCACAATTTGGAGATTCAAATCAATCCAATTTATCCTATTTAAGTGTACCAATTTACACCAAAATTATATATCCAAAACAATTGGCAATTCAAACCAATATATATATATTTAAAATTACAAACCAAAATTATATATACACCTATTTATAATTACAAATCATTACATTTTTTCTACAAATGCACATATTACTTATACTAGTACTTTTGCATCCAACCAAAGCATTGCTTCAAATCTACATTATAGGTCCTGAAAACACAAAGATTGTAATTCAATTAAAAGAATACATAAACAAAGTTACACATATTTAAATTCTCATCAATTAAAGTAAGAGTACAATATTATACCTTGTAAAATTCCGATCTCCATAATGTATTGACACCAAACCTCTTTAATTTCATCCAATTGAGAAATTGAGTAATGAGCACACTTGTATTCTTCAAAGTACTACATAATAATATAACATAGTTTGATTTAGTTTTAACTATTTCATTAGACATGAGAGATATGTGTTAATATTAAAATAACTCATAAGTTGAATAGAAATATAATAAAGAAATCAAGTATATAACAAATTTTACCTCTTTCACTAACATCTCTTTCTTTTCTTGGTTGGAATATGAATTACTTGCTTCTTAGCAATGCGGACGGATGAATGGATCCAAATTCCCTCGTTATGGTCATTTCTGATATATGACTCATCCGCTATAAGATCCTCATCTTGATCATTTCTATTCAACTCATTCCGTCTAATGCATGACTCATTCTCAACATCAATATCACATTGATCTACACCGCTATCATCAACCACTTTGTTAGATAGAAGCACTATAGACCATATCGTACTCGTCGGGTCAGTGACATAGAACACTTGTCTAGCTTGAGATGCTAGAATAAAAGGTTCATCTTTGTACCCCACCCTATTAAGATCCACTTGCAAAAATCCAGACTTATCCATTCGTATGCCACTACTATTTACCCACTTGCAACCAAAGATTGGAATCTGAAACTTCTCGTAATCAAGCACCCAAATGTGCTCAATAACTCCAAAATATGACAGATTTGCATATTTGGGGTTTAAGTCCTTCATACTTGATATGTGCATTGCTTCAGCTAGGACGGTGACACCACTATTTTGCATAGTACTTTTATCGTCTTGTTCTTTGGTATAAAATGTGTATCCATTAATTGCGTATGCGCTATGAGAATACACATGCAAACTTGGACCATATGCCAAACATCTCAACCTTTCTGTTATTGAAGCAGGATCTGAAGAGCGCTTCGAATAAATATGATCCTTTAACCATCGTATGAAACTTTGATTGTGCTCTCATACTATCCAATTTTCATTTCTGTTCTGATTTAACCTTCGGAGTACATCCTTGTGCATCTCAACATATGGCTCAACCTCATTATCATTGTGCAGAACATACAAATGCACTTGATCCTGTTCATCCCTTGACACTGTCACAATTTTATTTCCAATTAATTTTTTACCATCCTTTTTTTAAAAAATATGAGCTTTGGGGAGTTCAATCGACTGAACATTGGACAAATATTCAGTACAAAACTCAACCGCTTCTTCAACAATGTATCGTTCAACAACACACCCCTCTGGTCGACTTCGGCTTTTCATGTACCCTTTTAATATTTTCATATAACGTTCAGCAGGGTACATCCATCTCATATAAACTGGTCCACACAACTGTGTCTCTTTCACAAGATGAACAACTAGATGTACCATTATGTCAAAAAAAGATGAAGGAAAATACATTTCAAGCTCACACAAGGTAATAACTATCTCTTTTTGTAGTGTTGGTAAGATATCGGGATCGATTACCTTACTACAAATTGACCTAAAGAAAAAACACAAACTAGTTATGGCGCTTCTTATTTTCACTGGCAAAATAGAACATATACCTATTGGTAGAAAGTGTTCCATTATAACATGGCAGTCGTGTGTCTTTAAACTCTTCAACGTGAGGTCTTTCATAGACACAAGTCTTCTGACATTTGAAGAGTAACCTTCTGGAACTTTAACTTCACTCAGAAACTTACACAATATTTTCTTCTCCTTTCCAGACAGAGTAAAAGCAGCAGGTGGTAGATATGTTCGTCTTCCTTTCTTCACGGGTGCTAATTCAGTTCTAATCCCCATCGCTACCAAGTCTTTTCTTGCTTTAAGGCCATCCTTAGTCTTTCCTTTTATATTGAGTAACGTACCAATAGCACTTTCAAATACATTTTTCTCAATATGCATAACATCGAGAAAATGTCTCACATACAAAGACTTCCAATATGGCAATTCAAAAAATATCGACCTCTTTTTCCACCCACCTTTGACAACCTTATGTGCAAAAGGTTTGCCAAGCTCAGTATGCATATCTTTCACCTTTTTAAAAACTTGGTCACCTGACAACATAGGTGGAGCTCTACCTTGTTCGGTGTCTCCATTGAATTCTTGTCTCCACCCACGGTAGTGATGTTTGGCATTTAAGAATCTACGATGACCGAGAAAGACATTCTTATGACCAAACTCCAATCGCTTCGAAACTGTTTTATCTTCACAAATAGGACACGCTTTTTCACCTTTTATGCTGTACCCTGATAGATTCCCGTAAGTTGGAAAATCATTAATTGTGCCAAACAACATCGCCCTCAAATTGAAACTTTCTTTCCTATATCCATCATAAACCTCCACACCGTTCTCCCACAATATCTTTAAATCTTCGATCAAAGGTGTCAAGTATACGTCTATGTCATTCCCTGGTTGTTTAGGCCCAGAGATTAACATAGATAACATCATGTACTTACGCTTCATGCATAGCGACGGAGGTAGGTTATAAATCATAAGAATCACAGGCCATGTGGTATGTGAGATACTTTGAAGACCATGCGGGTTCATTCCATCAGTAGATAATGCCAAGCGAAGGTTTCTTGCTTCTTCTCCAAAGTCAGGATAATCATTATCAATTTTCGACCACTATGGTGAATCAGCCGGATGTCGCAACTTTCCATCAATAATTCTTTCATCTGCATGCCAAGTCAGGTGTCTTGCATCGGTTTCACTACGAAACATGCGCCTAAATCTCGGTATTATAGGAAAATACCATAAGACCTTGGCTGGAGACAATTTTTTCTTATATCGAGACAAACCGCATTTAGGGCACTCAGTTAACGATGCATATTCGTTTCGAAACAAAACGCAATTGTTTGGACAAGCATGTACCTTATCATAGCTCATGCCAATAGAGCACAACATTTTTTTGGCCTCATAGGTTCGATTGGGAAGAACATTATCCTCCGGTAGCATTTCTCTCAAAAGGGCCAACAACTCTGTGAAACTTTTATCCGACCATCCATTGCCCGCCTTTAAGTTGTACAACTTCAATACCACAGACAGTCTTGTGAATTTAGTGCAACCTTGATAGAGCGGTTTCTCTGCATCGCTTACCAACCTCTCAAACATTTCGGGACAATCATGAAGATCTTCTACAACTGCTTCTGCAATCTCTTCGACTCGATCACAATCGTATGTTTCCGTGTCTTTGTCATCTGAAGCATAGGTCATATTACTTTTCCCCGTCGGTTCAACATTCTCGTTAATTTTCTCACCATGATGTATCCAACACTTATAACTTCGATCAATTCCATTCATCAGTAAATGCGATTTCAATCCATCTGCGTCAACCCTACCCACATAACAACAACCCAAGCAAGGACATTTTATTCGATTGAGCTCTTCAGGATCAGCGTGTTGAACAGCAAACTTAACGAAATCCAATACCCCATTCTCGTACTCTTTGGACAATCGATCGGCATCCATCCATTTTTTATCCATGGTTTTCCTACTTATTAAGGTCAACAAAATAACATTAATTCAACCATATTAATCAAGAAATGAACAAGTTTGATAGTGTTTGATATGTAACTGGTTGAATTTCTTATGTTTTAATGACAAAGAAGAATATATAAATAATCCTCCTAAAGAAGAAAGAGAGTTTACATACCGCTAGCATCATCAGTTTTAATGACAAAGAAGAATATATAAATAATCCTCCGGTAGCAATTAAAGCAGATAAACAATTGGTTCATCAATCAAAGGAAAAGGAATTGCCATGCTAACTCTCCATCCTCTAGTAACTCCAAAACCAAGCGCAAGAGGTATTACCAATTTATGAGCATATATTGCATAAATGATACATTGATTTAAAAGCAAAATTGTAAATGAAATATAGTTAAATGGTTTTTATCAAAATCCTAAAGTTTTATTTTTTTTATGATAACAGTGCAGGCGATACCAGTAATCAGAGCTTCATGTGAATAATATATTCACATACTTTATATTTTGAGCAAAGAAACTATTGGTTTTCCTATTCATTTCATGTTATCCGTACGGAATAGTGGACGTGAAATTGAAGCAACAGAATATGGAGTAGAAAGAAAAGTTGTGTTGAAATCGTTGTAAAGAAATAATGTAAAGCAACAAAACTTCGTTAACAAAACTCATCAAACATACTCATTCACTACAACATTGTAAAGCAAGAAAACCCTACAACAACAATGTAAAGCAACAAAACCCTATTCTTCACAACAACGACGTACCTTTAACGATGGTAACAACGGCAATGCAAGAACGAAATGTATCAGTTACAAAGAGCAGAAACGGACGACGGCAATGAGTTCGCAATGGACGGCAATACAACGACGGCAACGGACGGACGGCAATGCAACGACGGCAACAACGAACGACGGCACGGTGGAGGACGGTTGACGGTGAAGGTTTGAGTTTGCAAGGGTTTTGAGCTCAGTTCGCAAGGGTTTTGAGCTCAGTTCGCAAGGGGAGAAGAAAGAGCGGAAATATGAAAATGAATACTGACTATTCATATATTTTAATTTAATTAGACCTTAGACAGCGCTTTTCATAAAAGCGCTTTCTAAGGTGGATCTTAGACAGCGCTTTTAAAAGCGCTTTCTAAGGTTGGCCTTAGACAGCGCTTTTGATTTTATTTTTTTTAAATTTTTAAGACCTTAGAAAGCGCTTTAAAGGAAAGCGCTGTCTAATATTTTTTTTTAATTTTTTTTTAAAAATTAATAAAACTTTAGAAAGCGCTTTTTACCTAAGCGCTGTCTAAGGTCTTATATATTTTTTTAAATTTATAAGACCTTAGAAAGCGCTTTTAAATAAAGCGCTGTCTAATATTTTCCATTAAATTTATTTTTAAAATTTATAAGACCTTATAAAGCGCTTTTGACCAAAGCGCTGTCTAAGGTCTTATATTTTTTTGCGCTTTTATTTTTTTAAATGACTAGTTTCCTTGTTTTTAACTTATAGCAGCGCTTTTGTATTAAAGCGCTGTCTAAGGTGCGGTGTTATAACTTACTTTTGTTGTAGTGAAACACAATCCCTGCTCATAAATTTGATACATAACACAAAATGGAATAAACCTAAAAGGGAAACTATTTCCATATAAAAGTAAAGTTCAATTATGGAATAAAGCAAAAAGATCCATAACTGACTTGTTTTACAAAATAAATTATTTTATAACATCAAAATATTCATACAAAGGTATTACAAAATAGATCAAACAAATGTATACATATATAACGAAAGCGTTCCACGAATCGCGTGTTACGTATCAGAGCAAACAGACCGACAAAAGGATGGAGGACTAATCTTCACAAAAGCCTCTAAGACTACTAATCTACAATTGCCTCATAGAGCAACAAACCACAGCAGAAGGGTGAGAAATAACAACTAAATCAAGATTGCATAATAATATGCAAACACATATAAATTCACATGCATAATTATTCTCACCACAAGCATCACATACTAATACATATAGCATATCATAGATAATTAATACAATCATTGTAATGTACAACATCCCCACAAAACATAGCATATGTCTATACATAAAACATATCATCCATAATCCATACATTTATCACGAATGCATATCAAATCACCAATGCTATCACAAGCTCAACACATAATCAATCAATTCACAAATTTTCCACACATAATCAATCCATTCATGATTTTCCACACATAACCAATCCATTCATGATTTTCCACACATAATCAATCCATTCATGATTTATGCAAATGCAAAGAGACCGACACAACGACCCTATGCAAATGCGGTACCAATCCGTCCATCATTCTCATCATTAATTCACTCAGGAATTATTGGAATCATCGCTTGTTACTTAGTGTAACTCCCCGTCAGGCAAACGATGTTCCCCGTCGCTTTAGGTTCTCTTTGTATAAGGCTCACGACGTTTATGGATCGCTTTAGGTCCTCTTTCTATAAGGCTCATGATCCGATCGCTTTAGGTCCTCTTTGTATAAGGCTCACGATTGTCTATAACGTCGCTTTAGGTCCTCTTTGTATAAGGCTCACGACCGTTACAGCAGATTCCCTCTGGAATCATTTCGTTGCTCACACCCACTAGGGCACACGACATCACAAGAATGCATATCATGATGCTTGGCATACAATGACTCGTGAAAATCAAATGCATAACATACATAACCATGTGAACCATCTCAACATCAATAATCTTGCATTGAAATCAATCCCAAAACAATGCATTTATTTGCCCTAAGGCCACCAAATAACACACATTGAATTTCACATAAACAATGCATTTCATCATAATCCACAACAATCCCACAAAACATCATAACAACATACGCTGATATTCAATCAAACAATGTATTTTACCATACAACAACATCATTATTATAGGCATCAGCATCATATAAATAGCACAAAGGCCCCCACATTTATAGGACGATAGCATATCGCATCGAACACCAACAAACACAACAAAACCTACAAACCACTAATCATCCTCGACCAAGTATTCTTAGTTAACACATGGTATGACATAACTAATTACTAGCACGTTGGATTCTCTTTCCAAGGCTTCAAGTCCCATATCAATCGGATTCCCGATTCGTGAATTTTGGTGGAAACATAAACTACACTTATCACATTCATACCAATATTTAACTCTACCATATCAATCCATGGCATAAACATATGTTTCTATTCCACCATCATAAAGAGCATTGAAATAGCTTTCCAACGCATCCGACCGTGCCTCAATCCGAGTTACGGATCAAAAGTTGTGAAGAAAACAAAATGGAAAATCTGTCACGTTCGCTTTCCTATTCGCAATGCGAACCCCCAACGAACCGTGGCAGAGAAAAAACAGCATAAAGTTCGCAATGCGAACTTCTGGGTGAACCTTCGCTTTCTCCTTCGTTGGGGTTCGCAAAGCGAACCTGCGAACCCAGAAATTCACAGCAGCGTCAATATAGGTCATATGGGACCAAAATTCATCATTTCTTCCACCCAAACACTTCCAAATCACAATATATCAACCAAAACATGTTCCAACATAATCGACAAGTATTCTACGCAGTTTATATCAAAATTCATCCGTGAAAACCTCGATTCCCACTCATTGTTCATCAATTTATCAATGAGAAAAAGTTGTGAAACAACCAAAACAATTACAACAAACAACACATATACATACACAAGCAAGATATAATCGAAACTTCTCACCCTTACCCGATTAATCGCGATTGAAACAGAGATTTCTTCTATCCCAAGTTTTCCTCTTCTTTTCCCTTCTCTTCCTTTCTCTCTTCTCTTTTTCTTTCTCTCTATTTTCTCTCTAAACTCTCTTTTCTTTCTTTCTTATAATAACAAAATATCTAAACCCCTAAAAAGACCATTTTACGCCTCAGCTCAAATATCTCGCAAACGCTCTCAAAACGCGATAAAACATAATAACGATGAAAAATAATATATTGTCAAATAAAAGTCAAGAATAAAATAGTATGAGAATGAAAATAATTAAATTGACTCGATTAAATAAATAAGACAAAATGGGGCGTTACAATTCTCCCCCACTTAGACATTTTTGTCCTTGAAAATATACTTGGTGCAAACAACTCCGGATACGACTCTCGCATCCGACTAACAAACTATCATGCCAACAAAAGGCACACCACGAATAACACAAACTGACAAACCACCTTGCTAACAGCAACTACAACAACGACACGACAACGACGACAACTACAACGGCAAGATGCAAAGCCCATACAATGCACTTGACGACTAACTCACGACTCAAAGAAAACCATGTTACCAACACCTAGGTAACACTCCCCTAATCCACCACATAGGAATTAGCTACTCGCACTCGAACTAACACGATAGAAACGAGGCAACAACACAAGCAAGAACATAAAGTTCCACGACCCAACATTGTTTCAACAACTTCTACATAACCATAATACCAACATCCTTGTCACCCAACAATATTGCAACAATGCTACGATTCCCCGATCGAACATATAACCAAAACATCCATCTACATAGTAGCACATGAATAATATTTAAACCTTTCACCTAACACTTCCATTCTGAAACGTCCAATAGTCTCATCACTCCTACATGTTTACAATGTTCAACCTATGAACTCTTACAAGTCGCACATGCATATACGAAATGTGCCACATCACGCTTTCGCTGTGCACTTTGATTACTCGTAACCATCTAAACTATCAACCCCACGTCCAAAGTCTAACTCTTTCTCATATTCGCCAAAAATCACTATTCACTTTTAATATACCCAACCTCACACTCTACTGTGTTATCTCACACACCAGACACATGTCTCTGAACTGCTCAAATAATTTTAATTCTCTGACCATCAAAACAGCCATATGCAAAGACTATCGACCTAACTCTTCAGGCACAAAATTAGCTTTTCCCGAAGGATAATCCAAGCCAAATTCATAACTCGTCACGAATTCTAACCATCTTCGTTGTCTCATACTCTCTTCCTTCAGACCAAACAAGTACTCTAAACTTTTGTGATTACTAAACACTTCGAACCTAGAACCATAAAGATAATACCTCAAAATATTCCAACACAATACAACCGCAACCAATCCCAAATCCAGAATAGTATATATCCTTTTATGATTCCTCAATTTTCGTAAGGCATAAGCCATGAGTTTACTCTCTTGCATTATCAAACTGACTAAACTCATCAAAGACGCATCCCAATACCTCACAAACGGTTTATCAGGATCACGCAGTATCAAAACTAGAGCCGTAGACAATTTCTACTTTAGCTCTCTGAAACTTTCCTTACAACGAACATCCCAAACAAACGACTTACCTTTTGCAAGTCAACTGAAGTAACAAAAATGCTAACTTGGAAAAGCCTTTCATAACCTCCGGTAAAAACCAACTGAAGTCCAAAAAGTTTCTAATCATCTTAACCGACTTCAGAGCCTCTCATTGTAGAACTGCATCTACTTCCGATGGATCCATAACAATACCATCATCAGAAATAACATATCCAAGGAACTAACCTTTTTTTTTAACCAAAACTCTCACTGCGCTAATTTAGCAGAAAGCTCCCTTTCTTTCAACCCTCGTAACTCAATCCTCAAATACTCTACATACTCATCCTTTGATTTAAAATAAATCAGAATATCATCCAATAAACATCACTATAAACTTATCCAAACAAGTATGGAAGATACGATTCATATACTCCACAACCATAACATATACAACCTTCAAAATTCATTCTGAGCTCGAAACAATTTATCCAAAATAGCTTAACAATCTCTGGTTACCATATTCCATATCAATTCTTCTTACAGGGCTCCAACTTACTCAAGGTTTCTGCTGACATGAGATCTCAACCCATAACAAAAGTAATACCATCAAGGAACTTCAAATTGTTCGCAATTCATCACAATTCAAAACTCAAGCTATCCAGAACACAACCGCAAGTTTCCATACTACTCACTGATAAACACACAACCTCATGCTATCATCATTTCCTTTACCAACCATGCTGGACCTCTTCAAGTCGATACACTAATGTTTCATCCAAAAACACATCTGAAAACCATGCACAACTGACGGCCCATCATTGTGGCTTTCCTGCCAATTTCCAGAACACTATCATCACAAACATGACAAACATCTGAGTTTCACTTCCTAAAAGTTCTTCTACTTACTTAGCAGATCCAAACCTCAAATCCGTCTCATCTTCCGATGTTAGAATCTTCATCGACTCAACAAAACAATCCGTAACCATTTTCTTAATTGCAAACAATTCATTGCACGCACTATCAAAGCCAGAAAGACACGTCTATTCCATCCAACATAATTTTGTCTACTATCAACAAGAGATTAAGGGTGATCAGTTCCCCAATTTGTCAATAGACAGCCGACAATCATGATGGGGCATAAACCGTCTTTACCAAACTATATTAGCATTTTTTGCATCTTATGCACACAACTACCTAAGGCACAAATCCTTAGTCGACATAAACCTTACCTCCGCATTCCCTCTGGAATCGGGAACAACACTGTCCAAACAACACTTACAATCTTGCAACCAACGCTCCACAACTGAAGCAACTTGGAGAAGCTCCAGCTTCTCCCCAATTTATCTCATTCTAAATTCTGCACACAAAGTATTAGAAGAACCAGAAAGTACTGAGAGTGTTTCACACACATATCACATACTAAGGAACAAACAACATCGACAGTATTCAACTGTCACACCAACTGACTCAACAACTTGGCCGGACGGACTGACCTGCTCTGATACCACTAATGTAACACCCCAATTCCCATCGCGAATAAATAATATGTAAATAAATCAGAGTGAATAAAATTTTATTCTTAGACAGAAACAAGGATGCCACATTTAAAGAAAGAAAACACAATCCCTGCTCATAAATTTGATACATAACACAAAATGGAATAAACCTAAAAGGGAAACTTTTTCCATATAAAAGTAAAGTTCAATTATGGAATAAAGCAGAAAGATCCATAACTGACTTGTTTTACAAAATAAATTGTTTTATAACATCAAAATATTCATACAAAGGTAATACAAAATAGATCCAACAAATGTATACATATATAACGAAAATGTTCCCCGACTCCCGTGTTACGTATCAGAGCAGACATACCGACAAAAGGATGGATGACTGATCTTCGCAAAAGCCTCCAAGACTACTGATCTGCAATTGCCTCATAGAGTAACAAACCACAGTAGAAGGGTGAGAAATAACAACTAAATCAAGATTGCATAATAATATGCAAACACATATAAGTTCACATGCATAATTATTCTCACCACAAGCATCACATACTAATACATATAGCATATCATAGATAATTAATACAATCATTGTAATGTACAACATCCCCACAATACATAGCATATGTCTATACATAAAACATATCATCTATAATCCATACATTTATCACGAATGCATATCAAATCACCAATGCTATCACAAGCTCAACAAATAATCAATAAATTCACAAATTTTCCACACATAATCAATCCATTCATGATTTTCCACACATAATCAATCCATTCATAATTTTCCACACATAATCAATCCATTCATGATTTATGCAAATGCAAAGAGACCGACACAACGACTCTATGCAAATGCGGTACCAATCCATCCATCATTCTCATCATTAATTCACTCAGGAATTATTGGAATCATCGCTTGTTACTTAGTGTAACTCCCAGACGGGCAAACGATGTTCCCCGTCGCTTTAGGTCCTCTTTGTATAAGGCTCACGACGATTATGGATAGCTTTAGATCCTCTTTCTATAAGGCTCACGATCTGATCGCTTTAGGTCCTCTTTGGATAAGGCTCACGATCGTCTATAATGTCGCTTTAGGTCCTCTTTGTATAAGGCTCACGACTGTTACAGCAGATTCCCTCTGGAATCGTTTCGTCGCTCACACCCACTAGGACACACGACATCACAAGAATGCATATAATGATGCTTGGCATACAATGACTCATGACAATCAAATGCATAACAAACATAACCATGTGAACCATCTCAACATCAATAATCATGCATTGAAATCAAACCCAAAACAATGCATTTATTTGCCCTAAGGCCACCAAATAACACAGATTGAATTTCACATAAACAATGCATTTCATCATAATCCACAGCAATCCCACAAAACATCATAACAACATACGTTGATATTCAATCAAACAATGTATTTTACCATACAACAACATCATTATCACAGGCATCAGCATCATATAAATAACACAAAGGCCCCCACATTTATAGGACGATAGCATATTGCATCGAACACCAACAAACACAACAAAACCTACAAACCACTAATCATCCTCTACCAAATATTCTTAATTAACACATGGTATCACATAACCAATTACTAGCACGTTGGATTCTCTTTCCAAGGCTTCAAGTCCTATATCAATTGGATTCCCGATTCGTGAATTTTGGTGGAAACATAAACTACACTTATCACATTCATCACAATATTTAACTCTACCAAATCAATCCATGGCATAAACATATGTTTCTATTTCACCATCATAAAGAGCATTGAAAGAGCTTTCCAACACATCCGACTGTGCCTCAATCCGAGTTACGGATCAAAAGTTATGAAGAAAACAAAATGGGAAATTTGTCACGTTCGCTTCCCTATTCGCAATGCAAACCCCAGCGAACCGTGGCAGAGAAAAAAACAGCATAAAGTTCGCAATGCGAACTTCTGGGCGAACCTTCGCTTTTCCCATCGCTGGGGTTCGCAAAGCGAACCTGCGAACCCAGAAATTCACAGCAGCGTCAATATAGGTCATATGGGACCAAAATTCATCATTTCTTCCACCCAAACACTTCCAAATCGCAATATATCAACCAAAACATGTTCCAACATAATCGACAAGTATTCTACGCAGTTTATATCGAAATTCATCCGTGAAAACATCGATTTCCACTCACTGTTCATCAATTTATCAATGAGAAAAAGTTGTGAAACAACCAAAACAATTACAACAAACAACACATATACATACACAAGCAAGATATAATCGAAAATTCTCACCCTTACCCGATTAATCGCGATTGAAACGGAGATTTCTTCTATCCCAAGTTTTCCTCTTCTTTTCCCTTCTCTTCCTTTCTCTCTTCTCTTTTTCTTTCTCTCTATTTTCTCTCTAAACTCTCTTTTCTTTCTTTCTTATAATAACAAAATATCTAAACCCCTAAAAAGACCATTTTACCCCTCAGCTCAAATATCTCGCAAACGCTCTCAAAACGCGATAAAACATAATAACGATGAATAATAATATATTTTCAAATAAAAGTCAAGAATAAAATCGTATAAAAACAAAAATAATTAAATCGACTCAATTAAATAAATAAGACAAAATGGGGCATTACAACGTGCACCTTGACCAGTAGTAGTGGAAAAAGTTCTGCGTACAACACCGATATAGGATCAAACCCTGGGGGTCGAGTTGTACGCTTGTTGTTATATAGAGGACTAGCCTGCTGAAGAGGTGATTGTGTCTTTTGCTGAAGTTGCTGTTGAATCGGTTAGCTCTGAGCAACCTGAGGTTGATACGTAGGAATAGGCGCAGGATTGATAGCAGGAGTTATAGCTGCTACCGGTTGGTATCGTCGCCTTTGCTTTCCGAGAGAGATATTCCCAATATCCTGCTCCTTTTTCTTAGGGAGATTACTACCGTATCATTTTGTATTGCTTGATGATCCAGCGTCTTTAACTAAACGTCCTTCTCGAACAGCTTCCTCAAGACGAACTCCTATGCCCACCATCTCGGTGAAGTCACTAGGCACACTGGCAACCATTTTGTCGTAGTAAAATAAGCTCAAGGTCCTTAAGAAGATATTTGTCATATCTTTTTCCTCAAGAGGTGGACAAATATGGGCGCTAATTTCACGCCATCTCTGAGCGTACTCCTTAAAGGTTTCCTTGTCCTTTTGTGACATCGATCTAAGTTGATCTCTATCTGGTGCCATGTCTAAATTGTATTTATATTGTTGAACGAAGGTAGTGCCACGATCTTTCAAAGTGGTGATCTTAGTGCGGTTTAAACCCATGTACCATTTTAATGCGGTACAGGTTAAACTATCCTGAAAATAGTGAATCAGTAGCTCTTGGTTCTTTGTTTGAGCTGACATTCGTCGAGCGTACATCACCAAATGGATTTGGGGGCAAGAGTTACCTTTATATTTTTCAAAATCGGGCACCTGGAACTTGTGCGGGACTTTCACATTAAGGACCAAACAAAGGTCTGCGGCGTCCTTTCTAAATAAATCCTGACCGTAAAGGGCTTGCAGTTCTTTCTGCATCTCCAGGAACTATTCCTGCAACTCCTTCATTTTGTCATCCACACTTGTGTTTCCAACAGAAGGTATCTGTGGAATCTGTCCTTCCAGGACAGTGTGCACCACGGGTGGTGGTACAATTATTACAGACGAGACTCTCAGTGTCTCTCGAAGTTTGTAACCTTTAGGAGTTGCTGTCATGCCCCTGGCATCCTCGCTTTCCCGAAGTTTGTAACCTTCCGGCCCAGCGGCTCCTGCTAAAGTTTCCGGATCTTCAGTGATCGGCGGAATATATCCTTCCGGGATATAGTTAAGTGGCATGCCCCAGGGACGATCTTTTGGCATTTTGTACGTAGGATTATACTTTTCCACCATGGGCGTTGATGTGATCTCTGAGATCACAGTCCTTTGTTGTTGCATCTGAGCTTCTATTAGAGCTTGCATGTCATTATAAAGCTTT
Organism: Lathyrus tuberosus; assembly: GCA_022829125.1. NCBI lineage: Eukaryota > Viridiplantae > Streptophyta > Magnoliopsida > Fabales > Fabaceae > Lathyrus > Lathyrus tuberosus. The sequence goes on along the minus strand of JALAZF010000061.1, from coordinate 2,667,091 downwards.
CTCAAATCCTCTTTCAGAGTGTCGATCTCTTCCCTCAACTCTCTGTTCTCTTCCTCCAGATCATCCATCTTTTTCTGACGATTAGCCCGAGTATTGTACGAATGAGACAGTTTGACTCTAGAATCGAGACGCAAACGTAAGATTCGTAAGGTAAGAAGAATGCGTTAAGCGAGAATGATGAATGATATGCAATGATTATATTAATTGTACATTTTTTTTTGTTTATTCAAAGTAAACTTTTACAATTATGTTGCAAATATCAAACAGTGGGGAAACCCCATTTTATTGAATTCAAAGGATTGCAGAAATTGAAATACAATAATTTACATAGTGCCGTAAAAGGAAATCTAAACTTATGGGTCCCGAGTCCTCTCTGAGGGGAGCTCAGGTGTTGGTTCTGGTATTTTCCTTTTCTTTGACCGGGGCCCTTCGGCCGTTGTCGGGTTGTCATTCCTTTTCCAAGTGAAAGGAGCGAGTAAATTCCTTTGGTCTTCTTGATTCTCTACAACATGTTGCTCTAAAATCTCAATCAGAGCATCTTTTTCTCTTAACAGTTGCTGTATTTTCTTGCACTCCACATTGAGAATACGATACTTGTTCCTCCAAAACCTCCTCTCATGCTGAACTTTGCTGAGAGTAACCTGAAGTTTTTCCGTCTCAGACATAAAATAAAGGGCAGAATCCCTTAAAGGAAGAACTTCCTAGCGAGGGTAAGGCATCCTCAGTTTGAGAGCTCTAGTTTGTACCCAATGGAGATAAGGTTCCACTGAGACACAATCTGGATTTCCTAGAGACTCTCGTCCTTCCCTATGAATGTGTTTCCAGGCATGCACTATTTCTGTCTTTAGTGCTCTGTCATTTCCCCTTCCTTGAAGAAAAGACCTTCCAGATGAGCATTACGCGGGATATGCCTCATCGGGTATCCGAATTGACGACGAACTAAAACTGGATGATAATTGATTCCTCCCTTAGTTCCTATAAGGGGTACATTTGGGAAATTTCCACAACGGTCAATGAACCTGGTCCCATCATAGATTCGATTGTACCAATCGATGTCAGAGTTGGTAAGAGACATGATTCTCTGCGACCAACGTAAAGTATTCTCTTGATCCCAAAAATGCAGCAGACTTGGGCAAGTGGGAAGTGAACGATTTGTAAAGCAGGGGTACACAGCATGTGATAATTCTTATGCTATACGAATTCCTTAAGTGTACCGAATGATAAGCATCCATGAGCAAAATCGGTACAGGGTTTCCAATCATAAAAATCTTAATGGCACTGATATCCACAAAGTTATCGATATTGGTAAACAAAACTAACTCATAGGTAAGCAAAACAAAGATGCTCTCGAAAGCGGCCACGTTCCCCATACTAGCAAAGTATAGAGCTTTCTTTGTCAAGAACTAGGCTGGCAAACCCTGGATTCCACCCTTAGTGGTCATGTGAGTCCTGACTTCTAACTCGTCCAAATAGATTGCTCTTTCAATGGTTTTATCCTTTGGAATTTATTCCAGTCCAGAAAATAGAGCTTGATCAGTAATGTGCAGATCAGTCAGGTGAGAGTATTCCTCCACCATTGGTGCTAGTTGATAATCCAGGAATGTGAAACAGTGATAGACCCCAGGGGACCCTTAACAAGGACAACAGTACTCCAGCGTTGGTGCTAGTGGATTAGCGTGGACAGGATTCCTTCTATTACGTGGACCCTTAACAAGGACAACAATCCTCCATACTTGGCTCTGAAAGCCTCATAGTTGGTTATCATCCTAGCCAAACCTCTCAAATTCTCTAGTTTTGGAACCTTGAAGGTGTACTTATGAGTTTTCCTTCGACCGAAATCCAAAGGTTCGATGTCATGAAGTCAAGGCTCTACCCCCCCCCCCCCCCAAAGGTTTATACTGGTGATTTTGTGTACCTGTCCGCAAAATCATTGACCCCTCTTGGGATAACAATAGCAAGCGGATCACCAGCGAGCTGATGTATCCTAGAGTGATCTCAGATGAGGGTAGTATCACGTGACAACTATTTCTGATAGCTTCCGCACTACAAAATGGTTTAAGCCTACTAAAAACCTCATCTTCTCAGATAACCCAGTCGACCACACTACATTCAACAACCGAAGTCGTATAGGCAATGTACTTGCAAAGGGAGTCTCCACTGAGTTTGATGGTCGATCGGGGACTCTTAACTGGGATTCACTCCCTGCAAGATTACCCGCATTGCCATCACCTATCTTAGGGGTATACTCAATCTTTCCACATGCGGCATCACACACATTCCCATTAGCAGAAAAATAAACACAGATATCAATTAGGAAAAGCAGTATATATATTTGTCTTAATCATCCTAGACCTCTAGTATTATGATCCTATACAGACAATGACTCCCCAGCAAAGTTGCCATTTCTGTGACATTTTGTTGAATTTAAAGTTTCATCCCTTGGGAAGGCAAGAAAGAATGCCTCCCACTGTGGTCGCCATTCTGCTGTGGCACCTTTTCAGATTTCTACCTAAGAGATGGGAAGAGAACAAGGTCTCTAACTCCCCAGTGAAGTCACCATTTTCTAAACTTAAGGTTTCTACCGAAGATTGTAAGAAAAAGAAGAAGCCCACACGGTGGGCGCCATTTTTCTGTAAAAAATGGGGACGACCGTGACTAGATCTTACTTTGGCTGGCCCCACGGTGGGCGCCATTTTTCTATAGCGGAATTTTTGTGGTCTTGAATCACTATCGCTTGGGTACCACAGTTCGATTCATTTTTTATCCTATTGAGCTGATTAAGGAAGTGAAATAGATGTCTCCAATTAACCCTGCTTGTATACTGAGTTTAAACAGCGGTCTGTTAGTTTACAGATGCGATTAAGATGTGGGCCCCTCTTCGGTTATTTTGTTAAGATTAGAATGTCTGGGCTATTGGTAGGATGTGAGGTCAGATGCTTTTCGATTGGTGTACGAAGGTATGGGATTTTGGGTTTTTTATTAGTATGCTCGCTAAGATTTTGCAATCTTATGCCTACGTATTCCCGAAACAGGGAAATCAGAGCAATCGTAGTTCCTCCTATTCTATGGGAGGAAAAAAAGTTGTTTTGGTGTCTTGTTCAAAGCCCAAGATTGAAGCTAAAGGGGTGATTTGTATCTTGTTCAAAGCCCAAGATGTGAAGCTAAAAGGTTTATTTGTATCTTGTTCAAAGCCCAAGATGTGAAGCTAAAGGTTTGACTGAGAGGGAATTTGTCATCTCTAAAGAGGAGTTGTTGATGTTTGTATGCTGTGAGCATGGCACAAATTTGATGCTAAAAGGTTGATTGACTCAACCGGGGTTTTCATTATACAAAGCCTAAGAGGAGGCTATTGACCCAACAAGAGGGTGTTTATTATTTGTCTTGTACGAAGCCCGAAATAGAGGCTAAAAGGGTTGACTCAACAAGAGGGTCTTTTATACTCAACAAGAGAGTGTTTATGTGTCTTGTACAAAGCCCAAGACGGAGGCTAAAAGGGGTTTGACTCAACAAGAGAGTCTGTCATACTCAACAAGAGAGTAATTTGGTGTCTCGTATGAAGCCCGAGACGGAGGCGAAAAGGGAAGATGGACTCAATGAGAGAGTCTGAAAAGGTAATTGACTCAACAAGAGAGTCTGAGAGATTATTGACCCAACAAGAGAGTCTTTTATACTCAACAAAAGAGTGTTTATGTGTCCTGTACAAAGCCCAACACGGAGGCTAAAAGGGGATTGACTCAACAAGAGAGTCTTTTATACTCAACAAGAGAGTGTTTTTCTATCTCGTACGAAGCCCGAGATTGAGGCTAAAAGGAGGTTGACTCAACAAGAGAGTCCTTTATAATCAACAAGAGAGTGTTTTTTTATCTCGTACGAAGCCCGAGATGGAGGGTAAAAGTGATTGACTCAACAAGAGAGTCTTTTATACTCAACAAAAGAGTGTTTTTCTATCTCGTACGAAGCCCAAGATGGAGGCTAAAAGTGATTGACTCAACAAGAGAGTCTTTTATACTCAACAAGAGAGTGTTTTTCTATCTCGTACGAAGCCCGAGATGGAGGCTAAAGGTGGTTGACTCAACAAGAGAGTCTTTTATACTCAACAAGAGAGTGGGTTTTTATACGTTTTGTACAAAGCCCAAGACGGAGGCTAAAAGTGGTTGACTCAACAAGAGAGTCTGAAAAGGTTAGCTCCGCTGGGGGGAATCATTGTACAAAGCCCAAGAGGAGGCTATCTGTGCGGGTGACTGTTTCACTTGAGTGACAGGTCCAGTGTGTTGGATAAAAGAGAAAATCAGTTCTTATATGGGTAATGTTGTGCTTTGGTATTGACCAAAGGATCAGGGTTATTTCCTATTCTTTAAGGAAATGGTAAATCCCAAGGGTAGTGAGACTGTCCAAGTCTACTAGTGTTTTGAGAAATCGATTCTCAGATAGTGAATGTTCTTTGTATGATGCCCAAGAGAAGGCTGGTATGTTAAGGGATGGAAGCCAACCCATTAACTGGCCTGACACTTGACTCAGAAAGACAACGCTAGCAAACTGATGACTAGGTTCTGTTCCTATACCTGTAGAGGTCTCTGGGTCCTTGTACTAAGCCCAAGAGAAGGCATGAGAACTTCTAAGAAGCCGACGGGTCCTTGTACAACGCCCAAGGGGAGGCGGGGATGCTTTTAGGAATCTTGTGGGTCCCAAACCGAGAGAAGTTCAAGAAATACAATTCACCGAGAAGAGATCATTTCATGAAATTTTGAGGTTCGAAGAAACTCAAGAGATTCCATTCACCGAGAAAAGATAATCTCTGGGGAGTAGAGTTTCTTTGACAATGTCTAAGGGTGACAGTCTGAGAAACGGTTCACAAAAAATGCTGCCTTTCACGTCTCCATATTGTTTAACCCCAAGAGGAGGGAAGATTGTATCTGGAAATCCTATGGGGATCTAGTTTTGTTTGTATTTAGGAGTGACCAACAGGATTTACCTAGTGCTAGACTTAGTTGCCGGGGAAAACTCTAAATAACTCTACTAGTATTACAAAGTGGATAATGGACAAGTATATAAAAGTTTGTGATAGAAGACTTACAGTGAAACAGCCACACAATACAGTTATATACATATGAAAGCGGATAAAGAAAGCGGGTAAATACTTACTCGGTTGTAGAGCTTCCTGTAGCGAGCAATTTTGGACGTGGTTCTTAAGCACTGTCGCTCTGGGTTACTACAGGTCGATTCATTTTTGTCCTTTTGAAGCTGATGAAGGAAGGGAAATAGATGTCTCCAAATAACCCTGCTTTGCAAACTGAGGTCAAACAGTTAAAACTATTGGTTTACAGATGCGATCAATGTGGGGGGGGGGGGGGGCTCTCTTAGGTTGTTTTGGTTGAATTTAGACTTTTGGTAGGGAATACGGACTCAGATGTTTTGGTGGATATGTGAGGATTTGTGACCTGAGGTTTTTTGATGTGGTGTGCTCGCTAAGATTTTTCTTTCAATCTTATGCCTACGTATTCCCGTTTACCGAAACAGGGAAATCAGAGCGATCGTAGTTCCACCTATTCTATGGGAGGAAGTGGTGTTTTGGTGTCTTGTTCAAGGCCCAAGACATGAAGCTAAAAGTGGTTTGTATCTTGTTCAAAACCCAAGATGTGAAGCTGAATGGTCTATTTGTATCTTGTTTGAAGTCCAAGATGTGAAGCTAAAGGATTTTGACTTTAGAGAGAATTTGTCATCTCTAAAGAGGGGTCTGTTTGTCACAACTGTTGGGTGACTGACTATAAAGGAGGATTACTTTAACCGGGATATGTCAATCCTAGAAATGCCATAATTTCCTTTATAGGGGGTTTTAACCTGAAGGAGAAGACTTTAACTCAGTGTAGAGCAATGCCATCTTTCCTTAGGAATTTTTCATGCTAAAAGAGGGAGAGTGGCGTGGATGTAAATAATCTAGGGGCTTGTCGCTTACAGCAATTAGATGAAAGGATTTGTTGATGTTTGTATCATGTGAACGTGGCACAGTTTTGTTGCTAAAAGGTTGATTGACTCAATCGGGGTTTTTCTTATATAAAGCCTAAGAGGAGTCTATTGGCCCAACAAGAGGGTGTTTTTATGTGTCTTGTACGAAGCCCGAGATGGAGTCTAAAAATGTTTGACTCAACAATAGAGTGCTTTTAGAGGTGTCTTGTACGAAGCCCAAGACGGAGGCTAAAGTTTGACTCAACAAGAGAGTCTTTTATACTCAACAAGAGAGTGTTTTTGTATCTCGTACGAAGCCCGAGAGGGAGGCTAAAGGCTAACTCAACAAGAGAGTCCTTTTGTATCTCGTACGAAGCCCGAGATGGAGGCTAAAAGGAGTGCTGTTTCAGTTGAGTGACGGGTCCAGTAAGTTGGTTAAAAGAGAAAATCAGTTCTTATAAAGAGACTGATTAAAGGTAAAGCTATGCTTTGGGATTGATCAAAGGATCAGGGTTATTTCCTGTTCTTTAAGGAAATGGGGAATCCCGAGGGTATTGGAGACTGTCCGAGTCTACTGGTGTTTTTCCCTACTTGAGAATGCCTTCGAGACTCAAGGAGATTAGACTGTCCAAGTCTAGAGTTTTATCTTTTGTACTATGCTTAAAGAAACAGAAGTAGTACGTTCATGGTAGAAATATCTCGACTCTTTGAAAGACTGTTCTATTAAGATGACTAATTTCTATTCCTATACCTCTAGGAGGTTGTCGGGACAATTTGTACGAAGCCCAAGATGAGGCTGAAAACTTTTAAGAAGCCGAGGGACAATTTGCACGAAGCCCAAGAGGAGGCTCTCTTCCCAAAGGAAGAATCCTTATACGAAGCCTAAGAGGAGGCTATGAATACTTCTAAGAAGCCGTAGGGTCCTTGTACAACGCCCAAGACAAGGTGGGGATGCTTTTAGGAAGCCTGTGCGTCCCCAAACCCCGAGAAATTCAAGACAGACTATTCACAGAGAATAGATCAAGCCAGGAAAGTCTGAGAATTTGGAAGAAACTCAAGAGATTCCATTCACGGAGAAAAGATCATCTCTGGGGAGTAGAGTTTCTTTGACAATGTCAAAGGGTGACAGTCTGTGAAAGGGTTCACCGAGAATACTGCCTTTCACGTCTCTATATTGTTTAATCCCAAGAGGAGGAAAGACTGTATATGGTAATCCTATGGGGGATCTAGTTTTGTCTATTTTAGAGTGATCAACATGGCTTAGTGCTAGACGTAGTTGTCGGGGAAACTCTAAATATCTATACTATTATTACACAGTTGATATGAGTTTATGAAAGAAGACTTATAGTGAAACAACCCCACAATACAGTTATATGTATATGAAAGCGGATAAAGAAAGCATATAAATAATTACTCGGTTGTAGAGCTTCCTTGCTGTTTGGTTAGTTGTTCAACAAAGAAAGATTGAAAACAACAGTATATTTAAAATTAAAGGAGAAAGTATTTTGAAAAGATGTTGGGGCTTACAGCTCAAGGAGATGCCCAAGGTTTATCAGTGATTGCACTGTCGTTTTGTACAGAGGGACTTATACAAGTGACTGAGGCCCAAGCAATTTTCTGTACAAGGGGATGGGTCTTACACTCTCTCAAGAGGCCCAAGTGTTTAAAAAAGAAGAAGAATGAGGCTTACAACACGAGGGTAGGCCCAAATGATTGTTTTTTTATTGGCGATCGCGCCGAGGTTTTCTTTTAACGCAGGGGGACTTATACAATGTCTGAGGCCCAAGAGTTTTGGTTAAAAAGGGATTGGGTCTTACACTCTAATAGAGGCCCAAAAGATTTATTTTTGTACCAGTGGTGGGGCTTACAGCTCAAGGAGAGGCCCAGGGTCATTTGTTTGAAAATGGCGACCGCGCCGAGATTTTTCAAAACGCGGTGGGTCTTATACAATGCATTGAGGCCCAAAATAGTTTGATTTTTAAAGGGGGTTCGGTCTTACACTCTAATAGAGGCCCAAAGGATTTTGAATGGGTCTTATAGCTCGAGGAGAGGCCCAAGGTTTTTTTCAACGGACGATGATCGCGTCGAACTTTTTGAAATACAATGGGACTTATACATTAAGTGAGGCCCAAAATAGGTTTTGTATTTACAAAGGATTGGGTCTTACACTCTATTAGAGGCCCAAAAGTTTTTGAAAAAGTTTGATGAGGGTTGAATTAATCAAAAACCCTAATTTGTTTTCAAAATGTATTTTAATTGAATAATAAATTCAATTAAAATGACCAAAATTGTTTAACATGTGGAAAACAAATTGTGATCTTGGATTAATGTTTCAAAAATCATGTTTTGACCTACAAAATGATTAGAAGTCATAAAAATTTAAAAAATCAAGAAGGAAAAAATATTTTAAATGTAAAAAACAATTAAAATATTAATTCTTGGCAAAAATATCAATTATAAGAAAAAATAATATTTTTGGGAATTTTTGGTAAAATAAAATATTTTAACATTTTTGTGAATTATTAAAAAAAGAATCAACTCAAAATCATTAAAACTCAGAGAGAAATTAATTTTTGAATCAATTAAATAAAATCACAAAATTCAAATTTTCAAATTTTCAAAAAATGGCACCAAGGACAAGGGCAAGAACACGCGCCACCCTATGTTTCTGCAGATTTGCATTTTCTATCCAATCTCACTGAATACTTGATTATATCATGCAATCTACATATCAATCTACTCGTTTTAACCTCATGATCATGTCTATGGTCTTTAATTTCATTTATTTTTAACATGGAATAAGAAATCAAAGAGAAACTTCAAGAACCCTAATTTTTGCATGAAGGTTCAGAAATTCCACACATGATTCAAACAATGCAATTGATTGAGGGAAAACATTCCATGCATGATTATGAACATATGGCCAAATTATTGTGCAGCAAAAATTGCATGGATCATAGAGTTAGAAGAGCTCGGGCTTACCTCTTGCAGCTGGTGATCGTGTTTTGTGTTAGATGTGTTACAGCTAGGTTCCAATGATCTGGATAGCTTCCCTAGGTGCCATGGAGTGTGTCTGGATGCATGGAATGGATTGAAATGATTTGGAACTTAAGATGGTACTCCAATTGCAAATCTGTCAAAAACTTGAGCAACTGGATGGTGACTTTGTGATTTTGGTGTTCCAGATGTTGTGTAAGTGTTTGGATCACTTCTATATGATGTTTATGAGGTGTGTGTGTGATTGGTTTGATTGGAATTGCTCTCAAACTCAAAACCCGATAGTGACTTGCTTTTGAAGGAAAAATTGGAGTGAAGAAGGAGATTTTGAGGAAAGCATCTATTTGATGGCTTTGGTGTACTCAAACTGATCACAAATGAGCTCTATTTATAGTTGATCAAGTTTGTTTTGCAATTAATAGTGAATGGCAACTGCAGCAGAGGTTGGGCCAATGGTTACACTTTGGAATCCAAGTCTCCTCTAGCCATTGACTAGAGGTTAGGGCACAGGGCTGTGGTTCCCTTGGTCTTGGATAAGTCTTGACTGAATTCAGTTGCAAATGGCTCAGTCCATGACACCTTGGTGTATGCATTGAATGCTCCAATCCAAAATTGGAGTCTTGTCCCTCTTTTAGGCAATTCTAGGTTTGGAATGCTACTTCTTGTTCCAAGGACTTTGGAGGCTTGGCTCAGTGTTTGTCCCCTTTAGATTTGATCCTCATATGTGTCCAAAGTGATGACAAGGCTTGGAATTATCTGATTTTGCCAAATCAAGCAAAAATACAAAATTCTGCCTAGCCTTGGAAGTTTTCAGCAAGGCATATTGCCATTGTCATATCTCATGGCCCAATCGGAATTTGGTGATGTTCTTGGCAATTTTGGAAAGCCCTCATATGATACAATAACTGTTTGATCATATTTGGTTTTGATACCTTTTGGATCCAAGTGAAAAACCCCCCTACATTTGGAAAAAAGTGAAGGCAAATTCTGACTTAATGAAAATTTCACTAAGTGTTGGAAAAAAGTGACATTTTCACTTTTTGTGACTTTGATCATTCCATAACTCAAAATGCATGAGTAATTTGGAGGGAGGTCAGTTTTAAGCTTTTGTAGAGGGTAATGAGATCTAAAAATCAAGCTTTGGATGGGGAAAAATGGCTTTGTGGTTTAGGAGTTATGATCCTCCAAAGCTGGTACCCTTGCCACTTCGTTCATAACTTAGAAAATTTTCTAAGTTTTTATGGTTACCCCTTTTACAAGTTATCCCACTTTTCTTGATTTTTCTTGATGAATGATGATTCAAATCATACATTAACATCATTTTAGGGTTAAAAAACCATTTTTGTGAAAAATTTCAAAAAGTCAAAGTTGACTTTTGTGCGCAGTTGACTTTTTATCAGATGAATTCTAAACTGTGCAATCCTTTAGGAAATCATGTCCTTGACCTAAATAAAACTTGATGGGCATGTTCCATGGGTGTTATAGGGTATATTGAATCATTTCCTAGGGTTTGGGAGCATGTCCTGGTCAAAAGTCAAAGCTATAGTTGACTTTTTCCTCAAAACCCTAACTGTGGTACTGATGAAATTGAGACTTGCTGCTCAAGCTTCTTGGATCAATCCATTGTTACAAATGGATCAATGCGGTATGTTGGAGATTCTCAAATCATGTCTTGAGGTCTTGACTTGATGCTTGGGCCCATGAGGTTCCATGGAGTATTTTAGGATATGCTTTGAAGCATTGGCTCATGCCCAGAGGAAAATTTTCATCTGGAGGCCCTGGTCGACCAAACCCTAATTTGGTGACACTGGCGATCTTGAGGCTTGATCCACCTGGAAGGGAGCAACCTTGTGCTTAATCCTTGAAGTGGGAGTCCTCTTGATACCTTGTGGATGTTTGAGAGGCTAGACAAGTTGTAGATCATGTCATTTCTTGATTGATCCTTTGTCTAAAAGCTTTGAGAGGGCTGGAAACCCTAAATTTGATTGTAGTGGATGCTCACCCATCTTTGGGGAGACTAATGAGGTATGATGGTTCCTCCATATTGTGATGATGATTTTTACAATGATGGGAAATCTTAGTGGTCAAAATTTGGGGTATGACTGATGCCCCTATTTAATCTTCTTGGACCCGAAGGTGTGAATGGCGAAGGTATTCGGGCATTCAGGGTGCAAGAAGATTAAATATCGGAATACCCGAAACTTTGATGGTGGTTAAGAATGGTAGCTTGTGCATCCTTCTTCTTTTGCTAAGCAATGATGCTTAGAAAAGGTAAAAACTTCCCCTCGATCCTAGTTTCCTACCAAGGAACTGGTCTTAGTTTCTGATGTAAACTTCCCCTCGATCCTGGTTTCCTACCAAGGAACTGGTCTTAGTTTCTGATGTAAACTTCCCCTCGATCCTGGTTTCCTACCAAGGAACTGGTCTTAGTTTCTGATGTAAACTTCCCCTCGATCCTGGTTTCCTACCAAGGAACTGGTCTTAGTTTCTGATGTAAACTTCCCCTCGATCCTGGTTTCCTTCCAAGGAACTGGTCTTAGTTTCTTTTGTCAATAAGCTGTCTTGACAAGGGACGCTATGCGTAGCGGTTTTCCTCAAACTTCTCACCGAATTTTCCTAGGGAGATTCCATTTGATAGAAAAAAGTTTCGTTGTCAGAGTTGCGGGGGAACCTAGTCGTCTGAGTTGTAGAGGTGTACAAACTTCTCTGTTTGGAGACACCATTTGCTGACTCTATTGGGGAAAACGAGTCTCTTGAGAGACTGCTTTCACGCTTGGGGATATTGCATCATACTTTTCTCAGGATCTTACCAGAGAAAAGCCATATGATTTGATCCAATTTTGAGGTGCTGATGACCTTTTCATCAGCGTTTTTTTTTTCAGAAAAAAACTGCTGTATTGCCGAATCTCTGCTTAAGAGGCTTCCTCTAGGGATTTTCCTTAATCCGGGAAAGCGAAAATATCATCTTCAATGGCGAAGAGTGACATCGGTTGAAGGTTCTCTGGTCTTTCAGAGGTTCAAGTCATCAAATTGGTCAAGGGCCAATTCTAATCCAGAAATAAACTGGAGGAGAGAGATCATTCAGATGCAACATTTCCTGACGAGGAAAGAACTTGACAACTCGATTGAGAGGACTATTATCATTATGGGACAAAACTGACGGGAGTGATAGTGATGCAATATGAATGTGAATGTAAATCAATAATGCATGATGTATGTATGTATATGCTGACAAAACTGACGCGCCATACAGACTAATAGATGAACATGACTGGATACTCAGCCATCGCGGGACGAAGAAGTACCGCTGGTTCAAGATAGCAATTCCGCCTTGCTTAGGAGAAACGGTCCCTGTTGGGAGCGACGCTGGTAGGGCTTAGGAGATGGGAACTCGGCCGAAGAGGTCAGATGGAGCATTCGCATCTGACATAGCTGATCCTTTATTCAGGCATACTGGTTTAGAAGGGGTACTTTGATTCTGCACTTTGAGGCTCGAACACCTTTGGAGAAGCGATCGATGTTCTTTCGATGTTCAACCGTCAAAAGACATTGCCATCTTTATTTTTAAAAGCAGAACAATTTTAACAAGTAAATTCATTTTTGTTTCGTTTCAAGAATCGTTGATCATGTTAAAAACATCATTCTGTAAAGCTAAAACAAATATGAATTGCAAATAAAAGCACAAGGGCTCAAATTTTATTGATAGGATGGAAATCAGCCAAACGCGTAATTCCATAGAGCATTTACAACATTTGAAAATGGTAATTTACAGGGAAAATGGGCTACGTTGAAACATAACGACCACTATCCTTCTACCAACTTTGAATTCTGGGCATCCTGAGCTTCTGTCGAAGATGACTTTAACTGGAGTTTTCTTGACGGATGATGTAACTGCTACTGAGGGACTTGCCCCTTTGTCCAAAGTAGTTACTTGCCATTATCCCTAATTTTTGCCTGGATTGTACTTTGAGATTTCCAATCCACCGGGATGATTTTTTATCATGTCTCTAATTTTTGCCTGGACCGCCCTTTCGGGTTTTCAATCCACCGAGACGCTTTTTTTTTAGTTTCGGCGAAGTATTTCTTGACTACATCAACATTTATGGGGTAGGCAAATTCCTCTCCGCCCATGGTTGCAAGTCTCAAGGCGCCGCCTGAGAAAGCTTTCTTGACCACATAGGGGCCGTCATAATTTGGGGTCCATTTTCCCCGAGAGTTAGTGAGAAATGATTGTATCTTTTTTAGCACGAGGTCTCCTTTCCTGAAGACGCAAGGTCGGATCTTTTTGTCGAACGTCTTCTTCATTCTTTGCTGATACAACTGACTGTGGCATAGTGCCGTGATTCGCTTCTCCTCGATCAGGTTGAGTTCGTCGTGTCGACTTTGACACCATTCAGCTTCTGTAAGCTTAGCTTCCATCAATACCCGGATTGATGGGATCTCCACTTCTATGGGAAGCACTGCTTCCATGCCATATACTAGAGAGAAATGGGTTTCCCCTATTGAAGTATGGACAGATGTGCGATAACCTTGAAGAGAAAAGGGTAGCATCTCGTGCCAGTCTTTGTAGGTTACAACCATCTTTTGAACAATCTTCTTGATGTTCTTGTTAGCCGCTTCTACCGCTCCGTTCATCTTTGGTCAGTAGGGGGATGAGTTATGGTGTTCGATCTTGAACTCTGCGCACAACTCTTTCATCATCTTATTATTCAAGTTAGATCCATTATCTGTAATGATCTGGCTCGGAACACCATAACGACTGATGATATTGTTTTAGATAAATCGGACCATCACTTGTCGGGTTACATTTGCGTACGACGCTGCTTCGACCCACTTAGTGAAGTAATCAATGGCTACCACAATGAACTGATGTCCGTTTGTAGCCTTGGGCTCAATCAAGCCAATCATGTCGATTCCCCATATGGAGAAAGGCCATGAGGATGAAAGAACTTTGAGATGTGTTGGCGGTACATGAATTTTGTCGGAGTATATCTGACACTTGTGACACTTCCTCATGTACTTATAGCAGTCGAATTCCATTGTCAACCAATAGTACCCTACTCTTAGAATTTTTCTCGCCATTGTACGTCCGTTGGCATGAGTGCCAAAGGATCCTTCATGAATTTCTTTTATCAGTATGTCTGCTTCTGGTCTGTCTACACATCGGAGTAAGACCATGTCAAAATTTCTCTTATATAGTGTATCACCGCTCAGGAAGAAACTGCCTGCCAGCCTTCCGAGGGTTTTCATATCCTTCCTTAGTGCCCCAGGTGGGTACTCTTGTTTCTGAAGGAAACATTTGATATTGTGATACCAAGGTTCGTCGTTTATGACTGCCTCAATCATGAAGATGTATGCGGGTCGTTCAAGGCGCATCATGTGGATCTTAGGTATGTCATTCCATTGACCTACACTAATCATGGAAGAGAGAGTGGCTAATGCATCAGCCATGTGATTCTCCTCGCGAGGGATGTGATGAAACTTAACTCTGTTGTAGAAGGGTAGCAACCTTCTCACGTAGTCTTTGTAAGGAATCAATCCTGATTGGTATGTGTTCCAATCTCCTTTAATATGATTGATAACCAGGGCTGAGTCACCATATACGTCCAAGTTTTTGATCCTCAAATCAATCGCTTCCTCGAGACCCATAATACAAGCTTCGTATTCGGCCTCGTTATTTGTACACTTGAACGTAAGTCTGGCAGTGAAAGGAATGTGGGTACCCTAAGGTGTTATGATAATTGCCCCAATTCCGTTTTCATAATGATTGACAGCTCCATCAAAGATAAGTCCCCATTGGGAATCTGGTTCTGGCCCTTCACTGGGTAGCAGTTCATCGCAATCTTTCATTTTCAAATACATGACATCTTCGTCTGGGAAGTCAAACCTGATTGATTCTTGATCGTTAATCGGTTGATAAGCCAAATGATCGGCTAAAATACTCCCCTTAACGGCTTTTTGAGCATGGTACTCTATGTCATATTCTGACAGCAACATCTGCCAACGGGCAATCCTTCCGGTGAGAGCAGGCTTTTCAAAGACATACTTGATTGGATCCATCTCGGAGACCAACCAAGTAGTGTGATGAATCATGTACTGGCGCAGACGTTTGGCTGCCCAAGCCAAAGCGCAACAAGTTTTCTCAAGCATAGTGTACAGAGTCTCACAGTCGGTGAATTTCTTGCTCAAATAGTAGATGGCAGACTCTTTCCTTTTGGTTTTGTCTTGTTGGCCAAGTACACAGCCCATGGAGTCTTTCAGGACGGTGAGGTAGATAATCAGCGGCCTTCCTTCCACTGGAGGTGATAAAATCGGAGGGTTCAACAGGTATTCCTTAATACTATCAAAGGCGGTTTGACAGTCTTCTGCCCAAACGCAGTCCTGATTCTTTTTTAGTAATTTGAAAATCGGCGCACATGTCGCGGTCATGAGGAATATGAATCTGGAGATGTAGTTCAAACGTCCCAGGAATCCCTGACTTGTTTTTCAGTTTTCAGATAAGGCATCTCTTGAATGGCCTTGACCTTGTCAAGATCAACCTCAATTCCTTTCTGGCTGACGATGAACCCTAAGATTTTTCCCGAACGGACACCGAAGGTGCATTTGTTGGGATTCAAGCGGAGTTTGTACTTTCTCAACCACTCGAATAGCTTTGACAGATGGGTCACATGCTCCTCTTCTGTCTTAGATTTGGCAATCATATCATCGACATATACCTTGATTTCTTTGTGTATCATGTCATGAAAAAGAGTAGTCATGGCCCTTTGATAGGTTGCCCCGGCATTCTTCAAACCGAATGACATCACCTTGTAAAAAAAGGTACCCCAGGGGGTAATGAACGAAGTTTTCTCCATGTCTTTCGGCGCCATTTTAATCTGGTTATGGCCTGAGAATCCATCCATGAAGGAGAAAACTTTGAAATATGCTGTACTGTCTACCAGAATGTCAATGTGTGGTAAAGGAAAGTCGTCCTTTGGACTAGCCATTTTTAGATCTCTGTAATCCACACACATTATGAATTTTCCATCCTTTTTTTGAACGGGTACGATTTTGGCTAACCATTGAGGATATTCTGATGTGGCGAGGAAACCCGCGTCAATCTATTTCTGTACCTCCTATTTGATTTTGATGGCCATGTCCAGGTGAGTCCGTCTCGACCTCTGTTTTACTGGGGGACATTCTGACCTCAACGGTAAATGTTGTTCCACGATGTTGGTATCTAACCCTGGCATATCCTGATAGGACCAAGCGAATACATCAAGGAATCATTTGAGAATCTTTACCAAACCCTCTCTGGCAGTTGGACTGAGCAGTGCCCCAATCCTAATTTCTTTTCTCTCTTTTTCCGAACATAAGTTTACCATTTCCAACTGCTCTTTATGAGGTTCAATGGACCTTTCCTCCTGTCTGAGTAATCGGAAGATCTCTTATGGAATTTCGTCGTCAACTTCTTCTTCAGCCCCAAATACCGGAAATTCAAAGTTAGGAGAAGGCATTGGATCGTATGTTTCAACGGTGTTTAAAACAAGCAATATGCATGACGGTATGATATGTGTTTAGAAGAGATAGAGGAAATGCAAGAGTGTGTGCAGTGTATTTCTTTTACTGCTTGTTTTTATTATTGAGTTGTTTTTTAGGATTACCATTTTCTGAAAAAGCAAAACGAGAAAACAGCAATAAATGCGGAAATTACAGAATGACGTTATTTTATTAATGAACAAGTCGATTCTTGAAACTACAACCATATAAGACAAAACTTTGTCGCTTTGGACAAAGCGAAGAGGTAAATTTATAGAAAGTGAGCCCTATCAAAACATCTGTTTCACCTGGGCAGGGTGAAAGGTTAAAGACGACAATTACTTTGACTTATGAACAATCTTTGGAACATCGACAGCAACCCATTGGCGGCGAACTCCTCGGTGAATCACAAAGTATGGCACCTTCCTTGATTTGTCTTCAGAAATAACGCTGATTTCTGGTGGAGTAGGATCATTGGAATCTATCTCCCAGAAAGAGTTGTCGTAGGAGGATTCCTCTGTTGCATTTTGCATAGCACTGGTGGTATCAGTTAGATCTCCCCATCCAGTTGCCTGGATGTCTTCGAGCTTGATACGAGAGCTTTCAGGAGCAGTTTCTTTGACTAAATAGTCGTATTTTCCACTTGGTTGCCCCAGGGTGTCCCACACTTCTTTGGAACTGGATGAGTCATCCTTCTCGATGACATTGACCTCAGGAAAAGCATAGTTGATGAATTCTAGTCCTGCAAACGTTGCAAATTCATCGTCGTACGAGATATTTTCTGAATGACCCGAGTGTTGATCCCATGATATGGTGGGGACACATGTATTCTGTTCAATGATGCTCAGCTAGTTTTCATTGTTCGGCTGATTTCCTTGCCCCAAATTTCCTGGATACGGCTGCCACATTGGCAGGCCATGCATCGGGCCATAATAGTTGTGGTCAAAGTTTCCCTTCATCAGAGTGTCCTCCTCTAATGAGTTTGGTGGAGCACGGCATCCTTCCGGATCACAATCTCCGTATATCATTTCGACATTTGACCTAGGTATAAATCTCGGACTCTGTGTAGGAAAGCAAAAGGGCGTCTGCATTTCGTCCTGAGACATATAACCGTCCTTGTTAAGATAGGACTCCCATTCTTCCTCCATATCAGAGGAATCATCTTTATTGATGGTATGCACCTATTGAGGCACTGGGTGAAGGAAACCCCCATTGTGGAAGAAGTCTTGAATGGGATGAAGCCTTTCATTGCTGGTAGTAGCTGCCTGGGTACAGGTTGTAGAAAAACCAAGACCATTCCTTGTTTTATTGTCAGTAGGAATGACTAGCTGTCCCCATCCTATTGTATTGGCACTCTCAACTGCTTTGATAGCATCTTTGTACAAGGAAATCGAGGTTCCCTCTTCAGATTGATTGTCCTTGCTCATCGACATTGCTTGGAACTGAGTTCCAATAACCTCCTCGAGTTCTACACAAGTAAATGATGATAAGTTACTCACGAGCAAGGCTTGTTCTCCACAGACCGTGACGAGCTGGTTGTTTTGGACTAACTTTAACTTTTGGTGGAGGGTCGAGGTGACTGCCCCAGTCTGATGTATCCAAGGTCTTCCTAATAAACAACTGCAGGTTGCCCGGATGTCCATGACCTGGAAAGCGACTTGGAAAGTGTGAGGACCAATAGTTATGGGAAGGTCGACTTCGCCGATAACTGTTTTTCTGGACCCGTCAAATGCTTTGTCGATGACCTCACTGGTTCTCGTCGGGGGTCCTTTGAAGGATAATTGCATCAAAGTGGACTTCGGCATAACATTCAGGGCTGACCCTGTGTCTACCAGTACGATGGCTAAAGCATCGCCCTGGCAGCTGGCCGTGATATTGAGCGCATATGTTATGATGACGACCCTCTTCAGGAAATTCCTCATCACTAAATCCCAAGTTATTGCAGGAAGTGATGTTAGAGACAATGCTATCGAACTGTCTGATTGTTACATCCTATTCTACAAAGGCTTTCTCCAAGACTTTCTGTAGAGCCTCCTTATGCACTTTTGAATTGAGTAAAAGTGACAGCACAGAGATCTTGGAAGGAGTTTGTAACAGTTGATCAACAATGTTGTATTCACTCCTTTGGATGAGCTTCAGCATCTCATCATTGTTTTTCGAAAGGTCGGGATTACTTGATTGACCGACCGGTGGATTGGGAACTTTTATCTGAGGTTCCTTTTCTTTGTTAAGTTCTCCAACTCCTCGGTTGAAGATTCGACCACTCCGTGTTACTCGACTGATGTCTGCAATATTCACGACGGAGGGTAATGGAATTTCCTTTCCATTATCGACCATTGTTGCACCGTATTTGTAAGGGATAGCCTTAGTCGGTTTATACGGTAGCGGTCCTGGTAGATATATGACTATGGGAGCCTTCTGATTTTTCTGACCATCGTAAGCAATTTTGATCCGTTACTGGTTGGGAACTCTCGATTCGTCAAGTAGAGGGATGATGGTACAAACATCCCTAGCCTTATGATGATCATAGATTACGACAACGTCCTCAATTTGATCAGCGAGGTAGTCCGACGCCCAGTTGATTGGTCCGGAACCCGGATATGGGCAAATCTCTCTGCAATCCACCTGACCCTGAAGAGCTGCTCGCACAAGGTAACATCCTTGGTTACGTTCTGAACAGACTCTACAACGTTCATAGTTGTGTGGTGGCACCTGGCCACGCCCGCTTTGAATACAATGTAACCTCACTAGGTCAGTTTCCATCGACCGAACATCCTGACTTTGATATCTAGTAGGATTCCCATTGGTAATACTAATTTCCTGGGTGTCTTCATCCATATAGATTGGAAGCCACCAGTGGTTCAACAAGTGCTGAGGGTTTCCTGGACAAGGGCACAACCTTTATTGTTTTCGCAACCCGGCCTACAGCTCTGAAAATCATGTGATACCAGGAACCCGAGCCGGACCTGTTTAGCATGTAACTCCACCGGGCTGGTATTCATCAAGCGAATATCAAAGATTTGAATCATGTTGATCTGATAGGGATTCCTATCATGGTAGTCCTGGATCCACCCAAGATCCATCTGACGCTGGAGGGCCTCTTGTACATAAGAGCATCCCTGTTTGTTTACCGAGCAAGTCAGACCAAAACTGTAATCGTGCTGCGGCAGATTATGATACTGGCTTTACCTGGAGTGCATCGCCACCAAGTTGACATTCATTGTATGGACGTCATAGTTCTGAATGACGTTAGAATTCGCGTAAACCATGTTAACTCCACGAACTCGGTGCTCTTAGATCCATCCGAGATCCATCTGTTCCTGTAGAGCTGATTGCACCACAGAACATCCTCGATTGCTTTTAGAGCAGATATCACACTGGTGATAGTTATGAGGTGGCACATGGCCATATCCACTCTGTCTGCAATGCATCTTGACCAGATTGGACCTTAACAAGAGTACCTCATGAATTTGATAGACGTTGTTAGTCTCTCCCTCTATCAATTTGACTGTAGGTTTCTCGTGTGGAGGTAGTGGGTTTGTGAGAACATTAGGATTCTTATCTTTGAATGATAAGACCCCGCTCCTACCAAGATTTTGTACGTTAGATTTGAAACTGAGACAGTTCTCTATGTTATGCCCTGGTCCTCCTTGATGGTAAGGGCAAGTCTGATCCACCTTTAACCAAAAAGGCGGATTTTCTGGTACTGTAAGAGGGGACATAGTCTGGACATTCCCCTTAGCCAGTAGTAACGAAAATAGTTCTGCGTACAATACGGGTATAGGATCAAATCCTGGTGGCCGTGTTGTACGGTTGTTATTGTAGGAAGGACGAGCCTGCTAAAGAGGCTGTTGAGTCCTTTGCTGATTAGGTTGGCTCTGCACAACCTGAGGTTGATATGTAGAAATAGACGCAGGATTGATAGCATGTGTCACAGCCGCTACTGGCTGATAACGTCGCCTTTGCTTTCTGAGAGAGTTATTCCCAATATCTTGCTCTTTTTTCTTAGGGAGAGCACTACCATATTGCTTTGTACTACTTGATGATCCAGTGTCCTTGACTAGACGTCCTTCTCGGATGGCTTCCTCAAGACGAACTCCCATACCGACCATCTCGGTGAAGTCACTGGGTGCACTGGCAACCATTCTGTCGTAGTAAAATGAGCTCAAGGTTTTCAAGAAGATCTTTGTCATCTCCTTTTCCTCAAGAGGGGGACAAATTTGAGTAGAAATTTCACGCCATCTCTGAGCGTATTCCTTAAAGGTTTCTTTGTCCTTTTGTGACATTGATCTGAGTTGATCTCTGTCGGGTGCCATGTCCAGATTGTATTTATATTGTTGGACGAAGGTAGTGACAAGATCTCTGAAAGTGCTAATCGTAACACGGTTTAAACCCATGTACCATTTTAGGGCGGCACCGGTTAAACTATCCTGAAAGTAGTGAATCAGTAAATCCTAATTCTCTGTCTGAGCTGACATTCGCCGAGCATACATCACCAAGTGACTCTGAGGGCAAGAGTTACCCTTGTACTTTTCAAAGTCGGGCACCTGGAATTTGTGCGGGACTTTCACATTGGGGACCAAGCAGAGGTCTGCGGCGTCCTTTCCAAATAAATCCTGACCGCGAAGGGCCTGCAGTTCTTTTTGCATCCCCAGGAACTGTTCCTAGAACTCATTCATTCTTTCGAACATGTTGTCGTTTCCACCAGAAGGTATCTGTGGAATCTGTCCTTTCGGGACAGTGTGTACCACGGGCAGTGGTACAGTCATTATGTCCGAGAATCTCGGTGCCTCTTGAAGTTTGTAACCTTCAGGAGTGGCTGTCATGCCCCTGTGTTAGAAGAGTATTAGTGTGGGTTTTTGTTATCGTATCCACAGGGATTGTCGGATATTTGATGCTTGCCGTTCAATAGTTGCGATATTCTAAGTTAACGTTTTCAAAAGTTTCACTTGTTGTTATCATTCACTTGTAGCAAAGATTAAATTGTGACAAATATTTTTAAGAAAATTTTTATAAAAGCATGCTAAGGTTAGATTTCATGAATCCTTTTCATGTATAAACAATTAATCAAGCATATGAACTCGGTTTCCAACCAATATAACCGCATATCCTCCCGACTACGTTTATGTCTAAAGTGAAATCGTGAGTACCGTTGTTTAGACCGTTAGATGATGTCTCACGCTAACAATCTAAACAACAATCTTTAAGATCAATACAATGCGAATAGCAAATCCCAAATCTATGTCTAGAGTTTGGTTTTTAAGAAATGAAATTGTTAGGTCAAGAGTTGTAAAGTCTATGTCTAGAGCAAAACAATTCACAAATGGATCATTAAGAGAAAACAACATCATATATATTGATCAAAGACTTTGTTCATATACAAGAGATCAATATCAATACATAAAAATAGAATCAACTACATCTAACCTCAACATTGAGTGATTAGCTACCACTTCTCATGGTAGCTTGGATGACAAGTAAAGAGAGGAGATGAATAAACATCCACGCCGAATAATCGAGAATGGATGCAAAATCAGCTTCTCCAATGAAAATACAAGCTCCAATGGTAAAAAGACTGAAAACTTTGATTTTAGATCAAAATGAACAAGAGATGGTATTCCAAAAAGTAACAATTCTATTTATACACTTTTCCTAACAGCACCCTTCGCCTAGCGAAGGATTCATTCGCCTAACGAATGACCAAAAATATGGCACATTTAAGTGCCTTAGACTTAAACCGCCCCTCAGAATTATCGCGGGTTCGCTAGGCGAACCAAAACACTCGCGAAGCGAACCTTCGCCAGACCACTCGCCCCAGTGAAGTTTGGGAGTTTTAAAAATGGAAGTTTCTGCCACCCCTTCGCTGGCACCTTCGCCCAGCGAACCATCAGCGAGCATTCGCTGGTTTCCTCGCCCAGCGAATTTATCCAGTTTTCCTACTGTAGGTTTTGCATACTTTCTGCCACCTCCTCGCTGGCACATTCGCTGACCTTCGCTAGGCGAACCTTCACCAGAAGCTTCGCCAACACTCGCCTAGCGAATGCTGTTGCACAACATATTTTTGGGCAACTTGTTCTATTTCATTGTGTCTTCAAACTTTGATCTTTTCATTCCTATTTCTGCACATTTAGCACACAAATTACAAACACCACAAGTATATTTCAAATAACGCACAACAACATCAATCCACACTAAAATCAACCTATTCCACATGAAAAGTCATGAAAAATGCCAAATAATTCATACTCAAATATATCATGATTGACATCTAACAAACTCTCCCCAACTAACTCATTGCTTGTCCTCAAGCAAAGTATGCCTCTCACGAGGATTTGCTCGAGGATTAAATTCAACCAAGACACGAAAATGGCTCAGCTAAACAACGATCACAACAATGCAACAATTACGCAATTCAAGAACTCAAAACGTAAAAGAACTTGACTCTTAAACAAATTAAACAATGTTTCAAGAGACAACTAATTCATCAAACACATGTCATACTACACTTCTCTTCGAAATAGGATTGAAGGCAAACGTGCATACAAGCACGGGACAATTAAACTCACATGACAAATGATGCAATACTAAGCAATTCATATCATATCTCAATGATCATAACAAAAATTATGGAAGTAAAAGATCACTAAGGGCTTAAAGGGTTGTAGCTTGGTCGGGTGAACAAAAAAAGGGACATTTCTAAAGGTCTTTGAAACGAAATTGCCGACGCAAAAGAACATTCACTATGTACATATTTACACAACACACTTCATTTCACCAATTTGTCATTCCACCTTCACAAACTACCGTGCACACTTATTGATTCTATTATTTTTTCCGTTCAAGCAAGCATTTTCTCTTTTGTACAATATATTCACACTCTTCTTTTTACATGCTTGCTTGAAAAAATTTTTTCTTTTCAAAATTAGGAGTAATGCACCCATCTTCTTTTTATTCTCTCCCCAACTCATTTTCAACTCAACCTAAAGTGAATGTTCCTTGCTTTTTAGGGCAAGGAAGTCAAAATAAACAATTTACAAAGGTTCAAGAAGAAAATGTTAGAAACTCACCAAATTCAATGATGAACTAAACTAGCAAATTATGTACATAAAACAAGTTCATCATTCAATTGAGTTCTAAACTGTTTAGGCTCAAAGGGGCTACCGAATACTCACTACTCACAGGTAAATTAATATTTGGGCATAGTTGTGCTCACTAACAAAAAATTGCCTTGATCACTTCTCCTACTTCCACAAAATCACATGGTCACAAGATAAGGCATGAATTAAAAATAAAGACAACATTCATCAACACTCCTTGACATATAATACAATTTTGAGGATTCTCACTTTACTAGTTTCAGATCCTAAAATGACATATGTATTCAAAAGAAGTTGTAACATGAGACACATTTACACTCGCCCAAGACACAAAATTCTAAAACATAAAAAATTCTTGAATCAAGGTAACAATATACCTTGTCGCAACACAATGCTTACGGTACTATCATAGCCCTCACATCTTGGAGGAATTACTCTTTAATCACAAGAGTCCAACCTACTTCCCAAATTTCCACCATTAAAGTAGAAAAATCAAAATAACACATACAAAAACACACTTACTACTATAATTAAAAACCAACAATTATTAGTAAAGCGAAACAAAAAATTTTACTACAAACCATAATTATTACTAATAATAAACATAAAGTGCCTGGTGTATAAAACACCTACATAATTCAAAAAGTACCACACGGGTACGAGTACATTAGTACTTGACTAGTAAAAGCTGAAAAAGAAACAAAATACAAAAACTTCACTTTGATGCTCAAAGGAAGTATACAAGTCAAAGATCACACAAAAAATCAGTCCTCATCTTTGGACTCAGTCACCAGCAACTCAGTATCACCAGCCTCATCATCATCATCCTCCTCACCATCAGCATCGTCCTCACCCCCTCCTAAAATTGGCCTGGCCTCAGGCCAACCAGCATGCGCTAGGAACTGCTCCCTAGACATCATCATCTGATCAGAAGTAGGGTCACGGATCTGTAACTGAAGAACCTGCAAAGAATCATGGATGTCAGACATAGCACGCTGCTGGGCAGCCATCCAATCCCAATTGTATTGGCAGATCTCCTACTGATATGGATAAAAGGCCGGCGGCGCCGATTCAGAACCTTCACCAGCTTCAGCAGCATCATCAGCACCAGCTCTGGAAGTCTCTCCAACATTCCCCCTAGCTTTACAGAACTTATCCACATACCGATCATCAATAGCAGATGGAATAGTGACCTGCCTACGGGCTGGAATATCTACCCCAGAGTGAGCACACAAGGTCATGATCAAACATGGAAAAGCAAGCGGGGCATTCCTGCGCGCCGCAGTACCACCCAAGCCACTTAACACAATAGCCTTGATTTCATCCGCAATGATGCGGGCCACGTCAATCTGCACATTCATTTGAATGCTATGGTTAAGATGAGCCAGAACGATGGGAACTGTACTATGATGCGACCTGGGACAAATGTTAGTGAGCACAAATAATAGAATAAGCTGGACTAAAGGTTGCATGTCCACACGTCTGAATCTAATAGGTGCCCCGGATGAATTCAGCTCCACTTCCTTACCTTCCAGAAGTAAATCCCGGGTCATCTTCTCAATATCACGATGGAGATGCAAATCTCGATGATATGCATCCAGCTCAGAACCAATCAACGGTAAAGGGTCTCCCAAAATCGTGTTTATCGTCCGACGATCAAATCTAACAACAGTGCCTCTAACCCAAGAGGCCCAGCTAAATCTTTCTCCATCATCCGGCAATGCATTTTCATAAAATTCCCGAACAATTTCAGCATTGTAGCCATCCAGAGGCATCATCAAACGATCCCATTTCTTTGCCACGAACAAAGCATCAATTGTCCGGTAAGTTCCCCGATTACTCAGAATGAACCTTTTCTCTGCCAAGATGTGCTTTCTTTCAAGGGTTTCATATCTAGCTGCTTGCTTAGCCCCCCTGAATCTTTCTTCATCAAAACGCACGGGCACTTGTCTCGAGGTTGAAGCCTTTCGCTTCTTTGCCGCGTGAATTGCAGTTTTTGGTGCCATCTGCACAAAGCAAACAATAAAACCAAACAAAGGCAACAAACGCATTAGTGACTAAAAAACAACCAGCCAGAGACCTGCATGTATATAAAATTTTTTGAAAATTTTCCTCTGCTCGCGCCAGGTTCGCTAGGCGAAGTCTGGCGAATGCTCGCGCAGACTCGCGAAGCAAACGAACCAGCGAACCCGCGAATTTTAAGAAAAACACAGTTAAAACCAGTCCCTCTCCCATCTCCTAATTTCAAATATTACTCTAGTCATATTGCCAATGTAGTTTTTAACATGCAAGACAAAAGTAACATGACAGAGGATCCAAATTTTTGACAAAACCCAACTAGATCAATCAAGAACATAAACAATGCCTAAAGAAATAAACTGTAAAGAGTATACAAACCTGAATTTCGCACTGTTAATGGAAAATTGAAAGAGAAGAGTGTTGAGGTCTTAGAGAGGAAATGAGAGAAAACTTGCAAATGGAGGAAAATGGTGACCAACGGCTAGGGTTTTCCTCCCCCTCTATTCTGATTTTAAAGTGGGTCATGGGCCCAATTGGAAGGCCCACCCATAATTCATTTTTCTCTAATGTGGCAAAAAAAACTGGGTTGGTCTGCCTCGCTGGGTTCGCGGAGCGAAGGCCAGCGAATGCTCGCCCCAGCTCGCTAGGCGAACGCCAGCGAACACACCAGAATTTTCAAATTTTTTTTTAAAATTTACCACATCTTTGAAGGCTACAAAATGACAACCAAACAGACTAAAAACAGAAATAAGCAGTAATACTTACAATGTTGGGGTGCCTCCCAACAAGCGCTTGTTTAACGTCGGCTAAGCTCGACGGACCATCGCGACCTCATGGATCGCGGAAAGGCACAACTGCGGGATCCCGCTCGAAACTTCCTCCGAGATAAATTTTCAGTCTCTGTCCATTAACTGTCCAATTTTCTTTTGACATTGTGTCCTCAATTACGATTGCTCCATAAGGCTTGATTTCCACAATCCGAAACGGACCGGACCATTTAGATCTTAATTTTCCGGGAAACAATTTTAATCGAGAATTGAACAATAAGACCAGCTATCCGACCTCAAACTGTTTGATGACAATTTTTCTGTCATGGTAAGACTTTACACGTTCCTTATACAATTTGTTGGAATCGTATGCCTGAAGGCGCAATTCATCCAACTCGTGTAATTGCACTTTTCTTTTTTCGCCGCTTAGAGTTGGATCAAAATTCAAAAATTTTAAGGCCCAAAATGCCTTGTGCTCCAACTCCACCGGCAAGTGACAATTCTTACCATAAACCATTTTGAACGGTGTGAGACCGATCGGAGCCTTAAAAGCGGTCCGATACGCCCACAACGCGTCATCTAATTTGTTCGCCCAATCCTTTCTTGAGGCCGAAACAGTTTTCTACAAGATACGCTTAATCTCACGATTGGATACCTCTGCTTGACCGTTAGCTTGAGGATGATATGGTGTAGCAACTTTGTGCTTCACACCATATTGCTCAAGAGCTTTGTCAAGCTGAGTGTTACAGAAGTGAGATCCTCCATCACTTATTAACACTCGAGGTGTACCAAAACGCGCAAAAATATTTCTTTTCAAAAACTTCACCACTGTTTTTCCGTCGGCTTTAGCACATGCTATCGCCTCTACCCACTTGGAAACGTAATCCACAGCGACCAAAATATATTCATTAGAAAATGAAGATGGGAATGGACCGACAAAGTCGATCCCCCAACAGTCAAAAACTTCGATTTCTAACATATTTTGTAATGGCATTTCTTGCCGCTGTGAAATACCGCCGCTTCTCTGGCACTTGTCACAACTAAGGGCATGCGCATGCGCATCTTTGAATAAGGACGGCCAATAAAAGCCCGATTGTAGGACTTTAGTGGCCGTTCTCAACCCATTAAAGTGTCCTCCGTAAGGAGAGTTATGACAATGCCACAGAATACTCGTGGCTTCCTCCACTGACACACACCTTCTGAGGAGGTTGTCGACACCAAGTTTAAATAAATGGGGTTCATCCCATACAAATGACTTGGCATCAGACAAAAATTTCCATTTTTGGTGGTGCGTTAGACCGTCCGGTATCAATCCGGTGGCTTTGTGGTTAGCCATGTCGGTGAACCACGGTCTAACTTGCACTCTAAACAGTTTTTCATCTGGGAACTCCTCTTTTACTTCAAATTCCTTTTTGGTCACATCAACGTTGATCAGGCGGGATAAGTGATCCGCCACCAAATTCTCGGAACCCCTTTTGTCACGAATTTCAAGATCAAATTCTTGTAACAAAAGGATCCACCGAATCAGCCTCTGTTTTGAATCAGGCTTGGTGAGCAGATACCTTATAGCCGAATGGTCCGTGTAAACGATGACATGTGAACCAATCAAATAGGCACGAAATTTCTCCAACGCATACACTATGGCGAGCAACTCTTTTTCAGTTGTTGCATAGTTAATTTGAGCTTCGTTTAAAACCTTGCTCGCATAATGTATAGCGTGGAAAACTTTCGGTCTCCTTTGACCCAAAACAGCCCCAACCGCATAATCGCTTGCATCGCACATTAATTCAAAATCTATTTTCCAGTTTGGTGCGACGATTACCGGTGAGGTGGTTAAACTCTTTTTCAACAAATTAAAAGCAAAAAGACAAGACTCGTCAAAGTCAAAAACCTTACCTTGGACAAGCAAGTTGCTCAATGGCTTCGCGACCTTTGCGAAGTCCTTGATAAATCTCTGGTAGAACCCGACGTGTCCAAGAAAGCTCCTTATTCCTTTGACATTCATCGACGGTGGTAATTTCTCGATAACATCCACTTTGGCTTTATCAACTTCAAGGCCTTTTGCAGAAACCTTGTGACCGAGCACAATTCCCTCGTTCACCATGAAGTTGCATTTTTCCCAATTAAGCACCAAGTTAGTTTCCACGCACCGTTCTAACACCGTATCCAAATTTTTCAAGCACAAATCAAACGATTGTCCAACGATGGAGAAATCATCCATAAAGACCTCAATTGTCTTTTCGATCAAATCCGCGAAGATAGCTTGCATACACCGTTGAAAATTCGTCGATGCATTACATAATCCAAATGGCATCCTCCTATAAGCGAAGATTCTGAACGGACATGTAAAAGCTATTTTTTCATGATCATCCGGGTTCACAATGATTTGATTGTAACCCGAATAACCATCCAATAAATAGTAGTATTGTTGACCGGAAAGCCTTTCGAGCATTTGATCCATAAAAGGTAGAGGAAAATGATCCTTTCTCGTAGCCTTGTTCAACCTACGGTAGTCGATACACATTCTCCACCTGGTTACGGTCTTTGTTGGTATAAGCTCATTGTTCTCATTTTGGACCACCGTTAATCCTCCTTTTTTCGGTACCACATGCACCGGACTAACCCACGGGCTGTCGGAAATAGGATAAATCATTCCGGCATCCAACATCTTCACTACTTCTTTTCTAACCACTTCTTTCATGACAGGATTTAAGCGGCGTTGAGGTTGAGCAACCGGTTTAAAGTCCTCCTCCATGAATATCTTATGCATGCAATACGAAGGGCTTATACCTTTGAGATCGGACAAAGTCCATCCCATTGCATCCTGATTTTTCTTCAACACCTGAATTAAGCGACTTTCCTCCACTTCAGACAAAATACTACTTATGATAACCAGTTTATTACCACCGTCATCGAGAAAAGCATACTTCAATGTGGAAGGTAACACTTTCAGCTCAAGTTTGGATGGTTCATCATTCACCTCTTTTTTCAGAATTTCCTCTTCATACTCTCACGGTTGCAATTCTTCCAAAGATTCAAGCTCCAACAAACACTCTTCAAGAGCTTGCTCTTCTTCAACCGAGAATACTTCCAAGGATTCATCCAAAGCTCTTTGAAAAGGATCAATGATATTAATTTGGCTTGTAACTTCCAAACTTGCTTCCTCCGTTACATCGATTCGGAAACAATCACCCTTATCCTTCTTGTGCTTCATTGCATCATAAAGATTAAAACACACCTCTTCATCTTGGACTCTCACTTTCATGAGACCATCGTCCATGTCAATTGCCATACGGGCAGTTTTCATGAAAGGCCTTCCAAGAATCAAAGGTGCATCATCGTCCTCCTCCATTTCAATGACAACGAAATCAATTGGAAACAAAAATTTGTCCACCTTGACCAACACGTCTTCCGCTACACCGTGTGGACGGGTAGTGGATTTATCGGCGAGTTGCAACGTCATTTGCGTGGACATCAATTCCATGTGGCCTAGCCGTTTCACAATCGACAATGGTATCAAGTTGATGCTAGACCCCAAATCAATCAATCCATTGCCCACATACATGTTTCCTATCGTAGCCGGCAATGTAACTCGTCCCGGATCACACTCTTTTCGCAGGAGCGTCCGTTGAATGATTGCACTACAGCTTGCATCCACCATAATTGTCTCCTGATCAGTATACCTTTTCTTCTTCGTGAGGATATATTTCATGAATTTCGCATACTTAGGCATCTGCTCCAAAGCCTTGGAAAATGGAATATTTATTTGTAATTGCTTGAAGATATCCATAAACCGAGAATAGTGTCGCGCACTATCTTTCTTTGTAGGAGCATGCGGATATGGCAGATGTTGAATTGGAATATTGTTCATCGGCTCCTTTCCCTTCTTAGTTCTCTTCACTCTCTCTTCATTCTCTTTTTTTCTCTCATTCTCATTTTTTTCTCTCTCATTTTTTTCTATCTCATTCTCAACTAATACTCCCTCCACATTTTTTTCTACTTCAATTTCCTCACTATCTTTTTCTTTCTCAACTACAACCTCCTCCTCCACTCTCTTTTTACCTATACCCAAGTCAATCTCTCTTCCACTTCTTGTGAGAATTGCTTTACAATCCTTTGGATTCGGAAGTGTATTTGCCGTAAAGGGCCCTTGATGTTGGTCGGCCAATTGTTTTGATAATTGCCCGACTTGTGTTTCAAGGTTCCTTATGGAGGCATCGGTATTCTTTTGATTTGAGATTTCCATTTGCATAAATTGTGTAAGAGTATCTTCCATCTTTGTATTTCCAACGGGAGCTTGCGGCGGTTGAGTGTAGTTTTGATATTGTTGACGGTTTGATGCTCCGGCTTCTTGCGGTCTCCATTGTTGTTGATAACCTTGGCTAGGCCTTTGTTGGTAACCTTGATTTGCTTGTTGATACGGAGGTCGGGGTTGGTAACCTTGATTTCCCGCATAATTTGCTTCCTCCTCAACGGGAGGACAATAACCGGTCAAATGGTCACCTCTGCATAACTCACATACTAACACTTGCAGATTTTTACTTGAAGATTCATGCATCTCCTTGAATTGTTGAGGCAGCTTAGACATTTGCTTCGTTAACAGCTCAACCTGTTGTGATAACAATTTGTTTTGTGCAAGGATAGCGTCACTTGTTCCTAATTCCAACACACCCGGAGTTCGTTGAGCAGGTCCACGGTTGTGACTACCTTGATGATCGTTCAAGGCCATTTTATCAATGATAGCTGTGGCTTCCGCTGCAGTTTTGCTTAACAACGAACCACCCGCGGTGGCATCCAACAAGGTTTTGTGTACTAGCTGCAGCCCATTTCTGAATATATGAATTTGTGACAATTCATCGAAACCATGGCCTTTGCACTTTCGTAACATTGATTTGAACCTCTCCCAAGCTTCGTTGAGAGATTCGTTAGCTCCTTGTGTGAATACCGCTATGGCGGTCTTCGCTTCCATGAACCGAGTGTGCGGAAAAAATCTTTCCAAAAATTTTTCTTCCAAAGCATTCCAATCAGTCATGATGGCAGTTGACTGATCAAGGTACCATTCCTTGGCTTTCCCAATGAGGGAATGCGGGAATAGTCTCTTGAACAGAGACTCCTCTTCTGCTTCCGGTGCACCCGTCGCTCCAGCGATTTCATAGAATTTTGTCAAATGGGTGAAAGGATCTTCATGATCCATACCCGTAAATGGACTTTGGTATAACAGTTGGAGAATTCCGGTTTTCATCTCAGCATGACGACCGTTATGTGCATGACGGGCGAACTGGGCATTGTGTCGAGGACTATTTGTACATGGCCTAGAAGCAGGTGGTGGTGGTGGTGGTGGATCTCCCTCCATAATTGGAAGTATTTGTGGAAATGGTGGTGGTGTAGATGTACTTTCCTCTTGTTCTCGCCTCTGTTTCGCTAGCTGCCTCCTTCTTCTAGTTCGGCTATTGATTCTACGAGCGGTTCTTTCAATCTCAGGATCGAAAAGAAGTTGGTCCGCCGGTAGTTTCCCTCGCATAAACTAAGTCTGCACACTAAACAAACAGATTAACAAGTTCAAGATAAAGTGGTAACAGCTTACAATAACTCAACTATCGCAATGCTTGCAATATCAACTAACAATCCCCGGCAACGGCGCCATTTTTTTAGAAGAGTATTAGTGTGGGTTTTTGTTATCGTATCCACAGGGATTGTCGGATATTTGATGCTTGCCGTTCAATAGTTGCGATATTCTAAGTTAACGTTTTCAAAAGTTTCACTTGTTGTTATCATTCACTTGTAGCAAAGATTAAATTGTGACAAATATTTTTAAGAAAAGTTTTATAAAAGCATGCTAAGGTTAGGTTTCATCAATCCTTTTCATGTATAAACAATTAATCAAGCATATGAACTCGGTTTCCAACCAATATAACCGCGTATCCTCCCGACTACGTTTATGTCTAAAGCGAAATCGTGAGTACCGTTGTTTAGACCGTTAGATGATGTCTCACGCTAACAATCTAAACAACAATCTTTAAGATCAATACAATGCGAATAGCAAATCCCAAATCTATGTCTAGAGTTTGGTTTTTAAGAGATTAAATTGTTAGGTCAAGAGTTGTAAAGTCTATGTCTAGAGCAAAACAATTCACAAATGGATCATTAAGAGAAAACAACATCATCTATATTGATCAAAGACTTTGTTCATATACAAGAGATCAATATCAATACATAAAAACAGAATCAACTACATCTAACCTCAACATTGAGTGATTAGCTACCACTTCTCATGGTAGCTTGGATGACAAGTAAAGAGAGGAGATGAATAAACATCCACACCGAATAATCGAGAATGGATGCAAAATCAGCTTCTCCAATGAAAATACAAGCTCCAATGGTAAAAAGACTGAAAACTTTGATTTTAGATCAAAATGAACAAGAGATGGTATTCCAAAAAGTAACAATTCTATTTATACACTTTTCCTAACAGCACCCTTCGCCTAGCGAATGACCAAAAATATGGCACATTTAAGTGCCTTAGACTTAAACCGCCCCTCAGAATTATCGCGGGTTCGCTAGGCGAACCAAAACACTCGCGAAGCGAACCTTCGCCAGACCACTCGCCCCAGCGAAGTTTGGGAGTTTTAAAAATGGAAGTTTCTGCCACCCCTTCGCTGGCACCTTCGCCCAGCGAACCATTAGCGAGCATTCGCTGGTTTCCTCGCCCAGCGAATTTACCCAGTTTTCCTACTGTAGGTTTTGCATACTTTCTGCCACCCCTCGCTGGCACATTCGCTGACCTTCGCCAGAAGCTTCGCCAACACTAGCCTAGCGAATGCTGTTGCACAACAGATTTTTGGGCATCTTGCACTATTTCATTGTGTCTTCAAACTTTGATCTTTTCATTCCTATTTCTGCACATTTAGCACACAAATTACAAGCACCACAAGTATATTTCAAATAACGCACAACAACATCAATCCACACTAAAATCAACCTATTCCACATGAAAAGTCATGAAAAATGCCAAATAATTCATACTCAAATATATCATGATTGACATCTAACACCCTAGCATCTTCGCTTTCCCGAAGTTTGTAACCTTCAGGCCCAGCGGTTCCTGCTGCGGTTCCCTGATCCTCAGTGATCGGCGGAACATATCCTTCTGGGATATAGTTAAGTGGCATTCCCCAGGGATGATCTTTTGGCATTTTGTACCTAGGATCGAACTTTTCCACTATGGACGTTGAGGTGATCTCCGAGATCACAGCTCTTTGTAGCTGAGCTTCTGCCATGGCTTGCATGTCGTTATGAAGCTTTCTCATATCCTCTCTCAGAGCGTCGATTTCTTCTTTCAACTCTCTGTTCTCTTCCTCGAGATCATCCACCTTTTTCTGACGATTGGCCCGAGTATTGTACGAATGAGACAGTTTGACTCTAGAACCGAGACACAAACGTGAGAATGATGAATGCAATGATTATATTAATTGTTTGTTTTTTTGGTTTAATCAAAATAAACTTTGACAATTAGATTGTAAATATCAAACAGTGAGGAAACCCCGTTTTATTGAATTCAAAGGATTGCGAAAATAGAAATAGAGTAGATTACAAGGTACGGAAACAGAAACCTAAGCTAAGGGGTCTCGAGTCCTCTTTGGGAAGAAACCGGGTGCTGATTCTGGTACTTTCCTTTTCTTGGACCGGGGCTCTTAGGCCGTTGTCGGGTTGTCATTCCTTTGCCAAGTGAAAGGAACGAGCAAATTCCTTTGGTCCTCCTGATTATCCACAACATGTTGCTCCAAAATCTCAATCAGAGCATCCTTATCATTTAGCAGTCGCTGTATTTTGGTACACTCTACATTGAGGGTGCGGTACTTGTTCTTCCAAGATCTCCTCTCCTGTTGAACTATGTTGAGAGTAACCTAAAGTTTTTCCGTTTCAGTCATGAAGTACATAACAGATGCCCTCTGCGGAAGAACTCCGTGATGAGGATAAGACATCTTTAGCTAAAGAGCTCTAGTTTGTACCAAGTGGAGATAAGGCTCCACAGAGACACTGTCTGCTTTTCCTAGAGACTTTCGTCCTTTCTTATGAACATGTTTCCAAGCGTGCACTATTTCCTTCTTTAGTGCCCTGTCATTTTCTCCTTCTTTGAAGAAAAGACCTTCCAGATGAGCATTATGCGGGACATGCCTCATCGGGTATCCAAACTGACGACGAACCAATACTGGATAGTAGTTGATTCCTCCCTTAGTTCCTATGAGAGGTACGTTGGGGAAGTTTCCACAACGATCAATGATCATGATCCCGTCATAAATCCTATTGTACCAATTTATATCAGAGTTGGTAAGAGACATGATTTTCTGCGACCAACGTAAGGCACTCTTATGATCCCAAAACGCAGCAGACTTAGGTAAATGGGAGATAAACCATTTATATAGCAGGGGTACACAGCATGTGATCATTCCTCCGCTGTATAAATTCCTTAAGTGTACAGGATGATACGCATCTGCGAGCAAAGTTGGCATAGGGTTTCCAATGAGAA
The DNA here is from genome assembly GCA_022829125.1 of Lathyrus tuberosus. Lineage (NCBI taxonomy): Eukaryota > Viridiplantae > Streptophyta > Magnoliopsida > Fabales > Fabaceae > Lathyrus > Lathyrus tuberosus. The sequence goes on along the minus strand of JALAZF010000061.1, from coordinate 2,632,223 downwards.
AAACCTTAATGGCGTTGATATCGATGAAGCTATTAATGCTGGGAAACAGAAATAACCTATAGGTGAGTAAGACAAAGATGCTTTCAAAAGCAGTCATGTTCCCCATACTAGCAAAGTACAGAGCCTTCTTTGTCAGGAACTGGGCTGGCAAACCTGGGAACCCACCCTTGGTGGTCATGTGAGTCTTGATTTCTGACTCATCCAAATAAATTGCTCTTGCAATGGTCTGATCCTTTGGAATTTCTTCCAGTCCAGAAAATGGAGCTCGATCAGTAATGTGTAGATCGGTTAGGTGAGAATACTCCTCCAGCGTTGGTGCGAGCTGGTAATCCAGGAATGTGAAACAGTGATAGACCGGATCGTAAAACTGAATGAGTTCCTCCATGATTCCTTCAATCACATGGACTCTTAACAGAGGTAGCAGACCTCCGTACTTGGCTCTGAAAGCTTCAGGGTTAGTGATCATCCTCGCTAATCCTCTTAAATCTTCTAATTTTGGAACCTGAAGGTATACTTATGAGTTCTACTTCTACCGAAGTCCATGAGCGCAATCTTTTTCTCTGATATTTGCAATCATTGTCTTAGTTTAATTTGAAAAAGAGAGACTAGAAGATAAGTTTTGCTTTGATGTAATGTTTTTTAGATGAATGCATGAATGCAGCACACAAAAACATAGAAAAAACATGGGGTCAAAGGGTCAGTGTCATGAAGTCAAGGCTCTACCCCCCCCCCCCAAAGGTTTATACTAGTGATTTTAGTACCTGTCTCTGAACAACATCAGTTCTTGTCGTGAAAACACCAGCGGGCAGGGAACTGTGCTAGGTGATGTTTTTCGAAGAACCATCAGAAGAGGGTAGTATCGCGTGACAACCATTTCCAATTGTTTCCGCACTACTAAAAGAGGTTTTTCCTAGGTGTATACTCAATCTTTCCACATGCGGCATCACACGCTTTCCCATTACCAGAAAAATAAACACAAATATCAATTTGGAAAAGCAGTATATATATTTGTCCTAAAGTCCTAGACTTTAAAGAGCTATGAATCCTATGTTCCTGACAAAAATGGCTCCCCGGCGGGGTCGCCATCCTGTGGTATCTTCCCAACTTTAAAGGTTTTTGACCTAAGATCCTAGTAAAGTAAAAAAAAGTCCTATCCCCAGTGAAGTCCCTAGTGAAGTCATCATTCTTCAGTTTCTACCTGAGAGATAAAATAGAGTGCCCCACGGTGGGCGCCATTTTTCTGTAGCGAGCGATTTTGGACATGGTTCTTAAGCACTGCCGCTCTGGGTTACTACAGGTCGATTCATTTTTTGTCCTATTGAAGCTGATGAAGGAAGGGATATAGATGTCTCCAACTAACCCTGCTTTGCAAACTGAGGTCAAACAATCAAAACTGTTGGTTTACAGATGCGATCAATGTGGGGGGGCCTCTCTTAGGTTATTTTGGTTGAATTTAGACTTTTGGTAGGGAATACGGACTTAGATATTTTGGTGGACATGTGAGGATTTGTGACTTGAGGTTTTTTGATGTGGTGTGCTCGCTAAGATTTTTCTTTCAATCTTATGCCTACGTATTCCCGTTTACCGAAATAGGGAAATCAGAGTGATCGTAGTTCCTCCTATTCTTTGGGAGGAAGTGGTGTTTTGGTGTCTTGTTCAAGGCCTAAGACATGAATCTAAAAGTGGTTTGTATCTTGTTCAAATCCCAAGATGTGAAGCTGAAGGGTCTATTTGTATCTTGTTCGAAGCCTAAGATGTGAAGCTAAAGGATTTTGACTTTAGAGAGAATTTGTCATCTCTAAAGAGGGGTCTATTTGTCACAACTGTTGGGTGACTGACTATAAAGGATGATTACTTTAACCGGGATATGTGAATCCTAGCAATGCCATAATTTCCCTTATAGGGGGTTTTAACCTGAAGGAGAAGACTTTAACTCAGTGTAGAGCAATGCCATCCTTCCTTAGGAATTTCTCATGCTAAAAGAGGGACAGTGGCGTGGATGTAAATAATCCAGAGGCTTGCCGCTTACAGCGATTAGATGAAAGGAGTTGTTGATGTTTGTATCCTGTGAACGCGACACAGTTTTGATGTTAAAAGGTTGATTGACTCAACCGGGGTTTTTCTTATATAAAGCCTAAGAGGAGGCTATTGGCCCAACAAGAGGGTGTTTTTATGTGTCTCGTACGAAGCCCGAGATGGAGGCTAAAAATGTTTGACTCAATAATATAGTGCTTTTAGATGTGTCTTGTACGAAGCCCAATACGGAGGCTAAAGGTTGACTCAACAAGAGAGTCTTTTATACTTAACAAGAGAGTGTTTTTGTATCTCGTACGAAGGCCGAGAGGGAGGCTAAAGGTTGACTCAACAAGAGAGTCCTTTTGTATCTCGTACGAAGCCCGAGATGGAGGCTAAAATGAGTGTTGTTTTAGTTGAGTGACAGGTCCATTAGGTTGGTTAAAAGAGAAAATCAGTTCTTATAAAGAGACTGATTAAAGGTAAAGTTATGCTTTGGGATTGATCAGAGGATCAGGGTTATTTCCCGAGGGTATTGGAGACTGTCCGAGTCTACTGGTGTTTTTCCCGAGGGTATTGGAGACTGTCCGAGTCTACTGGTGTTTTTCCCTACTTGAGAATGCCTTCGAAACTCAAGGAGATTAGACTATCCAAGTCTAGAGTTTTATCTTTTGTACTATGCTTAAAGAAACAGTAGTAGTACTTTCACGGTTGAAAGATCTAGACTTTTTGAAAGACTGTTCTATTAAGATGACTAATTTCTGTTCCTATACCTCTAGGAGGTCGTCGGGACAATTTGTACGAAGCCCAAGAGGAGGCTGGAAACTTTTAAGAAGCCGAGGGACAATTTGTACGAAGCCCAAGAGGAGGATCTCTTACCGAAGGAAGAATCCTTATACGAAGCCTAAGAGGAGGTTGTGAATACTTCTAAGAAGCCGTAGGGTCCTTGTACAACGCCCAAGAGGAGGCGGGGATGCTTTTAGGAAGTCTGTGGGTCCCCAAGCCCCAAGAAATTCAAGACAGGCTATTCACAGAGAATAGATCAAGCCAGGAAAGTCCGAGAATTTGGAAGAAACTCAAGAGATGCCATTCACGGATAAAATATCATCTTTGGGGAGTAGAGTTTCTTTGACAATGTCTAAGGGTGACAGTCTGTGAAAGGGCTCACCGAGAATGCTGCCTTTCACGTCTCCATATTGTTTAACCCCAAGAGGAGGGAAGACGGTATCTGGTAATCCTATGGGGGATCTAGTTTTGTCTATTTTAGAGTGATCAACAGGGCTTAGCGCTAGACGTAGTTGCCGAGGAAACTCTAAATATCTATACTATTATTACACAATTGATATGAGTTTATGAAAGAAGACTTACAGTGAAACAGCCCCACAATACAGTTATATGTATATGAAAGCGGATAAAGAAAGCATATAATAGTTACTCGGTTGTAGAGCTTCCATGCTTTTAGGTTAGTTGTTCAACAAAGAAAGATTAAACACAATAGTATATTCAAAATTAAAGGAGAAAGTATTTTGAAAAGAAGTTGGGGCTTACAGCTCAAGGAGAGGCCAAAGGTTTATCAGTGATCGCACTGTCGTTTTGTATAGAGGGACTTATACAAGTGACTGAGGCCCAAGAAATTTTTTGTACAAGGGGATGGGTCTTAAACTCTCTCAAGAGGCCCAAGTGTTTTTTTTATTGGCGATCGCGCCGAGGTTTTCTTTTAACGCAGGGGGACTTATATAATGTCTGAGGCCCAAAAGTTTTGGTTAAAAGGGGATTGGGTCTTACACTCTAATAGAGGCCCAAAAGATTTATTTTTGTACCAGGGGTGGGGCTTACAGCTCAAGTAGAGGCCCAGGGTCATTTGTTTGAAAATGGCGATCGCGCCGAGATTTTTGAAAACGCGGTGGGTCTTATACAATGCATTGAGGCCCAAAATAGTTTGGTTTTCAAAGGGGGTTTGGTCTTACACTCTAATAGAGGCCCAAAGGATTTTGAATGGGTCTTATAGCTCGAGGAGAGACCCAAGGTTTTTTTCTACGGACGATGATCGCGTCGAACTTTTTGAAATACAACGGGACTTATACAATAAGTGAGGCCCAAAATAGGTTTTTTATTTACAAAGGATTGGGTCTTACACTCTATTAGAGGCCCAAAAGTGTTTTAAAAAGTTTGATGAGGGTTGAATTAATCAAAAACCCTAATTTGTTTTCAAAATGTATTTTAATTGAATAATAAATTCAATTAAAATGACCAAAATTGTTAAACATGTGGAAAACAAATTGTGATCTTGGATTAATGTTTCAAAAATCATGTTTTGACCTACAGAATGATTAGAAGTCATAAAAATTTGCAAAATCAAGAAGGAAAAAAATATTTTAAATGTCAAAAACAATTAAAATATTAATTCTTGGCAAAAATATCAATTAGATGAAATAAATAATATTTTTGGGAATTTTTGGTAAAATAAAATATTTTAACATTTTTGTGAATTATTAAAAAAAGAATCAACTCAAAATCATTAAAACTCAGAGAGAAATTAATTTTTGAATCAATTAAATAAAATCACAAAATTCAAATATTCAAATTTTCAAAAAATGGTGCCAAGAACAAGAGCAAGAACACGCGCCACCCTCTGTTTTTGCAGATTTGCGTTTTCTATCCAATCTCACTGAATACTTGATTATATCATGCAATCTACATATCAATCTACTCGTTTTAACCTCACGATCATGTTTATGGTCTTTAATTTCATTTATTTTTAACATGGAATAAGAAATCAAAGAGAAACCTCAAGAACCCTAATTTCTGCATGAAGGTTCAGAAATTCCATACACGATTCAAATAATGCAATTGATTGAGGGAAAACATTCCATGCATGATTATGAACATATGGCCAAATTATTGTGCAGCAAAAATTGCATGGATCATAGAGTTAGAAGAGTTCATGCTTACCTCTTATAGCTGGTGATCGTGTTTTGTGTTAGAGGTGTTACAGCTAGGTTCCAATGATCTGGATAGCTTTCCTAGGTGCCATGGAGTGTGTCTGGATGCTTGGAATGGATTGAAATGATCTAGAACTTGAGATGGTACCCCAACTACAAATCTGTCAAGAACTTGAGCAACTGGCTGGTGACCTTGTGATTTTGGCGTTCCAGATGTTGTGTGAATGTTTGGATCACTTCTATTTGATGTTTATGAGGTGTGTGTATGATTGATTTGATTGGAATTGCTCTTAAACTCAAAACCCGATAGTGACTTGCTTTAGAAGGCAAAATTGGAGTGAAGAAGGAGATTTTGAGGAAAGCATATGTTTGATGGCTTTGGTGTACTCAAACTGATCACAAATGAGCTCTATTTATAGTAGAGCATGTTTGTTTTGCAAGCAATAGTGAATGGCAACTGCAGCAGAGGTTTGGCCAATGGTTACACTTTAGAATCCAAGTCTCCTCTAGCCATTGACTAGAGGTTAAGGCACAGGGCTGTGGTTCCCTTGGTCTTGGATAAGTCTTGACTGAATTCAGGTGCAAATGCCTCAGTCTATGCCACCTTGGTGTATGCATTGAATGCTCCAATCCAAAATTGGAGTTTTGTCCCTCTTTTAGGCAATTCTAGGTTTGGCATGCTACTTCTTGTTCCAAGGACTTTGGAGGCTTGGCTCAGTGTTTGTCCCCTTTAGATTTGATCCTCAGATGTGTCCAAAGTGATGACAAGGCTTGGAATTATATGATTTTGCCAAATCGAGCAAAAATGGAAAATTCTGCCTAGCCTTGGCAGTTTACAGCAAGGCATGTTGCCATTGTCATATCTCATGTCCCAAGTGGAATTTGGTGATGTTCTTGGCTATTTTGGAAAGCCCTCACATGATACAACAACTGTTTGATCATATTTGGTTTTGATACCTTTTGGATCCAAGTGAAAAATCCCCCTACATTTGGAAAAAAGTGAAGGCAGATTCTGACTTAGTGAAAATTTCACTAAGTGTTGGAAAAAAGTGACATTTTCACTTTTTGTGATTTTGATCATTCCATAACTCAAAATCCATGAGGAATTTGGAGGGAGGTCAGTTTTAAGCTTTTGTAGAGGGTAATGAGATCTACAAATCAAGCTTTGGATGGGGAAAAATGGCTTTGTGGTTTAGGAGTTATGGTTACCCCTTTTACAAGTTATCCCACTTTTCTTGATTTTTCTTGATGAATGATGATTCAAATCATACATTAACATCATTTTAGGGTTAAAAAACCATTTTTGTGAAAAATCTCAAAAAGTCAAGGTGGACTTTTGTGCGCAGTTGACTTTTTATCAGATGAATTCCAAACTGTGCAATCCTTTAGGAAATCATGTCCTTGACCTAAATCAAACTTGATGGACATGTTCCATGGGTTTTATAGGGTATATTGAATCATGTCCTAGGGTTTGGGAGCATGTCCTGGTCAAAAGTCAAAGCTACAGTTGACTTTTTCCTCGAAACCCTAATTGTGGTACTGATGAAATTGAGACTTGCTGCTCATGCTTCCTGGATCAATCCATTGTTACAAATGGATCAATGTGGTATTTTGGAGACCCTCAAATCATGTCTTGAGGTTTTGGCTCATGATTTGTCCCAAAAGTCAACTTAGGGGTGAATTAGGTCAAGAAACCCTAATTCCTGATTTTTGATGTATGCATCCCCTAAGGTCAAATTGACTTGATGCTTGGGCCCATGAGGTTCAATGGAGTATTTTAGGATATGCTTTGAAGCATTGGCTCATGCCCATAGGAAAATTTTCATCTGGAGGCCCTAGTCAACCAAACCCTAATTTGGTGACACTGGCGATCTTGAGGCTTGATCCACCTGGATGGGAACAACCTTGTGCTTAATCCTTGAAGTGGGAGTCCTCTTGATCCCTTGTGGATGTTTGAGAGGCTAAACAAGTTGAAGATCATTCCATAACTTAAAATCCATCAGGAATTGGAATGAGTTGTGTTTGAAGCTTTTGTAGAGGGCCATGAGAGCTACCAATCCAGCTTTGAATGGGGAAAATGGCCTTGTGGTTTAGGAGTTATGATCCTCTAAAGTTGGTATCCTAGCCACTTTGTTCCATAACTTCGAAAATTTCTAAGTTTTTTATGGTTACCCCTTTTACAAATTATCCCACTTTTCTTGATTATTCTTGATGAATGATGATTCCAATCACACATTAACATCATTTTAGGTTTAAGGAACCATAATTATCAAAAATCTCAAAAAGTCAAAATTGACTTTTGTGCACAGTTGACTTAAATCAAACTTGACCTAAAGTTGACTTTTGTTCACAGTTGACTTCTGTGCGATCCTCTATGAAATCAAGTCCTTGACCTAAATCAAACTTGATGTATTAATTTCATAGGTGTTATAGGGTGTATTGAATCATGTCCCAAGGTTTGGAAGCATGCCTGGGTCAAAAGTCAAAGGTATAGTTGACTTTTTCCTCAAAACCCTAATTGTGGTTCTGATGAATTTGAAACTTGTGAATCAAGCTTCTTGGATTAATCCATTATTGTAAATGGATCAACATAGTGTGTTAGAGACCCTCAAATCCTCTCTTGAGGTATTGGCTCATGTTTTGTCGCAAAGGTCAACATAGGGGTGAATTAGGTCAAGAAACCCTAATTCCTGATTTTTTATAAATGCATCCCCTGAGGCTAAATTGACTGGATGATTGGGTTTATGATGTCCCTTAGAGTACCTAGGGTTTTTCTTTGAAGCATTGGCTCTTGCCCAGAGGAAAATTTCCATCTGGGGGCCCTGGTCGACCAAAACCCTAATTTGGTGACACTCGAGATCTTGAGGCTTGATCCACTTGGAATGTTGTAGCCTGGTGCTTGATTCTTGATGTGGGACTCCTCTTGATCCCTTGTGGATGTTTGAGAGGTTAGAAAAATTGAAGATCATGTCATTCCTTGATTGATCCTTTGCCTAAAAGCTCTGAGAGGGCTGGAAACCTTAAGTCTAATTGTAGTGGATGCTCACCCATCTTTAGGGAGACTGCTGAGGTATGATGGTACATCCATATTGTGATGATGATTTGCACAATGATGGGGAATCTTAGTGGTCAAAATTAGGGGTATGACAAGCGGCGGAACAATTTTTGGCATGTAGGATTGGTAAGATTCCATTCTTGTTTTTGGGTTTAAGAATCGGTGACAACCATAGGAGAATCTCATACTGGGATCCAATCATTAACTGTTTCAAACGTAGGCTGGCAAAATGGAAGGGCAGATTACTTTCAATAGGGGGTAGAGTGTCTCTGATAAATTCTGTCATGTCTAATCTCCCTATCCATTACTTTTCTTTCTTTAAAGATCCCAATAAAGTCTTAAAAACTCTAATATCAATCCAAAGAAAATTTCGTTGGCAAGGGTTTGATGATAAGATGAGAATAACTTGGATAAGTTTGGCGGACACTTGTAAAAGGAAAGCTGATGGAGGTTTGGGTGTGAAAAATCTTGTCTGCTTTAATGCAGCTCTTTTGTCTAAGTGGAATTGGAGATTTTGAAATGAGTCAATGGCCATCTGGAGTCCGATCATGCGAGAGAGATATGGGGAGCAATTCAAGTTCTTAACTTCTAAGGATAACGGAGTTGGTAGACGGACTGATTCGCAATGGTGGAGAGATTTGATGAGTTTTAATTTTCTCTCTACTTCCGCCTTGTTCTGTAATTTCATATCTTGCAGGTTGGGAAACGAAAAATCGATTATGTTTTGGAAGGCGAGCTGGTTGGGGAATTGGCCTTTGCAAGTACTGTTTCCTGCACTTTTCTTGGCAGTAGAGAATCAAGATTATTGCATTCATGAGATGGGAGAGTGGGAGAACAATGTTTGGATATGGAATTTGCATTCTGATAGTGTGCTGGTTGAACATTTGGATGAATTCAATAATCTGAATTTACTGTTGCAAGATGTCGATATTCAACCGGACATTCAAGATAGCTTAATAAGGTATAAAAGTAAGTCCAGTCGTTACACTGTTAAATCTTACTATGAGATTTTGGTTAGTGGACATCGGCCAAACTCTACTGATCCCGACATCAAGGAATTATTGGACGATTTGTGGGTCAGCTTGGTTCCGTTCAAAGTGCAAATTTTTGGTTGGAGACTGTTGCTAAATAGACTTTCGACGAGGGGTAATTTGCTTCGTCGTAATGTGATTCCAAATCCTCACGACACGGTATGTACTTTCTGTTTTAATCACTTAGAGGATGGTCAGCACCTGTTTATTTCCTGTCCGAAAATGCAAGGTATATGGAAAACAATTTCTGCCTGGTTGGAGATAGATCGTGTTCAAGAATCATCCATCAATACACATCTCTCTTCTTGGCAGAGGATTTTGAAGGGTAAGTGTTCTAGCATCATAACTACAAGTATTTGGTTGGTAGTTTGTGAGGGAATATGGTGGGCAAGGAATCAAATTGTATTTAATGACGGTTTTTGTGATCCAGAAGAAATTGTAACTAGGATCAAATTTTTGTCTTGGTGGTGGATCCTTATTTTAAGTAAGGGAACTATGTCATGTAATTTTTATCAGTGGCATTTGTATCCCTTTGATTTTTTGTAAGGTTTGATTCAAACCTTATGTTTTTGGTTCTAAATTGGGTTAGGTGTCCCTTATAACCCTATTAATGTTAATATAATCACCTGCTTATAAAAAAATGATTTACTAGATTAGATATGATCAATCAATTTATATTTATAATATTTTTTTAAACTATACATTCATTTCTAAATCAAGTAAAGTAAATATAAATATGTTATACTTTTTAAAAATAAATTCCTTCCGTTTTGTATTCCTATAGTTTTAAATACATTTAATTTTTTTTATGTGAATTTTTGTCATACTATTGAGATAATTTATTAAAAAAATTTTAAGAATATATATATATATATATATATATATATATATATATATATATAGGTTTAAAAAAATTATGCACCAATAACTTGAAAATATATATCATAATTGTTGAAATGATATTATACAAAATTTGAATTCTTAAATTTCATAATTATAATTAATAACATAAGTTATGGCATGAAACTAAATAAAGAATGACATTGAATAGTTTTAAATTGTGTAATTATAACGAAGAAATGTAACGGACATTTAAAAAGTTATTTAATTCACAATATATGTTTTTAAGAATGAAGAAAAGGCACAATATATATTATATATATTTTGGAAAAATATTATATTAAAAAAGGAAAATACACATACAAAGCTTTATAAATTTAAGTCTATTGCGATCATATAATAATAAAAAGTTTGATTTTATATAATAATAAGCTTTATAAAGTTTATCTAATTAGATATAACCTTTTTTTTTTATAAATATATTTAGTTTATTAGTAATATTGATAGTGACAAAATTAAGACATTAATAATCGGTATTATTAAATTTTATGATAGTATTATATTTAATTATTTTTAACATTAAAAATTATTTGTCATCTTTCAATTAATTTTATCTCATTCTAAAATAAATTAGTTATCCGGCCCACAAGGCCGTCTAATTTGGTTTGGGGTCAGTTCTGGCATCAAGTGGTTCCAGACCCATCCAAATTGGAGTTGCATGGTATCGAACCGTGATCCTCCTTATCAAGTTCACCGCCAATCACAACTGAACCAATTAACGATTGATGATTAATGTGTTTTTTAATCTAAGTATTTTCTTGTTATTATTGTTTTTTAAGATATTAGACTATAAATGAAAAAAAAAAGATATGGATTTTAGTATATATATAAATATGAGAACCTTGAGTGATATGATTGAAAGACAATGAAAAAATTATTAATATTAAATTAAGAATTTAAGGGGTGATGGTTGTATTTAATAATGTGTAAATTTTATGAGGATAGATAATGATCGTGAAGGTTGGATCAGATCCTGCAGAATCGGGTCGCCAAGTGCGTCAGGAATGCTGGTCGTATGGAGAGGAAGGGGGTGTACCTACAAGGTACTCCGACGCTCAAGTAAGAAAGGATCAGAGAAAATGGGCAAGTATAAAGTATGAATTCTTATGGTGAATATTGGATACCTGACCCTCTCAAGCGAGAGGGTTTATATAGAGCCCCCAGCGCGTAGCCAACGGTCCTATTTTTGGGGCGAAATAATTGTTTTCCCCAAAGAATAGGTATCTACCCAAACTAGCCGTTATGTCGGACAGGGTGCCCCAAACTAGTCGTTATGTCGGGCATAGGCGTGGTTCCGGGCACCTGCCCATAGCTGTTCGTGGAGCAGTGAAGCCGTGCGTGACGGGCATTAATTCCGGGGAGGAACGTTGCATTCCTTGCCCGGTTGGAGGGGCAGAAAGGTAACTTTTGCCCCTTTGTGGATTGGACTTAGGCAATTTGGGCCGCTCTGGAGCAAAAGCAGATTGGGCAATGTCTAGCCATTGGTCCAGTCCAGAACAGGAGCCCCCCAAGTCGTTGCTCCCGAGCATGGGAGAGATAACTTAAGGACAGTTCGTTGCTCCGGGGAGCTAGCACAGAGTCGTCGTTTGAAGACGAGGAGGATTGTCTTGATGCGCCCGTGTGTCATACCCCAAATTTTGACCACTAAGATTCCCATCATTGTGCAAATCATCATCACAATATGGATGTACCTTTATGCCTCATCAATCTCCTCAAGGAATTGTTGAGCATTCACTATAATCAAGCTTAGGGTTTCAAGCCCTCTCAGAGCCTTTAGACAAAGGATCAATCAAGGAATGACATGATCTTCAACTTGTCTAACCTCTCAAACATCCACAATGGATCAAGAGGACTCCCACATCAAGAATTAAGCACAAGAGTGCAACATTTCAAGTGGATTAAGTCTCAAGTTCATCTAATACAAAGTCAACGGACGCAGAAAGTCAAAGTTTGACTTTTGGTCAACTTTGAGCTTCACAACCCATTATTCAAGAAAATATGATGGATGATTTAATTTGATCAAATTTAAATTAAGAAATCACGCAAAATTACAAAATTGATCTAATTGAAAGAAACTTAGAAATTTTTTCTAAGTTAAAATCATGTTCAAGTGCACAACTTTTCAAGGTTGTAACTATTGATCCAAGCATCCATTGATTTTGCGTAAGAGCTACTTTTAAAGAGGGTATTTAATACTTCAAAATTGTAGAAGGAATCAACTCAAAATATCATAAGGATTGAAAGGTATAAGTGATCAAAGTTTGGAATTCTTAATGTCTGATGTTCTGACATTGCATATGACATCGCTAATATTTTTCCAGCAAGAATGTCCCAACTTCAAGGATGTTTTTCTCCATGATCTAAGTTGATTCAAGCCAAACCTTGAACATCAAAGTTGAAGTACGTTATCTCAGCTTTCGAGAAAGTCCTAGAACGTCCTTGTAGCATACTCGAGCAAGGAGATATGATTTTTGCAAAAAGCTTTGATAAAGCATAATTTTCATGACAACTTTTAGGACAGATTTGACTACACAAGTTCAAGACCATTTTTGATGACTTTGCAAGCTGAACCGAGACCAAAGTCAAAAATCAAAGTTAAAGTATGTCATCTCAGCTTTCCATAGAGTCCTGGAACAGCCATTATTTCAACTTGAGCAAGAAGTTATGGATTTTACAAAAAGGCTTGCTGCAGCTGATTTTTAAGACATGTTTCAGGACAGATTTGCATATTTCTTGTGCCACATGAATTTCCAAGCCTTGTCATCACTTTGGAAACATCTGAGGTTCAAATTTAAAGGGGACAATCACTGAGCCAAGCCTCCAAAGTCCTTGGAACAAGAAGTAGCATGCTATTCCTAAAAATCCCTAAAAGAGGGACAAGACTCCAATTTTGGATTAGAGCATTCAATGGAAGCATCAATGTGGCATGGACTGATCCATTTACAACTGAATTCAGTCGAGATTCCTCCAACAAGTAGAGAACCAAAGCTCTGTGCTCTAACCTCTAGTCAATGGCTAGAGGAGACTTGGATTTTCATTGGCCAACATTGAACAAACCTCTGCTGCAGTTGCCATTCACTATTGCTGCGAAAACAAACTTGCTCTACTATAAATAGAGCTCATTTGTGCTCAATTTGAGTACACCAAAGCCATCAAACAGATGCTTTCCTCAAAATCTCTTCTTTCACCTCAAATTTGCCTTCCAAAGCAAGTAATTCTGAGTTTTTGAGCTTGAGAGCTTTTCCATCACAATCAATCACACACACACCTCATATATATCATATGTAAGCTGTGCAAACTATCACAAGTGACCTGTAATCACAAAATCACAAAGTCACTTCTCAAAACCTCAAAATGGCACTTTTTTGCATTTTTCAAGCCATGTCTTGATTCAGTCACTTTCCAAACTAGATAAAACCTCAAACACCCTCCAAATATTATCCTTGAGCTATCCCAAATGGTTCCCAACATCTGGAACACCATTTGAGGGAGTTGCTATTTTGGTCACTTTTAACCCCTTTTGCAAGAAAGGGACAGTTTGTGTTTTTGCAGGTACCAGCTGATTCCAATCATCCTAAAAGCATCCAAGAGGTCATTTGAGGGTGTCCAAAGCATCAAATCATTCCTGGAACAAAGCACTTGGTAGGTTGCACAAAATCTCCAAAAAAAGAGGTAAAATTCATAACTTGAATTCTTTGAATCATGCTTTCCTTTGATGTCCACATACATGCATCATATTGAACAATTCTTGAAGCAAAAATGTAGTCCTTGATGTGTATGTTATGATCCTCCTACTGTTTGCACTTTAACATGTTTATATGTGGAGTTTATGTTGTTCAAACTTAAGGTGCAGATCTGGTTTTTTGCCTTGTGTGTGCTGTACATTAAGTTTCAGTATGTATGAGTGATACCATTGGATTCCTTGTGAAAATTGGTCAAGATAGGTTCTTACGGATTTCAATTTCGTTAAGAATTGAGAGAGTTATTAATGTTTGAAAATTTGATAAGCAAAGATGTTCAAACTTAAGGTGCAGATCTGGTTTTTTGCCTTGTGTGCGCTGTACATTAAGTTTCAGTATGTATGAGTGATACCATTGGATTCCTTGTGAAAAATTGGTCAAGATAGGCTCTTCCGGATCTTAATTCCGTTAAAAATTGTGAGAGTTATGAATGTTTGAAGTTTGATAAAAAGATGTTGAAAATCAAGGTGAAATTCTGGTTTTTGTCTGATGTCGAATGTGATGTTGTGACATCACATTCCTCTTTTTGTTAGTTTATCTTCAAAACTCGACCAATTCTTTTACATAGCAAAAATCATCATTTTCCAATTCTGTTTTACACACTTCTTATTCATACTCCAAAATATTTTATTCCACAAAAAAATTAGTTTTATATTATTTATTTAATATAATTAGTATTTTTATGAATAAATTCCTTTTTAATGTTTTTAAAACATTTTAAAAGTGAATTCTCATATTGAAAATCAAGACCAAATGAATTTTATTTCATATTGTGATTAAAACATCATTTTTCAAACCCCAACCAAAAATTACAAGTTGCTTATTTGGTATTTTTATCATTTTGTATTGATTTTCTTTTAAGAATTTACTTTTAAAATGATAAAATTAGGATTTCTTTGATTTTCACCATCATAAAACTTTTTCAAACACTCATGGGCCTCTAATAGAGTGTAAGACCCAATCCTTTTTTTGACCAAATCATTTTTGGGCCTCAGTGTATTGTATAAGTCGCGATACCGTCAAAAACAAACGGCGCGATCGTCGCCTTTTCAAAACAAAAAAACCTTGGGCCTACCCTCCTGTTATAAGCCCCACTCTCACTCTTTTAAAACTTTTTGGGCCTCTAATAGAGTGTAAGGCCCAACCCCCTTGTACAGAAAACTTTTTGGGCCTCACTTATTGTATAAGTCCCTCTGTACATTTTTAAATAAACGGCGCGATCGTCGCCTTTTAAAAAACATCAACTAGGCCTCTCCTCGAGCTATAAGACCCATTCAAAACTTTTGGGCCTCTATTAGAGTGTAAGACCCAATCCCCTTTTAACCAAAACATTTTGGGCCTCAGATATTGTATAATCCCCTTCGCGTTAAAAGAAAATCTCGGCGCGACCGCCATTTCAAACGGAAAAAAAAACTTTGGGCCTACCCTCGTGTTATAAGCCCCACTCTTTTTCTTTAAAACTTTTTGGGCCTCTTGAGAGAGTTTAAGACCCATCCCTTTGTACAGAAAACCTTTTTGGGCCACAGTCACTTGTATAAGTCCCTCTGTACAAATTCAAACAGTGCACTCACTAATAAAACCCTGGGCCTCTCCTTGAGCTGTAAGCCCCAAATCTTTCTTTTTTCAAAGTACTTTCTCCTTTGATTTTGAAATATACTGTTGTTTTCAATCTTTCTTTGTTGAACAACTAACCAAACAGCATGGAAGCTCTACAACCGAGTAAGTGTTTATCCGCTTTCATTTACCACTTTCATATACATATAACTGTATTGTGGGGCTGTTTCACTGTAAGTCTTCTTTCATAAACTCATATCAACTGTGTAATAATAGTATAGATATTTCGAGTTTCCCCGGCAACTACGTCTAGAACTAGGTGACGCCGTTTCATTTATTCGTAGAAATAGACAACTAGATCCCCAATAGGATTACCAGATACAGTCTTCTCTTCGGCTGTCCTCATTAGGAATTGTCAAGAAACTCTACTCCCAGAGATGAATGTATTCTCCGTGAATGGCATCTTTGAGTTTCTTCTAAATTCTCGAACTTTCCTGACTTGATCTATTCCTTGTGAATAGCTTGCCTTGAATTTCTCGGGGTTTGGGGACCCACGGGCTTCTTAAAAGCATAGGCCTCCCCTTGGGCATCGTACAAGGACCCACAGGCTTCCTAAAAGCAACCACGCCTCCTCTTGGGCTTAGTACAAGGACCCGTCGGATTCTTAGAAGTATTCACAGCCTCCTCTTAGGCTTCGTATAATGATCTCTTCCTCCGGAAATGATAGCCTCCTCTTGGGCTTCGTACAAGGACCGATCGGCTTCTTAAAAGTTTCCAGCCTCTTCTTGGGCTTCGTACAAATTGTCCCGACGACCTCCTAGAGGTATAGGAACAAAACTTAATCATCTCCATAGAACAGTCTTTTCAAGAGTCTACTACTGTTTCTCAAAGCATAGTACAAAAGATGAAACTCTAGACTTGGACAGTCTAATCTCCTTGAGTCTCAAAGACATTCTCAAGTGACCCCTTCGTTAAATAGGAAGAAAACCCGTAGACTCGGACAGTCTCAATACCCTTCGGATTTCCCACTTCCTTAAAAAATAGGAATAACCCGGATCCTCGAATCAAATCCTTGAGTACAGTATTGCTCATATAAGAACTGATTTTCTCTTTTAAAATCAGTATACTGGACCTGTCACTCAACTGAAACAGTAACCATAGCCTCCTCTTAGGCTTTGTGTAATGATCCTTCTCCAGTGAAGTTAGCCTCTCTCTTGGGCTTTATACAATGATTCTCCCCAGCGGAGTCAAACAACGTTTAGCCTCTCTCTCGGGCTTTGTACGAGACACATAAGAGACTCCCTCGTTGAGTCAATCACCCCTTTCGCCTCCATCTCGGGCTTTATACGAGATACAAAAAGGTTCTTATTGAGCCCAACAAATTTTAGCCTCCATCTCGGGCTTCGTACGAGATACAAAAATACTTTCTTGTTGAGTCAAATAGCCTTCATCACGGGATTTATACGAGATACCAAAAGACTCCATCGTCGAGTCAACCCCTTTTAGCCTCTCTCTCGGGCTTTGTACGAGACACATATTATCCTCCTCTTAGGCTTTGTATAAGAAAACCACTGGTTGATCCGATCAACCATTTAGCATCAAAGTTGTGCCTCGTTCACAATACACAAACATCAACAACTCTTTCCCCTTCATCTAATTGCTGTAAGCGGCAAGCCTCTGGATCATCTACATCCATGCCACTGTCCCTCTTTCAGCATGAGAAATTCCTAAGGAAAGATAGCATTGCTCTACACTGAGTTAAAGTCTTCTCCTTCAGGTTAAAATCCCCTATAAAGGAAATTATGGCATTACTAGGATCCGCGTATCCCGGTTAAAGTAATCCTCCTTTACAGTCAGTCACCCAACAGTTGTGACAAACAGATCCCCTTTAGAGATGACAAATTCTCTCTAAAGTCAACACCTTTTAGCTTCACATCTTGGGCTTTGAACAAGATACAAACTACCTTCAGCTTCACATCTTGGGCTTTGAACAAGATACAAACCACCTTTCGCTTCACGTCTTGGGCTTTGAACAAGACACCAAAACAACCATTTCCTCTCGAGAATAGGAGGAACTACGAACGCTCGGATTTTCTTATTTCAGTAAACGGGAATACGTAGGCATAAGATTGAAAGAAAAATCTTAGTGAGCACACTAAACAAAAATCCAAAATCCCATACTCTCATGTATCTATCAAAAAGCATCAGTCCTAACATCCTAATCCTTGTTCCCCGCCAGAAACCTGCCATTCTGTCAAAATAACACAAGAAAGGCCCCACCACATTGATCGCATCCGTAACCTAACAGACCGCTATTTAAACTCAGTATGCAAGCAGGGTTAATTGGAGACATCTATTTCCCTTCCTTCATCAGCTTTAATAGGATAAAAAATGAATCGACCTTTAGTAAACTGACTCCAGAGAGCGATCGCGCTTAAGAACCGCATCCAAAATCGCTCGCTACAGAAAAATGGGGCCCACCGTGGGGCGTACTTCTAAACTTTTTTTTCTTTTCTCTCTCTTGAAACCACATATTGGGGCTTCCGCTGGGGAACCCATTTTCTGTCAGGAACATAGAATTCATAGCTTTAAAGGTCTAGGATGTTTAGGATAAATATATATACTACTTTTCCTAATTGCTATACATGTTTATTTTTCTGCTAATGGGAATGCGTTTGAAGCCGCATGTGGAAAGATTGAGTATACACTTAAGATAAGTGATGGCGACGAGGTCGATCATCAACCTCAGTGGAGGATGACCAATGCAACCCATTCTCTCACCTAGACAATGGGCCGATTGTGATGTCTGAGAAGCTGAGGAGCCAAACCCTTTTGTAGTGCAGAAACTATCGGGAATACTTGTTACGCGATACTACCCTCATTTGAGGCTGGTGATCTATTCTCGGTGAATGGCACTTACTCTAAGATTGCTCTACAACTCGTTGGCGATCCGCTTGTTGTTTTGCTTTCCTGGGAGGAGCTGATGATAATGAGTACAGGTACAAAAATCACCTTAGTATAAACCTTTGGGGATGGGTAGAGCCTGGACTTCATGACAACGACCCTTTTGACCCCATGTTTTCTCTATGTTTTTGTGTGCTGCATTCATGCATTCATTTAAAAAACATTAAAACATTCAAAAAAGATTTTCTCTTCTAGTCTCTCTGTTTTTCAAAATAAACTAAGGCTGTGATTGCAAATATCCGAGAAAAGGATTACGCTAATGGATTTCTGTAGAAGGAGAACCCATAGGTATACCTTTAAGGTTCCAAAGCTAGAGGATTTAAGAGGTTTGGCGAGGATGATCACAAACCAAGAGGCTTTCAGAGCCAAGCACGGAGGTCTGCTACCACTGTTAAGAGTCTATGTGATTGAGGGAATCATGGACGCGCTCATTCAGTTTTACGATCCGGTTTATCACTGTTTCACATTCCCAGATTACCAGCTCGCACCAATGCTGGAGGAGTATTCTCATCTGATTGATTTACATATCACAGATCAAACCCCATTTTCTGGACTGGAAGAAATTCCAAAGAATCAGATCATTGCAAGAGCAATTCATTTGGACGAGTCTAAGGTCAGGACTCACATAACCACTAAGGGTGGCATCCAAAGTTTGCCAGCCCAGTTCTTGACAAAGAAAGCCCTGTATTTTGCTAGTATAGTAAATGTAACTGCTTTTGAAAGCATCTTTGTCTTGCTCACCTACGGGTTATTTTTGTTTCCCAACATCAATAACTTCGTCGATATTAACTCCATTAAGGTTTTTCTCATCGGAAATCCTGTGCCGACTTTGCTCGCAGATGCGTATCATTCTGTACACTTGGGAAATTTGTACAGCGGAAGGGAGATCACATGTTATGTACCTTTGCTTTACAAATGGTTTATCACCCACTTGCCCAAGTCTGCTACTTTTTGGGATTGCAAGAGTGCCTTACGTTGGTCGCAGAAGATCATGTCCCTCACCAACTCTGATATAGATTGGTGCAATAGGATCTATGATGGAATCAGGATCATTGACCGTTGTGGAAACTTCCCCAACGTACCCCTTATAGGAACTAAGGGAGGAATCAATTACCATCCAGTTCTTGTTCGTCGTCAATTTAGATACCCGATGAGACACGTCCCACGGAGTGTTCATCTGGAAGGTCTTTTCTTCAAGGAAGGAGAAAGTGACAGAGCACTACAGATGGAAATAGTGCACGCTTGGAAGCATGTTCATAAGAAAGGACGAGAGTCTCTGGGAAAACCAGATTGTGTCTCGGTGGAGCCTTATCTCCATTGGGCACAAACTAGAGCTCTCAAGCTAAAAATGCCTTATCCTCGTTACGGAATTCTTCCGCCAAAGGAGTCTGTCATGTACTTCATGACGGAAACTAAAAAGCTTCAGGTTACTCTCAACAAACTTCAAAAGGAGAGAAGGTCTTGGAAGAACAAGTACCGCACCCTCGACGTAGAGTGCATCAAAATACAGCAATTACTGAAAGAAAAAGATTCTCTAATTGAAATTTTGGAGCAACATGTTGTAGAGAATCAAGATGACCAAAGGAATTTGCTGACTCCTTTCACCTGGCAAAGGAATGACAACCCGACAAAGGCCCAAAAGCCCCGGTCAAAGAAAAGGAAAATACCAGAGTCAGCACCCGATTTCTCTTCAGAGAGGACTCGAGACCCATTAGCTTAGGTTTCTATTTCTGCACCTTGTAATCTACTGTATTTCCATTTCTGTAATCCTTTGAATTTCAATAAAAAAAGGGTTTCCCCACTGTTTGATATTTGCAATCTAATTGTCGAAGTTTATTTTGATTAAACCAAAAATAATTAATATAATCATTGCATTCATCATTCTCACATCACGTATTCTTCTTCCCTATGAATATCACGTTTGTGTCTCGGTTCTAGAGTCAAACTGTCTCATTCGTACAATACTCGGGCCAATCATTAGAAAAAGATGGATGATCTTGAGGAAGAAAACAGAGAGTTGAAGGAAGAGATCGACGCTCTGAGAGAGGATATGAGAAAGCTTCGTAACGACATGCAAGCTATGGCAGAAGCTCGGCTACAAAGAACTGTGATCTCAGAGATCACCTCAACGCCCATCATGGAGAAGTATGATCCTAGGTATCAAATGCTGAAAGATCGTTCTTGGGGCATGCCTGTTAACTATATCCCAGAAGGATATGTTCCGCCGATCACTGAAGATCAGGGAATCACAACAGAAGCCGCTGGGCCTGAAGGTTACAAACTTCGGGAAAGCGAAGATGCCAGGGGCATACTGAAGACTCCTGAAGGTTACAAACTTCGGGAAATGCCAAGATTCGCTGCCGTAGTCACGGTACCACCCCCTGTGGTGCACACTGTCCCAGAATGACAGATTCCACCGATACCTTCTGGTAAAAAGGAAACTATGTTCGATAGAATGGATGAATTCCAGGAGCAGTTCCTGGAAATGCAAAAGGAATTGCAAGCTATTCGCGGTCAGGATCTATTTGGAAAGTACGCCGCGGACCTCTGCTTGGTCCCCAATGTGAAAGTTCTGCACAAATTCCAGGGGCCCGACTTTGAAAAATACAAGGGTAACTCTTGCCCTCAAAGCCATCTGGTGATGTACGCTCGGCAGATGTTAGATCAGCCGGAGAATCAGGACCTACTGATTCATTACTTCTAGGATAGTTTAACCGGTGCCGCACTCAAATGGTACATGGGTTTAAACCGTACTACGATCAACACATTCAGAGATCTTGGCACTGCCTTCGTCCAACAATACAAATACAATTTGGACATGGCACCCGACAGAAATCAACTTAGATCGATGTCGCAAAAGGACAAGGAAACCTTTAAGGAGTATGCTCAGAGGTGGTGTGAAATTGCCGCTCAAATTTGTCCGCCTCTTGAGGAAAAAGAGATGACAAAGATCTTCTTAAAAACCTTAAGCTCGTTTTACTATGATAGAATAGTTGCCAGTGCGCCCAGTGACTTCACCGAAATGGTCGGCATGGGCGTACGTCTTGAGGAAGCCGTCCGAGAAGGACGTTTGGTAAAAGACGCTGGATCATCGAGTAGTACAAAACGATACGGTAGTGCTCTCCCTAAGAAAAAAGAGAAAGATATTGAAAATATCTCTCTCGGAT
The DNA here is from genome assembly GCA_022829125.1 of Lathyrus tuberosus. Classification (NCBI taxonomy): domain Eukaryota; kingdom Viridiplantae; phylum Streptophyta; class Magnoliopsida; order Fabales; family Fabaceae; genus Lathyrus; species Lathyrus tuberosus. The sequence goes on along the minus strand of JALAZF010000061.1, from coordinate 2,610,857 downwards.
AGCAAAGGCGACGTTATCAGCCGGTAGCAGCTGTAACTCCTGCTATCAGCCCTGCGCCTGTTCCTACGTATCAACCTCAGGTTGCATAGAGCCAACCTGATCAGCAAAGGACACAGCAGCCTCTTCAACAGGCTCGTCCTCCATATAACAACAACCGTACAACTCGGCCACCAGGATTTGATCCTATACCCGTGTCGTACGCAGAGCTGTTCCCATTACTACTGGCCAAGGGGCACATCCAGACTAAGTCCCCTCTTACAGTACCGGAAAATCTGCCTTTTTGGTTTAAGGTGGATCAAACTTGCCCTTACCACCAAGGAGGTCTGGGGCATAACATTGAGAATTGTCTCAATTTCAAATCTGACGTGCAAAAGCTTGTTAGGAGTGGGCTCTTATCTTTCAAAGATACGAATCCTAATGTTCTTACGAACCCGCTGCCTCAACACGAGAAGGTTGCAGTCAATCTGATTGAGAGAGAGACTAACAATGTTTATCAAATTCACGATGTACTCTTATTGAGGAGCAATCTGGTCAAGATGCATTGTAGACAGAGTGGATATGGCCATATGCCACCTCATAACTATCACCAGTGTGATATCTGCTCTAAAGACAACCAGGGATGTTCTGTGGTGCAAGCAGCTCTACAGGAACAAATGGATCTCGGATGGATCCAAGAGCACCGGTTCGTGGAGTTAACATGGTCTACACGAATTCTAACATCATTCAAAACCACGACATCCGTACGATGAATGCCAATCTGGTGGCAATGCACTCAAGGCAAAGCCAGTATCATAATCTGCTGCGGCATGATTATAATTCTTGTCTGACTTGCTCGGTAAACAAACAGGGATGCTCTTTCATACAGGAGGCCCTCCAGCGTCAGATGGATCTTGGATGGATCCAAGACTACCATGATAGGAATTCTTATCAGATCAACATGGTTCAGATCTTTGATATTCGCGTGATGAATACCAGCCTGGTAGAGTTACATGCTGAGCAGGTCCGACTTGGATTCTTAATATCACACGACTATCAAAGCTGTAAAGCGGGTTGCGAAAATGATCGAGGTTGTACCCTTGTCTAGGAGGCACTTCAGCACTTGTTAAATCACTGGTGGATGCCAATTTATATGGATGAAGATACTCAGCAAATTAGTATCAGTAACAGGAATCCTACTCGGTGTCAAAGTCAGGATGTCCGATCTATGGAAGCTAACCTAGTGAGGTTGCATTGTATTCAAAGTGGGCGTGGCCAGGTGCCACCACACAATTATGACCGTTGTAGCATCTGTTCGAAAAGTAACCAAGGGTGGTACCTTGTGAGAACAGCTCTTCAGGGTCAGGTGGATCGTGGAGAAACTCGTCCATATCTGGGTTCTGGACCCATCAACTGGATGTCGAACTACCTTGCCGATCAAGTTAAGGATGTTGTCACAATCTCTGGTCATCACAGGACCAGGGATGTTTTTGCCATTATCCCTCTACTTGACGAATCTAAAGTTCCCAACCGGGAACAGATCGAGATTACTTATGATGGTCAGAAAAATCAGAAGGCTCCCGTAGTCATCTATCTGCCGGGACCACTACCATATGAATCAACTAAGGATATCCCTTACAAGTACGGTGCAACAACCATTGAAAATGGAAAGGAAACTCCATTACCCTCCGTCGTGAATATTGCAGACATCAGTCGAGTAACACGGAGTGGTAGAATCTTCAACCGAGCGGTTGGGGAATCCAACAAAGAAAAGGAACTTTAGACGGAAGCTCCTGATCCATCAGTCGGTCAATCCAGTAATCCCGACCTTTCGAAAAATAATGATGAGATGCTAAAGCTCATCCAAAGGAGTGAATACAACATTGTCGATCAACTGTTACAGACTCCTTCAAAGATCTCGGTATTATCACTGTTACTCAGTTCAGAAGCGCACAGGGAGGCCCTACAGAAAGTCTTGGAGCAAGCCTTTGTGGAACAGGATGTAATAATCAGACAGTTCGATAGTATTGTCTCTAACATCACTTCCTGCAACAATTTGGGATTTAGTGATGAGGAATTACCTGAAGAGGGTCGTCGTCATAACATGGCGCTCAATATCACAGTCAACTGCCAGGATGATGCTTTAGCCAGCGTACTGGTAGACACAGGGTCAGCCCTGAATGTTATGTCGAAGTCCACTTTGATGCAATAATCATTCAAAGCCCCTCCGATGAGAATCAGCGAGATTGTCGTCAAAGCATTCGACGGATCCAGAAAAACAGTTATCGGTGAAGTTGATCTTCCCATCACTATCGGTCCTCACACTTTCCAAGTCACTTTCCAGGTCATGGACATTCGGGCAATGTATAGTTGTTTATTAGGAAGACCTTGGATACATCAGGCTGGAGCGGTTACTTCAACCCTCCACCAAAAGCTAAAGTTCGTCAAGAACAATCAACTTGTCACGGTTTGTGGGGAACAAGCCTTGCTTGTGAGTAACTTGTCATCATCTACTGGTATAGAACCTGAGGAGGTTATTGGAACTCAGTTCCAAGCACTGTCGGTGAGCAAGAATAATCAGTTCAAAGAAGGAACTTCCATTTCTTCATACAATGATGTTATCAAAGTGGTCGAGATACAATCGGACGGGGAAAGCTTGTCATTCCTATTGACAATAAAACAAAGAAGGGTCTTGGTTTTTCTGCAACCTATAACCAGACGGCTGCCAACGATGAAAGTCTTCATCCCCTTCAAAACTTCTTCCACAGTGGAGGTTTCCTTCACCCAGTGTCTCAAGCAGTACATGCTATCAATGAGGAAGATCCCTCTAACACAGATGAAGAATGGAAGTCCTACCTAAACGAGGACAGTTATATGTCTCAGGAAGAGGTGCCTACGCCTTTTTGCTTTCCTACGCAAAGTCTGAGATTTATACCCAGATCAGACGTCGAAATAATCTATGGAGATTGTGATCCAGAAGGATGTCGTGCTCCACCAAACTCATTAGAGGAGGACACTCTGATGAAAGACCAATTTGACCACAATTACTATGGCCCGATGGATGGCCTGCCAATGTGGCAAACTTACCCAAGAGACTTGGGGCCAGAAAGTCAGCCGAGTAACGAAACTCAGCTGAGCATCATTGAACAGAATACCTGTGTCCCTGCCATGTCATGGGATCAACACTCAGGTCATTCTGAAGCTACTCAACATGAAGATGAATTCGCAACATTTGCAGGACTTGAATTCATCAACTATGCTTTTCCTGAGGTCAACGTCATCGAGAGGGATAACTCCTCCAGTTCCAAAGAAGTTTGGGACACTCTGGGAGAACCAAGTGGAAAATACGACTACATGGTCAAGTACACTACTCCCAAAAGCTCCCATATCAGGCTCGAAGACATCCAGCCTACTGGATGAGGAGATACAGATGAGAGCACAAATACTATGCAAAATACAACTGAGGAATTCTCCTACGACAACTCTGCCTGGGAGACAGATTCCAATGATCCTGCTCCACCAGAAATCAGCGTTATTTCTGAAGACAAATCAAGGAAGGTGCCAGACTTTGTGATTCACCGAGGAGTTCGCCGCCAATGGGTTGCTGTCGATGCTCCGAAGATCGTTCACCAGTCAAAGTAATTGCCATCTTTTAACCTTTCACCTTGCCCAGGTGAAACGGATGTTTTGATAGGGCTCGCTTTCTGTAAATTTCCCTCTTCGCTTTGCCCAAAGCGACAAAGTTTTGTTTTATAGGGCTGTAGTTTCAAGGATCGACTTGTTCATTAATAAAATAACGTCGTTCTATAATTTCTGCATTAATTGCTGTTTTCTCTTTTTGTTTTTTAAAAAAATGGTAATCCTAAAAAATAATTTAAAAATAAAAACAAGCAGTAAAAAAAATACACTGCACACACTTGCATTTTCTCTATCTCTTCTAAACAAGAATCATCACGTCATGCAGATTGCTTGTTTTAAACCCCGTTGAAACATACGATCTGATGCCTTCTCCCAACTTTGAGTTCCCGGTATTCGAGGCTGAAGAAGAAAATGACGGCAAAATTCCAGAAGAGATCTCCCGATTACTCAGACAAGAGGAAAGGTCCATTGAACCTCACAAAGAGCCGTTGGAAACGGTAAACTTGGGTTTAGAGCAAGAGAGAAAAGAAATCAGGATTGGGGCACTGCTCAGTCCAACTGCCAAAGAGAGTTTGATAAAGCTTCTCAAAGAATTCCCCGATGTATTCGCTTGGTCCTATCAGGATATGCCAGGGTTGGATACCAGCATCATGGAACATCATTTACCGTTAAGATCGGAATGTCCGCCAGTAAAGCAGAGGTTGAGACGCACTCACGTAGACATGGCCATCAAAATCAAAGAGGAGGTACAAAAATAGATTGACGCAGGTTTCCTCGCCACGTCAGAATATCCTCAATGGTTAGCCAATATCGTACCCGTTCCGAAAAAGGACGGAAAGGTCAGAATGTGTGTCGACTACAGAGATCTAAACAAGGCAAGTCCAAAGGACGACTTTCCTTTACCACACATTGACATTCTGGTAGACAGTACCGCAAAGTTCAAAGTTTTCTCCTTCATGGATGGATTCTCGGGCTACAACCAGATCAAAATGGCGTCGAAAGACATGGAGAAAACTTCGTTCATTACCCCATGGGGTACCTTTTGTTACAAGGTGATGTCGTTCGGCTTGAAGAACGTCGGGGCAACCTATCAAAGGGCCATGACTACCCTGTTTCATGACATGATACACAAGGAAATTGAGGTATATGTCGATGATATGATTGCAAAATCTAAGACAGAGGAGGAGCATGTGACCCACCCGTCAAAACTATTCGAGCGTTTGAGAAAATACAAACTCTGCTTGAATCCCAACAAATGCACCTTCGGTGTCCGTTCAGGGAAACTCTCAGGGTTCATCGTCAGCCAGAAAGGAATTGAGGTTGATCCTGACAAGGTCAAGGCCATTCAAGAAACGCCTTCTCCGAAAACTGAAAAACAAGTCAGAGGATTCCTGGGACGTTTGAACTACATCTCCAGATTCATATTCCTCATGACCGTGACATGCGCGCCGATCTTCAAACTGCTCAAGAAGATACAATCATTTCTTACTGATCCTCGGGGCAAATGGACTCCGAATTACGATGGCCCCTATGTGGTCACGAAAGCTTTCTCAAGCGGCGCCTTGAGACTTGCAACCATGGACGGAGAGGAATTTGCCTACCCTACGAATGTTGATGTAGTCAAGAAATACTTCGCCTAAACTAAAAAAAAAAAAAACGTCTCAGTGGATTGAAAACCCGAAAGGGCGGTCCACGCAAAAATTAGAGACATGATCAATAATCATCCCGGTGGATTGGAAACATCAAAGTACAATCCAGGCAAAAATTTGGGAAAATGGCAAGTAACTATGTTCAACAGAGGCAGGTCCCTCAGCAGCAGTTACATCATCCGTCAGGAAAACTCCAGTCAAGCTTATCTTCGACAGAAGCTTAGGATGCCCAGAATTCAAAGTTGGTAGAAGGATAGTGGTCGTTATGTTTCAACGTAGCCCTTTTCCCTGTAAATCACCATTTTCTAACTTTGTAATTACTCTTTGGAATCACGCGTTTGGCTGATCTCCATTTTATCAATAAAATTTGAGCCTTTGTGCTTTTGTTCGTAATTCTTATTTGTTTTAGCTTTACAGAAAGACATTGTTAACATGATTAACGATTCTTGAAATAAAACAAAAATGAATTTACTTGTTAAAACTTTTTTTGCTTTTTAATAAAGTCGGCAATTTCTTTTGACTGTTGAACATCAAAGGAACATCAACTGCTTCTCCAGAAGTAAGCGAACTTCAAAGTGCAGAATCAAGGTACTCCTTCTAGGCCAGTACGCCTGAACGAAGAATCAACTGTATGAGATGCGGTTTTCCCATCTGATACCCTCGGCCGAGTTCTTATCTCCTAAGCCCGACCAACATCACTCCCAACAAGGTCCGTCTCTCCTAAGCAAGGTGGAATTGCTACTTTTGGACCAGTGGTACTTCTTCGCCCCGCTATGGCCGAGTATCTGGTTATGTTCATCCATTATTTTGTGTGTCGCGTCAGTTTTGTCAGCATATACATACATACATCATGCATTATTGATTTGCATTCACATTTCATATTGCATCACTATCACTCTAGTCAGTCTTATTCCTTAGTGATAAGAGTTCTCTCAATCGAGTTCCCAGTTCTTTCCTTATCAGGAAATACTGTGTCTGAACAATCTCGCCTCCAGCTATTTCTGAATTGAAGATAGGTCCTGGACCACTTTGATAACTTGGACCTCTGAAAAACTAGAGGAACCTTCAGTCAGCATCACTCTTCGCCATTGAAGATGATATCCTTGCTTTCCCGGATTAGGGAAAATCCACAGAGAAAGCCTCTTAAGCAGAGATTCGGAAGTACAACAGTTTTTCTCTGAAAAACCCGCTGATGAAAAGGTCATCGGCACCTCAAAATTGGATCACATCATATGGCATTTCTCCGGGAAGATCCCGAGAAAAGTATAATGTAAGACCCCAAGCGGAAACATTCTCTCAAGAGACTCGCTTTCCCCTATAGAATCGACAAATGGCATCTCCAACAGAGAAGTTTGTGCAACTCTACAACTCAGACGACTGGGTTCCCCAGCGAGTCTGACATCAATACTTTTTCCACTCAAATGGCATCTCCCCAGGAAAATTCGGCGAGAAGTTTGAAGGAAAACCGCTACAAATAGTGTCCCTTGTCAATAAAGTTTATTGACGGAAGAAACTGAGACCAGTTCCTTGGTAGGAAACCAGGATCGAGGGGAAGTTTACAATCAGAAACTAAGACCAGTTCCTTGGTAAGAAACCGGGATCGAGGGGAAGGTTAAAGAAAACTTAGACCAGTTCCTTGGTAGGAAACCAGGATCGAGGGGAAGTTTACAATCAGAAACTAAGACCAGTTCCTTGGTAGGAAACCGGGATCGAGGGGAAGTTTAAAGAAAACTTAGACCAGTTCCTTGGAAGGAAACCAGGATTGAGGGGAAGTTTAACTCAGAAACTTAGACCAGTTCCTTGGTAGGAAACCGAGATCGAGGGGAGGTTTATTTCAAAATAAAACTGAGACCAGTTGCTTTGCTGAAGACCAGGATCGAGGGGAAGTTTACCTTTTCTAAGCATCATCGCTTAGCAAAAGAAGATGAATGCGTGAACTACCATTCATAACCACCATCAAAATTTCGGGTATTCCGATATTTAATCCTCTTGCACCCCGAATGCCCTAATACTTTTGTCATTCACACCTTCGTGTCCAAGAAGATTAAATAGGGGCATTTGTCATAACCCAAATTTTGACCACTAAGATTCCCATCATTGTGCAAATCATCATCACAATATGGATGTACCTTTATGCCTCATCAATCTCCTCAAGGAATTGTTGAGCAATCACTATAATCAAGCTTAGGGTTTCAAGCCCTCTCAGAGCCTTTAGACAAAGGATCAATCAAGGAATGACATGATCTTCAACTTGTCTATCCTCTCAAACATCCACAATTGATCAAGAGGACTCCCACATCAAGAATTAAGCACAAGAGTGCAACATTTCAAGTGGATCAAGCCTCAAGTTCATCTAATACAAAGTAAACTGACGCAGAAAGTCAAAGTTTGACTTTTGGTCAACTTTGAGCTTCACAAGCCATTATTCAAGAAAATATGATGGATGATTTAATTTGATCAAATTTAAATTAAGAAATCACGCAAAATTGCAAAATTGATCTAATTGAAAGAAACTTAGAAATTTTTTCTATGTTAAAATCATGTTCAAGTGCACAACTTTTCAAGGTTGTAACTATTGATCCAAGCATCCATTGATTTTGCGTAAGAGCTACTTTTAAAGAGGGTATTTGATACTTCAACATTGTAGAAGGAATCAACTCAAAATATCATAAGGATTGAAAGGTATAAGTGATCAAAGTTTGGAATTCTTAATGTCTGATGTTCTGACATTGCATATGACATCGCTAATATTTTTCCAGCAACAATGTCCCAACTTCAAGGATGTTTTTCTCCATGATCCAAGTTGATTCAAGCCAAACCTTGAACATCAAAGTTGAAGTACGTTATCTCAGCTTTCCAGAAAGTCCTAGAACGTCCTTGTAGCATACTCGAGCAAGGAGATATGATTTTTGCAAAAAGCATTGATAAAGCAGAATTTTCATGATAGCTTTTAGGACAGATTTGACTACACAAGTTCATGACCATTTTTGATGAGTTTGCAAGCTGAACCGAGACCAAAGTCAAACATCAAAGTTAAAGTATGTCATCTCAGCTTTCCATAGAGTCTTGGAACAGCCATTAATTCAACTTGAGCAAGAAGTTATGGATTTTACAACAAGGCTTGCTGCAGCTGATTTTTAAGATATGTTTCAGGACAGATTTGCACATTTCTTGTGCCACATGAATTTCCAAGCCTTGTCATTACTTTAGACACATCTGAGGATCAAATTTAAAGGGGACAATCACTGAGCCAAGCCTCCAAAGTCCTTGGAACAAGAAGTAGCATGTTATACCTAAAAATCCCTAAAAGAGGGACAAGACTCCAATTTTGGATTAGAGAATTCAATGGAAGCATCAAGGTGGCATAGACTGAGCCATTTACAACTGAATTCAGTCAAGATTCCTCCAACAAGTAGGGAACCAAAGCTCTATGCTCTAACCTCTAGTCAATGGCTAGAGGAGACTTGGATTTTCATTGGCCAACATTGAACAAACCTCTGCTGCAGTTGCCATTCACTATTGGTGCGAAAAAAGCTTGCACTACTATAAATAGAGCTCATTTGTACTCAATTTGAGTACACCAAAGCCTTCAAACAGATGCTTTCCTCAAAATCTCTTCTTTCACCTCAAATTTGCCTTCCAAAGCAAGTAATTCTGAGTTTTTGAGCTTGAGAGCTTTTCCATCACAATCAATCACACACACACCTCATATATATCATATGTAAGCTGTGCAAACTATCACAAGTGACCTGTAATCACAAAATCACAAAGTCACTTCTCAAAACCTCAAAATGGCACTTTTTTGCATTTTTCAAGCCATGTCTTGATTCAGTCACTTTCCAAACTAGATAAAACCTCAAACACACTCCAAATATCATCCTTGAGCTATCCCAAATGGTTCCCAACATCTGGAACACCATTTGAGGGAGTTGCTATTTTGGTCACTTTTAACCCCTTTGGCAAGAAAGGGACAGTTTGTGTTTTTGCAGGTACCAGCTGATTCTAATCATCCTAAAAGCATCCAAGAGGTCATTTGAGGGTGTCCAAAGCATCAAATCATTTCTGGAACAAAGCACTTGGTAGGTTGCACAAAATCTCCAAAAAAAGAGGTAAAATTCATAACTTGAATTCTTTGAATCATGCTTTCCTTTGATGTCCACATACATGCATCATATTGAACAATTCTTGAAGCAAAAATGTAGTCCTTGATGTGTATGTTATGATCCTCCTACTGTTTGCACTTTAACATGTTTATATGTGGAGTTTATGTTGTTTTAAACTTAAGTGCAGATCTGGTTTTTTGCCTTGTGTGTGCTGTACATTAAGTTTCAATATGTATGAGGGATACCATTGGATTCCTTGCAAAAAATTGGTCAAGATAGGTTGTTACGGATTTAAATTTCTTTAAGAATTGAGAGAGTTATGAATGTTTGAAAATTTGATAAGCAAAGAAGTTTAAACTTAAGGTGCAGATCTGGTTTTTTGCCTTGTGTACGCTGTACATTAAGTTTCAGTATGTATGAGTGATACCATTGGATTCCTTGCAAAAAATTGATCAAGATAGGCTCTTCCGGATCTTAATTCCGTTAAAAATTGAGAAAGTTATGAATGTTTGAAGTTTGATAAAAAGATGTTGAAAATCAAGGTGAAATTCTGGTTTTTGTCTGATGTCGAATGTGATGTTGTGACATCACATTCCTCTTTTTCTTAGTTTATCTTCAAAACTCAACCAATTCTTTTACATAGCAAAAATCATCATTTTCCAATTCTGTTTTACACACTTCTTATTCATACTCCAAAATATTTTATTCCACAAAAAAATTAGTTTTATATTATTTATTTAATATAATTAGTATTTTTGTGAATAAATTCCTTTTTAATGTTTTTAAAACATTTTAAAAGTGAATTCTCATATTGAAAATCAAGACCAAATGAATTTTATTTGGTATTTTTATCAAAACATTTGGTATTTCAAACCCCAACCAAAAATTACAAGTTGCTTATTTGGTATTTTTATCATTTTGTATTGATTTTCTTTTAAGAATTTACTTTTAAAATGATAAAATTAGGATTTCTTCGATTTTCAACATCATAAAACTTTTTCAAACACTCATGGGCCTCTAATAGAGTGTAATACCCAATCCTTTTTTTGACCAAATCATTTTTGGGCCTCAGTGTATTGTATAAGTCCCGATACCGTCAAAAACAAACGACGCGATTGTGGTCTTTTCAAAACAAAAAAACCTTGGGCCTACCCTCGTGTTATAAGCCCCACTCTCACTCTTTTAAAACTTTTTGGGCCTCTAATAGAGTGTAAGACCCAACCCCCTTGTACAGAAAACTTTTTGCGCCTCACTTATTGTATAAGTCCCTCTATACATTTTCAAATAAACGGCGCGATCGTCACCTTTTAAAAAAAATCAACTGGGTCTCTCCTCGAGCTATAAGACCCATTCAAAACTTTTGGGCCTCTATTAGAGTGTAAGACCCAATCCCCTTTTAACCAAAACATTTTGGGCCTCAGATATTGTATAAGCCCATTCGCGTTAAAAGAAAATCTCGGCGCGACCGCCATTTCAAACGGAAAAACAAACTTTGGGCCTACCCTCGTGTTATAAGGCCCACTCTTTTTCTTTAAAACTTTTTGGGCCTCTTGAGAGAGTGTAAGACCCATCCCTTTGTACAGAAAACCTTTTTGGGCCATAGTCACTTGTATAAGTCCCTCTGTACAAATTCAAACAGTGCGCTCACTAATAAAATACTGGGCCTCTCCTTGAGCTGTAAGCCCCAAATCTTTCTTTTTTCAAAGAACTTTCTCCTTTGATTTTGAAATATACGGTTGTTTTCAATCTTTCTTTGTTGAACAACTAACCAAACAACATGGAAGCTCTACAATCGAGTAAGTGTTTATCCGCTTTCATTTACCGCTTTCATATACATATAATTGTATTGTGGGGTTGTTTCACTGTAAGTCTTCTGTCATAAACTCATATCAACTGTGTAATAATAGTATAGATATTTTGAGTTTCCCCGGCAACTACGTCTAGAACTAGGTGACGCCGTTTCGTTTATTCGTAGAAATAGACAACTAGATCCCCAATAGGATTACCAGATACAGTCTTCTCTTCGGCTGTCCTCATTAGGAATTGTCAAGAAACTCTACTCCCAGAGATGAATGTATTCTCCGTGAATGGCATCTTTGAGTTTCTTCCAAATTCTCGAACTTTCCTGAATTGATCTATTCCTTGTGAATAGCTTGCCTTGAATTTCTCAGGGTTTGGGGACCCACGGGCTTCTTAAAAGCATCGGCCTCCTCTTGGGCATCGTACAAGGACCCACAGGCTTCCTAAAAGCAACCTCGCCTCCTCTTGGGCTTAGTACAAGGACCCGTCGGCTTCTTAGAAGTATTCACAGCCTCCTCTTAGGCTTCGTATAATGATCTCTTCCTCTTGGGCTTCGTACAAATTGTCCCGACGACCTCCTAGAGGTATAGGAACAGAACTTAATCATCTCCATAGAACAGTATTTTCAAGAGTCTACTACTGTTTTTCAAAGCATAGTACAAAAGATGAAACTCTAGACTTGGACAGTCTAATCTCCTTGAGTCTCAAAGACATTCTCAAGTGACCCCTTCGTTAAATAGGAAGAAAACCCGTAGACTCGGACAGTCTCAATACCCTTCGGATTTCCCACTTCCTTAAAAAATAGGAATAACCCGGATCCTCGAATCAAATCCTTGAGTACAGTATTGCTCATATAAGAACTGATTTTCTCTTTTAAAATCAGTATACTGGACCTGTCACTCAACTGAAACAGTAACCATAGCCTCCTCTTAGGCTTTGTATAATGATCCTTCTCCAGTGAAGTTAGCCTATCTCTTAGGCTTTATACAATGATTCTCCCCAGTGGAGTCAAACAATGTTTAGCCTCTCTCTCGGGCTTTGTACGAGACACATAAGAGACTCCCTCGTTGAGTCAATCACCCCTTTCGCCTCCATCTCAGGCTTTATACGAGATACAAAAAGGTTCTTATTGAGCCCAAAAAATTTTAGCCTCCATATCGGGCTTCGTACGAGATACAAAAAAAATCTCTTGTTGAGTCAAATAGCCTTCATCACGGGCTTTATACGAGATACCAAAAGACTCCAACGTCGAGTCAACCCCTTTTAGCCTCTCTCTCGGGCTTTGTACGAGACATATATTAGCCTCCTCTTAGGCTTTGTATAAGAAAACCACTGGTAGATCCGATCAACCTTTTAGCATCAAAGTTGTACCTCGTTCACAATACACAAACATCAACAACTCCTTCCCCTTCATCTAATTGCTGTAAGCGGCAAGCCTCTGGATCATCTACATCCATGCCACTGTCCCTCTTTTAGCATGAGAAATTCCTAAGGAAAGATAGCATTGCTCTACACTGAGTTAAAGTCTTCTCCTTCATGTTAAAATCCCCTATAAAGGAAATTATGGCATTACTTGGATCCGCGTATCCCGGTTAAAGTAATCCTCCTTTACAGTCAGTCACCCAACAGTCAACACCTTTTAGCTTCACATCTTGGGCTTTGAACAAGATACAAAATACCTTCAGCTTCACATCTTGGGCTTTGAACAAGATACAAACCACCTTTCGCTTCACGTCTTGGGCTTTGAACAAGACACCAAAACAACCATTTCCTCTCGAGAATAGGAGGAACTACGAACGCTCGGATTTTCTTATTTCAGTAAACGGGAATACGTAGGCATAAGATTGAAAGAAAAATCTTAGTGAGCACACTAAACAAAAATCCAAAATCCCATACTCTCATGTATCTATCAAAAAGCATCAGTCCTAACATCCTAATCCTTGTTCCCCGCCAGAAACCTGTCATTCTGTCAAAATAACACAAGAAAGGCCCCACCACATTATTCGCATCCGTAACCTATCAGACCGCTGTTTAAACTCAGTATGCCAACAGGGTTAATTGGAGACATCTATTTCCCTTCCTTCATCAGCTTTAATAGGATAAAAAATGAATCGACCTGTAGTAAACTGACTCCAGAGAGCGATCGCGCTTAAGAACCGCATCGAAAATCGCTCACTACACCGTGACCCCTGGTGTTCGTGGAATTTGTGGTCGTGACCTTGTTGCCCGGTGTTCGGGGAGGCTATAGGTCAGTCAGAATTGGAAACGTTGGGATGCCACATGTACCTAGAGCTCCGTGTAGCAGTTACTAGGCAATGATGGCTAGTTGATAGCCATGATGACCTACGAGCACGTCTACTTAACGTTCCCCTCTGTATAAAAGGGGAGAATCCGTCTCATTTGGGACTTTTTCGCTCTAATTTCTCTTCGTCTCCTTCAGCATTCCTGCCCGTTACCACCTTCTGCTACTTCGACCACCACTTCAAGCTCCGAGCAACCACTTCAGTCTTCTTAAATCAAGTAAGTTTCCGACTTTGAGCTTGTTTTACTCCCTTTTGTTGTCAGTGGTAGGTTGCATGTGGTTAGGGCTAGGTTTAGAGGACGAAATGAGTGAGTTTCCGGTGATTATTGGTGGTGGACGGTGGCTGTGCCATTTTTCTACCTCTGACATGTCGCTGGAGTTAGTAGTTTGTTTCGGCGAGCGGGGTGGTCCACGGTGATGTTGCGACAGCTACGCATGTGTGACCGCCTTGTCTGTTCATCATCTGAGTGGGTGATGAGTTTTTCGGTAGGACATGCCCAGATTCCGGTGACGCTTTGCGATTTCCGGCGAAGCTTCAAAGGAACTGGACATGAGTGTGGGGAAGCTTATCGCTCGAGATGATTGGCTTTAAGTGTCTCCTCGCGGGGAGGTGTCAGCTTTTCCTTTGATGTTAGGGCTTAGGCCGGGGACGTTGTCCTCAGCCTTTTGCGCGCCCTTTCACTTGACTTAGCAGTGGAAGGGTGGATTTGATTTGCTGTCTGTAGCACCCCAAAATTTGCCTTTTTTTTTTCAACCTCTAACTGGCTTATGTTTCTTTCTCATTTGCATCATCATTAGGTCATAACTCATAATCATATAATGCATTGGTCTTCTAAGACATGGAATCGAGGAGTTTTCTTATTATCAGTATTTTCCTATTCAGAGGTGCGTCAAGTTCTGAGGTTTTCTTATCCAGAGAAATCATCAAAGGCTTTGGGTCTGGGTTTCGTTGGTGTGAATCAGGGTTTGGATCCTTCTTAATATCTCAAGAGAATTGGTTCCAGGTTAAGTGCTCATTCAGTTATGATCAGGTGGAAGTTTGACTTCATCTTGGTCAAATCATCAGGCGTTTTGCTTCAAGTGCAAGTTATCCGTGTTATTGGTTTATTTCTCAGGAAGTGCGCATCAACGGTCATTTTTTTATGCGCTGGAGGTCAAGTTATCAAGCATTGGTTCATGTGGGGTTCATTTAAAAGTCAGGATCTGTGGATTTATTTTCCCAGAGATTTATTCAGACAGATTCATGAGAGAATTCACTTGATCAAAGATTCAGAGGATGTTTGACTCAGATGGTTGTTTTTTCTGTTGCAAGTTACTCAGTGGTAGCTGTGGTTATTTAATCAGATGCTTTGTGGAAAATAGTGCAAGTTGGTTCGTGGTCGTGTACAGGTTGGTGGTAGCTGGTTCATTTCATAAAAATCAATTCATTTTCATTCCTTTTTCCCAATATCCATTTGTCCACATAAGGATCCATATCCATTTTTCAACCCACATTTCATAAATATCCATTTCCATTTTAACTAATTAACCATTATCCATATCACTTTCTTTTAATCCATTTTTAAACCATAATATCCAATAACCCTTTCGTTTTATCCATCTTTTTATTTCAGTCCATAACCACCTTTCCTATTCCAATTAGTCTTTCTTTTATTTTATGTTACCATTTTTATTATTATTAGAGTTTTTGTCAAAAACAAATTACAATGAACAAGCCCATTACACTTTTCAAAAGTCCACACCCAATGCACATAACCATTTCATTCAAACATCTATGGAGAAACATACGCAGGAAATTAAAAGGAAAAAATACATGGCGCAGTGGCAATTTCAAAAAAGAGAAAAGCAATAATAAAAAGGTCCACATTAGAAAAATACAACAACAAAAAAGGGGAAAAATAGCTGCTGCAGAATGTTCATAAAAGCAGTGAAAATAACTCACAAAAAAATCAGCACGTACAAACTCGTGACCCAAAACCAATTCACAAGTCACACAATAGCCATCACAAACTTTGTGACTCCCTCAAGTCCCTAACCTGCTGCACGACAACAACGGTGATGCGTATTCCATGCAATCTGTACCTGCAAAACCATAACGTGAATTCACAAATTGCTCGCACACAACTTATAAAGTACACAAAACCAAGTCAAGAAAAACCCTGATCCAACCTTCAAATGGCAACGCATCAAACCTGCTCGCATCATTCTCACGTACCATTTTTTGCAAGACAACTTTCACAACCAACACCCCCAATTCTCATTCTTAAGAAGCTTTCTTCCCTCACCTCGGAAAGAGGAGGACCTCAACCATCTTTCTTCCCCACCAAAAACCTTCGAACCAAACCTCCTTCTACATCTTCTACCTTCACCCATTAAAACCTCCATTAATCAGAACCCACAAACCTTTCTTCCTCAATCTTCAAACAACAATTCCACCTCACATCTTTCGTTTCCACCCAATACTCCTCAACCTCATCAACCTTCTGCTTCTTTCAATTCACAAATCAAACCAAAATCACTCACTAATACAAACCTCACGCCTCCATAAACTTTCAACCTTCTTCAACCCTTTCTTATAACCTCAACTCGTACACCTTCAGAGAACAAAATCTCGTTCTCATCTCTTCAACCACCCACAACGACCTTCATTCTTTCCTCTCAACCCCAATCTTCACAAACTTTAACAACCCGCATCACCAATAATCTCACTCTGTTCTCAAACAACAAACCACACGATTTCATGTTTTTGAGACAAATCTTCAACAATCCTTCACCCATAAACACCAAGACCCAGATTCAGAAAGTTGAAGGAGAAGAGGAATAGAAGCCCAACAAAACCAATTTGGAAACGGAGAAGAAGAACCGAGCAAAAAACGAGATGAGAAGAAGAATAAAGTAGGAGGTGCAGATCAAAGCAGAACGAAAGAATTCAAACCAGATGAACCTGCATCGAGCGAAGAGATCCGAAAGGGAGGAAAGGGGACAAACCAGAGCGGATTTGGGTCAGAGGTTGAAACAGAACTTGAATCGTAAGAGATCGGAAAAAAGCAATTTGAGAAGCGAGGATCTCGAACGAAGAGATGATTCACCGCGTTGCTTTTTTCTTGGAGCATTGCGGATCCGTGCTCTATTTCATTGTTATATCTTGATTTTGTTTTGGTTGCAAATGGTAAATCACTTTGTTTTGACTGAAAAATGTAATTTGTACGTGGCCTGATGCAGAAACGTGTATGGTTGGAAAGAGGAAGCTTTTGATTTTTTTCTTTAGTGTGGTTCAGAATCACAGTACTGGGCCGTGGAAACCATTTTAACCATTACGATTAAGACACACGACTGGTCATCACCCCGAGATTTCTACTGCTGTACCCATGAGCCTTCTACACCCTAGTTTATTTCTTTTTGGTTTAACTCGGTATTAAGTATTGTTTTATACTTTAATAATTAAAACTATGGATTAATTAGATTTTGGGATTAATTAGTTTTCTTTAGTGAATTAAAAGTTATGTTTGATCTTTGGTTAATTTTTTCATTAATAGATGCTTAGATCTTAACTTCGTTTTTTTTTTAATTTTGAAGTTTGGCTTAGATTGTAATTTTGATTTAATTTCTAATGTTGATTCTAATGTTAATAATTGACTAATATTTTTTTTTAATGACAATTTTAATTTTATCTTGTTTAGTCTTTGATGTACACTTGTGAGTATTTTTCTGGATGTTGAGTTCCATTGGAAATCTTAGTAATTAACTTTGGTTATTCTTCTTGATGAGATTTGTGCTTTGGCACTTGAGATATTTGTGCTTGCTTGATCTTGTTGATGCTTGAAATTGCATATGAATTCTCATTGGTTGCTAAACTCTCCTTGTGCATAAGTTGATTGAATGTAGGAAATGATGTTGTTAAACACCGCTGTTCTGTACATGCATGCTGTTAAATGCTGCTATTCTGTCATGCTGGATATTACATCTGTTCTGTCCTGGAAAAAGAAACTGTTAAATGCTGCTATTCTGTCATGCTGGATATTACATATGTTCTGTCTTGGAAAAAGAAGTTGTTAAATGCTGCTATTCTGTCATGTTGGATATTACATCAGTTCTGTCCTGGAAAAAGAAGCTGTTAAATGCTGTTCTTGGTGATTGCTGGAATACACTGTTGTGCTGTACTGAAACGCTGTTGTTGATGCTGTTTTTATGCTTGACTACTGGACTTGCTTACTTGATGGAAGTGCCTAATAGCTTAAAGGCTTGAGCTTGTTGTGAGCTTTGAAGAGGCAACGGACCTTCTCCGTCAGGTACCCCTAGAATCTCAATTTTATTTTTCATGCCTCATTTTAGGATTGTATCCATGTTTGAAGCATATTGAGTACATCTGAAGCCCTACCTCGAAGTAGGCTCTGTTTGCGCATCATGTTTAGTACTTAAGTGCTTTGTACCTCTATTGTGTCAACATGTTGATGATTGAACACGTGTACATACTTGAGTTTTCTTTCTCCTTCTTTTCTTGAGACTTGTTTAAGTCTTAATTTTATTTGTGACGGAATTGTATGATGTTTAATTGTGCTTCTTATGCAAGTTTGCATGCACCCTTTCTTGTTTGTTCTTGCTTGCTTATGTGGGTTTTCCTTGTGTGATCTTTTGAAGCATGATTAATGATATGAATTGGATGTGATATGCATGATGTATTTGCTGCCCTCTTTGGTTTCTCATCTCTCTTCTTCTTCTTCTCTTTTCTTCTCTTTCACTCTTTCTCATCCCATGAATCTCAAGACTTGTCCAAGTCTTGGATTCTTTCCCTTAGAGCTACCTAGTCCAACTTAATTTTTTATTAAGCTTGGAGTAGGATTAGCATTAGGTTCTAGGTAGTCTTTTCTCCTAAACCTCACTAACCGTAGGACATCCATGCATGATAACATTAGGACTCTTAGTTTCCCTTTAGAGTTTTCCTTGTGTCGTCTCTCTTCTCATCTCAAAGCAAAAGTAAAAGACACTTAATGATGGTATAACATGTATTGCACTTAAACCTAAAGTGTGGGAAATGGAAGGAGAAGGGTTTCTCTCCACCTTCCTAGAGTGTTTAGCATACGGCCTGTTAGGACGACCATGTTATGCATTCGATCTTATACGATAGACTTGAATGCAATATGTGTTATTAACACAAAGATAATCAAAACACTTCTTTCTTAAAAGAAAAAAACAAACGAACACTAACGTCTTTCCTTCGGGAATTCTTTCCTCACCTCACTCACTCTCAACGTACGAACGTGCTCCTACTCATTCTCTCGCAAGACGGTAATGCCTAAGTCTCGATTCATCGAGCTGCAACACCTGAGCTAGAACGTAAGCCGTTCCCTAAAAAACACAACCCATCCCTAGTGAGGGGAACTACGCCGCTCTGATTCTCATGCTCCCGATGAGATACGTAGGCAGTGGGGTAGGGCCCATACGAGCACTTCTTTTATTTTCCCTACATTTGTTTCTCTTTCTCTCTCTCTCTTTCTTTTCTGTATCTCCAGCTAGCAGTCCCTTTTCCTTTCCAGCAGCAGTGAAGTTCCAGTTAACGACACCCTTTGATCGAGACAAGCAGGCGTGGATCCCATCGGGTACGATGGACGCGTGGGGGCGCTAATACCTTCCTCACGCGTAACCGACTCCCGACCCAGATCTCTTGGCCCCAAGACCATGCTCTTTCCTTTTCTTTCAGGTTTACGCAGTGTTTCCTTTCCCTCTCTTGGGATAAATACACATTGCTGGCGACTTTATTTTCTGCGCCACTCTCGCGTTTGTACCGTTGGATGTGAATCTTTCGGGAGCGACAGCTGGCAACTCTACTGGGGACTCTGGTTAACCTCTTGCTGGTCCATCCTTTTTAGCGAGTCAATCCTAGCGCTTGTCTGTTTCTTTTCATTGGGTGTTTTTATGGTGCTTTGTTTTGTTGTATATTACTGTATTTTCTATTTTATTTATTTTACTGTATTTATAGTTTTTATTGCATTACATTGCATTTTATTACTGTCATACTGGATATTACTGTGCTGTGCTGGCTGTTTTCTGTTTGGTGGGTTGAGATGTTCTAAGAGATGAGCCCACTACCCAGGCTCGAGCATACACATAGGTTTTAGAGTGGATAGTCGCGACGCTTGCATGGGGGTGGCCATGTATTGTTGTTCATGAGACCCACAACCAGATGAGGTTCTATCAGGAGCTAACTGCTACTGTGCATTGGTACAGGCCAATAGGTATTCTCTTGAGGGATTGTCGACTCTGGAGACCATTCCCGAGGACTCAGTTGCGGCACTCCTCCCGGGATGTGACAGTGGCAGACCACGTTCTGTGGTAAACCCATTGCACATTCTCGATCCGAGGACCCAATGCTGGGAACTTGCTATAGGACTTCCCTTTTGAAGTGAATCAGCGGACGACCTCTTTGATTGGCGATAGCATTGTATCCTTCGGGCTGAATGTGCCATTGCTTCTCAAACCTCTGAAGCTGAGGATCTTTTGTTTTGGAGAATCAGTTGAGGCCTCCTCGATTGATGATGATGCCAAACCAGAAATGGTGAACGTATCATCATTTCTCGACCTGAGAGCCTGGGATACTGGACATCCTAGTACCCACCTGTGAGATTGGGGGGATTGTTTACAGGTCTACAGGTAACCTTGACCTTCAACCTACCCGGTATTCTAGTTTTACTATCAGTGTGGACTCATCAGCCTGGTATTATGGTATTCTGACATTCTGACCATCCCGGCATTCTGATTAGGTCGGTACTCTGATTATGCTGATATGCTGGTTATTCTAGTATTCTGATTATTCAGATATTTTGGTATTCCAGTATTTTCTTCAGAGCAGACCTGTGAATTTATCTATTCAACAGCACAGCAGTATTGAGCATTTTGGCACCTTGATCCCATGTTTGTTGCATCTGCATCATCATCTTCGCATACATGTTCTTATACTTCCAAGGGACGTTAACTTTGAGCCTTGCTGCTTTCCATCCATTTCTTGTGGTTTGTAAAAGAAATTTGAATCAAAGCATAATGATTCCTTGGAAATATTCGAACCTGGCATTTTGCATTGCATTCTCATACTCATACGGATAACAGGTGTTCTGGAGCGGATTTCTCATTCTAACTTGGTACGATCTTCAGGACAGCCAGCTTGACCTGCCACCACTACTCGGCCTGTGATAATCAGAGGATAGCCATGGAACAACTCCGTGCAGAAATGACCGAAATGAAGATTCAGATGGGGCAGTTTATGGGGAAGATGCAAGCTTTGTTTCAAGACCAGAAAGTGCTTGGACATGGAAATTTTGAACACGGTGATAAAAATGGAAAACAATCGTGTGCTTTCTGCTACATAAGCTCTTACTCCTCCCATCTCTGTGGGGTTTACTCTAGATCACAGATTGCCTCGGGAATCCCCTCCACCAACTGAAATTCCAGAGATTTCTCCACGGCAATCATTTCCTGCTCTCTAAGAGGATCCTAAGCCAGAGAGGCCTAAGAGGAAGTTTGATCCCATTCCAATGCGTATGCGCAGTTGCTTTCTTATTCGCTTGAGCTCAAACTAGTTGAACATGTTAGTGGGGGACCCCTTTCAACAAAGATTCCTTTGGGACCTAATGCAAATGTCAGATGTGAGTTCCACTCTGGGGCACCTGGTCACCATGTTGAGAATTGTACCAGGTTCAAGCATAAAGTCCAGGAGATCATTGATGCAGGGGCAATCAAGTTTATGTCAGTTAGCACTGTTAAACAAAGTGATGTTACTCCTACTATTGCAAAAGAATTGGGGACTCTTTCCTTTTCCAGAGGATCAACCTCGCACCATGTATCTCTTCCACAACCTGGTGCTTCAGAAGTTCTACGTCAGCAACCCTTGTTTGGGTCCAGTGTGGAAAAGAAAAAAACAGGGGCAGGTTGGACGCCCAAATCAGCATCAGTAGCAGAAGCAACTCAGACCAAGAAGGCCCAAGAGGATACTTGACACTATTCTTATCCCTTATAGTCAGTTGTTTGCTAGTCTGCTCAAGAACTCTCTGATCCAGCTGAGGAATACCGCGTCAGTGCCATACCCTATCCCTCCGGACTTTGACACAAACGCCAGCTGTGAGTTCCACTCGGGAACGTTTGGGCATACCCTTGACGACTATAATGCATTCCAGTACAAGGTGCAAGACTTGATCGACTCAAAGGTCATCACGCCAGATGGCACCCTTTTGGGATTGAAGCTTCTTTGTCAGAGTAAGCACCAGATTGCAAGAGCGTCATCAGAAGCAATAAGTCCGGACGGAGTCAAGTCTCCTCAACAATGGCAATCATCAGCTTCCTTTATTGCATTTTCATATGTAGCTTTCATTTGTTTGTTTAAACATTGCTTGCATGTAAGAACTTGTTTGTTTTTGAATGATAATCATAATGCAATAGGTATATTTTTCTTGAAGCGTTCCATTTGTGTTTACTCATTTTTAATGCTTATACACACTGCAATACCAACTTACTTGCTCAAACTCTTTGAGGGAGGATGACGAAATAAGAACGCAGACTTTTAATGGTACGCTTTCGGATAAAACCCTGTTAAGGATGTACAGGCATTGTTTCAAATCCACAAACACAGGAGACATAAGGAGATAGACCTTTGTCAACCCCTTTGAGCCTAGTAGTATGAGTTTCTTTCTGAAAACGAAAAACCCTCAATTTTAACCCAGGGGCAGGGTAGGCGTTAGTTAGTTTGACCAAGTGTTCAGCTTTCAGAAGGAGTGTACATCTGAGGATCCATTACCTTTCATTCCACCATCGAGAGGTTAAGAGGTGTAGAACCACAATGGTTGCTCCTCACCAACCGAAGAGTGAAACAGTCACAGCCCTTCAAACAAGTCAGGCAAAATGGTGTCACACGACTTGTTCAAAAAAAAAAGTGAAAGACAAAAAGAGAAAAAAGAAAAAGCCTGCTAAGTCGAAAAACTTGAAAGCAAGTGACTTAGGCAAAAGTTAAGGCATCCCGCTGGACTTCAAAATTGAAAACTCAAAAGAGTCAGTCCAGGCAAAAATTAGGAAACAGAAAGCAAAAGAATGAAAAGCAAAAAACTAAAAAGATTACAAAGAAAAATCCTCAAGAACAAAGTCGTGTGACTATAGACAAAAAAGACAAAAGGGGTGACTGTTGCTCCAAAACCTCATCAGGTCTCGAACCACCAGTTGCATAGATTCCCTAGAAATCGGGAAACCTTTTGAGAGACGAGTGCTTGTGTCAAATTAGCTGAACATAGGACTGGAGAATATCACGAACAGTGGGTGGGTACCAATAAACTTTGAGCCATAAATCCTTTTTTCTCAAAACCGTGAACCAGGCCACGTTACAACCCTTAAAAGTCCTAATTGAAACAGGAATTAGTCTGAAGGCTTACTTCAACGAGACAGCATTCCTGACTCCCATGAGTTGTGCTAATAAGATTTTTGTTGGTGTTGCATGTGCGTATTGCTTTTCTTTCAAAAATAAGTGTCGTAACTCGGTTGTGCGACATATGTTCAATAAGGACTTCAAGGATAACATGAGTGTTGCATTAGATTTGTCATTCTCATAATAAACATTTTCTGCTTGCATGTGTTTGACATCAAAGAAGCTTACACGATGAACATCAGTCGAGAAGCTTAAGCTGACCAAGTTGTGGTGCCTGAGATTCCAGAGGACGTACTGTTGAAAGATTATGTGGGAAAAAGGCGTTCCCAGCCGTTTGTGTTGAGATGTAACCAATCAGGGACAATCACACCGGGAATCTCTTCAAAATTCGTCCAAGCTGGGGCATTCAAGTTGAGAAGGTCTTTTCAGAGTACAATCAACCATGGGGCACTCATGTTGAGAAAATTTCTTCGAACTGGGGCAATTATGTCGAGATCCGGTAAATCTCTCCACAAGCGTGTAAACTGGGGCAATCACATCGAAATTCGGTAAATCTCTCCACAAGCGTGTAAACTGGGGCAATCACATCGAAATTCGGTAAATCTCTCGAAGACTAGTCGGTCAGAGACAAATGAACTGCAAGGCTCGTACTGGGGCAGGTCACTTCAAGGGCGCGAGAAGTTTTTCCCTTCAGAACACAGTCAATCAATAGCACCTTCGCAAGGTTCAGAATATTGTGGCAG
Organism: Lathyrus tuberosus; assembly: GCA_022829125.1. Taxonomy (NCBI): domain Eukaryota; kingdom Viridiplantae; phylum Streptophyta; class Magnoliopsida; order Fabales; family Fabaceae; genus Lathyrus; species Lathyrus tuberosus. Next base: position 2,587,245 of record JALAZF010000061.1, on the reverse strand, counting down.
AACATTTCAGGTCATTACGAACCCTCTCGAGGTGGTTTACTTCACGAATCATGAAGTATGGGACAGTTATGTCCAGACCGGATACATCTCTAAGAGTTTGAAGACCCTGGGGCATTGTTGAATGCCAGGTTTTCTGTAAAATCCTCTTAAGATGATTGCTTCAAGTAGACCCTGTGGTCTGGGGCAAGGTGGAGAGTTAAAGGAACTGTGTTTCGCTCTTGACAATCAGCACTGAGCTGTTCCCAGTGTGGGACTTTTGGAGTCTTTTCCCTCCAGCAAAGAGCCAGAGGGTATCTCTTTCCAGCAAGGTATGGGAATTGTTATTCCTCCCCAAGCAAAGACAGCTTCTCAGCAGGAAGGCTATTCTTGGAGGTAGTCATCCCCAGCGTACTTACAGAGCTTCATGACCCCCAGCAGCATTGTCAAAAGGGTAGTGTTGTATCCTATTCAGCACCTCCAACATCTGCAAGCTTTTCTGTGGTGATAACGGTTGTAAACTCCCCAGTAGAGTTGCTTCACGCATCTTGCAGCAGATGTTCAAGACTCAGTAAGTGTCCAGGAGTTGGGAGATGTCAAATCTTCTGTAAAATTCTCTTGGGACATTTTCTCCAGATCAAACTTGTATTTTGGGGCAAAAGCAAGTGGTTGACCATCTCAAGTATGGAGCATCATGAAATCCCCCGGCAGGAGTATTCCAGATCTATTATCCCCAACAGAGTGGCCTCCTAACTACTGCATCCTAGCTCAGGTCTCGGTATTAGTTTAAGAATTGGAAGATGTCGGATCTTCTGTAAAATTCTCTTAGGAAACATTCCCTGGCATGAGACACTTTGAAACGATTCTCCCCAACAGAGTTTGTTGTAAGCTCATTAATCCCCAACGGAGTTCTATGGTTATAGTTATTCCCCAAGCAGACTGGTTCAGATGATGCCTCCCCAGCAAAGTTATCTTTTCCTACAGTAGCCTTAACAGGTTTGTCAGGTCAGTGCCCAGATCAGGAGGTCAGGTCAATTTTTCTTCCCCAGTACGGTTTGCGACCCCGAAGTCAATCCATCTTGTTATCCCCAGAGGAGTTGTCTTCCTTTCCTCAGCATTTATTTTACTGAGGACCTCTTTGCATTTTGCATGTAGTATGCATAGCATCCTCAAATGCGTAGCATTCCATTTGGTATGGAGCATTACAGCAAAAATTCAAACATATGCATGTGAAGTATAGGCCAGTTTTGATAACTCGTGCGAGGGTCCAAAACTTTGCTCCTTATATCATTGACAAACTCAGAAAGAATGCATGTTTCATTCTCTACCAAACATTCAAAGTAGCGCAAAGGGTTTCATCACTTTTCTCCCCCACAGAGTCATATCTCTCAACTCACAAGTTTCTTGGAACCATTCCCGATAGGATTCCTGCAGCCGTTCCCGGCTGCTCCCTTTGAGTTTTAACTATGCCAGTTCCCGAAAGGCCCCGTTACCCATTCCCGATAGGTAAGCTTTGGTTATAAACTGCAGCCGTTACCGACCGCTCCCCTTGAGTTTTAACCATGCCAGTTCCCGACAGGCCCCGTTACCCATTCCCGATAGGTAAGCCTTGGTTATAAACTGCAGCCGTTCCCGACCGCTCCCTTTGAGTTTTAACTATGCCAGTTCCCGACAGGCCCCGTTACCCATTCCCGATAAGTAAGCTTTGGTTATAAACTACAGCCGTTCCCGATCGCTCCCCTTGAGTTTTAACCATGCCAGTTCCCGACAGGCCCCGTTACCCATTCCCGATAGGTAAGCTTTGGTTATAAATTGCAGCCGTTCCTGACCGGTCCCCTTGAGTTTTAACCATGCCAGTTCCCGACAGGCCCCGTTACCCATTCCCGATAGGTAAGCTTTGGTTATAAACTACAGCTGTTCCCGACCGCTCCCTTTGAGTTTTAACCATGCCAGTTCCCGACAGGCCCCGTTACCCATTCCCGATAGGTAAGTTTTGGTTATAAACTGCAGCTGTTCCCGACCGCTCCCTTTGGTTTGAACCTTGCCAGTTCCCGACAGGTACACTTGCCCATTCCCGATTGGTAAAACAGGTCCAAGCTCACCAGTTCCCGACAGGTATTTCACCAGTTCCCGACAGTTTGTTCACCAGTTCCCGACAGGTTTCCTATGGGGTCCAATGGTTCCAAGGTCTTCCTCACAAACTTTTCTTCCTTACCCTTACTCCATTTTCTCTATCCACACAGTGCTAATTTTCTGGGTTCTTTTTGTATTCAATCACCTTCTACCTTGGATGTCTGAAAGCCGTTGCTATCATCCTTTCAGGTCCAAGTCGATTGAATAGGGGCAGTTGTAACACCCCAAAATTTGCCCTTTTTTTTCCAACCTCTAACTGGCTTATGTTTCTTTCTCATTTTCATCATCATTAGGTCATAACTCATAATCATATAATGCATTGGTCTTCTAAGACATGGAATCGAGGAGTTTTCTTATTATCAGTATTTTCCTATTCAGAGGTGCGTCAAGTTCTGAGGTTTTCTTATCCAGAGAAATCATCAAAGGCTTTGGGTCAGGGTTTCATTGGTGTGAATCAGGGTTTGGATCCTTCTTAATATCTCAAGAGAATTGGTTCCAGGTTAAGTGCTCATTCAGTTATGATCAGGTGGAAGTTTGACTTCATCTTGGTCAAATCATCAGGAGTTTTGCTTTAAGTGCAAGTTATCTGTGTTATTGGTTTATTTCTCAGGAACTGCGCATCAAGGGTCATTTTGTTATGCGCTGGAGGTCAAGTTATCAAGCATTGGTTCATGTAGGGTTGATTTAAAAGTCAGGATCTGTGGATTTATTTTCCCAGAGATTTATTCAGACAGATTCATGAGAGGATTCACTTGATCAAAGATTCAGAGGATGTTTGACTTAGATGGTTGTTGTTTCTGTTGCAACTTACTCAGTGGTAGCTGTGGTTATTTAATCAGATGCTTTGTGGAAAATAGTGCAAGTTGGTTCGTGGTCGTGTACGAGTTGGTGGTAGCTGGTTCATTTCATAAAAATCAATTTATTTCCATTCCTTTTTCCAAATATCCATTTGTCCACATAAGGATCCATATCCATTTTTCAATCCACATTTCATAAATATCCATTTCCATTTTAACCAATTAACCATTATCCATATCACTTTCTTTTAATCCATTTTTAAACCATAATATCCAATAACCCTTTCTTTTTATCCATCTTTTTATTTCAGTCCATAACCACCTTTCCTATTCCAATTAGTCTTTCTTTTATTTTATGTTACCATTTTTATTATTATTAGAGTTTTTGTCAAAAACAAATTACAATGAACAAGCCCATTACACTTTTCAAAAGTCCACACCCAATGCACATAACCATTTCATACAAACATCTATGGAGAAACATGCGCAGGAAATTAAAAGGAAAAAATACATGGCGCAGTGGCAATTTCAAAAAAGAGAAAAGGAATAATAAAAAGGTCCACATTAGAAAAATACAACAACAAAAAAAGGGAAAAATAGCTGCTGCAGAATGTTCATAAAAGCAGTGAAAAATAATCACAAAAAAATCAGCACGTACAAACTCGTGACCCAAAACCAATTCACAAGTCACACAATAGCCATCACAAACTTTGTGACTCCCTCAAGTCCCCAACCTGCTGCACGACAACAACGGTGATGCGTATTCCATGCAATCTGTACCTACAAAACCATAACGTGAATTCACAAATTACTCGCACACAACTTATGCAGTACACAAAACCAAGTCATGAAAAACCCTGATCCAACCTTCAAACGGCAACGCATCAAACCTGCTCGCATCATTCTCACGCACCATTTTTCGTAAGACAACTTTCACAACCAAAACCCCCAATTCTCATTCTTAAGAAGCTTTCTTTCCTCACCTCGGAAAGAGGAGGACCTCAACCGTCTTTCTTCCCCACCTAAAACCTTCGAACCAAACCTCCTTCTTCATCTTCTACCTTCACCCATTAAAACCTCCATTAATCAGAACCCACAAACCTTTCTTCCTCAATCTTCAAACAACAATTCCACCTCACATCCTTTGTTTCCACCCAATACTCCTCAACCTCATCAACCTTCTGCTTCTTTCAATCCACAAATCAAACCAAAATCACTCACTGATACAAACCTCACGCCTCTATAAACTTTCAACCTTCTTCAACCCTTTCTTATAACCTCAACTCATACACCTTCAGAGAACAAAATCTCGTTCACATCTCTTCAACCACCCACAACGACCTTCATTATTTCCTCTCAACCCCAATCTTCACAAACTTTAACAACCCGAGTCACCAACAATCTCACTCTCTTCTCAAACAACAAACCACACGATTTCATGTTTTTGAGACAAATCTTCAACAATCCTTCACCCATAAACACCAAGACCCAGATTCAGAAAGTTGAAGGAGAAGAGGAATAGAAGCCCAACAAAACCAAATTGGAAACGAAGAAGAAGAACCGAGCAAAGAACGAGATGAGACGAAGAATAAAGTAGGAGGTGCAGATCAAAGCAGAACTAAAGAATCCAAACCAGACGAACCTGCATCGAGCGAAGAGATCCGAAAGGAAGGAAAGGGGACAAACCGGAGTGGATCTGGGTCGTAAGAGATCGGAAAAAAGCGATTTGAGAAGCGAGGATCTCGAACGAAGAGATGATTCACCGCGTTGCTTTCTTCTTGGGGCGTTGCGGATCCGTGCTCTATTTCATTGTTATCTCTTGATTTTGTTTTGGTTGCAAATGGTAAATCACTTTGTTTTGACTGAAAAATGAAATTTGTACGTGGCCTGATGCAGAAACGTGTATGGTTGGAAAGAGGAAGCTTTTGATTTTTTTCTTTAGTGTGGTTCAGAATAACAGTACTGGGCCGTGGAACCCATTTTAACCATTACGATTCAGACACACAACTGGTCATCACCCCGAGATTTCTACTGCTGTACCCATGAGCCTTCTACACCCTAGTTTATTTCTTTTTGGTTTAACTTGGTATTAAGTATTGGTTTATACTTTAATAATTAAAACTATGGATTAATTAGATTTTGGGATTAATTAGTTATCTTTAGTGAATTAAAAGTTATGTTTGATCTTTGGTTAATTTTTTCGTTAATAGATGCTTAGATCTTAACTTTGTTTTTTTTTTAATTTTGAAATTTGGCTTAGATTGCAATTTTGATTTAATTTCTAATGTTGATTCTAATGTTAATAATTGACTAATTTTTGATTTTAATGACAATTTTAATTTTATCTTGTTTAGTCTTTGATGTACACTTGTGAGTATTTTTCTTGATGTTGAGTTCCATTGGAAATCTTAGTAATTAACTTTTGTTATTCTTCTTGATGAGATTTGTGCTTTGACACTTGAGATATTTGTGCTTGCTTGATCTTGTTGATGCTTGAAATTGCATATGAATTCTCATTGGTTGCTAAACTCTCCTTGTGCATAAGTTGATTGAATGTAGGAAATGATGTTGTTAAACACCGTTGTTATGTACATGCATGCTGTTAAATGCTGCTATTCTGTCATGTTGGATATTACATCTGTTCTGTCCTGGAAAAAGAAGCTGTTAAATGTTGTTATTCTGTCATGCTGGATATTACATCTGTTATGTCTTGGAAAAAGAAGCTGTTAAATGATGCTATTCTGTCATGCTGGATATTACATCTGTTCTGTCTTGGAAAAAGAAGATGTTAAATGCTATTCTTGGTGATTGCTAGAATACACTACTGTGTTGTGCTGAAGCGCTGTTGTTGATGCTGTTTTTATGCTTGACTACTGGACTTGCTTACTTGATGGAAGTGCCTAATAGCTTAGAGGCTTGAGCTTGTTGTGAGCTTTGAAGAGGCAACGAACCTTCTCCGTTAGGTACCCCTAGAATCTCAATTTTATTTTTCATGCCTCATTTTAGGATTGTATCCATGTTAGAAGCATATTGAGTATATCTGAAGCCCTACCTCGAAGTAGGCTCTGTTTACGCATCATGTTTAGTACTTAAGTGCTTTGTACCTCTATTGTGTTAACATGTTGATGATTGAACACGTGTACATACTTGAGTTTTCTTTCTCCTTCTTTTCTTGAGACTTGTTTAAGTCTTAATTTTATTTGTGACGGAATTGTATGATGTTTAATTGTGCTTCTTATGCAAGATTGCATGCATCCTTTCTTGTTTGTTCTTGCTTGCTTATGTGGGTTTTCCTTGTGTGATCTTTTGAAGCATGCTCCCGATGAGGGGAACTACGTCGCTCTGATTCTCATGCTCCCAATGAGATATGCAGGCAGTGGGGTAGGGTCCATGCGAGCACTTCTTTTATTTTCCCTACATTTGTTTCTCTTTCTCTCTCTCTTTCTTTTCCATTTCTCCAGCTAGCAGTCCCTTTTCCTTTCCAGCAGCAGTGAAGTTCCAGTTGACGACACCCTTTGATCGAGACAAGCAGACGTGGATCCCATCGGGTACGATGGACACGTGGGGGTGCTAATACCTTCCTCACGTGGATCCCATGATCGTGATGATGTTTGAGAATTGTTTTGATCTTCTGTTTCTGAAGAAAGAAAGATGGGGAGAACAGACTTCCCACAGACGACGCCACTGATCGTGAAGGCTGGATCAGATCCTGCAGAATCGGGCCACCAAGTGCGTTAGGGATGCTGATCGTATGGAGATGAGGGGGTGTACTTGGAAGGTACTCCGACGCTCAAGTAAGAAAGGGTCAGAGAAAAGGGGCAAGTACAAAGTATGAATTCTTAGGGTGAATATTGGATACCTGACCCTCTCAAGTGAGAGGGTTTATATAGATCCCCCAGCGCGTAACCAATGGTCCTATTTTCGTTGCGAAATAACCGTTTTCCCCAAAGAATAGGTAACTACCTAAACTAGCAGTTATGTCGGGCAGGGTGCCCAAAACCAGCCGTTATGTTGGGCATAGGCGTGGTTCCGGGCACCTGCCCATAGCTGTTCGGTGAGCAGTGAAGCCGTGCGTGACGGGCAGTAATTTCGGAGAGGAACGTTGCATTCCTTGCCCGGTTGGAGGGGCAGAAAGGTAACTTTTGCCCCTCTGTGGATTGGACTTAGGCAATTTGGGCCGCTCTGGAGCAGAAGCGGATTAGGCCATGTCTAGCCATTGGTCCAGTCCAGAACAGATAATAATAAAGTTATTGTAACATACGTTTTTTGAAATAGAAGTTGAAGTGATGAAGAGCAATTGTGTAAATTTGTTGTTAGATTCAATTTTAAGAGTGACACATAGAATTTTAATTGATGTAACAAAAATATAGTTACATGGCATATGACATATCGTGATATAATTCACTGCTTTAGATTTAATATATTATAATAGATAATAGATATTTCATATCATAAAAAAAATGAAAAATTAATAGCAACTAATAATCATACTTATCTAACAAAAAATAATAAAACTATGAAAACTCCCCTACAAAACCAAAAAATAAAATTTACATAAAAGAATAGAAAATGGTCTTTTTTGAATTAGAGCGCTTTTGGAGATGTGTGGTCCTTTATCAATACCTCAGTGTCAAAATAAATATTTTATAACATTCATAAATGATTATTTTAATTTTGACTATATCTTTTATGAATGAAAAGTCTTCAAACTTTAAAAAGTTAATATCTTTAAAATGTAAAATTAATTTATTAATGTAATACCTTAATTTTTGCCCCTAAGTTTCTTTACTTCTCTTTTGCATTACATACCACAAACAAGATCACGCATTGGTTCCCTCTTCTATAGGATTGTGCCTTGCAGGGATCTTTGGGGTTTGTGTGTGTCTATTAGTCGTTTTATTGTTTAATTTGTTTTTGCTTACTAACCATTAATTAAAATCCAAAAATATTTTGTTTTCTTTCAGTAACATTTTCAGGGGAAGAACAGGTTAAAAATACCAAAACAACAGCCCCGCAGCTCGAATGGATTTCATCTGAATAAAGTCAAAGTTAATCTGCAATTAATTAAAAAATTATCTGATCAAGAGTTTCCAAACTTTAATTGATTATTATTTAAGAGACTCCAATGATCGTGTGTTTATTTCCATGCCTTCTTTGACGAGCAAAAGAATCGAGCCGAACCATAGCAGTGTACTAAAAAAGGCATTTTTTTCAAAATTTACACTAAGTAACCGGTTACCCTGTGATGAGTAACCGGTTACCCTCGTGAAATTTTGAAAAAATGGTGGCAAATTCAAATTTAGCAATTGGCACCAATCTCAACCCTTGATAACATTTGGAATATTCTAGATCACCTCATTTTAATTCCCCTACATCACTTGGATCATTCCCCACCATATACCATCACTAATCACCACTCTTTTGTGATTTCCCTCCAAATTTGAATTCCAATCCTAATCTTGATCATCCAAGCCTAATTCCAAACCACCAAATTTCCAAGCCTAAACTCTATAAATAGAGCCTTCATTTCATTCATTCTGGAAGCTTTGGATAGCCAACAAACCTCTTGCAAATTCTCTTCCCAACCACAAATTTTCACCAAAGCTCACATTTCTTCCTTTGAAAGTTAACAAGAATTCACATTGAATCTTGTTCAACTTTGAGCTAAACCTTCATCCATTCTTGTTTTTGTTCATCAATTATAGTAGATCAAGGCTTTGGACTGTAAATCTTGAAGCAATTTGAAGGAATTTTTAGAATTGAAGTGGTAATTCATCTTTCACCATTGTTGAAGCTTCATCTTCATCTTCCATAATGTAGATCTTACGAGATCTTTGTTACTTGATCCTTTGGATCTTGTAATTGTGTTTAATTGCTGGTTTTTGCTGTTATTTTACTTTAAATTTCGTGCAATTTCAGTTCCATGATCACAAAGTGTTTGTAAAAAGTTTTGAAAGTGGATCATGTTGAATTTTGCACAATTTTCTGCATTCTGGTGCAGAGTAACCGGTTAACGTCTGGTGAGTAACTGGTTACTCTGTGTTAATTTTGAAAAAATGTGCTTATTTTGAACTAAGTAACCGGTTAATGTCTGGTGAGTAACCGGTTACTTCGAAACAGAATGCATATTTCGCCTTGTTTTTGGGGCTGTTTTGGTATTTCTTCCTCCTTCTTCCCCTTTCTTCTTGTTTTAGCCTTGAAATTCATTGTTGAGATTAATTTCTCTTCAATTTCAATGGACTTTGGATATGGTTAGAGTAATTAAACATTCATTAGTTCAAATCTATCTTTTAATGAATTGTTGAATTCATTTGAGGTGCTTTGAATTAGTGATATGTTTTCACACTTAAACTTATCAATTAAAGGTGATTGAACTTGAAGATGAGAGGTTCTTGACTTTGTAATTCAATTGACCTTCTCTTCATCTATTTCTTCTTTTATTTTGATCGATGAAAGTCTTATGGATCTTAAAATTTCTTTGTCGAATTTTTGATCAAGACTAGATCGTCACCTATTATCTTTTCGTGCGGTATTGCTTTCGAATGACGATCTACATATCGTTCATCTAGCATGCATTAGCACAAAGAGCTATTGACCAGCCTCATTGTAGGATAATTACTCCGTAAATTACTCGGCGATTGCTTAACATAGCGCAACATTTGTCCCTCTTTATCCAATTTGAAATTTGAACTTTCGTGGTCCGGACCTTGATTGGTCGCGTCAACCCAATGGTGATTGATCTTTTGTATTAGGTCCATAATCTTTGAAACTTGGCGTTGTGGAGGCTTTGGTTTTACCAATTTTCTGTCAAGTTCATTAACCTTGGCCTAAGTGCATTGTTTAACCACTATAGTTCATAAAGCAAAACGGAATAATCGGTGAAGGCTTATGTCACTAGAGCCTTGTGCTACTAACCACTAACTTCTAACTTTATATTTCCTTCTCGCTCCCGATCTCTTTTATTTTTATGCAATTTTTCCTTTGTCCGTTGGACACATGTTTATGCTTCCGCATATTTTTTCTTTGTCCGTTGGACACATGTTTATGCTTCCGCAATTTTTCCTTTGTCCGTTGGACACATGTTTATGCTTATGCCTTTTTCTCTTTGTCCACTTGGACCAAAAACATTAATAAAGGATTAAACCACTAAAGGACTTGTGCTCCTAATTGTTGGACTATGGCCACTATCCTTTGCATTGGAGGACCTATATTCTTGATTATGGACTTATGGACTTATAATTAGGATCCTAACCTATGCTTGGAGTTTGTGATGGGAAACCTTGGATTTTGGATACTTGGAGTCCTCTTTTGAAAACTTATTTTGAATCAAGACCAAATTAAAAAGGGAAAAATGCTTATGTTGTGGAGCTTGTCCATGTGGTTAGATCTTTCTTATCCTTAGCTTTTATTTTATGCACTAGGATAGTCACTTCTTCTCCACCCCTTCTTCAATTTTCAAAACCTTCTCCCTTTTTCAAACTTAAAATCGCTTTCATAATAAAACCTTGACTTCGGTCGAGCGATTTTTAAACTTTTCCTTGTTTTCTTTAATAAATTTCAATCCATGTTAATAATATTTTGACCATTTCAAAAAGACTTTAAAAAACACCAAAACTCATCAATATCTTTTTTGTGCCTTGTGCACTTTTTCTTTTTAAACCATTTCATAAGTTTAGAAATGATTTATTTCTTTAAGAAAAATTATTCACTTGGAAATAACGACTCGTCTTTACACATAAAATCAACCCAAACAAACAAATTTGTGTTCTTTGTACCACGAACTACGGGGTTTTGATCCTACATTGCACATTGTGGGTACGTAGGCATAAGGCGATAAGTCTCTCCAAACACAAAAATCTTAAAAAATACTTTTCTTCTCATCTCTCCCAATCTATTTCAAGCAAACCATTTTCAGACCAAAAAGCATGAATACATCAAAGGGCTCCTATAGAGTACTATAGATGTATTGGGTGCGTAAAACCTTCCCTTTACATAACCAACCCCCCTTACCCATTTCTCTTTGTCTTTTTTAGCTTTTGCTTTTTTAGACTTCTTAGGATTTATTCGCTCTTTTTTCCTTTTCCTTTGTGGAATAAATAAAAACGCGTTGGCGACTCTGTTTTCCTTGAGTTAAGTTAATCAATAGCTTATACTCACGATTTTTACCGCTACAGAAAAGTGGCGACTCTGCTGGGGACAATAACCCAGAATCTCTGGTTCCCTTGAGGGGTTTAGCCTACTTTGATTTATTTACTGCTTTTTGTCTAATTTGCTTGTTATTTATTTGTTCTGTTTGGGAGTTCCTCTGTGTGTGAGATAAGTCCTATACCCGGACAAGAGTGCACTTTGAGTTAGGAGGATAGTATAGTCAAGGGAACTTTGAAGGAGTCGAATCCTGAAAAAGAAGAACTTGAAAATCTATCCACTCGGTGGTTGCCTCTTTGGAATTACTGATACCGATCGAGCGATCGAGAAGGCATTACTTTTTCCATAGAAGCCTATAACACTGAGAACCGTAGTAACCCTTAACCCATCTTAGCCTTTTTAGGATCGTAGTGCGGAAGCTATGAGGATGCAAATCTGACTTAGTTGTCACGCGATGCTACACTCAGGTTAGATTCTCTTGAGGATAACTACCAACCTCTGAGCAAATCGGTGTGCTGGTGTGTCTGATAGTGGATTGTGGACCCTGGGCACTTTGTTAGAACCATTGTTTTCTGCAGGTACAATAAAGACAAAACCGTAGTACATACCTTTGTGGGATTGGTTCTTACCCTTGTCTTCATGCTCGTGACTTGAACCTTGACCCATGTGCTTTGTGTGATCTTCTTTGTGGTTGCTGCATACATGCACTCGTGCATTCATGGACATTCTGTTTCAGTCAATTTTCAAGGATTTTAGAGATTTTCCTTTTGCAAACATCACATAAAATATTCAATAAAATAAGATGTTTATCAGTATTTCAAAAAAGTGTTATTTCTTTGTGAAGTTTGCAATTGCTTTATATCTTAAAGATCCTTGAAAGTTGAATGAAACATTTACATTTTGCATTAGCATTCGCATCATTCTACGTTGTTTCTTGCCTTTTCTAGGTGTCGTATTGTTTCCCTTTGGTCTTCATTCAGCCAAGTTATTGCACCAGTATAATACTCGGGCTAATCAGAGAAAGAAAAGGATTTAGCTGATTTTCTGGCATTCGTACCAAGTTTGAGGTAGTTACTAAAGGAACATGGAGAGAACAAAAGATGATGATCTCATGTCAGACTTTACAGTGATGACCAATCCGATGTATGATTCTCCTCTGGAGGAGGATGTTCCACAAGTAGATGTTCCAACTTGATCCCGACCTGTGCAAAATGATCTGGTTGGTCAAGTTGCTGAAAAAGATTCTCGATTTTTTAGGTATATGCCAAATCCTCAGAATGTCCACCCTGTGACAAGAGATGAATTATCTTAAAGTTGTGGAAATGAAAGAAGGACTTCGTGATCTCAGTGAGGAATTGAAAATGTTGACAAGACCTAATGCATCTAGTTTTAAGGCTCATGACTTGTGCTTGGTTCCGGATGTGGTTATTCCTCCAAAATTAAAAATGCCTGTCTTTGAAATATACAAGGGAGTTAGCTGTCCAAAGAACCATTTGACGATGTTCTGTCGAAAGATGACCACTCATATCAACAATGATCTGCTGATGATTTACTGCTTTCAAGAAAGTTTATATTGAGGATCTTTGATGTGGTATACGAAACTGAAAAGGGACCATATTCAGTCTTGGGAAGACCTAGCTGATGCTTTTATTAAACAAAATGACTACAATTTGGACATAGCTCCAGATAGTGATGAATTTATGAGTATGAGTTAGAAGGACAGTGAATCCTTCAGAGAGTATGCACAAAGGTGGAAAGAATTAGCAGCTCAAGTTCATCCACCACTCTTAGAGAAAGAACTGGCCAAAATGTTTCTAAGAACGCTGTCAGACTCTTATTATGTCAGGATGGTAGGCGTTGTGCCTCTAGAGTTCTCCAAAATTGTTGAAGTCGGAGTAAACATTGAGAATGCATTCAAATGTGGAAGAATCAAAGATGTTCCAGATGACCATGCAAGTGAAGAGAAATCTATATGTGATTCCCAAGAGGAAGAAAATGTTGAAATTGATGCAATTCAGAATTTTCCCCAGATCCTGCAAGCTCCAGTTCCGGTGCCTTATCACCAACATCAAAATCACTGCCAGAAGCAGCATAAACCTCTGAATAATCCAGAAGGAGAGACTCACTCATTTGATTCAATTCCAATGACTTACAGTTAATTGTGGTCTTACTTTGCCCGAAACTAGGTAATGACACCCAGAAAGACTAGAGCCATGAAATTTCGTCCTCCTTGGTTCAATCCAAATACCAGCTGTGAGTTTCATGATGGAGTAATGGGGCATCCGATTGAGGAGTGCAAGGTTTTCCAGGAAAAGGTTCAAGAGATGATTGACGATGAGGTGTTGACCTTCAAGGAAGGAAGCTCATTTGTGAATGGAACGCCTTTATGTTGATATCAGAAGAGTGACCCCTGGTGGTGGTATGTTTGCTTCTGTGTCTCCCAAGAAAGTTGATAATATTCTTTCAGGCTCAAGCTGACGTAGTTTCCTCAGATCTTTAGTTCATTTACTGCATTTTCATTTGTAATCTTTTATGATTGTTATTGCTTTGTTTGCATGTAGAACTTGTTTGTTTTGAATATTAATCTTAATGCAATGAGTATATTTATCTTGAAGTGATCCATTCGCATTCGCTCGTAATTTGTTTTCTGCATTTGCAATACCAACTTCTTGTTTGAACTCTTGGAGGGAGGATGACGAAGTGAAAACGCAAAATTTCTGGTTGTATGCTTTTGAATAAGACCCTGCTGATGATGTAAGGCATTGTTTCAAATTCCCAAACACCAGAGATATAAGAAAGATAATCCCTTGTTAACCCCTTTGAGCCGTGAAGTATGAGTTTCTTTTCTAAATAAGAAAACCCTCACATTTAACCTTGGGACGGGGTAGTCTTCAGTTAATTTGACCAAGTGTCCAAATTTTAAAAGGAGTGTGCGTCTAAGGAAACCACAATGGTTATTCCTCATCCATGAAGGAAAGAGGCAGTCATAACCCTTTCAAATAAGCCAATGTCACACGTTTTGTTCAAAAAAAAAAAAGAAAGAAAGAAATAAAAAAAGCCCGCTAAGTCGAAAAAAATTGAAAACAAGTGAGTTAGGCAAAAAATGGGGCATCCCACTGGACATCAAAAATTCAAAAAAAAATCAGTCCAGGCAAAAGTTAGGGAAAAATAAAAAGAATGAAAATGTGAAAAGCAAGAATAAAAGAAAAATTCTCATCATAAGAACAAATATGTGTGACTACCAAGTCGAAGGACAAAAAGGGTGACTGTTATCCCGAATAACCTCATTGGTTCTAAAACCATCAGTTTCAGTAATCTTTTTAAAGATGAACATTTGCGTCAATTAGCTGAATATAGGACTGAAGAACATCACGGAGATTGGGTGGGTACAAATAAATTTTGAGCCTAAAAATCTTTTTTATCTAAACCGTGAACCAGACCAAGTTATAGCCCTCAAAAGACCTAATTGAAGCATGGTTTATTCTGAAAGCGTACTCCAAACGAGATAGCGTTCCTGACTCCCATGAGTTACGCTAAAAGATCTTTGTTGGTATTGCATGTGCATTCAAAATTCAATGTCGTATCTAAAATAGTGATTCATTCACAAGGTTTTACGACATCTTTTCAGTAAAAAATTCAAGATTAACATGTCTGTTGCGTTAGAATTATCGTTCTCAAAATTAACATTTTCTGCTTGCATACATTTGTTTGACATCATGGAAGCTTACATTTGTGCATCAGTGATGGGTCTAATCTTTTGAGGCCTGAAACTCTGATAAGTAATTGGCAAATCATTTCAAGAATGATCATATCCAGGGGCATGTTGCCTGAAGGCTTTGTTGAGTATGAGGAAACTTGTTTTCCCAGTTGATGCTTTCACATGGGGCAAAGCTGGAGGACTCTATTGATCGAAGAATATGCCAAGTTTAGTTAATCTGGGGCGGTTACGTCGAAATTCGATGAATCTCTCCAAGAGTTTGAGGACACTGGGGCAGATTATCTCAAGTCGTTATGGTACAAAGTTTCCTTTTGGTGTAAAATCCTTTGTAGACCATGCATTCTGGGGCAAAAATTAAATGGTGAATTTAAGGCACATAATCATATTTGTTCTTATAGATGTAATCAAGTTGTTAATCAGATGATGGATTCCCTCAAGTTTGTTATGAGGTGTTGAACTCCTGAAATCCATTATTCCCCAATTGAGCGCCAGTTTGGGTATTTCCCGTCCAAGTACTATTTTGGGTATTCCTCCGGCTGAGTCTTGAGTCAGATTTCCTCAGCTGAGTATGATTCTATTCTCCAACCAGGTTATGATCAACCATTTGTGAAGCTTTGGGGTGATGTTTCCCCTTGATATGGAATCCTCGTACAGAGTTTTACTTCTCGTTGTGATTGCTTTGATCACTCCCCAAGCAAAGAGTAATGTGGACTTCTTATTCCCCCAATTGGTTGATATCCCCATTAGGGTTGGCTTTGTGTGTACTGCTTGACAGGATCTCTTTTGGCATCTCTATCTTGTTGAGATTAGCCGAGTATTCGGATGAGCTGTGGTGTTTATTCATCCTCTGTTTATCCGTATGTCTATTTTGTCTGCATATTCATACTCATGCGCATTGCTTACACATTTATTTATTGTGCATAGCATTTTTGTTGTTGCATTGTGCATTTTGCATCTATTTTAGTGCTTTCTGGCTCTCTGGTGTTTTGGTTTCCTCTGTAGAGAGTGTGTGTGTCCTCTCTCCATTAGAGTGCTGACCCATAAGCAGAAAGTGTTTATCCTTTCCAATTCCCCACTGAACTTGTTCCTCCTGGATGATTATTGATTAAGTTTTCTTCCCAGCGTGTTGTCTGGATAGGACCAATCCCCAATTGAGATATTTCCTCCTCGGGATGAGTCTTGTTTGACCGTTTCTCTCCAGTTTCTTCCTGGATTGAACTTTGGTCTCCGGCGGTGACTATTTTGAAACTCTCTAGGCTCTGCAACCTAGATGATTGAGAGTGCATTTATTGTGCACCGTCGAAGATTTGGTATTGCTCAGCAGATGATCTGTTTGTGATTACCATTAGAAGATGAAGATTTTGTTTCCTCCAGCAGGGTTGTGACAACACTCTTTTGGAATTTATTATGTGACAACAAGCAGTATCCTCTTTATTTGAGAAACTTGTGTGTCTCCAGGCATCAGACGTTATCTTTTCCATCAAATGGTATCTCTCAGGTTGTGCCTGTCAGAGAAGTTTGTTGTGAATTTCCCACAGATGGTTGTCTCTTTATTTGAGAAATTTGTTGCGTGATCTAACTTGCCCATATCTCCTATGAAGATCCCTGGTAGAGTTATTGATTCCTAGTTCCTGGCAAGTCTCGGCAAAAGATTTCCAGTTGACCTTGGCAGAAGGTATTTTCTTTCCAAGAATCTCGGCAGTAGATTTCTTGGATATTTTCAAAAGATTTCCAGCAAACCTCGGCAAAAGGTGGCTTTATTTCAGATTTCTTTGGTTGATCTCGGTAGTAGATTCTCCAGTGAGTTTTAAAATAGAATTTACAACAAGCCTCGGCAGAAGGTATTTTCTTTCCAAGAATCTCGGCAGTAGATTTCTCGGATAATTTCAAAAAAATTATTACCACAACCTCGACAGAAGGTATTTTCTTTTCAGGATCTCGGCAGTAGAATCCTTAAAAGATTTTTCAGTAAATCCTCGGCAGCAGGCATGTTTTCGATTATTCCTCGGCAGTAGGAATTACATATAAAATCTCGGCAGAAGGTGTTTCATTTGAAGGTTCTCTGGTTTATCTTGGCGATAGATTCCCTAGTAAATTTTTTATGGTTGACACATTTCCCAAAAAAAAAATTCTTGGTAGAAAGTATTCCCGAATGCAGTACTAAGTCTCGACAGTAGACTCCTGCAGTTGATATCTTTTGAAATCCCCGCAGTGGACCTCGTCAGCAGGTTCTCCAAGTGGAATTTGTTAAAAGATCTCATTAGAATCTCTCCATTTGAGTTTATTACCCTCGTGGTAGTTAATATATCTCGTGTTCTCTTTGGTTCGCCTACCATATGCCTGGTAGTAGGTGATCTCTACTCCAATGAATGGTAAGTCTCTTCGGTTTGATGGGACAGTTCGTTGTTGAGATTTTGTGACTCCAATGAATGGTAAGTCTCTTAGGTTTGATGGGACAGTTCGTTATTGAGATTTTGTGACTCCAATGAATGGTAAGTCTCTTCGGTTTGATGGGACAGTTCGTTGTTGAGATTTTGTGACTCCAATGAATGGTAAGTCTCTTCGATTTGATGGGACAGTTTGTTGTTGAGATTTTGTGACTCCAATGAATGGTAAGTCTCTTCCATTGGACGGGATAGTTCGTTGTTGATATTTTGTTACTCTGATGAATGGTAAGTCTCTTCGGTTAGACGGGACAGTTCGTTGTTGAGATTTGGTTACTCTGATGAATGGTAAGTCTCTTCGGTTAGACGGGATAGTTCATTGTTGAGGTTTTCTGTTACACCGATGGATGGTTAGTCTCTTCGATATGCTAGAGATAGTTCCCTGTTGGGGTATTGATTTTCCCCAGTGGAGCCTTGCTGTGCTAAGTCTTCCCTGTTAAGTTATATACTTGTTGTGTTGTGGTTTATTTCCATATACAGTTATCCCCAGTTTGAATCTTTTCCTCAGCTGAGTCCCAGTAGTTGTGCGGTTTGTTCCCTAGCTAGTTGGTGGTCTCCGGTAACCTTTCCTTTGTGAGATCGTTACCTTTGTCGTCCTGCCCTGTGTTGGTAGTAGGTGATATTTTTCGACCCCTTTGAGATTATTACCTTTGTCGTCCTACCCTTTGTTGGTAGTAGGTAATCTTTCTCATACCCTTGGTTGATTACTCTGTTGTAACTGTCACTTGGTTCATGGTTGGTAATCTTTCTTTAGTTGGCTTATTACCTTTGTTATCCTGCCCTTTGTTGGTAGTAGGTAATATAGTCCGGTTTGGTTGCCTTGTTACAGTTGTCACTTGGTTGATAGCTGATAATCTTATCCCCTTTGTGAGATTGTTACCTTTGTCGTCCCGTCCTTTGTTGGTATTAGGTAATTCTTCTCATATCCTTTTGATTGACTACCTTGTTGTAGCTATCATTTGCTTGGTAGTTGGCAATCTTTCCTTTTGATCATGCTATTATCGGATGTCTGGTATTAGACGATTTGTTCCCCAGTGGAGATTGTTCTCTCCATGTTGGGACGGTCTTATCCCTCTTTTATTTCTGGTGTCGGTAATTTTCCCTTAGTTGGAATCTTACTCCTTGCTCTTCCACAGTAGTGATTTGTTTACTCCCTTATTGGGTTGTGTTTTCCCTCTTTGATTTCCCCTGCGGAGTCTTTTCTCTTTGCTCTCCGGTTTTTGTTGGTCTCCTGTGGCGTTTCTCTCCCCACAGTGGTCTTGTGTCTGCATATCATTTGCATGATCATATCATTTTGTGGTCTCTTAGGGCCAAAAATTGGGTTCTTGTTATATTTAAGTCTCTTCTATCTCGTTGAAACAAAGACGCCTGTCTTCGTATCTCCGGATAGAAGAAACTTAAATAGGGGCAGCTGCAATACCCTAATTTTTGCCCCAAAGTTTCTTTGCTTCTCTTTTTTATTTCATACCACAAATAAGATCATGCATTGGTTCCCTCTTCTATAGGATTGTGCCTTGCAGGGATCTTTGGGGTTTGTGTGTGTCTGTTAGTCGTTTTATTGTTTAATTTATTTTTGCTTACTAACCATTAATTAAAACCCAAAAATATTTTGTTTCCTTTCACTAACATTTTCATGGGAAGAACAGGTTAAAAATACCAAAACAACAGCCCCACAGCTCGAATGGATTTCATCTGAATAAAGTCAAAGTTGATCTGCGGTTAATTCAAAAATTATCTGATCAAGAGTTTCCAAGTTTTAATTGATTATTATTGAAGCTTCATCTTCATCTTCCATAATGTAGATCTTTGGAGATCTTTGTTACTTGATCCTTTGGATCTTGTAATTGTGTTTAATTACTGGTTTTTACTGTTATTTTACTTTAAATTTCGTGCAATTTCAGTTCCATGATCACAAAGTGTTTGTAAAAAGTTTTGAAAGTGGATCATGCTGAATTTTGCACAATTTTATGCATTCTGGTGCAGAGTAACCGGTTAACGTCTGGTGAGTAACCGGTTACTCTATGTTAATTTTGAAAAAATGTGCTTATTTTAAACTAATTAACCAGTTAACGTCTGGTGAGTAACCGGTTACTTCGAAACTGAGTGCATATTTTGCCTTGTTTTTGGGGTTGTTTTGGTTTTTCTTCCTCCTTCTTCCCCTTTCTTCTTGTTTTATCCTTGAAATTCATTGTTGAGATTAATTTCTCTTCAATTCAATGGACTTTGAATATGGTTAGAGTAGTTAAACATTCATTAGTTCAAATCTATCTTTTTAAGAATTGTTGAATTCATTTGAGGTGCTTTGAATTAGTGATATGTTTTCACCCTTAAACTTACCAATTAAAGGTGATTGAACTTGAAGATGAGAGGTTCTTGACTTTGTAATTCAATTGGGCTTCTCTTCATCTATTTCTTCTTTTATTTTGATTTATAAAAGTCTTATGGATCTTAAAATTCCTTTGTTGAATTTTTTATCATGACTAGATCGTCACCTATTTTCTTTTCGTGCAGTATTGCTTTCGGATGACGATCTCATATCGTTCATCTAGCATGCATTAGCACAAAGAGCTATTGACCAGCCTCATTGTAGGGTAATTACTTCGTAAATTACTCAGCGATTACTTAACAAGCGCAACATTTGTCCCTCTTTATCCAATTCAGAATTTGAACTTTCGTAGTCTGGACCTTGATTGGTCGCGTCAACCCAATGGTGATTGATCTTTTGTATTATGTCCGTAATCTTTGAAACTTGGCGTTGTAGAGGCTTTGGTTTTACCAATCTTCTGTCAAGTTCATTAACCTTTGCCTAAGTGCATTGTTTAATCACTATAGTTCATAAAGCGAAACGGAATAATCGGTGAAGGCTTATGGCACTAGAGCCTTGTGCTACTAACCACTAACTTCTAACTTTATATTTCCTTCTCGCTCCCTATCTCTTTTACTTTTATGCAATTTTTCCTTTGTTCGTTGGACACATGTTTATGCTTCCGCATATTTTTCCTTTGTCTGTTGGACACATGTTTATGCTTCCTCAATTTTTCCTTTGTCCGTTGGACACATGTTTATGCTTATGCCTTTTTCTCTTTGTCCACTTGGACCAAAAACATTAATAAAGGATTAAACCACTAAAAGACTTGTTCTCTTAATTGTTGGACTATGGTCACTATCCTTTGCATTGGAGGACCTATACTCTTGATTATGGATTTATGGACTTAGAATTAGGATCCTAACCTATGCTTGGAGTTTGTGATGGGAAACCTTGGATTTTGGATACTTGGAGTCCTCTTTTGAAGACTTATTTTAATCAAGACCAAATCAAAAAGGGAAAAATGCTTATGCTGTGGAGCTTTTCCATGTGGTTAGATCTTTCTTATCCTTTGCTTTTATTTTATGCACTAGGATAGTCACTTCTTCTCCACCCCTTCTTCAATTTTCAAAACCTTCTCCCTTTTTCAAAACCTTCTTGTTTTCAAACTTAAAATCGCTTTCACAATATAACCTTGACTTCAGTCGAGCGATTTTTAAACTTTGCTTTTTTTTCTTTAATAAATGTCAATCCATGTTAATAATATTTTGACCATTTCAAAAAGACTTTAAAAAACACCAAAACTCATCAATCTCTTTTTTGTGCCTTGTGCACTTTTTCTTTTTAAACCTTTTCATAAGTTTAGACATGATTCATTTCTTTAAGCGGAATTATTCGCTTGGAAATGACGACTTGTCGTTACACTTAAAATAAACCCAAACAAACAAATTTTTGTTCTTTGTACCATGAACTACGGGGTTTTGATCCTACATTGCACATCGTGGGTACGTAGGCATGAGGCGATAAGTCTCTCCAAACACAAAAATCTTAAAAAATACTTCTCTTCTCATCTCTCCCAATCTCTTTCAAGCAAACCATTTTCAGACCAAAAAACATGAATACATCAAAGGGCTCCTATAGAGTACTATAGATGTATTGGGTGCGTAAAACCTTCCCTTTACATAATCAACCCCCCTTACCCATTTCTCTTTGTCTTTTTTAGCTTTTGCTTTTTTAGACTTCTTAGGATTTATTTGTTCTTTTTTCCTTTTCCTTTGTGGAATAAATAAAATCGCGGTGGCGACTCTGTTTTCCTTGAGTTAAGTTAATCAATAGCTTATACTCACGATTTTTACTGCTACAATTAATACATTAAAAATGACTCATGTAAATTAAAGATTGACTTAAATAAAAGATACTTTAATGTGATGATTGTTTAGGTCGATGGATAATTAGTCAATGGAGTTTTTATTTTGAATTTCAAAATAAAATTGAAATCCCTCATATCTCTCTTCATGGTTATTGGGACATGACGGTTGGGATATGATATGACTGTTGGAATAATATGTCTGCAAATAGACACCATTAATAAAACAAAAACAAAATTTTCTAATTCCTTATAATTTTTCTCACAAATCCACAAAAGTATCTTCATCATCAAAGATATAAAAAAAAAGAAGGAAGAGAGAAGAGAAAAATTGAAAACAAGATTTAGAACCGGAAAAGAATTGGCGCTATATATAGATCAGGGTACGTTTTTACCATTTTTCATAGAAATTGGAATAGTGTGAAAATCATGATATCAAGACAACATTTTCATTGGTGGGAGGAAACTGTTCGCAAATGTTCCTAGATGAGGAGGAAGTCAAAGGCAAGGAAGATTTTAGGAAGAAACCGTTTCAGTGGCAAAAGGATGTTCCTATTGGAGGTGTTAAAAACATGCGATTTTATGCTGAAGCCACTGACCCGAGTAGGGTTGCAAATCCAAGCATTTTTTCTTTCGATGTGGGGGAAGATTCGTTGAGCAGGTTTAAGAGAGCTTACGTTGGTAAGGTTTCTTCTCCAGGTAACACTTTTAACATCCAGAGGTGCTTATATTTGGAAGGTTTTTTTGACGTTAAGGTTACTCCGATGGGGGCGAATCTGTGCTTGTTGGAGGAGAGAGAATAAGGCATCGTGGAAGAACTCCTCAACAGTGCCAAATACTGGTTAGAGCAGTGGTTTGTTGAGGTCAAGAGATGGGAACTAAATGATGTTGATCCTGAGAGGATTACCTGGTTAAGGTTATATGGAGTCCCTTCTCATGCATGGACGGTCTCTTTTTTGGAGCTCATCGCTAAGAACGTTGGGAAGTACATTAGCTGTGAGGAAGACTCAGTCAATTTCCCAAAAATGGATGTAGCTAGCATAATGATCAGAACTTCATGTGGTTTTTTTATCGACGAAGTGTTCAAGGTGGCCATCAATGGGGAAGTCTTCAGGATTAGAGTCGTGGAGGAGTCAATGAGTCATATTTGTAAAACTGTTATTAAAGACAAATATAGATTGTCCAGTTCGGTTTCTGAAGATTCTTTTGTCGAAGAGAGTGAAGAATGGGAGAACTCCGGTGGTGGTTTCATCGGAGAAGAAGAATACGTTAACTGTTCTCAAGGTTTCCTAGGGCGCAGACCTAATTCTGGGGAAGGACATAAAAAGGCAAGTTTTGAAGGTAGCGCAGAGTCTTTAGGGGTTTCAGAGAATGCTGGTTTTGTGAAAGTTGATAGAAATGAGGTCACTAATTGTCTCTCACAGAAAGTTGAGGCTAATTCTAGCTAGGTGTCAAGTAGGGGTTTTAAAGAGGCAGAGCATGCGGGTCAATCAGGCAATGTTGTCCTAAGGAAAGAGAATTATGGTCTTAAAAATAGGTCTGTTGGTTATAGTAATATTGGAGCCTCTTTTGATGTCCAACTAAAAGAGTTTTTTTATTCTAAGACCCATAGAACAGGTATTGGGCCAAGCATTTTGTTTAGTAGAGAGGCCCAAGAAAGTATTGGGCTTTTTTCCTCTTAACAGGTGAATAGGGGAGACGAATTAGGGTTTCAGTGTGGCAATTCTGCTGAGTGCCAAAGTTCTTTCCCTAATTTAGAGGTTTCTCCAAACCCCCCTTTGTCCAAAGAAGAGATTGAAGGAGTTTCTAGAGGTGTTGCGTATCAGGGGGCCCGAATTAGTGTTCCTCTTTCTGCTAAGGAGAGGTATGGCTCTGAAGATGTTCAGAACGTTAGATGTCATTCGGTTACTGACTCAGAGGTGTTACAGGGCAACAAAATATTTAGGGAGGAGATGGAGAACAAGGTATCCACTAAAGTTTAGGAGATTATGGACTCATTAGGGGTGAGAGGTGGCGGATGTAAGTCTAGAGTCATTGAGAATATCAGGGCTTTAGAGGCTAGGGATGAGGAAGGAAAATCAAAGAGGGAGTTTTAAAAAAAAGGTGTCCAATGAATATTCTATTTTTGAATGTGAGAGGGTGTGGCAATGTGGTTAAGAGAAAGAGGGTGGCTCGTCTCATCCAATCAGGCAATGTAGAAGTTTGCTTTATCCCAGAAACCAAAGTGAAGGAGTTTGACAATAACATGTCTTTCTTTCTATGGGGTAATAAGAATGTTGAATGGTCTAGCGTCGCAGCTGAGGGACAAGCAGGAGGGTTGGTTATTCTTTGGAGGAAGGGTGCCTCAATATAATTTGTAGCTTTACGAAGGATGGTTTTGTGGGTATTAACGCTATGTGGAAGGATAGAGAGTTGTTCTTCGTCAATGTTTACTCTCTGTGTAACTTGGCCTTAAAGAGAAAGCTTTGGGGAGTTTTGATCGAGATGAAAACTAGTTTTGGGAGAGGAGACTGGATTATTGGAGGGGACTTTAACCCTATTGCTTTTAATGAGGAGAGGAAGGGTAAATCGGTTGGAGGGAGAAGGAAGGAAATGGGAGAATTTTATGATTTTATTGGTAACCTTGAGTGTGTTTATGTCCCTTGTGTAGGAGGTCAATTTACTTAGTTCAACAATGCATGGAGTTCTATGAGTCGCATCGACCATTTCTTGCTGTCAGTATCTTTGGTTGAGGATTGGAAGATTTTGGGCCAGTTTATAGGGCTGAAAGATGTTTCTGACTACTGTCCAATTTGGATTAAGGCTTGTTCTCTGGATTGGGGTCCAAGACCCTTTAGGTTTAACAACTGCTGGATCGATCACATTGACTTCATAAGATTTATAGAATCATTTTTGAACATAGAGGTCAAGGGAAGGGGGACTATGTGTTGAAAGTCAAGTTAGGGATCCTCAACGCCAGACTGAAAGTATGGAATAAAGAGGTTTTTGGTTAGGTTGATTTAAAGTTAGAAGAAGTTGTTAGTGATCTTAATGGGCTGTATATGGAGGTAAGTTATCTTGGTTTCAACAGCTTTGATGACATGTTAGAAAAAAGAACATCAGCCACGAATGAGATTTGAGAGAGAATGAATTAAAAAGAAGGAATGCTCAGGATGAAGGCGAGAGAGACATGGTTGAAGGAGGGTGACTGCAATTCGGGTTTGTTTCACAGAGTTATCAGGGGTAAAAGAAGCAGGAACAACATTAGCTTTGTGAACTCGCCTAGGGGAAGGATAAAGACAGTTGATGGGGTCAAGGAAGAGATTAGGAGGTTCTTCGAAGATAATTTTATGGAAGATGACAATTCCCGCCCTTCTATCGAAGGATTGGATCTGAAACAACTTACTGATGGTGATACGGAGTTTCTGGAAAGTATGGTCACTGAGTTAGAAGTTAAGGATGTAGTTTGGGCGTATGCTAGAGGGAAAAGCCCATGTCCTGATGGGTTTTCTTTTGCTTTCTTTCAAGCTTGTTGGAGCATTGTAAAGAAAGATGTGGTTAATTTTGTAACTGATTTCTGCAATAAGCTAGTTCTTACCAAGGCAGCAATTTTATCTTTAATTACATTGGTGGCTAAAATCAACAACCCTCAACATTTGGTAAACTACAGGCCTATTTTCCTAATGAATTATTTTCAAAAAATTCTTTCTAAAATTTTAGCTTGCCGTCTGAAGAAGGTTGTAACACCCTTTTCTACCCCACAAATAATCACGACAAAATATACAATTTACCAGTGTAAACATCAGAACCACCTCAAAGGGTGCACATATCTCAAAATTCAAAATAACACATTTGCTGCGTAAACAACGGGTTTTCATCAAAATAACTAAAAAAGCCTTCATATGGAAGCGGAACTCAATAATTCGAAATAAAAAGGTTTTCAATAAAAGCCATCCAAATAGGCAGCAGATCCACCATACCCACAAACACTCAAAAAGGTTTTTAAAATAAAACCATATCATCAAATAACAACAAAATAACGAAATCAACATTGTTCGACTCGACGACCCAACCCGATGTTACACTATCAGAGCAAGACCCTCTACATCGACCAAAAGCAAATAAACTTCAAAAGTCCTCGAAGGCATCCACAGCTAAGCCTGATCACCTACACATTACGCACGTGGAGGCAACATTCAAATAGGCAGGGTGAGTAATCACAATTCATTATAATCAATATAAAAATAAGATACGCATAAAATGGCACCATCATCATATACAACATCACCAGAGTCATCACAAGGCAAACATCAAAACACGTCTTCATAAATCACAACAAATGCCACCTAAATGCAATACACAACAGGACTCATGCATGTGGTACCAATTGTCGCAATCGATGGACACTTAGGTCATCACCCTCCAAAGATCCCCGTCAATAGGATCGATTCCACACAAGAACCGGAGCACGTCATAAACCACTTCACATCCACACAATGGGATGGAAGCCACAAATAGAACGAAGTCTAACATCATCATCACTGGACCTAAGTCCTAACATCATCACCAAAATATGCTATGAATGCATGATACACAACATCAATAATCATCATCATCAAAATATCATTATGTGCATCATCATTCATCAAAATCTCATATTCGTCATATCGTCATTTATTCATCAAAATATCACGCATCATCATCTTATAATCATCAATATAGCTCATGGTAATTCACATCAGTATTTAATCATCAAACATCAGGTATAAACAACTCATAATCATCAATACACTCTGGTAATTCATATCATCACTTAATTATCATACATCATATATAAACAGCTCATAATCATCAATATACATCACAATAAATCATATCATCAATTATTTCCTCAAAACATCTCAAAATCATCATCTCAATATCATCAATAACATCATGGTTCAGCAATCACAACTTCATAACACCACTAATTCAACAACGACATCTATCATACGTATATCATCACAATTAACCTCAATTCCTCATAGTTTAGACAATAGGAAAAATACTCCATACTGCTCTCTTGGTTTCACTAAAATGTAGTTCATCGCGTTAGCTTTTCAACGCTTTGAACGGGACCTCAATCAGACTTACGGATCAAAAGTTATGATCAAAACCGTATCTGGACCCAAAGCTGCGTGGCTGTGATGGAACTGCATGGAGAACGCCGTAAGCCTTATGGCGCTCGCCATTTACCTACAAAATGCAGATTTTGCATTTTTCATCGTTGGAGGCCTTCCGGACCTCTGATTTTGATTCCGTAAAAAGTCTCAGCTTCGTAATTCAAAATCATACGTCTGTATGACATTTATAACAGCATATGACACTTATTTTAGGGATACAACCATCATATTATCAACAATTTTTACATCTCATTCCATCAATTCTCCCCTATTCATCCCTACAACAATCCTAAGGCATCATGGAAATCAAAGGTATAAAACCTACAACTATTAGCTTGATTCAAGACACTACGGGAAACCTCAAATCACCTAAACCTTCACAAACTCTCAAGCTTCCCATAAACCCCATAAATCCCTTTCTCATACAAAAACCACATATCATCAAAGAAGGTTTTTCCTCGAAGGCTTATTTTTACCCGAATCAATTCAACCTTTAATAATCCATCACCAATCCTCATAAATACCTCTAAATCATCAATCCCTCATAAACCCTTCAAAAACCCCGAAAACCCCAAAATCCACTTTAAACACACCACTTCCTATATTGAAACACAATGAAAGGCAATACTCCCCATACCTTAGATTGTCGATCCAGAGTTTTCTCTACTGATTCTTCAGAAACCTTATCGAATCCTCGCCTTTTCCTTTTTTCGTCAGAGCTCTGCACTTTTCCCTTCTTTTCACGATCTAACAAAATGAATCCTATTCTTCCCAATTCCTTTTTGTTAAACCCTTGGACTATCAAAATGGGCTTTCCCCATAATATCCTCTAATATTATGTAAATTAATAATAATACTAATATATTCATATTATATAATATTATTTAATTAAATAACCGAAACTCTACGAAAATGCCAACATCAAACAAACCACCAAAATTCACCGAAAATTCATAAATATTGTAAGTTCTTGTAATTGGCTGAAATTTTGTTAAAACAATATTGATGTCATGGTTGATGTTGCAACATGACCAGCTAATAGACTGGGTTGTAAATAGTGTTGAAGAGTTAAAGTGCTGAAGAGTGATGTCACATACTAAGTCTCAACATCACTATACCAGAACATTACAACATCAGGTCTGGGATGATTAATTAGGGCTGCACGTGTTTCTGGTGTGAATGAAGAATTCTGCTAAAGAGAATCAGAGAATATAACCGAAGATCAAGGGAGAGATATATTCTGTTAGAATCAGTTATGAAGATCAGTTTGTTGCGCATTTAAAGCTTAAAGATATGGAGAATATTCAGAGTTAATAATTGAAGATTTAATTGAAGATATGATTGAAGATCTATTTAGAAGAAGATTTGTTACAGAAGATATGATCTAATTTGAAGGCCCAAATCCAGTTGGGATTATGTTATAAATAGAATGCTTGTAACCTAAGTAGAGGTACGGGTCCAAGATGTCGATCAGTAGGGCTTTGTCTAAGTGAACCACTCGAGTTGTGAGATGGTCACTGTGTGTAACTCAGAAACCTGTAGGCAATGAGTTTGATATTGTTCTTGGAGGAAGCTTTGAAGCAACTCCAATGTGTGTCATGGAAGTGTGTCTTCTATGTGTCTATAATTGAACAGTCGTTGGTAATCAAGTTGTTGATGCAGTAACGGTGAAGTTGACTGCTAGACATCATTAAGATGATTGGAAGTGAGATGGAGTCTCTTACCTAGGGAGGACTTAGGTAGAAGGGTCATTGGGTAGTGATTGAATTAGGTAGATTGTCAAATGGTCTGTTGAGTCTGTAATTTGATACTACTAATAGTGGACTTCCTTCCTGGCTTGGTATGCCCCCTGATGTAGGTTGGTTGAACCGAACTGGGTGAACAATTAATGTGTGTTATTTACTGTTTCTTTTATTGCCTTGTTCAGCAGATTGCGATGTTGTGACATTGCACTAAGACATCACACATCTGTACCAGAATTTCAATTGGTATCAGAGCAGGCATCCTGTCTATTTCTGGATGAGATCTTGGGAAGATACTTTCTGGTTCATGAGCAAGGAAGATAGGATTTTTGAGGTGTGGACTTGGTCAGCTCATATAGTTGTTTCCCTTTAAGTGAAGGATGGACCATTCATGATTGAGTATTGTTGGCACGTGGTGTGCAAAGATTTTTGGATAGTGCCTGAAGGTTGTTGAGGAGTAGTTCCGCTGCAAGTAACCCTGGTTGAGTTTGTAGTGAGATTCTAGGAATGATTCTCTTGGAAAGACATTAGGGTTTGGTCTCCTCAGCAGGATATTCTCTGCAAGACAGCTTCAAAGAGACTTGAGGATTGAGTGGATCTTGTGACATGGAAGTTTCAGCTCAAATCAAACATTGAAGATCAATCTGTCCGGAACAGTGATTCCTTATGGTGAAAGAAGAGGGTAGAGCCAAAGCAAAAGAGTATCACTGTTAAATCTTTCATGCGGGAGTGAAGATCTTGATCAGTCATCTCTTAAGCTTATTTGTGGAAGCTGAGCTTAATATGACAATTCTAATGTCTCGACATCGTGCTTCACATTAGCAGTTTATGGTAAATGCTAAGTCAAAGTCATATTAGATTGTAGCTGGTTTGATGGATCACTGAAGCTATGAAGTTGAACAACTTTTGAGATGCTTCCAAGAGGTTGTGTGCAGTAGCAGGGTAATTGTTATGGAAAAGAATCAGCAGATGGCTGTTGTGTGAGAAGGTTACCTTGACAGGAGTTGAGTATTTATCTGCTTTTGATAAGGATGTGCAATGACAAAATACATTGACGGGAGACTATGTATATGTCTGATGTAAAAGTGCAAGTCTGTTGAAGTATTGAGAATATACTCTTCTCTGTGTGGCTCTTTATTGGTGCTGTTGAAGACATCATAATCTTGAGGGCTTCAGCTTGGATCAACGGTTGGGAGCATGGTGTTTGCTCTGGCTGTGAAGGTCGAGGATAAGTGGCAGTTATCTCTGGCTTTCTATTGACGGCTCTACTAAGGGAAGTGGCATTCTTTGGTATTGCTATGAGGTAGTCTTGGACTACTTATTTTCTGAAGATTCAGATGTGGTAGGTTTGAAGTCTTTGGAGTTTCTGAGCAGGATGGAGGTTGTCTACTCAAACTTGATTGTTGAATCAAGTCTATGAGAGCATGGAAATTTGTTTCTGCAAAGGAAGGAGGTTCTTCTGAGTGGCAGAAGAAGGAGCTGAATTCAACAGTTGGATATCATAATGTTCTGACATCTAGCTTAACATCAGGAGTCTCAGCTGATGATGGGGTGATCTACAGGAATGAACAATAGGATGCTTCAAAAAGATCGTTCTCGTGGCATTTTGCGGGAGCTGCAGGAAGGAGAAGATGTTACATGAAGATCAGGTTTCCTTGGTGGATCAGGATATCTTTGTAAGAGTTCTGACATACTTGGAAAAGGCCAAAATGTGGCATCTGGTTGATCTCAGAAGTGGATTCGAAGAATCAAGATAATCAGAGTATGACAGCTGGTTATTTTTGAAATCATGGTGGAGCATATCAAGAATCATGGTGATGATAATGTTCTAACTTGTATTGGGAGAATGATTATGCCTAAGGAGCGTCTACATAGTCATACGGGAGAATGATGAAGTAGAAGGTCTGCCTTGGATGGAGAAGGTTTTGATTGATTGGAAGTCTGAAGATGAAGAGTATGTTAGGGAATGGCTGCATTTGGAGAAAGGGCAATGGTACCAAAATGCATGTGCTCAGCAAGTGTGCTCAAATGCTCATCTTCATCTAGAGCATTAGTTAGCCATAACAGGGGGAGTATTTGAATATGGATTGTGAAGATTGGAGTGAGCTCTTGAAGTTCTTGCTACTCTTGAGAGGAGGAGTTTGTTAAAAGTTTGTGCAGCTTAATGTGTGATGCTGCAGTTTTTGGTGATGGTACTTATTGGATGGTTGCTTACATGAGGAGTTAGTGTTTTGTGCAGTTGTGCTCTTTATTGCTCTTGTTTAGTATAGATAAAACAAAATTAAAACAGAAGTTTATTACATTTTTGGAAGATTACAAGATCAGTAAAAACAACAAGCAAAGAATCTAAAGATTATCCTATCCCCCGGAATCAAGAAATGTCTTCCAATCTTCATCCCATTCATCATCAGATATTTGAAGCTGCACTTGGTTTTTCTTGATAGTCTTCATCCTGGTTTCTGATGTCTTGCGTGTTCTTGTTGCTCCAGAAGATGCTCCAGCTTTGGACAGTGTTGTGTCCTTCAACTTCTGAGGATCTGGCTTCTTGTCCTCTTGCAGGTATCTCTTTGCTGCATTCTTGTTAGACTGACTCATGTTTCCTTCCTTGGTGTGCTAATAGGAGCAAGGAGGTTTGGTATTTATAATGGATAATTTGGCATTGTTTGTATCGCCTGACCAGTCATAGTAGTCTTTGGTGTGGGAATCTGTTTTTCTTGGGAACCTGTTTTTCTTGACATATGGGTTACCAAAACTTCGTGCTTGGTGCCTGGGTGGAAGTGGTCCTAGTAGGATGAGGCTAGGTCTTGTCTAGTTAAGTGTGATGGTCTTTTGTCTCGTTCTGATGTCCTACATGTTGTTACAACATTATGATTGAGTATGAACCATACTTATGGAGTTTGAAGAAGCATCATTATAGTCTGAAGTGGCAGTTCTGACAGTGTGTGGATTAGAATGGGCAGATTCTAATCTTGATGGTAAGTAGTTCAGGAAATACGTGGCTACTTTCATGTTGAAGACTTCATTAGGAGCTGGTGAATGTAAGGGCAGAAGGGTGTTTATCTTGTGTGAGAAATTTCCAATCAAATAGGCCTTTGTTTGGTATATCTTGTATCTAAAATCCCCATGAGAAATGTGGCATTATTGGTGGGATATCATAAAGGGCATTGAGTGCAGCATGTGTACTGATCAAGCTTGTGCAGTGTGATGATGGGACCTGTCATAGTACCGATACAAGAGAGGTCTGAAAAGCTAAAGTGGTGTACTTGGCTGATGGTTGGAAGCAATCTAGAAGAAGTTGTGAGAAGATGCATCTATGCCCATTAGATAAGAAGATGTGTTGGGTTAATGAGCCAGCAGGCAGTGTCTGAAATGATGTCAGAACATGATATAGGACATGTTTTTTCTTGAGCCAAACAGGGAAGTATTTTGGACGGTGGTGTTAGGATAAAGTGAAACACGTGGCTTAGACTGTGCATGGAGCGTTATTGGCCTAAGTTATGGTAAGATTCAGTTGTGAAATATTTAAGGCAGTCAAGGTAGTTTTTGGAAAGTAGGCATTGAATTTGAATGCAGTTTTTGATACCTAAAATAGCGTTTGTTTGACCAAGAACATTAACATATTCAAGGCTCGTTAATTTCTAAGTTACTGGTCAGCTATTTATAGGGGTTAGTTTGTTCTCCTTCAGCCAGTGAGTGTTCTTATCTCATAAGTCTCATGGATTTTGTTCGTGTTTGGGTAAGCACTTCTTGGGTCTGGTTTTGTGAGGGTTTCCTTTGCCAATTTGTGGCTAAAAAGGGGGAGAAAGGAGAGAGATGGTCTAAATGGTTTGCGCAGTTGTTATGCATGAAGTCTGCAGTGCCTGATCCAGCAGAAGAGGATGGTACTTCCTTGAGTGAATCTTTGTGACTTGTGTCCTGAGTTATGAACACAGTTGTGACCTGTGTTCTGAGTTACCTGGGCTGGCAGAATGGCACTTCTCAACGTGTCATGTTATGCAACAGATTGACGAGGGGGTCTGATCAAAGAAGGTGTGCAGAATTCTCTCATGCCACCATTGGTCTTTGGTGAACAGACACACACTTCTTTTATGGGGGAGTCTTCCACAATGATTCCGGGTCTGAGCTGAAAGGAAAAAGAAATGTGTTGTATTAAGGGGGAGTGTCTAAAATCTTCTTCCTCATGTACACCAGATATCTTTAATCTGAGTGCATAACTTCGGGACTTTCTACTTCTTCCTCCTGATGTACTGCCTGAAGTGATTATGGTGGGCTGTGCTGCCAAAAGAAGTTGTCAGACATGATGTCCTAACATCATTCAAATATTCCTTAGAAGATATTTCTCCAGGATCGCTGCTCACTGTAGCTACTGATGATTACTGTTAGGTTCAGTGGTTACTGATAACTACTGACAGTAGTATAGAGTTGTAATTACTGCTATAATCTGAGTTGTAATGCTTATATATATATATATATATATATATATATGTTTTAGCCAAAATTAGCCAAAGGGGGAGATTGTAAATTCTTGTAATTGGCTGAAATTTTGTTAAAACAATATTGATGTCATGGTTGATGTTGCAACATGACCAGCTAACAGTCTGGGTTGTAAATAGTGTTGAAGAGTTAAAGTGCTGAAGAGTGATGTCACATACGAAGTCTCAACATCACTATACCAGAACATTACAACATCAGGTCTGGGATGATTAATTAGGGCTGCACGTGTTTCTGGTGTGAATGAAGAATTCTGCTAAAGAGAATCAGAGAATATAGGCGAAGATCAAAGGAGAGATATATTATGTTATAATCAGTTATGAAGATCAGTTTGTTGCGCATTTAAAGCTTAAAGATATGGAGAATATTCAGAGTTAATAATTGAAGATTTAATTGAAGATATGATTGAAGATCTATTTAGAAGCAGACTTGTTACAGAAGATATGATCTGATTTGAAGGCCCAAATCCAGTTGGGATTATGTTATAAATAGAATGCTTGTAACCTAAGTAGAGGTACGGGTCCAAGATGTAGATCAATAGGGCTTTGTCTAAGCGAACCACTCGAGTTGTGAGATGGTCACTGTGTGTAACTCAGAAACCTGTAGGTAATGAGTTTGATATTGTTCTTGGAGGAAGCTTTGAAGCAACTCCAATGTGTGTCATGGAAGTGTGTCTTCTATGTGTCTATAATTGAACAGTCATTGGTAATCAAGTTGTTGATGCAGTAACGGTGAAGTTGACTGCTAGACATCATTGAGATGGTTAGAAGTGAGATGGAGTCTCTTACCTAGGGAGGACTTAGGTAGAATGGTCATTGGGTAGTGATTGAATTAGGTAGATTGTCAACTGGTTTGTTGAGTATGTAATTTGATACTACTAATAGTGGACTTCCTTCCTGACTTGGTATGCCCCCAGATGTAGGTTGGTTGAACCGAACTGGGTGAACAATTCAGTGTGTTATTTACTGTTTCTTTTATTGCCTTGTTCAGCAGATTGCGATGTTGTGACATTGCACTAAGACATCACACATTTGTACCAGAATTTCAAATATTATATTTAAATTAATTAAATAAATATTCTAATAAATTTGAGGTGTTACAACTCTCCCCCAATTACAAAATTTTTGACCTCGAAAATTACCTAAAGGAAATAGTGTCGGATATGACTCCCTCATCTGATCTTCGCGTTCCCAAGTCCAACTTTTGCCAGCTGGTCTGCCCCACAACACCTTCACCAAAGTTATGTCTTTACCCCGCAATTGCTTCACCTCTCGAGCGTCAATCCGCACCGATAAAGCTTCCACTGTCAGGTTATCCCTCACTTGTACATCATCCATCTGAATCACATGCGACGGATCCGGAATGTACTTCCTCAACTGAGACACGTGGAACACGTCATGCAAATTCGCAAGTGACGGCAGTAAAGAAATTCGATAGGCTACCTCTCCTATCCTCTGCAAGATCTGATATGGACCAACAAAATATGGAGTGAGCTTCTTAGACTTCAAAGCTCGACCCACGTCAGTCACTGGCATCACTCTCAAAAACACGTGACCTCCCTCTTGGAATTCAAGTGTCTTCCTCCTCTTATCATGGTAACTCTTCTAGCGACTCTGCAAGTCTTTCGTCCTTTCTTGGATCATCTTAATCTTCTCAGTCGTCTCTTGCACGACCTCAGGTCCGAGTACAACACTCTCGTCTGATTCATACCAACACAAATGAGTCCTACACCTTCTCTAATACAAAGCTTCATAGGCGCCATTCCAATACTAGCATGAAAACTATTATTGTACGTGAACTCAATCAACGGCAAATGGCTATCCCAAGATCCTCCATGATCCAACACATAAGTCCTCAGCAAATCCTCTAAAGATTGGATAGTCCTTTCTGTCTGACCGTCCGTCTGCGGATGATAGGCATAACTCATCCTCAACTTAGTACCCAACGTATCTTACAAACTCTTCCAGAACCTCGATGTAAATCTCAGATCTCTATCCGACACAATACTCGAAGGTATCCCATGTAACTTCACAATCTCTTCAATGTACATTTTGGTGAACTTCTGCATAGAATGATTAATCTTCATCGGCGAGAAATGAGCCGATTTAGTTAATTTATCCATAATCACTCAAATGGAATCATTTCCCTTAGCAGTCTTCGGCAATCCCACCACAAAATCCATGGAAATATTATCCCTTTTCCATTCTGGAATCCTTAACGACTGCATCATAATTAAAGGCTTCTAATGCTTAATCTTTGACTTCTAACAAGTCAAACACGCATAAACAAACTCCGCAACATCCTTCTTCATACCCGGCCACCAAAACCACTTCTTCAAATCTTGGTACATCTTTGTAGCAATGGGATGAATATTCAACCTACTTCGGTGTCCTTCTTCAAGTATGCTCTTCTTAATATCTGGGACATCTGGAACACACACCCTATCTCTGAACATCATCACACCATTCTCGTCAATCTGGAATTCCCCTCTGTTACCTTGGTTGATCAAAGTCAACTGGTCAACTAACTTCAAGTTAGATTGTTGTCCCACTCTAATCTGTTTCAGAATACCACTAGTCAACTTCAACATTCCCAACTTCACACTGTCAGGAGTCTCTTAACACACCAAATTCAAATCTCAGAATTACTCAATTAATTTCAATTCTTTCACCATAAGCATCGACATATGCAATGACTTCTGTTCAATGCAACGACCACTACATTTGCTTTGCCCGGATGATAACTCAAATCAAAATCGAAATCCTTCAACAGCTCTAACCACCTTCTCTGCCTTATATTCAATTCTTTCTGATCAAATAAGTACTTCAGACTTTTATGATCACTGAACACTTCAAACTTAGAGCCAAACAGATAATGTCTCCAAATTTTCAACACAAACACCACAGCAGCCAATTCTAAGTCATAGGTAGGATAATACCTCTCATGAACTCATAATTGTCTTGAAGCATAGGCAACAACTTGTCCATTCTGCATCAATACTCCACCAAGACGCATCTTCGACGCATCACAATACACAATAAGAGATTCGCTCGGATTAGGCAAGATCAGCACTGGAGCGGTCGTTAGTCTCTTCTTCAATTCCACAAAACTCTCTTTGAAAGCTACATCCCCCACAAAAGATTGACCCGTTCGAGTCAACTGAGTCAAAGGTAATGCCAACTTAGAAAAGCCCACGATAAACTTGCGGTAATAACCCGCCAATACCAAAAAACTTCGTATCTCAGTAGCTGACTTCGGAGTCTCCCACTGCAACACAACATCAATTTTGGAAGGATCTACAGCAATTCCACCACTTGAAATCATATGGCCAAGAAAACTCACTTCCTTCAACCAGAACTCACACTTTGACGGCTTTGCATGCAACTTCTTTTCCTTCAATACTTGCAACACAGTTCTTAATATGCTCAGCATGCTCTTCTTCAGACTTAGAATATATCAGGATGTCATCAATGAAAACCACCACAAACTGATCCAGATACTCATGAAAGATCCGATTCGTATACTCCATGAACACACCTGGTGCATTGGACACACCAAACGACATTACAGTGTATTCATAGTGACCATACCTCGTTCTGAAAGCTGTCTTCGAAATATCATAAGGCTTAACACGAATCTGATGATAACCAAATCTCAAATCAATCTTACTAAACACACAAGCACCCACCAGTTGATCCATTAAATCATCAATTCTCGGTAGCGGATACTTATTCTTGATAGTCACCTTATTCAACTATCCATAATCCACACACAATCTCATAGTACCATCTTTCTTCTTCACCGACAACACGGGAGCACCCCACAGAGAACACTCAGTCGAACAAACTCCATGCCAAGCAACTCTTCCAATTACTTCGTCAATTCTCCCAACTCAGATGTAGACATCCGGTAAGGAGCCATTGACACCGGACTCATACCTGGTATCAAATCCGCCACAATCTCTACCTCACGTTCTAGAGGCCAATCACTTACGTCATCAGGAAACACTTCCAAAATTTCACAAACAAAGAAAAACACAAGCTTCTCCACCTTCACTAATACTCAAGGTTGCCCTCAACATAACATCTCAGCACCATCCTGCATCGACTCATCAAAACCATCTGTAAGCACTTGGCTTAACTCCAAACGATTCACTACGCACACCAGTTAAGCTCGCAAGACACGTCTATCCCATCCAACATGATCCCGTCTATTATCATTAAGAGATTAAGGGTGATCAGTTCCTCAATTTTTCAATAACAGCCGACTATCATGAGGCGGTACAAACTATCTCACCAAACTATTGTAGCGTCCAACACCACACTTAGCCATCGCTCCACGCTCAAAGCATCTTGGAGAAGCACCATTTTCTCCCCCACTTGTTTCATTCCCAACCTGCAA
This sequence comes from Lathyrus tuberosus, assembly GCA_022829125.1. NCBI lineage: Eukaryota > Viridiplantae > Streptophyta > Magnoliopsida > Fabales > Fabaceae > Lathyrus > Lathyrus tuberosus. The sequence goes on along the minus strand of JALAZF010000061.1, from coordinate 2,550,085 downwards.
ATGGAAAATAAAACAAGCAACGATAGTGTTTTCACACACATGTCACACACTAGGGAATAATCAACATTAGACAACCTGGCCAGACGAACCGACCTGCTCTGATACCACTAATGTAACACCATTTTCTACCCACAGATAATCACTGCAAAATATACAATTTATCAGAGTAAACATCAGAACCACCTCAAAGGGTGCACATTTCTCAAAACTCAAAATAACACATTTGCTCCGTAAACAACGGGTTTTCATCAAAATAACTCAAAAAGCCTTCATATGGCAGCGAAACTCAATAATTCGAAATAAAAAGGTTTTCAATAAAAGCCATCCAAATAGGCAGCAGATCCAACATAACCACAAACACTCATAAAGGTTTTTAAAATAAAATCATATCATCAAATAACAACAAAATAACGAAATCAACATGGTTCGACTCGACGACCCAACCCGATGTTACACTATCAAAGCAAAACCCTCTACATCGACCAAAAGAAAATAAACTTCAAAAGTTATCGAAGGCATCCACATCTAAGCCTGATCACCTCCACGTGGATAACGTGGTGGCAACATTCAAACAGGTAGGGTGAGTAATCACAATTCATTATAATCAATATAAAAATAAGATATGCATAAAATGGCGTCATCATCATATACAACATCATCAAAGTCATCACAAGGCAAACATCAAAACACGTCATCATAAAATCACAACAAATGCCACCTAAATGCAATGCACAACAGGACTCATGCATGTGGTACCAATTATCAAAATCGATGGACACTTAGGCCATCACCCTCCAAAGATCCCCGTCAATAGGATCAGTTCCACACAAGAACCGAAGCACGTCAAAAACCACTTCACATCCACACAATGGGATGGAAGCCACAAATAGACTGAAGTCTAACATTATCATCACTGGACCGAAGTCCTAACATCATCACCAGAATATGCTATAAATGCATGATACACAACATAAATAATCGGCATCATCAAAATATCATTATGTGCATCATCATTCATCAAAATCTCATATTCGTCATATCGTCATTTATTCATGAAAACATCATGTATCGTCATCTTATAATCATCAATATAGCTCATGGTAATTCACATCAGTATTTAATCATCAAACATCAGGTATAAACAACTCATAATCATCAATACACTCGTGGTAATTCATATCATCACTTAATCATCATACATCATTTATAAACAACTCATAATCATCAATATACATCACAGTAAATCATATCATCAATTATTCCCTCAAAACATCATGAAATCATCATCTCAATATCATCAATAACTTCATGGTTCAGCAATCATAACTTCATAACACCACTAATTCAACAACGAAATCTATCATACATATATCGTCACAATTAACCTCAATTCCCCATAGTTTAGACAATGGAAAAATACTCCATACTGCTCTCTTGGTTTCACTAAAATGTAGTTCATCGCGTTAGCTTTTCAACGCTTCAAATGGGACCGCAATCGGACTTACGAATCAAAAGTTATGATCAAAACCGTATCTGGACCCAAAGCTGCGTGGCTGTGACGGAACTACATGGCGACCGCCGTAAGCCTTATGGCGCTCGCTGTTTACCTACAGAATGCAGATTTTGCATTTTTCATCGTTGGAGGCCTTCCGGACCTCCGATTTCGATTCCGTAAAAAGTCTCGATTTCGTAATTCAAAATCCTACAACTGTATAACATTTATAACAGCATATGACACTTATTTTAGAGATACAACCATCATATTATCAACAATTTCTACATCTCATTCCATCAATTCTCCCCTATTCATCCCTACAACAATCCTAAGGCATCATGGAAATCAAAGGCATAAAACCTATGTCTATTAGGTCAATTCAAGACACTACGGGAAACCTCAAATCACCTAAACCTTCAGAAACTCTCAAGCTTCCCATAAACCCCATAAATCCCTTTCTCATACAAGAACCACATATCATCAAAGAAGGTTTTGCCTCGAAGGCTTATTTTTACCCGAATCAATTCACCCCTTAATAATCCATCACCGATCCTCAGAAATACCTCTAAATCATCAATCACTCATAAACCCTTCAAAAAGCCCAAAAACCCCAAAATCCACTTTAAACACATCACTTCCTATATTGAAAACAATGAAACGCAATACTCCCCATAATTTAGATTGTCGATCTGGAGTTTTCTCTACTGATTCTTCGGAAACCTTCTCGAACCCTCGCTTTTTCATTCTTTCCTCAGAGCTCTGCACTTTTCCCTTCTTTTCACGATCTAACAAAATGAATCATATTCTTCCCAATTGCTTTTTGTTAAACCCTTGGGCTCTCAAAATGGGCTTTCCCCATAATATCCTCACTAATTCTCCTCAAAAGTGCATCTTACCCTTAATTCCTCTAATATTATGTAAATTAATAATAATACTAATATATTCATATTATATAATATTATTTAATTAAATAACCGAAACTCTACGAAACTGCCAACGTCAACACAAACCACCAAAATTCACTGAAAATTCACAAATATTATATTTAAATAAATATTCTAATAAATTTGGGGTGTTACAAAGGTTGTGGGCACTTTGGTTTCCTTTGAGCAGTCCGCATTTGTCCCAGGAAGTTGTATTCACGATGGTGTTGTGGTAGCAAACGAAGTAGTTGATTTGGCTAAGAGGAGGAAATAAGGTTGTATGGTTCTTAAAATTGACTTTGAAAGGGCCTACGACTGTGTATCTTAGGCGTTTTTTAGGTCTTTGTTGAAGAAGCTGAACTTTGGAGCTAAGTGGTTAGTTTGGATGGACTTTTTGGTTTTCAGTGGGACTATGTCCGTTTTGGTGAATGGTAGTGCTTCAAAACATTTCAAAATGGACAAGGGGCTTCGTCAAGGAGACCCGTTGTCTCCTTTTCTCTTCATTCTAGTGATAGAGGTACTTAGGTTATTAGTCAAGAAAGTTATTCAAAATGACCTTTACGAAGGCTTCTCTGTGAGCACTGATGTTTCTTTTGAGGTTATCCAATTCGCCGACGACACATTGATGATTAGAGATCCTATATGGAGCAACCTCTGGTGTATCAAAGCGATCCTATGAGGTTTTGAACTGATGAGTGGGCTTAAAGTTAAATTTTTCAAGAGTAGGATAGGCGGAGTTTGTATCCCAACAGATTTCTTGACTGCAGCTTCTGATTTTCTCCATTGCGAAACTTTCAAGCTCCCCTGTAAATTCCTAGGAGTCATGATTGAGACAGCCTAGGGAAGGTTAACTTGTGGAAGGATGTTTAGATAATTTGAGTTGTAGGCTTACGATTTGGAAAGGTAGGCACTTGTCAGTAGGTGGGAGAGTTATAATGATCAATATTGTCTTGAATGTGATACCCATGTATGCTGTATCTTTTTATAGAGATCCTATTAGTGTTTTGAAATCGATTCAAAGGATCAGAGCAATTTTTTGTGGGGCGGAGGTGCTGATGTTAGGAAGATTCACTGGGTCGATTGGAAGTCGGTTTGCTTACCAAAGGACAAAGGTGGCCTTGGCATTAAGGATGTTTTGCTTTTCAACATATCCCTGTTGGCCAAATGGAAATGGAGATGTATTCATCCCGAGGGCATGTAATGGAAGGATCTATTAGAATATAGATATGCGGATAATGGATTCGGATTGGATATTAATTGTTCATTGGGGGAGAAAGGTAATAAATCCACGTCTATTTGGTGGAGAGATTTAAGGGGAATAACTTTTGACAAAGAGCGTGGGACTGACATTTTTGTTGAGAATCTTAGATGTTCTTTGGGGAATGGAAAGATAGTTTCTTTTTGGCATTGCAAATGGGTGTTAGATGTCACGTTGAAAGATATGTTTCCAAACTTGTTTCTTTTTTCCCTCAAATCTGGAGGTTCTGTTGTCAACATGGGTGAGTGGGTTGGTTTTGAGTGGCGGTGGAAACTTACGTTCGAAGACTTCTCAAGTTAATCGGTTATGTCTAGAGAGAAGGAGGATTTAGAAGACATTCTGGGACTGATGGTCCCAAAGACAGGTGGTGTTATTGACAAATTTACTTGGATTCCGCAGTCTGCTTCTATTCCCTCTTCGTCTACTTCTTTCTCTGTGGCATCCTTCTATGATGTTCTTATTCGAGATAGATTCCGTTTAGAGGGGGAAGGAAACCTTCTGGCTAGATTGCAGAAGATTTGGATGTTGAAAATTCCTTCAAAGGTCCAAGTATTCATTTAGAGGGTGTTGCGAGGTCGGATTGCAACCAAAGATTTACTAGCGAAATGGGGCATTTTTGTCGGGGATGGGAGCTTGTCTTGCCCTTTATGCTTGTGCACTGATGAGAACATAGCCCATGTGTTTTTGCAATGTGATTTTGCAGGTCTAGTCTGGGCAGGAATGGAGAAATAATGTGGTTATAAGGTGCTCAAAGGAGGTTCTTGTGTCGACTCTTTTGCGGAATATGGTAGCTCCTATAAAGTGGCTGCAGTGCGTTTGTTGTGTAGTTCTTTGTGGGATTTAACGGTCTTGTTTCTGTGGGGTAACAGAAACTCAGTTTCGTTTTCTGCTAATCTAAAGTCGGTCGAAGATACCGTAAATTCCATTAAGTATTTTTCTTGAAAGTGGTTTGCTATCGGATGTAGTAAAAAGCTAGGGTCCTTTTATGACTGGTATACTTCCCCAATTGAGAGTTTCAATAGGTTGTAATATGCTTTGTTTATCTATGGATTGTGCACCCCTTGTGCAGTATTAATGAATCATCGCTTATGGAAATAAAAAGATTCTAAACCTAAAATTTTCTAACAATTGATATCAGAGCGTTGGTTATTGACGTTATGATTTTCCGATGATTAACGAAAATGATAATATTTTGAATTATAAAAAATTTATTATATTTATAATTCTGGAATGATCATGGATATAGAAATGATTGATAATAGTGTTTTAATGTGATATTATACCATAACATAGTCTATTTTTTTATGTAATGAGTACTGTTACTTACTATATTACGAATTTCGTTTAGTATTGGTCATTGAATTTCACTTAGTTTCATTTTATGTTCAAACACATGCATATATATTGAAATATATTGAAATTGTGAAATTGATGTACGTTACAACATAGTTATGATGCACAATGAATATTATATATATTTTACTCATGAACCTGTATATAGATTGACACAGTGTGAATTTAAAATGCATGAACAACACAATGCAAATTGGCAAATGGAATGGGTGGAGATGCAAGGAAAGGATTTTGTAACAACAAAATCTTTCTTGACATTAGACAAAACAGAAACGTACAGTAAAATGTGTGTATATATAAATAAATAATTAATATAAAAAAATGATATGACATTAGTTGATTAATTGAAAGTACACTATCCAACTTTTTGTGATGGGCAGAGAAATAGTTCCCTTTTTTTTTTACTAAGCAAAATGGATTCAAACGGATACAAAGGGGTATCCGAACCCGACTACAAAATCAACTACAGACCCACCGTTACAAAAAATATATCGGTGATTTGATCCAATTGTAATAATTACAAGTAAAATTAGATTTTTTCCCCACCCATCTCCAAGTTAAAATCACAATGTTGTGATACACGGATTCGTCGTTCCACAACACGTCTTTAAACATAATACTATTTCTAACTATCCACAAACTCCAGCAAATAATAAGCCAAATCCCGACCGCATTTTGAATACCAAAAGAATGAAGGTAAGGTCAACAACACAACTTGCTCTCATCAAAAGGATGATAGTAAGTACACAACTCAATGACTACCGCCACCAAAAGGATGAAGGTAAGGTCAACACTGCGAATATCGCTGACACCAAAAGGATATCAGTGAGATCAACAAAACTGGATATCACCAAAAGGATAATGAAAAGACCAAAGCTTCAAGGATCGCCGACACCAAAAGAAGCACCCAAACAATGCAACGAAGATGTCAAACTCCTCAAAATATCCACCACAGAACCGTTAAAGTAAACCACAACACCAAGCCAATCCGAAACCTTCTTCCAAATGTGAGCAGATTTAGAACAATAAAACAGGAGATGGACCATTGTTTCCTCAACCTAAAAGCATAACGGACAAACCGAATCATGACTTGAGACGACAATACCGCGAGGCCTAAGGTTATCTCTAGATGGGAGACGGTCATGGAGAAGACGCCAACCAAACACCAAAGTCTTAATCGGCGATGAAGCAGACCAAATTAATTTAAAAGCCAACAATGTATCAGCAGAAAAACTAACATCAGGTATTTTCCTACTAACCAAAAATTCGCAAGCTGAATGAACCGAGAAAACTTGATTCTGATTTAAATCCCACTTGAAACTATCCAAAACATCCTTACGCAAAGAAAAGTGTTGAATCATATTAAGTAAATTCTCTAACTGGTGCAAAAATATCATATTATCTTCTGAATCCTGCAGATCCACCTTCCAATTCCAACTGTCAGCTATCCAAAAACCATTATCTGCAATTAAACTCCGAGGATCCTTCGCCACTTCGAACAAGATTGGAAAAAGATGAGCCAATGTACTGCTACCACACCAGATTGAAGACCAAAAGGAAACCGGATCTCCATTCCCTACCGTGGCTACTGAATTTCTGAAGAAGGAATGGCCTCCAAAATCACGCGACAAATGACAGATATCACGCCACCAAAGAGACGCTTTAACCGAACTTACATGAGACTCTCCCCGAGCCAAATGCATCATGAACTTTCCGTACCTGCACTGAAAAATATCAGACCAGATATAATTATGGTGAGACGAACATTTCCAAATCCACTTAGCAAGTAAGGCTTCATTCAAACATTGGATGTAGATAATCTCCAGACCACCAGCTTCTCGCGGTTTGCAAACTAAATTCTAATTTATCCAAGCAATGCCTTATTTTATAGGTGAACCGTTCCATAAAAACCTCCTCTGTAAAGCTGTTAAAATTTTGACAACCTTCTTTGGCATCCGGTAAAACGACATATAGTGAATAGGAAGATTGGTGAGGACTGATTTGATTAACGTAGATCTACCACCCATTGACAAAAGTCTGCATTTCCAAGAAGCAAGTCTAGCATGAACTTTGTCAATAACCGGCTTCCAAAAAGATATCAATCTATGGTTTCCGCCAATCTGAATGCCAAGGAATTTGAACGGACATGTTTGGATCTTGCACGCGAGGGATCTTTCTGCAGCCTTCATAAAAGTATCGTCTACCTCACACCCAATGAGACTACTCTTGTTGAAGTTAATTTCTAGGCCAGACATAAGTTGAAAACCTCTCAGAATTACTTTCATAGCCCAAACATTATTCCAATTGGCTTCTCCTATGATGACAGTGTCGTCTGCATATTGCAGTAAACAGAGTATCTCCTTCTGATTAATTTTGATGCCATGGAATAGCCCAACGTCTTTCTCCTTTCCATCAAAATTGCTGAACCTTCTGCGACAATTGCAAAGAGATAAGGTGATAAGGGATCACCTTGACGAAGTCCACGAGAAACCTGAAACTCACGAGACGGGCTTCCGTTGACCAGCACAGACATAAAACTTTTAAAAACAGTCCCTTCAATCCACTGCATAAACTTGTTACCGAACCCCATACTCTTCATTACCTGACGAATGTAAGGCCACTCAACACAGTCATAAGCCTTTGCAAAGTCGACTTTAAGAATAAGACTCTTACTCTTGCTCCTTCTAGAATAATCCACCATCTCATTCAAAGCTAAAATGCCGTCTAGCACATTTCACCCAGCAATAAACGCAGTTTGAGTATGGGAAATAACCTTATCCAAGACACTTTTAAGCCTGCCCGCCAATAGCTTAGAAACCACCTTGTAAACGCAACCAACTAGACAAATCGGTCTATATTCGTCAAGATTCCTGGGCTTCTCTTCTTTTGGAATGAGCACCAAGAAAGAAGAAGATAGAATCTTAGGCAATTTTGAATCTAGAAAGAACTCCTTGACACAGTTAGTAAAATCTTTACCAACTATCTCCCAACATCTCTAAATAAACTCTAGACTAAAGCCGTCCGGTCCCGGAGTCTTATCACCACTACATTGAAACACAACATCTTTGATTTCAACATCCTCAAAGTCCTCCTCCACAGAGACTCTATCCACCTCATTAAGAGACTTGAATAAATCAAAATTCAACTGAGGAATCAGTTTGTTGGTCGATCTCATTCTCCTTTCAAAGTGGCGAGCAACTCTATCTTTGACCCCTGCTACATCTTCAACAATTCTGTTATCCACCTCTACTTTAGATATAGTATTCATAAGATTACGGTGTCTCATAACGGAATGGAAATAAGCTGTATTTCGATCTCTATCCTCAATCCATTTGGTTCCAGCTTTTTGATGGAGCAAACTTTCTTTAATTCTCAGAAACTTCCATAACTCATCTTCAGCATCTTTACGGGTGCGTTTAACAATATCATTAGAAAAGTTTTCCTTCTCAGCTAAGTCCTCTTCTACCGAATTAATGAAATCAATAGAGTCTTCGATATTGGTGTCTATCCATCCGAATATATTCTTGTTCCACCACCTGAGTTTAGCACGGAGTAACTGAAACTTCTTAGTCAATATAAAGGAATAAGTGCCTTGAAATCTGACAGAATCCCACACTTGTTTAGTGAACTTCAAGAACTGAGGATGTTGAAACCAACATTTCAACGAACGGAAAGGTTTTGGCCCCCAGTTTACGTTCCTAACAGATATCCAAACCGGACGATGGTCTGAAATATCACACCTTCCCACCTTTTGACAAGCCACGTTCCAACCATTCAGTAAACTAATCGAAATGAGGAAACGATCTAACCTGCTGCAAGCATTGCCATTAGAATTATACCAAGTAAATTTGTTCCCTGTTGTCACCAGATCAATACATCCGGTCATATGGATAAAATCTTCAAACTCAGTCATCAGTTTTCTATTGATGATGCCACTGCCTTTTTTTCCCTATAATTATTTATAGCATTGAAGTCGCCCCCAATTAACCACTCTCCTGGCTCCTGCTTGGACTTGAGATCTAACAAGTTGCTCCAAAGGGCTCTTTTCTCAGAGTTTATACACGACGAGTAAATATTGAAGAGGTAAACCAGCTTATTATTCTAAACTGCCTTCAGCCCCAAGAAACCTTTACCTTTGTAGCTGGAAATTGGCTCTAAAACATTCTTCCTCCATATGGTGAGAATCCCACCCGACATCCCTTCATCCTGAGATGCTGACCATAAACAATTCTCATTACCCCAGATATCGTGAACAATGGCATCCTTCATAATCTCACTCTTAGTTTCCTGAATAAAAACAATGTCAGCCCCACCCGCTTTCAGCATCTCACGAATCTTCCTTTTCTTAATCAAACTCCCACATCCTCTCACATTATAAGTAACTACATTCATAAGGGACCAATAGCTGACTCCTTCATAACTTTCCTGGGGTTTCTTTCTTCTTCTTCCAAATTCCGAATTATGGACTCGAACACCTCATCATCTTCATTAGCTTCAATTCCTATTTTCCTGATAGATTTCCAAACTCTAGAAGGGAGGTCAACCAGATTTTGTTTAATTCTAGAGTTGCTTTGTAGAATCTCTTCGTCACCAATGGAACCCGAGCTATGCCTATTAGAGTCCTCTGAAAAACCTGATATAGACTTATTCGAAGGATCAGGTGAGGAAACACAACCACCCGCCAAAAGTTTAGAATTGGAGTTGTCAGCTAAGAGAAGAGACGAGTAATAGGATGGTTTAAAAGGGATTTTAAATTCTTATAAATATCACCCAGATATTTCTTCTTTCTATCAATCTTGGGGCCGACCAATTGTTGTAAAGAGATGGGCCCAACAACAGAAATAGTCCCCTTAAACTTATACTTGCATATATGCATAGAACTTTAAATAAATGAAATTGAATATAAGTATATCCTTATTTGCTATGTCATTGTTTTGCAAATAAACTAGCATGAACAGAAACATGTATATATTTTTTTGATAAGCAATTCAATAAATGAGATTAAGGAAATCTCCAAACCAAAACAATTACAAAAAGTCGAACGGGAATTTATACCACTCGTAAAGTTGACAAGGGACCCTGCCTTTCCTACCTAGAATTAGCCAATTCCAAGATGACACTTTGATCTCGTTTACAATGTTGTTAACATTAAACCTGCAATCGCAAAACAAAAAATTATTACGCACCCTCCATATATTCTAGCAGGTAATAAACCAAAAAGACGATGTCGTAGCCATGTTACTACGACCTTTGAGTCTAGTATTCCACTCCTTAGCATGATTGGAGTAAGTCGAATCCGTAATAGGCTCGATGTCCAACCAGTTGCAAATCTGCCTCCAAATCAGAGTAGAATAATGACAAGTAAAGAAGAGGTGGTTCAAATCTTCTAAATAGTGAGAGTAGAAAACACACTCCTTATCAAGATCATTATCAATTATCTTCCTTGCAACCAAGTTATTCCTAGTTGGTAATCTATCCCAAGTTAACTGAAGTTATACTAATATAATTGTGTTGAATTATGCACTTTAATTAATATGTATATGCAAATTACAGAAATATTCACTACTATAAAACGCGCGAACAACAACGTTAGATTTACAATGGATTCATATAAACCGTTGTAATAGGTTAAAATTTCTGCGCCCAGTAAGTAGCCGTATGTATAAACAGGAATATAATGACAGTTGTTTTAAAAGACCGTAGTAATAAATATTGTGTAGCAAGCTTCGATTCCCAGCAGTTACACTTTTTCCATTTTTTAGAGTACATTAAGCGTTTGTCACTTAAGTCCATTATTTATAAAATAAATTGTAAATGATTTTACAATGGTTTATTAAATCAACCGTTGTTATAGGACTTAACTCAATTATTTTAAAAATAAATTGTAAAAGAGTTTACAACGGTGAAGTAAAACAACTGTTGTAAGAGGACTTCAATTCCACGACGGTTGTGTTTTCCAACCATAATTAAAGGGTTCACTGATAAATTAAAATAAAACTTATTATGTATTATTTCTTTCAAAAGACGCCCTAGGCGAACAAGCTAGCCAGAGACGACAGCGGCGGTGTAATCTTTACCCTCTTCGTATCCATTCATTTGTAGCTCAAATCTTCACCCTCTTCGTTTATTTGATTCTTCAGCTTCGAAGTACGGTATTCTTCAACATCTTTATTTCTTTTTTCTTTGTTTATTTTGTATATGCTCATGTCAGTATGTTTATGTTGTTTATGCTCAAGTCAGTATTAGAGTAAATGTTTTATATGCTTTAGGTTTAGATTTGCATATGTAATAAAGTTCCTGATTTCCAAAAATTAGATGAATTAAAAGATGAGGCTGCCACAATCTTGTGTCAATTGGAGATGTATTTTCCTCCATCATTTTTTGACATTGTGGTATAATTTATTTAAGGTAAATGTATCTAATAAAGCGATATATGAAGATCTTTAAAGGATATACGAAGAATCATCACCGACCGAAAGCTTAGATTATTGAAAGATACATCACAGAAGATGCTGTTGAGTTTTGTTCAAACTATTTGTCGGACGCATATTCTATAGGAATTCCAAATTCTCGTCATGCTGACTGTTGCATGATAATTGGATAACAAATTATTAATTAATTTGCATCATTTTCTTTTACAACCGACTTTGATTTATCCAAAGGAAAGGTTCAAGATCATTAGAAAGACCTAAGGGAAAGAGATTTGAGGTTCGGGGGTTGATTATATTAAGGGAAGGTATTAGCACCCTTAATATCCGTAGTACTCTACGGTAACCTCTTGTTAGTATTTGTGTTATGTTAAAGTTGCTTGCTAAGGGAAATGTGTTAAGGTAAAGATGATTGTTTTATTGACTTATGAGTCAATTGAGGAGAACTTTCCTTTGGAATAGTATCGAGGATGTCAAATGAAACAGGCAACCAGAATAGTAGTCCACAAGACTTTATCAGAAAATATTTACAAGTCTCATTAAAGAGAGAAATGAAAAAGTTAGTATTCAAATAACTTAAAATTAAAATAAAGTAGAAGTAGTCTCGTCAGTCATGATTTAATTGAGAAATTGATAATCAATGATTCTTGACTTTCATCGACTAAAAGTAAATGAAACTGAAATAAAGAGAAAGCGGTCTCATATTGATCAAAGTTTTGTTGATTCAATGAAGTCAACCAAACCATGAAGTTTGTTATGTCATCGACCAAAATAAAGATAATTAAACCGGAATGAAAAAAATAAGGTTGGTCTCGTCTTAATCAAGATTTAAATCGATAAATCGATAATTTTAGATTTTTGACTTTCATCGACCAATAAAAATAAGTAAAAAGTGGCCTCATATTTATCAAGACTTTATTGATTTGAAATAATCAAAGTCAAGATTTGTGCAATGTCATCGGCCTAAAGTATAGAAAATGGACTCGAAATGAAGAATAAAGTTAGTCTCGTCTTGATCAAGATTTAATCGGAGGATCGATAATCTTTTGATATTCGACTTTCATTGACCAACAAAAATAAAGAAATGAGCCTTATACATATCAAGACTTTTTAGTCATTTTGCATAAATCAACTAAGTCATGATTTTGTAATATCATTGGCCCTAAAAATCGAAATAAAGATCGTAAGCGAAAAATAAAAATCAAAACAAAATTCGAAATAAAAAGTTATGAATCCAAGAAATAACATGATAAATTGAAACTAAAAAATTCAAAGTGCTCCTAAAATAAAAACTAGAGAAACAAAATTTAGAAATAAATGGAAAATAAAATAAAAATAGTATGAAATAATAAAAGGGTGGTGATGAATCATTTTTTTGTCTTTTTGAATTTTTATCTTATCTTTTAAACATCATTCATAATAAAACCAAACAAAAATTATAGGATATTACAATACTTTTTCCAGAAAAATATTAACATGCTAATGAATTTGATAACAGCATAGATAAATGATCATGGTGGTTTGAAAACGGAGAAATAAAAGAGGTGAATGTTACCTAGTGGAGACAGTCCACTGCCTCTTCAATGACACGAGTTATGGAAAAATGAAGACAAGCCTTCTCTCCAGAAAATTTTCAAGAATAATTGAGGGAGAAAATTAAGAGAGTATTCAGCCTTTGTGTTGGGTGAATCTGGTGTATCAAATGAGAGAAAGAGAGATCTTATTTATAGTGTGAATAAAGTGGGAGTGTTGATGTGGCAATCCATGTGACTTTATGAGAATGATTCTTGGCCATTGATAAGTGAAGTGTAAGAATGCTTTTTGGCCATTGATAAATCTAAGTTGGCAATCCATGTGACTTTATGAGAATGATTCTTGGCCATTGATAAGTGAAGTGTAAGAATGCTTTTTGGCCATTGATAAATCCAAGTTGGCAATCCATGTGAAGTGTTTGTATTGTAGTGGTCCCCACCATTTTTCCCTTTATGAAGATAAACAAAATAAAAGTAATAATAATAATAATAATAATAATAATAATAAAGCTTAGTAATAATAAAACTAATAAACTAATAATAATAAAATTAATAATAATAATAATAAAAAAGAAATAGTAATAATAAAACTAATAATAATAATAATAATAAACTAATAATAATAAAATTAATAATAATAATAATAATAAAGAAATAGTAATAATACAACTAAAAATAAAAAAAAAGATAAAACAAATTAAATTCTAATGAAAAATGCATGATTATTGATTAATGGACTATTTGACTAAAAATTACGAAAATGGTTGACTTAAAATGATATGACAAAGGCCAACGAATCTGAGGGTAAAATTTGGGGTACAACAGTTGCCCCTATTTAAATAACTTTATCGGATAACACGAGGGATGAAAATCCTCGGGACATTAGGGTGAAAGGTATTTAAATATACCAAACCAAAAATTTTGCCCTTAGATGGAATGCAAATGCTAAAGATAAACAACAGACATGCAAATGCTGACATGCCATGAACTTCTAGTATGAGGATATGATGTTATGATAGATGCAAAGGTGCAGACACCAAGGATGAAGGGCAATCCACCACAGGTGAGCTTAACTGGGGAAGGATAAGGTTAGCATCCACGAGAAAGACTCACTGGGGATACAGATCGATCAACAAAAGAGACTCAATGGGGATACTCTAAGGATGCACCGGGGATAGAAACATAAAGAGGAAGTCCTACAGGTCCTCACTGGGAATGGGAGCCAGAGAGGTGCTCTTCACTGGGGAAAAGTCTAAGGAGATGGACGAAAGGTTTATAGGTGACCAGACGACACTGGGGAAATGAAAGTACACTCTTTACTGGGCATGGAACCAGAAAGAAGACATGATCTCCATTGTGGATCAATTTGAAAAGAATAGACATCAACAAAATATTTTCTGGAATTTTTTTATACTGAATAGTTCAAACGGGATCTTCAAGAAAAGCCAGAAAAGACAGGGAAAGGCACATCCGGAAAAACATCAGATGGTCAAGAAATCAGACATCCAATAATGGCCTTGAATGAAGGGTAAACTCATAATATCTAATAATGGCTTTAGATAAAAAGTGAACAAAGCAGGGATCCAAGAAGGCATTGGATGCAAAGAAACCAAACATTCAATAGTGGCTTTGAACGAAAGGTACAAATCACAATATCTAATAATGGCTTTAGACGAATGTGAACAGAGACTACATTCAAGAATGGCATTGAATGCAAAGAAACCAGTCATCCAATAATGGCTTTGAACGAAAGGTACAAATCACAAAATCTAATAATGGCTTTAGATGAATGTGAACAAAGAAGACTATATGGCATTGAATAAAAGGACACCAGGCATTCAATAATAGTTGAGAATGGCATCAGATGGTAAAGAAACTAGACATCCAATAATGGCTTTGAATGAAAGGTGTAAATCACAATATCTAATAATGGCTTTAGATAAATGTGAACAGGGACTACATTCAAGAATGGCATTGAATGCAAAGAAACCAGTCATCCAATAATGGCTTTGAATGAAAGGGAAACTCATAATATCTAATAATGGCTTTAGATAAAAGTGAACAAAGACTCGATCTGGTAAAATATCAGAAAGAGAGACACATTCGGAAAGGCATCAGATGGTAGAGAAACCGGACATCCAATAATGGCTTTGAATGAGAGGTATGACTCACAATATCTAAAAATGGCTTTAGATGAATGTGAATAGTAATAATCCAAGAAAGCATTGGACAAAAGGACATCAGTCATCCAATAATGGCTTTGAATGAGAGGTATGACTCACAATATCTAATAATAGCTTTAGATGAATGTGAATAGTAAGAATCCAAGAAAGCATTGGACAAAAGGACACCAGTCATCCAATAATGGCTTTGAATGAAAGGTACAAATCACGGCATCTGATAAAGCATCAGATAAACATGAGAAAGGTAGAGATCCAAGAAAGCATTGTATAAGAGGAATCACAATATCCAAAAAAGTATTGGATGACTGTGAACTTTCAGGAATGGCACTGAAAGTAAAGGTAGATCACTATATTCAGGAATGGTATCGAATGATGGTGAGAAAGACATCTAGGAATGGCACTGAATGAACAGATAAGACTTTCAGGAATAGCATTAAAAGGTATCCAAGCAAATTTGATTGTGGTTACAGAAGGTAAGTAAAACTTCCAGGAATAGCACTGGGAGAAACAAGAGGAATAAGATATCCAGGAATGGCACTGGAGATCACAAGAGACAGGCATCCAGGAATGACACTGGAGTGAGAGAATATAAAGATCCAGGAATAGCACTGGAATGAGAGAAGACCAACATCTATCAACAAGATTAGATGCGCAAGAGAATGACAACATTCAGGAATGGCACTGAATGAAAAGGACAGGTAACGTTTTGGTAAGGTAAGACGTGGATATGTATATGAATTATGCAGATGAAATATGATCAAATGAGGATGAAACACTCATGATATGCATATGTATATGAATTATGCAGATGAAATATGATCAAATGCAGATGCTGACGATACCGCTCGACTCTCTTGGGGAGAACACAAGACTAGAAGACTGATTCCTCAACACGGAGATCACTATCATTCTGCTTGGGGACCAGAGATGCTAATGCTGGGCGCATCCCGGCCACACTGTAAACTGTATCCAAATTGATGATCCTTGTGGGAAGGATGGAGAGCTGCTTAGGGAATCTTCAAGTAAACTGCCCCATGTAACGCCCCATTTTGTCTTATTTATTTAATCGAGTCGATTTAATTATTTTCTTTTTATATTATTTTATTATTGACTTTTATTTGACAATATATTATTTTTCATCGTTGTTTATGTTTTATCGCATTTTAAGAGCGTTTGCGAGATATTTGAGAGTATGGGTATTTTGGTCTTTTTGGGGGTAGATATTTTCATAAATAGAAATAGAAAGAGAGAAAAATAGTAAGGAAAAAGAAAAAGAGAAAGAGAAGAGAAAAAGAGAAAGAATAAGAAATAAAGGGAGAAGAAGAAAAAAGAAGGAAAATCAGGAATTCATCCGTTTAAAGCGCGAATAATCGGGTAAGGGTGAGAAGTTTCAATTATATCTTGCTTGTGTATGTATATGTGTATGTTTTCTTGGATTGTTTTGGATATTTTCTTATAGTTTTCATTTTTGGTTGAAATGGTTAAAATGAGTAGAAATCGATGTTTTCACGGACGAAAGTTGGAATAAATTGCGTAGTATAGTCGGGTGATGATATGATTTACTCAGGTAAACTTGTTAGTATGATTCCATAGGTGTTGATTGAGTTTTGGAGTTGGGGGAAATTGATACAAAAATGTAAAATGTGTTGGATGGCTTTTTAATGGTGAAAATATTGTAGTATGTTGAATTCTGAGACCGGGGCTTTTTACGGAATCGAAATCGGAGGTCCGGAAGTCATTTAACGATCGAAAACTGAGTTTTTAGCGAAATCTGCGCATTTATGCGCTAACCCCCAGAATTATGCGCTAACCCCCAGCTTTATGCGCTGACCCGGGAAAAATTCCCAGGTTCATGCGCTGACCCCCAAGCTTCATGCGTCGGCGCATGGTCACCAATTTTCCAAAATGTTCGATTTTGTTTTCTTCATAACTTTTGAACCGTAAGTCCGTTTTGACCCCCGTTTGAAGCGTTGGAAAGTTAATGAAAAGTTATTTCTATTAAAAATGGTTTGGAGGGTAAAAGATGATTTAATTAATTCGTGTTTTTGAAAAATAGTCGGGTTGTCGGGTTTTTATCGCGTTAAATGCGTGCGGATGGTGTTTTGTAGTGTGTTGCGCTATTGTTATATAACATTGAGCTTCTATGTGGTGTATATGATGTTGATGCATGTTGTTATGATGTGTTGTGGGTAGCCTTTGTGGTGTGAAACCCTTGTGGAAGTAATTGTGATTGTATGATTGTTGTGGTTTGTGGTTTGTGATGAAATGCTTTGTGTATGTGAAATTCAATGGGTGTTATTTGGTGGCCATATGGCAAGTAAATGCATTGTTTGAATTGGTTTCCAATGCTTGAATATTGACGATGAGATAATTCATACTGTTGAATTGTGAATGTATGGAATTGATGAGCTGATGATATATGCATGATTGTGGATGTGTATATGTGTGCATTTTGAATGTCATGAGTCATTGTATGCCAAGCATCATGATATGCATTCTTGTGATGTCCTGAGGGACGGATTGATTCCAGAGGGAATCTGCTATAACATCGTGCGCCTTAAAAATAAGAGGTATGAATCGCCTTAAAAATAAGAGGACCGAAAGAGATGGTTATAGACGATCGTGTGCCCATGTGGGGTGTGAGCGATCGGATCGTGCGCCTTAAAAATAAGAGGTATGAATCGCCTTAAAAATAAGAGGATCGAAAGTGATCCATAAAGGTCGTGTGCCCGTGTGGGGTGTGAGCGACGGGGAACATCGTATGCCCGACGGGGAGTTACACTAAGTAACGAGCGATGGTTCCAGCAGAGTTCCTGAGTGAACTAGTGATGAGAAATGTTGGAAGTCGGTATCGCATGGCATTTGCATAGAGTCGTTGTGTCGGTCTCTGTGCATTTGCATAAATCATGGATTGATTATGTGTGAGAATTGTGAATGGATGCATTATATGTGGAAAATCATGATTTCATTGATTATGTGTGAGAATTGTGAATGGATGCATTATGTGTGGAAAATCATGATTTGATTGATTATGTGTGAGAATTGTGAATGGATGCATTATGTGTGGAAAATCATGATTTGATTGATTATGTGTGGAAATTGTGCATCGATTTGTTATGTGTTGAGATTGTGATAGCATTGGTAATTTGATGTGCATATGTGATAAATGCATTGGTTGTGGATAATATGTTTTATGCATAGACATATGCTATGTGATGTGTGATGTGTTTCTATATGTGATGACTTGGTATGCCTTATGTGCAAATACGTGATTATGTTGGATAATTGATATAGGTTATGTATTTGTGACATGCTATATGTATTGGTGTGTGATAAATGTGGTGACAATAACTATGCATGTGAGTTGTTATGTATTTGCATATTATTATGCAATATGGATTTTAGTTGTTATTTCTCACCCTTCTTATGTTTTATAATGCTCTATGAGGCATTGCAGATTAGAGTTGCTGGAGGTCTTTTTGTGAAGATTAGCCCTCCGATCTGTTGTCGGTCTTGGTGTCTGCTCTGATACGTAGCACGGGAGTCGGGAAACGATTATATATATATATATATATATATATATATGTATACATTTGTTGAAAGTATTTTGCAGTACTTTTGCGTATATAGTTGCTGTTCTAAAATGATTTATTCTGTAAAACAAGTCGGTTATGGATCTTTCTGCTTTATTCCATAATTGACCTTTCCTTTTATATTGAAAAAGCTTCCCCTTGAGGGTATTCAATTGTTTGTGTTATGTATCAAAAATTATGAGCAGGGATTGTATTTTCTTTCTTTAAATGTGGCATCCTTGTTTCTGTAGGAAAAATAAATTTTTAGTTACCCTGATTTATTTATGTATTATTTATTCGCGATGGGAATTGGGGTGTTACATTAGTGGCATCAGAGCAGGTCGGTCCGTCCGGCCAAGTTGTTGAGTCAGTTGGTGTGACAGTTGAATACTGTCGGTGTTGTTGGTCCCTTAGTACGTGATATGTGTGTGGAGCACTGTCAGTACTTTCCGGTTTTTCTAATCCTTTGTCTTCAAGTGTGAGAATGAGATAAGTTGGGGAGAAGCTGGTACTTCTCCAAGTTGCTTCGGTTATGGAACATTGGCTCAGTGTGCCGTTGGTTGCAAGATTGTAAGTGCTCTTTGGACAGTGTGGTTCCCAGTTTCGTAAGGAATGCAGAGGTAAGGCTTATGTCAACTAAGGATTTTTTCCTTAGGTAGTTTTGTGCACAGGATGCAAGAAACGCTATTATAGTTTGGTGAAGACGGTTTATGCCCCATCATGATTGTTGGTTGTCTATCGATAAATTGAGGAATTGATAACCCTTAATCTCTTGTTGATAGCAGACAGAAATTATGTTGGATGGAATAGGCGTGTCTTTCTGGCTTTGATAGTGTGTGCAATGAATTGTTTGGAATTAAGCAGGTGATTACGGATTGTTTTGATGAGTTGATGAAGATTCTTATACTGGAAGATGAGACGGATTAGAGGCTTTGGTATGTTGGTCCAGTTGGGAAGTTTTGAGAGAGAATGATTGGGCATCGTTAATGGTTGTTCTCAGAGAGAAGAGTGTGAACTCAAATTGGACGAAGGTGAAAATTTGAGGTTTGGATCTGCTAAGTAAGTAGAAGAACTTTTAGGAAGTGAAACTCAGATTGAAAGAGCGGTTGGAAGATTTACTGGAAAAAGGGATTTGTGAGACCAAGTGTGTTGTCTTAGAGAGCTCCAGTATTGATAGTAATACAAGGAACTGATGATTGAATGGAATAACAAACATGATGTGTATGAAGGTATTGAGACTATGGAAAGTAAAACTTAGAGTTCTGGTGAGGTTTGAAGTCTTTGGAATTTTAGAGCATTAATGGAAATTTTGAGAGAACCTTTAGGTATGGATGTAATATTTAAGAGTTCTTTTTGGTTGGTTGTGGCTACATGTTGGGATTTATGGAATTTGGACGGTTAAGAGAAGGACTTGTGTATGGATTACTAACAGTGGAGTAAGGTAACGATTGAGAATAAGTGTCCACTTTCATGGTTAGATAACTGGAATGGTTTGGTTGAGTTGGAGTGAAATTACAATTGTTTGGCACGTTTGATAAGGATAGTGAATTGTGTGAGTTGAGGCTTTGATCGATTTATGGTGATTGGTTATGGTTGTTAACATCGGGATAGGTTGTTATTTACTCGATTAAGCTTGTATGTAAGTCTGGATAAGTTTGGATGAGGGTTGGGTTGGTTGGGCATTACAATGCTCAGTGATGTTGTTTGGTGTTAGTAATGCGTCTGTAATGTTTGTGGAGTAGAGGAATCGTATCTTCCATATTTATTTGGATAAGTTCCTAAGGGCTTTGATTGAGAACCTTCGGATCTGTTATAAACCCAGAGGAAGAACAGGTTGAGTGTTTGAGATTTGAATTACAAGTGTTGAAAAGAGACGAAGTTTTATGCTAAGTTATTCAAGTGAGAATCTTGGTTGAAAAGGTTAGTTTTCTTGGATACGTTATTTCAGATGAGAGTATGATTATGGATCCCTCGGAAGTAGATGTCGTTCTATATTGAGAGACTCAAAGTTGGTTAAGAAGATTAGAAACTTTTGGGCTTAGTTGGTTGTTATTGCAGGTTATGGAAGACTTTGCTAAGTTAGTACTTCTGTTATCTCAGTTGACGCGCAAAGGGTAAGTCATTTGTTTTGGATGTTCTTTGTGAGGAAAGTTTCAGAGAACTGATGTAGAAATTGTCTACGGCTTCAGTTTTGATTTTGTGTGATCCTAATAAACCGTTTATGAGGTATTGGGATGCGTCTTTGGTGAGTTTAGTCAGTGTGTTAATGCAAGAGGGTAAAGTCATGACTTATGTTTTACAACAATTGAGGATTTATAAAAGGATCTATACTATTTTGGATTTGGGATTGTTTGCGGTTGTAATGTGTTGGAATATTTGGAGGTATCATCTTTATGGTTCTAGGTTCGAAGGGTTGGGTAACCGCAAGAGTTTAGAGTACTTGTTTGGTCTAAAGGAATAGAGTATGAGACAACGAGGAGAGTTGGAATTCGTGATGAGTTATGAATTTGGCTTGGATTATCCTTCGGGAAAAGCTAAGGTTGTGCCTGAAAAGTTAAGTCGAAAGTTGTTATGCATGTCTGTTTTGATGGTCAAAGAATTGAAATGATTTGAGCAGTTCCGAGACTTGTGTCTGGTGTGTGAGATAACACAGTAGAGTGTGACGTTGGAAATAATAAAGTGATCAGTGATTTTTGGTGAATAAGAGAAAGAGTTAGACTTTGGACGTGAAATTGGTAGTTTTGATGGTTACGAGTAATCAGAGTGTGCAACGGAAGCGTGAAGTGGCATGATTCGTATTTGCGTGTGTGACTTGTAAGAGTTCGTAGGTTGAACATTGGGAACATGTAGGAGTGATGAGACCATTGGACGTTTCAAAATGGAAGTGTTAAGTGAAAGGTTTAAATATTATTCAGGTACTAATATGTAGTGGAATGTTTTGGTTATATGGTCGATTGGGGAATCGTAGCATGGTTGTAATAATGTTGTGTGACATGGATGTTGGTATTATGGTTGTGTGGAGGTTGTTTAATCGATGTTGTGTCGTGGAACTCATGTTCTTGTTTCTGTTGTTGCCTCTTTTCCATGGTGATGGTTCGAGTGCGAGTAGCTAATTCCTGTGTGGGGAATTAGGGGAGTGTTACCGGTAGTGAGGGTAACGATCTTGTTGTGTTTTGGTTCTAGAGTGAACCTGTGTGTTCGTAACTTGTGTATTCTTTGAGTTGTGAGTTGGTTGTCAAGTGCATTGTATGGGCTTTGCATCTTGTCGTTGTAGTTGTTATCTGTGTCGTGTCGTTGTTGTGGTTGTTGTTAGCAATGTGGTTTGTCAGTTTGTGTTATTCGTGGTGTGCCTAGTGTCGGCGTGTTAGTTGGTTAGTCAGATGCGAGAGTCGTATCCGGAGTCGTTCGTCTCAGTTAGATTTTCGAGGACGAAAATTTCTAAGTGGGGGAGAATTGTAACGCCCCATTTTGTCTTATTTATTTAATCGAGTCGATTTAATTATTTTCTTTTTATATTATTTTATTATTGAATTCTATTTGACAGTATATTATTTTTCATCGTTGTTTATGTTTTATCGCATTTTGAGAGCATTTGCGAGATATTTGAGAGTAGGGGTATTTTGGTCTTTTTGGGGGTAGATATTTTCATAAATAGAAATAGAAAGAGAGAAAAATAGTAAGGAAAAAGAAAAAGAGAAAGAGAAGAGAAAAAGAGAAAGAATAAGAAAGAAAGGGAGAAGAAGAAAAAAGAAGGAAAATCAGGAATTCATCCGTTTAAAGCGCGAATAATCGGGTAAGGGTGATAAGTTTCAATTATATCTTGCTTGTGTATGTATATGTGTATGTTTTCTTGGATTGTTTTGGATATTTTCTTATAGTTTTCATTTTAGGTTGAAATGGTTAAAATGAGTAGAAATCGATGTTTTCACGGACGAAAGTCGGAATAAATTGCGTAGTATAGTCGGGTGATGATATGATTTACTTGGGTAAACTTGTTGGTATGTTTCCATAGGTGTTGATTGAGTTTTGGAGTTGGGGGAAATTGATAAAATTATGTTTCAAAATATTTCAAAAATGTAAAATGTGTTGTATGGCTTTTTAATGGTGAAAATATTGTAGTATGTTGAATTCTGAGACCGGGGCTTTTTACGGAATCGAAATCGGAGGTCCGGAAGTCATTTAACGATTGAAAATTGAGTTTTTAGCGAAATCTGCGCATTTATGCGCTAACCCCTAGAATTATGCGCTAACCCCCAGCTTTATGCGCTGACCCGGGCGAAATTCCCAGGTTCATGCGCTGACCCCCAAGCTTCATGCGTCGGCGCATGGTCACCAATTTTCCAAAATGTCTGATTTTGTTTTCTTCATAACTTTTGAACCGTAAGTCCGTTTTGACCCCCGTTTGAAGCGTTGGAAAGCTAATGAAAATTTATTTCTATTAAAAATGGTTTGGAGGGTAAAAGATGATTTAATTAATTCGTGTTTTTGAAAAATAGTCGGGTTGTCGGGTTTTTATCGCGTTAAATGCGTGCGGCTGGTGTTTTGCAGTGTGTTGCGCTATTGTTATATAACATTGAGCTTTTATGTGGTGTATATGATGTTGATGCATGATGTTATGATGTGTTGTGGGTAGCCTTTGTGGTGTGAATCCCTTTTGGAAGTAATTGTGATTGTATGATTGTTGTGGTTTGTGGTTTGTGATGAAATGCTTTGTGTATGTGAAATTCAATGGGTGTTATTTGGTGGCCTTATGGCAAGTAAATGCATTGTTTGAATTTCTTTCCAATGCATGAATATTGATGATGAGATAATTCATACTGTTGAATTTTGAATGTATGGAATTGATGAGTTGATGATATATGCATGATTGTGGATGTGTATATGTGTGCATTTTGAATGTCATGAGTCATTGTATGCCAAGCATCATGATATGCATTCTTGTGATGTCCTGAGGGACGAATTGATTCCAGTGGGAATCTGCTATAACATCGTGCGCCTTAAAAATAAGAGGTATGAATCGCCTTAAAAATAAGAGGACCGAAAGTGATGGTTATAGACGATCGTGTGCCCATGTGGGGTGTGAGCGATCGGATCGTACGCCTTAAAAATAAGAGGTATGAATCGCCTTAAAAATAAGTGGACCGAAAGCGATCCATAAACGTCGTGTGCCCGTGTGGGGTGTGAGCGACGGGGAACATCGTATGCCCGACGGGGAGTTACACTAAGTAACGAGCGATGGTTCCAGCAGAGTTCCTGAGTGAACTAGTGATCAGAAATGTTAGAAGTCGGTACCGCATGGCATTTGCATAGAGTCGTTGTGTCGATCTATGTGCATTTGCATAAATCATGGATTGATTATGTGTGACAATTGTGAATGGATGCATTATGTGTGGAAAATCATGATTTGATTGATTATGTGTGAGAATTGTGAATGGATGCATTATGTGTGGAAAATCATGATTTGATTGATTATGTGTGGAAATTGTGCATCGATTTGTTATGTGTTGAGATTGTGATAGCATTGGTAATTTGATGTGAATATGTGATAAATGCATTGGTTGTGGATAATATGTTTTATGCATAGACATATGCTATGTGATGTGTGATGTGTTTCTATATGTGATGACTTGGTATGCCTTATGTGCAAATACGTGATTATGTTGGATAATTGATATAGGTTATGTATTCGTGACATGCTGTATGTATTGGTGGGTGATAAATGTGGTGAGAATAACTATGCATGTGAGTTGTTATGTATTTGCATATTATTATGCACTATGGATTTTAGTTGTTATTTCTCACCCTTCTGCTGTTTTATAATGCTCTATGAGGCATTGCAGATTAGAGTTGCTGGAGGTCTTTTTGTGAAGATTAGCCCTCCGATCTGTTGTCGGTCTTGGTGTCTGCTCTGATACGTAGCACGGGAGTCGGGAAGCGATTATATATATATATATATATATATATATATATATATATATATATATATATATATATATATATACATTTGTTGAATGTATTTTGTAGTACTTTTGCGTATATAGTTGCTGTTCTAAAATGATTTATTTTGTAAAACAAGTCGGTTATGGATCTTTCCGCTTTATTCCATAATTGACCTTTCCTTTTATATGGAAAATGTTTCCCCTTGAGGGTATTCAATTGTTTGTGTTATGTATCAAAAATTATGAGCAGGGATTGTATTTTCTTTCTTTAAATGTGGCATCCTTGTTTCTGTCGAAAAATAAATTTTTAGTTACTCTGATTTATTTATGTATTATTTATTCGCGATGGGAATTGGGGTGTTACACCCCAGATTGGCTGATTATTGTAGATGAGCTGATCATTGCTTCAGCTTGATTGATTCTGGAAATGACTGTTTCATGGTGTTCTTAGAAAGCTTGCCCCAGTCTGTGTCTTGAAAATGATTGTTTTTGCTGTACACTGGGAAAGCTTGCCCCAGTATGAGTCTTGCAAAATCTTCTGTATAAACCAATTCCGAGAAGTCGCCATTAAACCACAAATCTTGAATTGATTCTCAACAGGATATGGAAGGAACTTGCCCCTGATTGGATCACCGACCGAGTTTCTTAACTGTTTGAAAATTCCTTAAGAGGAAAACTAGTTTGCAAGCAAAAGTACTTGTACAAACATGGTAAATGCAAAGTTTATGCAACTTTTGAAATCAATCATTTTTTGAAAGATGCAAAGTATATGAGTCATTAGTCAGAACACGGTGGTTCAAGACATTAAAGTGAAAAGTTTAAGCAAAAGGTGTGATGCCAAAACAAGATGATCCGAAAAGATCTTTTGGAGTCAGTTTACGCAACCTTGCTGTAGTATGCTTTCAAAATAACCTCGCTTCAGTTAGGTCTTTTGAGGGTTATAACATGGCCTGGTTCATGGTTTAAGAAACAAAGGATAAAGTCTCAAAATTTATTTGTGACCCACCCAATCTACGTGATGAACTCCAGTCCTATGCTCAGTTAACTCAAACTACGCACTCAAATTCCCATGAGTTAGGAATTGCACTGATGATAGTAATGATGATGGTTCAAAATTCAATGGACTTGAGATGGCAGTCACTGCTTCTTACAGCATTTTGTCAACTAGTTTTGTCTTTGAGGATTTTGGTAACCTCTTGATTGGTTTTTTTTTATCCCTAATTTTTCCTGAACTGTGTCATATGAGCTTACAGCCAGCGGGATGCCCATATTTTTGCCTAAGTCTCCTTCATAGGTTTTGACTTAGCTGGCTTTTATTTTGATTTTTTCTTTCACTCTTTTTTAGTGACTGCCTGGCTTAATGATTACAGTGAACCATCATCGGTGTTAGACCTAAAAGACATCTTCGACACTTGCTTGCCGCGTGCGAAGGAAAACTGTGAGCGCAACATTTTTTTGAAAGTCGTCTTGCATGAAACTCTTGTAATTGAATGCACAATCCAGTTAACTGAGAACTACCCTGCCCCAAGTTAAGATTGCGGGTTTTTTTGTAAAGAAAATAAACTCCTACTTCAAGGCTCAAAGTGGTTAAAGAGGGGTTATCTTCCTTATGTATCCGGTGTTTGGGAGTTGAAAGAATGCCTTACATCATCAGCAAAGTTTTATTTGAAAGCATACCAACAGCAATTATGAGTATAAAGTATCACCATCCTCCCTCCGATCTTTGCATAATCAAAAGGAAAGTGGAAAAGAGATAAAGTATTTTGCAAAAGAAAGCATAGAGATGTAAACAGCAAACACAAATGAATTGAATCAAAAATTTCAATGCTCATCTCATTAAACTTGAAGGTACAAACATAATTTGAAAGCAAATAGCTATTACAAAATAAGGAAAGTGAAAACAACAAGAAACAAAGGCCTAGTGACTAATCAATCACAAGGATGAGTTGTCCTGTCTTTAAGAAGTAGCTGAGCCGAAGTCGATTGAGGCTTCATTTGGCGTGCCCTGGCAGAGGATTGCTCTGAACATTGGGATTGTCCTTAAAGGAGAGGATATTGTTCCTCATCAGCTCTTGTACTCTAGCCTTCAACGCAAAGCAACTTTCCAAGTTATGGCCTGCACCACCTTGATGGTATTCATAATGAAGATCAGCCCTATAGCCGGCTGGAAGAGGATTTGGAGGAGGAGGTAGAGGCCTTGTGGTAATCAAACCTTGTTGAACCAAGCCAGGATAAAGTTCAGTGTAAGTCATGGGAATAGGATCAAATTGACCCCTATTACGGTACTGGTTTTGTCCAACAGCTAGATGTTGGAGAGCTTGAGCTGGTCGTGGAGCAGCGACCACAAGAGTAACGGCAGCAACAACAGGGTGAATGGTATACTGAGGTTGGGGACGAGGCCTTCTTGCTTCAACCATGACAGCATTAGTCTGTTCTTCCTTCTTCTTCTGAAAATTCCCATAGGATTTCTTCACAGCATTGGAAGATTCAACAGCCTTGGATACTTTTCCCTTCTTAAGACCCTCCTCTAATCTTTGGTCAATAGTAACCAAATCAGTGAAATTGGAGGAAACACTTCCAACCATCTTCTCCCAATAGAATGGGGACAGGGTATCCATGAACATTCCGGTTAACTCTTTCTCAGCCAAAGGAGGTTCAACCTGGGAAGCCAACTCTCTCCAGCGCTGGGCATACTTCTTGAAAGACTCTTTATCACTCTGAGACATGTTTTGCAGTTGACGACGATTAGGAGCCATGTCAAGGTTATACTTATACTGCTTCATGAAGGCACTTGTGAGGTCTTGGAAGCTATGGATAGAGTTTTGCTCGAGACCCATGTACCATTTGAGTGATGCTCCACTCAAGCTGTCCTGAAAACAATGGATAAGCAACTTCTGATTCTTGGCATGAGCAGTCATCCTGCGAAGATACATGACCAAATGAGCTCTTGGGCAAGAATGACCCTTGTACTTCACAAAATCTGGAGTTATGAACTTAGCAGGTATAACAAGGTCTGATACTAAGCACATGTTGTCTGCATCCACATTAAAGAAATCAGTACCCTCAACGGCTTTGAGTCTCTTCTCTATGCTCTGAAACTGCTCTCGGACAACTTCAGGTTCAACAAAGTCTTCACGGTCTTCACCTTGAGCACTGGCAGCATTGTACTTATAGAGGGGATTCTCAAAGGGAGCTCGAGTAGTATGAACTATAGGTTGAGGCTCGACGAAAACAAGAGCTTGAAACACTGGTCCAGCAGTCTAACCAATCATAGCAGTAGATTCAAGAGGTGGAGAATAGTTGTGTGGCAGACCAAACTCAGGCCAAGTTGAAGGCGGCATCTGAACTGGGGGAGGATCAGCGCTTGAAACTTCCTGGATGACAGTCCTTTGGGGTGGCTCTCCCCTAGCAATCAAAACTTGGAGCATCGTAGTGAGTTTAGTCATGCTCGACTTAAGGTCATCGATCTCCATTTGGATCTCAGCATTGTGTACGTCTTGCTTTAACATCTTGCGTCTGTAATTAGCTCTAGTCCGGTATCGTTGTTGAGGAATCAACTTGACGACTCACAGATGACACTGGAAGATAGAGACCACTGGAAATGAGTGGCAGAGTAAACAGACGCATGCAATGAATCATGCAAAGATGCAAATGATATGCAATGCAATGCAAACAGGATGCAAAACACATGCAACAGGACCAAGGGTTCGAGATCACAACATGGAGTCTGGGTAAAGAACCAAACCAAGGGTGTGTACTAGGGTTCTTGTATCTGCAGAGCAAGGTTCTAAAGAGTTCCCAGAGTTGACAACCCATCTTTTAGATTTTATCGACTTCCCAATTGCTCGGTAATCAATAAAATTCTCAAGAGAGTCTCGTCTGAGTGTAGTATCGCGTAGCAACCATTTAGGATTACTCCCTCATAGTTATCGCACTACGTTTAAAATAAGCCAGGTGGGGTAAAGGGTAACTAATGGTCATCAGTATCTCTGGCTCCTAGGTCGAAAGTAGTAACGCATTCACGATTGCTCGTTCAACATATACCACTTCCGAGAGGGCCTCAACTGAGTGTGGACTTCAAGTTCCCTCCTTTGGGATTTCTCCCTCGAAGTTCCCTTGACTATGTCCACAGTTCCTAAACATATGTATTCTCTCAAGTTCGGGTTAGGATTTATCTCACTCATAGATACCATGTCAACCCAAATCAAACAGAAAAATGTCAAGCAAGAACAGATATACAGATATATAAGCAAATATGACATACATAAGCATATACAAGTAAATAAGCAAACATGAATAACATAAAAACAAGATAGGCTTAACCCTCTTAGGAAGGGACCAGCAATAGGTCTAACTATCCCCAGTGAAGTCGCCATTTCTGTTGCGGTGAAAATTGGATAACAAATTATTAATTAATTTGCATCGTTTTCTTTTACAACTGACTTTGATTTATCCAAAAGAAAGGTTCAAGATCGTTAGAAAGACCTAAGGGAAAGAGATTTGAGGTTCGGGGGTTGATTATATTAAGGGAAGGTATTAGCACCCTTAATATCCGTAGTACTCTACGGTAACCTCTTGTTAGTATTTGTGTTATGTTAAAGTTGCTTGCTAAGGGAAATGTGCTAAGGTAAATATGATTGTTTTATTGACTTATGAGTCAACTGAGGAGAACTTTCCTTTGGAATAGTATCGAGGATGTCAAATGAAACAGGCAACCAGAATAGTAGTCCACAAGACTTTATCAGAAAATATTTACAAGTCTCATTAAAGAGAGAAATGAAAAAGTTAGTATTCAAATAACTTAAAATTGAAATGAAGTAGAAGTAGTCTCGTCCTAGTCATGATTTAATCGAGAAATTGATAATCAATGATTCTTGACTTTCATCGACTAAAAGTAAATGAAACTGAAATAAAGAGAAAGCGGTCTCATATTGATCAAAGTTTTGTTGATTCAATGAAGTCAACCAAACCATGAAGTTTGTTATGTCATCGACCAAAATAAAGATAATGAAACCGGAATGAAAAAAATAAAGTTGGTCTCGTCTTAATTAAGATTTAAATCGATAAATCGATAGTCTTAGATTTTTGACTTTCATCGACCAATAAAAATAAGTAAAAAGTGGCCTCATATTTATCAAGACTTTATTGATTTGAAATAATCAAAGTCAAGATTTGTGCAATGTCATCGGCCTAAAGTAAAGAAAATGGACTCGAAATGAAGAATAAAGTTAGTCTCGTCTTGATCAAGATTTAATCAGAGGATCGATAATCTTTTGATATTCGACTTTCATTGACCAACAAAAATAAAGAAATGAGCCTCATACATATCAAGACTTTTTAGTCATTTTGCATAAATCAACTAAGTCATGATTTTGTAATATCATTGGCCCTAAAAATAGAAATAAAGATCGTAAGCGAAAAATAAAAATCAAAACAAAATTCGAAATAAAAAGTTATGAATCCAAGAAATAACATGATAAATTAAAACTAAAAAATTCAAAGTGCTCCTAAAATAAAAACTAGAGAAACAAAATTAAGAAATAAATGGAAAATAAAATAAAAATAGTATGAAATAATAAAAGGGTGGTGATGAAGCATGTTTTTTGTCTTTTTGAATTTTTATCTTATCTTTTAAACATCATTCATAATAAAACCAAACAAAAATTATAGGATATTACAATACTTTTTCCAGAAAAATATTAACATGCTAATGAACTTGATAACAACATAGATAAATGATCATGTTGCTTTGAAAACGGAGAAATAAAAGAGGTGAATGTTACCTAGTGGAGACGGTCCACTGCCTCTTCAATGACACGAGTTATGGAAAAATGAAGACGAGCCTTCTCTCCAGAAAATTTGCAAGAATAATTGAGGGATAAAATTAAGAGAGTATTCAGCCTTTGTGCGGGGTGAATCTGGTGTGTCAAATGAGAGAAAGAGAGATCTTATTTATAGTGTGAATAAAGTGGGAGTGTTGATGTGGCAATCCATGTGACTTTATGAGAATGATTCTTGGCCATTGATAAGTGAAGTGTAAGAATGTTTTTTGGCCATTGATAAATCCAAGTTGGCAATCCATGTGACTTTATGAGAATGATTATTGGCCATTGATAAGTGAAGTGTAAGAATGCTTTTTGGCCATTGATAAATCCAAGTTGGCAATCCATGTGAAGTGTTTGTATTGTAGTGGTCCCCACCATTTTTCCCTTTATGAAGATAAACAAAATAAAAGTAATAATAATAATAATAATAATAATAATAATAATAAAAATAATAAAGCTTAGTAATAATAAAACAAATAATAATAATAAAAAACTAATAATAATAAAATTAATAATAATAATAATACTAATAATAATAAAGAAATATTAATAATAAAACTAATAATAATAAATAAAAGCTAATAATAATAAAATTAATAATAATAATAATAATAATAATAATAAAAGAAATAGTAATAATACATCTAAAAATAATAAAAAAAGATAAAACAAATTAAATTCTAATGAAAAATGCATGATTATTGATTAATGGACTATTTGACTAAAAATTACGAAAATGGTTGACTTAAAATGGTTGACTTAAAATTTAAGGTTTAAATGTTAAGTCAATGGCTCGGGATGTAGTTATTCAAGCATATTTCTATATATTGAACGAATAAATGAATTTCAATATTTCATAGATACTCACAAAGGACTTTTGAGGAAAAAATATCCCCCAATGAGTGACAAGTTGTTGTTGATAAAGCATAACAAGAGATTCATAGATTGGTTTAATAAAAATGTATCTAATGATCGTAGTGCATCCGACATACTTAAATGGTTGTCGTACCAGTCAAAATTTTGTGTCATTACTTGGACTGCATAGGACATTGGTCATTATACCTTTTATACAAAATCAAAAGATGATCATAGTAAAATGCAAAATAATGGGGTTATGGTTGAAGTCGAATCAATGTATTTATCTAGTTCGAAAGATAAGAATCATGTATTGGCAACTACCGCGTTTTATGGTGTCATTGATGAGATTTAGGAGA
Source organism: Lathyrus tuberosus (assembly GCA_022829125.1). Lineage (NCBI taxonomy): Eukaryota > Viridiplantae > Streptophyta > Magnoliopsida > Fabales > Fabaceae > Lathyrus > Lathyrus tuberosus. The sequence continues at coordinate 2,518,363 of JALAZF010000061.1, read as the reverse complement.
TTGATTAAGTTATTTTCAAAGTGGCTTCATTTAAATGCAAAGGGGTTCCCAATAATAGTAATGGTGTACACATTGATGACTTAGGATTCACACAGGTCGACCTTGACAAGGCATCTTTTATGACCGAACCATTCATCATGGCTTCTCAAGCAAAACAAGTTTTATATGTTACCGACCTATCGGACATCTTGGGGAAATGGTCAATCGTTCTCCAAGGAAAACACATTCCTCTTAGCGATGGAAATCTTGATATTCCGTCCACACCTTCTTACACAACACAAGTCCCTAGCTCATATGATAAAGTTGATGGAGATGCCGTGCACGCTATTCGAATCGATAATGAAGAAGGTATATGGGAAAATTAACAACTACGTAATTTATTCTTTATTCATAATATATTAGCTGTATGTTATAGTTTTTAAATATTTTTACTAACAAGTATAATTATTTGAAATCATAGGTCTTTAGAGTCAATACACCAAGATACAAGAAACCAAAACATGAGGTTACAATTATGTGATGTTATGTAATGTGTAAACTGTAAGTAGTTTGTTTTGATAAATTGTAAGATATTTGTTACAATTGAATATGATACAATTATATGATATTATGAATATGATACAATTAATATTATTATGATTACTTTATCACAAATGTTAGTTGTATGTTCTGTTGTGATATGGTGAACAATAATACAGGTTAAAAAATGGGATTAATTATAAAATCAGTAATTCTTTTCTTAATTCTGCAGAATATGTAACAAAAGTTATATATCATAACCGTAATAATATCTTGTGATTTAACAACGGTTATATTACACAACCGTTATAATATCTCGTACGCTGTCCAGAAAAAAATAAATATCAAAACAGCGCAGTTGGGAATCGAACCTAGGACAATTACTTTATCACAACGGTTGTTTGTATAAACGTTGTGATAGGTAGCACTCTTTCCAGTTTAATACAACGGTTACTGGTCCGTGATTGTAAGTATCATATATACAATGACACTCTACATAACAACGCCTGTGCACGCGTGATTACATACATTTCCCAACCGTTGTTAAATGAGTTTTCCGTAGTAGTGATTATGTCATTTGAACGGTAAAATATATTTTGGCATTAATTTGAAAAAATATTTTTTTTTGAAATTAAATTTTCAAATACTATAATTTAAAAGAAAAAGTTGTTATGCATATATCTATTACTATTTATAAAGGGGATACAAAATAGGTTGTATTATTTTTTTCCAAAAATAAACTTTATTCTTTTTCTTAAAAAAAATATAATTAAAAAAATTATGTGGTTATTAACTTGCATTGGTAACCAATTAGGATTTGAGAATTAATAACTTCCCCTTTTCAAAAATTACAACATATGCTGTGGCTTTTCTATAGCTTCCTCTCCCATTTAACCAATTTCTAAACATTAGAAGAACTATTGCCTCACTTTTCTAATTTCTATTCAATATCTTCTCTTATAACTTCTGTTTCATTTCTAAACATTAGTTTCTCTCATTCAAAACACAATTAAAAAACTAGAAAAGAAAGATTGTGACGATCTCGTGACATTAATTCATCAAGCCACCGCAACGTGGAGGTTTCATATTGTATGTCTTTTTCTTTCTTCCATTTTGTTCTGTCGATAGAAAAATGGTCATTTACTGTATTTTTAGAGTTACGTATAATGTGTATATTAAATTTTCATATCATTTAGTTTACAACAACTGCTGTAAATATTAGAATAATGCTTGCTATTATATCACCCACAAATGTCACATATTCCATAAAGAGGAAAGAAAGATTATTCTTGAATATAATTGGCATCTCTCATGTTCTTTTTTATCAATGAAACAACTACGAAACTATTCTTTTTTATCTAACTTTTAATTTTATCGAAGAAAATATGTTTCTTTTTTTTTAATTACTTTCTTATTTATATATGAATTTTATTAAAATTTAATGCTTAATTATTCTGTTATTTATTGGCAAGCATGAATTTGATTTTAAAAGAAGATTTACACGCTCATTGTGTAAAAGATATGGTGGGATTGTCATTACTGAATATAATGAAGAAGAAAATATAAAAAAGTTTATTTATCTTATTATATTTTTATTTTTGTGAATTTGTTAATCAATATCTATCTATACCTATAACTATATTTTTAAAAGATTCTATACCTATAACTATATTTTTATATTTAAAAGATTCTATTTTGTTAATCAATATCTATCTATACCTATGGCTCATTTTTTTCTCCCCAAAATTTTCCTTGAAAAAATATATATATATTTATTTTATTTTCTTTGCCACTATTTTTAAGCTTATTTGTTAAAAATGTAAGTTACATGGAAATTTAAAGTTAATTGAGATGTTAAACGGTTATCAATTTAGTGATTTATTTATATGTATGGTATTGTTTTTTCTAATCATCAAAAGAATGATATAAGAACAGATTTTAAACTTATTTTTCTCTCATTTATTCTCTATATTATTTTGTCTCTCATTTTTTTTTATGTATTATTCTATCGCAATTTCTTTTTATATTGGTCTCTTCTTTCATTTTTTTTTGTTTCTAGATATTTATAACAATAAAAATTAAAAATATAAAAGCTTTGAATAATAATTAATCTTCATGTCACAAAGTAGTTAACTTCTTTTGTTGGTTACGAAGTAGTTAATTTCTTTTGGTGATCAGTATTCTATTAAAATGTTTATTGTTTTCTTTTATTTGAAAGTTATTAGGGTAATAATTAGTCTTTTTATTTTTATGGATTGCAATAGGATGAGGAGGGGATGAAATGCAATGAAAATTGAAGTGTAAAGTTGGAGAAATGAAAGGTGACATTATTTAGTGTTGATGTTGTGAGTAGGAGTTCAGACATCTGGTTGTATGCAAAATCATTAGCAAGACATTATTTCTTTTCATACCAGAAAATTCTAACCAATTGCACGATTTAGGTTGATTTTAGTAGTTTGTACTTTGTCAAAGTCTCTATTTTCATATTTCATGCATTTTGATAATTGAACGTAATGAAAAATGTTTTTGGGTCTCTATGAGAAGGAACAATGCTTCTATTGATTAAATTATTGTGCTTTATTAGTTTTATTGACTAAGTTAATTTATTCTACATTTGTTTCATTAATAACTCTGTTATAGGTGATGTTTTAGAAATTAAAAAAATCTCATAATTTTAATCAAGAAAGTAAGGCTCTATGAAATTGATAGTCTTAGAAATTGAAAACTTTGACACTAATCTAGAATTTATATGCACGGGGAGAGACATAGTTGTATAATATCTTATATGCTTGAGATAAAACAGATAAACCAACATTAAAAAGTACATCATAAAGTTTACACACAAAAAATATCCATTTAGAATTTGACCTGTGTGCACACTAAAAAAAGTAGATAAACGGGCACGAGAATGAAAAAATGAAAAATCTTAATTAAGGCGCTACCATATTTTAATGAAAAAATAAAAAAAAGTAGACAAAACACGCATTCAACAACGCCATGGTCACCACGGTTTTTCCCTACACTGTGGTGACATATCTTAATTAAGGCGCTACCATATTTATTTTGTTTTTTGATTAAAAATGATTTGTATATAACAGCAGTTACAGAACCAACCGTTGTGATACACTCAAACTTTCGTCGGTTCGAACCTCAACGCCGTAAAATATTTTATTCCTTTAACGTTAAGGCGCACCTTTTCTTTTTTATTTATTTTAAAATTCACAAATAAAAGGGTTATCACTACGATTCTTCTGTTTAACCATAGTGATATATATATATATATATATATATATATATATATATATATATATATATATATATATATATATATATATATATATATATACTTATTTATACGGTTGGTATTGTTAACCGTTGTGAAATAGTTTACCCATATATAAGTAAATTAACTGTCACTTATTGACAGTAGCGTCGTTGCCTTCACAATGAAACTCTAGAACCCATTTTTTCTCTTCGTTTTCACCATTAGTCGTGAATCTTGTGCTTCATACATTAAGGTAATATTCTTCTTTCATCTATGGTTAGATATTTCTCATTATCTCATTTGTTGCATGTGGTTTTTGTTGATTGTTCTCATTTTTTCAGATTCGTTTTCACTACCTTAACCAAGACCATACTTTGGAAACTTCATAATGTTTGTGTAGCTATGGAAAAAAGTACAAGAAGCATGAAGCATTGATGGAAACTTCATCCACCTTATACTTTTTTTTCATAGCTTCACGAACAAGATGTTAGTAAATGAAGAAACAACAGTGTCGGCAACTTCATCTAGTTTTAGAAACAATGAAAAGAAATATAAGAAGTATGAAGCTTTTGTGTAAGCTTCTTCCTCCTTGTATTTTTTTCATTGCTTCCCAAACTAGATGAACATTATAATTGATTTCTGTTCCGCGATTAGTTTCATTAAAATGTGCGTTATTCCTATTCCTCTCTTTACTCTTCACTGAATTATGGTTTTAGGGTTTGGTTTCAACTGAGGATGCTCATTTTTGAAGTTTGATGTGTTTCCTTACAGGTTAAGGGGATGATACATGGTGATGATGTTGGTTGTAGCAAGCGTATTATATGAGTTTATAATATATGGATCTAGTATATAATGTTGTTTGAGTTTATTATATTCTAGGTAGATTATTTGTTTCACTAACCCTCACTTAAAATACATTCATTTAATTTGACATAGATACTTATAATCTGCAAATTAAGTTGTATTTGAAAACCAACTTATATGAATCAATGTTTGAGAATTGCATCTCTCTCATCGTTCATCTCACGTTGTTTAATATATATATTATGGTATAATGATATGGCTCCTTAGATGCATCGCTATCTTCCATTATAGTTAAATTTCATTAACAATAAATTATTAGTTAACCTGCCTCTCCATCAACACTTATAATCGTAAAACTTCCGATTATAAAAATTATGATGATAAGTGATGATGATGAGGCAGATTATCCAATTTCTCGTTCTTATGGAAATTTAACTATAATCGAAGATAGCGATATATCGAAGGAGTCAGATCAATAAACCACAATATATGTGTAAAACAACGTGAAATGCACGATGAGACGAATGCAATTAGAAAACATTGGTTTGTTTAAGTTGGTTTTCAAGAATAGTTTAATTTACAGATTATAGACTTCTTCATCAAATTGAATCCATGTATATTTCTTTAGTGAGGTGTTTGGAAAATAAGCAATCTACATTTAATATAATAAACTCAGGATACTTACAATAACGGTTATTTATTGTAACCGAAATCAAAGATAATAAAATAAACTTTGGGAACTTTCAACAACGGTTATCTATTGTAACCGAGATCATAGATAATTTATATTTTACATATTTTGCTGCTGATGGGTTTCGAACCCAGTAACTAAGTCACTACGCCAAAAATATGTTTAGACGGCACCTAAAAGACAGCGCTTTTATACAAAAGCGCTGCTAAAAAGAATAAAAAAATTTCGCTAAAAAAAAGCGCCTTAAAAGAAAGGCTTTAGAAAGCGCTTTTCAAAAGCGCTGTAAAAGACTGCCACCTTAGACCACCTTAGAAAGCGTTTTCCAAAAAGCACTGCTATAGGTATTACTTTAGAGAGCGCTTTTAAAAAGCGCTGTCTAAAGGCCACCTTAGAAAGCGCTTTCAGTAAGCGCTCTTATAGGGATCTAATTATTTTCACTTTAGAAAGCGCTTTCTAAGGAAAAGCGCCCTCTAAAATCCTTTACTAATTAAAATATAAAACAATTCTAAACATTTTCAGAGACACTTCTATTCATTTTCTCTCTCGACCGTTTCTCTAAACCCTTGCCGTCGTTCTTGCATTGCCATTGCCTTCGTTCTTGCATTGCCATTGCCGTCACCATTGTCGTCACCGTTGTCATCATTGTTGTATTCCATTCGTGAAAACGTTGTTGTTGTTGTTGTTCTTATTCTCTTATCCTCTGAAAATGAATAAGGTACGTTGTTACTCTTTAATTATTCATTTCTCTGTTTTTAATTTTTGTTTTTGATTTGATTTTTATGCTGAAAAAGTTTTCACGATGAGGATAAAAGCTCCCTCTTTTATTGTTGCAGAATCGAACCTATTTTTTGCTTTTATTTTTCATGTATATTTGGCAAAGTATCAATCCTTAATCTTTCATCTCTTATTTTTACAAATGTCCCTCTTTTTTTATAATAAGCTCATTGTGTTATGCATTCATGATACAACCTAGTTTTGTGGAAGGTATTTTCATAAGGAAACTAATATTAAAGTATCTTCACAACGGTGACTATTATTGAAAAGATACTTCATGATACAACCTAGTTTTGTGGAAGGTTACTTTTAAATAATTTCTACTGTATATTTGGCAAAGTTGATTAGTATAAACAACCTCGTATTGATTGAAATTGTATTTCGCTAGTTGTGTTGTACTGTTTTTCCAATTGATTGTGTTTGGTCTATCCTTTTTTTCCAAGTTCATTTCTTTTATTTTCTAGAACTTGTGACTTTTTGTTATAAGTTAATTTTCTACTTTATACTTATTGAGGAGAGAATTTTTTTAATACTTTAAATTATAATTTTTCGTGGTTTTTAAAGTTATATTATAAGTCAATGAGCCTATATTAATGGTTGTCTCTCACCTTTCTTCTTGTATTTTGATCTGTTCTCTAAACTTAGTGATTCTAAAGTATTTATTTTGCTCTTGAGTACTTGGAATATGTAGGTGTTTACCTCTAATTGTTGCTTGTTTGTGATTACATGTTGCCACTTATCAAGTTATGACTCATAATTGGTCAATTAATGATATTTCATTTTATGATACGTGTATAGGGGTTACTTGTCCCAAAATGTTTGAGAGGTTGGTAAGCGATGCAGAGAAACAGTTGTATAATGGTTGCACCAAATTTACAAGATTGTCTGCGGTATTAAAGTTGTACAACTTAAAGGCGGGCAATGGATGGTCGGATAAAAGTTTCACAGAATTATTGACCATTATGAAAGATATGCTTCCAGAGGATAATGCTCTTCCCAATCGAACATATGAGGCCAAAAAGATGTTGTGCTCTATTGGCATGAGCTATGATAAGATACATGTCTGTCCAAACAATTGCGTATTGTTTCGAAATGAGTATGCATCGTTAAATGAGTGTCCTAAATGCGGTGTCTCTCGATATAAGAAAAAGTTGTCTCCAGCAAAAGTCTTATGGTATTTTCCTATAATTCCGAGATTTAGACACATGTTTCGTAGTGAGACCGATTCAAGACACTTGACTTGGCATGCAGATGAAAGAATTATTGATGGAAAGTTTCGACATCCGGCAGATTCACCACAGTGGATGAAAATTGATGATGATTATCCTGAATTTGGAAAAGAAGCAAGAAACCTTCGCTTGGCATTATCTACGGATGGAATGAACCCACACGGTATTCAAAGTATCTCACATAGCACTTGGCCTGTGATCATAATGATTTATAACCTCCCTTCATGGCTATGTATGAAGCGTAAGTACATGATGTTATCTATGTTAATTTCTGGGCCTAGACAACCAGGGAATGACATAGACGTATACTTGGCACCCTTAATCGAAGATTTAAAATTTTTGTGGGAGAACGGTGTGGAGGTTTATGATGGGTATAGGAAAGAAAGTTTCAACTTGAGGGCGATGTTGTTTGGCACAATTAATGATTTTCCAGCATACGGAAATCTATCAGGGTACAGCATAAAAGGTCAATGTGCGTGTCCTATTTGTGAAGATAAAACAGATTGGACGCGATTGGAGTTTGGTCAGAAGAATGTCTTTCCCGGTCATCGTAGATTCTTAAATTCTAATCATCACTATCGTGGGTGGAGAAAAGCATTTAATGGAGAGCCAGAACATGGTAGAGCTCCAACTATATTGACAGGTGATCAAATTTTTGAAAAAGTGAAAGATGTGAGAACTCAGTTTGGAAAACCTTTTGCACATACACTTGTCAAGAGTGGGTGGAAGAAGAGGTCAATTTTTTTTGAACTGCCATATTGGAAGTCGTTGTATGTAAGACATTTTCTCGATGTTATGCATATTGAAAAAAATGTATTTGACAGTGTTATTGGTACGTTACTCAATATACCAGGAAAGTCTAAGGATGGCCTTAAAGCAAGAAAAGACTTGGTACATATGGGGATAAGAACTGAATTAGGACCCTTGAAGAAAGGAAAACGAACATATCTACCACCTGCTGCGTATACTCTATCTAGAAAGGAGAAAAAAGTATTGTGTAAGTTTCTAAGTGAAGTTAAAGTTCCAGAAGGATACTCTTCAGATATTAGAAGACTTGTGTCTATGAAAGACCTCAAGTTAAAGAGTTTAAAGATGCATGACTGCCATGTTATAATGGAACATTTTCTACCAATAGGTATACGTTCTATTCTGCCAGAAAAAGTAAGAAGCGCAATAACTAAATTGTATTTTTTCTTCAAGTCAATTTGCAGTAAGGTGATCGATCCTGCGATCTTACCAACATTGCAAAAAGAAATAGTTATTACTTTGTGTGATCTTGAAATGTATTTTCCTCCCTCGTTTTTTGACATAATGGTTCATCTAGTTGTTCATCTGGTGAAAGAGACACAATTGTGTGGACCGGCTTATATGAGATGGATGTACCCTGCTGAACGTTATATGAAAATATTAAAAAGGTATGTGAAAAACTGAAGTCGACCAGAGGGTTGTATTGCCGAATGATACATTGTTGAAGAAGCGGTTGAGTTTTGTACTGAATATCTGTCCAATGTACAATCAATTGGACTCCCCAAATCTCATATTGTCAAAAAAAAAGAAGGAAAAAAGTTAATTGGAAATAAAGTTGTGACATTATCAAGGGTCGAACGGGATCAAGTGCATTTGTATGTTCTGCACAATGAGAATGAGGTTGAGCCGTATGTTGAAATGCACAAGGATGTTCTCCGAGGTTTAAATCCGAATAGAAATGAGAATTGGATAGTACGAGAGCACAATCGAAGTTTCATACCTTGGTTTAAGGATCATATTTATTGAAAGTATTATTCAGACCGCGCTTCAATAACAGAAAGGTTGAGATGTTTAGCATATGGTCCAAGTATGGTCGTATTTTCTTATAGCGCATACGCAATTAATGGATACACATTTTATACCAAAGAACAAGATGATAAAAGTACTATGCAAAATAGTGGTGTCACCGTGGTAGCTGAAGCAATGCACATTTCAAGTGTGAAAGACTTAAACCCCAAATTTACAAATCTGTCATATTTTGGGGTTATCGAGCGCATTTGGGTGTTTGATTATGAGAAGTTTCAGATTCCTATATTTCGTTGCAAGTGGGTTGAAAATAATAATGGCGTACGAATGGATAAGTCAGGATTTTTGCAAGTGGATCTTAATAGGGTGGGGTACAAAGATGAGCCTTTTATTCTAGCCTCTCAAGCTAAACAAGTGTTCTATGTCACTGATCCGACAAGTACAAAATGGTCTATAGTGCTTTTATCTAACAAAGTAATTGATGAAAACGTTGGAGATCAAGGTGATATTGATGTTGATATTGAATCATTTACTAGAAATGATCAAGATGAAAATATTATAGCGAATGAATCATATACTAGAAATGATCATAATGAGGGTATTTGGATCAATCCAACCGTCCGTGTTGTTAAGAGACGGGTAGAACATACTCCAAACAAGAAAAGAAAGAGACGTTAGTGAAAAAGGTACTAGTTGTAAAATTATAGCTTATATCATTCAATATAGCTTATATCATTCAATGGATTAGGATTATGTATTTTTATATTTGTCATTTAATTTCTATTTTTTTCTTTCTTACAGGTCAAATGTCTAGCAACCAGGAAGATACGCACGAGTAGCACGAGCTAGAGCAACCAATATTATATGGGTCACAGTGGAGGTATATTAATTTTCACAATATTGCTTATTAGTGATGCCACTTGATAACACAAAACATCTATATATTATTTCTTATTTGTTTGTCTATGTGTAGTGCCCTCGTCAGCGTAATGGCATAGACTGCGGGTACTTCGTTTTGAGGTTCATGAGAGAAATCCTTCAAATGGGACAATTGGAGATTCCTATTACGGTATGCATGGTTTTATAACTTAGGATTTATTTTAATATTTATCGGATATGTCATATAATTTATTACTTTCAACTAAATAATGCGTATTTTGTTTTGTTATGTAGTATTTCGATGATATGGCGTGTCCTTATTACACGAGGAAACAATTGCAAGATACTAAGGAGGAATTGTACGAATTTTTTATTGCAAGAAGAATTCTTTCTTGAATGTATAGTTTTGTGAATATAAATTCTAGTTTATTGAAATGTAAATTCTTTACAGGTTTGAAACCATACAATAGAATTTGTGCGAATTCTGCATGTAAATTCTAGTTTATTGAAATGTACAAATTCTAGTTTATAGAATTTGTGCGAATTCTGCATTAATGTAAATTCTAGTTTTGAAATATAATTTGTTGATGGAAATGCGTATCCATACTGGTTTATTGAAATGTGAATTATACAGGTTTATGGAAATGTGAATTATACAGGTTTCTGCATAAAAAAATGGTTAAAATCGGATTTTTAAAAAAAATCTTCAAAATTATACAAAAACAAAAGACAGCGCTTTTGAGAAAAAAGCGTTGTCTAAAGGTATATAAAAAAATCATTATACGTATACATTAGACAGCGCTGTCTAAAGTCCCCCTTTATAGAACGCTTTTGAAGAAAAAAACGCTCTCTAAAGTATATAAAAAAATTCTTTAAAATTTTAAACGTATACATTAGACAGCGCTTTTAAAAGCGCTGTATAAAGTCCCCTTTTAGAGAGCTCTTTTTCATAAATAAAAAAGTGTTGTCTTTACCTACGACAGCGCAGGCTTAGACAGCGCTTTTAAGCGCTGTCATAGGCCAAAAAAAGCGCCCTCTTTTCCCTTGTTTGGCGTAGTGAGTGTATGTATCACAACGGTTTATTATCATAACCGTTGTGATAAATGGCGCGCGTCCTGCCTTTCAATAACGGTTTCCAGACCGTTGTAGAAACAACGAACTTACAACGACACTCTACTTAATAATGGTATGTCAAGCGTGATGGTACCCCTTTTCAAACCGTTGTGAAAGGGGTTTTCCGTAGTAGTGAATGAATGAAAGCATGTAGCATAGATTTCAGAAAGTTATTCATATCATATGCGTATGATAGTATTAATGATGATTGAATTTGAAAGAAAATGTTCTTTCAATTTGTCTATCATTGTATACATATAATTATTAGATTACAATTATTTATAATGTTTTGTAAACTCTGTTGCTGTGAATTTATTGTTCTTTTGGAATATAATTAATTTTCAAACACACATTACAAATGGTTTGATTCTAAAGTTTTCTAGTTTAATTTTCAAAAATTAATTTGCGAATAATTGTGTTGTGTTAAGTAAATCAGTGGAAAGATAAATTGAAATTGAAAATTAAAAATTAAAAATTAAAAATTTTTAAAGTATGAATTTGTTGATTATTACAGTAGTCAAATACATTAAATTTTGTAATTTCAAATTATACAAATTCAATTGTGTAATTTCAAATTATAGAAATTCAATTGTGTAATTTACTATTATAATTATACTGCTTAATGGATATAGAATTTGTTAATCACCAAAGTGGTCAAATTAATAAAAGTTTACAATTGAATTTTTTGATTATGAACTTAAATTATTATTTTATTTTGAAGTGAAAAGAGTACCGTATAATTTGGAATTATTTGAGTTATAAATTTGTTAATCACAAAAGCGATCAAATTAATTAATGTTTATGATTCTAAATTATGCAATAGAGCTTGATTCAGATGTTATGTGAATAACATGTTTGTGTTCAATGAAATTTATTATTATAAGATATATATAGATCATCCAAAGATGGATCATGACTTATAATTAATAAAATTAAGGTAAATGTTGACACACTTGTTGCTAGTATATCCAAAGATATACATGCATGTTTTAAGTAATTTTACTGTCCAATAAAGTATGTTTATTTAGCACCATTAGAATTTATTGGAATGTATATAAGTTTTTACCAAAAGGTGAACTTTGATACATGTTTAAACATGATTAGTTTGAATCCATGAAAGATAATCAAAGCATTAACGTTTGAGCATGTTTTAAATATTTGCGGTTACTAGTTTGGAGTTGATAATGAATAAGAAACTTGCAGTCCTTATAGAGGACAATACATAAGAGAAATGTCTCTCTTAGAGACATAGGAAATGTCTAACATGTTGTCTTTGTAATTTTCTAGAAAAGACAATATCTAGGTCCATTTGCAAATTGTCTTGAAAGTTATGGTAAATGTGAACAATATCATATGCCTGACACAGTGTTGTTGAAAAACAAAATGTACTCTCACGAACATGATCAAGTCAAAATGTTAAATTATATTAATGTATCATTATCATTGTGGACATACACATTATGGACTGCTGCGTGTTTGCTTCAATAGGATTCCTAGGAAGAAAATTCCTAAAACTCCTTATAAGTTGTGGACAGGAAGGAAGCATAGTTTAAAGTATGTTCATGCTTAAGACTATCAAGAAAAAGTAAAGGTGTATAATCCACATCAAAATGATATAGATTTTATTGTCCTAGTCATAGTTTAAGAACAATCGAGTATGGTAATGCTCGATTTATTGAAAATCATCTGTTTCGTGGGACTGGGAAATCACATAAAGTGGATATTATGGAGACTTATGGAGAATCTTCTTGAAGTGGATCCAGTCACTTGAGCATTTATTAGGATCCACTCACATTCATACAAGTCATGAAAAGCTGCAAAGAAGGTTCTTTGGTACTTACAAGGCACCAAAAAGTACATGCTCACATATAGAAGGTCAATTCACCTTGAAGTGGTTGACTACTCGGATTTAAACTTTGTAGAATGTGTGGACTGAAGGAAATACACATTTAAGAATGTTTTCTCCTTACTAGAGGAGAAATATTATTGAAAAGTTGAATTTGTGGCATGTTTTAAAGCCACAGTTCAATTATTTTGGTTGCAGAATTTTACTTTAAGGCTTGATAGTGTCGAGAGTATACACTACTAAAAAACGCGTAAACAACGACGCCATGCTCACAACGCTTCATTCCTACACTGTTGTGACATATCTAAACTAAGGCGCGGTTATATTTTATTTGTTTATCATATAAAACTTATCTGTATATAACAACGGTTGATAAACCAACCGTGGTGATTATCTGTATATAACAACGGTTGATAAATCAACCGTGGTGATACCTTCAAGCTTTCATGTGTTCGAACCTCAGCGCATTCATATATATTATTCCTTTTATGTTAATGCGCGCCTTTACTTTTTTATTTACTTTTAATTAAAAAAATTAAAAGTTATAACTACGGTTGTTTATATACACCGTTGTGATATATTTTGTATTTTTTTTTTATTTTTAATTCTAAAAATAAATCTGGCGCTTTAATATGAAATTTCATTATGTAAATAATATATCATAACGGTGTAAATTCTTGACCGTCGCAGTAGTGTTTCAATAGTCTCCAAACTAGCTAGTCTCATTGTCTCTTCAGTATCCTTTTTTCCATTGAAAATAGAAACCAGACGAAACGTTACACGATTTCAACCCTAAACCCTAACCTTCAATACTGTGAAACAATACACGATTCCACCAAAGCTTATATCATCAGTATCCATTTGTTGTCATTTTCGTCATCATCGTCACGATAGTGAAGAAAATAGAAGATTACGCACATACCAACACCGTCGTCATCATCTTCACCGTCGAGAAAGAAGATAACAACAACATCGTCGTTGTCGTAAGGAAGGAAGACAACAACAACACCAACACCAACATCGTTTACTTCATCGTCATGTTTAGGGTACGTAAAATATTTTCCCCATGCATCTACAGCAAACTCGTTTGCCATTGTTGTTCATGTTGTTGTTGTTGTTTTTGAACTTAGATGTCGACCTTGTCGAGTTCTTCATCAAAAACTAGCTAAGAAACTCAAACAAATGAAAGGTTAGCCAATGAAACTCAAACAGCTGAAAGTCAAACGAAAAGATCACAAAGAGGTGTCACAATGATGCCCCAATTCACATCAGTCTGCAACTCATCTGGTGCAAAAATTCTGATCGAGTTTGATTCGCACTACAGATTAGTGGATTGTCCACATTACGCTACTTTTAGGAGTTATGTTGCGTTCCTTGCACGTAGCAAAGTCAGTATACTGATTGATGATTGGAGAGAAGTAGATGGTAATGTCAAAGACAGCATATGGACAGACGTTAAGTTATTTCATACTATAATTTTCATATATTTGATATCACTACCTATAGTTTCTAATTCATACTTATATATTGATTTAATGTGGTTGAATTTTGAGTTTACCGATGACTCAAAATTGAAAAGAAAGTGGATAACGTATGCCGGTGTTCGTTGGAGGGGACTTAAGTCACGGCTCACGGCTGACTACATTACGAAGCCTAAGAGCGGTCTTCAATCTCCATGGATTCGGTATAGTTTTTTATCGAAAAAGGTGTGGCACAAGTTTGCAAAGAAACGCCGTTCTGAGGAATTCAAGGTTAGTACTAGTCTAATATAACCTATAATGTTATGCTAATGAGTTATATATACTAATCATTCACATTTTTCACTATGGTAATAACAGGCTAAAAGCGAAGTAGGAATTCAGAACAAGGCGAAAAATATGTACCCCCATAGATTGTCTCGTGGGGGTAACAGGAAACTTGAGAAGAGGATCCTGCAGGAAAAACTACAAGAAGGAGGAGATGGTGACATTCCATCTCCACCTTCAAGACATGAAAAATGGAAGAGGGCTCGATTAAGACCTAATGGAGAGTACACCTCTGAGGCTTCAAGAGTAGTTGCTGAGAAAATTGTAAGTATATGATTTGTTTAAATGCGTTTGCTTATGTAAATTGCTCATGAGTTGTTATTTAAATGCGTTAGCTTATGTAAGTTGCTCATGTTGTGTAGGATAACTTGGTTGTGGCAGCCCGTGAAGGAACATTTGTTCCGGAAGCACGACATGACATATTAGTCGAAGCTATCGGAACAGCTGAGCATGGAGGTCGTGTCCGTGGTGTTGGAGATGGTGTCGGCTTGAGGTCATACTTTGGATCTCAAAGAAGAAGCACCGAAACCGCTGAATTTCTTACTCAATGACAAAAGATTGATAATGTTGAGAAGCAATTGGCAGAACAAAGGAGGCTGTTTGAGGAGGAGAGGGAAAAAAGGGAGAAAGAAGTCGAAAGGTTACAAGAGATGTATTCGGTATGTGTCGTAAATCGCGCTTATTTTTGTATGATATATATTATATGTTCTAATTGAATATATTGTGCTTATTTTTGTTTTATGTTCTAATTGAATGTTATGATGTAGAGATTAAGTGAAAGCCTCGAACAACGAACTAATGAAGATCGTCGTTGCATTGGTGATAATCAAACTCCAAGTAGAATTGTCGTAAATCACGCTTCTACAAAAGGGAGTAATTGTACAGCCCCTCCCCCACCTGTAGATAACCGCAATGGGATATTGGACCCTAGTCCAAATGAAATAACAAGTTTATACTTGTCCATTTCAACAACAGACCTTGCGCAAGCTCTCCCGCTAGAACATTGCCCAAAATTGGATTTAGTGTGTTACACTCCTGAAGATGTGAGGGATTTTCTCTCAGGATATAAGTGGCTTGACATATCTATTTTGCAAGTTTGGTGCACGTAAGTATATAGTCGAATATACATGTCATTATAGAACATTATAATTTTTTGTATTTTCTCCCTTAATTTATTCATTTTCTTTAACCATTTAGGTACATTCACCGTGTTTGTATAGAATTGAATAAATCAAGTACCTATGGAATCTTGGACCCAAGTTTTATTACTTAGGCGTATAATGAAAAAAATATCAGAGAAAACTACTTGAAAAGCCGGCTAAATGACGGAGGAAAAGAATGTTACCTTGCACCATTCCTATGTAGGTTAGTATTGTTGTAATTTATTTCTATATTCTATATTTAGTTTTGTTTTAGTAACAACTACTAATATATATATATATATATATATATATATATATATATATATATATATATATATATATATATATATATATATATATATATTCTCGTGTTCATTCAGTGGTCATTGGCAATTGATCGTAATATTCTTTAGGACAAATACGGTGACATTACTGTGTTCCTTGCACGATCCATTCCACAAACCAATGAAAAATCTTGTATTAACGTAAGTGTCTTTGTTTAATATCATTTTCTTTGGCATTAATTGTAATTAGTTTATCATGTAATATGTTTAAGTCAATTTTCAATGTGCTGTATTGTGGAGCAAGTTAATATATTGAGGAATGTTAGAAAAAAGCCCACATACCTTGCTCCTAAAGTAAGTGGCCCGATTACCTGTTTATTTCATTTACATTCATGCATGTGTGGTTGTATTTATGTTTTTATATTCTTGTAAATTGTAGACGAGGAAACAACGCGGGAGTTACGAGTGTGGGTATTTTATCATGAAACACATGTTAAACATCGTCCTTGCCGACACTGTTGATTCATGGGATACGGTAGTATATGCCATAAATTTTTTACATATATTAATATATAAGTTGACTATTGAATTATTATCATACATGATATATCTTCAATTTTTTGCTCTTTTGTAGATGTTTAACGGCGAAACCCCATTCTCCCTTGAGGACTTTGTGGATCTTCGTAAACGTTGGGCGTATATCCACAATGAACTTAAGGGTTCTGCTCCTACTGTCTGATATATCAGCAACATTTTTTGATGCATATATTTTTTGCTTTTGATGCACATAATGTGAACAATAGTTTTGGCTTTTGATGCACATAATGAAATCAATAATAGTGGCTTTTGATTTAAACAATGTTAGCAGTTTAATTCTCTGATTCATTTAGCTTTTGATGTAAATTTCTTTTGATGTAAATTTCTTTTGATGTAAATTCTCTGATTCATTTATAAGGATAAAATATAGGAAGAATTGTGTTTGATGCACATATTGTGTTTGCATGTAAACAGAAGCTGTTTTGACAGGATAAATTATAGGAATAATTTGATTCGCAGATAAATTTTATATTTAAAACAGTCTGTTTTTGGCAGCGATTATAAACCTATCCGTAGTTGTATGTCAAATGCTAATATAAATAAAAAATGTTGTTGCTGAGAATCGAACCAGATCACAGTTTAGTATATCATAACGGTTGACTAAACTAACCGTCGTGAAATGGTTCGCGCATACTGGAATACAACAACGTTTCCCAGGACCGTCATTGTACGTACCTCATATACAACAACAATCTACATAACAACTCCTTCACCCCCGTCATTATATGTCATTTCCAACCGTTGTTAAATGGGTTTTTCGTAGTAGTGATAGTTAAGTCGTTAAGGATTTATTTTGATAATTCTGCAACTATCTTCTTCTCTAAGAATGATAAGTATTTAAAGGGTGTTAAACGCATGAAATTGAAGTACTTATTAGTGAAACAAGAAGTGCAAAAGCAAAAAGTGTCATTTGAACACATTGGTAAAGATTTATTGATAGCGGGTCCGTTAACTAAAGGTTCACCGCACAAGACATTTGTTGGCTATGTAAAAAGGATGGGCCTCATGTAAAAGTCCTTGTTAACATTATAATATGATTTGTATATATACATCTATAGTTTAATGTTCGTGTTGTATGACACTTGTGAACTCAATTAAGGATATGTTCCAGCTTTGTTTTGTTATCCATATTATGTTGTATACATTATTGTTAATGTGCTGAGAAAGGTGTCTTTGAAAAGACATGAGAGACACATTATTGTATCACTTTAGATTATTTGAATTCGATTGATTCGTGATACATGGATAGAATCAAGTTGATGAATAATTTGTGAATGCCATGATCCGATCATTATCTTTAATGGAATAAAAAAAAGAGCGAAAAAGGTGGTTGAGAAATTTTTTTTTCTTGAAATTGGTTTTTGGGTAAGTCGGGGGAGAAATCTCTCACCTTCTCAAAATGGCTTTAGCATCCTATCTTTTACCAAAAAAAAAATGTGTAAAAAAGTATTATACATGCATCCAATCAAAATATTTTAAAATATCAAATCATATAAATAATTTAAGATTTACAGAAGGATTTGGCAGGATACATGGTTATCATTGGTTGACAGTGTAATAATAATTTACACTGTCAGTGCACCATCCACACTCTCCCTCTCTCTCTCTCTCTCTCTCTATATATATATATATATATATATATATATATATATATATATATATATATATATATATATATATTTTTATATAAAACGAGAACCACTTAAACTAAGAAAAAACCTTTGCTATAGGTAAAATAAAAATAGTTAGGGTAATTGGATATTTTTGAGCTTTAGAATTGAGTAATTTAAGTTTTAATTACATACAAACTTAAGGAGTGATTGAATATTTGACAAGTAAGATGTTTTTAGAATAATATATATTAAATTAGATAAAATAGATCGATATAAATATAGATATGGATTATAAATAACAAGAATCTATGGCATTTGTTTTGATTTGGTTTGATAATTGTGATTATGATATTTAAACTATTGTATAAAGAAGGTAATTAACAAATTAAGTTATTCGAAAGAAATATGATAATTATTACTTATCATAATGAGAAAATTTTAAATTTGAATAAAAAAACTTGTAGTTTAAAACATTCAAATGATAAATTTTCTTTATACAATTTACTTAAGCATGGAAACTTAATTATATTAAATGTGCATACTTAAATTAATTGAGCTAACCGGGTTATTTATTTAAGTTGAATAATCCAACTTATCTAAATTGATATTTATAGATACTAAAATTTGCATGATTAATTCATACTTGATGTAAAAATTATAAAATCTTACAGATTTGTAAAAAAATAAAAATAAAAATAAATTTACATATTTTATTTATTGCTTTTCTAGTCAAACACCCTCATTTGGTTATATATACCTTTAATAATTCAATATTCCCTTATCTCTTATTTTAGAAAATGGTTATTATTATTAAATAATAAAAAGTTGCTGATTTGGGGAAAACATATTCAAATTAACTTAAAAAAAATTCCAAATAATTATAATTTATAATCAAATACAGTACTTTTTGAAATTTATTCTACTTTTGCAAAAAAATATTAATTCAGAAAATTAAATTTTGATTAGCATCCATACATATGATATTGCTAACATCTTTTTGTAATATATAAGTAACCACTTCTATAAACTATTATATGTATCCTATTATCTGATCCTAGTTGATACCAACTTCTTCGTTACTTTTTCTTTCCATCATTTAATTCGTCTTGTGTCACAATTCAATTCGTTTTTCACCATTCTCAACAACATAGACGTTTTTGAAGAAATTACTTTTGAAATAGTTTCTTGGCTACCGGCAAAGAGCATTTGTAAGTTCAAATCAACTTGTCATTCATTTTCTAGTTTTTCAAAAGAAAATCTTTTCAAAACAAAACAATCTCAAAATTTGTTTGAGAAAGGTGACACATGTTTTTTCGTTCAACCCGAACAAATAAGTCAAAGATATAATAAAAAGGTAGAATTTCAGACTTTACCGAAATACCAACAATCATCGGGTATTCCTAGCAACCTGAATAGGCAAGAAGAGTTGTTGAGACTTAAAGCAAGGGACTTATGGTTAAAGGAGGGAGATAATAACTCTAGGTTTTTTCATCAAGCTGTGGGTAGGAGAAGAAGGAGAAATAACATTTGGCAGGTCAGTGATGAAGGAGGTATCATTGAAGATGTCGCTGGGGTTAAATCAGCAGTGTGTAAGCATTTTGAGGAGAACTTCAAGGAGACTGTTATGAGTCGTCCTTCCTTTGAAGATTTAGATTTAAAGAAGTTATCCGAAGCTGACAAAGTTGGTCTGGAAGTGGAATTTTCTAAAGAGGAGATCAAGGAGGCTGTTTGGAGTTGCAATGGGGGTAAGAGCTCCGGTCCAGACGGCTACACTTTTGCGTTCTTCCAGGAATGTTGGGAGATTGTTAAAGATGACGTGTGCAGGTGTAGACATATATTTTCGACACCATGTCTTGGTAGGCAAAATGATGTTCTTCAGCTAGAGAAAATGGCTACAGATGAAGAAGAAAGGAAATGTAGGTATTCAAAAGAAGTTCTCGACACTTCGGCAAGAACGGCGTTTCGATGTTTCGACAGAAACATAAGGAAGGTTTCGTCAGACAAAGTTCAAGGGACATTTGTTACTTTTCGACAATTCGACAAAGTGAAGAGGCGCAACGCTTCGATGCAAAGGGAAAATTCAAATTCAAAAGATATGAAGCTTGGCAGAAGACGCGTGGAAGCTTTAGAAGAAACGAAGACATGCAGAAGACCAAGTGTCAAAGATTTAGAGTTTTTCCGTTACTAAACAGTTATTGTATTTTTCTATAAATAGGATAGTTGTTGTAGAATTTTAGTGTGTGAAAACTTGAACAAAATTCCTGTAAATACTCAAAGTACCCGTGTGAGAGAAAAGAGTTTGTTATCTGGAAAATGTACGTGTGAACACCATCTTTTAAGTTTATAAGAAATTCAAAGTCTTTTATAATTGCCTTCACTTTTCCTAGTCATTTATCCTTTGTCATTTACTTTATGCAAATTTTGATTTCATTTAATTTACCTTTTAGCCAGAAGTTGTGAGTTAGTTCTTTAACCAAACCATTCATACATAAACGATACAACAAAACAAACCATTAAAACACCATTATTCTAAGAGTTAGATAATTTTGCACATGTATCCCAGGATTTGTGTGGTTGGTCCTGCAAGTAACCCAGTTTTATAAGAGATTGGTAAACCAGAGGTTGTTCGCCAAAATCTACAGCGAACAAATTGCCACGCCCAGTGGGACCAGTGCGAAATTTTAAAATTTTTACAAATAACTCTTAGCCAAATAGTTTCTACTTCGTCGTATGCTTTTGAGAAGCGGTAAATTAGCCGTAACCGACGTAGAAAGACCTAAAAGAACGAGAGTAAGAAGAATGGCAAATCAGCCAAATAATCCAAATCTAAATGAAACCATTCCAGTTTCCAACCCTATCCCTTCAACAAGGGGAAATGTGGATTCAAACCCTGTTTAAGAAGAGGCTATGCCTTCGTCAACAGGATCTATACCAGTGGTTTCGCTCTCCCAAAATATGCCTAGTTCTTCCACAATGGGACATTCAATGCCCATGGGGACGCCTCCTCCTGGAGGACATAATTATAGGCCATTTCAGACAAATTTTTCCATGCCTATGTTTGGTAGAGAACCATGGTCCACGTATCTTCACCACTACAAGGGTCGAGATATGGTGGAAATACGAGTAGATTGAACCAACCCCTACCAAATTTCCAAATTCCAGCAATTACAAATAATTATGCGCAAGTAATTCGACAACAAATGGACGAAAGTAATCATGATATGGTCCAAATGTTGACACAACAAATGGGAGCAGTGTTTAACCCTTTAATACAAAACACTACCCAAACCAACCAATTATTGGCTGCACAAATGACACGTATTGCTGACTTTTTTGGTGTTCCTCAAACGCGGCAAAGAGAACAAGTAATTCAAAACCCAGTAGTGAATGTCGAAGACGAACCCACAATAAATCAAAGGCCTTTAGAGAATCCTCAGGCAAACCCTAGAAACCAAGAGGCAGTTGTCGAACAGCCGCGTGTCGAAATCACCGTTCAACAAGAACCTAGGAGGATAATAGTTCCGAGAGGCCAAGATGCTGATGATGTGTTGCAACAGCAAATACGATATAATAACCTGCCTGCGGAAAACAATTTAGCAGCCATGGTCGAAAGGATAATGGCGCAAAATGGGGTAAATGTAGGATTACAAAGGCCTAGTTATACTTCCCCATTGTCTGAATATGTTCTATGACAGGAATTACCCCCAAGGTGGAAAGTACCCAAATTTACCAAATTTTCAGGGGACACTAGCGAATCCACCATAGAACATATAGCGCGTTATTTGATCGAAGCAGGAGAGATAGCCCATAATGAAAATTTGAAAATGAAATACTTCCCAAGTTCTTTGACGAAAAATGTGTTTACCTGGTTTACATCCTTGCCTGCAAGCTCTATATTCACTTGGACCCAATTAGAAAGATTGTTCCATGAACAATTTTATATGGGTCAAACTAAAATAAGTTTGAAGGAACTAGCCAGTGTTAAGAGGAAATTTTCAGAGCCTATTGATGATTACCTAAATAGGTTTAGGTTGCTTAAGGCAAGATGTTTCACACAAGTGCCAGAGCAAGAGTTAGTCGAAATGGCTGCAGGGGGTCTAGATTATTCTATAAGAAAGAAACTAGACACTCAATATTTGAGAGATATGGCACAATTAGCAGATAGGGTAAGACAAATTGAAAGGCTAAAAGCTGAGAAATTTAGATCAAATAAAAATAAAAAGGAAATAGTGGCCTATGTAGGAGTATGCCAGGATAATGATAGTGACGAAAATGAACTAATTTTGTTCGACGAACAAGAAATTGATCTGGCAGAACTAAAGTCAGGCCCACCATACGCCTATAAAGTACTAGCTCCGTCGAATGGGAAAAATCCAGTCGAACCTGAAAAGAATGATAGGTTTCCTAAAAGAACTTATACGTTCGACGTTACCAAGTGTGACGAAATTTTCGACTTATTAGTCAAAGATGGTCAATTAATAAAACCAGCAGGCACTAAAGAGCCTCCTGTGGACCAACAGAAAAAGAGAGGTTTTTGCAAATACCATAACTTTTTGGGTCATAAAACTTCTCAATGTTTCCTTTTCAGGGATCTTGTTCAGAATGCAATCCGTGATGGAAGACTGAAGTTTGGAGACAAATCAAAACAACAGATGAGGATTGACTCAAACCCCATGCAGGTGGTCGAAGCCAATTATGCTGAACCTTCCACTGTGAACATGGTGGAAGTCGAAGTAGCCTCTGATTGTAGTTTTGAAATGGTGGAAGCTGCTGAGGGCTTCGACAATAATATTAACATGGTGGAGGTTGCTGATGACCTCCTAGACAAGCCTGAAGTGGAAGAAGTATCCAAGGACTTTGTAGACCAGCCAGTGTCAGTCAAGATTACTGAAAATCTTGATGTAGGAAATTTGAATGACCATATCAACAAAGTTGAGACTACTGAAAGTTTCAGCAAACAGAACGCAGTTGAGACTACTGAAGGTTTCGACAGAGAGAACAAAGTTGGAGATACTGAAGTCTTTAACAGAAAGAAGAAGGAGGAAACTACTGAAGGTTTCAACAGCCAGAATGGAGTTGGAATTACTGAAGGTTTCAACGGAAAAAACAACAACAAAATTGCTGAAGATGGAGTAATTTGGGATACTTTAGGGGAGCCCAGTGGAAAATTCGACTATCTCGCGAAATACTCTGCACCCCCAAGTTCTCATATCGACATCAACAAAATCCAACCAACTGGATGGGGAGATTTCTTTAAAGATACTGATGAAGGAGCGAATGATAATGCCCCTATCATCAAAGAGGAGGCTACTGAAGGCCTTAATCATGACAAAATGGAGACAATGAGAATTGCTGACAAGTTTAAACCAGTCAACAAGGATGTTGCCAGAATCAGGGCAGAGGCTACTGAAGGCCTAGTGAAGCCTGCTCCTTATGGGATTTTGCGCAGAACAATGGAAGACCCTAAAGAAAACTCAGTCGAGCAATGCTGCAAACTCATCTCTAGGAACTTACCATCAGAAGGAAGCTTCGACCAGGCGAAAGGGAATGCTGAAGAGGAGGCAAGACTTATTGAAAGAATGAATAAATTAAGTTTCACTGATGACCAGCATGTGGATATCAACATGGTGGAAATTTCTCAGAAGAAACAAACAGAAACTGACGAAGAACTCTGTCGAGAAGAGTATCAGAAGTTGGCTTACCCTAAGGAGGAGGAGAGCTTGGTCGAATTCATCCAAAGGTGCCAGAGAAAGAAGGCTGAAGTCATGTTATGCCCACGTTGTAGTGCGGTGTTCGACAAGAAAGCAGCAAGCAATCTCGAGGGGGTGGAGAAAGCTAAAAAAAGAGGAAACTGGGGGGCAATCCCAACAGCCAGAAATGGAAGGTTCGATCCAAGGAGGAGTGAGCATCACACCCAAAAGTTTGGCGAAGGACATCATGGGACTTACAAACCATCTGTCAAAGCTGAGAATGATAAGTGGGTCCAACCAATCAGAGGTGCTCAAGGGCAGAAAAGATGGAAGAACTTTGAAATGCAGAGAGGTTCCTCCATGGAAGAAAAAAGGGAGGTCGAAAAATAGAAACCAAGACCATACCCATCAGAAAACTATAAAGGAAAGAATCCAATGTCAAGGTCTCAGTGGAGAAGGTTCCAAAGACAGAAAAGAGCAGAAAAGGAGGCTGCAGAAAAGAACAAAATCAAAGAAAACACTCTTGATGAAAATAAAGCTGAGTCAAGCAAAAACTTGCAAACAATGAACCAAGAGTCTGCTCCAAAAAACGAGCCCTCTCAAAAGGACAAACCAAGCAACATGGTAGGGATGTCGAAGCCTAGCAACAAGGTGCCAGAAGACGACGAAGTAACTGATGATTTTAGGTCAGAATCAGAAGCATCTTTCGATGTCACATGCAATGTGATTTCAGTACTGCCTAGAGACTATGATAGAGTGATGGAGGTCAAAGACGAAGAAGATGAGGTTGAAGATGACAGCATGGGGCTCAGGCCTGTGTGTTATTATATAATGAACAATGGTTGTGTCGAAGAGAAAAACGCTTTCTTTGAAAGACCAGATGATGCAATGAAAGCGCACTTGAAGCCTTTGTTCATAAAAGGAAAAGTGGAGAATGTTGGTATCAACAAGATCTTGGTAGATGGTGGAGCTGCTGTAAATTTAATGCCCCATTTCATGATAAAAAGGATTGGAAAGGATGACTCAGACACAAAGCCCCACAACATGGTGTTGTCAAATTATGAAGGAAAAGTAGGAAATACCATGGGAGTGATCCAGGTGAGCTTAACTGTTGGAACCATAACAAGGCCAACAATGTTTATAGTGATAGCTTCAAGGGCGAATTATAACTTGCTGCTTGGAAGAGAATGGATTCATGGGGTAGGAGTTTTACCATCATCCATGCACCAACGAATAGCCATCTGGAGGCCAGATGGGATTGTCGAGAATATTGAAGCAGATCAAAGCTATTTTATGACTGAAGTAAACAATGTGAATAGTCAAAGTTTCGACAAAAATTTGGCTCACATACCACCCTGCAACCCAGTAGAATTCGACTTAAAGGCAACTGACAACGCCTATTGTTCCATGTACCTTCACCCAACACGTGGGTTTCAATGGGACAAAGAAGTAATTGGCGAACCAAGTCACGTATGGGGAACTTCGCCTATTGAGCCAACGGGTTGGGGAAGTGAATTTGATGATTATGATAAGTGAAGCCTCAGCGATCGAAAGAATTACGGCTTATATAGCCGAAAATAAACTCAAAGCGGCCCTAGAGGCCGAAGTGAAATACATGGCTGTCGAAGCCAACAACAAAGATTTTGAAGAACAATGTCCCCAAAGGGATATTGAAAAGGGTTATGACAACAATCAGATTGGCGAATGGCAGGATCAGAAGCTTGACGCCATCTATGATGACGAACCTTTGGGGTTCGAAAAGGATCCAGCATCGACTAATATGAAGATGGTGGCACAGGATCCATTAGAAGAAATCAATCTAGGACTGGGGGCAGAAAGAAGGCCAACTTACATCAGCGCCAAGATAGATCCTCAGTTCAAAGTCGAAATAATCCAATTGCTAAATGAGTACAAAGACTATTTTGCATGGGATTATGACGAGATGTCAGGATTAGACAGGAATTTGGTCGAATTGAAGCTGCCAATAATGGAGGGAAAGAAGCCAGTAAAGCAAACTCCCAGACGCTTCGCACCAGAAATCTTGTCGAAAATAAAAGAAGAGGTCGAAAGACTTCTAAGATGCAGATTCATCCGCACCACCAGGTATGTCGAATGGATTGCGAACATAGTCCCTGTAATTAAGAAAAATGGCAAGCTGAGGGTATGCATTGATTTTAGAGATTTAAATTTAGCTACCCCCAAGGATGAATATCCTATGCCAGTAGCAGAAATGCTCATAGATTCTGCAGCAGGCCATGAGTATTTGAGTATGCTTGATGGATACTCTGGCTATAATCAAATTTTTATAGCTGAAGAAGATGTTCCTAAAACAGCTTTTCGTTGCCCTGGGGCAATAGGAACCTATGAATGGGTAGTAATGCCCTTTGGTTTAAAAAATGCTGGAGCAACTTATCAAAGAGCCATGAATTCGATTTTTCATGACTTTATCGACACTTTTATGCGAATATACATTGATGATATTGTGGTCAAGTCTGTTTCAGGAACAAGTCATATAGACCATCTTCGACAGTCCTTTGAAAGGATGAGAAAGTTTGGTTTAAAAATGAATCCCCTTAAATGTGCTTTTGGTGTGCAGGCGGGTGATTTCTTAGGTTTTGTGGTCCACAAGAAAGGGATCGAAATAAATGAAAACAAAGCCAAAGCCATAATGGAAGCGAAAGCGCCATCGACAAAGAAGGGATTGCAGTCTCTGCTAGGGAAAATCAACTTTCTCAGAAGGTTTGTTTCCAACCTTAGTGGGAAGACACAAGCCTTCTCACCTCTACTTCGACTAAAAAAGGAAGATTTCACATGGGGGCAAGAACAACAAGATGCCTTCGACAAGATCAAAGAGTATCTGGCTAGTCCTCCAGTTTTGATGTCTCCTTGTAGAAAAAGAAGTATGAGATTATACATTTCAGCGTCAGACAAAACTCTGGGAAGCATGCTGTGTCAAGAAGATGAGAATGGCGTCGAAAGGGCCATCTATTATCTCAGCAGAGTCCTAAATGATGCTGAAACTAGATGTAGTGTGATAGAAAAATTATGTTTGTGTGTATATTTCTCTTGTACAAAGTTAAAGCACTATATAAAACCTGTTGATGTATTTGTTTCTTCTCATTTCGACGTAATAAAATATATGTTATCTAAATCCATTTTACATAGTCGAATTGGGAAATGGGCTTTGGCATTGACAGAATATTCCTTAAAATATTTGCCTTTAAAGGCTGTTAAGGGACAAGTGGTTGCGGATTTCATAGCTGACCATTCCATAAATGAAAATTAAGTAAAATATGTCGAATTAGAGCCATGGAAGTTATATTTCGACGGTTCCAGTCATAAGAATGGAACTGGTGTTGGAATGCTAATTATTTCTCCTGACAAAATTCCAACAAAATTCAAGTACAAATTCGAAGGCTTATGTTCAAATAATAAAGCAGAATATGAAGCTTTGATTGCCGGACTTGAAATATTGTTGGAATTGGGGGCAACAAGAGTCGAAATAATGGGTGACTCTGAGTTGGTGATAAAACAATTGACAAGAGAATATAAATGTGTCAAAGAGAATTTGATTATGTACTTCGTAATAGCTAACAGACTTCTCAAAAAATTCGACAATGTGGCCATTAGACACATTCCTAGATCGAAGAATCAAGAAGCGAATGATTTGGCTCAACTTGCGTCAGGCTACAAAGTGTCGAAAGAAAACATGGAGAAAGCTATTGAAGTAAGAGGAAGAGTCGTATCCACCAAATTGGCTCCTTCAGATTTGGAGACAATAAGATTAGGTTATGGGGATGAGGAAATTTTTGAAATTTTCAATATAGATGATTCAGAAATTGAAGATTGGAGAAAACCTATCAAGGATTATCTACAAGACCCAAATCAGAAAGTCGAAAGAAAAGTAAAGTACAGAGCTTTGAGTTATGTACTTTTTGGAAATGAATTATTTAAAAAGACTGCAGAAGGAGTCTTGCTGAAATGTTTGGGCGAAGATGAAGCTTACATAGCTTTGTCGAACGTTCACAGTGGTACATGTGGCGCACACCAAGCAGGCCACAAAATGAAATGGTAATTATTTCGACAAGGAATGTACTGGCCAACAATGCTGAAAGACTGTGTCGAATTTGCAAAAGGTTGTCAGGAATGCCAAGTGCATGCAGGTATACCACATGTTCCTGCAAATGAGTTGCATTCAATTATAAAACCTTGGCCATTCAGAGGTTGGGCTTTGGATTTAATTGGTGAAATTCGACCAGCCTCTTCAAAAGGGCAGAAGTACATTTTAGTTGGAATAGATTATTTCACTAAGTGGATTGAAGCTATACCACTAGTAAATGTGGATCAAGAGGCAGTTATAGAGTTTATCCAGAAACATATAATTTACAGATTTGGGATATCGGAAATAATAACTACTGATCAGGGATCTGTGTTTACTGGGAAAAACATGCAAATTTTTGCAAAAGACACAGGTTTTAAGCTCTTAACTTCGACACCTTATTACGCCCAGGCAAATGGACAAGTCGAAGCAGCAAATAAGGTGGTGATAAATTTGATCAAAAAACACGTGGGTAGAAAACCTAAGAATTGGCATAAGACTTTGGATCAGATTTTATGGGCTTGTCGAACGTCTCCTAAAGAAGCAACAAATTCTACTCCATTCAAATTGACTTATGGACACGATGCAGTGCTACCAGTCGAAATTTATTTACAGTCAATACGAGTTCAAAGGCATCATGAAATTCCATCAGAAATGTATTGGAGCATGATGATGGATGAACTAGTTGATTTGGATGAAGAGAGATTGCGTGCGTTAGACCTAATAAAAAGACAAAAAGAGAGAGTCGAAAAGTTTTACAATAAGAAAGTGAAATTTAAGACCCTTTCAGTGGGGGATCTTGTTTGGAAAGTAATTCTTCCTATGGATCGAAAAGATAGGTTAATGGGAAAATGGTCTCCTAAAAGGGAAGGACCTTTCCAAATTTTAAAATATTTTTCAAATGCCGCATACGAGGTCGAAGAGATAGATAAAGATAAAAGAGTACTGAAGATAAATGGCAAGTATTTGAAAAAATATTAGCCAACATTGCAAGAAATTAAAATAGCAGTCGAATAATTGTAAAAATAAAGGCAATATGGCAGAATAAAAATCTTCTCGCCAAATAATACAGATCCATTGTCATTGCAAAAAAGGGCTTTAAAAGCCAAAACAAAAATTACAAGTGTTCAAACGGGAAAGGATGCTTTCAGCTTCTCAAATTTCGACTTCTGAATCTGAAGGCGTCGCTCACAAAGTGCCTTATTCTTAGAAATCTCCTCAATCTCCTCGCCAAGCTTACGGGCCCTGTCGACATGGTGCAAACCAACTTCCAGCTCTTTGCGGATTTCTTCCTGGTCATTCTTCTGCAGCTCTGATTGACGTTTTTTCGCCTGTGAAATTTTGCCTTGGAGGACAGAAATTTATTTCTCCCATTTTAGAATGTCTTCGCCACACAAAGCTGCTTCCCGCTGATTTTGCTCAGACACTTGCTCCATCTCAGTTACCTTGTTGGACGAATTCGACGCAGCTTTCCACTCAGCAAGTTGGCTCTCTGTTGTGTTTTCAAGCTTCTTGGAGCACTCTCGAAGTCGATTAAAGTCAGTTACCACAAGATCTATCAAAGTAGTAAGGTCCAACACCACATCAGTGACTTCAGGAGAAGCCTCCAGGACATTGACTTGCTTTAGGATTTTCTTCAGGTCGAAGTGAGCAGAGGAGTCATTCTCCAGAAGTTGAAATAAGTCAATATCAAGGACCTTCTGTCGAATGTTTGCCAGCGATTCGTCCATTGATTTAGCATCAGAAGTGGTCCCTCAGGTAGTCGAGCTACTGATAGTAGTATCAGCAAAATTGTAGCGAGAACAGAGCATGGTCTTCAGGTATTCGAAAGGTCTTTGTACCTTCATACTTTCTAGCTCCTCATGAGAGAATTGGGTCGAAGTTGTCCCGGTCGAAGCAGCTTTAGTTGTTTTACCAAGACTTTCTTCGACGTTTTCTGTTTTTTCGCCAGTATCAGCAGCAGGAGTTGGTGGCCTTTCATGTTCTTCTTCTTTTTCTTCTTCGGCATCACTTGCAGCCTCCTTGTCTCTCTCTTCGTCAACAAATTTTGAATGGGGGGAGATTGATCTTCATCTTCATTTCTAGTGGCAGCCATCACGGCATCCCCATCAGTTTCGACAAAGTCTTCAGTATCGGGACCAGTCTTTTCTTCCACTACTTTTGGATTTCGTGTAGAAAGAGCAATGGGCTGATCTACTTCAATGGCTGATTCCTTCGCTGAACTCTTAGGGGAGGATTTGGAGGCGCTGGCTGGATTATAAGTAGGGTCACTGCTGGTCTTGGGAAGAACTTGGATCATAGGTTGTCCATGAATATCGACAGGTACCTGAAGGATAAGTAGGTTAAAGGAGCAAATACAAGTAAAGCAGCTTGTTAGCATCAAGGGGAAAAGAAAAAATCATACCTTTAGAATTTTGGTCCTTAGACTAGAATTTTCACTTTCCGCCGGAGCAGGGGTGATTCCCTCACCTGGTTCCTTTGATAGTATTCTCTCTAAAACTTTGGGAGTAGTTGGTTTCTGGGGGAGAGGTTTGATTGCTTTCT
Source organism: Lathyrus tuberosus (assembly GCA_022829125.1). Lineage (NCBI taxonomy): Eukaryota > Viridiplantae > Streptophyta > Magnoliopsida > Fabales > Fabaceae > Lathyrus > Lathyrus tuberosus. The sequence goes on along the minus strand of JALAZF010000061.1, from coordinate 2,487,696 downwards.
TCCTCTTTTTGGTGGGTTTTGCCTGATCTGGTGACTCATCACCGTCCTTTTCAGTATTTAATGCTGGACGAACAGGAGAATCATCAGAATGCTCTTCCAGGTCAGTGTCGAACTCATCAATGGTTTGCCTTTCATAGCTACCAGCATCAGGGTCAACTCCATCTTGGAGTCTTTCAGCTAAAGTCTTTTCAGAGTGAAGATCAATTATGTCCTGCTCTTTTTCCTTTGTTGAGTTCTTTGTCGAAACTTTGGAAGAGGTAGGCATTGAGCTGGCTGCTTTAAAGAAAGGACCACCTACCAATGGTGGCATTTCTTTTGCTATGGGGTGTCCTTCGACATCAACTTGGATCTAAAAACAAGCAAAAGGTCAAGGAAAAGAAAATGCAAGTAAAAGTGAATATCATCAGTCGATATGAAGGTTTACCTGAGGGATCTCAGTAGTAAAGCTAGAATTCCCACTTTCAGTATCTTTGATGAGAACTTTTGTAGCTGGACTGGCGGGGGGAGTTTTCTTGTTCAAGCGGACAATGGACCTTTGGGAGGCAGTTGTCTTGATCTTCAGGATCTTCTTTTTCTTGAGAGGTTGTTGGTCTGGAGATTCATCCCCAGATTCCTCATCGATCACCTTTACCTCCTCCTCTTGTTTTCTTTTCTTGGAGGGTGGTGGGTTTTTACTCACCTAAAAACACAGGAGAAAATTGTTTTAGTTCAAGTTTAACAGAATTTATTACATGGGAAAAAGATTGATATTTTCTGGTAAAACCTTTTCGACTGTATAGGTTGGTTGCTCGACCACCTTTCCAGAATTACTTCCGACAGAAGCCTTTTTAGGAGTAATCTTGACAGCTGAAAGAAAGAAAGAAAAATAAAGAAATGAATACAAAAGGAAAAACATAAGAAGGAAGTTAGAATAAAGTAAAGAAAAATTGTGTCTCTTTAAACACCTTCAAGAATGGGAGATTCCACGCGAACGTGTTCTATTCCAATATGAAGGTGTCCTGGGAAATTGTCCAAATGATACTTAGTCGGAACCACACGCTCAACAGGTTTTTTACAAGATTCACGGAGCAGTTTTAGGTGAGATCCACAAATAAACCAATCTGGGAATGGAGGGCTTAATGCTACACCAAATTCAGCAGAAGGTAGAGGGGGAAACTTTGGTGGATAATAGCTGTATGCCAAATCATAACGTATTTCTGGACGAACATATGAAGGCAACACCAGCTTCTCCAATTTTGCTGTAAATTTTGTTTCAAAGTCACTGCTGCTTCGCTTATGGTTCGACTAAGATCATTTGGCCGGTAAATAGTTTCAAAATAATGCTGAAACTTTTGGATTTCTTTAATATGTCTTTCAGTACCTTTCTTTGTTCGATCCTGCACAAAAGTGAAAGCATTCGTCAGATGAGTCGTAAAGGCCGTCACGTCGAAGAATCTAGTGAGGTAGTAGTCTTTCCACCAAACATCAAATTCTTGAGTGCAGAGGAAAGATGGTCGTAAGACCACCGGTTGAATCTCCAGAGTCTCATCATAGTATTTTTCTGATAACTCTATGCTTTTCTCCAGATTATGAAAAGAATTGTGAAAAATAATACAACCTTTCTTTGGATAAACGGGTTTTGTTTTCATTTGGATTAACCCAAATTGTCGAGCCACTATGTTGGGTTGATAAACAATAAGGGAAATTTTTGTGTTATTCGTATTGTGATGGGAGAAAAGGTGTCCTGGTGTTAGGAACGATTCCCAGATAACCAAAAATGTGTCTTCTTCCTTCTGCATCTCAAAAGGAAGTTGTTTGGTAAACCATTTGGGACCAATAGTTCTGTTGGCAAAGGGGGCCATGGACGGAGTGAAGTTGTATCGTTTGGCAAACATCATTACATAACTGGTGAAGGCTTGTCGAAGGCTAATCCCTTCGTCAGATGGGGTTAGTTTTACCAACCTAGGCCATTCGACATTTCTGTCCTTCACTTCTTCCTCATTTACTTTATTCTTGATAGGGAGAGATGCCTTAAAGGTGGCATTTAGCCATAACTGTAGAAGCCAGAAAGGTCCTGCCAAGCTTAGTTTTCCTTTCTCTTTGACAGTCTTCAAAAACTCCACACTCTCGCTAATGGATTCATAAAGGTTCGCCAAAACCATTTCGCTTAAACAAAGTTTTTTCCCAGCATGAAGTTGGTTGGCTATGGTAAGGTATTTTTTGGCAACCTGAAGAGAACGAGAGCAAAAGACAAATTTTGACAACCAGAGGGTCAAAAAGGCTATGTGCTCTACATCAGAGACTCCTGTAGTTGTTTTGTCATAGTAATGAGCAATAAACAAGGAATAGGAGGCATGTTTGGCGTTGAAACCTATAGTATCTTCATCTAAATCAGTAGGGTCGAAGTCTAGTCCTATAGGGCTAAGGCCAACTATGGCAGCTATGTCGAAGAAGGTTGGAGTGACCATTCCACAAGGAAGATGGAAGTTGTTGTAGGTGCTATCCCAAAAGTAAAGGGAAGCCAGGAGCATGTTTGGGCAATAACTAGGGCCCACCTTTGACAGTTGGATCAAGTCGAAAATGCCAGTTTGCTTCCAGAAATCCCCTTTAAATATTTTGACCTTAGTCAGCCAGGCCAAATAGTCTGAAGGATCTTTTTTCAAAGGGCAACTTCTAAAGATCCTAGCTTGGTTCAAATATGCTAAATCTATTTCTTCAGAAGCTAAGGAGTCATCAGGATTTTTTGGGGACATTTCACTAGGTTTGGGTTTTATTCCAGCACCTATGGGTTTTGAAAAAGAATACGTAGGGAAAAAATCCTTTAAACGATCAGCGTTAGCATTGGGGTCAGGGAGTGGACCCAACATTGCATGGCAAGTGCCAGAAATAAGAACCAGAATAAGTACCTAGGATTGATAAATGATTGCTTTCTCTCTTTCATTTGGAGGCTCTGGAATGTACTGTTGATTGCTCACAATCACTGGTCCAGGCAACTCGTGCGCATAAGGGAGAACAGTAGTGTTTCTGGTCTTCTTGGTTTTCTTGTCAATAGGAGCTTTGCGAGGAGCCATTGATGAGGGAAGCAGAGACATTTCAGAAGAAAGTATGAAGGTTTGAGATGGGTTTGTGGAGAAGAAGAAGTTCAGGAACGTAAAAATATTAAACGATTTGGAAATGAGTATTTATAGAGGGAAAGATGAGAAAACGTTCCAGTTTTAGTATTGATCATGGGACAAGTGGCAAGATTTTAACGGTGATGATCAAAGAATATGGAAAGTTAAGAAAAGCATGGCTAGCTAGTTTTTAGGGTTATGGAGATCATGTCTGAACGTGGGATTAGATGGGACGTTTTAAGAAAAGTGTAATGATGGATTTTCTTGGGACTTAACAAAACGTCACGTCTTGAAAACCAGCATCATTAATGAAGGTAACATGGCGTCGAAATATTTTCGACAGCAAATGATGGTTTCTCCAAAAATAAGTCGAAACATCTTTGTTGGGGGGCAATTTGTAGACATATATTTTTGACACCATGTCTTGGTAGGCAAAATGATGTTCTTCAGCGAGAGAAAATGGCTACAGATGAAGAAGAAAGGAAATGTAGGTATTCAAAAGAAGTTCTCGACACTTCGGCAAGAACGGCGTTTCGATGTTTTGACAGAAACATAAGGAAGGGACATTTGTTACTTTTCGACAATTCGACAAAGTGAAGAGGCGCAACGCTTCGACGCAAAGGGAAAATTCAAATTCAAAAGATATGACGCTTGGCAGAAGACGCGTGGAAGCTTTAGAAGAAACGAAGACATGCAGAAGACCAAGTGTCAAAGATTTAGAGTTTTTCCGTTACTAAACAGTTATTGTATTTTTCTATAAATAGGATAGTTGTTGTAGAATTTTAGTGTGTGAAAACTTGTACAAAATTCCTGTAAATACTCAAAGTACCCGTGTGAGAGAAAAGAGTTTGTTATCTGGAAAATGTACGTGTGAACACCATCTTTTAAGTTTATAAGAAATTCAAAGTCTTTTATAATTGCCTTCACTTTTCCTAGTCATTTATCCTTTGTCATTTACTTTATGCAAATTTTGATTTCATTTAATTTACCTTTTCGCCAGAAGTTGTGAGTTAGTTCTTTAACCAAACCATTCATACATAAACGATACAACAAAACAAACCATTAAAACACCATTATTCTAAGAGTTAGATAATTTTGCACATGTATCCCATGATTTGTGTGGTTGGTCCTGCAAGTAACCCAATTTTATAAGAGATTGGTAAACCAGAGGTTGTTCGCCAAAATCTACAGCGAACAGCAGGTTTGCGACTGATTTTTATTCCAACCCTATTCTCACTAAAGCTGCGTCTGCTTCTAATATAGCTTTAGTTGCCAAGAAGAGGAAACCACAATCGTTGAGGGATTATAGACCTATCTGTCTCGTGAATTGCTTTCAAAAAAATTTATCTAAGCTGTTAGCTGGTAGAATTAAGAAGGTGGTTAGCTCCCTAGTTTTTGCTGAACAAACTGCTTTTGTACCTGGTAGGTATGCTTTTGACGGAGTTTTGATAGCTAATGAGTCCATTGATTATGCTAAGATGAGGAAATTGTCTTGTATGATGTTTAAGATAGATTTTGAACGGGCGTACGATTGCGTGTCGTGGTCTTTCCTTTATAGTTTGCTTGGTAAGATGAACTTTGGATCTAAATGGTTGTCTTGGATCAAAGCCTTGGTTTGTAACGGAACAATGTCTATTGTGGTTAATGGGAGTACGACGAGAGATTTTATTGTTGGCAAAGGTTTGCGTCAAGGGGACCCTCTATCCCCTTTCCTCTTTATTCTAGTCATGGAGGTTCTTACTGTCTTGGTTAAAAAGGCTGAGTTTGGCGGTCTTTTCTCAGGTTTCAGATTAGGGGCAGGGGCGAAGGTGTGTATTACTCAATTCGCTGATGACACTTTAATTTTGGGTGAAGCTAAGTGGAGCAACTTGTGGTGTGTGAAAGGAATATTACGAGGTTTCGAACTATTATCTGGCCTTAAGGTGAATTTTTTCAAGAGCAAGCTTGGGGGTATCAACTTGACTAATGAGTTCAAGAACTCTGCTTCTAATTTCCTGCATTGTGACTTGATGGATTTTCCTTGTTCTTTCCTGGGGGTTCCCATAGGAGACAGTCCTAGGAAACTTAGTATGTGGAGAAGCGTAATAGACAAAGTAAAGTGCAGGCTCTCAGTTTAGAAGAGTAGGAAACTTTCAGTTGGAGGAAGGATTGTGCTAATTAATTCAGTCGTCAATGCACTTCTATTGTATGTGTTTTCTTTTTACAAGGTGCTGGTGGGTGTTGTTAAGATTTTACAAAGCATTCAGAGAAGGTTTTTGTGGGGAGGCAGTGATTTAAGTAAAGGTATTAATTGGGTAGATTGGAAAATAGTGTGCCTTCCTAAAGAGAGAGGAGGGTTGGGTATTAAGGATCTTTCTTGCTTTAATCAGGCCCTTTTGAGTAAATGGAAGTTGAGGCTGGTGCAAGAAGAAGACAGTGGGTGGAAGAGACTTTTGCACAGTAAGTATGGAGCGAATACTCGTTTGTTCCTTAACAGTCAAGATGAGATTAAAGGTGACAAGTTTGATTCTATATGGTGGAGAGATTTAAAAGGATTGGGGATAGATGTTGTTACCAATAGAAATTCTTTCATGGATAATATTAAGTGCAAACTTGGGAATGGATCTTGCATTTCTTTCTGGTACAGCAGATGGGCTTTAGATGTAGCGCTCAAAGATGAATTTCCCGCCTTGTTCAGGTATGCTAAGTTTTCTTTCGGTTCAGTTGATAGTTTTGGTGATTGGATTGGGGTAGATTGGGTGTGGAATTTAAGATTTGGTTCCTTACCTGCTGACCCTGATTTGGAAAGGTATAAAATGGATCTTTTGTCTTTGTTGGAGGATATTAAACCTTGTAGGGATGAGGCTGATGTTTTTAATTGGGAACCAGTTAATAGTTTTACAGTTGGTAGTGATGTTGGATTCAAGGTTAAGAGCTTCTATAGCAGTCTTACTTGTGATAGGGTGGAAAGCAAAATTAGTGTAGAGAGTTTGGCTGGTATCAATAAAGTTTGGAAAATGAGGATCCCGTCTAATGTTCAGGTTTTTGCTTGGAAGTTTTTTAGGAACAGGTTACCAACTAAAGACCTGTTGTTAAGAAGAAATGTTAAGCTGTCATGTGAAGAGCTTAGGTACAGTTTATGTAGGATGGAGGAGGAGACTATCAATCATATTTTTTTGAAATGTTCTTTTGCGGAAGAAGTGTGGAGAAGCATTGTGAGATGGTTGGGTTATGACAGTCATAATAGAGACAGCAGAATAGGATCTTTTTTGGAGTTTGGGTCTTACATTAAAAAGACCACTGGGAGCTATAAAGGGTCTTTTATATGGATTGGAACTGTATGGTACCTATGGTACAGCAGAAACTGTGGTATTTTTGGAAATAAGAAGAAGACAGTTTTGGAGATAGTAGATTCCATTAAATTTTTCTGTTGGAAGTGGCTGTCATTAGATAGTAAGAAAACCCCTATAGATTTCTATGTTTGGTACTCTAATCCTTTGTTATGTTTGTGATCTTAGCTTGTTTGGTTCTCTTTTTGGTGCTTTGTTTGTAATCTTTACTGGTTTGTAATGGGATCTCTGCACCCCTTGTGCAGTTTTGGTGTTAATGAAATCCATTGATTGTTGAAAAAAAAAATCATGTTTTGAGTTTTCTCTCAAATTCCTATAGTGTCTTAGATTCTAGGAATGGATTGGTTCTTTGTCACATTATTAATGATGATCCAATTGATATTTTCTTATGTAACCTAATTACAAAGTCTTGGTTCTCTATTCCTATTCCATAGTCACTTCAAAACAACAATAAGCTTGCTAGTATGAATATCATGTTAGATTGCTCACTAGATGACTACAAAGTGTTTCTCTTTGAAAATACATCAGAATGTTTCCAACTTGTTTTGTATGCAATGTTTATTATGGGAAGGAAGGTGTGTGGAAAACTATGAAAAACACTTTTTTACCGGGTGGTAGGAACATGAAATTTGACATGCATGTGTTTTATAAAGGATCCATTCATTTTATTTCAGATAGCGGATGTTACTTGTTAAAATCAAGTCCTTTTTATAAGCCGTATATAAGTCTTATTATCTAGATAATGGAATCTCAAGAATGCTAAAGTTGCCAAGACAAGCTCTAAAAGGTTGTCATATGGAGTGTAACATGGGGATATTCAATTGGGGTAAGGTGACAAGTTCTTATAGCTTTATATGTTTGGTGAAATTAAAAAGGTGTGTTAATACTATTTGGTTTTTAAAAGATTATGAGTTGGGTTTTTTGCAAAAGGTATTAAAGGAAAGAGTGAAATCATTTGGATTGAAGGAAAAAGATCTGAATGTTACCTGAGTTATCATTATTTTTTTTGATAAGCCATTCAATAAACGAGATTAAGGAAATCCCGAACCAAAAAGTACAAACAAACAACCCGACTACGGGTTACAGGAAATCCAAAGGAAATTTGTACCAATCATATAATCTACAAGACTTACTATTAAGCCTACCCAAAATCAACCAATTCCACGAGTAAATTTTGATTTCATTGACAATGTCGCTAGCATTACACAACACATCTTTGAACAAAATTTTGTTCCTAAATCTCCAAATGATCCAGCAAGTTATAAACCAAAGAGAGCATATATTACCCGCTGCGCAACGACCTTTTAATCTCAAGGACCAAGCCTTCGCATGGGAAGAGCAGTTAATATCCAAAATACGCTCTATGCCCACCCAGTCGCATATACTGTTCCAAACTGTAAGACCCTAATTTTTACCCCTAAGATTTCACTCATCTCATTTGCATCTCATACCACAAACAAGATCACAGTTTGTGCTTCTCCTGAGCACCTATGTGATTCTCATTTCTTACTTGCTTCTGTTTATCTAACCTCTAACCAAAAATACCAAAAATATGCTGCCGTTTGCTTGTTTCTCTCTGTGCGTTGTGCAGGTTCGTCAAAGGCAAGGAAGTGATTTCAAGTCAACAGGTGTTTGTTCAAAAGCAAGATGTCTGGCGCTGAGATTCTTCAATTTATCAGGCAGTGGTGCATATGAGTTTTGGGGTTCAGACAGATTCAGATGGTCGTTGTTTCGGTTGTGATTTGTTGTGTGGCACATTGTATCAAAGGCTTGTGAAACAAAAATTCGAGATTGGTTTTGGGCTAAAAATAAAGACTTGCTATCCATGATCCATTTCATAGACCATTTTTCATTCCAAACACTATTCACATTTTAACCATTTTTCACATATTCCACTTTTTGCTATTTAAACCATTTTTTTTTATAACCCATTTTCTAAACCAAAATTTCCATATCCATTCTCTAAACCATTTTTCTATATCCATTTCCAATTATCCATATTTCAAATCCCAATCTTAAATTCAACATCCATTCTTAATCCAAAATTCACATTTTTTTTCTTACCTACATTTTTTTTTTTTAAGTCCATCTTTTTTATAGCCCATATTACAAGATTAAGCCCGTTACCATTTTTGGTTGTTACAAGACAATGATATAAAAAGGCCTACACATTCAGCCCATTTACCATTACAAAAAATTGAAAAAAAAAAGATATGGCAACTTGAGAAACCAACAAGCCCAGCCGTATACAATTTCCTTCCAAACTTCCGCCAACGCCAAGCCTTCACCACAACATTCCCAGCCAAGCCGTTTCAACAAACTCACTACGACTTCACCACAAACTCCCAGCAATCGAGCCAGCTCACACTTAAACGCCACTTCCAACCGCACCCAGCCGAGCTTCACGACACCACTTCACACGCAACAACACGCACACTGCACCCATAATCCAAAACGCGTAAAAAAAGCTCCAAACGACACCAATTGCAAACGCAAGAAAAACTACTGCAAAACGACTTCACACAAATCACCAAATTGAAACGCAACAAGCTTCAACGCGAAATGGCAGCATATCACTCACCAATTCTCCTATAAATAACAACCTCACCTCCTTCCAATTTCAAGCTTGGACAGCCCCAAAAATTCTGCCAAAATCCATACTCAACCTTCACCTTCCAAATTCATCAACCTTCCTTCAACAAATTTTTCATAATCTCCAATAAACCAAGCTTCAATTAGTTTTCTCCAATTCCATAAACCTTCTTTAATCCGAAACTCATAAACACCACTCCACAACTATATACAAACCATTCCTCCATCTTCAACCTCTTTCAACATCAACAACAAAAACGGATCATAACCGCAACATCAACAAATCCGCAACAATTCCATTTCACACTTCAACACAAACGACAACAAATTCAAGCTAGAATCAGTGGAAGAAGAAGGAGGAAGTTCATTTGCTACTTACTTGTGACTTTGAAGGTAGATTGAAGTTTTTTTTTCGGAAATTTCGATTCGTATCCGTCGGTAACCGTTCTTGAAGTTGTTGACACCATTGTGTAGAGCTTTCATTTCCGATCGAAACCGTGCTAATTTTGTGTCCCGCCGCTTCCGATTTGGTGGAGTTTTGAAATTGCAAGCATGGAAGTGAATAGTGTCCGTGTGGCTACTTGAAGAAGAAGAAGATACATTTTGCTATTTCTTTTTCTTTTCTGATTTTTTTGTTACTTTTGTAGTCAACTTTTTATTTTAAAAACAAAAATTATGTAGAAACCTTGGGCCTTGGCCCGTGTCATTTTCTACCGCGCCACCACCTTGCCATTCACACCTTCTCTTTTCTTTCATTATCTTAAAGAATAATTCCAATTAGTTTCTATTTTTTTTTAGTTACTTTTGATTTTAGATTTTTTTTTTAATTCTGGTTTTAGAATTTTGGTTATAAAAATTTCTTGAAGAAAAGTCTTAAAAAAAATTTCTATCATGGATTATCCTTTAATTCTAGTTTTTTTATTTTATCTTGATTTTCTCATTTTTATTTCATTTTGGTTTGGTTGTGTGGATCATAACTTTTAGATCAACTTTTTCTTCATCTATTTTGTTTTGATCGATGAAAGTCGAAGTGATCGTGAAATTTCTTTGTTGAATTTCGATCGAGATGAGATCATTTCCACTTTTCTTTTCGTGTGGCACCACTTTAGGATAACGATCCCTATATCGTTTATCTCGCGTGCATTAGCACATATATCTCATGGCCGGCCTCATTCGTAGGGTAATTGCTCGAACAAATTACTCGGCGTGCGCTTAACATAGACCAAAATTTGTCCCCACTCGGAATAAATCCAATTCAACACTTGTACTTTCGTGGACCGGACTTTGATTAGTCGCGTCATCCCAAGGTTGATTATTTGTTTGTGTTAGTTCCATAAACTTTGAAGCTTGATGCGTAGTTGCTTTGGGTATCCCAATCTTCTTTCAAGTCTTTCACTAAATTTGGACTAATTGCATTAATTAATCACCGTAGTGCAAGATATGAAGCTGAACCGGTTACTTTTTCATTCTCTTTGACACTATTTGCTTTGTCTTTGATTGTGGATGATTAAGTTCACCATACCATTATTCACTAACATTTCTATTGTACTAATCATTTATTATATCTTGTTTCCTTCTTATCCCTTATCTCTCTTTTACTCTTATGCTTCATTATTATCATATCATATCATGTTTATGCTTCCGTAATTTTTCCTTTGTCCGTTGGACACATGTTTATGCTTATGCCTTTTTCTCTTTGTCCACTTGGACCAAAAACATTAATAAAGGCCAAAACCTCTAAAAAACTTGTGATTCTAATCTTGGACTATGGTTACTATCCTATGCAATGGACATGGAGTTTTGAACTTAGACCTTGGACTTCCAATGCAATTCTTGGAACCTTGGACTTAGAATTTAGGACCTTTTCTCCCTTTGCTTTGGAATTATGGTTCGAAGACTTGGAAGCTTACTTGTGTGGTTAGGCTATTCTCTTCCTTAGCTTTTCTTTTATGCTTTAGGATAGTCTCTTCTTCTCCTCCCCATTCTTTAATTTTCAAAACTCTCTCTCTTTTTCAAAACCTTCTTGATTTCAAACTTTCACCGCTTTCATAAACAAACCTTGACTTTGTCAAGTGATTTTACTTTTTTCCTTTCATTTCTTAACAAATGCTAAACTACATAAGCATATTGTTACCTTTTTCAAAAGACTTAAAAAACACCAAACTCACTTACTGTCTTTTTGTGCCCTCGTGCACTTTTTACTTTAACTTTGTACCACGAACTACGGGGTTTTGATCCTACATTGCACATCGTGGGTACGTAGGCATGAGACGACAAATCTCTCCAAACAAAAAAATATTAAAAAAACAATTTCTCTTCTCATCTCCTCAATCTCTTTTCAAGCAAACTTTTTCAGACCAAAAGCGGTAGATATTTCAAAGGGCTCCTATAGAGTACTATAGACGTTTTGGGTGCTAACACCTTCCCATTGCGTAACCAACCCCCTTATCCAGACTCTCTTCACTTGTTCTTGTTTAGAGCTTGTGTAGGTTTTGTTCGCTCTTTTTCCTTTCCTTTTTGGATAAACTAAAAGTGCGGTGGCGACTCTTGCTTTTCGAGTTAAGTTAATCAATAGCTTACACTCACGATTTTGCCGCTACAGAAAAGTGGCGACTCTGCTGGGGACAGATTGACCTCTTGCTGGTCCATCCCTTGAGGGGTTTAGCCTACTTTGATTTATTTACTGCTCTTTGTCTGACTTGCTTGTTATCTGTCTGTTCTGGTTGGGATATTCTGAGAGATAGGCCCAATACCCAGGCCTGAGTGCACTTATGATTAGCATGTTTCATATCCTCTCGCGTTCCATCTTGGTCCGAGGAGGGAATATGAAACACAATCTGGATGTGGTTCTCTCTAGAGAATTCTGCATTGTGGATTTCCCACGATGGTAGAGCTATCTGGAAGAGCTGCTAAGTCTGGATGACCTGTTAGGATGACCCCTCATTTTTTGGGGGGAATCAGTGGACGACCTCTTTGTTTGGCGATAGTATTTTACCCCGAGGGATGAATGTACTATTGCTTCTCAAATCGAGAATCTGAAATTGAGGATCCCTACTTTTTAGTACCCACATGTGAGAATGGGCGGGTGTTTACAGGTTTGCAGGAAACCCTGACTTCCAACATGCCCGGTACTTTGGATTTCTTATCAGTGTGAACTTATCAACCTGGTATTCCGGTGTTCTCTTCAGAGCGAACCTTTGAGCCTGTGTGCTTTGAGTGATCTTGTTTGTGGTTGTTGCATCCATGCACTCTTGCATCCATGAGCATACATATGCATTTCTTCCCAGTTGTCTCAGAAACTCATTTCAACTGTCTTCTTCTCCAGTTATTTGTTCACCGTCAAGCTATTTCCTCAACACAACTACGGAACTAGAGCTGCTGTTAGATTGAGAATGGAAAACCAAGAACAACACAATGCCGAAGTCAGAATGGAAATTGATGAGTTGAAGGCCGACATGACCAAGCTCACAGAAATGCTGCAAGTTCTGATTGCTAGAGGTGAACCACCTCAGAGGACTGTGATTGTTGAAACATCAACTGCTGCTGTTGACCCTCCACTGACTCAGCAATCAGCTTCTACTTGGCCAGAATTTGGGTTACCTCCGAATTACTCGCCACCCTTTGCAACTACTCCTGTGTTTGTCTCGCCAGTATCTTCAGCTCCATTGTTCACTGAACCTCAGCCTGTTGTGCATTCTGTTGCTCAAGCTGCTCCTGAGAATCCTTTCGTGTACCATGCTGCTGCTACACAATCTAAAAGTCAAGGAGAACCTGGGTACATTGAAGAAGTCAGAGAGCAATGGCAAACTCTGGACAAAAGGATAAGAGTCGTGGAAGGAAGTGATGTCTATAATGCTGCCGCAATGGACATGTGCTTGGTTTCCGACTTGGTTATTCCTCCAAAATTCAAGACTCCTAATTTTGAGAAATACCAGGGGCACACCTGTTCCAGAACCCACTTGGTGATGTACTGCCATAAAATGGCCGCTCATGCAAAAGATGACAAACTGTTCATTCACTGTTTCCAGGACAGCTTGAGTGGGGCTTCAATGAAATGCTATATGGGACTTGATAAGAACCGTATTCAAAGCTGGATGGACTTGTCTGATGCTTTCTTAAAGCAGTATAAGTACAATCTGGACATGGCACCTAACCGCCGTCAATTGCAGAATATGGCTCAGAAAGAAAAAGAATCCTTCAAAGAGTACGCTCAGCGATGGAGAGAGCTAGCTGCTCAAGTGGAGCCACCCTTGGCTGAAAAAGAATTGACTGGATTATTCATGGACACTCTTCAGCCACTCTATTGGGAAAAGATGATAGGCAGTGTATCATCTGGTTTTGCTGACCTAGTCACTATTGGAGAAAGACTAGAAGAAGGTATCAAGAAAGGAAGGATTGCTAATGCTGAAGCCTTCAGTGGTGCTAAAAAGTATGCTGGGAATTTTCAAAAGAAAAAGGATGGTGATACTCATGCTGTTTCAGTTGAGAGGAAACCTCATCAGAGATAATAATATGTAGCTGCAGTTGCTCCAGTTGTTAATGCTCAACCAGCTCAAGCTCCTCGTCAGACTGTTAGACAGAATCTGACTCGCAATAGGGTTAACTTTGATCCTATCCCGATGCCCTACACTGAGTTGTATCCTTGTCTTGTAAAGAAAGGATTGATTACAACGAGGGCTCTACCTCCTCCTCCAAATCCTCTTCCAGCCGGCTACAGGGCTGATCTTCACTGTGAGTTCCATCAAGGTGGGGCAGGTCATAACCTGGAAGGTTGCTTTGCATTGAAAGCTGGAGTGCAAGAGTTGGTGAACTTAAAGATTCTGGACTTTATTGATAATAATCCCAATGTTGTCAACAACCCATTGCCAGAGCATTCCAAGTGAAGTTTGAGTGAGTTCAGACGGATCATCTCCTAAAGCCAGTGTTTCGGACAGGACAACTCATCCTTGTTGCTGATTAGTCACTAGGCCTTGTTTCTTTCTGTTTTCATTTTCCTTTGATTGTATTGACTGTTTGCTTTTGAACTTTTATTTATACTTTCATGGTAATTTCAATGAAATGAGCAATGGAATGTTTGATTCAAATTCATTTATATTCACTGTGTGCATCTTTATGCTTTCATTTTCACAAAAAAATATATCTCATGTTCACTTTCTTCATTAAGCTTTTGTTTATGCAAAGATTGGAGGGGGGATGATGAAAGCGAAATATCTAAAATTGCTAGATTATATGCTTTCAATTAAAACTTGGTTGAGGATGTACAGGCATTGTTTCAACTCCCAAACACTGGAGAAATAAGGAAGTTAATCCCTTGTTAACCCCTTAGAGCCTGGAAGTTAGAGTTTCTTTCTGTACGAAAAAACCCGCAATCTTAACCTGGGGATGGGTAGTTCTCAGTTAATTTGACTGTGCATGCAAAACACTTTCCAATAAAGGTTGCGATCACAAGCTTTCCTTCACACACATCCAAGAAATGTCGAAGATGTCTTTCAAATCAAAAGCCAATGATGGTTCACCGTAATCATTAAGCCAGGCAGTCACTATCTTTCAAAAAATAAAAAATCAAATGAAAAGCCCACTAAGTCAAAACCTATGAAGGAGACTTAGGCAAAATTGGGGCATCCCGCTGACTGTAAACCCAAATGACACAGTTCAGGCAACTGTTAGGGATAACAAAAGAAAAATCAAGAGGTTGCCGAAATCCTCAAAGACAAAACGAGTTGACTAAAGTCTTCATCAAAAACAACAAAAGGTTGTAAGAAAGAGTGACTGTCATCTCAAATTTTCTTGGTCCTTGAACCATCATCATAACAGTGTTACAATTCCAAAATCACTTGGAACCTGAATGCATAGTTTGAATTAACTGAGCATAAGACTGAAGGTCGTCACGAAGAATGGGTTGGGTACAAATAAGCTTTGAGCCTATATCCTTTGTTTAAAAAAAACCGTGAACCAGACCACGTTACAACCTTCAAAAGACCTAATTGAAGCCAGGTTTCTTTTGAAAGCATACTACAGCAAGGTTGCGTAAAATGACTCCTATGTTTGTTTCCAATCATTTGCTTTGATGTCTTACCTTTGCTTTCTCTTTCACTTTGCATGTCTTAACCGTCGTGTTTTGACAAGTGTTTCATTTTGCTTTACATCAATAATATCATTCCAAAAATGATTTCTGATTTCAAAAATTACATGGGCTTTGCATTAAAATTACCATGTTTGTTTGGATAATCTTATTTACAGGCAAGCTGTCCTCATCAAGGAATTTTCAAACAGTTGAGAAACCTGGTTAGTGATCTTATCAGGGGCACATTACATCCAGATCCTGTTGTGAATCAGATTTGTTGCTCAGTGCAAGGTATTCTCAGATTTGGTTAACCAGAAGATCTCTTTCAAGATTCATACTGAGTTTAGCCTTCTCAACAATCATCTCAAGAACTGAAGCCATGATCAGTTCATTCATCCCCAACAACTGAAGCCATGATCAGTTTATCCTCAGCAGTCATTTCAAGAATTGAAGCCATGATCAGTTCATTTTTCTCCCTGCAGCAGTCAAACTGAAGCTATGATCAGTTTATCTTCATCAGTCAATCAATCTGGGGCAGTCTTCTTTAAGAATCCTCAAGATGTCTTTCCTCAAAAGACCATCAGCCTGATACAATTCACTAAGTGTGACAGAGATGTGTTCAACATCTTCTCTCCAAGCAGAGTGGGCAGTGTTCCCTGTGTTGAGGAATCAGAGTTCCTTTCTACCCTCACAAAAGAGTCTATCTCGGTTGTCTCTATCATCTGCATCGTATACATAAATCATTTACATATCATATAGAAACATTTTCATAGCTCGAAGTGTGCTTCGTGCTCATATTCATTTTTTCGAGGTCCTGTTGCTTTCAACATCTTACCTTGTGATCAAAGTCCAACTTGCTTGGCACCTACCAAAACTTTTACCTTCCTTCTCATTCAGTGCTATTCCTGAATATTGTCAGTTACCTGTCTTTTCACCCAGTGTTATTCCTGGATGTCTTGTCCTGTCTTCTTTCTTTCCAGTGCTACTCCTGGATGTCTTGCTTTCCTAGATCTTTATATTCTTTCACTCCAGTGCCATTCCTGGATGAGTTTTTACCTTTACTTTCAGTGCCATTCCTGAAAGTTTTACCTGTTCATTCAGTGACATTCCTGGATGAGTTTTTACCTTTACTTTCAGTGCCATTCCTGAAAGTTTTACCTGTTCATTCAGTGCCATTCCTGGATGAGTTTTCTCCTTTGCATTTAGTGCTATTCCTGGATGTCTTTTTCACTGTCATTCAATGCCATTCTTGAATGAAGTGATTTACCTTTACCTTTCAGTGCCATTCCTGAAAGTTGTATCTGTTCATTCAGTGCCATTCCTGAATGAGTTTATCTGTACCTTTCAGTGCCATTTCTGAAGGTCCTTCCTCACTTTATTCAATGCAATTCTTGGATATTGTGAACCTTTTATCCAATGCCATTCTTGGATAATTCTGATATATTTTCCAAAACTTTTCTCACTACATTCAATGCCATTCTTCGATGTTGTGATTTCTTCTGTCCAATGCCATTCTTGGATGAGTTTCCTCAAGATGTTATCTTCATCAGTCAATCAATCTGGGGCAGTCTTCTTTAAGAATCCTCAAGATGTCTTTCCTCAAAAGACCATCAGCCTGATACAATTCACTAAGTGTGACCTAGATGTGTTCAACATCTTCTCTCCAAGCAGAGTGGGCAGTGTTCCCTGTGTTGAGGAATCAGAGTTCCTTTCTACCCTCACAAAAGAGTCTATCTCGGTTGTCTCTATCATCTGCATCGCATACATATATCATTTACATATCATATAGAAACATTTTCATAGCTCGAAGTGTGCTTCGTGCTCATATGCATTTTTTCGAGGTCCTGTTTTGCTTTCAACATCTTACCTTGTGATCAAAGTCCAACTTACTTGGCACCTACCAAAACTTTTACCTTCCTTCTCATTCAGTGCTATTCCTGAATATTGTCAGTTACCTGTCTTTTCACCCAGTGCTATTCCTGGATGTCTTGTCCTGTCTTCTTTCTTTCCAGTGCTACTCCTGGATGTCTTGCTTTCCTGGATCTTTATATTCTTTCACTCCAGTGCCATTCCTGGATGAGTTTTTACCTTTACTTTCAGTGCCATTCCTGAAAGTTTTACCTGTTCATTCAGTGCCATTCCTGGATGAGTTTTTACCTTTACTTTCAGTGCCATTCCTGAAAGTTTTACCTGTTCATTCAGTGCCATTCCTGGATGAGTTTTCTCCTTTGCATTTAGTGCTATTCCTGGATGTCTTTTTCACTGTCATTCAATGCCATTCTTGAATGAAGTGATTTACCTTTACCTTTCAGTGCCATTCCTGAAAGTTGTATCTGTTCATTCAGTGCCATTCCTGAATGAGTTTATCTGTACCTTTCAGTGCCATTTCTGAAGGTCCTTGCTCACTTTATTCAATGCAATTCTTGGATATTGTGAACCTTTTATCCAATGCCATTCTTGGATAATTCTGATATATTTTCCAAAACTTTTCTCACTACATTCAATGCGATTCTTGGATGTTGTGATTTCTTCTGTCCAATGCCATTCTTGGATATGATTTCCTCGACAAAGTCCAATGCCATTCTTGGACACCTTTTCCCCAGCTAAGTCCAATTCCATTCTTGGATATCTTTTCCTCAGCTGAATCCAATGCTATTCTTGGATGTCTCTGATGCTTGTTGTTGCCTTATTCAATGCCATTCTTGAATGTTGCAGTGCCTTTATCCAATGCCATTCTTGGATATCTTACCTAACAGAGTGTTTTTCACCTCCATCCAATGCTATTCTTGGATGACGCTGCTGTTTTTACCAGAAACTTTCTTGTTGCTGTCCAATGCCATTCTTGGACATCTTTCGACATCCTTTTTGTCTCGTTTGTGGTTTCTATCCAATGCTATTCTTGGATGTCACTATTTGTCTTCCCAGGGTCTTGTCCCTCTCTTTCCAACTATTGATGGATACTTCTTATCGCCTTGATAGATCTCCAGAAATAGCTTGTGTTCCCCGGCGTGTCTTTTCACGTCATCTCCCTCAATTTACCTTAAATCCTTTGTTTCAAGTTTTCTCCGCAGTTTGTTTCATCCTTTGCATTCATATCATCTTGTGACATCTTATGGCTAAAAATTTGGTTTTCTGTATTTAAGTATCTTCAATCTTGCCGAGACGAAGTTTTCAACCTTCATATCTCCTGATTGAAGAAACTTAAATAGGGGCAGCTGTAAGACCCTAATTTTTACCCCTAAGATTTCACTCATCTCATTTGCATCTCATACCACAAACAAGATCACAGTTTGTGCTTCTCCTGAGCACCTATGTGATTCTCATTTCTTACTTGCTTCTGTTTATCTAACCTCTAACCAAAAATACCAAAAATATGCTGTCGTTTGCTTGTTTCTCTCTGTGCATTGTGCAGGTTCGTCAAAGGCAAGGAAGTGATTTCAAGTCAATAGGTGTTTGTTCAAAAGCAAGATGTCTGGTGCTGAGATTCTTCAGTTTATCAGGCAGTGGTGCATATGAGTTTTGGGGTTCAGACATATTCAGATGGCCGTTGTTTCGGTTGTGATTTGTTGTGTGGCACATTGTATCAAAGGCTTGTGAAACAAAAATTCGAGATTGGTTTTGGGCTAAAAATAAAGACTTGCTATCCATGATCCATTTCATAGACCATTTTTCATTCCAAACACTATTCACATTTTAACCATTTTTCACATATTCCACTTTTTGCTATTTAAACCATTTTTTTTTATAACCCATTTTCTAAACCAAATTTTCCATATCCATTCTCTAAACCATTTTTCTATATCCATTTCCAATTATCGATATTTCAAATCTCAATCTTAAATTCAACATCCATTCCTATTCCAAAATTCACATTTTTTTTCTTACCTACATATTTTTTTTTTAAGTCCATCTTTTTTATAGCCCATATTCCAAGATTAAGCCCATTTCCATTTTTGGTTGTTACAAGACAATGATATAAAAAGGCCTACACATTCAGCCCATTTACCATTACAAAAAATTGAAAAAAAAAGATATGGCAACTTGAGAAACCAACAAGCCCAGCCGTATACAATTTCCTTCCAAACTTCCGCCAACGCCAAGCCTTCACCACAACATTCCCAGCCAAGCCGTTTCAACAAACTCACTACGACTTCACCACAAACTCCCAGCAACCGAGCCAGCTCACACTTGAACGCCACTTCCAACCGCACCCAGCCGAGCTTCACGTCACCACTTCACACGCAACAACACGCACACTGCACCCATAATCCAAAACGCGTAAAAAAGGCTCCAAACGACACCAATTGCAAACGCAAGAAAAACTACTGCAAAACGACTTCACACAAATCACCAAATTGAAACGCATCAAGCTTCAAAGCGAAATGGCAGCATATCACTCACCAATTCTCCTATAAATAACAACCTCACCTCCTTCCAATTTCAAGCTTGGACAACCCCAAAAATTCTGCCAAAATCCATACTCAACCTTCACCTTCCAAATTCATCAACCTTCCTTCAACAAATTTTTCATAATCTCCAATAAACCAAGCTTCAATTAGTTTTCTCCAATTCCATATACCTTCTTCAATCCGAAACTCATAAACACCACTCCACAACCATATACAAAACATTCCTCCATCTTCAACCTCTTTCAACATCAACAACAAAAACGGATCGTAACCACAACATCAACAAAACCGCAACAATTCCATTTCACACTTCAACACAAACGCAACAAATTCAAGCTAGAATCAGTGGAAGAAGAAGGGGGAAGTTCATTTGCTACTTTCTTGTGACATTGAAGGTAGATTGAAGTTTTTTTTCGGAAATTTCGAGTCGTATCCGTCGGTAACCGTTCTTGAAGTTGTTGACACCATTGTGTAGAGCTTTCATTTCCGATCGAAACCGTGCTAATTTTGTGTCCCGCCGCTTCCGATTTGGTGGAGTTTTGAAATTGCAAGCATGGAAGTGAATAGTGTCCGTGTGGCTACTTGAAGAAGAAGAAGATACATTTTCCTATTTCTTTTTCTTTTCTGATTTTTTTGTTACATTTGTAGTCAATTTTTTTTTTAAAAACAAAAATTATGTAGAAACCTTGGGCCTTGGCCCGTGTCATTTTCTACCGCGCCACCACCTTGCCATTCACACCTTCTATTTTCTTTCATTTTCTTAAAGAATAATTCCAATTAGTTTCTATTTTTTTTAGTAACTTTTGATTTTAGATTTTTTTTTAATTCTGGTTTTAGAATTTTGGTTATAAAAATTTCTTGAAGAAAAGTCTTAAAAAAAATTTCTATCATGGATTATCCTTTAATTCTTGGTTTTTTATTTTATCTTGATTTTATCATTTTTATTTCATTTTGGTTTGGTTGTGTGGATCATAACTTTTAGATCCACTTTTTCTTCATCTATTTTTTTTTTGATCGATGAAAGTCGAAGTGATCGTGAAATTTCTTTGTTGAATTTCGATCGAGACGAGATCATTTCCACCTTTTCTTTTCGTGTGGCACCGCTTTAGGATAACGATCCCTATATCGTTTATCTCGCGTGCATTAACACATATATCTCATGGCCGGCCTCATTCGTAGGGTAATTGCTCGAACAAATTACTCGGCGTGTGCTTAACATAGACCAAAATTTGTCCCCACTCGGAATAAATCCAATTCAACACTTGTACTTTCGTGGACCGGACTTTGATTAGTCGCGTCATCCCAAGGTTGATTATTTGTTTGTGTTAGTTCCATAAACTTTGAAGCTTGATGCGTAGTTGCTTTGGGTATCCCAATCTTCTTTCAAGTCTTCACTAAATTTGGACTAATTGCATTAATTAATCACCGTAGTGCAAGATATGAAGCGGAACCGGTTACTTTTTCATTCTCTTTGACACTATTTGCTTTGTCTTTGATTGTGGATGATTAAGATCACCATACCATTATTCACTAACATTTCTATTGTACTAATCATTTATTATATCTTGTTTCCTTCTTATCCCTTATCTCTCTTTTACTTTTATGCTTCATTATTATCATATCATATCATGTTTATGCTTCCGTAATTTTTCCTTTGTCCGTTGGACACATGTTTATGCTTATGCCTTTTTCTCTTTGTCCACTTGGACCAAAAACATTAATAAAGGCCAAAACCTCTAAAAAACTTGTGATTCTAATCTTGGACTATGGTTACTATCCTATGCAACGGACATGGAGTTTTGAACTTAGACCTTGGACTTCCAATGCAATTCTTGGAACCTTGGACGTAGAATTTAGGACCTTTTCTCCCTTTGCTTTGGAATTATGGTTCGAAGACTTGGAAGCTTACTTGTGTGGTTAGGCTATTCTCTTCCTTAGCTTTTCTTTTATGCTTTAGGATAGTCTCTTCTTCTCCTCCTCATTCTTTAATTTTCAAAACTCTCTCTCTTTTTCAAAACCTTCTTGATTTCAAACTTTCACCGCTTTCATAAACAAACCTTGACTTTGTCAAGTGATTTTACTTTTTTCCTTTCATTTCTTAACAAATGCTAAACTACATAAGCATATTGTCACCTTTTTCAAAAGACTTAAAAAACACCAAACTCACTTACTCTCTTTTTGTGCCCTCGTGCACTTTTTACTTTAACTTTTTCATAAGTTTAGACATGATTCATTTCTTTAAGCGGAATTATTCGCTTAGAAATGACGACTTATCTTTACATTTAAAAACAACCAAAACAAACAATTTTCATTCTTTGTACCACGAACTACGGGGTTTTGATCCTACATTGCACATCGTGGGTACGTAGGCATGAGACGACAAATCTCTCCAAACACAAAAATTTTTAAAAAAACAATTTATCTTCTCATCACCTCAATCTCTTTTCAAGCAAACTTTTTCAGACCAAAAGCGGTAGATATTTCAAAGGGCTCCTATAGAGTACTATAGACGTGTTGGGTGCTAACACCTTCCCATTGCGTAACCAACCCCCTTATCCAGACTCTCTTCACTTGTTCTTGTTTAGAGCTTGTGTAGGTTTTGTTCGCTTTTTTTCCTTTCCTTTTTGGTAAAAATAAAAGTGCGGTGGCGAGTCTTGCTTTTCGAGTTAAGTTAATCAATAGCTTACACTCACGATTTTGCCGCTACACAAACTAACAAGGAATTGGTGCAAGAAAAGAATAGATGGTTAGAATCTCTAAGGTGGTGAAAGCAAAATACGCAAACCTTGTCGTGTTCGCTAACAATAATCCTTCTAGAAGCCAAATTGGACCTCGTGGCCAACCTATCATGAGCCAGTCGCCACCCAAAAAATTAAACAGTAGTCGGGAGCACCGTCCTCCAAAGAACCTACAGCAAAACTGATGTCTCGAAACCCACCTCATCAACATATACTGAGCAATTTTGAGCGTGGTAGAAAGAGTTGACAGTGAATTCATTAGTGTCTAGGAGGTTCCAAATCCAAACATCTCGCGTGTCTGTAGCAGCGGTGAACTGATCCAACAACTGAGAGCAATTGATCCACTCGGATTCGACGTTGGGATTGCCAAAAACCAGAAAATCCTGCAATCTCCAACTCCAAGAGTCTCCATCCCACGCACCCATATCTTTAACAGAGCAGTACTTGGACCTGCAAAACTGAAACAAATTAGGATAATGACAGTTCAACTTTTCATTACCGATCCAAATCGTGTGCCAAAACAAAACATTAGCACCATCTCCGACAGAACAATTCAGACAATCCTTGAAGCAGAAACTGGAATCGAAAACAGAGATAGATAGGAGATCCTTCATCCAAAGGGAATCGTGGCACTGACCCCCGACTTCAACAGCAGATTGCATTTTGATACCCAAGTTGCCGTACCTATTGGCCAAGGTTTGTCTCCAAATTTCATTATCACCACTATAGAATTTCCAAATCCATTTTGCTAGAAGTGCATGGTTGAAACGGCCGACGTGTTTAACACCAGGACCAATTTCCTTAGGTTTACACACATTTCGCCAAGAGATCCACGACACATACCCATTAACAGAACTTCCAGCCCAAAGAAAAAGTCTTTGAATCGCTATCATATCGTTCACCACCTTCTTTGGCGCCTTGTAGAAAGCAAGATAATGGGTAGACAAATTGGTAAGGACCGAGTTAAGGAGAGTAACTCTTCCCCCAAAGGACAAACTGCGGCCGCTCCAACTAGATAGCTTCTTTCTCAAATTCTATATCACAGGATTCCAAAAAGAATGTCTACGATGATTACCCCCTACAAGCAAACCCAAGGATTTGAAGGGAAGCAAACCCGACTTACAATGAAGAAAATGCTCAGCTGCGAGCAAGATGTCTCCATCAACTCCAATACCATACAGGCAGCTCTTGGAAAAATTGATTTTCAGCCCAGAAGTAACTTCGAAAGCCCGCAGGATAGTCTTGAAGGCCC
Source organism: Lathyrus tuberosus (assembly GCA_022829125.1). Lineage (NCBI taxonomy): Eukaryota > Viridiplantae > Streptophyta > Magnoliopsida > Fabales > Fabaceae > Lathyrus > Lathyrus tuberosus. The sequence continues at coordinate 2,464,220 of JALAZF010000061.1, read as the reverse complement.
AGATGTTTCGTACCGACCCGTCCCCAATGAGCAGAGTATCATCTGTAAATTGGAGTAAACAAGGAGCAACGACATCCTGAACTTTGAAAGGAGACAGCATATTACTACCAGTAGCAGCTCTAACCAAACAAGCTAAACCCTCGGCCACAATCGCGAACATATAAGGAGCTAAGGGATCCCCCTGTTTCAATCCCCTACCAGCCATAAAGTCCTTCGAAGGACTGTCGTGTATAAGAATCGAAAAATAACTCTTAAAAACAGACCCTCTAACCCACTTAATCCAGTTACAACCGAAGCCCATCTTAATTAGTAAATTTTCTAGATATTGCCAATCAACACAATCGTACGCCTTAGCAAAATCGACTTTGAAGAACAAGCACTCCTTCTTGGATCTTTTCGCATAGTCTGCAACTTCGTTGGCAAGAAGGACGCCATCGAAAATCTGACGCTTAGGGATGAACGCAGTTTGGGATGGGGAGATAATCTTGTGGATAACTTTTCCCAATCTACCTGCCAATATCTTAGAGATGGTCTTGAGAACACAGCTGACCAAACTAATGGGCCTGAAATCTTCGAAACTTTGAGGGTTATCAATCTTCAGCACCAACGAAATGAAAGAGGAAACGAAAACCTTAGGATAATAGCCTGTCCTGAAAAATTCAATAACACAGTTAGAAAAATTCTCCCCAATGATATTCCAGTACGTTTTGATGAACGAGAAGTTGAAACCGTCAACCCCTGGGCATTTGTTGCTATCACAAGAGAACACAGCTTTTTTTACATCTACTTTAGTAAAATCAGATTCAAGAAACTCTCTATCCAGGTCGTCAAAGGACTGAACGCAGGAAGGATTGAAACTGCTGCATAAAGAGGGTTGTTTTTGAAATCTGGATTCGAAGAATTTTGAAGCTTCAAACTTAATCTTCTCAGGATCCTCTACTAAATTACCCTCAACCCTAATAGCAGAAATGTAACTGGACCGAATCCTAGCCTTGAGACAGTTGTGGAAGAACTTGGAATTAGAGTCACCTTCTCGAAGCCACTTCACTCGAGATTTCTGAGCAAGCATACTCTCCTTAAGTCTCAGCTTTGACCACAACTCCTCCTGAATTTTGAGTCTCTCCTATAAGGCTTCTTCATTACCACCCAGAATGTCCAACTGGGAACTCCTTTCAAGAAAATTGAGTTGTTGCACTTTATCCTCTATGTTTAGCTCCAACCTACCAAAAACATTAATGTTCCACTTTCTCAATTCACCTTTAAGAGCTTGTAACTTCTTGAGAAAAATATTACAATAGGAACCAGAAAAAGTAAATGAATCCCAGTTAGTTTTCACGAAAGGTAGGAACTCTTTATGGGTCTGCCAACAGTTGAATGACCTAAAAGGTTTAGGTCCCCAGTTGATATCTTTGGCCTTCAGCCACACAGGACGGTGATCCGACACGTCTCTATCATCCACCTCTTAGTTTTTCAGGGATAAGATTTTAGCTGCTAGGTCATCCACGAAAAACCGATCTAAGCGACTGCGACTAAGACCATTGGAGCTAAACCAAGTGAACCTATTCCCAGAAACCGGAAGATCGAGCAAGTTCATGTCCTCTATAAACTCCCCAAAATCCTTCATGCCACAACTGTTAGAATCTCTAGTACCCTTCCTTTCTTCCCTATTTTTAACAGCGTTAAAATCACCCCCTACTATCCACCCAACTCCTTGGTATTTTCTCTTCACATCAATTAATTCTCTCCATAGTCTCTTTTTATCCGACAGCCCACACGGGGAGTACACATTAATAACAATCAGCTTATGATAATTCCACAGGAATTCAACACCCAAAAAACCAAAACCACTGAAACTGGAGCAGGCAGTAAGAACGTTGCTCTTCCACAAAGTCAAAACGCCACTTGATCTACCAACTGACTTTATACCCGACCAATCCACATCAGGACTATTCCATAAACTAAAAATCACTTTGGGATCCAAAATAGAGAGTTTAGTTTCCTGAATCAGACAAATATCTGCCATACCTCTTAACAGAACTTGAGCAACTCGCCGTCTCTTAAGGGGGCTGCAGCATCCACGTACATTATAGGACACAATATTCATGGGGCACCTGTAGCAACAACCTTCTTACCAGACCTAGCATTCGTATCTACTTTGTCCAACTTCCTTAACAATAATTCTAAATCCTCTTCACCATCCTCATCAGAGATCCCTAAATTCAGCAGAGTTTTACACATTTTAGAAGGAACTTCCTCTAAAGCTTTTCTGCATCTCAAATTACTTCTAACCAAATCAGTATCTGTTAACGATTCACAGCATAAAAGAGAGGAACTAGACTCGAAAGATTTAGCCCTGATACTTTTTCTAGAGGAGGAAGCCTTGGAACCCTTCCTTTTAGAAGAAGAAACAACATCCTTCAGAGCAGAATTAAGGAGAGAAGAGAAATAGGAAGGTTTATAAGGAATCTTAATACAATTATAAACCTCATGGAGGTGTTTCTTCTTTTTGGATTTGCCCCAATTCGAAGGCCTAACACAACGGGCCGGTGGGCCTGATAAAGGGTTTGGAAGGCCCAAATCCACCAGCGGATCACCTATGCATTTAGCAATAATAATATCATCCAAATCCTTGAGTTGTTTAGAGACTGCAGGACAAATAGTAGGGACTGCTACAGGAATAGGGTCAACGATACCATTCTGAATGCCTCGAGGAGAAGAATCACCTTTATCATTATCAGTGTAACCTTTGTACGCCAAGGACTTTTCCTTATCAGAACAAACCTCGGGCCCACCAAAAATGGGAACACAATTCTCCATGCTTTCACCTACGAAGGAAAGATTATCTGACACTGGGGATACTCCATCTGATTTTAGTTCCTTTTGAGTTGAGCCTCTCCCCTCAGACTCATCCCCCAAGAAACTAGGTACCTCGTGATCCAACTCTACATCAGAAACCCACGCGCCCTGGTCTGACCCTTCGTCTGATTCCCACGCGCCCTCCTCCTCCGATTGGATAGAGGATATTAACTCATCGGAGTCAACCAACTCGTCTTCAACCTCTCCGGTGAGACCAGACCGGCCACAACAAAGGTCTTCCGTGATTGAAATAGAGAAAGAAATACTATTCACCTCTACCCTTATCTTCGAGTTCAAAATGACCTCCTTGTTAGTTTTTATCAGAAGCCTAGCAGCGTCAAGCCTAGTTTTATTCCTAGTGGAATCATCACACTGAAAGAAGGTACCCAGATGATTGGCTATCAAGATGAAGTTAGAAACATTCCAAGCGTAACTTGGAAGCCCATAGCAATTGATCCATACAAATCTATCCTTGTCAATCAGCTCCGGAGACCAGTGACGAACTTCGTGGAACCACACTTCCAACCATTCCTTCTCCTCATTCACAAAGTCCTCAATATCGCCACCAGAAGTATCTTCCAGTAAGCACATGGATGCTCCAATAAGCGTTGCCTTAATATGGAAAAAGCCCTCTTCGTTGATAACTCTCTGAATATTAAACGCACTACCATCCTCCAACACCACTCCTACCCTCATATGTTTCAATTTCTCTAAGCAATCGATATCCACTTCAAGAGGTATACAATCAACCTTCTCCTTATCACTCCCTACAGAAATATTATCATTTCTTCCAACCACATTCGCAAAAGTTTTCTCCTTAGAAAAGAAATTCTTAAAGCTTCTGGTCGAACCCTGAGTAATGTTCTTCTTCACATGCATCTCCTTGCCCAGAACAGAGGGACAATCAGGTTTATTGAACCTAGGGATATTTACATGTAACTTCTTTCCTTCCAAGTGAATGTTATCCAAGTTGCATGCCAGGATACGCGGATCGTGAACTTTTCGGAACTTAGCGAAGCCGAATCTTCTCCCACGCTTATCTCTCCTAGAAGAGATGAAAACTTCAGAAATTACTCCATACACCTTGAAAACCTCGAACAGATCTTTAGCTACCATCTTATCAGGGAATTCAGTAACGAAAAAGGAAGTGGTTGGTTCCCCCTTGAGAGCTCCTTTACCGGCGTTTTCTTTCGAAATCGACATTCTAGTTGGATTCTCCCCTTTCTTCTTGGACCTAACTTGATTCCACGCCATACCCACACAACCTCAAAACCCTAAAAGCACAGAGCTATCCCAAATCAACCCCAATCTAGCCATAACTACACCAAAACAATAACTCTGAGGAACCCAGTATCAATCATCTCCTTACCAAGGCCCCTGAACCCTAAAGCCAGGAATTTAAGCCGAAGATAAGGGGAAGTTCAACCAGTATCCCCTTTGTACATTGTTAGATGTTACAGTAGGACTGTTAGATTGAGATTGATAGGGAAAAGCTTGAAAAGATCAGAACCTTAATGAACTTGGAGCATTAGCAAGTGTATGGTAGTCTTTTAGGTTTTTCAACCGAAGAAAAAATCTATAGTTGTAATTTGGATTATGAAAATTTTATGATGGTCGAAGAAATATGCCAACACAATTGTGAATTTAACAATCGCTTTATCTCCTACTCAGATACCTTTCGTTCGTGTGGAATTAATGTTGAAATTATACCTTTCAGGGGCGAATTTTGTGACCCGGAGCTGTGCCTAACCCGCATTAAATTCTACACTTGGTGGTGGATTCTTATTTTAGATAGAGGATATTTGAATTGTTCCTTTTGAGTGACACAAGTATCCTCTTTAATTTTTGTAATTGATTTGTTTTGGGGGCTGTATTTTTTGACTGGTGGTACACATTGTACTTCTGATATATATTTATACCTGACTTGTCAAAAAAAAATATTGATGTTGCTTAAAAGGATTGATGTACACAAAATTGAAGAAAACATACCAGTTCTATTAGAATTATAAATGCGTGTAAGTTTGCATAGTATATTTCGATAAACTTTAGTATCTTATTTGATTTAAAACAAATACAAAGCATAATTATTTTTGGACTTTGGATTTATCATCTTTATAAAATTTTATACACTTTCCCTTAATTGGAAATATTTAAAATCTTTTCTACTAAATTTATTCTCTGAATTTGCCCATCTTAATGCATATAGTGGTATAATATCTTCAAGTTTTATTTTGTATTTGTTCTAGAAATTTTTTCTCATTCTTATTCGTTAAATTTTATATTGATTTTTTATAAACAATTTTGAAATAAAACAAATTCCATTTTTAGTAAAAAATATATTTAACAAAAATTATAGGAAAAATATTAAAGTAGCAGTTACTAAAAATAATAAATTCAACTATTGATGAGTTTCATATTAGACGGCTGTAATGTTGCATTAAATTCATCATAAATAAATGGCTAAAATATTTTCCTCTTTTGATAACTTGTGTATGCATTTAATGATTTACTAGAATAGCCACAACAGGAAAACTAAAATATAAAGAGAAAGAAACTTATTTCATACCTTTTCTCTTCCAACCCCAAGGTCACCGTCATGGAGGTTTCTTAGGGCTGCCGCTGTCGCCCTCCGCTTACTCCATCTTCCAACAGTACCATTTTTCTTCATTCTTCTTCCCCTTTATTAGTTATGCAATATTTGCTATTTTAAGATCTTCAAGTGTGGTTATGTGACTGGCTCGCAGATTTGGTTTAAAGTTCTAATTTAAAGATTAGGGACCTTCCTTCCTCTGTGTCATTCACCGCCATTTTTGGGATCTGTAGCATTATTGGTTGTTATTTTTCTGGACGATTAAAACAAGGGGAGCGTGGAACAAAAAGGGATGTACTCCAACAACCTAATCTGGAAAGCGAAAGGGGGTAAAGGAACACAATGCCAAAATTGCTTTTTGGCAGCACAACATAGACAACACTTGTGATCAAAAGCACTGCTATATGTTTTAAAAAAATCACGCTGAAAAAAAGCGCTGCCTAAAGGCCTACAACAGATAGCGCTTCCTAAAAGCGCTGTTAAAAGCCATACAAATGTGACACCTTAGAAAGCGCTTTCAAGAAAGCGATGGCGCTGCTAAAGGCCTTACGTAGGTCACACATTAGAAAGCGCTTCCTGAAACCGCTGCTATAGGCAATTAAAAAGAAAGCGCATTTAGAGAAAAAGCGCTGCTAAAGCTAATACATAAGAAAGCGCTTTCCAAAAGCGATGTCTTATGTTATTATTTCATAAATATATATTAAAAAATTTGTCATTGTTTCAGAAGCCCTAATCATTTCTTTTCTTTCTCCCTCTCTCTCGCGACTTCTCCCCCGCCGCTTCCGATTTGGTGGAGTTTTGAAATTGCAAGCATGGAAGTGAATAGTGTCTGTGTGGCTACTTGAAGAAGAAGAAGATACATTTTGCTATTTCTTTTTCTTTTCTGATTTTTTTGTTACTTTTGTAGTCAAATTTTTTTTTTAAAAACAAAAATTATGTAGAAACCTTGGGCCTTGGCCCGTGTCATTTTCTACCGCGCCACCACCTTGCCATTCACACCTTCTATTTTCTTTCATTTTCTTAAAGAATAATTCCAATTAGTTTCTATTTTTTTTAGTAACTTTTGATTTTAGATTTTTTTTTAATTCTGGTTTTAGAATTTTGGTTATAAAAGTTTCTTGAAGAAAAGTCTTAAAAAAAATTTCTATCATGGATTATCCTTTAATTCTTGGTTTTTTATTTTATCTTGATTTTCTCATTTTTATTTCATTTTGGTTTGGTTGTGTGGATCATAACTTTTAGATCCACTTTTTCTTCATCTATTTTCTTTTGATCGATGAAAGTCGAAGTGATCGTGAAATTTCTTTGTTGAATTTCGATCGAGACGAGATCATTTCCACCTTTTCTTTTCGTGTGGCACCGCTTTAGGATAACGATCCCTATATCGTTTATCTCGCGTGCATTAACACATATATCTCATGGCCGGCCTCATTCGTAGGGTAATTGCTCGAACAAATTACTCGGCGTGCGCTTAACATAGACCAAAATTTGTCCCCACTCGGAATAAATCCAATTCAACACTTGTACTTTCGTAGACCGGACTTTGATTAGTCGCGTCATCCCAAGGTTGATTATTTGTTTGTGTTAGTTCCATAAACTTTGAAGCTTGATGCGTAGTTGCTTTGGGTATCCCAATCTTCTTTCAAGTCTTCACTAAATTTGGACTAATTGCATTAATTAATCACCGTAGTGCAAGATATGAAGCGGAACCGGTTACTTTTTCATTCTCTTTGACACTATTTGCTTTGTCTTTGATTGTGGATGATTAAGATCACCATACCATTATTCACTAACATTTCTATTGTACTAATCATTTATTATATCTTGTTTCCTTCTTATCCCTTATCTCTCTTTTACTTTTATGCTTCATTATTATCATATCATATCATGTTTATGCTTCCGTAATTTTTCCTTTGTCCGTTGGACACATGTTTATGCTTATGCCTTTTTCTCTTTGTCCACTTGGACCAAAAACATTAATAAAGGCCAAAACCTCTAAAAAACTTGTGATTCTAATCTTGGACTATGGTTACTATCCTATGCAATGGACATGGAGTTTTGAACTTAGACCTTGGACTTCCAATGCAATTCTTGGAACCTTGGACGTAGAATTTAGGACCTTTTCTCCCTTTGCTTTGGAATTATGGTTCGAAGACTTGGAAGCTTACTTGTGTGGTTAGGCTATTCTCTTCCTTAGCTTTTCTTTTATGCTTTAGGATAGTCTCTTCTTCTCCTCCCCATTCTTTAATTTTCAAAACTCTCTCTCTTTTTCAAAACCTTCTTGATTTCAAACTTTCACCGCTTTCATAAACAAACCTTGACTTTGTCAAGTGATTTTACTTTTTTCCGTTCATTTCTTAACAAATGCTAAACTACATAAGCATATTGTCTCCTTTTTCAAAAGACTTAAAAAACACCAAACTCACTTACTCTCTTTTTGTGCCCTCGTGCACTTTTTACTTTAACTTTTTCATAAGTTTAGACATGATTCATTTCTTTAAGCGGAATTATTCGCTTAGAAACGACGACTTGTCTTTACATTTAAAAAGAACCAAAACAAACAATTTTCATTCTTTGTACCACGAACTACGGGGTTTTGATCCTACATTGCACGTCGTGGGTACGTAGGCATGAGACGACAAATCTCTCCAAACACAAAAATCTTAAAAAAAACAATTTATCTTCTCATCTCCTCAATCTCTTTTCAAGCAAACTTTTTCAGACCAAAAGCGGTAGATATTTCAAAGCGCTCCTATAGAGTACTATAGACGTGTTGGGTGCTAACACCTTCCCATTGCGTAACCAACCCCCTTATCCAGACTCTCTTCACTTGTTCTTGTTTAGAGCTTGTGTAGGTTTTGTTCGCTTTTTTTCCTTTCCTTTTTGGTAAAAATAAAAGTGCGGTGGCGACTCTTGCTTTTCGAGTTAAGTTAATCAATAGCTTACACTCACGATTTTTTCGCTACACAAACTAACAAGGAATTGGTGCAAGAAAAGAATAGATGGTTAGAATCTTTAAGGTGGTGAAAGCAAAATACGCAAACCTTGTCGTGTTCGCTAACAATAATCCTTCTAGAAGCCAAATTGGACCTCGTGGCCAAACTATCATGAGCCAGTCGCCACCCAAAAAATTAAACAGTAGTCGGGAGCACCGTCCTCCAAAGAACCTACAGCAAAACTGATGTCTCGAAACCCACCTCATCAACATATACTGAGCAATTTTGAGCGTGGTAGAAAGAGTTGACAGTGAATTCATTAGTGTCTAGGAGGTTCCAAATCCAAACATCTCGCATGTCTGTAGCAGGGGTGAACTGATCCAACAACTGAGAGCAATTGATCCACTCGGATTCGACGTTGGGATTGCCAAAAACCAGAAAATCCTGCAATCTCCAACTCCAAGAGTCTCCATCCCACGCACCCATATCTTTAACAGAGCAGTACTTGGACCTGCAAAACTGAAACAAATTAGGATAACGACAGTTCAACTTTTCATTACCGATCCAAATCGTGTGCCAAAACGAAACATTAGCACCATCTCCGACAGAACAATTCAGACAATCCTTGAAGCAGAAACTGGAATCGAAAACAGAGATAGATAGGAGATCCTTCATCCAAAGGGAATCGTGGCACTGACCCCCGACTTCAACAGCAGATTGCATTTTGATACCCAAGTTGTCGTACCTATTGGCCAAGGTTTGTCTCCAAATTTCATTATCACCACTATAGAATTTCCAAATCCATTTTGCTAGAAGTGCATGGTTGAAACGGCCGACGTGTTTAACACCAGGACCAATTTCCTTAGGTTTACACCCATTTCGCCAAGAGATCCACGACACATACCCATTAACAGAACTTCCAGCCCAAAGAAAACGTCTTTGAATCGCTATCATATCGTTCACCACCTTCTTTGGCGCCTTGTAGAAAGCAAGATAATGGGTAGACAAATTGGTAAGGACCGAGTTAAGGAGAGTAACTCTTCCCCCAAAGGACAAACTGCGGCCACTCCAACTAGACAGCTTCTTTCTCAAATTCTATATCACAGGATTCCAAAAAGAATGTCTACGATGATTACCCCCTACAAGCAAACCCAAGGATTTGAAGGGAAGCAAACCCGACTTACAATGAAGAAAATGCTCAGCTGCGAGCAAGATGTCTGCATCAACTCCAATACCATACAGGCAGCTCTTGGAAAAATTGATTTTCAGCCCAGAAGTAACTTCGAAAGCCCGCAGGATAGTCTTGAAGGCCCAGATGTTTCGCACCGACCCGTCCCCAATGAGCAGAGTATCATCTGTAAATTGGAGTAAACAAGGAGCAACGACATCCTGAACTTTGAAAGGAGACAGCATATTACTACCAGTAGCAGCTCTAACCAAACAAGCTAAACCCTCGGCCACAATCGCGAACATATAAGGAGCTAAGGGATCCCCCTGTTTCAATCCCCTACCAGCCATAAAGTCCTTCGAAGGACTGTCGTGTATAAGAATCGAAAAATAACTCTTAAAAACAGACCCTCTAACCCACTTAATCCAGTTACAACCGAAGCCCATCTTAATTAGTAAATTTTCAAGATATTGCCAATCAACGCAATCGTACGCCCTAGCAAAATCGACTTTGAAGAACAAGCACTCCTTCTTGGATCTTTTCGCATAGTCTGCAACTTCGTTGGCAAGAAGGACGCCATCGAAAATCTGACGCTTAGGGATGAACGCAGTTTGGGATGGGGAGATAATCTTGTGGATAACTTTTCCCAATCTACCTGCCAATATCTTAGAGATGGTCTTGAGAACACAGCTGACCAAACTAATGGGCCTGAAATCTTCGAAACTTTGAGGGTTATCAATCTTCAGCACCAACGAAATGAAAGAGGAAACGAAAACCTAAGGATGATAGCCTGTCCTGAAAAATTCAATAACACAGTTAGAAAAATTCTCCCCAATGATATTCCAACACGTTTTGATGAACGAGAAGTTGAAACCGTCAACCCCTGGGCATTTGTTGCTATCATAAGAGAACACAGCTTTTTTTACATCTACTTTAGTAAAATCAGATTCAAGAAACTCTCTATCCAGGTCGTCAAAGGACTGAACGCAGGAAGGATTGAAACTGCTGCATAAAGAAGGTTGTTTTTGAAATCTGGATTCGAAGAATTTCGAAGCTTCAAACTTAATCTTCTCAGGATCCTCTACTAAATTACCCTCAACCCTAATAGCAGAAATGTAACTGGACCGAATCCTAGCCTTGAGACAGTTGTGGAAGAACTTGGAATTAGAGTCACCTTCTCGAAGCCACTTCACTCGAGATTTCTGAGCAAGCATACTCTCCTTAAGTCTCAGCTTTGACCACAACTCCTCCTGAATTTTGAGTCTCTCCTATAAGGCTTCTTCATTACCACCCGGAATGTCCAACTGGGAACTCCTTTCAAGAAAATTGAGTTGTTGCACTTTATCCCCTATGTTTAGCTCTAACCTACCAAAAACATTAATGTTCCACTTTCTCAATTCACCTTTAAGAGCTTGTAACTTCTTGAGAAAAATATTACAATAGGAACCAGAAAAAGTAAATGAATCCCACTTAGTTTTCACAAAAGGTAGGAACTCTTTATGGGTCTGCCAACAGTTGAATGACCTAAAAGGTTTAGGTCCCCAGTTGATGTCTTTGGACTTCAGCCACACAGGACGGTGATCCGACACGTCTCTATCATCCACCTCTAAGTTTTTCAGGGATAAGATTTTAGCTGCTAGGTCATCCACGAAAAACCGATCTAAGCGACTGCGACTAAGACCATTGGAGCTAAACCAAGTGAACCTATTCCCGGAAACCGGAAGATCGAGCAAGTTCATGTCCTCTATAAACTCCCAAAAATCCTTCATGCCACAACTGTTAGAATCTCTAGTACCTTTCCTTTCTTCCCTATTTTTAACAGCGTTAAAATCACCCCCTACTATCCACCCAACTCCTTGGTATTTTCTCTTCACATCAATTAATTCTCTCCATAGTCTCTTTTTATCCGACAGCCCACACGGGGAGTACACATTAATAACAATCAGCTTATGATAATTCCACAAGAATTCAACACCCAAAAAACCAAAACCACTGAAACTGGAGCAGGCAGTAAGAACGTTGCTCTTCCACAAAGTCAAAACGCCACTTGATCTACCAACTGACTTTATACCCGACCAATCCACATCAGGACTATTCCATAAACTAAAAATCACTTTGGGATCCAAAACAAAGAGTTTAGTTTCCTGAATCAGACAAATATCTGCCATACCTCTTAACAGAACTTGAGCAACTCGCCGTCTCTTAAGGGGGCTGCAGCATCCACGTACATTATAGGACACAATATTCATGGGGCACCTGTAGCAACAACCTTCTTACCAGACCTAGCATCCGTATCTACTTTGTCCAACTTCCTTAACAATAATTCTAAATCCTCTTCACCATCCTCATCAGAGATCCCTAAATTCAGCAGAGTTTTACACATTTTAGAAGGAACTTCCTCTAAAGCTTTTCTGCATCTCAAATTACTTCTAACCAAATCAGTATCTGTTAACGATTCACAGCATAAAAGAGAGGAACTAGACTCGAAAGATTTAGCCCTGATACTTTTTCTAGAGGAGGAAGCCTTGGAACCCTTCCTTTTAGAAGAAGAAACAACATCCTTCAGAGCAGAATTAAGGAGAGAAGAGAAATAGGAAGGTGTATAAGGAATCTTAATACAATTATAAACCTCATGGAGGTGTTTCTTCTTTTTGGATTTGCCCCAATTCGAAGGCCCAACACAACCGGCCGGTGGGCCTGATAAAGGGTTTGGAAGGCCCAAATCCACCAGCGGATCACCTATGCATTTAGCAATAATAATATAATCCAAATCCTTGAGTTGTTTAGAGACTGCAGGACAAATAGTAGGGACTGCTACATGAATAGGGTCAACGATACCATTCTGAATGCCTCGAGGAGAAGAATCACCTTTATCATTATCAGTGTAACCTTTGTACGCCAAAGACTTTTCCTTATCAGAACAAACCTCAGGCCCACCAAAAATGGGAACACAATTCTCCATGCTTTCACCTACGAAGGAAAGATTATCTGACACTGGGGATACTCCATCTGATTTTAGTTCCTTTTGAGTTGAGTCTCTCCCCTCAGACTCAGCCCCCAAGAAACTTGGTACCTCGTGATCCAACTCTACATCAGAAACCCACGCGCCCTGGTCTGACCCTTCGTCTGATTCTCACGCGCCCTCCTCCTCCGATTGGATAGAGGATAGTAAATCATCGGAGTCAACCAACTCGTCTTCAACCTCTCCGGTGAGACCAGACCGGCCACAACAAAGGTCTTCCGTGATTGAAATAGAGAAAGAAATACTATTCACCTCTACCCTTATCTTCGAGTTCAAAATGACCTCCTTGTTAGTTTTTATCAGAAGCCTAGCAGCGTCAAGCCTAGTTTTATTCCTAGTGGAATCATCACACTGAAAGAAGGTACCCAGATGATTGGCTATCAAGATGAAGTTAGAAACATTCCAAGCGTAACTTGGAAGGCCATAGCAATTGATCCATACAAATCTATCCTTGTCAATCAGCTCCGGAGACCAGTGACGAACTTCGTGGAACCACACTTCCAACCATTCCTTCTCCTCATTCACAAAGTCCTCAATATCGCCACCAGAAGTATCTTCCAGTAAGCACATGGATGCTCCAATAGGCGTTGCCTTAATATGGAAAAAGCCCTCTTCGTTGATAACTCTCTGAATATTAAACGCACTACCATCCTCCAACACCACTCCTACCCTCATATGTTTCAATTTCTCTAAGCAATCGATATCCACTTCAAGAGGTATACAATCAACCTTCTCCTTATCACTCCCTACAGAAATATTATCATTTCTTCCAACCACATTCGCAAAAGTTTTCTCCTTAGAAAAGAAATTCTTAAAGCTTCTGGTCGAACCCTGAGTAATGTTCTTCTTCACATGCATCTCCTTGCCCAGAACAGAGGGACAATGAGGTTTATTGAACCTAGGGATATTTACATGTAACTTCTTGCCTTCCAAGTGAATGCTATCCAAGTTGCATGCCAGGATACGCGGATCGTGAACTTTTCCGAACTTAGCGAAGCCGAATCTTCTCCCACGCTTATCTCTCCTAGAAGAGATGAAAACTTCAGAAATTACTCCATACACCTTGAAAACCTCGAACAGATCTTTAGCTACCATCTTATCAGGGAATTCAGTAACGAAAAAGGAAGTGGTTGGTTCCCCCTTGAGAGCTCCTTTATCGGCGTTTTCTTTCGAAATCGACATTCTAGTTGGATTCTCCCCTTTCTTCTTGGACCTAACATGATTCCACGCCATACCCACACAACCTCAAAACCCTAAAAGCACAGAGCTATCCCAAATCAACCCCAATCTAGCCACAACTACACCAAAACAATAACTCTGAGGAACCCAGTATCAATCATCTCCTTACCAAGGCCCCTGAACCCTAAAGCCAGGAATTTAAGCCGAAGATAAGGGGAAGTTCAACTAGTATCCCCTTTGTACATTGTTAGATGTTACAGTAGGATTGTTAGATTGAGATTGATAGGGAAAAGCTTGAAAAGATCAGAACCTTAATGAACTTGGAGCATTAGCAAGTGTATGGTAGTCTTTTAGTTTTTTCAACCGAAGAAAAAATCTATAGTTGTAATTTGGATTATGAAAATTTTATGATGGTCGAAGAAATATGCCAACAAAATTGTGAATTTAACAATCGCTTTATCTCCTACTCAGATACCTTTCGTTCGTGTGGAATTAATGTTGAAATTATACCTTTCAGGGGCGAATTTTGTGACCCGGAGCTGTGCCTAACCCGCATTAAATTCTACACTTGGTGGTGGATTCTTATTTTAGATAGAGGATATTTGAATTGTTCCTTTTATGAGTGACACAAGTATCCTCTTTAATTTTTGTAATTGATTTGTTTTGGGGGCTGTATTTTTTGACTGGTGGTACACATTGTACTTCTGATATATATTTATACCTGACTTGTCAAAAAAAAATATTGATGTTGCTTAAAAGGATTGATGTACACAAAATTGAAGAAAACATACCAGTTCTATTAGAATTATAAATGCGTGTAAGTTTGCATAGTATATTTCGATAAACTTTAGTATCTTATTTGATTTAAAACAAATACAAAGCATAATTATTTTTGGACTTTGGATTTATCATCTTTATAAAATTTTATTCACTTTCCCTTAATTGGAAATATTTAAAATCTTTTGTACTAAATTTATTCTCTGAATTTGCCCATCTTAATGCATATAGTGGTATAATATCTTCAAGTTTTATTTTGTATTTGTTCTAGAAATTTTTTCTCATTCTTATTCGTTAAATTTTATATTGATTTTTTATAAACAATTTTGAAATAAAACAAATTCCATTTTTAGTAAAAAATATATTTAACAAAAATTATAGGAAAAATATTAAAGTAGCAGTTACTAAAAATAATAAATTCAACTATTGATGAGTTTCATATTAGACGGCTGTAATGTTGCATTAAATTCATCATAAATAAATGGCTAAAATATTTTCCTCTTTTGATAACTTGTGTATGCATTTAATGATTTACTAGAATAGCCACAACAGGAAAACTAAAATATAAAGAGAAAGAAACTTATTTCATACCTTTTCTCTTCCAACCCCAAGGTCACCGTCATGGAGGTTTCTTAGGGCTGCCGCTGTCGCCCTCCGCTTACTCCATCTTCCAACAGTACCATTTTTCTTCATTCTTCTTCCCCTTTATTAGTTATGCAATATTTGCTATTTTAAGATCTTCAAGTGTGGTTATGTGACTGGCTCGCAGATTTGGTTTAAAGTTCTAATTTAAGGATTAGGGACCTTCCTTCCTCTGTGTCATTCACCGCCATTTTTGGGATCTGTAGCATTATTGGTTGTTATTTTTCTGGACGATTAAAACAAGGGGAGCGTGGAACAAAAAGGGATGTACTCCAACAACCTAATCTGGAAAGCGAAAGGGGGTAAAGGAACACAACACCAAAATTGCTTTTTGGCAGCACAACATAGACAACACTTGTGATCAAAAGCACTGCTATATGTTTTAAAAAAAACACGCTGAAAAAAAGCGCTGCCTAAAGGGCTACAACAGATAGCGCTTCCTAAAAGCGCTGTTAAAAGTCATACAAATGTGACACCTTAGAAAGCGCTTTCAAGAAAGCGCTGGCGCTGCTAAAGGCCTTACGTAGGTCACACATTAGAAAGCGCTTCTTGAAAGCGCTGCTATAGGCAATTAAAAAGAAAGCGCATTTAGAGAAAAAGCGCTGCTAAAGCTAATACATAAGAAAGCGCTTTCCAAAAGCGCTGTCTTATGTTATTATTTCATAAATATATATTAAAAAATTTGTCATTGTTTCAGAAGCCCTAATCATTTCTTTTCTTTCTCCCTCTCTCTCGCGACTTCTCCCTCCGTTATGTCTCCCCCTCTCTCGCGACTTCTCCCTCCGCACTGTTCGTCGTCTCCGACCGGCGTTCCTCTGTCCGTCTTCTCCGTTCGACACTGTTCATCTGCTCGTATCTCCATCTTCTCTGACCGGCACTGTTCATCGTCTTCTCTTGAGGGTTTGTTCTTGAGCATCTAGTTTTGTTTTTGTTTTGTTTTTAGTTTGAATGTAGTTTGACTGACCCCCTTTTCCTCTAGAAAAGGCGTGCAAAACCAGGTTAGTTTGAATGTTGTTTGACTGACCCCCCTTTCCTCTAGAAAAGGCGTGCAAAAATAGGTTAGTTTGAATGTTGTTTGAATTTGATTTTGAAATTGTTGTTGTAGATTAGTTTTGATTTTGAAATTGTTGTTGTAGATTAGTTTTAACAAAACAAGTTTCAATGACATAGGAAGTGTCGTAGAGTGGGCGGTGGTGTCTTTCCAAGGGTGATTTCACGTCTTTCAACGTCCTACTTCTTGAAGTCGATGCAGGACTTGTTCTTTATATATTTACGGCCATTTTGCTCTTTTGTATACGACCTGCGCAATACTTTAACATGAGCACTTCCTCAAAAAACTCCACGGCCAAGAAGGTGACCAAGAAAATGAAGAAGGACGGTCCAAATGTTGCAATATATGTTGCATCATCAATCAGAGCAACCTTGTCCGGGAAGAAATCTGTGACAAAGATGAAATCCCTCACAAAAGACCTCGCTCCAAAACGTGATTTTGGTGCAGATGTTGATGAGGACTGTGATGAAGACTGGTTCAATTTTCTTCATTCATGAGGCTGGAGAGAGAGCGATTAGCTTCTAGAGGGGAAGCTGTATTTTGTTGTTGTTTTGATTGTCCCGTTATATGGTTGTTTTGTGGTTGTTATTTTGTTGTTTTTGATTGTCTCTTTTTAATTGTATTGTACAATGTTTTGGCTCATCCGAGGCATTTTATATAATATGTCATTTTTCCTCCTGCAAGGAATTACCCTTTTATGTACCAAGCGTTATTTTTTTGCCTTTTTGTTTTCTGAGACTTTATATTAGCTCAACACTCAAACGTACACAAGAAGCCCCGCTTTAGAAAGCATAAAAGGCCAGAAAAAGTGATGCTAAAAGCCCACTTTAGACAGCGCTTTTCAAGAAAAAGCGCTGCTAAAGGCCTACTTTAGAAAGCGCTTTTCCAGAAAAAGCGCTGCCAAAGGCCTACATAAGGCAGCGCTTTTGCATAAAAAAAAAGCGTTGTCTTTACCTATAGCAGCGCCACCTTAGGCAGCGCTTTTAAGCGCTGTTAAAAGCCAAAAAAAGCGTTGTCTTTTCCCTTCCGTGGCATAGTGGAAATGGCCAAAACCTAGAAACTCTCAGTAGTTTTTTCTTTACGGAATTTCCGGACTCTTATAATGCCCGTGATATGTTCAACATCTTTAAAGATTACAGAATCGTCGAAGAAGTCTTCATCTCATTCAGGAGAGATATGAGGGGGAAACGATTTGGTTTTATTAGATTTAGAGATGTCTAGAGTACTAGAACGCTGGGGATTAAACTGGATAATATTATTATTTCTGGAAAGAAATTATATGCAAATTCACCACAATATCAGAGGAGTATGAATAACATAGCAGGTGGTAACAAAAGTCATAGGGTGAATGAGAATAATTTTCAAGCGATGAAAGGTACTGCAGATAGAGGGAATGTGAGAGTGAAATCCGGTGGAAGGAGGTTGCAGCAAGATAGTGTAAATCCTTCTTTTGCTCAGGTGGTTCTTGGAGTAGACAAAGTAAGAAACCAAAAGGGGGATAATCGGGCAAAGGGATATATGAAAACGTTCAAGGAGGACGATGAACTCAAAAAACCTTTTTTTGCGCATCTACATATTAACGTCGCAGATAAGGGCTTAATTAGATTTGAGAGATCTTTTGTCGGTATAGTTAATCAGAGTGGTGATAGCTACAACATTATTTCAGAATTAAGGTCACGCCAATAGGGGCCAATATGTGTTTATTAGAAGACTTTGATGAAGGGGGGTGAAAGCACTGATTGAGGAAAACAATGCTTGGGTAACCAAATGGTTCTCTGAGATTCATCCATTATCTCCAAGAGATGTGGATAACGAGAGACTCACGTGGTTACATTGCTACGGGCTTCCCTGCCATGCCTGGCGTCCTGCGTTATTCAAGTTGATCTCAAGCACGATAGGTGAATTCATAAGATGCGATAAACAGACTGAGGAGTTAGAGTCTTTTGATGTCGCGAGATTTCTGGTAAAAACAAAATACCCCATGAACTTGAACAAGATTTTTAATGTTGGGGTGAATAAGGAGGTGTATACAATTAAACTTATTGAAGACTTTCACGGTCCCAAGAGATTCCCTGTGTGGGATGAGTCTGAGATGGTGAGTGAATCTGATTACGAAGAAGAAGATGATGACTTTAACAGTGATGGAAGAAGTGGCGATGGAGGTGGTGGTTGGGATAGTTTAGAAGAAGGGGATGATGGTGATGATGGTGGTGAAAGAGACCCTTCACAAACCAGAAAGGAAAAATCTGAAACAGTCAGAAGTAGGGCCTCTGAACCTACTGATAAAGTGGACGATAGAGTAGATGAGACTATTGTGGCAGGTATAGCAGGCGTAAGACTCGAGGTCGAGGGGTGTAATGAGAACACAGATAAGCAGGTGGTTTGTGTGAATAGCCCAAGCCCATTACATCAAATTTTGGATATTGGGCAGTCTGACCCAAAGGATTTTGCTGTGGATAAGGATTTCAACAGGGGTGGTAATCTGGATAACCAAGATGGGCTTATAGACATGGGTTGTTGCCACTCTTGTTTTAGGCCAAACCTTGGTCATGAAGGAGGCTCTGATCCAGGGACTGTTTTAGTTCCTGCAAAGATTAGAAGAACTAAACCTATTAAGGATATATATGCAAAATTACATATCCCTTTTTCACCCTCCTATTTTGCTGCTTTACTACATTCAGATATTCCTAAACAACACGATGCAGTTATGGTTCAAGGGCCTCACCCATTCGAGATAGAAGATTCTTCCTCAAGATTCTCCGGAGGAAGTATTCTGTGCTATGATTTAGTGAGCGATGGTGATCTAATTCAAAGTAATATTCGCATTCGTAAATCTGTAGAGGATCTGCCTGCAAAGACTTGGTCTACGATGAAAAGTATGGGGATTATTAGTGTTGAGGGGGATAACCATTTTGTGGGAAGAATAAAGAGGTTGGAGGACAGGGAGAGATTGTTATTCGATGAAAAGAAGGAGTCAGCTATCATTGGTAAATGAATTACGTTACTTTTAACATAAGAGGGTGTGGTGGTAGATTAAAAAAAAGAAAAATCAAAAGTATTATTATGCAGGGTGGGGCAGACATTTTTTTTCTTTAAGAAACCAAATGCAAAATCATGACAGACGAAATTGTTTTTAGTTTATGGTGGAGTAATGAAGTTGAATAGTCTGCAAGTAGTTCCGAATGATTATCAGGAGGGTTGCTAATCTTGTGGAGGATGAATTTTATCGTACCAATTTCAAGTCATAGAGGGACAGGTTTCTTATGTATTAACTCAATGTGGAGAAATAAAGCTGTATTCTTTGTTAACATTTACTCGGGTTGTAGTATATCAGAAATAAGAAGACTTTGGGCTGAGTTAATTAAATTAAAAGCTAAGAATCCTGGGGCTAGCTGGGTGATATGTGGTGACTTTAATGCCATTAAGGAGTCAGTGGAAATATTTGGCATAGGTAGGGAGAACAAGGCAGAAATGAGGGAGTTCAAAGATTTCATAGATGCCATAGAACTTGAAGATCTTCCCGTGTCGGGCAATAAATTTTCATACTGCAACCACGATGGTTCCAGTATGAGCAGAATTGATAGATTTATCATTTCTGGGGACATTGCCAATAATTGGAATAATGTGTATCAATTCGTGGGTCAGCGGGATATTTCTGATCATTGTCCCGTTTGGCTAAAAGGGAGGAATACAAATTGAGGGCCTAAGAATTTTAAGGTCTTTGATTCATGGTTTGATCACCCAAATTTCTTGGACTTTGTAAAGAAGGAATGGGGATCTTTTAAGGTTGAGGGGAGTGCATCTCAAATCTTAACCAAGAAATTTCAACTGTTACGGGCTAGACTACGCTGGTGGAACATCCATGTTTTTGGATGGATTGATCTGCAAGTTGAGAATCACACAGAGATTATTAATAAAGTGGAGGAGGATCTGTCTAATTCTAGAGGAATAATATTAGTGGAATCTCCCAATGAAAGAGGTATAATGCAGAGAGAATTGTGGAAGGCCTTAAAGTTGAAGGAGAGCTTTCTGCATAAAAAATCCAGAGTTAATTGGATCCAAAAGGGAGATTTGAACTCAAAGTTATTTCATAACTCACTCAAATACAGAGCTAGGAGGAATAATATTACTTCAGTAAGACATGGGGGAGAGATTATAGAGGATGTCAGTCGTATTAAATTGAATATTAAAGAGCATTTCAAAGGCATGTTCAGCAAACCCAATATTTCTCGTCCATATCTCAATCTAGATGGCCTGTCAAAATTATCTAGTGAGGATAGTTTGATGCTGGAGAGAGATTTTGAGGAGGACGAAATTCTGTATGCAATTAGGAGCTGTACACCGGACCGTAGCCCGGGCCCTGATGGCTTCAGTTTGGGTTTTATTCAAAGATGTTGGGAGGTGATTCAATTTGATTTCACTAACTGTTTACAAGAATTATTTAGAACTGATAAACTTCAAAAGGCTATGACTTCTTCTTTTCTTACTTTGATTCCAAAAGTCGACAATCCTCAGAATTTGGAAGATTATCGTCCCATATGTTTAATCGGTTGTGTTTATCAAGTGATATCCAAACTGATGGCAGATAGGATCAGGAAGGTTATCGGTAAATTGATATCAAAATCTCAGTCAGCTTTTATACCCGGTCATCAAATTTTGGATGGTGTTTTAGTTCTAAATGAAATCATTGATCTTGCTAAAAGGAGAAAACAAAGTTGTGTCTTTCTAAAGGTAGATTTTTCTAAGGCTTGCGACTGTGTCGACTGGACTTACTTGAGACAAATTTTAGTTGCGATGGGGTTTGGTCAGCGATGGATTAGTTGGTTGAATGGGGGAGTTTTTAAGAGTTTCATGTCTGTATTGGTTAATAGCAGTGCCATTTCTGATTTTGAGGTGCACCGTGGATTGCGGCAGGGCGATCCGTTATCCCCTTTCTTATTTGCCATTGCCGTTGAAGGTTTTGCTTTTCTTGTTAAAAGGGCTTCCAAACTGGGTACGCTGCAGGGATTCTAGATAAACAATGAATTTAGTTATGAGTTGCTGCAGTTTGTCGATGATACAGTTAGACTAAGTAATGGAGCATGGTCAAATTTGTTGGCATTTAAGGCAATTCTTAAAGGTTTTGAACTCGTGTCAGAGCTAACGATCAACACGGGAAAAACAAGGTTGTTTGGGATTAATGTGGAGAACAATTTCCTTAGAGCGGAAGAACAGTTTTTGGCATGTAGGATTGGTAAGATTCCATTCTTGTTTTTGGGTTTAAGAATCGGTGACAACCATAGGAGAATCTCATACTGGAATCCAATCATCAACTGTTTCAAACGTAGGCTGGCAAAATGGAAGGGCAGATTGCTTTCAATAGGGGGTAGAGTGTCTCTGATAAATTCTGTCATGTCTAATCTCCCTATCCATTACTTTTCTTTCTTTAAGGCTCCCAAGAAAGTCTTAAAATCTCTAATATCAATCTAAAGAAAATTTCTTTGGCAAGGGTTTGATGATAAGATGAGAATAACTTGGATAAGTTGGGCGGACACTTGTAAAAACAAAGCTGATGGAGGTTTGGGTGTGAAAAATCTTGGTTGCTTTAATGAAGCTCTTTTGTCTAAGTGAAAGTGGAGACTTTTAATTGAGTCAATGGCCATTTGGAGTCCGATCATGCGAGAGAGATATGGGGAGCAATTCAAGTTCTTAACTTCTAAGGATAACGGAGTTGGTAGACTGAATGATTCGTAATGGTGGAGAGATTTGATGAGTTTTAATTTTCTCTCTACTTCTGCCTTGTTCTGTAATTTCATATCTTGCAGGTTGGGAAATGGCAAGCCAATTATGTTTTGGAAGGCGAGATGGTTGGGGAATTGGCCTTTGCAAGTGCTGTTTCCTGCACTTTTCATGGCAGCGGAGAATCAGGATTGTTGCATTCATGAGATGGGAGAGTGGGAGAACAATGTTTGGATATGGAATTTGCATTCTGATAGTGTGCTGGTTGAACATTTGGATGAATTCAATAATCTGAATTTACTGTTGCAAGATGTCGATATTCAACCGAACATTCAAGATAGCTTTATATGGTTTAAAAGTAAGTCCAGTAGTTACACTGTTAAATCTTACTATGAGATTTTGGTTAGTGGACAGCGGGCGAACTCTACCGATCCCGATATCCAGGAATTATTGGGGGATTTGTGGGCCAGCTTGGTTCCGTTCAAAGTGGAAGTTTTTGGTTGGAGAATGTTGCTAAATAGACTTCCGACGAGTTGTAATTTGCTTCGTTGTAATGTGATTTCAAATCCTCACGACACGGTATGTACTTTCTATTTTAATCACTTAGAGGATGGTCAGCACCTGTTTTTTTCCTGTCTGAAAACGCAAGGTATATGGCAAACAATTTCTGCCTGGTTGGAGATAGATCGTGTTCAAGAATCATCCATCAATACACATCTCTCTTCTTGGCAGAGGATTTTGAAGGGTAAGTGTTCTAGCATCAGAGCTACAAGTATTTGGTTGGTAGTCTATGGGGGAATATGGTGGACAAGCAATCAAATTGTATTTAATGACGGTTTTTGTGATTCGGAAGAAATTGTAACTAGGATCAAATTTTTGTCTTGGTGGTGGATCCTTATTTTAAGTAAGGGAACTATGTCATGTAATTTTTATCAGTGGCATTTGTATCCCTTTGATTTTTTGTAAGGTTTGATTCAAACCATATGTTTTTGGTTGTAAATTGGGTTAGGTATCCCTTATACCCCTTTTAATGTTAATGTAATCACCTGCTTATAAAAAAATGATTTACTAGAATAGGACTCGCGCGATGCGCGAGTGTACAATGTATTGAAATTTTAATTGTAGTTAATATATTTTATATTGAAAAAATATGATCAATCAATTTATATTTATAATATTTTTTTAAACTATACATTCATTTTTAAATCAAGTAAAGTAAATATAAATATGTTGAATTTTTTAAAAATAAATTCCTTCCGTTTTGTATTCCTATAGTTTTAAATACATTTAATTTTTTTATGTGAATTTATGTCATACTATTGCGATAATTTATTAAAAAAAAAATATTAAGAATATATATATATATATATATATATATATAGGTTTAAAAAAATTATGCACCAATAACTTAAAAATATATATCATAATTATTGAGATGATACTATAAAAAAATTAAATTCTTAAATTTCATAATTATAATTAATAACATAAGTTATAGCATGAAACTAAATAAAGAATGACAATGAATAGTTTTAAATTGTGTAATTATAACGGAGAAATGTAACGGACATTTAAAAAGTTATTTAATTCACAATATATGTTTTAAGAATGAAGAAAAGGGACAATATATATTATATATATTTTGGAAAAAAATTAAATTAGAAAATGAAAATACACATACAAAGCTTCATAAATTTAAGTCTATTGCGATCATATAATAATAAAAAGTTTGATTTTATATAATAATAAGCTTTATAAAGTTTATCTAATTAGATATAACCTTTTTTTATAAATATAGTTAGTTTATTAGTAATATTGATAGTGACAAAATTAAGACATTAATAATTGGTATTATTAAATTTTATGATAGTATTATATTTAATTATTTTTAACATTAAAAATTATTTGTCATCTTTCAATTAATTTTATCTCATTCTAAAATAAATTAGTTATTCGGCCCACACGACCGTCTAATTTGGTTTGGGGTCAGTTTTGGCATCAAGTGGTTCCAGTCCCATCCAAATTGTAGTTGCATGGTATCGAACCGTGATCCTCCTTATCAAGTTCACCGCCAATCACAACTGAACCAACTCACGATTGATGATTAATGTGTTTCTTAATCTAAGTATTTTCTTGTTATTATTGTTATTGAGATAATACATATAATTGAGGAGGTGTAAGTAAAATATTTTATATTTACCATTAGATAAATCTTTATAATTAGAAATAATTTTGTTTCATTGTTTTTTATAGTGCATAAGTTAAAATATTTATCATTTTTTGTAAGAATTTTTGAAATTCTGGTATGACAGATCCCAGATGTCCTACCGGATGTCCAGAAATCTGGTCTGTTACAAAAAACATGGCAAGGTATAACCAATAACAGTACTAAAAAGCATAAACCACACACAGAATTTGTTCACCCAATTCGGTCTAAAAACCTACATCTGGGGGCATACCAAGCCAGGAAGGAATTCCACTATTAGCAGTATCGAATTACAGACTCAACAAACCCAGTTGACAATCTCCTAACATAATAACTACCCAATGACCCTTCTACCTAAGTCCTCCCTAGGTAAGAGACTCCACCTCACTTCCAATCATTGTAATGATGTCTAGCAGTCAACACCTCAGCCACTGCATCAACAACTTGATTTCCAACAACTCTTCAATCACAGAAAAGTAGAAGACATACTTCCATGACAATACCTAGACATGACACACATGACTAAGAATAATACTTAGAGTTGCTTAACAGCTTCCTCCAAGAACAACACTCACTCTTGCTTAAAAGCTTCGAGGAGAACAGTGACCATCTCACAATCCGAGTGGTTCACACATACCAACTCTCCTAGAGAGTGGTTCACAAGAACGAAACCCTAATAATTTTACATCTTGGAATCGTTGCCAAATCAGGTTACGAACACTCCTATTTATAACCTAGATCCCAACTGGATTTGGGCTTCAAATCACAGCATATCAGCTGCTACAAATCAGCAGAAACTTCTGCTATATAATAGGTCTTCAATCAAATATTTCCTAATATGTCTCCATATTTAGAAAGTAGTGACAATCCGAAAACCAACACAAAATCTCAACTCAATTACTTTGGAAGCCACATAGGATAACTAAATATTCACAGAATATTCAGTAACAAATAACACCAAACAAAATCTTCCTTTTAAACCAATAACAGACGCGATGTCCTATGATCTAGGATGAGACATCTTTATTCGACATGTTGAATGCAGTAAACAAGAACATCTTGGCTAATTTTGGCTAAAACAATCTCAGCCAACATCAGAAAAACTTGCAGCGGATAAACTCCAAAACCCCAAACAACTACTAACATTCATTACACAACCAGCATCAGCAACACCAAAAACAAACTCAAATAGCATAACAGCTGCACAAACTAGAATCACACCAGACAACTAGACAATACATAGGCTAACTCTCCTCCTTTTTAGCCACAATTTGACAACCTCTTAACCTACCAAGGCAGCAAACACGAAGTTCTGACATCCAATTTGACAAGGTCCCAAGAAAAACAAGTTCCCAAGAAAAACAAGTTCCCAAGCCAAAGACCACTTTGACTTGACAGGCGATACAAACAAAGACTCTTTATGCAGTATAAAAACCAAGCCTCCTTGCTTCTAACAACATATCACAGATAGAACCATGAGTCAGTCTAACAAAGATGCAGAAAAGAGATACATGCAGGAAGTCAAAAAACCAGATCCACAGAAGTTGAAGAACAAAACACTGTCTACAGCTGGGGCAACTCCAGGAGCAACAAGAACAAGAAAGACATCAAAGACAAGGATGAAAACCATCAAAAAACCTCCAGTGCAAATTCATGCTTCTGATGATGAATGGGATGAAAATTGGAAAACTTTTCTTGATTCAGGGGGTTGGGATAATCTTTAGACCCTTTGTTTGTTTCTTTTGATGTACTAAAATCTAATCTTGTATGCTTTCAGCAGTTGAATAAAATTATGTTTCCTTTAAACTAAACATATGCAATAAAGTTCATAACTGCACAAGACACATCCCAGCATACTCAGGATAAAACAGACTATTCTACATCCTTGAGAAATTGGTTTAAACACAAGATCCAGACTATACTGAGCAAACCTACTCTCCCTTTTTGGCAAACAAGGAAACTATGCAATAAGGGAAAATAACCAGTAGCAGAACACATACAACATTGATTCAATACATTGACAACCCAATGACATGACCAAGATCAACCAGTCAAGTCCACCCATAACTAAACCAGTCACACAATGTCTTGACATCTTGTCTGACATTACACCCTCACCAGAGGTACACTATCATTGATTTTTGAAACCACAAACAATCTTGATAAATAACTGTACTACTGCAGCAACAAATCCAAAATAGAAGTCCAACTCCCCCTATCTAAGATAACCAGTGCCCCTGTGCAAGAAAAACACCTTAAATGAATGGAAAACATAAGACTCATCTATATGTCTTCAAGAGCGCACCCTCTGTTCAACACACCTGCTGAACGCATTCACTTAATGCTTGATCCTCAAGCAAACCAAGTACCATACTAGTACAATTAACAGACAGAAGTTCTCCCCCTATATTTCACGAATGATGCTCCAAAAATCTTCAGCTCATTTGCTCCACAAGCACCAAACTGATCCACTTCTAGCATGTCATATGCACATCAGACATCCAAGACAGTCCTTAACTCATCATTCTCCCGTATGATAAGACAAACACTTCTTAGACAAAAAGTGATCTCAGAATCCTACTCCAAGGATAACTAACTCAAAGATGTTCTAGCATTGGTTAGGAAATCTTCCACACATCATAGACACCATACCTCATGGTTCTGGATATGCTCCACCACTGGACTTACTATCTGCATAGTAATCCAACTGAAGATCTTCAAACAACACTGCGCCACCAGCTTCAGAAACCCAGAGAGAAAAAAACTCTCATTCACCAATAGAAGGTATGCTTCAACCCAAAACTTTTGTTAGAACCTCCTGACAATTTCAACTAAATCCTCTTCAACACAAGGGCAATCAATTTCAATCATCCTCAAGTTCTATAGCATAAACCCACTGCCTTCCACTGAACTCTAAGTAAACTCCTCTTACTTAGAATTAATAACACACACCAAGACAAGTGTGACATCTCCAAAATCTACAGAGAAAAATAAATTCTCCCAAACACAAAAAAGCTGTCCTTCACACTCCTCCTCAGAAGCATGTGCGCACATGATTCAAACAAATAGCTTCACACACCAAAACACCATCCAGCAGCCTAATGTTATAGCATGTTATCTGACATTATATCCTCATAAGAGGCAACCAATCTCCACAAGCATGCAAGCTTCACAATATATGCACCTTTGCAGCAAAATCCATAGACAAGTACTCCCTCTGCCATGGATAACCAATGCTCTAGATGAAGATTAACATTTGAGCACCAGATCTTCACACAATTGCTGAGCACATTCACATACTGTACTCTCACTCCTAGAGAACACTGACACTTCACAAACTCAACGAATTCTCAGCTTACTTACAAGCTTTACTGAGATCTAATCTCTTCAAGAGAAAGAACATCTCTTAAAAAAAACCTTCCTGATCAAATCACCTCATCAACAAAAACTTGAGCATCCAACTCCACATGCACAGTCTCAATTATATTCCTAATATAACCATCAACAATCATGATGTTACAACATCATTTGGGACATCAGCCTCCCATCATCATTCAAAGGACTTATTGCGTATAGAAGTCCTTCAAGAAGCTCCCAACACAGCCAGAGCAGCTTATTTAGGTTAACATAAACACCTGAACACCATAGAGAGAAATAAACTCGCATACCCTCTCTGAAGCAAAGAGTTCAGACTGCAGAATTGCATACTCACATCAGACAAATACTTACCTCCCGTCAAAGTATCTATCATTAGTCAGATAAGACTACCTTCTCACACAATTGGTCTGACATTCTTCTTTCGCACACATCAGGCATCTGCTGATCCTTCTTCACGACAACCCATCATGACAATCATTCAAAACCAGATCATACACACCTGCAGGAACCTGCATACTCTACATCTCAAGAATCTTATTTTCAAACTTCTCATGCAGATACCAGGGAACCATAATCCTTTGGTCCAAAAAAACACCAACTCCTCCTTGCTCCAAACACAAATCTTAAATGCTTATCCTAGATGGTTTGGATGACAACCCAACAATGAAGACACCAGTCACCCAGTTAGGTTAATATATCTCCTCTGTGCACAGCCCTTTGAGTTTCTCTTCCACTAGAACAAGAGTTCCACGCTCTCATAGACTTGATAGTGATATCAAGTTTGAGTAAACAACCCCCATCCTGTTTTTGAGAAACACCACCATACATATTGAGAAAACTAAATTCTCAATACAAAGATGTCAAGACATTATGTCTGACATTTCTACGAGTTCTTCCATCATCAGATTAAGGACTCTCCTTTATTAAATGCTAAGAACTCCTAAGGCCATTATTCATTCTCCCATCCAATAGCTGCACATCCTTTGGTTGATACACACATATAACTCAAATAGAATCTGCTCCATGGCCATAACCAAGATTCCATACATCTGGCCCATTAGATCAGAAGGAACTTCCAGATTTCAAAGAGAATGTCCTTGACATTTGAGCTTGACCTCCACACAAAACAAACAGCCTTTGTACTCCTACTTACTTGGATCAGAAATACACTAATCCAACACAATTATCTAAGACATGTTTCTTGAAAGAAACTTCTTAGACAGCCAACCCAGATGCCTCCTCTTCCAAGCCAGGAGTAGGTTCCAAATCGATGTGATCAATACACATTTGTTTAGCCCCCCAAGCATCTGCTATGGCATACCTTTATCCAACAAGATTTTGCACCATCTGCTGGTTTGATGTTCCAACATCTGGTAGGGCATTAGTTCCCTTCTCAAGAAACACATAAAGAGATCTTTTATCAAAGCCCAGAGACTGGCCTTTTAGGGTTGGAAGTAAGACTAAATTACTTTTAGATCTCTTTTCAACAACCTCATATAAAAGTGCCTTTATGAGTGGACTTGGGATGAACCTCAAGTATCTTTGGCAACTCTAACAAGCTAGTTGAAGCTATCCTCAAGTATCACCACACCATGTGATACACCTTCAATGGAGAACAGAGTGTTGCAACCAAAACCATCAGGAGTTTTCTAACAGATACATAAGCAGCGAAACACAGAAGAAGAAAACCCCTCAACAACCTTCAGGCAAAACTTAATACCTTTGCACAAACACCACAATCTATAGGTTTGAAAATAAATCAAACCACACACCAGCTCACCACCAAAGCTAGAGACACACCATGTCATGAACAGTTCATCCTCCACTTTTAGGGACCATTCAAACAACAATATGAACTTCTCCAAGTTTAAACAACTTTTCAGTAGGTACCACCTACCTTGCCCATAACCAGAAAGTATCTTCCCTAGGATCTCACCCAAAAAAACGAACAGGATGCCTGCTCTGATACCAATTGAAATTTTGGTATGACAGTTCCCAGATGTCCTATAGGATGTCGAGACATCTGGTCTGTTACAGAAAACTTGGCAAGGTATAACCAATAACAGTACTAAAAAGCATAAACCACACACAGAATTTGTTCACCCAGCTCGGTCTAACAACCTGCATCTGGGGGCATACCAAGCCAGGAAGGAAGTCCACTATTAGTAGTATCAAATTACAGACTCAACAAACCCAATTGACAATCTCCTAACTTAATAACTACCCAATGACCCTTCTACCTAAGTCCTCCCTAGGTAAGAGACTCCACCTCACTTCCAATCATCGCAATGATGTCTAGCAGTCAACACCTCAGCCACTGCATCAACAGCTTGATTTCCAACAGCTCTTCAATCACAGAAAAGTAGAAGACATACTTCCATGACAATACCTAGACATGACACACATGACTAAGAACAATACTTAGAGTTGCTTAACAGCTTGGAATCGTTGCTAAATCAGGTTACAAACACTCCTATTTATAACCTACATCCCAACTGGATTTGGGCTTCAAATCACAGCATATCAGCTGCTACAAATCAGCAGAAACTTCTGCTATATAATAGGTCTTCAATCAAATATTTCCTAATATGTCTCCATATTTAGAAAGTAGTGAAAATCTGAAAACCAACACAAAATCTCAACTCAATTACTTTGGACGCCACATAGGATAACTAAATATTCACAGAATATTTAGTAACAAATAACACCAAACAAAATCTTCCTTTTAAACCAATAACAGACGCGATGTCCTATGATCCAGGATGGGACATCTTTATCCGACATGTTGAATGCAGTAAACAAGAACTAACAAAATTGTTTTACATCTTGGTTAACCATCACATGACAGCAACATTGTTTTACCAAAATTGTAGCCAATTACAAGAACTAACAATTTTTAATATTTTTTTATTGTAGTTTTTCGTCAGTCATCATATATTTTATTTTATATTCGAATTGTATCATCAATTTATTTTTGTTAGTGTTTTGATTTAACAAAATTGTATTATCAATTTTTTTTTATATTAGACTATAAATGAAAAAAAAAAATATGAATTATAGTATATATAAATATGAGAACCTTGAGTGATATGATTGAAAGACAATGAAAAAATTATTAATATTAAATTAAGAATTTAAGGGGTGCTGGTTGTATTTAATTATGTGTAAATTTTATGAGAATAGATAATAATAAAGTTATTATAACATACGTTTTTTTGGAAAAGAAGTTGAAGTGATGAAGAGCAATTGTGTAAATTTGTTGTTAGATTCAATTTTAAGAGTGGCACATAGAATTTTAATTGATGTGACAAAAATAGAGTTGCATGACATATGACATGTCGTGATATAATCTGTTGTTTTAGATTTAATATATTATAATAGATATTGCATATCATAAAAAAAATTGAAAAATTAATAGCAACTAATAATCATACTTGTCTAACAAAAAATAATAAAACTATGAAAACTCCCATACAAAACCAAAAAATAAAATTTACATGAAAGAATAGAAAATGGTCTTATTTGAATTAGAGAGCTTTTGGCCATAATTTACAGTGACATGTGTGGTCCTTTATCAATACCTCTGTGTCAAAATAAATATTTTATAACATTCATAAATGATTATTTTAATTTTGATTATATCTTTTATGAATGTAAAATTAATTTAAAATGTAAAATTAATTTATTAATCCATTAAAAATGACTCATGTAAATTAAAGATTGACTTAAATAAAAGATACTTTAATATGATGATTGTTTAGGTCGATGGATAATTAGTCAAGGGAGTTTTTATTTTGAAATTCAAAATAAAATTTAAAATCCCACATATTTTTCTTCATGGTTATTGGAACATGACGGTTGTGATATGATATGACTGTTGGAATAAGATGTCTACAAATAGACACCATTACTAAAACAAAAACAAAATTTTCTAATTCCTTATCATTTTTCTCACAAATCCACAAAAGTAACTTCATCAGCAAAGATATAAAAAAAGAAGGAAGTGAGGAGAGAACAATTGAAAACAAGATTTAGAACCAGAAAAGAATTGGCGCTATATATAGATCAGGGTACGTTTTTACCATTTTTCATAGAAATTGGAATAGTGTGAAAAATCATGATATCAAGACAACATTTCCATTGGTGGGAGGAAACTGTTCGCAAATGTCCCTAGATGAGGAGGAAGTCAAAGGCAAGGAAGATTTTAGGAAGAAACCGTTTTAGTGGCAAAAGGATGTTCCTATTGGAGGTGTTAAAAACAGACAATTTTAAGCTGAAGCCACTGGCCCGAGTAGGGTTGCAAACCTAAGCTTTCTTTCTTTCGATGTGGGGGAAGATTCGTTGAGCAGGGTTAAGAGAGCTTACGTTGGTAAGGTTTCTTCTCCAGGTAACATTTTTAACATCCAGAGGTGCTTCTATTTGTAAGGTTTTTTTGACGTTAAGGTCACTCCGATGGGTGCCAATCTGTGCTTGTTGGAGGAGAGAGAAGAAGGCGTCGTGGAAGAACTCCTCAACAGTGCCAAAGACTGGTTAGAGAAGTGGTTTGTTGAGGTCAAGAGATGGGAACCGAATGATGTTGGTCCTGAGAGGATTACCCGGTTAAGGTTTTATGGAGTCCCTTGTCATGCATGGACGGTCTCTTTTTTTGAGCTCATCGCTAAGAACGTTGGGAAGTACATTAGCTGTGAGGAAGACTCAACCAATTTCTCAAAAATGGATGTAGCTAGCATAATGATCAGAACTTCATGTGGTTTTCTTATTGACGAAGTGTTCAAGGGGGGCATCAATGGGGAAGTCTTCAGGATTAGAGTCGTGGAGGAGTCAATGAGTCATATTTGTAAAACTGTTATAAAAGACAAAGATAGATTGTCCAATTCGGTTTCTGAAGATTCTTTTGTCGAAGAGAGTGAAGAATGGGAGAACTCCGGTGGTGGTTTCGTTGGATAAGAAGAAGACGTTAACTGTTCTCGAGGTTTCTTAGGGCGCATACCTAATTCTGGGGAAGGACGCAAAAAGGCAAGTTTTGGAGGTAGCGCAGAGTCTTTAGGGGTTTCATAAAATGCTGGTTTTGTGAAAGTTGATAGAAATGAGGTCATTAATTGTCTCTCTCAGAAAGTTGAGGCTAATTCTGGCTAGGTGTCAGGTAGGGGTTTTAAAGAGGCAAAGCATGCGGGTCAAACATGCAATGTTGTCTCAAGGAAAGAGAATTATGGTCTTAAAAATAGGTCTGTTGGTTCTAGTAATATTGGGGGGCCCGAATTAGTGTTCCTCTTTCTGCTAAGGAGAGGTCTGGCTCTGAAGATGTTCAGTCCGTTAGATGCCATTCGGTTACTGACTCAGAGGTGTTACAGGGCAATAAAATATTTGGTGAGGAGATGGAGAACACGGTATCCACTAGAGTTTGAGAGATTATGGACTCATTAGGGGTGAGAGGTGGTGGATGTAAGTCTAGAGTCATTGAGAATATCCGGGCTTTAGAGGCTAGGGATGAGGAAGGAAAATCAAAGTGGGAGTTTTAAAAAAAAAGGTGTCCAATGAATATTCTGTCTTTGAATGTGAGAGGGTGTGGAAGTCTGGTTAAGAGAAAGAGGGTGGTTAATCTCATCTAATCAAGCAATGTAGAAGTTTGCTTTATCCCAGAAACCAAAGTGAAGGTGTTTGATGATAATATGGATTTCTTTCTATGGGGTAATAAGAATGTTGAATGGTCTAGCGTCGCAGCTGAGGGACAAGCAAGAGGGTTGGTTATTCTTTGGAGGAAGGGTGCCTCAATATAATTTGCAGCTTTAGGAAGGATGGTTTTGTGGATACTAACGCTATGTGGAAGGATAGAGAGTTGTTCTTCGTCAATGTTTACTCTCCGTGTAACTTGGTCTTAAAGAGAAAGCTTTGGGGAGTTTTGATTGAGATGAAACCTTGTTTTGGGAGAGGACTCTGGATTATTGGCGGGGACTTTAACTTTGTTGCTTTTAATGTGGAGAGGAGGGGTAAATCGGTTGGAGGGAGAAGGAAGGAAATGGGAGAATTTTATAATTTTATTGGTAACCTTGAGTGTGTTTATGTCCCTTGTGTAGGAGGTCAATTTACTTGGTTCAACAACGCAGGGAGTTCTATGAGTCACATCGACCGTTTCTTGCTGTCAGTATCTTTGGTTGAGGATTGGAAGATTTTGGGCTAGTTTATAGGGCTGAAATATGTTTCTGACCACTGCCCAATTTGGATTAAGGCTTGTTCTCAGGATTGGGGTCCAAAACCCTTTAGTCTTAACAACTACTGGATCGATCACGTTGACTTTATGAGATTTGTAGAATCAGTTTTAAACGTAGAGGTCAAGGGAAGAGGAGACTATGTGCTGAAAGTCAAGTTAGGGATCCTCAAGGCTAGACTGAAAGTATGGAATAAAGAGGTTTTTGGTTAGGTTGATTCAAAGATAGAAGAATTTGTTAGGGATCTTAATGGGCTGTATAAGGAGGTAAGTTACATTGGTTTCAACAGCTTTGATAACATGTTAGAAAAAAGAACATCAGCCATGAATGAGGTTTGGAAGAGAATGAATTAAAAAGAAGGAATGCTCAGGATGACTGTAATTCGGGTTTTTTTCATAGAGTTATCAGGGGTAAAAGAAGCAGGAACAACATCAGCTTTGTGAACTCGCCTAGGGGAAGGATAAAGACAATTGATGGGGTCAAGGAAGAGGTTAGGAGGTTCTTCAAAGATAATTTTAAGGAAGATAACAATTCCCGCCCTTTTTTCGAAGGATTGGATCTGAAACAACTTACTGATGGTGATAAGGAGTTTTTGGAAAGTATGGTCACTAAGTTAGAAGTTAAGGATGCAGTTTGGGCGTATGCTAGAGGGAAAAGCCCAGGTCCTGATGGGTTTTCTTTTGCTTTCTTTCAAGCCTGTTGGAGCATTGTAAAGAAAGATGTGGTTAATTTTGTAACTGTTAGTTCTCTTGTTTTAGGATTGGCTTAATTTTTGTAAAACAAATAATAGCAGCAATAATGTAATAGAGAATAGGATGTATAAAACTTGCTAAGAAGAATAGGTACAACTAGATGTCCTTTTGAAATGCCAGAACATGTTGTGTTGAAGTTATTCAACAACTGGAATAACATGTCGAAGAAGATGTCTTATGAGGAAGCATTCGACATCGCGCCTGCTGAGCTGGATTACTGAGATTAAGTTATGTTTTGAATTGTGCAGAATTTTAAGAGAAAATTATGCATTCTATATGGCGCATATTTAAAGGTCTAGAAGATTCAATCAGAAATCAAGTTAAATGAAGACTATCTAAATATGGAGACATATTAGGAAATATTAGATTGAAGACCTATTTTCTTGGAGATTATTTTGCAGATTTGTAACAGCTTATGAAGCTGTGATTGAAGGTCCAAATCCAGTTGGGTACAGGTTATAAATAGAAGGGTTTGTAACCTTGGAAGAGGGGGCTCAAGATGTAGTAGTCTAGGGTTCTGTCTAGGTAAACCTCCCGACTTGTGGGAAGATTACCCGTATTCCTCGAAACCTGTAGGCAAGAGGCAGTACGTATTATTCTTGGAGGAAGCTTTTAAGTAACTCTAAGTTGTGTCTTGGAAGGGTGTCTTCCTTGTCGAACTGTTGTATAGGTAAAGAGCCGTCGATGCAGTGGCAAATTGTCAACTGCTAGACATCATTGCGATGATTGGGAGTGAGAAGGGTTTCTGATGTCTAGAGAGGATCTAGGTAGAAGGGTCATTGGGTAGTGATTGAGTGATAAGTTGTAAACGGAGAGTTTAGCTTTGAATTGGTACTACTGATAGTGGACTTCATCCCTGGCTTGGTATCCCCCAAAGTAGGTGTGTTCGACCGAACTGGGTTAACAATTTTGTGTGTCTTGCTCTTATCTTTTCAGTACCATGATTTTTGCAATATACCTTGCCCTTTGTGATCATGTCAGACCACATGTCGAACGCCATGTTCTAGGACATCTGAATTCTGCACATGTACCAGAATTTCAATTGGTATCAGAGCAGGTCATTCTGTTCTATATCTGGATGAGATCCGAGGGAAGATACTTTCTGGTTCGTGGTCAAGGTAGAAGCTTTCTACTGAAAAGTTGTTTGAACTTGGAGTAGTTCATATAGGTGTGAGAATGGTCCCTAGAAGTGGAGGATGGACTGTTCGTGACAGGCAGTGGCATGTGATGAAAGCTTGGAGTTTTGGTTGAAAAGCTGCTGCGTTGTGGTTATGTTTGGTTTGATTTCAAACCTGTGGTTTTATGGTGTCACCTGGATTATGATGCTAGGGTTGATATGTGTCACCTGAAGGTTTTGAGGAGTTTGTGTTTTGATCCGCTGCGTATCTATTTGAAAACTCCTGAAGTCTGAAATTGAGAAGGTTGTTCTTCTCTAAATGGATATACGATGGAGATGGGATATATGCAAAACTGCTTCAACTTACTTTGTCAACGATACTTAAAGATTATTGTTCAAGTCCACTCATAAAGGCATTGATAAGTAAAGTTATAAGGAAGAGAAGTAATTTGCTTTTGACTCTATTCCTAAAAAGGCTAATCTCCTGTCTTTGATCTCTTGTTGTGTTCTTTGAAATAATGTCCTATCATGTGTTAGAACATCACGTCAGAATTGTGCTGAATTCTGTTGTCTGAAGGAATGGCATAGCAGATGTTCTGGGTGCTAAACTAATGTGGTTTGATCACATGAGTTTAGAACCTACTCCTGATCTGGAAGAGGAGGCATCTGGGTGGTATGTCTAAGAAGGTTCTTGCCCTGGAACTTATCTTAGATGTGTGAGTTGGTCAAGGTGTGATCAACATATTATTTACTCCTGAGGTCAGTTTAATTCTGGTCCTTGCTGCAGGAGTAAAGAACCTGAGATCTCAAGAAGTATTCTCGCTAGCAGACTTCTTGGACATGAAGGTCAAAGATCAAAGAGGCATGATTCTCTCTGGAAGTATCATCTGAATGATCGTGTGTAGCTAGACTAGTACTGACTAGATGTGATTCAATCATAGCCTGTGCTACTATTAAAAGTGATTGATTACAGATTGGAGAGTTGGATGAGAGAATACTACTCTCATGCTTCTGTGATGTGATGGGTTATGATGGTTGGTTCTGGTCCAAAGGCTTAAAGGGGGGAGTTTTGAGTTTTGTTTTGGAATAAGGTGTTTTTCCTAGTGCAGCTGGATTCTTTTCATGATGTCAAGACTAATGTCTTAACATCTGTTGACAAAACATTCTGTTCAGAATGTTATGGTGTTTGTCCCCTGAGATCACAAGTCTCTACTTGGTTTTTGTACTGTTGTGAGGATAGAGCAGTAGGTGAATGCGTTCAGCAGGTGTGTTGAACAGAGAGTGCGCTCTTGAAGACATGAAGATGAGTCTCATGTTCTCCATTCATTTAAGGTATCCTTCTTGCAAAGGAGTACTAATGGTCTTAGATAGAGAAATGTTGATCAGATTAGGATCTTGTGAGTATTGGTACATGCGATGATTGTGTTCAACTTGTGAGTTGAACAAAGAGTGAGCTCTTGAAGACATGAAGATGCGTCTTATGTTTTCCATTCTTCAGGTACGAAGAAGCACATGTTATTCTTGACAGGGGGAGAATGTTACAATTCTATGTAGATGGACGTGTGATGTTAAAGGGGAGATTGATAATTCTGTTGCTTTGCATACATGAGGATTAAGTGTGCTGTGATGTGTCTTGTGTAGTTGTGATCCTTATTGTTTTTGTATAAATGGAACAAAATTTCAACAGAATTTTATTGCACTGGTGAAAGCATACAAGATTAGAAAAAGCAACAAACAAGACTCTAAAGATTATCCCAACCCCCCGAATCAAGAAAAGTTTTCCAATCTTCATCCCATTCATCATCAGAAACTTGAAGTTGCACTTGGTTTTTCTTGATGGTCTTGTTGCTCCTGAAGTGGCTCCCGCTGTGGATAGTGTTGTGTCCCTCAACTTTTGAGGATCTGGCTTCTTGTCCTCCTGCATGTGTCTCTTTCCTGCATTCTTGTTAGACTGACTCATGTTTCTTTCCTTGGTGTGCTGATAGGAGCAAGGAGGCTTGTTATTTATAATGGATAAAGAGACCTTGTTTGTATCGCCTGACTAGTTAAAGTTGTCTTTGGCGTGGGAATTTGTTTTCTTGGGAACCTGTTTTTCTTGGCACATTGGATACCAGAACTTCGTGTTTGGTGCCTTGGTAGAGGTTGTCCTAGTAGGATGAACCTAGGTCGTGTCTGGTTGTCTGATGTGATTCCCTTTAGTTTGC
Source organism: Lathyrus tuberosus (assembly GCA_022829125.1). Lineage (NCBI taxonomy): Eukaryota > Viridiplantae > Streptophyta > Magnoliopsida > Fabales > Fabaceae > Lathyrus > Lathyrus tuberosus. The sequence goes on along the minus strand of JALAZF010000061.1, from coordinate 2,426,418 downwards.
TTTTGGTATAACTGTTGGTGCTTGTTAAGTGGTGTAGTCTTTTGTCTCGTGATGATGTCCTACATTTTGTTACAACATTTTTGTTTGTTGTGTACTATACTTATGGAGTTGGAAGAAGCAGCATTATAGTCTGAAGTGGCAGTTCTGACATAATGTGGATTAGAATGGGCAGATTATAATCTTGATGGTAAGTGGTTCTGGAAATACATGGCTACTTTCATGTTGAAGACTCTATTAGGGTGTTATAAGGGTGTTGCCAGAAGGTTCCTTCTAATACAAGTAAAAGGTGGTGGCAGTCCTTATCTTGTGTTGCAAGACATTTGATTGGAATATGTGAGAAATTTCAAATCAAGTGGGCTTTTGTTTATTGGACTTGGCAGACCTTGTATCTAAAATCCCCATGGTGAGGTGTTGCTCAACATTTACCAGATTTTGGCATTATTGGTGTGATATCATAAAGGGCGTTGAATGTTAAGGCTGTTGTCTATAGCCTATTGCTGCAAGTGTGCTGATTTCTGTGTAGCATGTGTGCTGGTCAAGTTGGTGTTGTGTGATGTCAAACATCATGATGGGACATATCATAGCTGTGTGGAGTTAGTGCCTATGCAGGAGAGGTCTGAAAAGCAGAATTGTTGTATCTGGGTGACTCTACTTTTTCTCTGCTATTTTTGAAGGAATCCAAGAAAATGTGCTTGGAATGTATAAATTTCTGAGGAGTCTTGGGTTGATAACTTTGTGAACAAGCAGACAAACTATTTTGGTAAGATGTCAGAACAGCACTCAAGACATGTTTTCCCTGAGCCAAACAAAGGAATATTCCAGACTGTGCACGCGTAAGAAGGGAGCCTAGTAAGTGTTGATTGGCCATCCAGGACTGGTCTAAGAGCTATTAAAGACGTTCAAAGTCAGTTTGGACGGTGCACCTTGAATTAAGTTACAGGTTTTCCATTCTCAATTAACATTCTCTTTGACCAAGAATTAAAGATCGTTAATATCTAAGAAAAATACTCTGCTATTTAGAGAGGCTTCTCCTATCCTCTACCATCAGTTAAGGGTTGTTCTCATAAAAACTATGGGTTTTGTTCGGGTCTGGGTAAGTTGTGTCTGGGTCTGGTTTTGTGATGGCCTCCTTTGTCAATTTTTGCCCAAAAAGGGGAAGAAAGGGATTGTTGCTCAGAGGTTCAGACAGGAGTCTGTGATTGCATATGTTGTCCAAACATGTCAAATGTCTATCATATTTTTTTGGATGTCTTTTGGATATCTTTGTGACCTGTGATCTGAGTTATGAACACAGTTGTGACCTGTGTTCTGAGTTACCAGGACTGGTGGAGGGTTTGGTCTTAAGTTTCCTCTTATGCCCTTCAAAGAGCAATTAAGAGTTCTCATGCCATCATTGGTCTTCGATGTTAAGAAGAGGTTCCTGGATTGAGGGGGAGTACAAGCTGTCTTCTGCTATCTTCTTCCTCGTGTGCATCAACAAACTTCAGGACCTTCCTTCCTTTTATCCTGAAGATTGCTGTTCATTGGTGATGATGCATGCAGTGGAGTTCTTCAGAATGCTGCAAAGAAGATGTCAAACAAAGATGGTGAGACATTATTTTCAAACTGAAGATCTGTTGATGTGTGCTGTAGACTCTGAACACTACATTTGTTGGTTGTATTTCTTTTTTTTGCTGTAAACTCCTGGATTGTAATTGTTTGTAGATTATTTGTTTTAGCCAAAATTTGCCAAAGGGGGAAATTGTTAGTTCTCTTGTTTTAGGATTGGCTTAATTTTTGTAAAACAAATAATAGCAGCAATAATGTAATAGAGAATAGGATGTATAAAACTTGCTAAGATGAACAGGTACAACTAGATGTCCTTTTGAAATGCCAGAACATGTTGTGTGGAAGTTATTCAACAACTGGAACAACATGTCGAAGAGGATGTCTTATGAGGAAGCATTCGACATCGCGCCTGCTGAGCTGGATTACTGAGATTCAGTTATGTTTTGAATTGTACAGAATTTTAAGAGAAAATTATGCATTCTATATGGCGCATATTTAAAGGTCTAGAAGATTCAATCAGAAATCAAGTTAAATGAAGACTATCTAAATATGGAGACATATTAGGAAATATTAGATTGAAGACCTATTTTCTTGGAGATTATTTTGCAGATTTGTAACAGCTTATGAAGCTGTGATTGAAGGCTCAAATCCAGTTGGGTACAGGTTATAAATAGAAGGGTTTGTAACCTTGGAAGAGGGGGCTCAAGATGTAGTAGTCTAGGGTTCTGTCTAGGTAAACCTCCCGACTTGTGGGAAGGTTACCTGTATTCCTCGAAACTTGTAGGTAAGAGGCAGTACGTATTGTTCTTGGAGGAAGCTTTTAAGTAACTCTAAGTTGTGTCTTGGAAGGGTGTCTTCCTTGTTGAACTGTTGTATAGGTAAAGAGACGTCGATGCAGTGGCGGATTGTCAACTGCTAGACATCATTGCGATGATTGGGAGTGAGAAGGGTTTCTCATGTCTAGAGAGGATCTAGGTAGAAGGGTCATTGGGTAGTGATTGAGTGATAAGTTGTAAACGGAGAGTTTTGCTTTGAATTGGTACTACTGATAGTGGACTTCATCCCTGGCTTGGTAGCCCCCAGAGTAGGTGTGTTCGACCAAACTGGGTTAACAATTTTGTGTGTCTTGCTCTTATCTTTTCAGTACCATGATTTTTGCAATATACCTTGCCCTTTGTGATCATGTCAGACCAGATGTCGAACGCCATGTTCTAGGACATCTGAATTCTGCACATGTACCAGAATTTCAGTAACTAATTTATGCAATAACCTAGTTCTTACCAAGGCAGAAACTGCGTCTTTAATTACATTGGTGGCTGAAATCAACAACCCTCAACAGTTGGTAAACTACAGGCCTATTTTCCTAGTGAATTATTTTCAAAAAATTCTTTCTAAAATTTTAGCTTGCCGTCTGAAGAAGGTTGTAACACCCATTTCTACCCCAAAGATAATCACGGCAAAATATACAATTTATCAGAGCAAACATCAGAACCACCTCAAAGGGTGCACATTTCTCAAAACTCAAAATAACACATTTGCTCCGAAAACAACGGGTTTTCATCAAAATAACTCAAAAACCCTTCATATGGCAGCGGAACTCAATAATTCTAAATAAAAAGGTTTTTAATAAAAGCCATCCAAATAGGCAGCAGATCCACCATAACCACAAACACTCAAAAATGTTTTTAAAATAAAACCATATCATCAAATAACAACAAAATAAAGAAATCAACATGGTTCGACTCGACGACCCAACCCGATGTTACACTATCGGAGAAAGACCCTCTACATCGACCAAAAGCAAATAAACTTCAAAAGTCCCCGATGGCATCCATAGCTAAGCCTGATCACCTGCACGTTACCCACGTGGAGGCAACATTCAAACAAGTAGGGTGAGTAATCACAATTCATTATAATCAATATAAAAATAAGATATACATAAAATGGCGTCATCATCATATACAACATCATCAGAGTTATCACAAGGCAAACATCAAAACACGTCATCATAAATCACAACAAATGCCACCTAAATGCAATGCACAACAGGACTCATGCATGTGGTACCAATTGTCACAATCGATGGACACTTAGGCCGTCACCCTCCAAAGATCCCCGTCAATAAGATTGGTTCCACACAAGAACCGAAGCACTTCATAAACCACTTCACATCCACACGATGGGATGGAATCCACAAATAGACTGAAGTCTAACATCATCATCACTGGACCAAAGTCCTAACATCATCACCAGAATATGTTATGAATGCATGATACACAAAATCAATAATCATCATCATCAAAATAACATTATGTGCATCATCATTCATCAAAATCTCATATTCGTCATATCGTCATTTATTCATCAAAATATCATGCATCATAATCTTAAAATCATCAATATAGCTCATGGTAATTCACATGAGTATTTAATCATCAAACATCAGGTATAAACAACTCATAATCATCAATACACTCGTGATAATTCATATCATCACTTAATCATCATACATCATATATAAACATCTCATAATCATCAATATACATCACAGTAAATCATACCATCAATTATTCCCTCAAAACATAACGAAATCATCATCTCAATATCATCAATAACATCATGGTTTAGCAATCACAACTTCATAACACCACTAATTCAACAACGACATCTATCATACGTATATCGTCAAAATTAACCTCAATTCCTCATAGTTGAGACAATGGAAAAATACGCCATACTACTTTCTTGGTTTCACTAAAATGTAGTTCATCGCGTTAGCTTTTCAACGCTTCGAACGGGACCTCAATCGGACTTACAGATCAAAAGTTATGATCAAAACCATATCTGGACCCAAAGCTGCGTGGCTGTGGCGACCGCCGTAAGCCTTATGGCGCTCGCCGTTTACCTACAGAATGCAGATTTTGCATTTTTCATCATTGGAGGCCTTCCGGACCTCCGATTTCAATTCCATAAAAAGTCTCGGTTTCGTAATTCAAAATCCTACGATTGTATAACATTTATAACAGCATATGTCACTTATTTTAGGGATACAACTATCACATTATCAACAATCTCTACATGTTATTCCATCAATTCTCCCCTATTCATCCCTACAACAATCCTAAGGCATCATGGAAATCAAAGGCATAAAACCTACGTCTATTAGGTCGATTCAAGACACTATGGGAAACCTCAAATCACTTAAACCTTCACAAACTCTCAAGCTTCCCATAAACCCCATAAATCCCTTTCTCATACAAGATCCACATATCATCAAAGAAGGTTTTGCCTCAAAGGCTTATTTTTACCCGAATCAATTCAACCCTTAATAATCCATCATCGATTCTCAGAAATACCTCTAAATCATCAATCACTCATAAACCCTTCAAAAACCCCAAAAACCCCAAAATCCACTTTAAACACATCACTTCCTATATTGAAAACAATGAAAGGAAATACTCCCCATACCTTAGATTGCCGATTCAGAGTTTTCTCTACTGATTCTTCGGAAACCTTTTCGAATCCTCGTCTTTTCCTTCTTTTCTCAGAGCTCTGCAATTTTGCCATCTTTTCACGATCTAACAAAATGAATCCTATTCTTCCCAATTCCTTTTTGTTAAAACCTTGGGCTCTCAAAATGGACTTTCCCCATAATATCCTCACTAATCCTCCTTAAAAGTCCATCTTACCCTTAATTCCTCTAATATTATGTAAATTAATAATAATACTAATATATTCATATTATATAATATTATTTAATTAAATAAACGAAACTCTATGAAAATGTCAACGTCAACACAAACCACTAAAATTCACCGAAAATTAACAAATATTATATTTAAATAAATAAATAAATATTCTAATAAATTTGGGGTGTTACAACTCTCCCCCACTTATATAATTTTCGCCCTCGAAAATTACCTCAAGGAAATAGAGTCGGATACGACTCCCTCATCTAATATTCGCGTTCCCATGTCCAACTTTTGCTAGCTGGTCCGCCCCACAACACCTTCACCAAAGTTATGTCTTTACCCCGCAGTTGTTTCACCTCTCGACCGTCAATCCGCACCAGTAAAGCTTCCGCTGTCAGGTTATCCCTCACTTGTACATCATCCATCTGAATCACATGCGACGGATCCAGAATGTACTTCCTCAACTAAGACACATGGAACACGTCATGCAAATTCGCAAGTGAGGGCGGTAAAGCAATTCGATAGGCTACCTCTCCTATCCTCTGCAAGATCTAATATGGACCAACAAAATGTGGAGTGAGCTTCCTAAACTTCAAAAACACGTACCAGTCACTGGCGTCACTCTCAAAAACATGTGATCTCCTTCTTGAAATTCAAGTGTCTTCCTCTTCTTATCATGGTAACTCTTCTGGCGACTCTGCGACGCTTTCGTTCTTTCTTGGATCATAATATTCTCAGTCGTCTATTGCACGATCTCAGGTCCGAGTACAACACTCTCTCCCGATTCATACCAACACAAAGGAGTCCTACACTCCCATACAAAGCTTCATAGCGCGCCATTCCAATACTAGCATGAAAACTATTATTGTACGTGAACTCAATCAACGGCAAATGGCTATCCCAAGATTCTCCATGATCCAACACACAAGTCCTCAGCAAATCCTCTAAAGATTGGATAGTCCTTTCTGTCTGACCGTCCATCTGCAGATGATAGGTAGAACTCATCCTCAACTTAGTACCCAACGCATCTTGCAAACTCTTCCAGAACCTCGATGTAAATCTCGAATCTCTATCCGACACAATACTCGAAGGTATCCCATGTAACTTCACAATCTCCTCAATGTACATCTCAGCTAACTTCTGCATAGAATGATTAATCTTCATCGACAAGAAATGAGCTGATTTAGTTAATCTATCCACAATCACCCAAATGGAATCATTTCCCTTAGCAGTCTTCGGCAATCCCACCACAAAATCCATGGAAATACTATCCCATTTCCATTATGGAATCCCTAATGGCTGCATCATACTTAAAGGATTCTGATGCTCAATCTTTGACTTCTGACAAGTCAAACACGCATAAACAAACTCTGCAACATCCTTCTTCATACCCGGCCACCAAAACAACTTCTTTAAATCTTGGTACATCTTCGTAGCATCGGGATGAATACTCAACCTACTTCGGTGTCCTTCTTCAAGTATGCTCTTCTTAATATCTGGGACATTTGGAACACACACCCTGTCTCTGAACATCATCACACCATTCTTGTCAGTCCGGAATTCCCCTCTACTACCTTGGTTGATCAAAGTCAACTGGTCATCTAACTTCAAGTCAGATTGTTGTCCCACTCTTATCTCTTCCAGAACACCACTAGTCAACTTCAACATTCCCAACTTCACACTATCAAGAGTCTCTTCACACACCAAACTCAAATCTCGGAATTACTCAATTAATTCCAATTCTTCCCCCATAAGCATCGACACATGCAATGACTTCTGCTCAATGCATCAGCCACTACATTTGCTTTTCCCGGATGTTAACTCAAATCAAAATCGAAATCCTTCAACAGCTCTAACCACCTTCTCTGCCTCATATTCAATTCTTTCTGATCAAATAAGTACTTCAGACTTTTATGATCACTGAACACTTCAAACTTAGAGCCAAACAGATAATGTCTCCATATTTTCAACACAAACACCACAGCAGCCAATTCTAAGTCATGGGTAGGATAATTCCTCTCATGAACTCGCTATTGTCTCGAAGCACAGGCAACAACTTGTCCATTCTGCATCAATACTCCACCAAGACCCATCTTCGACGCATCACAATACACAACAAGAGATTCGCTCGGATTAGGCAAGATCAGCATTGGAGCGTTCGTTAGTCTCTTCTTCAATTCCACAAAACTCTCTTCGTAAGCTACATCCCACACAAACGATTGACCCGTTCGAGTTAACTGAGTCAAAGGTAATGCCAACTTAGAAAAGCCCTCTATAAACTTGCGGTAATAACCCGCCAATCCCAGAAAACTTTGTATCTCAGTAGCAGACTTCGGAGTCTCCCACTACAACACAACATCCATTTTGGAAGGATCTAAATCAATTCCACCACTTGAAATCATATGGCTAAGAAAACTCACTTCCTTCAACCAGAACTCACACTTTGACAGCATTGCATGCATTTTCTTTTCCTTCAATACTTGCAACACAGTTCTCAAATGCTCAACATGCTCTTCTTCAGACTTAGAATATATCAGGATGTCATCAATGAAAACCACCACAAACTGATCCAGATACTCATGAAAGATCCGATTCATATACTCCATGAACACACTTGGTGCATTGGACACACCAAATGGCATCACAGTGTACTCAAAGTGACCATACCTAGTTCTGAAAGCTGTCTTCGGAATATCATCAGGCTTAACCCGAATCTGATGATAACCAGACCTCAAATCAATCTTACTGAACACACAAGCGCCCAACAGTTGATACATCAAATCATCAATTCTCGGTAACAGATACTTATTCTTGATAGTCACCTTATTCAACTATCCATAATCCACACACAATCTCATAGTACCGTCTTTCTTCTTCACCGACAACACAGGCGCACCCGACAAAGAACACTCTGTCGAACAAACTCCATCCCAAGCAACTCTTCAATTCTCCCAACTCAGATGTAGACATCTGGTAAGGAGCCATTGACACCGGACTCATACCTGGTATCAAATCCGCCACAACCTCTACCTCATGCTCTGGAGGCCTATCACTTACATCATCAGGAAACACTTCCGAAATTTCACAAACAAAGCAAAACACAAGCTTCTCCACCTTCACTAATACTCAAGGTTTCCCTCAACATAACATCTCAGCACCATCCTGCATCGACTCATCAAAACCATCTGTAAGCACTTGGCTTAACTCCAAACGATTCACTGTGCACACCACTTAAGCTCGCAAGACACGTTTATCCCATCCAACATGATCCCGTCTATTATCAATAAGAGATTAAGGGTGATCAGTTCCTCAATTTCTCAATAACAGCCGACTATCATGAGGCGGTACAAACTATCTCACCAAACTATCGTAGCGTCCAACACCACACTTAGCCATCACTCCACGCTCGAAGCATCTTGGAGAAGCACCATCTTCTCCCCCACTTGTTTCATTCCCAACCTGAAAATGGAAAACAAAACAAGCATCGACAGTGTTTTCACACACATGTCGCACACTAGGGAATAATCAACATTAGACAACCTGGCCGGACGGACCGACCTGCTCTGATACCACTAATGTAACACCCTTTTCTACCCCATAGATAATCACGGTAAAATATACAATTTATCAGAGTAAACATCAGAACCACCTCAAAGGGTGCACATTTCTCAAAACTCAAAATAACACATTTGCTCCGTAAACAACGGGTTTTCATCAAAATAACTCAAAAAGCCTTCATATGGCTGCGAAACTCAATAATTCGAAATAAAAAGGTTTTCAATAAAAGCCATCCAAATAGGCAACAGATCCACCATAACCACAAACACTCAAAAAGGTTTTTAAAAGAAAACCATATCATCAAATAACAACAAAATAACGAAATCAACATGGTTCGACTCGACGACCCAACCTGATGTTACACTATCAGAGCAAGACCCTCTACATCGACCAAAAGCAAATAAACTTCAAAAGTTCTCGAAGGCATCCACAGCTAAGCCCGATAACCTGCACGTTACCCACGTGGAGGCAACATTCAAACAGGCAGGGTGAGTAATCACAATTCATTATAATCAATATAAAAATAAGATATGCATAAAATGGCATCATCATCATATACAACATCATCAGAGTCATCACAAGGCAAACATCAAAACACGTCATCATAAATCACAACAAATGCCACCTAAATGCAATGCACAATAGGACTCATGCATGTGGTACCAATTGTCACAATCGATGGACACTTAGGCCATCACCCTCCAAAGAACCCCGTCAATAGGATCGATTCCACACAAGAACTGGAGCACGTCATAAACCACTTCACATCCACTCAATGGGATGGAAGCCACAAATAGTATGAAGTCTAACATCATCATCACTGGACTGAAGTCCTAACATCATCACCAGAATATGCTATGAATGCATGATACACAACATCAATAACCATCATCATCAAAATATCATTATGTGCATCATCATTCATCAAAATCTCATATTCGTCATATCGTCATTTATTCATCAAAACATCATGCATCATCATCTTATAATCATCAATATAGCTCATGGTAATTCACATCAGTATTTAATCATCAAACATCGGGTATAAATAACTCATAATCATCAATACACCCGTGGTAATTCATATCATCACTTAATCATCATACATCATATATAAACAGCTCATAATCATCAATATACATCACAGTAAACCATATCATTAATTATTCCCTCAAAACCTCACGAAATCATCATCTCAATATCATCAATAACATCATGGTTCAGCAATCACAACTTCATAACACCACTAATTCAACAACGACATATACCATACGTATATTATCACAATTAACCTCAATTACTCATAGTTTAGACAATGGTAAAATACTCCATAATGCTCTCTTGGTTTTCAACGCTTCAAACGAGACCTTAATCGGACTTACGAATCAAAAGTTATGATCAAAACCGTATCATGACCCAAAGTTGCGTGGCTGTGACGGTACTGCATGGCGATCGCCGTAAGCCTTATGGCGCTCGCCGTTTACCTACAGAATGCAGATTTTGCATTTTTCATTGTTGGAGGCCTTCCGGACCTCCGATTTCGATTCTGTAAGAAGTCTCGGTTTCGTAATTCAAAATCCTACGACTGTATAACATTTATAACAACATATGACACTTATTTTAGGGATACAACCATCATATTATCAACAATTTCTACATCTCATTCCATCAATTCTCCCCTATTCATCCCTACAACAATCCTAAGGAATCATGGAAATCAAAGGCATAAAACCTGCGTCTATTAGGTCGATTCAAGATACTACGGGAAACCTCAAATCACCTAAACCTTCATAAACTCTGAAGCTTCCCATAAACCCCATAAATACCTTTCTCATACAAGATCCACATATCATCAAAGAAGGTTTTGCCTCGAAGGCTTATTTTTACCCGAATCAATTCAACCCTTAATAATCCATCATCGATCCACATAAATATCTCTAAATCCTCAATCACTCATAAACCCTTCAAAAACCCCAAAATCCACATTAAACACATCACTTCCTATATTGAAAACAATGAAAGGCAATACTCCCCATACCTTAGATTATCGATCCAGAGTTTTCTCTATTGATTCTTCGGAAACCTTCTCGAATCCTCGCTTTTTCCTTCTTTCCTCAGAGCTCTGCACTTTTCCCTTCTTTTCCCGATCTTACAAAATGAATCATATTCTTCCCAATTCGTTTTTGTTAAACCCTTGGGCTCTCAAAATGGGCTTTCCGCATAATATCCTCACTAATCCTCCTCAAAAGTCCATCTTCCCCTTAATTCCTCTAATATTACGTAAATTAATAATAATACTAATATATTCATATTATATAATATTATTTAATTAAATAACCGAAACTCTACGAAAATGCCAACGTCAACACAAACCACCAAAATTCACCGAAAATTCACAAATATTATATTTAAATAAATTAAATAAATATTCTAATAAATTTGGGGTGTTACAAAGGTTGTGGGCACTTTGGTTTCCTTTGAACAGTCCGCATTTGTCCCAGGAAGGTGTATTCACGATGGTGTTGTGGTAGAAAACGAAGTAGTTGATTTGGCTAAGAGGAGGAAACAAGGTTGTATGGCTCTTAAAATTGATTTTGAAAGGGCCTACGACTGTGTATCTTGGGCGTTTTTTAGGTCTTTGTTGAAGAAGCTGAACTTTGGAGCTAAGTGGTTAGTTTGGATGGACTTTTTGGTTTTCAGTGGGACTATGTCCGTTTTGGTGAATGGTAGTGCTTCAAAACATTTCAAAATGGACAAGGGGCTTCGTCAAGGAGACCCGTTGTCTCATTTTCTCTTCATTCTAGTGATAGAGGTACTTACGTTGTTAGTCAAGAAAGCTGTTCAAAATAACCTTTACAAAGGCTTCTTTGTGAACACTGATGTTTCTTTAGAGGTTATCCAATTCGCTGATGACACATTGATGATTGGAGATCCTATATAGAGCAACCTCTATCAAAGCGATCCTACGAGGTTTTGAACTGATGAGTGGGCTTAAAGTTAAAATTTTTAAAAGTAGGATAGGCGGAGTTTTATCCCAACTGTTTTCTTGACTGCAGCTTCTGATTTTCTCCATTGCGAAACTTTCAAGCTCCCCTGTAAATTCCTAGGAGTCATGATTAGAGACAGCCCCGAGAAGGTTAACTTGTGGAAGGATGTTTTAGATAATTTGAGTTGTACGCTTGCGATTTGGAAAGGTAGGCACTTGTCAGTAGGTGGGAGAGTTGTAATGATCAATATTGTCTTGAATGTGATACCCATATATACTGTATTTTTTTATAGAGATCCTGTTAGTGTTTTGAAATTGATTCAAAGGATCAGAGCAATTTTTAGTGGGGCGGAGGTGCTGATGTTAGGAAGATTCACTAGGTCGATTGGAAGTCGGTTTGCTTACCAAAGGACAAAGGAGGCCTTGGCATTAAGGATGTTTCGCTTTTCAACATATCCCTGTTGGCCAAATGGAAGTGGAGATGTCTTCATCCCGAGGGCATGTAATGGAAGGATCTATTAGAATATAGATATGTGAATAATGGATTTGGATTGGATATTACTTGTTCAGTGGGGGAGAAAGGTAATAAATCCACGTCTATTTGGTGGAGAGATTTAAGGGGGATTACTTTCGACAAGGAGCGTGGGACTGACATTTTTGTTGAGAATCTTAGATGTTCTTTGGGGAATGGAAAGAGAGTTTCTTTTTGGCATTGCAAATAGGTGTTAGATGTCACGTTGAAAGATATGTTTCCAAACTTGTTTCTTTTTTCCCTCAACTCTGGAGGTTCTGTTGTCAACATGGGTGAGTGGGTTGGTTCTGAGTGGCGGTGGAAACTTACGTTCGAAGACTTCTCAAGTTAATCGGTTATGTCTATAGAGAAGGAGGATTTAGAAGACATTCTGGGACTGGTGGTGTTGCGGTGAAAATTGGATAACAAGCTATTAATTAACTTGCATCATATTCTTTTACAACCGACTTTGATTTATACAAAGGAAAGGTTCAAGATCATTAGAAAAACCTAAAAGGGGGAAGATCTAAGGTTCGGGGGTTGGTTATACAAAGGGAAGATATTAGCACCCTAAGTATCTGTAGTACTCTACAGGAACCTCTTGTTAATGTTTGTGTTAAGTTATGTTTGCTTGCTAAGGAAATCTGTACTAAAACTAAGGTAGAGACCTAAGGATATGTAGACTAAGTTTGCTCGCCAAGACGTCGCATCTTGTGCCTACGTATCTGACTAAAGAATCAGAGCAACCGTAGTTCACCTAACTAAGGGTGAAAGAAAAGGAAACATTGACTATGGCTAACGTTCCAAAGGGAATGAGCATAAGCTCACGTAGAGTCCACGATAACTCTCTAAGTCTACGTTATGAAGGGAGGAAGTGAATTCTCATGATAGTGAGAACCACACAGAGTTCATGATAACTCTGTAAGTCTGAGTAAAAGGTAAAGTGAGTTCTCATGATAGTGAGAATCACATGGAGTTCATGATAACTCCATCCTATTACTAAACTATGAGGGAAACGGCTCTAATGAGGCCAAGGAGGAAATGGGAAAGGTTTGTGACTTAGGAGTCAAAGTGAAAAACTTTCCTTTGGAAGAAGGGTCAAATGAGTCAAGTATGAATATACAGTGAACAATATGAATATGAACAAGTATAATAATCAGGATAATATTTGACAGAAAATAAAATCCAGATAATATTGACAGAAAGTAAAGTCAGTGGTTAATTGATTTAATTTATTGGATCGCTGAATCGGGTCCAATGTAGTGCTAAACCGTCGTAGCACAGTCTATGAGAAAGACAATGCTATAGGAGGATGCACAGTTGATCTTTGTGCTAAAACACGATGGATAAATGATATTGAGGATCATTCTCCAAAGAAATCGTGCCACACGAATGGAAAAGGTAAAGACCCCGTCTTAAATCACAAACTCTCGTTAATTTATCGAAGGTAACCTATCACGATCCCAAAGTATAGAAAGAGATCTTGATGATCACTCACTACAGATTTGAAATAATGAAGGTTGATCGCCTCGACAAATAACGTTTGTGAACAAAGAACTTCATCAATCAAAAAGATGAAAATGAGGATATAAGAAAATACGAATGAAATGAAAATAAAGTCGGTCTCGTCTTAATCGAGGTTTGAATCGATAAATTGATAACCTTGATGTTTGACTTTCATTGACCAACAGACTAAAAAAATAGAATGGCCTCATATTCATCAAGACTTTAGTGATTTTGAATAAATTAACCAAGTCATGATTTTTGTGATGTCATCGGCCCCAAAATAAAGAAAATGGAATCGGAATGAAAATAAAGTTGGTCTCATATTGATCAAAATCAACAATTAATCAAGACGAAGTAAAAAAACTCCTAAACCATACAACCAAAACAATATTCAATCGAAGAGACTAATTATAACAAAATCTAAATCAAGAAGAAACCAAAGGTCTAAGCAACAAGAATTCAAAAATGATTATCAAAATATCCGAATTGTTATCCACACATCAAAACAATTAGTAAATGTCTAAAACAATTTCAAAAAGAATCTAAATATAAACTTATATAAAATATATATAACAATTAGAAACCTAAAGCATATATGTACATTAAATATACATGAAAAGAAGCAATGCCCAGTAAGCAAGTATATTCATTTACGAATGATGTTACTTGCGAACCAACATGATACGCTTCGTATTAGTAGCCAAAGTAAAATACAAATTTAACCAATCCAAACATCAAACCTATTTATTCTAAAAGACCCAAACACCAATACATGGAAACCAATGTCTAACAACCAAGTTTAGAATATCAAAGATATACACAGATAAAGCCTATATAATCACATCACAAACCAATTACAATATCAGTTTTTTTTTTACAAATAAGTAAAGTTATATAACTATATTATTAACACAAACCAATTGAAACCAAAATGTTATCTTAAAGTATAGTAATTAAATAAAAAGTAAAACCTATATATAATATCAAAGTATAGTAAATGACGGGAGAAAATTCTACCATGTATTTCCATTATAACCCTGCATCACAAATTCATTATTAGTAAAAAACTCAAATTATTTTCGTTATAGCCATGTATGTTCATTATGATAAATAAAAATCTAACAAGCAGCATCACTACTTACAGGCAAGAAAATTGCAACAATAAATCTAAACGAATACCAGTTCAGCAGTGCATAAAACAACATTAAGTACTTGCTCGAAAACGTCACGGCAACAAAGTAGCGACCAACAAAAGCAACATAGCAATGCCCAGTGACACGAAAACAAACTTGAACCGTAGAAGTATACAACAGAAA
Organism: Lathyrus tuberosus; assembly: GCA_022829125.1. Lineage (NCBI taxonomy): Eukaryota > Viridiplantae > Streptophyta > Magnoliopsida > Fabales > Fabaceae > Lathyrus > Lathyrus tuberosus. The sequence continues at coordinate 2,411,301 of JALAZF010000061.1, read as the reverse complement.
ATTTAACTTCGACTCGAGAACTAAATATGTGCAAAGGATGGCAGACACAAAATGAGCAGCATTAATATAATAAAATAATAGCAGCAGCTCCATATGCATCAACTTAAATCTCCGACAAAATGGAACAATCAACAGCAAGATAACAGTAGCATATATCGGAATCGAAATCAAACTCAAATCGACTACACATTGTACACAACCATTAAAATAACAAGCACTCCACATTTTGGCAAAAATATGATACAAAGAATCAACACAATTTAGTGCCCAATAAAGACAACCCAGTTGGTCTCAAAACGAAAACACAGTAAGAAATCGAAATCGCAAACACGCCATAACAGTATACTTATCACAATTAACAAGTTTAAGATAGTGTTACCAACCGAATTTAAGATGCTTGCGCCGATTCAAAGTTTGTTGACGTCGACGTTAATGAGTCGTGTGGTGCAACAATCGAGCTGCTCTTGCTACTTTCACAGATGATGCTGTTCTTCACGGCTAGACTCAATAGTTGAACAATCAGCTTTGCAGTGGAAAAACTGGAACTGTTTGAAACATGGGGTGCGGCTTTGAATGCGTTTTGATTGTAGGAAGTGGGCGATGCTGTGGAGTGATGTCGAAGTGAAGGTTGAATGAAGGATGAAAAATAGCAGGTTTTGTTTTCATGGAGTTGTTTATGGTTAGAGAAAAAACGAAGGTGTGTATGGGTATGGGTGATGAAGAAAGTGATTATTTGGAGATTTTTGAAGGTCTTTTGGTTCGTGAGATTTCTGAAAAGGAAGACAGATGCCTCTGTTATGAAGGAATCCTTGTGGAATGGTTTGTTTTTGTAGAGAACTTTCGCTACTTTTCTTGCTGCACTCTCCCCCTATTTCTCTTGCTTCTTTTTCTTTTAATCTCATAAACTTGGCCATTAAGTTTTTTTTGGCACAAATGTCTTGTTGTGTGCAGGTTGTAGGGTGGCGCCAGATTTTAAGGGCGTGGTAGCAGGATGAGCAGAGGATATATACAAAACCAAGAGAGTTCTGCTACCATCAAGTCTTTACACGATGGTTCCTGTTTTTGGCTTTTGTGTCACAATTCTTCAAGTACAAGTAGATGTACTTTAGGATCTCTCTCCTTGATCTGCTATATTTTTCAGGTCTGTACTTTTGCTTTTTTTCTTTTCACTCTGGCCTTTTATGTTCACACTCTCCCTATTTTGCTGAATCAGGCCTTGTTATTGTCTCTAAATTTGTGGCAGTGGGCCATCTTTTTGAAGGAAGCTTTGGTATGTGGAATTGCACAGGCTCATACGGTTGCTACTGAAGGTTGTCCTTGCGTGTGGCTTGCATTTGGCGTGGAAATGTTGACTGAAAGTGTGGTTTAATGTGTTTTGGTGTAAGAAGGTTTTGCGGACATTTTGTTGGGACTTTGGTTTAGCCACAACAGAACTTGGTGGCTTCTCTTTTTTTTTTTGACAATAATAATGAAAATTGAAATAATAATAATAATAATAACAAGTCCTAAAATTAATCAAGATAAAATAGAATAACAATGATAATAATAAATTACTTAATAATAAATGATAACACTAAAAAGATAATAAAATAAAATTGATAATACTAAATATTGATGAAAGTGGTGACAATTAATAAAAAAATAATAATAATAATAAAAATGACAACAAAAATAAGTGATTAAATGTTGAAAATAAGTAAATAAAAATGATAATAATAAAAAGAATAAAAATAGAAATAAATAACTAAAAAAAATAAAATAAATCAATAAAAAAGAAATAAACTTTAAATTAAATTAGTGATTTAAAAGTAATAAAAAAAATTATAAATTAAAAGAAAAATTCTAAAACTTATAAAACAATTGACAAAAATGTAAAGGGAAAGATGACGAAAAACGCATGATTGTGATTGATGAACTACAAGATTGCAAATGCACAGACAGACGACCTAAAATGATATGACAATGATCAGAGGATTTGAGGGTAAAATTTTGGGTGCAACAGTTGCCCCTATTTAAATATCTTCACCGGATGACAAGGGATATGGAAAGATGGTGAAAGATATTTAAATATAGATAACCGAAAATTTTGCCCTTAGATACGATGATATGCAATGACATGAACCAAGCTAGTCTAGGATGCGGACATGCCATGAACTAGTACTATGGTACGAAGCCATGATGATGCAAAAATGCAGAGAAACAAGCAGACGACCGCAGGTGAGTAACACCGGGGAAGGGTGAAGGTTAGTATCCATGAGGTAAACTCACTGGGGATACAAGCTGACTAACAAAAGAGACTCACTGGGGAGACTCAAAAGTAACAATGGGAATAGAAAAACTGAGGGGAAACCCTACAAGTTCTTACTGGAGGTAGGACACCAAAGAGGTGTTCTCCACTGGGAAAAGATCCAGGGAGGTAGACGACGCGGTTCATATGTGACCGAATGATACTGGGGGAAAATACACAATCTTACTGGGCATGAAACCAGAAAGAAGACGTGATCACCACCGGGGATCAGTTTGAAATAGGAGGATAGACATCCTACAAAGATTTTCTGGGGATTTCCTATACTGAAGAGTTCAAACGGGATCTTCAAGAAAAGCCAGAAAAGACAGAGGTAAACTCTGCGTCGGATGATGAAAGGTGACTGGACCTTTAGGCAGTGAATGAGGTTAATGAATAAAAAATGTACCGGAACTGGTTGAGATAACAAATATGATTCCGTTTATGGAGGATGCCAGCAATGACTGGACTTTAGGTTCAAGCTTGACACGATTCAAGCAGGACCAAACTGAAATAAAAGTCTAAGGTGACTCGATTCAAACCAAAGATGGTGCCAATGATAATTGGACTTTGGGTTCAAGTTTGACACGATTCAAACAGGAACGAGATCTTAAACAAGAGACAATGTCAGACACTATTCGAACAAGGACAAACTGAAATAAAAGTCTAAGGTGACTCGATTCAAACCAAAGACGGCGCCAAAGATAATTGGACTTTGGGTTCAAGTTTGACACGATTCAAACAGGAACAAGATCTTAAGACAAAAGACAATGTTCGACATGATTCGAAAAAGGACTCGGTTCAGGTTTGACACGATTCAAACAAGAACAAGATCTTAAAACAAGAGACAATGTCTGACACGATTCGAACAAGGACTCGGTTCAAGTTTGACACGATTCAAACAAGAACAAACTGAAATAAAAGCCTAAGGTGACTCGATTCAAACCAAAGACAATGCCAACGATAATTGGACTTTAGGTTCAAGCTTGACACAATTCAAGTAGAAACGAGATCTTAAACAAGAGACAATGTCCGACACGATTCGAACAAGGACTCGGTTCAGGTTTGACACGATTCAAACAAGAACAAGATCTTAAAATAAGAGACAATGTCCGACACGATTCGAACAAGGACTCGGTTCAAGTTTGACACGATTCAAACAAGAACAAACTGAAATAAAAGCCTAAGGTGACTCGATTCAAACCAAAGACAGTGCCAACGATAATTGGACTTTAGGTTCAAGCTTGACACGATTCAAGCAGAAACGAGATCTTAAACAAGAGACAATGTCCGACACGATTCGAACAAGGACTCGGCTCAGGTTTGACACAATTCAAACAAGAACATGATCTTAATACAAGAGACAATGTCCGACACGATTCGAACAAGGACTCGGTTCAAGTTTGACACGATTCAAACAAGAACAAACTGAAATAAAAGCCTAAGGTGACTCGATTCAAACCAAAGACAGTGCCAACGATAATTGGACTTTAGGTTCAAGCTTGACACGATTCAAGCAAGAACGATTTTAAACAACAGGAAAGATGTCAGCGATGACTGGGCTTAAGGTTAGACTTCTTGGGAAATACCAATTATGGTTGCAAAGAGGTTGAATAAAACCAGAGATAGATAAGTTTCTCATAGGAGACTGCCAATTATCGCCATGAAAGAACTAGCTTCTCCAAGAGAATGATACTTGTTGTTGGGTATAACTTCCAAAGAGATGTTGACATTACAACACTGCTGGAGAAATAATTGTCTTCAATGAGGATCTGTAAAAGATTCTTCCTGTGAGACACAATGCAAAATAAATGCACTTGAAAGTGGGTTAAGAAACCACACCTGCTAGGGACCAAGGTTCAGTCTATGAGCAAGCTAGAAAGAAACGGTCAAACAAGACTCCAATTGAGGAATGAACTCAACTGGGGATTTATCTTATCTGAATGTGGACAAAGATAACTGAAGCAACCATCATCCACGAGGATAAAAATCTGTGGGGAATTCAGAAGGAATGAGCACTTTATGCCTAGGGCTGACACCTCTATTGGAGAGAAAAGACAAACCCAGTCACTTGGGGAGATAAACGCCAAAGTGAACAACACAGGTAGATACCAGAAACATGTAGCAAAAGATGATAATATGCCATGCATATGAGTGCTTACGCCATGCTTATGCTTATGCTGACAAAACAGACAAGAAGCGAAACTGGAGATGAAATAAACATCTCGACGAGGATACCCAGCCAAACTCAAAAGGTTGGACCATCACTGGGGGTGAAGTAGCTTTACTTCAAGGTTATGTCCTTCTCTGAAGGAAAGAGTACTCCACTTGATATAGCATCTTGACCTCACTAGGAATACCATCATGAGTTTAATTTCTTCATTGGAGAGAAGAGATCCATTGGGAAGCGCCAAGATTAGCTGAAGAGACAACTTACTGGGAGCTAGTAGAGACGCCACAAAAGCTGAGTAGTTCTGTATAACTCATCTGCCCCAGGGTACATGGTCTGTCAGAAGAATACATCAAGAGGATTTTATAGAAGAATTGGCATACAAGGTGTTTCAATATCTTCAAACTCTTGGAGAGATTTACCGAATCTCGACATAACTGCCCCTGATTGACTGCTTTGCACGAAAGAGTTCTTGAGCTAGTTGTGAGTCTTGATCGAAGACAAAGATTGAAGCTAAGAGGTTAATTGGGTTCCGCTGGGGAGAATCATTATACAAAGCCTAAGAGGAGGCTGGATTCTACTTGGGGAAAAATCATTATACAAAGCCTAAGAGGAGGCTATCTGATAGTTTATACTCATCCCGGAGTGTCTTGTACAAAGCCTAGATTAACAGCGTCTGCACAAAAAAATCCTTGAATTAATTATCCAGTCTGGTTGTTGACAACTGGGGAATAAACTTGCCCCTGTCAGCTTGGTTAATCCGTGAAGAAGATGTCCCAGACTAGTTGACCTTTGAGAGGTTTGTCGAATCTCGACTTGACTGCTTCTGATTAACTGGTCTTGTGATGATAAGAGGATTTTACAGAAGAATTGAAATGCCAGATGCTTCAATGTCTTCAAACTCTTGAAGAGATCCATGAGTCTTGACATAACTGCCCTAGTTCAACTATATTCGCAATACAAAGTCCTTTAAACTGTGGTAGAAACACTGGGGAACAAACTTGCCCCTGTTGATGGGTCATCGGAGTCCAAACTTGTCATGAAACAACCTCAAGAAGGCTTTCCCCAATATTCCAAACCTTGAAGAGTTCTGCCCATGATTCAACAATTCTTGAAATGATGAATCGGCAGAACCTTCCGCTTAGTTGCCCCTTGACTGAGCTTCCTTTATCAAATCAAATTCCCTAGCTGACTGCATTTGTCGGGATTCCTTTGATGTTGAATCATTTAACAAACAAGTATTGTTCATTTAAAATTGACAATTTCAGTGCGACAATTCATGCAAGCTTTTGAAATCAAGTTTTATTGATGAAAACACATTGTGGACTGATTAAATGATTAAAATAAAGTGGATCTGGTCATTTACAGAATGACAGATGAAGTGGTCAACGCACACAATTAGCAAAGATCATTAGGAGTTAGGTTAATCAACCTTGTTGTAGTATACTTTCAAAACAACCTTACCTCAATTAGGTCTTTTAAGGGTGTAACGTGGCTTGGTTCACGGTTTATGAAACAAAGATAAAGGCTCAAAGTTTGTTTGGTACCCACCCCATCTTCGTGATGAACTCCGATCCTAAGCTCAGTTAAATTAAGCTATACATTCAGGTTCCTACAGACTAGGCACGAGCTGATGATCATTGATGATGATTTAGACACCTTGGATAGTCAGTACTCCCTCGCAGAATTTGGTTAATCTTTGAGACTTTGAGACTTCTCCTTGTCTTTGCTGGTTGAGATCACGATACCTCTTCTTTCGATTTGATTGAGGTCACGATACCTCTTCTTGTCTTTGATTGGTTGAGGTCACGATACCTCTTCTTTTGATTTGATTGAGGTCACAATACCTCTCTTTCTTTGCGGTTAGGACCTCCTTTTTGTTTGATTGTTGCTTTGAAACTGCTTTTTTAGCTGTTGTACAAGTTCTTTTTGTATAAGGCAAAGTTCTGAGCTTCCCATCTTTCTTGGCTTTTTGCCTTGAAAGGGACTCGGCTCATCCTTTGATTAAGGATTTTTCAACGATCTTTCCTTATTTGTTGCTTAGATGAACAACTTGTACAACGCTAACTCATTTGATTTGAGAGCCGACTGGTGTCTTTGCATGAAGCGCTTACGTTCGAATGCGTAACCAAGTTAAACTGAGAACTGCCCTGCCCCAAGGTTGAGATTTTAAGGGTTTTTTGTATAAAGAAAGAAAACTCCTACTTCTAGGCTCGAAGGGTTAATGAGGGATTATCTTCCTTATTTCTCCAGTGTTTAGGAATTGAAACAATGCCTTACATCCTCGGCAAGGTTTAGTCAAAAGCATACCACAGCAATTATGGATAATATTTTCATCATCCTCCCCAATCTTTGCTTAAACAAACAGTTTGATAAGGAAAAAAAAATTTGTCTGTTTTTTTGTTTTTTTTTTTTTTATAAACACAAAAGTAAATGAGTGAAACGAATGGACTTAATCAGAAGATGCACAAACATTTCATTAATCTTGCCAATTTGAAAGTACAACGATGCTTATGAGCAAAAATAATTCAAACATGCAAAGAAAACACAACAAAATGCTAAACAGCCAAAAGTTTTCCAGCTTCGGGGAACCGGAATTTCCTTCTTAATCTGCCAATCTGAGATAGTCATCTTCATAGTTGATTGTCGAGATCCGCTTGAAAATCATCTTCACATATATTCTCAACAATTTCTTCCACTTCAGAGTCTGATGAATCTGACTGATTAGGCGATAGTTTGCTGATTTGGACGCCTTGAGGCGTGAATAAGAACATATCAGAATCAAACAAAGTCTGAACCTGGCTTCTGAGTACCCTAAGTCTTCAGATGAATGCCTCTATGCCCCAGTATGACGGTCACCACGGGCGAGTCTGGAAAAGACAACTCCAAGAGCTGCTTCAGGTCCAATGATAGCTTCAGGAAACCGGCTGGGTTATAGACACAGGACGGACGAGACTCAAAGCTGAGAAATGCAGATGCAGTGCAAATGCGCATTTAAATGTGATGCAATGCAAATGCAAGCCAAATAGTTTCAAGGAACTCAAAGGCAAGTTGCAAACTTTCTTGGAAAACTGAAAAGTTTTGTTTTGAAATCCATGATCTCGATTGATCTTTGCAACGAAAGAACGTCTGAGTTCATTGAAATCGAATATTTATCATGGGATGTATGCAATGCACAAAGCATGGGCACACAAAAAACATAGATATATGTACACACAACAGCACACAAGCCCTAAGTCTAAGGGTCTCATGAATGAAAGAAAGTATGCACAAACACACATATACAGATATTCACAGATATGCACACACAAACAAAAGAGGGCCTAAGTTTGAAGATCACGAGCATGGAGCCATGGTCTACCCATCCCAGAAGGTATGTACTATGGTTTTCACCTGCAAGACAAGGTTCTAAAAAGTTCCCAGAGTCGACAACCCATCTTTCGGATTTTATCGACTTTCCAATTGCTCGGTGATCGATAAAATTCTCAAGAGAGTCTCATCTGAGTGTAGTATCGTGTAGCAACCATTTGGGATTGCTCCCTCACAGTCCTCGCACTACGTCCTAAATAGGCCAAGTGGGGGTAAGGGTAACTACGGTCCTCAGTATCTCTGGCTCCTAGGTCGAAAGTAGTAACGCATTCACGATTGCTCGTTCAACATATACCACTTTTGAGAGGGCCTCAACTGAGTGTAGACTTCAAGTTCCCTCCTTTGGGATTTCTCCCTCGAAGTTCCCTTGACTATGTCCACGGTTCCTAAACATATGTGTTCTCTCAAGTCCGGGTTAGGACTTATCTCACCACTCAATAGTGGTACCCTGCACACAGAAAATCCCAGCACAGACAGATATACAGATATATACAGATATACAGATAAACATGCAAATATGACATACAAGCAAATATACAAGTAGAATAAGAAAACATGAATAACATGAAAACAAGATAGGCTTAACCCTCTTAGGAAAGGACCAGCAATAGGTTTAACTATCCCTCATGTCCCCAGTGAAGTCGCCATTTCTGTTGCGGTGAAAATTGGATAACAAGCTATTAATTAACTTGCATCATATTCTTTTACAACCGACTTTGATTTATCCAAAGGAAAGGTTCAAGATCGTTAGAAAAACCAAAAAGGGGGAAGATCTAAGGTTCGGGGGTTGGTTATACAAAGGGAAGGTATTAGCACCCTAAGTATCTGTAGTACTCTACAGGAACCTCTTGTTAATGTTTGTGTTAAGTTATGTTTGCTTGCTAAGGAAATCTGTACTAAAACTAAGGTAAAGACCTAAGGATATGTACACTAAGTTTGCTCGCCAAGATGTCGCATCTTGTGCCTACGTATCTGACTAAAGAATCAGAGCAACCGTAGTTCACCTAACTAAGGGTGAAAGAAAAGGAAACATTGACTATGGCCAACGTTCCAAAGGGAATGAGCATAAGCTCACGTAGAGTCCACGATAACTCTCTAAGTCTACATTATGAAGGGAGGAAGTGAATTCTCATGATAGTGAGAACCACACAGAGTTCATGATAACTCTGTAAGTCTGAGTAAAAGGTAAAGTGAGTTCTCATGATAGTGAGAATCACATGGAGTTCATGATAACTCCATCCTATTACTAAACTATGAGGGAAACGGCTCTAATGAGGCCAAGGAGGAAATGGGAAAGGTTTGTGACTTAGGAGTCAAAGTGAAAAACTTTCCTTTGGAAGGAGGGTCAAATGAGTCAAGTATGAATATACAGTGAACAATATGAATATGAACAAGTATAATAATCAGGATAATATTTGACAGAAAATAAAATCCAGATAATATTGACAGAAAGTAAAGTCAGTGGTTAATTGATTTAATTTATTGGATCGCTGAATCGGGTCCAATGTAGTGCTAAACCGTCGTAGCACAGTCTATGAGAAAGACAATGCTATAGGAGGATGCACAGTTGATCTTTGTGCTAAAACACGATGGAGAAATGATATTGAGGATCATTCTCCAAAGAAATCATGCCACATGAAAAGAAAAGGTAAAGACCCCGTCTTAAATCACAAACTCTCGTTAATTTATCGAAGGTAACCTATCACGATCCCAAAGTATAGAAAGAGATCTTGATGATCACTCACTACAGATTTGAAATAATGAAGGTTGATCGCCTCGACAAATAACGTTTGTGAACAAAGAACTTCATCAATCAAAAAGATGAAAATGAGGATATAAGAAAATACAAATGAAATGAAAATAAAGTCGGTCTCGTCTTAATCGAGGTTTGAATCGATAAATTGATAACCTTGATGTTTGATTTTCATTGACCAACAGACTAAAAAAATAGAATGGCCTCATATTCATCAAGACTTTAGTGATTTTGAATAAATTAACCAAGTCATGATTTTTGTGATGTCATCGGCCCCAAAATAAAGAAAATGGAATCGGAATGAAAATAAAGTTGGTCTCATATTGATCAAAATCAACAATTAATCAAGACAAAGTAAAAAAACTCCTAAAACATACAACCAAAACAATATTCAATCGAAGAGACTAATTATAACAAAATCTAAATCAAGAAGAAACCAAAGGTCTAAGCAACAAGAATTCAAAAATGATTATCAAAATATCCGAATTGTTATCCACACATCAAAACAATTAGTAAATGTCTAAAACAATTTCAAAAAGAATCTAAATATAAACTTATATAAAATATATATAACAATTAGAAACCTAAAGCATATATGTACATTAAATATACATGAAAAGAAGCAATGCCCAGTAAGCAAGTATATTCATTTACGAATGATGTTACTTGCGAACCAACATGATACGCTTGGTATTAGTAGCCAAAGTAAAATACAAATTTAACCAATCCAAACACCAAACCTATTTATTCTAAAAAACCCAAACACCAATACATGGAAACCAATGTCTAACAACCAAGTTTAGAATATCAAAGATATACACAGATAAAGCCTATATAATCACATCACAAACCAATTACAATATCAGTTTTTTTTTTACAAATAAGTAAAGTTATATAACTATATTATTAACACAAACCAATTGAAACCAAAATGTTATCTTAAAGTATAGTAATTAAATAAAAAGTAAAACCTATATATAATATCTAAGTATAGTAAATGACGGGAGAAAATTCAACCATGTATTTTCATTATAACCCTGCATCATAAATTCATTATTAGTAAAAAACTCAAACTATTTTCATTATAGCCATGTATGTTCATTATGATAAATAAAAATCTAACAAGCCGCATCACTACTTACAGGCAAGAAAATTGCAACAATAAATCTAAACGAATACCAGTTCAGCAGTGCATAAAACAACATTAAGTACTTGCTCGAAAACGTCACGGCAACAAAGTAGCGACCAACAAAAGCAACATAGCAATGCCCAGTGACACGAAAACAAACTTGAACCGTAGAAGTATACAACAGAAAATTTAACTTCGACTCGAGAACTAAATATGTGCAAAGGATAGCAGACACAAAATGAGCAGCAGTAATATACTAAAATAACAGCAGCAGCTCCATATGCATCAACTTAAATCTCTGACAAAATGGAACAATCAACAGCAAGATAACAGTAGCATATATCGGAATCGAAATCAAACTCAAATCGACTACACATTGTACACAACCATTAAAACAACAAGCACTCCACATTTTGGCAAAAATATGATACAAAGAATCAGCACAATTCAGTGCCCAATAAAGACAACCCAGTTGGTCTCAAAACGAAAACACAGTAAGAAATCGAAATCGCAAACACGCCATAACAGTATACTTATCACAATTAACAAGTTTAAGATAGTGTTACCAACCGAATTTAAGATGCTTGCGCCGATTC